>JALJVW010000184.1:0-1295000 GCA_024865655.1 Emberiza elegans | reverse complement strand
AACCTTTTGTTACATTGATGGGATGCAAGTACCAAGAGGAGGAAAATACTTGTAAACAACATCTTGCTCAGCATTAGCATAACAGCAACAAAGATCTTGCATGCCTTGTGTGGAAGCATGGAGAACTTCCTACAACACAGCAGAAATAGCCACAGTACAAGTTGGCAGATTTGTCAGTGTTGCATCCAGATTTGAATGGCTCTCGCTCAAAACTCTGCTCTTAATTTTCACCACCATCACCAAAAGCAGAGAAAAGGTGCAAAGCTCTAGAAATTCACATTTTAAAATTTACTCAATTGGTCCTTAGCTTAAAGCTGAACCTATCTTGCTTTTGAACTCTGACTTTTTGATTAGGAAATCTCATTAAGAAAGGTAAAACTAATCAGATTAAATTCATAAACCATATTCAAGAATGGCCCTGAACACCTAAATACGACTTGTTAGAATTAAAAGGAAAAATCTTACAAGATTATAGAAAGTAAAAGTACTTGGATTCTCCATTCAAATTGTATAATTTGAGAGGTGTAATATTCAATTACCTGTCCTGAGTAGGGCCAGGTCTCCATGTGTGATAAAGCTTCCAAATTTGCTGACAGGAGCTGAGAAGAAGCACTGACACTGGAATCATGTTTCAGTGGTGAGAAACTACCTTAATTTTTGTTTTGTTGTCATATATTATTCAAAACTATTATTTAATATATTTTATTGAGTGTCTATTCATACACTTTTATTTTATTTCTATCATAATTTTTATTCCACAGTTAAAGTCAATTTTTTCCACTATTTGGTAAAAACTACTTTTCTATTACAAGAAGTAGATTGGGTACATTGGAATTTAAATAGCCTCCCTGTCATTGTGGATCATGAGAGATCTCTGAGAGACAAAGACATGTATCCAATATCATGGTTTTTCAAGGGAAGGCTCAGTTTCTAGGTATGATTCTAAACTGATATCTCCTAGAAATATTTTCTGTGTCACTTCAAAAAGAATCTGTATGTGAAATAAAATATAAATTTGTCTGGCCAAATAACTATCAGCTGGTTGTAGCATCCTTCCATTGTAATGACAGAACAGGAGGATTTCATTTAGACTCTGATCAAAAGGGAGATTGCATTTAGGTTATTTACATGTGAGATATTTGTTAAAGCTTTTATAATGCAAGAGCTACCGCTGCAAAATGTTGAAGGTATCTTCTCTTACATCAAAAAAACCCAGTATTATACAGAATCAATACACTAATTCGTAATTTTGCACTAAACAATTCAGTTTATTCCCCAAAATTAACTTTAATTCAAGAAAGATTTTGCATTGCTTAGACCAGAAAACAAAGTTCTGAGATAAACAAGGAGCTAATACACAATCCTCAAATATATTTACCCATAAGTAATCAAGGAGTGCTTTATGAAACAAAATATTGATTCCAAAATCAAGAGAACGCTCTTGATGTGTACTTTCCCCTCACTTACTGACCCTGTACTCCTCCTTAATTATATTAATAATGTACCCCTTTCAAAAAGCCAAAATTGTTAATACATTCCTTGTAATATCCTAGTTCTGGAAGGCAGAGATAGTATAATTAATGTCCATGATAAATGTCAGAAAGCTGCTGCTTTGTTTCTTTACTTCTATGGAGGGAAAGGAGAGGGAGGTGTAGAAAAACACAGTAAAAAGCCATTGAGCCCTTTTATGTGTACTTGTTTTCTTCCTTTTTAAATGCTTGTACAGAAGACCAGCCTCCCAAGCACTGGAAATAATTGGATCTCTTCACTGTTTGACAAAACAGGAAAGCAGAGCCCAGTCTTGCGGTGCTGTATGGCAAAGAGAACCCTTGTGGCAGAGATAAAGAGCCCACCCATCCCCAGCTCAGGCCCGTGCTGATGAGGACGAGCAGAACCAGGGGGTGATGCATCTTTATCAACAGCTGCCAGTCACTGCTGGCTTGCCACAGGCAAATGCATCAGCCTTCATATTCATACTGAATTCGTTCCCCAAGGCAAAATGCCTCTGGAATCACAACTGCTGGCCAATACAAGGAGCTGCCTCGTGGAGCGCGTTGGCAGAGCTGCCATAAACTGGCTGCCTGTTGTCATTTTTATTGTGCTTATAATTGCAATTATAAACAATGCCTTGTGTTCTTCCATTCTCATTCTAAAGACACAAATTGCTATTAACATCCTGAATGCCAGACAATAGCTTTTGATGTCATTTCCTAGTGCTGCCTTCTCTTAAACATTATGTTTTTGTCATATGGCGCACATAGTGAATTGCAATTTCTTATTTTTCCACTTAAGCTGCAAAATTTGTAGGTATTTTGGCAATAATCAGACTTTAAAATCTCAAAAACATGACCTAGAGGCTCAGCACAATAAAAACCACACGTATCTGTGTGTTCATCGAAATTCATCAATATTGTAGACCCCTGACTGCCTCCCCAAGAGTCTTTATGCAATGTGAATATCAGTGCTCCTTTTTAAACAAGCCTATTATTTTTGTATTGACATATTCTCATTGAAAGCAAAGCTATAATATAGCTTATCTATATCTACTGTATTCTAGCTGGATGTCACTGATCTCAGAAAACACAAAGAAGTTCACAGGGGTAAAAAAGCCATAGCAATAATAATATTTTAGTATTACTTATAGTATTTTCTCTTTTCCACTATCATTTCTCTAATCATTTGAACATAGATGTAGCATTGGTATTTGCAGACTAATCAGGTAGCAAAAACACTATCAGCAAAATCATAAGACATAAACAAAAGACTGGGGTAATGCATAAATTTCTGCTTGGACCTTGCACTGTATTTTATATGTTCAGGCATCTTCTGAACTTTTGCAAGTTGAACAAAATATCCTCTTATAAGCCCAACTTGAACTCAAGCAAAATGAAAAGAAATAGAACCAGCCAAGGCACAGAGCTAAACAATCCATTTTTTTTCCATGCCCCTTTCTGCATTGCTTTTGTTTTTAACTGTGTGACCTGCCAGTAAATGAACAGCAAAGCATTTATTGTCACCAGACCTCTGAAGTGACAAGTCTTTAAAAAGGCCACCTTCTGCAATAAAGCATTTTTGCAAGAAGAGATGAAAACTGTATCTCAAAACATATTCGTTAGATTAGATTGATGTATATAACAGCACAATAGAATGGCAAGTCACAAAGGATCAAATAACTGCCTTAAATAATGTCCACTACAGTGATGAACTGGAACAGTTTGTACATTAGAAGGCTATTTATGTACCCTGTGATTGCATTAGGTTTTGCTGCCTACAGGCACCTCATGAGTGCTCTGTAACCCACATCCCTTTGTGGTTTGTAACCAAGAACACAGCAATTAGTATTTCATTTTCTTCCCATTTTTTATACAAACTTTTTTTTTTTTTTTTTTAGTAATTACCAGTGAAAGTATGAAAGAAGGAAGCAGGTAATCTGTATCTCTTCTTGTGTAATACTTTTATAAGCATTAAAAAATATTTTTGTTATTTTGTTTTCCAACCTTTCTCAAATGGGAACCTAGACAACTACATCACATTCTTTTTTCCTGTTGTCAAAAAAAAAAAAAAAAAAAAAAAAAAATTTAAAAAAAATTCCTGGCAAATAAAGACAACATCTGGACTCAGCATTACTGAAACATGGAAATGCCATGTTGTCCACTTTCTGTCCACTGCTGCTGACATCTAATTGAAGCCAAATGTTGGGGTGGCCAAGAATCTGAAATAAGGGGAATACTGTGAAAACCCCACAGCAAAGACCATCTTTCAGTTGAGTGATTCTTCTAATACTGGTAATGGCTGAATATGGGCAGCACTAAGATGATCGGTGTTTCCCATTCAAAATCACCCTTTAGCAAGGGTGGTTAACAACAAGATCAGAAAGAATTGTCTCCTCTCTTGGATACCAATAGCACTAGAAAAGGCATGAGCACACCTCTCTTAGGAAGAAAGGCTGAGAGAATTGGGGTTGTTCAGCCTGGAAAAGAGAAGGATTTGGGGTGACCTAACTGTGGCACTCAGCACCTGAAGGGAGCCCACAAGAAGGATGGAGAGGGATGATCTACCAGGGCCTGGGGTGACAGGACAAAGGGGAATAGCTTCATACTGAAAGAGAGCAGATTTAGATTAGATATTAGGAAGACACTCTTCCCTGTGAGGGTGGTGAGACACTGGAGCAGGCTGCCTGGAGAAGGGGGGAATGCTCCATCTCTGGAAGTGGTCAAGGGCAGGTTGGATGGAGCTCTGAGCATCCTGGTCTGGTGTGGCAGGGGAGGTGGAACAAGATGATCTTTAACCTAAACCATTCCATGATTAGCAGAGACACACACTGAGGTTCCCAGGATGAGGAATGAGGAAAGATATCCGAGAAGAACTGTTGGATTCACAGCTCTTATAAGGGGTTTTCTGTTTGGTTGTTTTTTTGGGGTTGATATTTTATGAGTTTCTGTGTTGAGGGGTTTTCTTTGGGCTTTGTTGTTACTGTTTGGTTTTTTTTCAACAAAGGAAAGCATTGCCATCCAAAACTACAAATTAGAGACAGTCCTGCATGCAGGTGCAGATGATGCTTACAGAGAAGCACTCTGAAGACATGGAACAGTCATGAAGGTATAAACAGGTTACACAGAAACCATTGACTATTTTCTTCAGCCTCGTACAATTTTGGGTTTCCCAGCATACCTCACTCTCCTTCAAAAATGAACTGCTTCTTTTTACAGTCTTCAAATCAGCCTCAGTATCTGGAAGATCCTGGAATCTACCACAGCATTTAAGATAGATTTAGTAATATTTTTATATATTCAAATTGGCCTATTGTGTTCCATCGACACTGCAGAAAAATGAATTGGTAGGTTTTGTTTAAGATAGACATAATTTTCTTCATCATGGTTTTATGACAACTTCCATCTTTGTTTTCATTTAGATGCTATTAAATGTGTTTGGTTTTGAACAGCCTTTGAGAAATGATTAGTGATAAAAACATTTGGAAAATGGTTCATCTATTTTTGTACACATTGACACAGCAGATATGCCAATCTAGGCTGGATTCTGAAAGGACAAGAGTCAGTGTTACACAATATCCATGACCCTCTTTTTGTTAATCATCCCTAATCAGCTGTTGCTTTACAAATCAAATTTCTTAGCCCTTTCAGGCATGCAGTGTGATGCTAATGTGTGGCAACAGAATGTTGATTATAGACCACTGGGTAGCACTAGCTGCCCCATTAGTGGCATCCAGCTGTCCAGATTCATGCCTGAGCAAGAAGGATTTAATAATTTAAGATGAAGAACAGCAAAATGCCTGTGATGTGAAATGCTTGTGATGCAAATAAGGACAATACAGGAATAATTGGTGTGAGGGAAAGCATCTTTTCAAAGCAATAGTTGAGGTAAATGACTGTAACTTTATTAATCACAATATTAGACACTGGCATTTTCTACAGTATTTCTAATTAATCTGTTAACCCTGTTTCTAGCAATGATGAACAAAAAAGCACAGTGTAAGAAACTGGGCATTCTAAGGCCTACAGAGCTAAAAATATCCATTAACAGATTGAACCTAATTTGAATTATTAATTGTATTAAAATCATTTAACTGATACAGAGAGTTCTACTCTTTTGGGATACCTGTGTTTTCAGCTGTAGAAAGGACCAGGGTAAATTGGCTCCAAACTTATGAAAGCATGGGAAAGATGTTTTTTTTTTTTTTTGGCAACTTTTAAAACTGAATCTGGAAGTTTGAATATGGAGAGTTTCTATCTTTTTCAATAATAGAACTTTTCCATACCTGCACAGACTACAAAGACCAAAATCCCCCACCACATGTTTTCCTCTGAATTTCAAGTCCATCCCCAAAACACCAAGGCAATTCTTTACTTCTGTATCTAATTGCTGTAATTTCTAAAAAGTGCCAAATTAAAGTGCTGAAGGTTGAGATTAGCCCATCACTACTTAAAAGGGAAGAGGGTACCATTTTTCCGACTTTATACATCTTGACCTATATTTCCTTAGGGTACAGAACTTGTCTGTGTGTTACTCTGGTATAATAAACAGTCAATGGTTCCATAAATAGCAGGGTCCAGCTTCTGAGCTGATGTAAATTGACTTAAACAGAGCTAAGCAGCCTGACACCAGCTGAGGAAACAGCTCTGTAGATCTAATTATACATACAGCAAAGGAGCCACTAAGAACCCCATCTCAGTTCAGCCTATTTGACATAATTAACTGTACAATAAAATGTTCTGTGATCAAATAGCTCAGCTCTTTTGAAGTACTCACTTTCCCTTTCCTGCAATAAGCACATCTAAGGAGAAATTCATTCTTACATCCCTGAACATTTGCAACCATCCACACCAGAGGCTGCTGTTTTGTGCCTAATCCCAGCTACTCCAGCTGGGTGCTATGAATGCAGAATAAAACTGTTTCAATGCTTAATGTCCATCAGTGCAACTGGAGTTGTGCCAATGGACAAAAGGGACCAAAGCCATGTTCTCAATTCCATTCTACAGGGGCCAGACTAGTACAGAGGCTGGGACTCTCAAACATGGAAAAAATAGTCTGGATTGGAATTGGTGATCTGAAGGTGAAGGACTTGCTAAATCCTCTCCAGGGCTTCACTCTGCCTCTCTTCTCTAGTCCTCACTCTGAAAACAAAGATGCATTTATTTGAAGCTCTGTTAATTTTGGGAAGGGGGAAGGCAGTAATTAGCATGCCTCAGTTACATAAAGGGTTAATTCCTTAAACTGCTTGTCAATTCATTACTCCAAATTTCGACAAAGACACTTGGATTAAATCCATAAGTAAATGGATTTATGTTGTTTAGTCACTCAGGTTTTAAAACTCTCTGGAGCTCCACTGCATTACCCTACTCCTACAAGAACTGATGTGCTATTCCCACAGACAACATTTATTAAATCATTATATCATTATTTTCTAAGCCAGCATTCTCTCTGTATTTCAGTAATTTGCCTCCTTGAATCAGGGTATACAGAGCCTGAGAACTATTAAGTTAAACAACTTCTCCTTGGTTATCTTGGTTTTATTTCTCCCTAGAAGCCTTTAAGCCATTCACAGCAGTCCCTGACAGAATGTGCTGGAATACAATAATATATCAATTAACTACAGTCAACCAGCTGCTAATACTATTTCTCCAAAATGTCTTTATTATTAATGGAAAGCATTGTGGTGTGGCAACATGCTCAAAAACTAACTGCCAAAGAAATTATGACCCAGTTCTGTGAATAATTTTATTGCATTTCCTAGCATTTTCCTATCACATTAATTAGTAGAGCTGTGGTTTTAAGTTCACAGAACCAATCTGACCTCTTTTAGCAAAATCCCACAGAGGCCACCCAGCCAGCAAAACCTTATACTTGTCATATATTTTCATTTGAAAAAGCTTTATAAAATATACACCATATATGGCTTCACATGCATAAATACCTTTATCAACCACTGAATATTTCTTCCAAACCAGTTCCTAGAGTATTTAGAAGAAAATAACCTGGAAGAAAATCATCAGCTCAAAATGACTATGTACGGAATTACTCACACGGGTGCTAATTAATCTAGCTGAAAACTGGGACATGACAGCTCTGGAGACTATTATAAAATAGCCTTTATTGCTTGTGCATCACAAGGTCAAACACAATCTAGGTGTCTGAGGGGCAGAGCAGCTGAACTGGGCTGCTTGGTGGCCCTGAGTGTCCCAGTGCCGGTCCAAAGTGACAACGTGTCGCCGTCACACAGCGCGCTCCAGGCGCTGGCACAAATTGACACACGGTTTTAATGTGGGAGCTCATTCAGGCTTTTTCCCTCTCTCCTACAACAAACACTGACACCCGTGCTGGAGCCTCAGCAGGGCTGCCTGGGCCAAAGAGGGGCTGGCACTGCTCTGCTCTGTTCCTCCCAGACAATGTCATTCCAGATTGTGCTGACATCTCAACCCATGCACAGCCCAACACCCTTCAACCTCCTCCTCATTTTATCCTGCTGGGCAGTGTCACTACCCTGGGCAGCAAGGAAATTAACAAAATGCCTCAGACATAGATTGTTTCCAGATACACACTCCATTTACCTTCAAATCTCATTATTTTTCTAAACAAATGTAAGTTTGAACACCGATGCCACATATAATAAAAAACAATACATCATTAAAACATAAACCTGCTGCCTTGTAGTTCAGAGAAATTAAATGGTTTGATAGCATTTTATGTTCAATTTTGTTTTGAATAACAGCTGTCTGAGCTTCTTGCTGTCCCTGCAGGAAGAAAAATCAAAGCTCATGCAGGAAAAAAATACTATTACCATCCTCCTTTCCAAAAGCAATTCTTTAACTATTCAGTCCATTCAAATCTAAAAATAGCTGGGAAAAAAAATACTTCGGAAGAAAAAAGAATGCCTTCTTAATTGCGTATTAATTGCTATACCCAATTGTAACTTTCTTTTTTCACTAGCAAGTATCATAATTTGTGCCATTATAAGGCTCTGGAGAATTGTGCCAACAGAGAATGTGCATGTCCAATAATTGATTCAACCTGCCATTTCCCCACAGGGTCAATAAGGAGCAGCTGGACTTGAAATCCCTACCTAAAAAAACAAAAGCTGCAGCACATGAGACAGACCCAGAGTGGAGGTACAGCCTTTGTTTTCCACATCCTGATCCAAAGCACTCAGCTAAATGCCCAGGCAATAAAGCCAAATATAAATAGGCACATTCACCACTCACACAGGGGGCAGAACAGGGATGGCTGAAAGGAAGAAAGTGAAAAGCAAGTACAAAGGAGGAGAGAGCAGGGCACACTGGAACCTGCCAGATCCCTGCATCAGCAATTAATTTTTACTCCATGTGACTGCTTTGGATATGCTGGACAGCCAAGATCAACTTTTTCCACCAGCACACTTCAGAAAACTCACTGGCCAACAGCTCACTCACATGATCTATGGTAGCTCTCCCTTTCAACTCAGATATTTTTTCAACTAAAAATCTGGATCAAACAGCTTCTCTGCACTTCATTTCTAAAGGTCAGGCAATATTCTGGGTAAGAGACAGTGCCAGAATTCCCTACCCCTGCTTATTTCCAGTACAGGCCACAGAGAAAAACCATCCAGGGTCTCCATGGCTGCCCACAGCTAGACATCTGCCCCAGATCTCAGCTCATTTGACAGCAGCAGGATCCTTATTTCCCACATACACAAAATAAAAGGTGACCATGAATCACTAATAAAGACAAGTTACTCATCATTTAGGTGGAAATCCCATTTCACTGGGCAATCTCACATTGAACTAGTATTTTTACATGGTATTATATACCTATAATTCTTTATTCTCTTAATATCTCAGAGAAAATCTTATAGTTGCTTTTTTCCCTCTCAGCTTCTGCTATTTGGAGGCATCATACAAAGCTAGATTTATTTTTGGAGTACCATGGCTATAAATTGCATGCCATGGGATTGTTCCTCAAAGACATCTCTGTCTCAAAGAGAGCATTGCAGAAACTGAAGCACCACGCTCACACTACCACAAGTGCTAATAAATGTATCTGTATTTTTTCCAAATGTTTGTGCTTTCAACACGGGGGCTAATTCAGGCTTTTTCTCTGTCTCCTACAACAAACACTAACACTACCACCCTAGCTGGACTTGACAATTCCTGTGTGTCCCTTCCAACTCAGAGCATTCTGTGATTCCATGATTAGGGATCCTTATGTCCATCCTTTTGTGTTAGCAACCGTGATGTAAAAATTCCTTCACTGCAAAAATTCCACCTCTAGTAAAATTTAGGAAGGCTTTGAAGACTAGTGTTAGTCTACAGAAGCTTACTCTTTGGATTTACACTCAGAACTGAATTACAAGTCTCTTTGATAATTTGCAGTACAGCAATTTCTTACACACACAACTCCACCTTGCTAATGAGCGATTCAGTACCAAGAGCATGCCAGGCATTTCCCAAACTCCCACGAAGACTCAAACCCCATCTGAGGGGTCTGAGTGACAAGCATACACACATAAGCAACCTGTAGTTAAGATGAGATTTTATTCTCATATGATATGCCCCATAAAAATCACGCTGGATCAAAAATGCCTGGGATATTCTACAAATCTAAGCATGCATATTAATGAGATATTGCAGTTGTGCTATATAACACTCCATCAAAGTTCATAGAATCCAACAAAAATCAAGGACAGTGGCACCTCAGCTGTCTGAAGGGAAACATATTTGCTTTGTAAATATTAATGAGCTTTATATGATGTCTGTAGGGAGAGATTTTAACAGGGAACAGAACCAGCAGGACTAAAGCACTTCATTTCTATTGTCTCTTTCTCAAACATTTCCCAACAGGAGGTTATCATCATACAGATCATATATCGTTATATGCAACCCCAAAGGGAGATGTTTGTTTAAATGTCCACAGGGAGGAGGTTATCATCCAAGAGGCATTAGGATTGAAGTCAGGAGAGTCCAAGTGCTCTGTGATAAGTTTGTTTCGTTTCAGGTTTGAGCACCCAACTCCTACAGCAATAAGCAACAATGCAAGTCCAAAGACTTATTTCCACACATGGAGAAGACATTTGACATGCATTTTTTAAAAAAATGCAAGAGCAAAAAGAATAAATGAAATTATTAATATAGAATGCATTTTATCTATAAAACAATCCATCACCATCTAAACTAAAGGATAAAATTTTCAATATGCAAATAGAAGACTAAGATTTTCTAACTTTTTGGTTAGATCACAAACCCAAAGGGGCTTTAAATGAAAGGTGAAATTTCCAGCAGAAAAGGCTGAAAATTACAGATAAAACCCTTCCCCCAACCTGAAAATATGTAGCTGGCTTGAGGTTTAAATGCACAGTGCCTTTTAAGTACGTGGAAAAGCTGTCTGGAAGAAACCAGAAAAGAATGCAGAACTTGAAAAAGCCCTTCCTTGCACATCATCAAATCCAGGAAATGTAGACATGGGTTCCTGAAAGGCCCCAGTTTCTTGCAAGGGGGAGAAATCAGAAAAAAACCTATTCCCCTGGATTTACTGTGCATTGATCATGTGGATGAAGATATAGGAGCTGATTCTTAGTATTTCTCTTCAGCCTAAAAACGAGCAGGGAAGTGTCCTACCAAGTGGTATCTTAGGTCTAATAGCAAAGATGACACAAATATACTACTTGAGAGAAGTTCAGTGCTCCTGGTTCAGAAAAGCATCCCAAATTCTCCTCTGGTAAATGTAAATTTACTCCTGAATGAAAGTGTGCTACTGAATCAGGATGAAGGCAGAAAACAAGAGAGACATTCCAACGCTGACCTTTTTATTTACAAGGCATAACTGCAAGTCAAAGCTGTGCTCTGTGCCATGGAAACCTTCATCTCAACTGTAAAATTATATTGCTTTTAAAGCTACTTAATTCTGCTTTCACCCTCACCAGTATTTATCATCTAACCACTGGTTGTTTCCTACTTATTTTACTAGCCACAAAGTATATTCATCCTTTTCTTTTTTTATGTAGGTAAAAAGAAAATAAGGCTTCAAGAAATTAATTCTATTTAGATTTAGTAGCTGTAAACAGTCTATGCTTGTAAAAGGTAATTTTCATTTTTTATCTCACGGGAGATCAGGTTAGAAGTAAGGAGAAACCTGAGTAGGTCTCTGTATGGCCTTTGCTCAAAAACTCTTTCCATGAAGCATTGCTTACAATTCCTGTGTAAGGGAAGAATTTCATAGCTCACCTAATTTATTTTCCATTTTTCATTAATCCCAAATAAATGAAAGACTCACATAATCCGTCCTGAAGTCTAAGTAGGAAGGTCATATGCACCCTTAAACTGTTCTCACATTTAAATTTAAGCAATTTGTTCTGTATTAATTTTCAGTTATTTTATCCTGGAAGCCTGCCATCATTCCCATCTTTCCACAGGTCCTCATTGTCAATGCTCTCCACATCCACAGTGCTCTTCTCAATCTGTTCTGTCATTTCCTATTTAATAGACAGACCTATTTTTCACCTTCCCAGGAATACAGTAGGATACAGAACCTATGAAGTATGTGGCCAATATCATCTAACCTATTAAATGTCAGAATCATATATCTCAAACTATATGTCAAGATGCTGAAGTCTAGCAGCAATAAACTCATTCTGTTCCTCATAGGGAATGCACTCTGGCTATGAGGATCCATATGGGTTTCCTTCTGTAGATATTTGATTGTGATCTACTGTTGATGGCTGATGTGGCTGGAAATGATGGTAGGAATTGGCCAGATCTTAGATGGGAAAGTGGAATAAAACCTAACAAAATATTCTATTTACAGTTATTTCTTTCATAACAGTTTGGATCTTCATAGGGTGATCAATGATTGCTTCAGTACGAGACTCCCCTAATGTGTTTTTTTGTATTTCAGTATTATTTCACCCTCATGTTCCACACTGGACATTCTGTTTTGGGAAAAACTGTAGGCAAGAGAACTGAATTTAAATCAAACCAAAGTGGCACCTCTCCAGAAGCAAAACAGCCGTGTGAGTTTACTGGGAGCAGAGCACCCAAAGAAGCCATCCCGCACTCTGCAGGATGCCAGGGAAGGGCCAGCAGAAACAAGGAACAAGCCCATGCTCCTGTCTCGTGCAGAAGGGCTGCTGCCTGTGCCAGCAGGGCCATCCCTGACCCTGGGGACCGTGGCTGGGCAGGCAGCCTGGCCAGCAGCTGGTGCCCATCCCTTCCACCCGGTCCATGTCCGCTGGTGGCTGCCGGCCAGACCCAGCCCTGGCAGGCAGCTCCTCCTAGGAGCCTCCCAAAGGAGAACTTCTCCACAATAGGAGCCCCCTTGCAAACCCCACAGAGCAGAAGGAAAACCTTCCCACCGTCTCCCTCCTCGTACCCCAGCTCAGCACAGCTCCTGCTAAACCCAGCTGTAACCCACTGATGCAGTTCAGACACCAAAGTAGAGCACAACATAAATCACAACATATTTACTCATGTGAAGAGCTCAGAAGCAAAACAAAGATTGCTGCAGCAATTTCTCCACTACTCATGAAGTGTTTTATCCATGAATCTCACTCAAGCTACGTGGACTGTTATTCCTTAGTTACATGCTCCTACATACACACAGGATGAGGAACACAAGCTGATTTAGAGCCCCCAGAAGTGCAGCAACAATAACTGAATCCTTACAAAATGAAGACTGGACCTCTTCTCCATTGTGTTGATTTGAGGAGCCAGTTGGAATTATCAGATTTCTGGCTGAAAGCCAGTATAGAAATAACAGGATGTTATCTTGATCTTTTTTGTCATGTAAGAAGTAACAAGAAGAAAATAAAGCCACTGTTTCTACTTATTTTTAAGTATTTTTTCACACTGCTCACCACAGCTGTAAGGCCCCTCCAAACACCCAGAAATCACAAGGAAAAAAATAAATCAAAGAAACAAAACAACATCTCAGCCCTGAAGCAGACAATTTTGTTAATTTAGTTACATGCCTGTAGAATTTTGAAGCTATCCAGGCTCCTGCTATCATAACTGCTATTAAATCGTAAGGATAAAAAAACAAATTCTTTGGCAAATTTCAATTATTAGATAGTTAACTGCTGTAAACACGAAAGAACCCATGCAGAGCTCTGTTTTGTATTAGTGACACTCATTAGCTGCAGTGGAGCTACTGAAGGTGTTTTTGATGCAGTACGCTAAGGTTAGACAAACCTTTACAAGGATTTATTCAGTGAAAACATCAACACTTTGCATGGATTTTCTCAATCCAAACATTTTAGAGGGAAGCACTGACAGAAGGCCATGGTTCCAAATCCTTCCTCCCAGTTTCATCTGGGTAACAAATGAGCATCTCAGAAACCACACCACAGGACATTGGCCTGGGACATTCCCAGCCATCATGAGCTCTAACAGTTCTGTCCAGGAGAGATACATCCTGCCTGTTTCTCAGTAGCTGTAGCAAAAATACCAAAACCTTTTCAAGTTAATAAATAAAGTATTATGTGTAACAAAGACAGGCTTTGTCCACTTCCCTTTATCACCCCTCTAACTAAACAGCAGCCTGAAGAACACAGAAGAAAAGCATCGCTGCCTTGGCAGCTGCCTTATCATTTCAGAAAATGAATTGTCTGTAGGGATGATAGTTAGATTTGGGCTTTGGGGACAGCACTGAATCTCTCTGAGCCTGGTGAGAGAGCAGCTATACAGAGCAAGCAAATCATTTAAATTTTGTACCAGTTGAAAAGCATTTTTTTTTCTCGACTTCAGCAAGATGACAGTGGCATGATGGCTGATTTTCATTTCAATCAGAGCAGCATATGATTACCACCTAATTAGAATGTAGAAATAGAAAGGAGATCATTTTTTAACCTACCCAAGAGAACAGAGCTGGGGGAGGGGAGGAGATTATGTTAATCAAGTGATACTGGCATATCAGAGCGACCAAAATAGCCGGATGAATTTTTATCGGCACCCTTACTGTCCTTGAGGATCTGTCAGTGGCTTCTATTGAAACCTGCATTTTCAGAGCTTTATTTCTGAGTAATAAATGTTCGTTACAATAAATACATGTCACTGCAGGCCCAAACTAAAAGATACTGCCTTAGGCATAAATATGTATATTTTTGTCAAAATTTCACATGGTTTTGTTGACAACTGTAAAACTGTAAACATGAAAACTAACAAAGCAAAAGTAAAAGTCATGCTGTCTTAAGGGGAGTTGTTTGCATTAATATACATGTTTGGTTTTTTTTGTACTGGTTTTCATTAATTAAATATTGCCAGCTAGCTACTCCACTCCTTTCTGGAATACATGTTGAAAGTTAGTTGCTCTGCCCTAGGGAAATCTAAGTGAGGTTACATTAAATGGAACTGCATCAGGCAACATTCTCCAAGACACGCCGTCTCCATCTGCATCCTTCTGCAGAGATAAAGCCTAGACCTCCTCTCTAGATGCCACTTTGTTTAATTGTCCCTGAAGAATGAAGAGCCAGAATTAGATTGCTGAGACCACAAAAAGAAGGGGGTTAGAGAAATTAAAAACACAATAAAATTAATATTTAAATGATCTTTCAGGCAAGCCTGCTTTGTGCAAGAGAGCTCCCTTTGCTCTGCTGTCCCAGGCAGTAGCTGCTCATCGCAATATCTCTCTCCAAACTGGTCACCAGTACCCAGCACCATTTTAGGTGCATGATATATCCTACCTTTAGCTACCTTAGCAGTGGAAAATACCCCAACACACCATAATTGGAGAGAGCACAATACAAAAGGAAGTACAGTACAGGACACCCATCCTGGAGTGTGCCTAACTAGAGAAACAGGGGCTTCCTCATGAACATTTTTGTCAGGAGGAGTATAGGAAATGTGATCCTGACCACCTCCCCACCCCCTTTAAAACAGAGTTCCACCAATTTCAGCTGAACTGGGATTTGGCTCATCCTGCTTTGCTGGAAATGTTCACTTTTTTTTTTTTTTTTTTGGCTGTGGGATGATATATAACTACCTGCTAAAAGACAAGGACCTAAGTCTCATGTACTTCAGGCAAAATAAGAAACAAAATCTCTCTTCAGCAATGAGTCTAATGTAAAGAAATCCAGAATGTGTTTATTTATTCCTCATTTATGTGCTTTTAATTTGTATCAGTTATATCACTGGCAATTGCCATTGCACCTTCCTAGTTGTTCTACCAGGGCATGTATTAAATGTTGTGAGATATTGTTCAAGAGAAAGAACAATACTTTGAACTAAATGTGCTGTTAAATTAAAGTCTTCTCTTGAGCAGTGAAAAAGTCCTGAGGCTTTCCATGTCAGTGTATTGTATGGTAAGGCACACACTGAGGTCTTTCTATTTTTCACCCTTTTGAGAAACATAGCAAAGCAGAAGTAGATAATTTCTATCATTGTAAACATTTCTAAATATCTGCCACAAAAATCCAAAGATAACCCTTTCCCCATCACCCTCAATAATGTAGGGGGTCCAGTATTTAAAGCTGCCATAATGTTTTTGAGAGACAGGAAATCAGCTATGAACACCTCAAACCTTGCCAAATTATCCCAGAAACAAACATTCTGACCTGTTAAAAAAGCTTAATGTGCATTTTAAAATGAATCCCAGGGTGTAATTTCCTACAGAGTGAACTCCAGTTCTATTTTGTGCTCTGAAGAATTCTATTAAACCTCTAGAGCACTTTGTGCAAAGTGAAAGCACAGTCTGCTAAGGAGATAGCCTAGGTGGTCTGCAGTAAATTAACCACTACTGCTGACTGAGGCCATACTGGGGAGTTTGCTCCAAGGGATTTCTACACTTACAGCATAACACCATTTACCAGCTTCTAAACTAGATTTGCCCCCTGGCTGCAAGTCAGCAAACCTCGGTGTAAAGCATGGCCAGAGATTAGTTTGACTAAAGGGTTTCATTTCAAGAGTGGAAGGGTGCTGCTGCTGCTGCAAAAACTGAGTCCAGACCACTACTTAAAATATGGTCGTTTTTCCCAGACAACTTCATGCAGTTGAGTTTTAGGCTGCTGGACTATGGTGGCTGTGTGTTGAGTAAATTACAATAGAAATACCTCCCTGTTGCTTTGTAACAATTAACCTCAGAAAGCAGCTAACTCCATTTGCATGGTAATGAGACATTCATCTAAGTGACATCAGAGTTAAGCATGCTAATAAGTTTTTATACAAACACCTGAGGGGTCAAGCACAACCATGGGCTTGGATAAGAAAACCTTTTATTAAATGCAAATCACTTGTCTTTTAAATACTGTGACAGAGAAATTTGCAGGACTCTAACACAGCTTGCAAAAGTCATTCAAGTTACATTTTCAGACCTCTGGGCTGACTAAGGAATATAGCAACTGCTTTATTTATATTTGGAATTAATTTCAACATCTAAAAAAATCTTCCTTACACCATCAAAGGAAAGAAGTTCTGCAGAAAGGTAGAGAGGTGAAAACACAATATTGCCCTATCTTTCCCAAATTTGTCACAGATTCCTGGGCTGCTGGAAGGCAGGCAAGACATGGCTGCTGTAGAGCACAACAAAAGACTTGGAAATTTGTCAGCTTTCCTGGTTTTGCCAGGTATATTGCTAGGAGGCAGATTCCCTGGTGAGCATGCTCTCTATCTTGCACTAAAACTTGTTGAATTCGATCGTTCAATTCACGTTGCACAATCAAGCAGTTTGAGACCTTAGTGAGTGGTTAGGTCCAAGGGCATGACTGGCTGCCAGACACCTTTGGGACTAAAGGAGCAGAACCTGCTCACAGGCAAGGCAGACTGCAGAACAGAGGCTGAGGGAAAGAAGCTGACTTTGATTAATTTAACTCTGGCACAGCCAGGTGTAGGAGGCCCCTCTTGTTCGGAGAGGCTGTTAGCAGGACACACCAACTCATCCTGTCAGCACAGGCAGTACCAGAGAGCAGGTTTGCTCAGTGGCGACAGGAATGAGATGCAGACAGCACTCTGAAAAGCTGCCCTCGTGCCAGATCATTAGAGGTTTTGCTCCCAGACTGGAAAATGTGAATTTAAATATCCAGTGGGTGTAGTGGGAATTGATCTGTCTTCAAGACAGAACTTTGTAGAAAGGACTATATCATGGGGCTGTGTGCAATAAGAGGAGACCATCATATAAAAGCACAGAAAATCCTCTTAATTCCACTGCTGTATGATGAGTTACTTTGGGAAAAAGCTTAGGTAATGTACAATATTACTACTCAAAATCCAGACCAAGGGAGTAAGTGTACACATCCCTGGAAGTGTTCAAGGCCAGGATGGACGGGGCCCTGAGCAGCCTGGTACAGTGGGTAGCATCCCTGCCCACAGCAGGGGCTGGAATTAGATGCACTTCAAGGTTCCTTGCAATGCAAAACATTCTGTGGTTCCATAACAACATAAAATGGATCAAATTGACACCTGGCACAGTTCTTTTAAACCAGGTAACTATGCTCACGTGGCTATATGCATTAAATGACAGAAACCCAGTAATGATACGCTTCCCAAAGATCCCTTTTACTGCAAAAGTTACTGCTGGCCTCAATAAAATTAAGTACCTTTATTTTGCTGCTGTCCTGTTTACAACACGTAAAACATGCTAGTATGCCATAATCTAAAACTTAAGCCAATGGATTGTGGAAAAACCTTAGGAAGATAGTACGCTTCATGTGAGAAAGGACAAAGCTGTGGATAAGCAAACCCTCAAAATGTATCTTGACAGAAACATAATACTCCACTTCCTTTGAAAATCAACAAAAACTCTGGGGGAACAGCTCTGAGTCATCATCATCACCAGTAATATGCAGTAATTGCACCACCCATACGTCTTCAAGTGCATCAAACAGGGTGAGACCTCAGCTTGGCGAGGCTGGGATTCAGGATGTTAGGAAAAACACATTTAATACAACAACTATGGGCTGTAATAGTCCAAATTGAAAAAACAACTGTGGTGTAAAATGAGTGGGATAACTTTAAATAATTGCTTTGTAGTTAGGACAGCCTGGACTCCTTTCACTGCCCAAATATTGTAAACTACAGCTACTTATTTACAAGCAATTCTGGTTAAATTGGAGTTTGTGAGGAGCAAGGCAGGAGGTGTATATAAAATACAGACTCAACTTTTGAGGAAGAAAAGCTTATTTCTGGAGCAAAAAACAAAAACAAACCTTTTAGCCTATTTTTTTGAATTATGGGGTAAAAATCAAGCACCACAAACATATTGGTTTTAACCTTACACATCAAGATTGAAATTACAAACAGACAAGATCCCAAAAATGTAAGTTTAGGGCTAAGCTCATGAGATTTAGGCCCTAATAGTGTTAATCAAGTCTGTCCACCCCAAATTCCTGCTTCACTGCTCAGCTTTCTAGCTGTGGGAAGCAACAGTGACAGCAGCAAAAGCCCCAACAACCAAGTACTCAGTGCTGAAAGAATCGGTGTCCAAACGGGTCTGCCCTCCTTAGTGCACCTCCAGGATTGAAAACCTCAACTGTACCACTCAAATCTCAACATATTATTTCCTTTCAATCCAAATTTGGCAAAAAACCCAAACATAACCGCATAAACCCACTAAATTCATACCCTGACATATCAGATTCTTGGGAAAAAATAGGCTGCCTGAATATATTGCTAGAGGAAAAATATTACTAATTATGTCTTTGTATGCAATGCTTCTCCACTGAATGCTTTGTTCAATGTTTTCAGACAAAATACCAAACAATTTTAACTCTCTGAAATCTGCTGGCTATCCTCATGAGGAAACAGGCTGACTGTCACTTTAAGACATGAAGATTTTATTTGTTTTGCCACTTTTTTGCTGCACTTCTGCAACCCAACACTACGAATAGAGAAAGACAAACACTGGGAAGGGGAGAGATGCACATCATTCTGTTAAAAGCATTTTTTGTCTTGTACAAACAATCACTATTATGTTGCCACTGGAAGATGACCAGTACTATTGAAAATTCATCTATTTAGGGAGTGTTTCTGGGAGAATGAACACTCAATAGTAATCAAACCAAAAAAATTAATGAAAACACAAAATGGGAACCTACAGGTCTTTACTGTCAAGTGACCTCTGGCGCACCACTGACCTTTGGTGGCCATTTCCAGTGACAACAGGCATGCACATTTCCTTTCCAAGAACCTCCTCATCATTACCCAAAAACTCTGACACTCAGAAACAGCTTAGGACGAGAACAGTCTTCAGCTTTGCCAGGAAAGATTACAATGCACAGGAAATGCACAGAAAATGCACAGTATGGTTTCAAACAAAGGTATTTCCTTTGAATTCCAGTATAGCTTTTAGATATAAAAATCTTCCCCTGGCTATAATGTCTTGACCCAACTTCACTGGTCTTAAGACTAAATAATAGAAGACTTCAAGGCTCAAGCCCATGTTTACTCTTTTCACAGTTTTGGAGTCAAAGACCATCACCTTAAACAGAAATCTGAAAAAAAATTATTTTTGTTCCATACCTCATTGTGATTCTTGCTTAGCCATTCCTTAATAGTGCTAAGGGCAATGACAGCAGCAGGCTCATTTGGAAAACCTAAAAAAGAGAAGAAATGGGAGATAAATAAAAGGTATCTATTTCTTTTATATACAAGAAAACAAAAATCTGGGTTTTTTTCCTTCCTATTCTTTAAAATATTTTGGAATTACAGTTGGTCAACTCCCTTCTTCACAGATTTGTATAAAGGTTTTAGGCAACATCTGTGACATTTTTCCCCAGCTAAATAAATTGAAAATAGGCACAACAATGCTCTATTGGATTATTTTTTTGCCTTGACACTGGTTAAGAAAAGTCCACTGCTCAAGAAAAGAAGAAACAATAGAGAGCTATACCTGTGCCATACTGGGCAGGCAAGCATTCAACACATATATCACAGTAACAAATACTAGGCTTACATTTCATGGCAGCAAGAAAAATTCAGACATTTCTTAAGGCATAAAGGCTTTCTCAAGGCTTTCTTTTTTTAATCCATCTGTCAGCAAAACTATATCACCCCATGACCCCAGTGCCATAGGCCTTATAAAGAGAGAAATGTTTGATTTGGAAATCTCTCAATTTATGACCTGAATCATAACAAGCAACTTAGAAATTAAAGAATTCATGAAGCATAAGCATATGAACTTAAGACCTTGTGTTGCATGATACATTAGCAATAGTAATTCCCCCCCAGCACTAAACAATAACAAAACTCTTTCCAGGGATACAGACTTTTTGCTTTGATGGTTTCTACCTATCAAATCCATGGATGCTTTCATTACTTAGGCACCTTAATTTAATTTTCCTTTAAATTCCTAACTTGGGGGCAGCAAATCATTTCTGTGAGGATTTAAAAATAAAACCCCATAAGCTGTATGAATCTCTCTCAGTAGGTGAGATTAATAGAACAGGCTTTGAAGAGGGGGAGCTGCAGGCACAGTGGACAAGCAAGCCACAGGGTTAGAAAGAGTCATGAAATTTGGCATACAGCTGTGTAGATACAGCCTTTCTTACATCACCTCTGCACCATAAACTGAAACACAGATACTGCAAAAAATTATAAATTCTCAGCTTTTTGACTTACATTTTCTTTAACCCTTTTTTCAGGTTTTGTGTAACGCAAGATTAGGAAAAAACCCAACCCAAACCAAAATCCCTCCACTGAATCACATTCCCAAAACATCACTCCCTGTAAATTGACTCTGTAATGATTTGCTCCAGCAGCATGTGTACTCTTCTGCAGTGACAGATGACAACAATTCATCAAGAAAAACAAGCAAAATAGTCAATTTTGGATAATACCGACATTTAGCATGTGCGTCCTTTGAATGCATTTCTCGATAAAGCATATTTTTACATTTAAAAAAATATAGTTACCAAGTCCAAGATACAAAACTAGCTTAGACCCTACAAATGTTACTGTGGATACTTCCCTTGCTGCTGGGAAAATAAATTCCTGTAACATTTAATAATGCTGCTGATGTCATCAAGGCATATGTCTCATGACACCAGCTAACGACCACTAACGAAACCCAGAGCGGGGACTTCCAGCAGCCTCATTTTCATAATATAAAATAACAGAGCTCTAAGCAGACCATCTGCTCAAATTAGTAATATCCTAGCTGACAAACTGGGGCTTTTTCACACAGAAGTTCCATACCCTGAGTGTGGGAGCTCTGCCTGGACATAAAATGAACACCACGCAGAGGGACAAATGCATATTTCAGACAACTGATATACTATTGTTTATGCACTGAATGGTTTATTTTCAGAACAATGCTCCCTCCAGCAAGATTAACTTTTCAGGCTTGTTTTTCACTCCCTTGCAGCAGGGTAGCTGGCCAAAATGGTGATAAAGCACTGGGTATTGTATAGAATCTCTCCATAAATTGTACACTGTTTAGAAACTGCTGCCATACTAACCAGTCTTAAATAGAACCTTATCTAGAAAACTGGTTTCCAATTACTACTAAGTCACCACAATGTAAAGGAAACAGTTCAGCAACCTAAATAAACAGCCTTGAATTCTGTGTGTGATTTCAGGAAATATGTTGAAATCGATCAGAGCCTTTTATGATCAGCTACCCCCCAAAAAGAATCACCTAATTAGCATTTTTCACACATTTCTGCAAATTTTATGGAAAGGGTTATCTTATTGACAATATGCAGAAGCAGGATGGAATTAGCCTCCTGTTGCAAACCTTGCACCAACACAAAAGCCCCGTGTGTCTGATTCTCAAACAGAAAAACATTTTTGTTTATGGACTGGGGTAGAGGAAGATACAGCAAGATGGGATCTGTTAAAACACACTTTTGCATTGTTTTTATCTCTAGCCTACATTTGCCTGCCATAACATTTCTGGTTTGCTCCCATCTGCACCCCCATCCCCTTTTTCAGTGAAAAAGCAATCTCAGGAAGCACGTGGGAATCAAATTACTTGAGAGAAATGAGCTCGAGGTGCCTCACAGTTTACTGACTGCTGGAGCAGCAGCTCAGGCAATTCTGGCTAAAGGCTCAATTTCACAAAAGATAAAACAGGTAAAGTAATGAGTGACACTGGGCCATGTTACTGCAGTGAGTGTGCCTCCAGCATACTGAAAAGGACAAGGGCACAAAAAAGCACACATTGGCCATGAGGTTCAGGACTTCACTGTGCTTGTCTGCATGGAGAAAAAGAGAGGGTGAGCAGGTTGTATGCCATGGACAGGTGTGTGGGGATGTGAACCTACCCACAGACACAGGTATCTAACTTGGACTGAGCTTTTTACATCCCCTACTTGCAAACACCTTGGCACATACCCACCCGTACCAAAAAGCAGGGCAGGCTGTGTCTGCTTCAGCAAGTGACAATGGTACTGCCACCATCTGCATTCTGCAGGGCCAACTGATCCCATCTCACCATCCATTACCAGGATCCCAGCTCCTCAACTACAGCAAAATCCTGGATATGAGCAGGAGCCCCTCTGAGTTCAGAAGCCATCCTTTACAGCACAGCTTTCATCATCACAGCTGATGGCACGCCGGGTACAAACCTCCTAAGCCAGCAGGAACAGGGGTGTGCACCTTGCTCCCATCACATAAATGCACCTCATCTGATCTCCACTGCTTTTGGTATGTGTTTGCACAGACACTACCCACAGTGACAGCCTAGGAAAACTTTCTTTGAGAGGTCTTCAAAGTTACAAGTTTCTGCCACTCTTTCCAGGGCTTTATCAGCTTATTCCTGGAAATTGTAACCCTGACCTGTGAAACAGCTGGCAAAGCAAGCTCTAGGCTGTGGCTGTGCTTGCAGTCATCATGGCCATAATTTTCCTGCAAAGGCATGATAAGATATGGCAGAATTATTTGGATGGATCTGATATGAAATAAATGTGCTGTTTTAGAGGAGAAGAGTGTGGAGGAGAACTAAGATAGTAACTAGAGATACACACTGATATTTCCATTACATTTTATATTTCTTCCCTGGAATGCAATGGGTAAGAACACAAGTAATCCTGTTTCATCAAAGCACACAAAATATGCAATGAATTCCCTGTTCTTAGACACCCTTGTGTAAATGCTCAGTATTTTGTGCTTGGGGGATTCAGTGGAGAAACATTTACTAATTGTGACTGTCTGTTACTCTGCCTAATTTATCTGTGCAGTATCACAAAAACATATACCAGCAGTCCATAGACTCAGACTATTCTGAGTTGAAACATGCCCACAAGGATCACAGAATCCAACTCCAGCCATGCACAATGTTCTTCAAAGCATAACAGAGCAACAAGGGTTTTGAGACACAAAACTAACAGAAATCTATTTCAGGGACTCCCAAACTTTGTGGAGAAGCTGGTAGCTTTATCTGCCTCTTTTACTGGGCTTGATCCAGTCTTACAAAAAATGTCAAACTTACAATCAGGTAATGGCACCTCCCCATGAAAAGCCCATTAACAAAACACAGGCATTAAGATATCAAACTTTAATATGAACTACCTGAGGACTAAGATAACCGATTACAACAGGAGGGCTATAATGCTAACAAGCAAATGTCAATCCAGAAAAATCACTTCAGTAGCTGTAGTGATAAGTGTTATAATTTGTCAGTTCAACTGAGATACCTGATGTTTTCTGTAAATCAACTCCTTCTGGTAAAAAAAGGTCTCTATCCTTTTTTGCTAGCACAGCCTAAGTGCTAGGCAGGTTTCTATTAATTTAAAGTGTTCCCTTCTCTATGGATTCTAAAAGGCTCGTCACGGGCTTAATATTCTTATTTGCCAGTTTTAATGGTTTAATTGTGAAGCAAATCATGAAAAGAACCAAATGCACATCAACACAAATAATCATTATGTATTTTCATATTTTCCTCAGAAGAATATCTACACTGGCATATTTGTGCATATATCAAGATGTAACAGTTTGCAGACTGTTCCTGTGTGCTCAAATCAACCCCGAGTCCCACGGCTTAATCAACAAGACTGTTAAAACAGAAAAACTTCCATGTTTTAAGTTTATAAATTTGTCAGTATGTTTACAGATATATAAATGATGCTCTCCAAATAGTAGCTCGTCACATTTTTAAACTGGGGGACTGCATTGAAGGCCATCTCTGCAGTCAGTATGACAGGGTATCTCCACCGTGCATCAAGTACTTGCTGTGTGGGAATCATCAGCGCCAGATGGCACAGAATGCAAAGATGCTTTAAAGGAAATAAGTGGGAAATAAGGAAAAAAAAAAGGTACTAAAGAATTTATTCCATACATGTTCTGAAACCTGATATGATTATTGGTACTGTAACTACCTTCTGAATCACAACCAACACAAAAATAACTGTGCTTCATTATGGCCATGTGGGTTAAGGCCAGCTATTGACAATGCAGACAGTGCTTAGGACAACAAAAGAGAACAAATGAGATGCACAGCCCAGCATGCCTGAGGTGGGGTTAACTCAATACATCCACTTGTCCTTCAGCTGTGAAATAAACAGAATAATCTTGCAACTGATCCCATATAATCATCTTGTCAGAGATGTATTTTAGTAGTCAAAATGAATTCACTCATGAATTCATGTTGATTCCCATTACCATGGTAAATCCATTCTGTTTGGAGAGAGATGATAATATTCTACCAAAAAGCTTATTGTCTTGCTATTCTTGAGCTTTTTGCCTTTTTTTCACTCACTCTTATTTATTTTTTTTTAATAATCATTGTCACACAGCGATTGGTCAAACAAGCTAAGTTCTTACCTTGATCATTTTTGTGGACTCTCATAACTTGGAAAGAAAGTACCCTTATTTGGATCAGCTACGCTGAAAACTAAACTGAAGAGCCATGAATCTTCTGCTAAATAACCTACCTTGCCTTATTGAACTCATTCAGCCAGAGAAAACCTTATTTGCTGTCCACTCAAAAACTAACTCTAAGAAAATGGAATTAAGCACTGTGAAAAGCCAGTAACCTTTCTGTTACCCCAAGAAACAAAGCTGCACCAATTCACTGTATCCTTCACAGACTGTGCCACAGTAATTAATTACCATTCATGTAAATAAAGAAGGGGAAACCAGACATTTTCAAAATGCATAAACAAAACATTATTCTGAAGAAATCACTATACGCTTCTCAATTGCTCCCAAGAAAGGTGCAAACCTTTAGATTTTCCTTGAGTGAAAAAATTCAGCAGCAACAGAAAACTACATGCAGTTCCTGAAGAATCATTTCCACTTGCATTCAGCTGACATGACATGCAGCTGGTGGAAGGTGGTTAATGAAGAACTTCACAAGAACTTTTCTGCTCTGATACAGTGACACAAAGCTGGTACAGAATTGGAATAAGGGAGAGCCTTTCTTTATTTACAGAAGTGCACTGGGTAAGACAGGGATCCCTGGTTAAGTCAGTCAAGGTCAGTGCTGGCACCAGGGAGCATGATGAAACTCACACAAACCAGCAAAATCAAGACAAGTTGGAGGTCAGGATACATGGACTGTCTTGGTAACAGGGTTTGCTCAGCCTTGGCTTGTCAGAAGAGGTGCCCAGGGTGTGCTGGCTGAGAGGGGCCTCTTGTCTGATCAGCACATCAACTCACCTGCACCATCTACAGCTCAGGCGCTTTTCTCTTCTATTCTATTCTACATCTGGGCTCAGCTTAGGGCTGCAGCTGGAAGTTGCCAAAAGGTGGCTATAATGCAAGACAAACTAGGTCACAGCTGTTCTCCCTGAAATACACAATATCACACCATGCTTCGCTTCACGTCTGCCATGTTTGGTATCATTGGAAAAATACCTGCCCTGTAACTGTGCTTAAAGTGTCAGCTGAGCAGAGACATGCACTGTAATCATGTAGGTCATGTGAGCAGAAGCTTGCACCACTAAGTCTAAAGATTCCACTGAAGAAAAACTAGATTTCAAGTTTACTGAGCTGTTTGACATTTATTAGCTTTGGAGGGGGGACAAAGTTTTAGTGAAAATGCATTTACACTTGGACTACTGAGGAGGAAGAGTGTTCCCCTACGAGTACCTTGCTGCAAGAAATATCATAATGCTGTTCCGAAGGAGAGCTGCGTATGTGTAAGAATTTCACTTTTCTGCAGTAGTAGTAGATTCTTTTTATTAGAAATCTAGGTTTTGGTTTCACTTTTCCAGCATTTGTAAAGGAGTACGCTTGCAGAGAACACATCATGAAGAAATGGATTCTGTAGTAGTCTTGTAAAAAAAAATAGCAAGCAGTACTTGGAGACTCTGGGAAGCAAACCTGCTTCATAGCTGTGCTGTTTACTGTGCTGTGTGATGGAGCTTTTCTGTCTGTCAGGGAATTTCTAATGTCCAAGCAGAAAATTAGGCTTCAAGATGAGCACAGTAGGGGAAAGATCAGACAGACACCAGTGCAACACTGAAAACAAAAAGATCTCACTGCTCAGGCCATTAGCATTCTCCTATGGGAGGAGAAAGCCTACACAATGCAAATGCAAGTGGAAAATATAATCATGCAGGTAGTTTTGCAATTATAAAATCTGCCTATGAGAGTGCATATGCAATGCCTGTGTAAAGTATACAGCTGTTTAAACACATGTATACAGCTGTCCCTGAGCTCAAGCACATCATTCTCCTTTAAATACACTTTATACCATAACCAGAATTGCTATTCCAGAAACAAACATTGTACAAAGAAATGTTAATTGAACGAGATCTCAAAGTGTACGTGAGCTTCCTAACGCAGAGTGTTAAATCTTCTATTTTGCCATGTATAACAAGCAAGTTGGGTTCTAGGGTGGCAACATAATACAGCCAAAGTAATTTGAAACAAAGTGTAAAGCACTAGTCAGCTGTGAAATCTCCCATCATACACTGAATTGCACAGCAATGGGATATTGGCCTCAGTCTAGTAACAACTCCAACATGGTTAAATATTTATTCTACCCACTGATTTAAATAAAAATGCCCTGTTGTTCTCAAGTGCAGCAAAGTGTAAGGAATCAATCCTACTTTCCTAAAGCATCTTGTTAATGCCAGAGGAGATAAAACCCAACCATCCCAACCCCCATGCACCCTCATGCTCTGAATTCCACTTGAAACTGGTACTTGCTCTTGAAACATGTGGTCCAGGGCATTGGACCTCCTCAGCCTACACTGACACCATCCCAGGCCCTCCTTGACACACACTGTCTCTAAGCACCAAGGGATGATCTGTTCAGCAGCGGGAATCAAGTAATGATTCTGTACCTTGCCAGGCACTGCTCCTCATGGCATTCTGCTATTGATTGCAGGCTCTAATTGTAGGCTTATCTGAAGTAGGGATTTTCTTGATGTGCCACTCCTTATTGAGTTTTGGATGTCTAGTAATGTATCTGCCACCATAGGCTGGGCAGGGGGAGAAGGGGTAGGAATTGCCAGGAGAGGCTCACTCCTCTTGCTGATGGATCTTTGTGCAGACAGAGGGAACCAGGAAAACGCACTGAGGAGCAGCAGATCGAGGTGGAGGAAGAGGAAGAGAGGGAGGGAGCATGGAACCTCTTGCTGCAAGATGGGGAGTAGGATTTTGGGAAGAAGGGCTGAATGTTAGAGACAAGATCAGGGCTACTGGCTTTGCTGAAGCTTGTTGTCACCCTATTGCAGGGGTTCCATACCGCTGTCTCCTTATCACAAAAATTCCAAACCCTCCTGGTGTTTCTCGTGGGCAGCTCCTCAGAGCTGCTGACTCTTTCTTCTTCACAAAGCAGCCAAATGACTCCAGGGCCCTTCTCACCCACCCCACTCTTTTATAGCATCTTCGTCTCACTGCTTACAGCTGTGGCCTGCTAAAGTCAGGTCTGCTCCTAATCTTTGATAATTGGCCCAGCTGCACCTCCTTAGGGCTGAGATTACTTTCTACACTACCTTTATTTTCTTATATTCTATCCCCCTACAGGAGCTCTCAGTACTTTGTCTTGAATAGGCAGCACAGCATGGCAGGAGTTACAAGAGCTAGGGCAAACACATGCATGTAATGGACATAAGCCACCACAGCAAAACCAAGGAAAATGGCAGCACAGAAACTCTGAGAAACTTCAGAGGAATGCAACATGCACAGGCAATAGTGAAAAAAATGCAAAATCACATAAAGAATACAGAGAGCGTTGCCAGCCCAGCTCTAGCCCTTAAATCACTTCCACCATGTTCAATTGCTCGAGCAGATGCAACACAAAGACCACACTGGATTATCTAAAACCAACAGAGCTTTTGGGGAAGGCCATCCACGTACAAGAACAAACAAAACTATCTGACATTATTTCTACTGAAGCACTGTTCTTATCTCCTCTCCAAGGGAAATCAAAGATTTCCTAAGAGCACATAATCAGCTGAAACAATATATACTTACTCCTTATACTATACTTTTAAAAAAAAGGAAATAAAGATGTTCTTTTATCTTTTTTCCCAAAAGCCATATGAAGAAGAAAGTTATAGGGCAGCTTGGGTGAAAAAGCAGGACACTATGTCTGGCACATTTAATCTACTTAGTTTAGTCTTTTTAACAAATACATTATTGATTCTTGGTTTGTCTTTATTATTCACACTGTGGATTTTTTTTCAATTCTTGCCTCAGACTGCAGTAAACCATAATAATGGGTCACACCAGCAGCTACTGTATTCAGGAAATCTACAACAACTCACACCTGAAGTATTTCCATCTAATCTGGAGTTCAAAAATGCCAGTACACTTGGGAGGAACAAGAGGGGGTGCATTCTAAATTTGATGTTTAATGGCTTGTTCTTCACTGAACAGAAAGGCAATTCACGCTACTTGAACACATACTACATGCACGCTGATAAAAAAGTGCTTGTGCAGGTTGTTGGACTTGAGATGCATCATTGCACTAGCTCAACAATTTTATGCATTAATTTTTTAAGAGAAAGAATTTTTTTTTCCCCTTGCCCAGATGCTGCTTCATTTCTGTAGCAGTCATTTGCCTGGCAAGAGGTCAGCTCCACATATCCTTCTTTTTTGTCCTGCAAGGGTCACAATGTGCCTTATTTGATTTTATGTTCCTGCATCTATCAGCAACCAGCCAATCTACGCTATTTATCTTCATTTCAGGACGCATTGCAGCAACAACTTTTTCAACAAAAACTACATGGAATCCACTAGCACCTCTTCAACCTTCCCCCCAATGCTGCACTGAAAAACCTTTCTGGATGGTCTGAGATCACAGCACTGTACACAACAGATGAAAAGTGGTTAGAAGACAAAGTTTGGAATAATGGGAAAAACTGGATTAAAGCAAGAGTAAGGAAAAACTGAGATTTAAAAATCTGATTTCAGCAAACCTGGTTAAGATGGTGCGTTACACACTTCTGATACTCTTAGCAAGATCTCAAATGTTAAAGGGTGTAAAAAAAACATTAATGGGTAAAATATGAAAATAACCTTATCTCTTGGATAATATGAAAATAACCTTATCTCTTAACCCTCATCAGAACACATTTGACTAACAATCCCCCCAAGAAGCAGTTGCTTTTTAAACCCAATAGTGGTAGCTGATCAACAAAATAATCCAGACCTCATCAGATAATTCAGGGTTTCAAAAGATCACAGTATTAATTGTTAAACAAGTTTTTGTTACAAATACTATTTCTCCTAACATCTATGATTTGCATTTCACTCACAATTATGCTTTTATTGAGTCTTGCATTCTTCAACCAAAAAGGAAATTAAATAACCAGTTAATGGCAGATGCAATTCCAGAAACTCAAATCCAATTTAGTCTTGATATGAACTTTAGGTCTTATTGAACTTGTTTTAAGTAGCATTTTCAACATGTATTCTGGTAAGTTGCCAGTGTATTGTTGGAGTTTTTAAAATTTATTTTAAAATCATTATATGAGCAAACATGGGCTGTTTTAGGAAGGAATGGGATCTCCTAGCCTTCAGAAAGGTGTAACAAACATTAAAATTTCTGGTTAGACCAATAGCAGTAAATCCAGCCTTAAAGTAAAATTATTCAATTTTGTGAGATGCCACTCTTCAGGGGGAAACACATAAAGCCCAAACACACATGTTATCAAGTAATTTTGAAGAATATTCAAATTGACACAGGGGAAAAAAGCAATGACAGAGCAAATGACAATTACTGTAGTCAGAAGGAATGTCCAGATTTGAAACAAAAGAACCAGTGCTATGGTTAGTCAGATCAAGCAGCGCAGGATTTGGAAGACTGAGAAATCTCTTTTGTCCAACAATGCAGCACAAATAAGAACCTGATCTGGACAATTTAAATGTAAATTTCTTACTACCTGTCAGACAAGTGAGATTTAAAGACATCCACTTAAAAACCCAGGCATCTCCAAACCTAGTCTTAAAGTGAAAAGTGACCTCCCACCTCAATTTCCATCTAAATGTGGCCATGTGGCTGCAAAGGGGCTGTTTGTTCTAGCACTTTAATAAATTTAGGTTATGTGTATGGTGGGCATGAGATGACCCACACAACACCTGGGGAAAACCAGCCTTGCAAGGCAAGTCCATGCCACAGACAAACACAACTAATCTCTGGGAAACATGAATCCCAGGCAGATTAGCAGAAAGGATATGGAAAAGCATTAAATGCTTTGCATGGAGAAACCTCATTGATTGTTAAACAATGAGGCAAATGAAGGAAAATAGATTTTTAATTGGGGGGATCCATAAAAAGAAGTTGTCAATTCAAAAGAGCTTGTTACATCACCAAAAATAATGTTAGACTTAGAATCAAGCTTAGGGAAGAGTTTAGTCCATGTGATTTCCATTAATTTTATCAAAGTGTCTTCACTACACATACAAGTACACTCAAGATAGTTCACTTTATCATGACAGCTGCACATCTGCAGATTGTGAAAAATACCAGTGCAATATTGAGTTGGGTTGGGATTATTTCAGTGAATTACTGACATGCAGACAGTAGCCTCAGTTTCCCTCACATTTCTGGGAACAGAAATCAGCTTAAAAAACTCCCAAAACTGCACAAAGGATGGAAAGTCCTATGTATGTATCAATGCATGGATCAAAACCTACAAAGGGAATAACAGAACCTAGGAGTGAGGGGAAAAAAGAATTAAAATAGTTCTGCAAGCTCCTCTTGCAGGAGGTGGGAGAAGATTTGGGAGGGAGGGTGTGATGTTGAGCCTGGCAAAGGTGGGGTTCAGGGAAGACCTTTGCATCTCACAAGGTAAATCTATTTTAAGTGACAATACATTAAATTAATTTTCCCCAAATTAGGACTGTTTTGCCCATTATGGTACTTGGCAAATCATGTCCCTGTCTTTATCTTGGTGCACATATTTCTTCATCTCCTCCTGTCCTGCTGAGGAAGAAGAGAATTAAGCAAGTGGCTGGGTGGGCATCTGTCAGCCAACATCAAGCCACCATACAACCACAGATTCCTCTGCCATAAAACATTTTACATGTTCTACTCTTTCTTCTTCACCAAAACACACAACTTGAAAGCCTTCAAAAAGAAGTCCCCATCACATGCAAAAAACAAGTCCCAGTCCCAGTAGTTACACTAACTACTAGGAGACAGAAAAAGAATAACATGCTCAAAGTTTGTGGTGTTATGCCACTAAAAGTCTGAATATTATTTTTTAAAATTATTACAAAAAGGAAAAGCACAGTTTCTATATAAACCATTTAAGAATAAGCAAAAAATAAATTATACTAGCACTGCAATGGGTACTAATCAAGCTATGTTGAAACCGCTGTATAACTAGCAGGCTTAACTTAATAAGTATTCTAGGAATATGGAAATAAAATGGTGGGCATCCAAATGAAAGGAGGATCTCTAAAATTCAGAAAGGTTAAGGAAGGAGGATTTGTATTCCTTAGAAAATAGGAGATTACAATTAAACCTCTGTGAAACAAAATAATTTGAAGAAACCAGAAGACTAATTGCTGCAGATTATCTGAGTTCATGCAAGCACCAAAAATCAAATTAAGACATCCCCTCTCCATCAGGACTGTGAAGAAAAATCCTCTAAACTGATTGAAAGATCAGGAAGAAGGAAAAGATGTCAGCAGTCAGAGATACTTTTGCAAGCAGTTTAAAAACTGCTTAGAACACATTTGAAAGAGCTTGTGTGCAGTAACAGAGTTAAGGGAAGAAACAATGGATGTGTGAGCTTCTGGGACATTTATTGGGCTAAAATTTTAACATCAATTTTGTTTCTTATGATTTCCCATCAGAATCCACGTCTACCTTTCACATGTGCTGCATGGGATAATACCACCAGAAACACAGCAAAAAAGAACTGATGCTTTGAAAGGATTGAAGTACTTTTGAAAATCCAGTAAACAAATAAATAAAAAAAACCACAATCCATTTGGAACAAAGCAAGTTCAGAATGTGGAAAACCACTATCTTCTGAATCCAGTTCTAAGAAATAAAGGTGCAACTGTCACAGCCTTGTTCCCCCAGGATGATACTGCCTTAAGCACTGAACATTATAGACAGATAATTCAGGATTGGACTGAAGCCCGTGATTATCTTCTAGCATTTACTGTGTGGATATTTAAATTTATCATCAAGGAAAAGAGAATTTCATCATCAGTCCTGACATTTTTGGGGAAGAGAGCAGCCTTGCAATTTAGAGATCTGTAGACATTAATGTATTTAGTAGGCAGTGACAAAAACTAGCAATAAATACAGAGTAACCTAAATAGCACAGATCATACATTAAAAGTTACAAAATTAAGGTTACACATGAAATTCAGACAGAACCATTTTGTTTAGTAAGTAGAAAATCAGTGAAATATGTTGACAGTAAGTCATAAAAACAAATAATAAAAATAAGTAGATTAAAAAAAACTGTGGAGGTAAGGGAAAATTTAAGACATCAAGAATGATAAAATGTGGAGCCAAGGCTGAAATTTATTCAGTAGAAATATCAAGGTGACCTCTTCCTAGCAGAAAGCTTTGATACCATGAAGCTTCAATAATTTGTGAAAATTGGTCTATCAAGAAGACATAACTTGTTATCAAATCCAATTTTTTAAAAGTAGATAATTTCTTGAAATCATATGCAATTTTAAATTAATATACTTCTATGAACTTTAAGCCTATGTTTTATTGGCATTAGTGCTGATGGAGAAATGTTTCTATTTATTCCTTTTCAGAAAATGCTGAGCTTAGTTAAGGTCAGCATAAATGCCATGTAATCAACATGGAAAACTCTGAAGAAGGTCAATGACTAGGAAAGAAAGTCTTGAAAACATGGATCAAGTTAAGAAAGGATTTGGAATTCTTTACCCTCAAATGCCTCAAATTCCACAACCAGAACACCACTGACTGCCCTTAGCAGGACAATTTTGAATATGCTGGCATTATTAAAGAAATGCAAGGCCAGAGCAGTTTACATATTCCCACATCCCTTGTGCACAACTTTGGAAAATACCAACTGAAAATATTTGTGGGGAGTTACACTCAAATTTGTCAGTTGAACATTCTCTAACTCTTGGCCACCAATCAGGGTAACTACAGTCACTGCTTCTGTTCACTGACAGTCAAGAAACACTGACAACTGCACCACACTACACAGCTGAGAGACAGCTCTAGGATTCCATAACATGAAATCCTCATTAGGAATGACATGGAAGCATTGCCAATATGCATTCTCATTACCTGAATCATGGCTAGCAGCTTTGATTAAAAGGGAACTTTGAATCTCACTTTTTTTGGAAAGGGCCTACTATACATCAGTGATTCATTGCTTTACTGAAAACTAGTAAATTGTAGCTTATAATGTTGATAGCAAAATACAACAGAAGATTTCTAGGGCACTGACTGGCATGGCCAGCACGTAAATAGCATCACTTGTTTCTTCTTTATTGTTTCTAGTACTGTGAAAAAACTATCAGGTTTCCTTCCTTTCTCACTTTGTAAACTAGGCAAAAAGGAAAAATAACATCATCTCTTAAGCAGTGCCAGCTTAGCAGCAGAATTGTTCTTTACTCTCATTCCTAAAGACAGGAAAAAACCACCCTGAAAACCAAACCAAACAGAGAAGGCTACAACCAACCTGCAAATACAACTCAAAATGCCATTGGACATGTTCCTAATGGCGCTAGGCTAAAAAATAATGTTCTGGCCTCCTAACAGTCAGCTATAGCGAGTTTACTGCTACAACAAAAAGAATAGTTAAAAACCTATCAGTGGCAGAATGTTTAGCACCTATTACAGACACAAGTGTAACTACCTAATGGTAATTAAGGGCATAAGAGAATGACTAATGCTCTGAATCCATAAAAGTGCATTGGTTTGGAAGCTATTATGACTGCACTGTCTGCAGCTCACAGCCTACACTGGGCAATTTACAGTGATAAGCATTCTGCATAAAACTGATACTCCATTCTTCCAGAACTGGATAATGAGCTGGTACATAAAGCTGAAACTACACACCCCACACTGGTCACCACTTGAACAGTCCATTTACTCTCGTCCTAAGGATGCACCTGTTTTTCTTAATCTTAAATTCTACATATTCCTGTGCTGTATTTTTCTCATCAAAATGCTAAACACTTCATGCGGTGTCTTTTGTGGTTTAGAAATACATTTTTGTTCAGCAAAACTGAGAAACAAGAAAATGGATAAAGAACATACAGTACTGGCTGGCTGGTAGCTAGAACACTGTGCTGACATTTATATCAGCTCTTATTTAGCTCAGGGGTTTCTGAACCAGGCCTTCCCCATGCATAAGTGGCATAAAATTATTCACATTGAATAGCACGTTCCTCAATGAGTGACCTGGAAGTGCTACGCCATTGGACTAGGCAACCCAAAATTTGGTTTGTAAGAGAAACAAGTCACAATGTAGGAGGAACTATTATATTTTATACATGGGATACTCCCTGAAAATTAAGGTTTAATGTTTGTATTCCAGAGAGAAATGAAACAGAATGGGGCAAAAATTCCTCCACTGCCACAGCATCACATACAAGAAATTATTATCCTTTAAATTACACCGTATTTCTGTTAAAGGGTTCTTTCAAACATCAGAGAGAGAAGGGGGGCAAAAATGATATGCTGCATTGTCCAAAACTAAACTGGAAAATGATAGATACAGATTATCATCTAGCAATTTATAGGAAAGCAAGTACTTTCATTCTCTTATATATAAGTAATATACTGAAAGGAATAAAAGAGATATACAAATCGTTTACAAATCAGACTTTAAAGCAATGTTCTTTCCAAGGGGCTAGATATTCATTCAAGAAAAAGTAAGATAAAGTCTTTCCTGCCCAAATCAAATATTTTAAAAAAGGTACAATACTTTGGACTAGATTTCTCCTCTGCAGAGCTCAATGCAGTTATTCAAAGTGAATAGGGTCACCTACAAAAAAACCACATTTATTCCTCTTGATGCGATGGAATATTTCACAGCTAGTGCAAATCATCACAGCTTCTCTGAAACCAGTGTCCTCCAACATTAACTCAGTTCTGTTTCCTTTTTAGTTACCAGATGAAACCTAAAATCATAGTCATAATAGAAAAAAGTACATTAGTAAGTAAAGAAAATGACTGTGAGTACTACTATGAGTAGGCCAGTTAAAGGAGTCCCATATTCCTCGTGTAACTCTAGAAGCCACACAGCTGCTGCACAATTCCAAAAAACAGATAAGAAGAATGAAGAAAGTTAAGACAACATCTACTAAAAGTTCCAAAGTTCTCTACACAGCTGTCAGAGTAAATAATTTTCTTCAGGCTGCCATTGTTTTCCTTTCCATCTGGAACCAGCTTACCTCCTGTTTCCCTGGGACAAAATCAGAGTCTGTGTGAAGCTATAACCACTCCGACCTGCCAGCAAGATTAACAGAATCATGGAATGGCTTGGGTTGGAAGGGACCCTTATATAATCTAAACTTCAACCCCAAATTTTTGCTGTTTTTTGCAGTAGCCATAACACATCCTGCCAAACCAAGGAGTCATTTTGCTTCCCATGGGATCAGGCACAAAATCCCTCCACAAACACAATTCAGGTCGCTCTCTCGTCAAGGCAGGAACCTGTAAGCCACTGTGACTTTTCCTCCTGAGGACTTTTCCAGGAGCTCTGTGTCCCACATCAGTGATGGATGAGGTGTTGGGATGCTCTCAATAACCTTTATCACCCCCGCCAAGCCCCCTGACTGAGAGTGAGCAGTTTGTTTGTGGGCGGTGCTGGTGACAGGCACGACAACAAGTCCCCTCGTTCAGTCAGATGGGTGAATTGAAGGATTAGTCTGCCATGCCAGCACAGGGCCTCATTTTTCTTCTGTGCTACGTGGGTCACCCCCTTCCCACAGCCTGTATTTGATCATGATTAATTCGTCAAGGCTGGCTATAGCATGGAAATGAAGAAATGGATTGCCAATTACAGTTATCTTCTCGCAGAACACCCCTCGAACCGGTCCTTTCCTGCGGTAGTGACAGCTCAGAAATAAACCAAAAGCAGCTCTAGTGAGCAGAAGCCTGGCCCAAAGTGTGTTTTAAAGCAGAAGGTGACTTCCCCCTGCCCAAACCAGCTCTACAGTGTAAATGGGTGACTTCTATCCTGCCTGGCAGGTACACAAAAAGCCCACTCACACTTGTTTTCATAGTCACCTTGTTTATATGTGCTGAATTTCTGGCTTAACACTCGTCAACAAGAAGGTGCACATTTGTTTCTGTGAACCTCACCCTGAATAAACCCGAAGGGGTATTTAATATGTATACAATTACTGCCAAGTAAACAAAGCTAGCAATGATTCTGCTCTGCACAGAAGCTCTGGAAAGGATTCGAACTTTCTCCCCAGCAGAACTCACAGAAAGGTAAATTCTGACTCTCACTGCATTTCCTCTGCAACAAGCCTAATATGTTCTTACGGGCTGTGTAATATTTCATCCATACAAGAAACTAACTTAAACTGAATAATCAGATTCTGATAGATTAATTAAACAGGAAACAATTCCACAACAACCTGATATTTTATGAATAATTATTAATATGGAATTTGAGAAATAACACTGCAGCCCTGGCAATGCACACATGCAATCTGTTTAATTCATCGATACAACCACCAGCAAGTTACTTGAATTGCATAAATTCAAAGTATGCGTATAAATCTAACTTTTTATTACCTCAGAAATTACTAGTTAAAAAGAAAATCCTTTTTACTACCAAAAAAATTTAAAAAATTCACAGCATTGTAATAGATGCTTCCTTCCATTGTTGTAATTCATGGTACTTTATTTTCTGGCACATCACACCTTGAGACAGAAGACAGGTGAACATTTTTGCCAACATGTGCAGCACACAATAGCTTTAAATACATTCCCAAGATAAAAAGGCACAACTAACTCTCTTCCAGGCCCAAGGTGGCCCTCCATTAACCCAGCTGCCAACACGATCTGCGGTGTGCAGAGCTGCAGAATACATCTTACAAACAGGATTTTGGCTTAGGAACAGGATTAGTCATTCACTACACAGAACCTTTCAGCTCTGCTATTCTGCCTCAGTGGCAGTTGCCCTTTCCAGTGATATATGGCAGCATCACAATTTAACAAAGATGCAGGAAAAAGGACAACACAGTGAATGACTCCCAGAGCCAGAGATGCCTTTAGCTTGACTTTCAGGTGCTTTGATGAGACTCAGAGTAGCAGATCTATTCTGTTGATCCTTTCTTTCATTTCAGGAGAAAGATTTTTGCCCTTGCAGCAATGCATTTTTACCTCTCACAAGCCATCTAAAAGTCTCCATATTCTCACACACTCTTCTTCTAAACTTCTTGGACTGACCAAAGTTAAGAATGAGAGATGACTTTGGTAATGTAAATTTATATATATGGTGACTTTCTGTGTTTGTACTGGAGCAGTAATAAGGGTCTCCAACACTAAGACCTTTACAATAGATATTCCATAAATAAACAGTCAGAGATAATGTCTGCTGTGGAGAATAAAAAGTATGACAAATAAGGCCCAGCATCACAATACTCTGTGGCCAGATCACAGATAGACCCTTGGCACTAAAACCCAAGGAATTAATGGGAAACAGAAGCTGTTTTCCTGAGGCATTTACTATCTAATGCAGTCACAGAAGTTCAAAAAGATACCAATGGTCAACACCTTTGTGGTAAAACTATTTGATATATGTGACACCACAAATATTACTCCTACTCAACTTTAGTGTGTCAGGGCTTTTAAAAGCTCTGCAAGGACACACAAAGACTTGCACTACTTTTCTGTCCTCACAGAATGAGTTTCAAGCTGTGAGTGGGACTCAGCTGAATACTCTCAGAGTCACAAGACACCTCAGGCTGAAAGGGAACCATGAGGATTATTGAGCCAGACTCTCTGCTTCTCACAGGACTACCTAAAATTAAATCATGGGACTAAGGGCATCATGCTGAACAGGTTTCACGGCAGCTCCCTTCTGTTTACATTGTAAACTCCAGATAAAACAATTGCATGGTATTAAAAGAAATAGAAATGTTGCCATTGGTGAGCTTTTTCTAGCTGCCAAAGCATACAGAACGTGTGCTGTAACTAAGATTACATGCAAGACTAGTTAAGCCAGAGCGCACAGGTAAATGAAATGACTGCTAAGTGCTAAAATGTGGGAAGGCATGAAAAAGATATTATTATAATGACTGTGTTTTCACACTACATCAAATAATGAATATGGTCAAAAGACACCCAAACCAACACGGTAGAATTCACTAATGGATTGGGCTCCAGTTAAGTTTGAGAGACATGCTCTTTCCTGGGGCAAGGGGCAAGATTACATCAAAGAAAAAATTTGGATAGCAATAATTGGGCCTTTCACCAAGAAATATTTTATACTCCATGTATCATCTTAATGCAATGTCTCTAGGATGAGGTCCACATAGCTTTATTTTCTTACTTCAATTCATTTCTTAACAAATTAGCTTCAAAGAGCTCTAGCTTTTCCAGAGTGTAAAGGCACAGAACAAACACATCAGATTATCATATTGATATCAGCCAAGAAAATTTAGAAAAGAGAATTAAGTGATTCTGTTGGTATACAACAATACAGAGCTTTAACTTTCATCATGGTAATTGAGACAGTCCTAGCTCTTTGAACAGAAAACCACAAATATGAAAGCAAATAATAGAAATGATCAGCTGAAGCCCTGTTTTTAATTTCTGCAATATGCTTTCTGGATACCACAGAACTTTTCCAGCTTATTTATGCTTTACAGGACAGTTACCTGACAAAAAAGTAATATTACAAAAAGTGAAAGGAAAAAAGGGAAAAGTGCCCAAAGCTCAACGTGTTTTTGATGCCTTTGGGGATGTTCCTGGCTTTTCCTCAGCAGTCTGGAGATGCTAAAGCAACTTGAGCCATGCTAGTAGCTTCAAGGTGGAAAACACTATGAAATCGGAGCAAGAGAGCACACAATTGTTTCTTGCAGAGTAGAGCCCAGGCAGTGAGGTTAAAGAGGGTGGGCAGCTGCAAGGTTGAAAGGTGTGATAATGTAATAATATTATCTAATATAAATATGGCTGAAATGTAAATATAACTTTAAGAGGAAAAAGTAACTACATGGACTTTTTTCTCCTAAAGAGAACACAGAAAAGACTAAAAGAGATGCCATGAAGCAAGTGACTATTTAGTCAACACTCTAAGCTTTCAAAGGGGAATTTTTAAGGACAGTCACTAAATGCCATTTTCATGAAGGACAGGATTTGTCCTCTAGTGTTCAGGGGAAATGCTGCAAATTGGACCAGTCAGCAAGACCTTCAGAATAGATAAAATTCTAGATAGTCAAACTACATTATCCATAAAAAGCTAATTTCCACTGAAAAAGAGAGCTTATTAAGTCTCTCGTCTGGAATCAAGCTAGAGCTTCTCCTTGCTAAAGACATCACATGAATGTTAATTTTAGACTGCTGAGAGCTCATCAATTTACACTTCCCTGTAATAATTTTTTAGTATTTAAATTATGGGAAGACACCAATTAGTATCATGGACACTGCACTATCTGAAATAAGAACACTGTTAAATAATGCATGCAACAAATTTTCATACAAGTAGTAATTAGATTTCTAGGATTACTTGAATATTATAATAGCAATTTCATAGCTGTTACCATTGCTTTTAATAATAATCTATTTAACTGGTGATCAGACCCAAAAGAAGTGTCAAAGAATGAGTTCTCACGTATCTTCATTTTTACAAACATATTACATTATGCCAATTAACCAGCAAATAACAAAATGCAATTAACTCTCAATGAGTTACAAAAAAGGTCTTTTAAAACAACACAGTGCCAAAAAAGTTGCTGTGGTCTAAGCTGAGGATGAGGAACTGCTGATCAAGTTTAAAAATCAGCTTAGTTATGAAAATCCTCCTTAGAGGAACTTATGTGACCTACCAGATTGGGATTTTTTATCACAAAGAATTTATATTATAATATACATTTTCCTGGATAACCTCAACTGACATCACAATATCCAAATTCTGATGCTCACATAAGCATTAAGCCTTTTACTGGTGACAGGAACTCAAAGGACCAGACTGAAGGTAAGTACAAAACCACTTAATAGTTACTTATTACACACTGGTGTATAGTGGCTCTGAAAAATTTACAGCTGACTCCTTCCTTGGAAAGATGACAGTGCAACCCTTATTAGAACTGCTCATTAAAGAAACATCTATTCCAGAAATGAAATGCCAACAGAAAAATGAGGAAAAAAAAACAGATGAGAAAGATGGAAATAGATGGCCTCAACCCTTAACCCTGTGTCAGGAATTTATTCTGCCTTTGAAAACATTTGGTTTGGTCTTCTGACTCAGATTTTACGAGGGCTTTCACAATCCTTCAGTCAAACACCTGTTGGATAATCCCTTGTTATAATCAACCTGGGATCACCTCATGGGGAGAAGAGCTGCTGGAGATGCTCCCAGCCCTCTGCAGCAGGATGAGTCACTCCTTGGACTCTGAGCAGGACAGACTGGGGCTCAGGACAGTGCTGACACAAGCTGGCACAAGATGCAAGGGCCTCTCCCCCAAATCTACAGCAGACCAGAGGAGCTTTGCTCCCTCCCTGCACTCTCCCTTAAGAAAGGGACAATATGCTTCTATTTCCTATACACACAGCCAATTTACTCTACTTTTTCTTATTTTCAGACTTTCCTTTAGCAACACATTGCAAAAAAAAAAAAAAAAAAAGCAAAGTTTTGTCATTACCATGCCAAAAGCTACAAGTAAGCCTCAGTAGACCCTACAGCAGCAAGACTTACTCCAATGTAATAATGATGTTTAAAATGTGGTGAAACTGTGCATTTCCACCACCTAAATCACCACTGACATTCTGCACTTTTGTGGCATTTGGTCTCTCTCTCTGTTTTTAAAATTAATTCAGGTATAAGTTAATAAGAAAACTAAGAGCTGCCTTTATATTTCTTCTCAGAAAGGATAGAGGACATAATTTTCAGGAAATCAAGCTAAGGTACATCATACAGTATAGTGATGCAGAGACAGAAATACACACAAATTGGAATTCCGAGTTTCAACTTTCCCTCTCCACTTTATTTCTTCTGTTTTCCCCTCTCCCTTAAGTTTAAAATAACATTTAAATATGTTTTTAAAAAGAAAATTAAAAAAAAATACAAAAACCAATAAATATGCTTTTAAATAACATTTTAAATTTTATTTAAATAACATTTAAATATGTTTTTGTTGTCAAAGAGCAGCTTATATTGCCAATATAAGTATCTCAGAACAAAGCCCAGCCCTGAATTACTGCAAAGTAACAACAAGGAGGTAACATACAGGTGTGCATAGAGCACAACATCTTCAATTCCTTCCATATGCAGCCTATCCCACAATTATCCCTCAAAATATTTGTGACAAACATGAAAAATCCTGTCTCCTTACATCCATCTGGAAAGCCATGCTTTAATTTTGTGGCTTGGAAGGTTTGTAGCACCATATCCAACACCCTTGTTCACTTTGCAGGCTGCAAACACCACAATTTGTGGAGAGCTTCTTAATGAGGTGCTCTTCCAGAAAATCCACTAAAAAAAAGTGGCATTTCCCCCTCAATCCCCTCTTCTGGAGGTATGACAGACATAATAAGACAGTAATTAAGGGGAAATTGGACATGTAAATGGTGATCCACTGGTATAACATAAAAATCTGACATACTACAGCCTAAAATAGCATTTTGCACCCTCTGAACTATAGATTTGTCTACAGATGTTTTCATTCCTTTTTATAATTTTTCTCCCAAACAGATGGTAAAATTGCTTTAAAAAGGGAAAAGAGACAAAAATATAAGACAATCCCTCAAAATGGCTTATATTTGTGTGTTACTAAACAACTGCTAAGGATGTCGGGAGCTTGATAGTCCAATACCTCCCTAATGCCATGGGAGGGATGTAAATCCTCAGTCCTCCTCCCAAAACAGTTTTATTTGGGAAACTTCATGCTCTTGGTATAAATGAAAGCATTTATTGAAATGGAAGAGAGTAACCCAGGGATCCATGGGGATATAAACCTTCACAACCTTTGCTTTCTTAGACTGATTAGCAGTTCTTGAGCTTATTAAAGGTGACAGGCATCTCTTAGGAAAATATATTAGGGATTTGGGATCTCGTAGGGATTTTTTTTTTCTCAGAGTGCCTGTGGGCAGACTCTCACTTGTTTTTTAGTTCTTAAAAAAATTTAGCACTGGTTGCTGCCTGTGTCATTTTCAAAGATGGAATCTCTCATTGGAATCAAACTTCTAAGTCAAAGATCCTTTGTGAGTGGATTTGTTGCTAGCACTCTTTAAATAGGAGCACATGAAAATCCGAGTTTTCCCTGCTGGCACTGTGCAGCAGCCAAATGGCCCCTCAAGGCTGGGACTTGTTCAAGCTGAAACATCCACAGCGTGATGGGTGGAGATGGAACATCAGGAAAGTGTCTGGGGAGGAGGGCAGACTTCCTCTATCCAACACTCTTCCCATGGAAAGCAATCTGCCCTTTGCCAAGACCTCAGGAAAAGCCTTGCTTGCTTGTTTCTTCCCAGCTCCCTTTTTATGGCAGTGCTCTGCAGTGATGAAAACAAGAATGGATTGCTCCCCACAGAAGTGTGAACACTCTGTCCTAAGGATGAGAGTGCAGGTGAGCAATCTGCACACCTACAGGAGTCTGGAGCAGAACTCAGTCCAGATCCTCAAACTGGATCTACTCAGCCAACCTCCAGCAAATTTCTGCATTTCAATTTGTAAGAGAAATTGCATCCTCAGCCAGGGGTTTCTGAAGGGAAAGAACTTGTATGAATCCAAGATGAGGAAACAGCAAGTGTGTTCCTTCTACAGAGCTTTATTGGGACAGTCCAGTGTTAGGTGCACAGCACAGATAATCATCTTGGCCACCAGGCATGAGGCTGATCCACTTTTCCATCTAGACACTGCCTTTATCTAAAGGAATATGCATGGATAAAGGGGAAAACCCCAACAAAACCAAAAAGATTAAAGCATAGTTTTGTGGGGCTTGTGTGTACTTTACATTGCAAACACATCATCACCCAGAGTGTAATTTTAGCAATGCAACTGCTGTCAAACATTCTGAAAACACTGACACCTGAAGCTAGATTCAGGGCTGCCTTTTTAATTATTACTCTCAGGCAGTGCATCTGAAAGTCTGGAAAGAAGGGAAATACTTTTTTAATTGAGAAATAAAAAACATTTCTTAAAATGTAAACAGTACAATCAAATAGAAGCTGTATTCCCCCCTCCAAAAAAACTCCAAAAAGCAGCCTCAGAAAAGCAGAGCATTTTAGCACAAATGCATTTAAATTTATTTCCAACAGTGAAAAAAGCAAACAATTACAGAAAAAGCATCTGCTCCAGTGTATAATGTTTCAGTAATGCCACAGCTACCTTTGAGAAAAGCATTGAAAACTTCCCATAAACTCACTATTCCTATCAGAGATCCTTTCCAACTTTCTCTGCTGGCTTCAGGGAACCATATTTCTCACCTGCTGAGACTTTTCTATTAACTAGGCCAGTTCTAAAATAAAGTGAACTACTATTCTTTGTACCTCTCACTTACTGGTAATTTCTATATACTTACATCATATCTTGCTTGACATTCTGAAATAAATGTATCAAACAAAAAGAAACGTAAACACAAATAAGTATATCAAACAAAAATGTATTTATGTAAAAGATCAAGATTTAAGCCAATGAATCAAGGACTAAAATGCAAAGCTTGCCTCCAAGTTCAAAAGGGGGATCAAAACTGAGAACTGAGGCAAAGCTTTATCTGAAACCAGATTTCTATTCAGCCAATTCTAGCGCTCATGGAAATGGCATCTGCATGTTCTTCTGCAACAATGGAAATGCTGTTCAAGTAGAAGGGATATACAGCACCCAAACGGAACTAGATTTTACCTTCTGAAGCCTAGTTCAGATCTGCAATCATCAAAAAAATTTTAATAAGAGGTCCTTAAAATAGAAGGAACAAGCCTAAATATTTCTGCCTTCATTTCTCCCATCCTGAATCTGAATTATCTCATTAGTCAATGCTCAAATTACCTTATGCTACATTGTTACATGATAATGGCTTTAAAAAAAAATAAATTGCTGTTTAGCATGAAATCATTGATAGTTTGGGTTGGAAGGGACCGTAAAGATCATCTGGTTCCAATCCCCCTTGGGACATGTTCCACTAGACCAAGTTGCTTAAAGTTCCATCCCACCTGGCCTTCAACAGTTCAAGACATGGAGCATCCTCATGTTTCTTTAAAATTGTATAAATAATCAAACCTCCAATCATTTATTGGATATAAATGAAAAAAAAAATCAGCATAGGTTATTGTTTAAGGAAAAAAAAATCCCCTTTGTAGTTTGCATGTTTTCTCAAATTCCTCAATTTTTTTCTCTAAATATTGAACTACTTGGTTTTTTCCTCCTTCAAATCATGCTCACTTCTTTCACAATGCCAACCAAAAGCCATTTAACTGTTAGTGATGGATTACCTTATGATTACAACAAAGCAAGAGACTTACAATAACCATTTCCTTCCAGTTCCTTCAGGCCATGTAAATTTGCATGTAAATTAATAAACTAAAATGGTGGAAGCAAAACCCAAGGGAACTAAGACAATTTCCTGTAACTCCAGCAAGCCGGCTTGGCTTTTTAAATTTTTTTTGGCCAGTCTTGGACATCATGGCAGGCATCTTTTTTTCTTTCCCTCTGGATGGAAAATTTTTGACAGACCCCCGTTTTTCCCTTGCTGAAATAACAGCAGCGTGTTTAAGAGTTACTGCAGAAGGGAAATCACAGTTGCAGGTCTTGGCTCACAGGCTCTAAGGGTTATGCTGAGGGCTGTGCACAACAGGATCCCACTTCCCAGCACACCAGCATCCACTCACAGCCAAAGGCTTGGGGTCTCTGTTATTTAACACAGTATAAATATATTGGTGAGATAAAATGACTAATGAGACATCTGATAAGAAATATCACTGCTTGAAATACCAGTAATAGGGAAAAATGAGTAAGAATAAGTGACATTGAAGGTGTGTCTTACCATAAATTCCGGTTGAAATACAGGGAAAGGCCTGTAAAACATATGAAAGGAAAAAAAAGATCAGTGGGATTTCTGTTTACCATACTTTTTATCAAAACCAAGAGTGTTTTTAAATGCCTGTTTTTTAACACCCAGAGATTATATGTTACAGCATTCATGGATACAGCAGTCAAATTACAGGCATTCTCATGTCATTATATGAAACATATTCCATATGTTTTCCTTGCTGCCACATTAATAAAACTGCATTCTTTTTCACATCTTGAGCTACAAGCAACATTTGAACACAGACTCATTCTCAAAACTGTCTTTTGAGCTAAAATTTGATGCTATGAGCTAAAAATGAACACCATAAGCTACTACAGTAGCAAAAAACAAAGTCATATCATCTGGTTAGAGTTAGACAATGTTTCTTCATCAGTAAAATAAGCTTGGCCAGCTTAGACTATGTTATGCCTCTTTGCCATAGCCTCATTCACTATAATCTCCTTTTTTGATTCAGTTCTTGACCTCAGTTCTTTTGGATGTGGTTTATGGTGTGACCCAACACAGCTGTACTGCTACAAGCCAAAGGTTTGCAAACTGGTACAGGGGGAGGAACTGGAAGATGCTGGTGGAAAGAAAAGAGCACATTTTTGGGGCAGCTTGGACACCAAAGAATACACATCACGCAACTGGAAATATTGCAGACGCTGTGCCAGGAAGAACAATAATTTGCATTCCTGCTAGCTGTATGTGTTGTCTTGAGATTTGCATTTCTATGAGCCAGAGTCAGCTTTCCACCAGGAAAAAACAAAGCTGATGTTTCAGGAGAGAGGCAATTTCTTGGTGTTCAGCTGATACGTGATATCGCCTTTGCCTCCCACCTCTGGACTGACAGCAGGCACAGCTCAAAGGTATGAGAGCACCTGGGACCAAAGTCTCAAATATCCACCCTGAGGCTCCCTCCAGATCCCCCAGCAATGAGTCATCATACAAAAGAAAGAAATTCTTCTTTACTTAATCACACAGGAAAACATTATTCAAAGCTAATGCTTGCTTTATATTTAACCAGGGAATTAATTAGGGAATGGTGATTAAGAAAGGAGAGGTCTAATGGAAAGAATACATCCTCCCCTCTGAAAATACTTAACTAAAATATAGTGGAGGAGAATTACAGTCTCATTCCTTTTCATAGCCACTACAACTTACAGCCTGAAAAGTACTTAGCTTTGTAGTTTGTACCCAATAAATCACAAGAATCAGCTCTTTAAAGAAATGAAGAATAGAGTAGAAAAAACAACCACCACATGGCTACAGAGCTCAGGCTGAAGTGGCAACAGATACTTCAACAATCAGAGAGAAGCATAAAGGACAATTTTGTTCAGTTTAGAAAAAGATCTCAAAATTCACCACTGTTGTAGTTCCCACATGTTAAGAGATAATTGCTCCAAACAAGTGTTTTGTTTTCTATTCTTTGCAGAATTTGAGTAACAGCATGGGACTTAGACACTCGTTTGCCTCAGAAAAGGAGTAACAGAGTATATTCATGGTTCCTTCTCTTACTGGCCCCACAACCAGGTAAGGGGAAAGAGTCCTGCAGCACCTCCACAACTCCATCAATCCTGTGGCTCCTTGGGCAACACCCCCACATGGTGCCTCTGGGACACAGCTCCACTGCTAACTTCAGATCCCACGTGTGTGACAAAGCCACCCACCCACCCAGCTGGGGGACCTGGGGCTGGAGTGGCTCTGCATCCCCCTGGCAGCAAAGGGCAGCAGCTCCCCCCAGGTCATTGCAGGATCCTCCCTGTGGCAAAGCGACGGGCTGACAGGGCTCTGAACAAGAGCACACCAAGCCCAACCCTTACGTGAACCTCCTTAAAGCTGTGACAAGGACCTTGAAGGGGTCTACAAGACTGGCTGCCGCACTGGGGGGCAGGCTCAGCACACAGCGCCAACATCTGGCACCACAGCTGGGTGTTGGGGTGCTGGAGCCAAGCACCTGAGGGCTCCAGGGGAACAAGCTTCTATTGTCATTACACTGCAAGGGTTCTGTATTGCTAGAGTTTCCAAACCTCCTCGATGTTTCTTGTAGGCAGCTCCTCCAGGCACTGACTCTTCCTTGTCCTGGCACTAGCCAACTGACTCCAGCTCCCCTCTACCAACCAAGCCACTCTTTCGTAACACTCTTCTTATTGACTACAGGCATGGCCTGTTAATATCAGGCCTGCTCCTAATCTTTAGTATTTGGTTCAGCTGCAACTCTTTAGGGGATAAGATTACATTCTATACCACCTTCATTTACCCATCCTGTATCCCCCTACAAGCTTCCTTCTCATCTCTGCTCAGAGACAGGAGGTGAGAACAGCATTTCCAGCTCTGCATGGCAGCCACTTGTCAAACTTGCTTATCTCCATTCACAGAGTAATGTGTTCTGAGGCTGCTCAGCAAGCTCTGGCTGGCAATTTGTGTGTTCTGTGTGTTCCTGAACACTTTAAAAATTCTTGTGTGGGCACAATCATTACCTTTCTTTCAGTTTCTGTCATGCAGCTGAATGAAACGGATCTGGAATGGAGTTACAAGACTGTATCAAATCCCATCAAGTTCCTTTGGAATATGGGTCTGTGCCATAACTCAGATGAGCTCTGCCCTCTCCCTCATTCAGAGATGATCACAGCACATAACCAGCAGATGTAATTTCATAAAATGTGACAGTGCTTTTATTCATTCAAGAAAGACCCATGCCTGAGATCACATATCAGCCCTGTTTCCTCTTGGCTCCTAGGGAGACAATTTAGTCTAGATGCCAGGTTGAAATTACTGGCAGAGCAGTAATGGGGAATTCACAGCATGGATATCAACATACTACAATATTTGGCTTATGGACAAAAGATGTTAGGGTTTCTAACCTTTTCTGTGCCTAATTAATAACAACTTAATTATGGATCTGATTTCAATTTAAAAAAATCCATTTCACAGTAGGTAACATTCATTCCAATTTTCACAGTAAAAACATTTATCATCTTAATTTGTTGCTGGTAACCACTATTTATTTATGAATTTTTAATTTATTTGCTACCAAAAGAGCATATTTGCTTTATTTGGGGACTAATAAAAATGCTACCCTGATAGCACTCAAAGCAGACACAACTCTGAAGTTAAACACAAGTAACAAAGGCAGAGCTTCCTACTACTACTGTGCTTTTGCAATCATCTAGAGAAAGAGGCCAAATTAAATCAGGTCTGTGAATACTGTAAGGCTGAAATTGATTTAATTCCTGTAGGAGAGAAATGTGGGCTCTCAGCCTCTGGTACTTTTTAATCCAATGTGTCTTTACCAAGGCTGCAGCAGCAGTGCTAATTAGGATGAAATGTAATGCAGCTTTATGAGGAACATTTACAACAGTCACCATGAGGAGGCCAAGTTGGACTCTGAGACATTTCAGTAAGAAGCACCTGGGTATTTAAATACTTAAGGGCTTATTCTACATCAAGGGGTTCTAGTTCACACTGAGCTGCAATGTATTAATGGTTGTACATTAGATGAATACAATTACTAAGTCTACATGACCAGATGCCTCCTACTGCAGCCACAGCTCCTAATTGCTTACACAGAGCAAGGACTTTCTGCAAATTAAGTGCTCAGCATTCTGAACCGGTCTCCCAGTGTCATTTCTGCCACAGCCAAGCCACATGCAAGGTGAGCACTTTTCTTCCAGCACACAACACAGCAGACAAAAATAACATCAAACACAAACCCTTCTCTGATTTCACTGCATCATCTTATGAAGAGGATTAATTCTCCTGTTTGAGAGCCATTCCTTCATGCACCTTGCATTGCTGATATTCCTGTTCATCAGCCTAAGCTCCTAAAAAGCTTGTGCACCTTGGATGCTTTCAAAAAAAAAAGCTCTATGAAAACACTGAACTTCAAAAACCACAATAAAACTATAAACTTCAGGAACTTTTGTACATCTCTTGCTGCACAAACTATTCACAAGGTACCTATATACATATTTAAAATCAGTAACATCAAACACTCAAGTCAAGTTTTGCTGCTGTTACTAGATCAAACTTATAAAACGAATGATTTTATAAACTACTAACTATAATACCATCCTTTTGCCTTTTAAAAATCCTTCTACTACTATCTGGAAGAAAAAAAAATTAAAATCTTATGCTATTTTCCAGTCTCTCTCCTGAATTATTTCTCTTCTGGTCATAATTCTGAACCATATTTTAGAAAACAACAGATTTTGAAAGCAACTATCATTCAAAGAAAATTCTTTATTCATAAATAGAGAATGCCAACATAATTCCCTATCCTGAAAGTGAAGAAGAAAAAAAAAAAGAATAATTGAATATGACAATATTTAAGCTCAATTTTCATTACAGACAATACTAGCATGTTTATTATGTCTTTAAAGAATAAAAAAAGCAATTACCACCTCAAAAATAACCAATGTCTTGAACACAGGATGTCATAGCATGAAAGCCTTTAGGCATTTGTGCAAGCTTCCTCATTCACACACTGGAAGGTTCTCTTCACCAGAGTCAAACACTGGGCACCCAAGTGCCAAAAAACATTGGAGAGAATTTTTTTTGGGTGGAAACATAAACATTCAGCTATTTCAAAGCCTAAAGGTTTACATACCAGGTTCTCAAAGGCTGCTGACAGCTAACAAAGTGCTGGTCAAGCAACTACAGCTGAAGCTTGGATTCAGACCCAACATGAAGTATCCTTTCTGTGTTGTGGTTTAAGACTCTCCCAAAGAACAACAAGTTTAGAAAATGATATGCAGCAACAATCAAATAGAAGTTAAAAATCCAGCAGCTGTGTGGCAAACCAGTGTGTGGTGAACCTGTCACAAAGCTACTGACAGCTGATTGAAGGACCACTGTTCAGTTAGAACAACTTGCAGCAAGTGCACAGAGAAATTCAACACAGCCCAGAAAACAAACATCTGTCAGGTTTCCAGAGGACCTCCACAGGTTTCCCCTCCATGCCGGTCCCACTGCTTTAGGGAAGTGTTTACCACAAATGTTGAGGTCTTTAAGTTTGTTTGTTTATTTACACAAGAGAGCAGCTACTGAGAGAGGCCACTTCAGAGGTTAAAATGGCAAAAAAGAGTATTTTTAAAATTTCCTGTTCACCAAACTAAACAGATCAGGTGGCTGCAGGGGAGGACCATCCTCTGATGACCTGTTTGCTGTGTGACAATATTCTTATTTTTAAATTATGTGTCTCAGTTCACACATTGAATGACAATTTTTTTTTTAACTGAAGTAATCAAAAACTTCAACCAAATTACATTCATTCAACAATGAGTGTGGTGAAAAAATATTGAGGAATGACTACTAAGAATTACAAATTCTTTTTAGCATCTGTGTATTCTAACTTTACATGAATTTGAGATAGATATTTTCTTTTTTGAAGACACTGCAACCAGATGCTACAATGACCTAAATGAGACAGTAGAGCATTGTGACGTGGAATTAAGATGGTTCACTGCTTGAGGAATCTCACTAAATTTGTTATAAAAATTTTTCAAATTTAGAATCTTTCAGTAATTAAAAGTAATAGCTCAATTAACTGCTGGGAAGAAGGTCTGGACTGAAATTGAGTCAAAGAACATGATTTCTCCACATACAAACTCAGTTGTGGGGTGAGGTTTGCCTGTTATTTCCCCTAAACTATTTGAATATTTGTAGTTAAAGTGAAAAACTTATGGGGGAACTACAAATTAACAGTTTGGCGCATATTTTAAAAATCATCATATTTAGAAACACTGAGACATGAAACCAGACTGCTCAAAGCAGGACCACCCAAAGGACGAGTACAGACTGGAATATCTTGGAATATCCCCACAGATGGAGACCCCACAATGTCTGTGGGCAATCTCTTCTGCTGTTTGACCAACCAGAGAGTCAGTCAGTCAATTCTTGTGTTTAAACATGGGCCCTCCCAGCTCTCTGCTGTCTGAGCACTCCCCTGGGTGCTTTGTTCCCCATCGTGTGAGTCACTAATGAAGATCTTTAATTGCACTGGCCCCACAGGCAGCCCCTGGGGTACAGGATTGGTGATAGGCTCCAGCTGGACCTTGTGCCACAGACCACCACCCTGTAAATCACAGCAGCTCAGCCAGTTTTTAGTCCACCTTTTGCACAGAAAAAAAAAAAAAAGAAAAGAAATAATTGGGCTCATAAGACAGCATTTGCCTAGGATGCTTAGAAGCCATTGCAGTTGAAATACCAATTAAAGCAGCAAAAATGCAGATGATAAGGAAAGAATAAAATATCAAATGCAAATTTAGAACAGATTTATTTATTTTTTTCTTTCTATACCATCCTGTGCCAAAGCAGGCTTGAAATGAATGACAAACTGATTTTGAGCCACATCTGTGATGTGCTTTCAGCCCCAGCAGAGAACAGTTATGAGTTTCCTTCATGCTGAAGAGCAAGAAATTAAAAATCATTCTTCCTTTTTCAAGAACAGAAAGGAACATTCAGCTAGTCTCATGGTGCTACAGAGCACAGAGCAGTTTCTAGGTTTGCTCTAGAGTCCCCCAGAACTCTCAGTGTCTAATCACTTTGAGAAGAGCTTGAAGATGCAAATTCCTTCAAAGAACAATGCAGATACAGCCCTTATCCCCTTTTTTTTTTTTTAATGAAGGTTATGGACTATTTTCATAGACTAACAATACTGTTTAATAAAACATTTATTAAAAAAAATCTGTTGTATGAAGGGATCCCATTCCTTCAGCCTGACAGGGCACCTGCACAGCAGGCTTTGGGCATGTCTTCCCCACTGACACATTTCTACTCGCAAGATCCTGCAGTATCCACAGACCTCATCTTATGTGTGTATTGCTAAGAGGAAAGTTGGGATCCAGTTTCATCTCTGCTTCCCAATTCCAGGCTGGACTTCTGGCCTGAGGTTTTCTCTACAGTTAATAAAGAAGGTAATTTGACCTGGTTTAGGTCAAATGAATGGCTCTCATGGGGAGCTGCTGACTAGAGAGCAAAGCTAGAGTCCCAAGCTAAATTTAGGTGAAACAGATCCTTCCCTCAGAACAGGAAATCATATGCACTCACCAGAAAGATTCAGGAACACTCTCTCTCCCTCTTCTGAGTCCTCACCACAGGAATATTATCCCACTGATTCAATTTAAAATTACTTTTAATGAAAAACATTGAGCCAGATTTCTACAGCTTCATGAGACAAGCAGGGACTTCCAAGGCCATCAAATCCCCTCTGTTTCTCCAAAGAGTCAATTAAGAATTACACAGAACCCTCAGTTTTGTGCATTGGTTTCCATGTCCAGGAGCACAGCTGTGAGAATCAGATGTGCTAGACTCAGTGCAGGCTCCAGGTAAGCCCAGGGGGATTTCCATCCCAGGAAATGGCATTGCTGAGCCACACATGGTGCTCAGAGACACAGGCACTGCAAGCCTGGCCCAAGCCCACAGGATTTGGTAGATGAGGACACACCTAATGCGGCACCAGCATTTCCAGCACCCACATCATTACCTGCTAGCAATTTCTTAGTGAGCTCAATTTTAGTGTCTAGGTCCCCCCTTCAAATCAATTTGTGCCACATCTACAGATCAATAGTAGCTTTACATTTGTAATATTTTCAAATGAAAAAAAAAAGGAATAAGAAACCACAAGACTATATATTGATATAAAAGCTTTAGAAAGCAGATACTCAGCAACAAATTGTATTTACTGACAACAGTGACAATTACTTCATCCTTAAGACTAGGTTAGCCTGTTCTTACTGCTTCATCTAAACCAACATACTGAAGGAAATACCACTGCACCTCTACTGTGGTTTGATTCAGATCTGAGCCAGCCTTGCAAGAAAAATTTATTAAATGATATTAACATAGTAGTGAGATCATACTCTGACAAACAAGAATAATGAGGTAAATTAAGGGAGATGGATATTGAGGCTTTCCACTAAATGTCCCTAATTTTGAAGGTTTTAGGCATACCAGCTTCTGAACCTCAGTGCAATTTTAGTTTTTTACTATTTGTGATATTTATAGCTTCCATTTATATAAAGTAATATGTAATGCAGGTCTGATAGTTTCAACTGCCATTGACACAGACTGTAAAATGAAAAAGGGAGAATACTTTGTTGAGTGAGATGCTATTTTATATCATTCCTGCCACCCCAACCACGGCAATACAGTGGGTTAATGCCACGTTTGGATTCCAACCTTGTCAACACATCAAAGATCCTCCCAGGTGAAGAGGAGCAGGGCTATGCAATTGATCTCCCCCAACCTGTAATGTCTGTGTCACTCTGGTCCAGGGTGAGCCACTGCAATGCATGTTTCTTTTTGAGAGAGGTAAGAGAGATGCCTTGAAGAAGTACACGATGATGAAAGGTATGAGACAGGCACAGACCTTGGAAAATGTCAAGGGAGATCACAGTCAAAACTGCCTTCTTTATCCAGAATAAATAACAGCAGTTGTGGATTATGTGACTGCAATTCTGTGGAGGAGGTCTGGTGACATAAATCACAGTAAAGACAACTTGAGACTCTTTTTAAAGACCAAGGAGGTTATTCATATTTTTAGCTTACATTCTCCTGTCCCCAGGCACAATTCCTACAGGCATTTCTGTGGCCATTGAGAGTCCCCCCAGTGCATTGTTTTTACCCTTTCCTATTTATTGTCTGCTGTCACCCCCACACTATCATTTTTTCCTTTCCATCCTTCTGCACACTCCTCCCCGATCACAGATTGCCGCCATCCGCCCTGCTCCAAATTCACTGCTTCCATTATCGCTTCCCTTGCAGCTGGGGCACATCTGCTCTCAGATCCACTTTACAATTTTTCCTGAGGCTTTGCCTTGCTCTCGGCATTGCTGGAATGCCTGTGCAAGGAAAGCAGCAGCTACAGGAATCTTGCCACCATCTGCGGCTTGATTTAGAGCCATTGCAGGCAGCAAGAAACCCTCAGCTTCAACTGCAATCCAAATCCTATTACCACTGGTTTTTCCTCTTTCAAACTGCTGTTGAATGACACAAATAAACAAGTTAAACTGCACCAGTATTACCAAAAACAGGTCGGCAACTCTGGATACCTCATTTCTGGCAAACTGCGTTTGGTTCAGAAAACAGAAAACAACACACTTGCTGCCTGAAAGAAGGTTCTGGAAAAATCAGTGGCAATGTCTTCCACAGGGCACTCAGAAAATGAGGAGTCCTGAAAAGAGGCCAACCCAGGTTTGCAGGTTCTGGCACATTTCCTCATTCTGAGTAACCCCAACAGTGTTTCTTACCAAGTTGAATGAATCTGCATAACACTTTCCTTGGCATCAGTAAACGTGTCGAGATTTGTCGTAATAAAACTTCAATGTCAATGCAAAAAAGGCTGTCACACATATGGGAAAAGTAGGAAAAAAAACCCCAAAATCTTAAAAAATATGTCTATTTTCTCTTAATTCCTTCAGCTTTCATTCTCTTACAGACACATATTCCTTCTCTTGAGAGGTGTTGCTGCAAAAAATACAAGGTTAACAATTTTAAATGGAACTGTGACTTTAATTTTCTATGTCCTCCTGTTTAATATAATGATCTAGACAGGGTTTTTTATTGAATTCAAGTAACATAATGACTTGTCAAATTCTTCCTGCTTTCAAACATTCTGTATGGAAATAACTGGTATGTATATTTTTAAAATGGCAAAACCAGCAGAAGTGAATAACAAACATAAAGATTTTCCTCTCTTTTTAAATATATATTTCCCAAATGAAGAAAACTGCACAGTGCAATCAAAATGAAACACAAAAATATAGCTATCACTTTGATTTCCCTTTATTTTCTGGTTGAGTTACCCCCAGATGCCTTTTTCATTAAAAAGAAGAAAAAAAAGCACATTGAAATCTCTGTGCTGTTGCTTTCCTTTTTTTTTTTTTTTTAAGGAAAGACAGACATGAAAAGGTCTAAACCAGAGACATATTATTATTCAAGAAACATTGTAAGGAATAACCACTTGCATTACTAATATTTATCGTTCATGTAAACTATTTAGCATGAGAGACAAAAGCAAATTTTATATTTATATCTATCTACAGCTATGTGTATATCAAAAGATACCAGCTCTGGAGAACAAATATAGCACACAGAAAAGGGGAAAAACCAACAAAAAGCAGCCAGTACCAAAACATCCCAAAGCAGGGTGGAGAATAAAGGAAATTGAGAACTTTTCCTGAGGACAGTAAAGGTTTAGCATGGTTGGATTGCTTTACAGTTTCTTGTTTTCAAATACCTTGAAGAGAATTAAGAATTAACTGAGAGGTTCCATACCATGTGCCATGATAAAGACTGTATAAAAGCAAAGGGGGAAATATTGGTAGAGTACTAAAGCCCAAGTTCTTTTTGATGTCTTTTCTCTAAGCACCCATTGATTTCAGTTTTCAGGGCTCTAATTGCTTCTTTTCAGACTGATTTGAAGGCATTAACATGCATAAATTTCCATTTGTGCTCTTGGGATTTGTATGGCCAACACTACTTGTTATTCTTCCACAGTCTGTTCCCCTGGTTCTTCTATTTTTAAGGTCTACTCCAACAGAAAGCTTCTGTCTTGCATTAAAATACAGTTATGAAATTCATAACTAAACAGTACTTTAAACCATATTGTTTAATCTTATGACTTTTCCTCTGACAAGTGTGAAAACGTGTGCAATATGACAGAAGGTTTGCTATAGTAATTGCATGTTGTGATTGAATGAGAGAGTAACAACCACAGAAATAACTGTCTTGCTGAAATTACTGCAGAAGGTAAGTTGCTCCTGTACAGTTTTAACTCATGCACCATCTGTTTTCATAGTCCTTTAAATGTTTCTTCAACTAGTTAAGGCATTTGATTGTTGTTCCTACAGGCATTGCCACATTTTCTCTGACCTTTTGCACATTGTGCCTTGGAAAGTGCACAAATCTCTCCATCCCTTTCTGTCCTTCCTCCCCTCAAGCCCTACTGACTGGGACTCATTTATCCACTGCCCACATCTGACAGACCTCCCACTCATGTTTTCTAAATTCTTCCCACATTTGCTAGCAAAGAGGAGATTACATATGGGCAAAATGCATAGGTCCCTTTGTGTATCCAGTAGATGGAGACACAGTGTTTATTTCCCTAAAAGTTGACATTATTAAACAACAGTCCAAGAATCAAGTAATATCTAAAAGTTATTATTATAGTCAAGAATTGCCTAGTTGTGAAAACAGAAATATATCTAAATAATAATCACATTGTAGAGTTGAATTACAATGCTAAATCATTTGCAATATAGCACTAAGTAACACTGCATTAAACTTGACAGATTATCAAGACTAATTCTGTATTAAAAAAAAAAACAGCTGAAGTTAAAATGAAAATGAGCTACAAACAAAATCTCTTCATCTAAAGCATTTTCCCCTTTATATCAGCAAAGTTCTACAACGAAAGAGCCAATACAACAAAACTGTTGTAACACTGCACACAGTGACATGATGTTACAACAGTAATGTAGTCGTAGATGCCTTGTAGTTACAACTGAGGTTCCTTCAACTCAAACCTCCAGGTGAACAAAAAAAAAAAAACTAGGGGATATCAGATGAAATCAATGTGTTGCAAATTAAAAATGAATAAAAGGAGATTCTTCTTCACATAAAACAGTGGATGCCACAGAAATGAGAAAAGCTTAGGGGAGTTGAAAATCAATAATATGAATTCACCTAAGAAAAAAGCCAATGAGCAATTTAAAGCATGGAGATAAAAGCTGTGGATCAAAAAGTCCCTAAGTGATGAAAAAACAGGGCTAGGGAAGTGTCCTGACAGCTGCCATTAAATGCTTACCCCATCCCTTCACTCCCCACTGAGCATCAGCTTTTGGCCAAAGCCAAGGCAGGGCACTAAGACACTTTGCACTTGGGCTGACCAAGCACGGCCTTTCACACACTCCTCAGCAAACTTGCTGCACAACTACAGAGAAAATTATAAACAAAACCAGGCAAGAGGCACAGTTTTGGGGGGTTGTTGTAAGCTAAAATCTCTGTGATTTTAGAATTGCATCAGGACAGCAATTGCCAAAATAGCAAATGACTGCAAACCTCCTCTGCCCTGACCAAGACAGGGTTTTGGAGAGCAAGTCTTCCATCCCATTTGCTTCTGCAGATGTCCTTTTGAGCAAAGGCGATCTTTGTATCTAAAGTTGTAAAGCTAGTGGAGGAGTTTATTGCATGATGTGCTCTTGCTCCTCTGTGGCACGAACAAGAAATGTGTATCACACTGGCCAGTGCTAATCATACAAGGGAATACAGCCCTCCTGATCCTTGCTGGATTTGTCACAGACATCTTTTTATGAAAATCTTTTCTTAGGATTTTTTCCCTTCTGAGAAGCTAAGACGCCTCAGAAACAAAATGTAAACAATGGTTATCTGCTGCTGTGGAATGCAACAAGTAGATCCGTGATTGGTCTCATGTGGATGTTTGGAATTAGTGACCACTCACGGCAGAGCTGTCTCTCTCTCTCTGTCCAAGCCACAGACCTTTGTTTTCATTCTTTTCTATTCTATTCTTAGCTTAGCTGGCCTTCTGAGATGAAACCTTTCCTTCTATTCTTTTTACTATAGTTTTAAGATATATATATCATAAAATAATAAATCAAGCCTTCTGAAATATAAGAGTCAGATCCACGTCTCTTCCCTCATCCTGAAAACCCCTGTGACCACTGTCACAGGATTTGCTGCAGCCACCAGGCAGCAGCCTAACTTCCCTTGTGAAGGACTCTCCCTCTGGTCTCCTTTGTTTCTTCCCAATGTGCCGCTGTAGGAGGCTTTAGGAAACACTTCATCCCTGCACAATGAACAGCTCTCTGAATCCAAAACATAAAACATTATATTGCCTTTATTACAAAAGAAGATGTGTTTTATGCTCACCTTTCATAAACACATTGAATACAACAATGTTAATAATATCTAAAATATTTGACAAAACTCTACTTCTGCTATATCTTACATTTTTTTGTTAACTCACTGTTCCATCTGAGAGCAGCATTCTCATTACAGAGCCCCCCAAGAAACGTACCATCCCCAGCAACACCTTAAAAGTTGAGCATTTGATTTGCCTTTCCAGACAGAACTGTTTTCAAGAAGTCATCCAAAATCACTTTCAGATAATTTCTCCCCAAGGAGTTACAATAATTAAGAGTCCATGCATGGGTGAAGCAATTTACATCATTCCATTGTGGATTCTGCAACTTTTAGATAAAGTCTTTCAAGTTTATATATAATGTCAGTCATTCTGAGTCATCAGTAAATTACAATCCTCTATTCTGCACTGCTGGAAACACTGTTAAATACATGGAGCAAAACTGGTCCTGACACCACTCCCCTTTAATACTGCTGTTAACATCTTCCATTGAGAGAACAGCTCATTTGCTCATTTCTCATTTGCTAATTGATTTTTAATCCATAACTTCCAAAGGCTATAGATTTCTCCATCCCATGAATCTTTTTTGAATAAACAATGCTGCGTATTTTCTCAAGAATACCCAGCAAGGAGGGAGGCTGCCACTGCAGCACAAGCCTTCATGGTTTAGTTGGTGCCAGAAAGAAAGCAGGAGACTCTCTCTAGAGTGTCCAGACAAGACAGTCAGGACTTTCATCCTTAGCTCAATGAAGTGGGCACACACTGCCCAGAACAGATGGGCAGAGCTGGGCAAAAATAGCAATTCTAAGTGCAGGTAGCATCAAACAGCAGGCAGGGAGGCCAACACATGTGACTTTTCAGCCAAGTCTTGAGCTGTTCTAATAATAAACCAGGGAAATAGCTTGAACATTACATGTTACTGAGCAGTGGACCCTGACCTTTCTCAGTCCATACACTGCAAGCAAAGTCAGCCCTTGCCTTCCCTGGCACACGGAGCGCTGTGACAGCAGCTCCGGCTTCAGCTCGCTCGAGTGACCTGTGGCCACAGGACAAAGAGCACTGCTAAAGGTTTTGGCTTTTCTTCTTAAGAAGACATTATTTTATTTTACAGATATTTGTGACAGTAAGCTCTCCTCATAAAAACTGTGGTAAAATGACTAATGATAAATCAAAATACTGTGGTTTTAGCTGTACATGGAATATATTTGGGATGATTTGGCTACAAAGTGTAGCACAAAGCTTTCTCATTCCTCTCTTTCAAAATATTTCTTCAAACCTAGGGTCTAAAAAACATGACAAATGTTAAGTTGGTGTTTCACTTTGTCAAATCCTAACAGCTAACACTATCTCTTCATTGGGGTCCTTAAACAGCCACATTAAATACACCAGCAATAATAAAAGCATAAGCTATAACTGATTTGGTCTCTTCAGCTGCTGGGATCAGTCCAGACAAGCCACAAATTCTTTATGAACTAAAAAGCAGAAAATTAAAATACACCGATTAAGCTAAACCAACTTTAATACACTTCAGGATTTTGGCTACCACTTCATCTATAATTAACATTGGCACTAATATGTTTTACCATATTAGAACCAGTATGGCCTAAAGTCTAGCATTATGGCATGGAATAAAAAGTGGCCAATCCCATATGGTGACTCAGAGAAAATCTGTATGTGATCTGGCAAAAATTGTAGTCCTTTCTCCTCAAGCCCTGAGAGTTTCCAGAGGATATAGCTGTGCCATCACTCAGGACAGTGAAGGACACCTGCCATGGATTTCCATGTACAGAAAAGGCCTGTCTGAGAACTGGAAGGAAAACTGTGCAATGATGGAGGATGGAAGGGGAAAGGCAATGAGGTTACAAGTTTTACTCTAAGAGCACCTATAAGATCAAAGAGTTTCAGAGAGCACTTGCCTGTAGCTGGAGACACTGTAAATCATAAATTTATCAGTATAAGGATTTTAATGCAGGAACTCCAAGGACATACAAGTAACAAACCTACTTCATTAAATACTAATACTTCCTTCTCACAAAACAACTTTTGTCACTACACAGAGCTGTGTGGGTAAAAAAGAACAGGGGAGAGAAAAGAAACTTAAATATGAGGGTGATGAGGCCCTGGCAAAGGTTGCCTAGAGAAGCTGTGGATGCCCCATCCCTGGAAGTGTCCAAGGCCAGACTGGACAGGGCTTGGAGCAACCTGGGACAACGTAAGGGGTCCTTGCCTACAGCAGGAGGCTTGGAACAAGATCATTTTTGCGGTCTCTTTGAACCCAAACCATTCTGCAATTTTATGATTTTCCTGATTGTTTTACTTTAATTTTCAGGAAGTGAAGAATACTTTTTCTCAGTATTGCCTCTAATTTCCAAATGCACTTTAACAATGGACTAATTCAAATTATAGTGCAGTATCAATATTTTTCTGTTGCATAACAACTCACTTCATAAAGGGCTGGAAGGTCCATTCTTTTGTATTTTGTGCCAAAAAATTACATTTACCTATGTTGCTCCCAATTATTAGATACAAAAGGAAAGTAGCAAGTAAATAAATTTTACTCAAAAAAAAAAAAAAAAGAAAAAAAGCTGTTTGGCAATACTCTTCACCACAACCTAGATTCTACATTTGACAGAGAAATCCACACTGTCTTAATCCTGAGTCTAGGCTAATAATTATTATGAGAAACAGCATAAATTGATCATGCTCTGTCATCTGAAACTAGAATAAGGCAACTCTTTGCCTTAAAAAAAAAAAAATGAAAATGACAACAACCACCTGTTATTGTACTAGTGAGGAAGGGAAAGTGCCCATATGTGACAGAGACTGACAGTATATTTTACACAGTCTGTGCTCAAGAGTCTCGTGCTGAAAGGCAATACAGTACTCAGAGGGGGACCCCACACCCTTTACAGTGGAACAGGCTGTAGGATCAACAACAAAATGCCTGGAGATGTAGTAGGATGGCATTCCCAATATTTGCCTCTGCTGATATTGAGTCTGCTCTGTTGAAGCCTCTTGTTCAAGTTTTGCAATATCGGCTTTTGTGTAGTAGAAAGAGTGATCTCCTCCAATAAAAACAAAAGGACTGCATGTTGTTCTCTGTAATTGTCTCTGTTGTGGGGGTGAAGCCAATCCTGTCACACAATGGACTGTCAATGGCTGTATCTAATGTGGTCTACTCCCTTTCTGATATCACTGATACCTTTTACTGGATCTGCCTTTTTGTCAATACCTTTCTTTCACATAAATATGATTTTCAATTTTCATCAATATGTTCAGTTCTCTCCCAACAGTGCAAAACTGAGGAGGAAACAAAGGTGCATTATGCAAATTATGTGAAGATCAGCTTCATGTAAGCTTAGTTCTACATTCAATCAAAATTTAAGGACAAACAGCTAATATTTTGTTAAAACATCACAATAAAAAGACCAAACTGGGCAATTGGAAACCCTACAGAAAGAGCACACAGAAGCCATCACCTGAAATACTTCCAGCAGAGGTGGCTCAGACATCACTTATCTTGTTTCAAACTCAGATACATAAAAATATGAATCTGACCCACACTGTAGTCTTTGGAGAGGTCATTATCTCTCTCATTTCAAGAAAACCATATTCCTGATGCTACCAGAACTGCAGCAATAGGCTTGTTGAACCTACTCTAATCAAGGAGCCATTTTTCTCGTGAGATACTTCTCCATATTAAATGAGTGGGGGGAAATGCCAACGTTTCTCTGCTGGTCTTGGCTGGGATAGAGTTAATTTTCTTCTTAGTGCCTGGACTGTGCTTTGGATTTGTTCTGCTGATAACACAGGGATGTTTTAGTTATTGCTGGGCAGTGCTTACACAAAGCCAAGGCCTTTTGTGCTCCTCACCCCACCAACAACAAGGCAGGGGGTGCACAAGGAGCTGGGAGGGGACACAGCCAGGACAGCTGAGCCCAGCTGGCCAAAGGGATATTCCAGACCACAGGACAACATGTTTTGCCTTATAAAGCTGCAGGGAGGAGGATGGAGGGGACATTGGGAATGATGACGTTTGGCTTTCCAAGTGACCATTACGTGCAATGGGGCCTTGCTTTCCTGGGGATGGCTGAACACCTCCCTGCCCACAAGAAGCCATGAATTAATTGTTTTCATTTGCTTGTGTGCACAGCTTTTGATTTCCCTATGTCCTAGGTTGATTATATGATGTTTTTATCCCCAATTGTCTGTTCTGTTGATGCTGAATAATAAGTTTTGCACCTGTAGGACTTGTTCCAGAGAGTGAAGGGGCCGAGAAGAAGCTGCAGTTTGTTTTCAGACACTGCACTCACTCCTCCACATTCCTGCTCCTGGACTGTGATGTCTGTGGACAGACAGACAGCAGGACAGAGCTCTCCTTTGCTTTTAGTTAGTTTAGCTGGCTGAGGCAAAGAAGCTCTCTGGACTGTGGTTTTTTTCTTTTCTTTGGACCTGTTTAACCTGCTCTGGACTGAACACCAGAAGAGCACCGGCAGCTGCACCTGAGGCCCACCGGGCCGGGCCTGGGCCGCAGCACTTCCAGCACCAAGAGACTGAGTGAGCCAAGCTGCAGCCCAGGGAGGGGACTTTCTCAGTTTGTCATTTCTTTTGGAGCAATAAGGGGTTTTATTGTTTAATATTGTTTAGGTTTTATTGTTTAATAAACAGGTTTTTTCCTTTTTTTTTCTAAGGAGGTAGCTTCTCCTGAACAGGTTGGTGGGAGGGGCCAATTAAATCTGCTTTCCTAGAGGAGCCCCTTTGGGGGTTCTCTACCAAAATTTGCCCTGAACCAGGACACCCTGCTGAACTGGGCTTATCCCAACCCAGGAGTTTATTCACTGGATTCTTCTGATTGTTTCCCCCAATCCACTAGTGAGGGAGCAGCTCTGCAAGTCTTAGCTGCTGGGTGGTGACTTTCAAGGACTGAAATATGGCAAATATGCCACTCAAATCAACCTATCTGCAGCATACCACAGTAAGAGATTTTATTGGCCCTGTAAAACCTGTGAGCCCTAGGAAGGCTGCTGCATATTGACTAAGGCAATTTCTCCATCAAGGAACTATTTACATATAAACAGGCTTTGCTATAGAAGCATGCCACGACATTAAAGATGAGGGAGGAGTGTGGAAAACAAGTGCTGTGAAGGCCACTTCCAAACTAAAGTGTTTTCAAACCTCCCAAGGTATTTCCTTTGGCAAACAAAACAATTTTTATTCAGCCATCTCTATCTCCTGCACATTTCTAGAAAGACATGCTCTCTGATCTACCTATTACATCATTTAGTTCCTGGGATCTGCTGTAATAATATTCTGTATATAAAAATAGGTCTAAAAGTGTTTTTTAGGGCTGCCAATGCATCCAAAAGTCTCAAAACCCTAGAATTATGACTGTTGCACAGTTCATGTATTTACTCTGCCTCAAATATATTTTCTTCAGTTTCATGCATTTCTTTCTGCTGAATCCTAACTTGTTTAGTTCATAAAAGCACAATTCATGTTATTAGCATGAGTTATGTAATTCTAAGCATCTTCTGAACAGAGTGCCTCAAGCTTCCTAGGCCTTCCTCACTCTCCAAAGTATTCCTACAGCCACAAAACACACTCCAGAAAAGGATTTGTGAATGTGTGGATACATCAGTGGCATAAAGTTTACTGTGATTCTGATGGGCTCATGACTGTGTTTCTGCTGAAGGAGACAGAACCCCCCATACAAAGTTTTTGTTGGCTTTGAGCTGGCTGTACTATAGAGGACAAATTTTAATCCAGAAAAAAAGTAGTGAGGTGCAGATAAGTAACACCTAATATGACAAGGTTTTAGAAACTGAACCAGTGTAATGATTTTATGCCAGACCAGTGCTGTTTAACACATGGCTGTGGCAGCCTTTCTGCAGCATTAAGAGACCTGGAACAGATTTCCTGTATCATCAAACCACAGCAGAAAATGAAACAACTTCATTTCCTAGTGTATTCACAAAAAAAAGTCAAATGAAAAATAATGTGAAATGAAAAAAAAAATAAATCAGAGTAATAAAAAAAAGTATCAGAGTTGGAAATGCCTAATACATCAAGGTTGTTTTTTCTGTTTGTTTGGGTTTTTTACTAGAAATTTGCAGCTGGGGGCACATCTGGGCATTTCTTTTGATTGCTGATGAACTCCCCTTATACCCAGCTTTTTTAAGTTAGATCAGCAGAAGAAATTCTGGAAACAGCCCACACCCTTCCCGGAGTTTGCATGACCTAGAACTCAAGCCTACAGCACATCTGCCTGCACTGCTCCACTGCCAGCCCAGACAACTCCTCTGCTCCCAGCAACAACAAAATGCAAACTGAGCTTGTGCATCCACAGTAGCAATGCAGGGGAAAGATGCTTCTTGCAAAACCCCAGGTTTTATTTTCAGACTCATAGTGTGAGCACTGACCCAGCACCATGTGGGATGTGAAAGCTGGCTGTGTCCCACAGACCAAGATGCTCTGGCAGCCCTCAAACCACAAAACGCCACTCTCAGCCCTGCCAAACATCCCTCATACAGCTGCCTCCCAACAGTAGATAGTTTTCCCATTTTCAACTATTGAAATAAATTATTTCTGGAACAGATTTCCTGTATCATCAAACCACAGCAAAAATGAAACAACTTCATTTCCTAGTGTATTCACAAAAAAAAGTCAAATGAAAAATAATGTGAAATGAAAAATAATGTGAAATGAAGAATAATGTGAAATGAAAAAAAATAAATCAGAGTAATAAAAAAAAGTATCAGAGCTGGAAATGCCTAATACATCGAGGTTGTTTTTTCTGTTTGTTTGGGTTTTTTACTAGAAATTTGCAGCTGGGGGCAAATCTGGGCATTTCTTTTGATTGCTGATGAACTCCCCTTATACCCAGCTTTTTTAAGTTAGATCAGCAGAAGAAATTCTGGAAAGAGCCCACACCCTTCCCGGAGTTTGCATGACCTAGAACTCAAGCCTACACAGCACATCTGCCTGCACTGCTCCACTGCCAGCCCAGACAACTCCTCTGCTCCCAGCAACAACAAAATGCAAACTGAGCTTGTGCATCCACAGTAGCGATGCAGGGGAAAGATGCTTCTTGCAAAACCCCAGGTTTTATTTTCAAACTCATAGTGTGAGCACTGACCCAGCACCAAGTGGGATGTGAAAGCTGGCTGTGTCCCACAGACCAAGATGCTCAGGCAGCCCTCAAACCACAAAACGCCACTCTCAGCCTTGCCAAACATCCCTCATACAGCTGCCTCCCAACAGCAGACAGTTTTCCCATTTTCAACTATTGAAATAAATTATTTCTTTACAATTTCAACATGTTGACTTCAGAACTATAGTCAAAAGAACCTAACATTCAGAGCAAGCATGAATTCATGAGGTAAAAGGAGCTCAGAAACAAAAACCACAGGAAACAAGTTCACTCCTGGATTTCTGCTAAAAGCAATAATTTTTCTGTAAAAATTGAACAAGAATTTCAGTTCCATACACACACTTGTTTTACTCACATTACTGCCTCAAGGATTTCTTTTCCAGAGGCATGAAGTCTCACTTTGAGATGTCCCACTGCATCTTAAGCAGCAGCCTGAGCAACATGGACTGGAATTCTGCTATTTCTGGCCACTTCAAATATCAGCAAACTAGTTGATCAGACACATCTTCCACAGGGTCTGCAAAGCTCTATCATTCCCCTGGGTTTTTTTTAAGTAGTAAAGAGGTGTCCATCAGCTGCTCATTAATAAACACTGGCCACATTATCTGCCTTCCTATAATAACAGTGCAATACAAGCAACCCTCACAGCGAGAAGTGCTTTTGGACAGACAATGTCTGGTTACAGAGCATCAAAGAAAACATTCAGTCATTTAAAAAAAAAAAAACCAAATCAAACCAACTGAAAAACCCCAAAAAAACAAAAGGAAAAAAATCTTTTCACCTTAGCAGAATACAGAGGCAAGAAACTTTAGAATTAATTTACATTTTGGTATGCTCCTAAATTCAAAATTAACTTGCTTTTGTTACCCTGATCTTTATTAAATATTCCATTTTCCTTCTCGAAGCGATGACATCTTACTGTAAATCAACCTTTGGTTGGAGACATAAAACCAGAAGTCATCCTACTGGGATCTAATTACCCCAGCTGGATTATGTTTTATCAAACAGATGCTTGCAGATTTTCTCCTTTGCCGTTTCTTTCTGGAAAATACCTCTAATATCTTATTGAAAGTTTCCCACGCTAGCCCCACTTTGCTAATCAAACTTCCTGCAGGAATAGCCTTGTGTGCTCCACCTGTAAGAGTTTTCTGAATTTATATATTTTAGAAATATATAAAAGCTCTCTGAGCAGCTTTTCCAGTCAATCCTTGTTCTCTGCAGTCTGCCCTCATAGCAAAGCTCAAGGCTGGGGCTTCATAGAGTCATTTGCATGATGTAATAAATTACCAGCACGAATCAGGTACATCATTAACATAATCATGTTAGCTTACAAAAAGCTCCACACATTAAAAACCTGTTTCCCTAACAAAGCAAAAACACAGAGCCTCAGGCAGAGCTCCTCATCTCAGCAGCCCCTTGCCTGTGGAGTCATCCAAGGCTGCAAGGATTGAGCTGGTGACTGGCTCCTACCCCAGAGCTCCTGTCCTAGGGAAGCAGCCAGAGCCCTGGGCCAAGGATTAAAAGGTGACACAGCAATGGAGCACAATAACTTCTCCTGGAGAGATGACCATGAGAAGTTCTAATAGTCAATCCCAATGCTGCTCTGACAAACCCCATGGCCAAAATGTCCCACCTGCCTGTTTCTGATTGTGGTCACATCCACAAGCTGGGTTTTTTCCCAGCTCTCCTCACTAAGTGCATCCAAGTTACCACCAGTACATCACCTCTTGCCTTTGCCAATGGCATTTCATTCCTTTTAGCAACACAGAGTAAACACCAGGTTTCAGGAAAATGTCTCTGCAGGTTGAAGCTTACCTGCAAAATCTCTTTTGCCTCTCTGGTTCTGAAGCCTCATGCTGTAAAGCTGTCCCTCTCCCTCTCTACCCTGGAAGGGATTAGCAATTCTTCCAGACTTTTCTGGATCCTGTCTGTAACACTGAATATCACCAGTGCTACAGAGACACCAAACTCCAGTTATTCCTTCTCCTCCTCCTTTGCACAGGTTGTGGCCAGGTAAAAAACCAATTAGGGAGCTTTCTTCCAATAGATGTGATCTTCAATTTGAGATGTGGGATCAGTCACATCATGGCCAGCATTCCCCTTGCAAGGCAGGTAAACCACAGCTAGGTGATATACAAAGCTGAAGGTGATGTGCTGCTGATTGGTCTACAGCAAAAAAAGAAGATCCTGAGACATCCTGAGAAAAAGTTGGCAAAATGATTATTTATCTCCCACTGTTCTCTTGTCTTTGAGTTTGGCCAGGTTGGGCTGCCTAAGGCTTGAGAGTGCTGCATTTTCCTCACCTGATCTATTATTCATGAGTTCAACTATAAAGACAGCCATAAAGATCACTAAGCTTATATCAGCAGCTGAAGTTTACATGCTCCATATCCATCAACACCCCCCAGCTTCAACCATTACAGCAAAATACCTCAGAAAAACTAGCAATGAACAGGGTAAAATGGGAATAGCTTCAGAATGTTGACATTCCTCCCAAAATACTTTCCCATTGTCTTGAGCTTCAGACACAGTAGGTTTCACTAGTCTCACCTCTGTAATCTGACTGTTGTATGGCAAAACTTCACAGAATAAATCCATTTAAAAATTACAATAGTAACCAGAAAATCCTGCAGTTTTAATTGTGCAATGTACTATTATTAAATATCTATATAGAGTTACCTTCCCTAAGGGATGTGCTTTCTGCTGGGGAGTGGAAGGGGATGGAGATTGACGTAAGCTGCCCTACAACTCCCTGCACTCCTGAATTATCATTTTTTAACCTTGGGGAAAAATTGAATTCCGCTACTGAATAAATTTAGCACAGAGTCAACTTAATGATCACATTAGTCCCTGTCTGTTCTCCCAATGCCCATTCACTATTTAATTAACCTATTTCTGTAGGTTACTTCCTGGAGCTATTTTTAGGTAGTTTAATCTAAGTCATCCCTTCTCTGAAGATGGTTGCATGAGTTACCTTTCTTCTACCAACTGTGTCATTGCCATTTGGGTGTTAGCAGGAACGTGGCTATGCCAAAGCCTGCTCTGACTTAATCTGCCAGTATATCACTGCCCAAAGTCTTTTTTTTTTCCTGGTTAATTCTTGGGACAACAGAAATCATTCCTGCTACTTTAGCAACTTGCTAGAAGATGGATTTTCTTCGGTCAGACCAATAATTCAATCACGATCACGGGCTGATTTAATTACAGGGGGGTGGAAAAAGAACCTATACATCATTTTCCTGGAAGCAAGACCCACACACCAGAGATCTTATGACAAAGGCTTCGTGTGCCAGCCCACACAGCCTGCAGCTGTAGCAGCCAGAGGGGCGTCTGCTGGTGAATGCGCTGACAGAAAAACCTCATTATCCCAACCGGGGAAGTGACGTGTACACTGCTTTTGTCTGCAAAGGGTGCAGGATGGACATGACTAACAACCAGAGAGTTGTTATTGTGGTTTGTTTGCCTCAGTGCACAGTTAACTGCAAAGCTAAAAAACAGGCAGCTAAAAAATATACCAAAATAACTACTAGGGCAGGAGCCCAGACAAAGCTTAAAAATATATAGAATTGCCATTTGGAGCCTGGGATTGGCCTGAAAGGGAACCTGAAAAGAGACCTTACTTCCCAGCTGATTCATACAGAGACTGGGCATCTTTAGGAAAGAATTTGTAACTACCAGGGTAACATTTTGAGTGATTGTGATACTGGCTGTCAAGATCTCACATGTCTTTAGCTGTAGCAGATTGCTGTAGACTGGTCTTTCCCTCTGCTGAAATTATGTCTGAGATTTTATCTGGTAAAAAAAAAACAAACCAGTTTTTTTCTGTATTATTATTGCAATTTTTGACCAATCTGCTGGCAAATCAGCCTTTCCAGTCTCATTCTCTGCCTTTGGAAAACACATCAAACAATTCCTTCTACCTCTAATGGGTAGGAGATGATGGCTAAGCTTTAAATTTCTTTTCCGAAACATTCCATCTATGTTTTAGAGAAAAAGCAAGCTCCTGGGACTTGGAGGAAGGGGGGTGGGCTGGCAGGAGATCTTAGCTGTCTCTATTATTTTCATAAAGTCAGCTGAAGTCCCTTAGAAGTCAAGAGGAAAATAAAATGTGCTCTGTAGTGGTGAATCCAGCACTGAAATCTCTGTGCTCTTCCAACATGTAGTTTGAAGCAAGAAGCAGAAAATAAAGGATTGTCATTAAAGAGATAAGAGTTTAAAAAAGTTTAAAGGTAAGAGTCAGACGCATAATTGACAAATGTGAAAAAAATTACAGAGAAAGACAACAAGAATGAAAACATGAAATAATGAAAGATTATTAATGATTACAAAACTGACCTGTAACTAGATGCCTTCAAAATAACTCAGCACACACATCAAATACTGCCTTTTCTAGCCTTCAGCTTGTGAAAACATAGTTCTGTTCTTCTCCTCTGAAATGTTCCTATATCATATATGATTTTTAATGGAATAACTTGGTTTCCATATTATATGTATTGATTATACATATTATATGTATTGATTATATATCATTACTAATAATATATATCTTATTTTTCTTTCATATAAATGTTACATATCAAGCAAACCTTGCTGGGACTAAATTTATCACTATACCACTGCTCATTATTAAGGAAATAATATAAATTGCTAAAATAACAATTATTTATTATATTAAAATAATATATAATACACCTTTTCTAAAATAGTGTATATAGAACTATGCTTCTAATATAGCACTATTTTTTCCTTATGTGTATTTTTAACAACACTGGAAACCTGTAAGATACAGAATTACACAACAAATATCAAGTAAGGATATCAGATATTAGGTTTTCTTTAATTATGTGCAATGTTTTGGTCAATAATAACACAAAAAATTAAATATGAGGTAAATGAGTATAGATAATTAAAATGTTCAGCTTACTCAGGCTGGGGCATTTAGAGGAGAAAAACAAGAGTGTGCATACCATAAGCATCCTTTCCTTTTATATTGATTTTAACTTCCAGTATTCTGCCGGGATGTTTTAGATGCCACTCTAATTCATCTTAGGAGAAAACATGTTCATTAATAACTACAATGGATACATTTAGATTTTTTATGCTACTAATACACTTAATCAACTGCAGAAAGCAAGAAATGGCACACTACCTGGAGAGCTTTTGCTGGATAACTAATTTTTCTCAAGTGTGTAGTGGAACAGTGGGGCAGCTGTGACTTCTCAGGTGTCTGACTGCACCAGGAATGTTCTGCAGCAGAAAATGCCTTTTTAAATGTAAGATCTGCCAGAAAATACGATCACAGTTGCTTTTTTGCAGCATCTAGGAATACAATCAAGACTTCAGAAGGATGCCTGTAAGTAGGAGGGAAAGTGGATGCAAAGCAAAGCTGAAACCAACAGTGAAAAATGAAAGGAAATTCTGAACTTTGAAATCTTGACTTTCATGTTACCTTACCAAGAGTATTGTCTCTAAGTATCACCACCTCCCTTCTCCAAAAAAATTTCATACCAAATTTGATACAGACAATATTCTGGTTTTTTTTCAGATCATACAAATCTGTGAGACTAGTTAAAGAAAATTATATAACACCTAGTTTAGGAGCACAGATGTTTTCCAGTTTTTGTTCTGAATACCTTTCTCTTTTAAGCATATATTTCTTCCTGATAACAGCCCAAAAATACTGTAAATATCTTGTAAAATCCCTGTTGAGCTGTGAGATTACCTTTCAGCTCTGCTGCCAGTTGATATGCTAACAACCAGCAAGCAGTAAGCTTTCTTGACCTTGAAGGGACAAGCTGCTGCAATGAAGTGAAAGACCGTATTTCAACAGAACTCCAAAAACAACTGCAAATCTTCATTTTTCCTGTTCTCAGCCCAGATCTGAGGTGTTGTCTCAATGAAATTTGGAAATTACATGTCAAAAGAACTTTGCTAAGTCCAACATAAAGACAAATTTGTCTTTTGTAGGAGCTGACAGATAAGATACAGAATCTGCAGTGTTCACATGGATACTGCATTCAGCATCCAGAAAATCAGTTCACAACCACTTGTTGCTTATATATTCTAATCTCTTCTAAAGGGACTTCTTGGAAGCAGATTTTTAAGAAAGAGGGAGGGGGAATCCTGAAAACCAGTGGTTGGAGGTCCAGCTGAGAACTGCAGCAAACAAAGAAATCCGTCATTGCATAATAACACTGATCAAAATCCTCTAAATTCAGGGTCGGACTAGTGACTGTGACTCCTTGTCATCCAGCCTTCAATCCAGCCTGTGTAGGTAAATGAGATCAGTGCTGAATTTGTCATGCCAAAGCCCACTCTTGGAGGTATTGGGAGAGCTGTGGCCTTGTTAGGTGCTGGCTCTCAGGGGTTAGGAGTTTTAGGGGATTGCTGGGACTATTGCCAGTTGATTGAAAACACCAATTTTTGTCTATGGGGCACAAGTTTTCAGGCATAGCATGATTTGGTCCTTACTCAACATGTTGAAAGCTCCCACTGTGTTCCTACTGCTGCCGTCTCCTTTTTTGTTCAGACTATGGAGAAAGGGTACAGAGAGAAGGGCAAACCCGCACATTCCTACCTGACACCACATCTCTCTCTGCCATGCACAGATAATTCTGCTTTTCCTTCCTCTTGGCAACATCCAGGGGTCTGGATGTTTATGTGTTATTTTTATTTTGTTTATTGCTCACTGCAAAATGCCTGCCTGTACCTGACCTGATTATTATTCTTTGTTCTATGAAATTAAGCAAAACATGCTACCATGTTGAAGAGCTGGATCAGTATCACGATTCTGCACACTACCCTGACAAAAAAGGACCAGGCTCTCCTACAATCCCTGAGGCTTCTCCTTGCAGAGCTCCATGGAGCTGCTCTGTCACACCACAGTTCAGCATGCACATGGAATGCCAAAATACTTAAGATACTTTGGGCACTGATCCACATAGCATCCACAGCATAAACGGTGAAGTTTTAAGGAGAAACCCACAGCTGCTGAATTAACCACACATTTGAATTTCTTCCTTTTTCCATGCCTGCAAGGCAAATTACATTTATAAAAGTTTACAGCAGTCCAAACCCAGAAATAACCCCTATAATAATGTATTCTGACCATACTGTAAAACATTCACAGTACTTTGGTGAGGAATATTTATTACGTAGCACATAACTGAAGTTTACCAGAAGATATTTCTGGAAAGATACTGCATTTTACTTTAAAAACTTCGGTGGACAGAGCTTAGAGAAACCCAAAACCTTATTTCAAAACAAAGCAAAACCCATGATTGGTAGGAAACCATCCCAGTTAGTTTTATACTATTTCTCCCTCTGCGTCGCAGATTGCTCTCCCTACCCACCAGCCTGTAGCTTCCAGTTTTACTAACAAATGAAGTGGCAGACATCTGTCATAAAAGCCCACAACTTTTGGGCTTTTGGACAGTTGAACAGGCATCCATTTCATTCCACAGGTTTTCTTGGTTTCAGGTTTGTTTTTTAAAGAAAAATTGAGGACATCCAGTTCTTACATCCTGCTGCCTCTAGTGATTCTAAGTGCTGTAATGAATGCGGGCTTAGTCTACAAAATTTATCAGAACAATTTGAAATCTCTATGTTAACCAATTTTCCCTATCATCTAAAAGAATCAAGGCACAGACTAGGATGATATTATGCCTTTATGACAAGAGTTTTGCTGCTAACTTTAAGATGGACAGATTGTACTTCTTGTTCTTGTTTTTCCCCAGCTTCCCCGGGGGAAAACCCAAAGCCATGTAGAATTTCAGACAACTGGCTTATGTAGACAGCTAAAAGAGAGACAGAAGGAACACAGATGTTATTCAGAAAGTCAAATTCAGCCTTGGTAATGCAGGAGCAAACACAGCCCTTAAATTTAAAAACAGGTAGGTGAAATATAAGGATTTTCAGTACTCTCTGCTGAAATGAAAACTGAAAACTTTCAAACCCTCTAGTTACATAAAAATAATGAAAAGCAAAGTCTGTCCACAGGATGCAAGCATGACCCGTGCATCCCATGAATCATGAGGATCATTCATTACAAGACAAAACAAAATTACAGTGCCTTTTATTCTGTTTGAATGAGACTTTACTCCACCAATAGTCCTTCCAATGTCCAAAAGAGGGAGAGTGATGAAATCAGCACCCCAAATGGCATGTAAAGCATTGAATTTCCAGTCTGAATAGCTCACTACATACATTGTCTATTCTTTAGGATAATTGCCACAGGATTTCTCTGCAAGAAGCCTTTAGAAAGCTTACCAACTTTGACCAATACATTAGCTACAGTTTCAATTACCCTGTTAATGTGAAACGTTTTTCAGCATGCAGCCTCACAGAAACCAGTTAGCAACACTATTACCTTCACACTTAGTGGGTGAAGAATTGACAAAGATTAACATTCAAGCAAAGAACAGCTTAGCTGACTTATGCAGGTAATAATCACGAGCACATAATTATGCTAAATGGAAAAGAAAGGGAAAAACACACTCACAAAAGCAATGAAAATGCTGAATCCTAAAACCAATCCTACAAAGGCTAGCAAGGCACAAGATACACTATTTGTGAGCAATGTTGGCATACAAATGAAACACACTGAAAGAAAATTACCCAATAGAGAGTGCAACTGGGAATGTTGGTAAAGTGCACTCCATAAATTCACACAAACAAAAGAAATCATTAAATATAACTTTGCTTGCCAAAATCGACGTACAGCAAATAGAGGTAAGAAAAAGATCATGGCAACCACTGCAACCCAAGTCCCACTGTTCTACAAAAAGTGAATGTTCCTTTAAAATATATCTTATTTGCTCTCCATATTGGAAATGTTAATGCTTTTTATCAGCTACATTAGTCTCATAACAAGTCTTTTTGAAATGGCTATATTTACTGAATAACTATGAATTCTAAAAGAAGTTTCTGTTGCTATTTTTCTTCCTTTGTTGAGAAACAACACGAGCTCTGATTGCAAAAATTACTTAAATTCCTGCACTACAGCCCACCCCTGAACAAAGCATTAAGTTTCTTACCTGTTTTGCTAAACTGCAATGAAGTTAAGTACATATTTAAATACTTAGCAGAGTCTGAATACAGCATTTGGCTAAGCCCAACTGCACAAGATTGTATATGCTGCCAAGCTTGTACAAGCTGGCCTAAAAAACTTTATTCACGTGCCAGCAGGCTTGCCACAGCATGAGCCTTAGACATTTATTTGGAAAAATTCATGTTCCAAAGACTAGGCCTTGCTGGCTGCAGAAAGTTTTTGCTCTGTCCAAAGTAAACAGGAACGGAAGAAGTTTGAAGAGAAGTCAGTAGTCTGCAGCTTGCTCGTACTGAATCACACGGGCATGAGAACCTCTTCAAGGGAGATGTTACACCAGAAACCATCCAGTTCAGGAGAGCTTCATTCCATTCTGCCTGGACACATCACCTGTCTTGGCTGCCACCATTCTGTCTCTAGGTGGGACATGTCCCCTGAGCTACTACTTCCATGTAAAGGGATGAACAACCAAATATAAAACATCACCAGGGTTTCTTACTGCAAAGAATCAACTGCTAAAATCTGCTATGAAACACCTCCTGCTCTAAAGAATGTTTTTGGACTTATGACACCAGAAGAAAACATCTGACATATAAAGATGATAGAACAGCATTATGAAAGATAAGACAGGACTGAACTCCTTTCTCCACAAAAGCAAAAGCATCCCAGTCTTTGGCCTCCTGGGATGTCTCAGTTTCCAGAGTGACCCACCTTCTGGGGAACACGCTGGCTGGGCTATGCTACACATCTGCCATCTTCTGTTGTTACTTATCTTACTCTGTACTTACTCTACATCCACATCCTTTTTATACCAATTTCTTATCTCAAAGATAAGGTTGGCAAAATGAACAGTTGACCTAGAATTCGACCTACTCTCTTGTTATTTAATACCACTCTGAGCTGCACCATCTCCGTAACCCCAAGCCCCGCGTGCTGTGCCCAGTCAGCTGGGGGACAGACAGACTTCACAGGAAAGGGCCACAGACCAAACCATGCAACCCACTCCTTCATGGGCCTGCAAGTACACAGGTTTTTTTCTTGGAGAGCTTCCATCAAGGTCTCCTCAGCTCAAACCACTGCTTTGCTCCCCACTCCAGGCCATACACTGTGTAGGGAAGTACTGTGCAAATCAAACAGAATTGTATTCCTTTGAAAAAAGGAGAATATTTTCCTGTCAGAGAAACAGTTTCAAAATGTCTCCAATGCTCTTCTTCTCCTGTCTGCAGCTCTTTTTTTTGAATTGGACTTTCCAGATAATTAGGATGCCAGCACAAATTATTTGGCAAAGGCTGGACTACTGGCAGGTGGGCTGCTACTCTGGCAATTTCGAGCTGGACAAAAAAAAAAAATAAATTAAATCAATCTACAAAGCACAAAACGGCCAAACAGATTACTCATTAGCTGGTAAGCCACATCCCCTTGAGGCTGTTGATCAGGCTCTATCCCTGGCTGCCAGCCTGCTGGAGTACAGATGGAAGAACTGGCTGTGGAAACACTTCTCTCGCCCACAGCTCAGCAGGAGAAGGGATCCCAAGCGCTGTTGGAGAATATTTCCTTGGTAACTTATCTTCTACTTATCAGTGCCTTTCCACTGCAGAAGCAGCATTTCTTTTCCTTAAGCAAGATCTAAAGGAAATTATTAGCAATTTTCAGTATTTGTTTCAAATCAGTTACTCCTTGCAGAACACTGAGCAAAGTTAATGGAAATTATTTTCTTGCTCAAAGATTTTGTTTCACTTCAACACAACTGGAGACATTAAAGATAAAAACTTTGCAGCTGTTGTTTTGTGTGCTCAACTTCTCCATTTCCAAATATCATGCCATTCTCTTTTAATAGTTTTGACAAGGTCTTACCTGTGTTTATATTGAATTTGCAGTGTTTATATCTTACACACTACCTGTATATTTCTGCAATAAACAATATAAACTAAATCAGGTTTGCATTACATCATAATGAATCAATGGATTCAAATGTAACTTTATTCTTTAATTCCATGGTAGGGCTCTTTCCATCACAAAGCTTTGTATACAAAAGTATTGGAATCACATCAAGTGCACCCTGCAGATACCTGGGAATGGAGCAAATCCAATCCCTTGTTATGATATGCCCCTGATGTTATGACTTGGATGTGACTGTGATGTGTCAATACAGAGATTACTCAGAATTTTTCCAGTTTTAAGAAAGCCTACAAATTTAAGCAATAAGTGAAAAGAAAGTTTGGAATGGTCTCAATTAATGCAAATAAAATAACATTGAAATTAATACATGCCAATATCTGAATACCCCAAGTGCTGGAAGCAAAATCTCTCAGATTTCAAGAATTAGGTGTGATGATGTTTTTTCACTTAATTTATATTCATAGAATTACAGAATGGTTTGGGTTGGAAGGGACCTCAAAGATCCTCTTGGTTCCAGCCCCCTGCTGTGGTTATGGATGCCTTACACTAGACCAGGGTGCTCCAAGCCCCATCCAGCCTGGCCTTGAACACTTCTAGGAATGGAGCCTCCCACAGCTTCTCAGGGAAACCTGTTCCAGGGCCTCATCACCCTCACAATAAAGAGTTTCTTCCCAATATCTCATCTAACCCTGCCCTCCATCGTTTTAAAGCCATTTGTCCTTGTTCTTCACCACATGCTCTTGTCAGAAGTCTTTCTCAAGCTCTCTTGGAGCTCCTTTAGGTACTGGAAGATACTAAAGTTTCCCTGGAGCCCTCTCTTCTCTAGGTTGAACAAGGTTGTATTGCATTGTTGTATTCCTTTCTTAGCATACAGTACACAAACAAGCATTTGTTTTTAATTTTCCAGTTTAGTGAGTTCTCCTAACAACCTCCTGCCCTCTCTCACCTCCACCAACTTGTCTCTCATCTGCTCTCCGATGGTGTCCCATGGATCAGCACAGAGGGAGTGTTAATGCACGTCAAAATCCCCTCTCCCAGCCCTTTTGTTCCTGTCATGCTTAATCTCTGTGCCGAGTCAAGGGCATTACATTAATCAGCTGTTGGGATATATCTTGCTTCAATTCTACTCTCTGCTTTACCCTGACCTGCTCTGAGCTGGCAGTTGGATTGGATGGCAGCTGGGGGTCCCTCACAAGCCATGAGACTCTGCGAGCTGCTCAGCCTGTGGTCTGGCAGTGGGACATGCCAGGACACAGCCAGCAAAGCAGCAGGACGCACTCCAGAGCCTGGCGGGGACTTGCCAGGTACTGGGCTGGCAGCAGCACCAGGGTAAGGTCAGCTCACAACTTCATTTTCCATCTCCTACCAACTGTTTAACTCTTACTGTGATCAAATCCACTCATCTGGTCCTCACTCACACATCCTGGATGGCAGAGGCATCCAGGAGAGGGGACAGCTGGGGAGACCTTGGACCCCTCAGGAGTTGTCACGACTCTTCTTACCAAGGCACAAAGGGGCAGAGCCCATGGTGCCACCACTCCTCAGAGCCCCAGGCACAGCCCTCCCAGGAGCTGCCAGGTCCATTCTGGGGACTGAGGGCACCAGGTGCCAAGTGAGTGAAGGGCAGCATCCCTGCACAGCTATCAGGCTGGATCCCTCTAGCAAATGGCCGGGGAAGGGATGACTGGAGATCCAGAAACATTTGGGAGGAGTTTGTCCCTGCCAAGAGTTACAAAGCAGAAGGACAGTCTCCAGCAAAATGGAAAGCACTTGGATTTTTTGCTTAGCACTGGCATGGCAGCAGAAAACAAGCAAACCTACCAGAAATTGCTGAGGCGGTGATATTGAAACACATAATAGTCCCTGTTTGCAAAGGGCAAGAAGAAGGGGGAGGAAGCAGGGGACTCATAACCACAAAGTGAGGGACAGACAACATAAAACTCCCAAGAAAGCTGTTTCTATACTACAGCCAAAACTAAACCCAGGCTGTAACAAATCTTTGGGGAAGGTGCCCAGGAAAAAACAAATAAATAAAAGCAGTTTTTCAATCATTTTCATTAGGAAAGGAAACATCAGGACTGGATAAGGATATTTCTAATATTGTTTTTAGCCAAACAGAATCGATTGTAAGTTGTAGAGGAAAGGTAATATAAGAAAGGAAAAAAATAAAATTCCTTAAAAATGTTAAGGGAGACACAACGAGAGACCAAATGATTAGCATGAGAATACTTGGAGCTTATGCTGAAGCAGAAGGTCAAGAGACAGTATCATTAATCTCCTGCTCAGTATTTTTAAAGGCTCAAACCCACCATAAAGAGAGGGTCCATAATTTGATCCCTTTCTAAGTGGCAGCTTCACACTGAACTCCCAAACTGGTTTTCTTACTCCTTGCTATTTTCCCCCAGCACCCACATTTGACTAAAGTCATTGCAGCAAATACTGCAATGTATGTATGCACTTTTCCACATGGCAAGCTGTGGAAAGCCTTTTTGGCACATAGTGCAAGTGGTCGGTGCCGGGCAGGCAGAGCAGGCAGTTGCACTGATTGCCTCAGCATTGCCTCTGTCACTTTGCAAAGCCAGAGACAGATTTGGCCGTGCCACTACACCCTCCCAATGCTGCATTGGGCTCACACGCCATCCATGCACTCTTAAAACCAGCAAATCCAAAACCAATGTGAGAGACAAAGCACATCACCTTGGATCTACACACAATGTGCTTTTGCTACTGAGCATGGACATATTTCACCATAAACCAGAGGAGAATGGTAATTCTCGGTGTGCCACGCAACTGAAACACTGGGGCTGAAAATGAAGTGGTGGAGGAAAAGCAGTTAGAGGAAAGACAGGAATGAAATGGGACTGTTATTATGAAGCTCTTTTAAAATAACTTGTATACCATAAATATTGAAGAGCCAAGCTGGTTTAGCAGCAGCTTGCTGTTACTACTGATTAGGAAGCTGGAAATGTGTCTGTTAAGTCTGCCTTTATTGCTCCAGATGCCAAAGGTTTTCCCTCTCCAACTACTTTTAAAGCATTCAAGTTTTCCAGGTTACCCTTCACCTTTACTGCATCACTGCTCAAATGCAGTAAAGGCAGGACAAAAAGTTGTAAAAAAGAACCCCAAACCTCACCAAACTGTTCCATATTAATTTCCATATATCATTTCCCCTCATTTTTATAGAGACTAAAAGGCCCAGAGAAGCATTACACAATCAAGTGCTGAGATTCACCCAGGGCAGGGGAGCTCAAGAATAGGGCCTTTCATCATTTTAACACCTACAATGAGAGCAAAACATAGCTGGCCACCATGGGCTTGACTCTTGGAAAACACATGCAAAGGATATTGTAGAATTTATTAGTGGCAAGTAGGGGTAAGCAAAAATGCCAAATTCAAAAAGAAAACAAAAGATTTATGCTCATACTAATGCATAGCAGCATTGCAAGAAGGCTCAGTATGTACCATAAATCAAACTGAGCTATAGGAAAATCACAGTGAAGCTAGATAGGATAGGTGCTTTATAGTATAAAGTAATTATAGCAAGTGATCAACTGTACTCTGTGTCAGCAAGAGAAATTCTATATACTCTTCAACATTCTTTTATTTTCTCTTGCCAACCGTAGTCATTTTATAATACACTGTTCACAAGAAAGACACCATTTAAAAGACAAATCTACATATCAGACCCAGCATTTATTCTACAATCTATTCTACAGCTAGAACATACATGTGATATTGTTGATCCGTGTTGGTTCATGGGATGTGGTACTATGCAGGAAGAGCTGTTATGCTTTGCACCTCAAAAGCAGCAAACAAAACGTCATGCAGGGCAGCAGGCAGAATGTGTTTTAATTGAAGCGAATAAAGCACAGGCATTCCCTTGCCTTAGAGATCTGCCTGCAAGTGACTCATGCTGCCGTTCCTGACTTGTATGCATGACATAAGCTGCACGCCAGAGCAGGAATCACTTTCCCTTGTCCAACCTGGCATGACCCCTCTCTGATTGTATCCTGCCGGACAGCGCAGGAGGCACCGAGACAGAGCAAGTCACGCAAGCCTCGAGATGATGCAGGAATAAATTGCAGGAGAAATATCTACTAGGAATTTCCAGTCCCTCTCAGAGATCAAAGTGTCAGTGAATGAAACTGAAAAACAGTGCTTTAACTTGGTGCTTGTTTGGTTTTTACACAGCAAATAAACAGTACACAAAAACATCAACTAATACATTTGAACGCATTACAAGCATTCCAGAAGAGATGCAATGCCTTCTTGCACGAGAGCTGAACCTAGACCTACTAAAAATTAGGTCAGGGGCAGGTTATCCCTTAGCTGTGTGCCACAGGCTTCTTAACTTGCTCTTCTGAAGCAGCTGCCAGACAGCAAACCTGGAATTGGATGGACTCTCCCTCTGAGCTGTGAGGGCGATCCCTACCCAGCCCCAGGCAGAGTGCCAGCAGCCACGAGCGACCTCTTTGTAGAGCCTTGCTTGCTTCATCTTAAGCACACCAATTATTTCAGCTCTAAATTGCTCTCAAATCAGGCAAGGGAAAGTGTCAAACGAGGTGGTGGTTCTGCAACATCGACAAATGCAGCTTAAGGCTGACATTGCCAAATTAATCTTCTCTTCTGATCAAAAGATTTGCTTTCTTGTAGTGAAAGACTAACAACTAACCTAAAGTTTCTGGAAAACCTGGCAGCAATATACATCATTTGGCAGCTTGATTCCCCTCTCTCTCCCTGAGGATCAAAATTAGGCTAAATTGATAATGGGAGCAAACTAACAAAATCATTATATGCAAAAATTTTAAATGTAAAGCAGAGACCTGTAGTAGGTTATTTTTGTGTATTGCACAAGTCTCACTTCAACTCTACAGAAATATATATGACAAACCTCTTAATACATAAAAATGCATATATATATATGTGTGTGTGTGTGTGTGGATTTATAGCTCCACAGTAACTGGAAAACCTTGGATTGATGCAAATGAGAAATGCAGGAGTTATTTTAATTATGTGCACTTCTTTATCTGGTTTCAACAGATTAAGCCTTATTTAAAAAAAAAAAAAAAAGAAGTGAAATTCTTTAACCAGCACATAAAAAAGGTCTCTTCTGCCTACAAAAAAAAAAAAAAAGCCATGAAAACTCTTTTTCTAATTCAATCAAAAATTTCAGCTCTAACAATGCTAAGAACAGCACACTTCAGATCTTTTCCAGTTTCCTAAGCTATCACAATCAATTTTTTTAAGACCTGGAACTTATCCTAATTAAGATCTTTTGCTTTGATATCCTGAGAATGACCTCAAGGATTCTTTCTAATAAACAGAAATTATTCCTAGTATTTTTCAGTTCTCATAAGCTTTGCAGCAAAAATCAGTTAACTCATTCCACAACAAAATAACTTGTCATTGATCATTCCATCCAAAACAGTATCTGTGACACAATGACACAGGCTTGAAAAGGAAGATGTGGATTGCTCAAATGAAATTGAATTTTCTCTGGGAGAATCTGCTGGATTCAATGCAACTTTGACAAATAAAATGAATCAGCCTCCACAGTTGAGAGGAAAAAGCCCACAATTGAAATTAAATGACACCTGGCTGAAGTAGGTGTCCTGATTCATGTCCCCAAAGACCACAGCAACACAGTTACATTCACAAGCTCGAGTCTTCTCATCTCACCCAAGTGCCACCAAAGCTGACAGTGGGATTTTTACTGATTTCATCTGCAGGTACCTTTGAGTAAATTAATACAATGGAGATCTTACTCAGCTCTGAAGAGTCATGTATTAACTCCTTTCTTTTTGCTTAATAAATATGTGTCATATGCCCATCTTAAATTAACACTTCCCAAAAATGTAAACTTTGCATAAAAAATTTGCTGGCTTACCAGCTACAACAGCACTTACTGAGAAGCTGGTCAAACACCAAACAATTTGGCCACCAAGGTCACAGGATGCCCATTTTTCAAGATACACACCCCAAAGGAACATTATGCTTAGCAGCCTGCTACCAGTGGCCATGCTTTGAGCAGAGAAAAGTAGAAAAAATTTCCAGATCTCCAGAGGCCCTGTCCTAAACTCAGGTCTTCTGTGATTACATGAAAAATATTCATGAATTATAGAGAAGGCTGCACCACAGTCTACAAAAGATCACACTAATTTTAGTCTGCATGTGGCTCATTAATAACTAATTATAATTCAAAATATAGACAGATTTCCTAGAGAAAAAAAAATCCATGGTCAGAGAAACATCTTCACCCTCCCAATCAAACAATTCTTTATATCAAGAAGTTACTCCATGCAGTTAAAACTTCCGTTTGCTTTTTATGCATGCAGGAAAAAAAGTCAACACTGAACAAGGCTTTGTCAAACATCTTTTATATGCCACTGGAAAGGATAAGGTCATATTATTAAATAATAAATCTTATCTGCTTTTGCAGGTTCCCATATATTACTGGAAACTGATATGGAAATGGGAGTGCTTTGAGCCCCTGTTAATGAACCACACTGCTGTGCTGGGTCAGCACCACTTTGCTTCAGTGAGGTGATTTTTTCTCCTTCACTTTAAAAACTAAAATTCAAGCAGCTTTTCTTTTAGAAAAGAAAGACAGGACAGCACTAAGCAATCTGGTTTTTATGTAATCCCCAGCTCCCAGATTACCACCAGGGAGCACACAAATGTGCTAATGTGAAAAATCACCTCCATTTTCTGCTGCCTCACAGAGAAAAGCAATTTTATTCTGAATACTCACTCAACTCTTGGACATGTTCAAGTGCACAAAGGGACAGTAGTATATTCATTGACTGAGTAGAAGTGCCAGAACTGATTCTAGGTGATACCATGAATCTTATGGGTATAATGTATTCCTTCTTTCTCATGTCTATCTCAACAAACATAGTCTTTTCTCCAACTTGCTGTTCAGTTACAGAATTCCCTTTTATAATCATCCAAGCTCATAAGTGAGAGTTACATAAATATTTTAAAAATAACTAACTTAATTGTCCCTTAGAGAAATAGATCTTTCAAATAACCCTGCAGATACTTTTTTGAATGTTCAAGCCATTGACCTCAATAATGATCTGTAGAAAATTTGTTACAAAGTGGAGAAATAATTCCATTTTTGTAACAGCTCATAGCAAAAGCCTCTAATGAACGCAGAAACCCACCAAATTGATGCACATATCTCAGGCCATTTATCCACTGGTCAAAGTTGGGATCTTCCAGCTCATGGTAATGTACATTAAGACACAAACCACGAATTTATCACTGAGATATGGTGCTATACCAGCCCATTCAAACTTGTGTCTCACTGCACGGCAATTCGCTTACTACAGTGTCGTAGTTTGAGGGGAAGTGGATTTCTGGGAGTGTGGTCAGTCCAATTGAAGGTGTAGATTTGCGATTGACAGCTAGGTGATCACTAAGATTTGGACACGCCTCTGAGAACACACAGGGGTTAAAAGCAGAGCTCTGCCCCTGGGAAGCTCTCTTGGGACTTCGGCGTGGAAGAGGAAGGACCTCTCCCCCTGCTCCAGCTGTCCCGGCTGGGCAGGGGGAGGGGCAGCCATGTGGTAGGCCCGGGCCTGGATCGAGATGGGGGTAGGCCTGGCCTGGTTCCCCCCCCCCCCCCAGGGTGGAGGAGAGAGAGACACCGGGAGAGACACCCAGGGTGGAAGGGTGGAGGAGAGAGAGAGACTGAGAGCTACTGGGCAGCCCCCCCTCCCCTGGGGAGACAGAGGGAGAGAAAGAGAGAGACTGTGTCTGTGCTCGCTGCCTGAGACTGAGCTTTGGCCTTGAAGTTCGATATCGTGTGCTGCCAGCCTGCCCAGCCTGTGCAGAGGAGGGGGGTTGAACCAGAAGGAGTCCGGCTGCTTGTGGGTTGTGAGCCATGGAGTTTTAACCCTTTCTTGGACAATGAAAGCTTTTGCAGAGTACTGACCCTTCCTGGAGAGAAGATGAAGAAGGATTTGAGCAAGTTTTTAAAGGGCCGAGCAGGGGAGAGATTGTGAGAAGAACCTAGGGTGGAAGAGATGTGGAGTGGCATTCTTTGCTGGACGCTTTTTGTAGAGCCATGGACTGTTCCTGAATACAGAGACTATTTTCAGGGGGAGCCACCATGTCCCAGAGTTAAGAGGGCAGTGTGGGAGCCTCCCGGCCCAGGAGGTGAAATAATGGGGGGGACAGATGTCCCAAAGTGGAGACTGTGCCTTTTTTGGACGTGGGATGACGGAATCCTTAAAAAGACAACCCTCAAAGTAGCTCTGGTCCATGTTCAGTGGTGAGAGCACTGAAATGGGAGGAGGGGGTCACGATCTCTAATCCGGGTGGTGATATGTGACCAAAAGCCCAGGGCATACAAGAAGGACTCCTCCTCTTAAGGAATTGAGGATTGAGTATTTTTAAGGGTGGTTTTTTGCTGGACCGGAAGATGTAATTGTATTGGGAATTTGGTGGGGGGAGGAGGAGGAGCTGTATTCTGTAGAGTTTTCATTTTCCCTGAGATTGTCTTTTCTTTTCTTTCCTATACCTGTGTAGTTAATAAAGTTCTGTTTTCTATATTTTTAAGTAGAGGACTGCTTTGCTTATTCCTAGGCACATCTCACAGCAAGTACCAGGGAGAAGATTTTTTTTTCATAGGGGCACTGGCATTGTGCCAGGCTCAAACCATGACATACAGCTTTTCCACGATCATGTAGGTGAGCCTGACAACAGGAGCAGAAAAACCAGCACCCGCTTAGATAAAAAAAAGCTCAAACCACCAACCAAGTCAAAAATGAAGTATGGATTTCCTTCCCACACTCCAGCAGATTAAAACTCAGATTGGTTGAAATCCATTTAGAGATTTCAGCAAATCTATTGATCACTGTTATGCATCCTGCTGTCTTCCCATCATGAATCCTCCATGGCCTAAAGTTAGAGTGAGGAAAGGGAAGACTTTAGTTCTCCACAGAGAGAACACACAACAGAGCACTGCAAGAAACACTGCAGCACTGGGTGTCCAGCTGCAACATGGAAGGGGGCATTATTACTTCAGCCATATGGGAATTTCTAAAAAACACCACATTCTCCAGTGACCATAAAAACACTAGGAGAAGGATCTTTCAGTAACTTCTGGGCACCACCCCATCCATTTGTTACGAAGTCAGGGTAGAATTGTTCTTGACTTCAGTGAATCCTTGACTAAAATTATCCCTGATATAAATTAATACTGATCTAAGGTAAACTAACTTCCACTAACAGCAGATATTCATGCAATCACAGACAATGTTCACACGTTTTTTCCCCCTTCCCCCCCTATTTTGTGTTTTTAAGCTTCTTTCTCTGCATCTGTAGTGTCTACAACAGTTTGACTAAAACAATTACACCAAAGTTAACTAACTTTGTTTACAACAAGCACAGTAAAAGTATTTAGGGGTGGATACACGCCAAGCACAAAGTGAAAATGCAATTTATTCTCACTATTACAGCTATAGTTAAGTCTAATAGAAAACAAGGACATGATGCTATGACATCCGTAAGGGGAAACTTCCCAACACCTTTAATTGCCCCATTCCCATAAACACTTCTCCCACAAACAGATGTACATACACCTACTAAACTCATTTCAAAGGAGAGGGCACTGTTAATAAAAATACTCATATTTTTACTTTCACCACCACAAAACAGTCCTAAGAAATAGTTTGCTGGACTAAATACAGTACAGCACAAGCAACTCTTCAAGGTAAGTGCTTAATGTCTGTAAGACATTGCTTACAGATAGCAGTGGGAGTTTGACATTTCTAAAACTCTGCAGGAAAGTCTACTGAGAAAGGTACTGCCAAAATTCCAGAGGATGTATGCTGCCTGTGCCTGGGACTGCCACAACCGTGGGGAAATGATGTGAGTGTATCTGTACCAGCCATTCCAAAAAAAGCTCTGTCACACACACGTACTGTTATTTCCCCATCCCTAGAAGTATTCAGAGACAGGCTGCTTTGAGCAACCTGATCCACTGGCAGATGTCCCTGCTGATTGCAGGGGGGTTGGAACTACATGATCCTTAAGGTCCCTCCCAACCCAAATCATTTTGTGGCTCTTTTTCCTACCCAGTTTATTCTATCATAACATAGCGATGAGATAGCTTAGATTCCTTATCTCACGCAGCATTGTGTTAAAGGATATTCTTTTTTAAGTAATAGTATTTTAATACTTCAGCAGTTACCTTTCATTTTTCAGAATGGCACATTAGTAAAACACTCTTAAAAAAAAAAATCAATCCATCAGACACAATCTCTTTTATGTTCTATATAACATCCATATTCATATATCACACATAATGATGTGGGGATACGTAGAGATCCTTTCAGCCTGAAAAGGCTAAAGGAAGAGAGAAAATGCAGACTTTGCTAATTCTGGGAAAACTCTAAGCTCCAAAAGTGAAAAAGAACAGAAGAGAAGTCACAGCAAACTTGGCAGAGAAATTCTCAAAATGGATAAGAAAGATCTGCAACCAATTTTACTTCTGCAATGTTCTGTTTTAAATAACATCCGTGTCCACCCACAGTATTAACACAGCTGAGTTTATGGGTACTCCTTAGGCAAATTTTAGCTCACCTCTTTTTCAGGTTATTTGGTCAAGATTTGTCTTATTAGATAATGGCTAATAATAAAAGGCCTTGCATTAAAAAAAAAAAAAAAACCAGGTGCCCTGCCTTTGTAGCTAACAGAGATTGGTGATTTAAGTAATGAGATACAATTATGCATCTGATTCATGGTGATAAGTTTGGAACCACGATGTACAGTACATGAAGACAAAGAAAAAGATGCTTGGCTTAGAAACAGGTGCAGGAGCATGAGCAAAGTTGGCTCTGCACATGGAATAACATGAAATGAAACAGCCAGGCCAAGCCCAACTAAGTGAGAGAGAAAAAGAAAGTTACATATAATTTGTGAAAGGCTAACTGCAGGCATGCAATGGTTAAACAGTTCTCAACTGTTGTAAGCTTGATTTCTTAGGGCACCAAATAAGAGAGAACTAAAAAAAAAAAATAAAAATCACTAATTCCATCTCGGAGTTATAATAAGTAATTTCACAAATGAAGTGGATCAAAGAATCCCAGTGAAATTGAAGCTATGAGGTGACAAATGCCCTGGCAGGGAGAAGCAGGTGAGCACACACTACATCAGCTACATCTTCACTTTTAAAGGACACCATGTGAGAACTCCTGCAGCTCCAGAGCCTCCCATGTGCTGTGCCAGTCCTGGCAATAGTCAGAGAGGCACAGCCAGTAAACTTGCAGCTGAGCCACCAAATCAGGTCAACTGATGACATTGCCATGTCTCAGCTCTAAAACATCCCACAATGAACCTTTTGATGATGATGATGTTTTGCCTCAAATGCTGAGACCCTGAAAGTGGCCATTTCCTCCAAGAGGTTTGTGAATCACCAACGTGGGTGTCTATTGCATGAGTTACATCAAAAGTAAAGGGTATTCATGTACTTGGCTTTAGCTTATTCTCACCTTCAGCACTTCAGCATTCTGAATTTGAACTATAACACTTCAGCCTAACAAAATCTCGGTTCCAAAACAAAGGTTTAATGCCTCAAATGAAGGTCATAACTATTTGCCTGACTCTAACCTAGATTCAATATTTTCTCCATGTGATTTGAAAAGATCAGAACAAAGATTCTAGGGTGTATCATAAAAAACCACCAGATATGTCTAAGACATCTGCCCTTTACCCAAGCCTATCTAATCTTCACTGTGTACAATAATAACTTAGGGAATTAATATTCTGTGATAACCAAAGCAAAATCCTCCCTTAATTTTTTGACAATAATCTGAAAATATTTGCCAGAAACCAAAAGCAAATGAAAGAATAAACGAACATTGGATTCACTCTTTCCCTGAAGAAAAGGTTTTTTTAAATGTCATCAAAACTGCTTACTGCAGTCAAGATAAAACACCAGCTCCTCCCAAATTATTAAAACAATCAAGCATCACATAATTTTTAGTAATTAGACTCATTAACATTCCTTAGAGACTGATTTGATTCATTATATGGAACACACTTTTCTTCTTAAAAACCTTGTTTTTTCAGCCCAAAGGAAAACTCTAAACAAGTACCAGAGATAGTGAATGCTGCTTTCTAGCATCTTTCTAGAGAGAGAGCAAAACAGTGCTGTTTTATTAATTCTTCAATTAAACCCAGATTAAAGAGCAACACAATATATAACAAAAAAACCCTTACACATACTTGATTGACACTGCATTGAACTCTGCAGATGAAAGAAAGAGAAGCTGTTGTAGAGCAGGAAATCATATTATATCAAACTTTGCTAAAGAAATAGACTTTTTTCCAGCCACAGGCATAGCCTTAAGGGCAGAACACAGCAGATCAATCAGGTGGTTTACTGAAACAGACAGATTTCAGGAGTGACATATTTGACATCTCTTTCCAACTCATGTGTGTTTCTTCATCTTCTGTCACACATTAAATATAACCTTCTGCCATGACTGACTGGACACTTCAGACACACAAAAAAATAACACAAGGGAAGGGCTCTCTAAAACCTGGTGAGAACCCATGGCTGTTTCTCACACAGTCCCTTTGTAAATGCTCTTTCAGTACAACAGATGAGCACGTGTGGTATAAGGCGATGGAAACAGTTAAATTCTTTTTTTCTCATATCTCAAGAGCATTTCCCTACCTAACAGATCGAGGAGTTGGTGTCTCTCACTCACTCAGTGTGTCCTGTTGAAGCTGCTCCACTTTATACAGTCAGCTTGGACATGGAACCTGGGTCTCCAAAATGCTGAAAAAACCTCCCAGCTGTCTCTCCATATCAAGTAGCCAGCCAAAAGATACTTATAATCATCTAAAATAAGTAAAACATGGACATCAGGAGGAGCTAAGGAAGAGGCTGACAAAATCACCTGAGGTTTAGGGGTAAGCTGTGGCATCAGGGAAGCATCCATTTCCCACAGCTCAGGAGATTACCCTGTTTTGTGGGGCTCTTGCTGGCCTAAAGCAGGTTACTACACCTTGCTTTGTTTGGGGAAGAACAGTTCTTTGGTCACAAAAAGATTTTTGTTCAACTACAGACCTAAAAATTATTTGCAAAACTGATCTGTCAAGCAGTTCAATTATTAACAACATTTCATTATCCAAGGGTTTTAACTACCCAACATTCAAAATTAGAGGAAAAAGAGGTAATATCCCAAACTTAGAGATAGAAACTGCTGTCACTAAGGTTTGGCAAATTATTAGTAGATTTCTTAGGAGTTTTCAGAGATCAGCTGTGTATACATTGCCCTTGTTCCATTACTCCATTACTTAAGAATAAAAAGTAAGGAAAGCACAAGTATTTTCAACATGATCTCCCAAATGGTCAGGAATGGCTTTTGTCTGTTTTTTAGTAGCTCAATACTAGAACTGCCTCTCTGAAGCACCCAGACACAGTGGTAGGGCTGAGGATGGAGTGACATCAAGTCTGAGGCCGTTAAGCAAGTCCCATCTCAGGATGAATCTAGAGCAAGGGACAGCCACAGAGATGTGACCACCTGGTTGTGCTCTAGTAATAAAAAATATATTTAGTATCTCTCAGGCACTGAGACACTGAACGTCATTGAAAAGAGAAATAAGATTAGGAAAAAACCGAAGTATGGCAGAGAAGATGCTAAACAAGAGGCTGGAAGATTGCCTGAAATACTGACCCCAAGACATCTGCAAATTACACTGAGCTAGATTTAGTGAGGTATCAGCAAGGTAAGGCTGCTCTGAAGAGCTGCAATGCATTTTTGTTACTGGCAGACCATAATATTAATATTTTCTGTTGAGACTTTGGAAAGGTGCTCTTGTGAAGACAAACCCACAAATACAAAACAACAGGCAGTTGGCTGAATGGAGCTCTCATTCATTTCAAAGGGATGTTACAGTAACATCTGCACTGAGGCGCTGATTCAGAACTGCAACCACACGGATAGAATACAGTGCTGCATTTCATAAATGCACTGATACCATAATCCATCAGAGCTGGAGCCTGCAGTTCTCACCCTCGGAAGCATCCCCTTTTATTCCCAAAGAAATGCTTCTTGCAGCTCTGCAGAGAAATGGTGCAGCTGAGAGCGAGCAAGCAAGGCCCTGCCTGTGACTGCAGATCTCCCCTAAAGGGGATCTTTATAGGTGGGGATAAGTGTGGAAGGCTCCTGGTGCTAAACATGAACACCCCAGAGTGAAAACCTCTCCTGCACATTGGAGGAAACCAAACAATCCCCTCCACACACCCCAAAAAAAAAGGCCAAAAGACCCCAACAACAATAACAGCCAAACAATCAAAACCAAACCAAAACAAACAAAAAGGAGTACTTTGTTTTTCTAGTGATTAAAAGGATGTAGTAATATTGTGTAAAATTTATCTGCCATTAGGGAATTCCAGCTTCATACATGGAGGATCCCTTTGTACTGCCAAAGTCACTCACTACAGGATACATAAGAGATACCAGTGACAGCAAAATCCCAATAGCTACAAAAATGGGTGTAACATTCAGAAAATTTGAATAAATAGAATCTGTATGACCCACACAACCACTGTATCAAAGAGATTCTGGCAGTTTCACACCAGGCTGAAACTGGCAGAAAGGGGAAAGGGAAAAGCCCATTAAAATTTTGAGTTTAAAAGTTTACCTTATATCACCTACTTCCTGGTTAATTTTTAACCATTTAAGTTAAAAGAGTTCATTTTACTTCATGTTTGAGTCCCTGACTGAGCAAGTTATTTAGGTTAATACAATGCCTTCGCCAAACTATGCTCTTGCTAAATTAAATTTTACAGATTAATATTACACAAATTACCTCAGATTTTTATTGCAGATGGAGCATGCAGAGCAGTAGCTTTAAGATTGCCTAAAATCACAGCATTTCTGTTTAAGACTATTTCAGTTTCAATACAGTCCCAAATTTCCATCTCTCAGGCAATGTCCTAAGCTGAATTTTTTAGTTACTTTAAAGAAATTGATTCAACCACCTTTGCATGAACAGTCAAAACACACTTCTCCTAAAAAATACAATTTAAAAAATCTTTATGTTCAAGTTCTTCAATACTGAAACAGCTGGGAGTTGAAAAATGACATTTCTCTGCAAAGTACCCTTCAGTGATAAGCAATTAAGATTTCCAGTGAACAGTATTTTGATTCAGTATTTTGAAACTATTCAGGGAAGATGTTCAAAACTCTTAAGAACAAAAGTGACAACTAAATCACATGATTTCTCAGGGAAACAATGGCTTACTGCACAGGCAGGTATGATGTGATAAAAGGTAGCATGAACTAACTTAGGTTATCTCCAAGCCTTATTTTCTTATTCCTAATAAGCAGGGAAGAAGTCACTGCCTGGAAATCATGCCTGACTTAAGACAGGAAAAACACGTCACCAGGCAGATGGAGGGAAAAAAAAATTACCTTGATCCCACTCATGTGTTTTCATAGTTTCCCACTCAATTCAGAAATCTGGTTGTGAGGTAGGTTTTTTTGGCTGCTCCACTATTTGTTTGGATTTCTTTCTAGAAGGATTTTCATTATTTTTTACCCTTAGAGAGAGGGAACTTCCACAGTTCAGACATTCATGTTTTCTAGGTAGTGAGTAATATTCAATTTTATGCCCCTAATCCCTTAATTTTGCTTACTAGGTTTGTATTTATATGCATCAGATAAGAAGCCACTTCCTCTTTTACTTCCCTCTATCCAGAAGAAAGAGGAAAAAAAAAAGAATATATTTGAAGAAAAAAAGAATATATCAAAACATAAATATATATATGGATAAAAAGAATTTATCCATAGCATGGGCAGATGCATGGAATTTGCTGGAAAGCAGACACAAAACTGTTATATGCCTTGCACATGTCCACATGCAACTGTGGAACAGTTACCAGTTAAACCCACAGCAAACCATTATGAATCTAAGCTGTTAGTTATGAATTAAGGGATATAAAATGTTACAGGGAGCTTCCCCAAGGGTCTAAGTTATTCCCAAAATACTGCAAAATTTAGGCATTTAATTTGGTTCAAGCAAAGGTTTGGGGCACAAGAGACACTCAAGTACCTCACCCCCAGGTTCCTGATATTCTTCCCCATTTATTTCTGACCCCAGAGCAGAAGACATGACCTACATCATGCAGTACCTATAAAAAGGGTTTTTCTGAGGTCTCATTGCTTTTCTCCTGCAGGTTACCTCCATCATTTGCCACTGCAAAAATCTGAATTAGAATGGGAGATAACAAAGGTTATTCTCCCAGCTCAGAGCGCTTCAGCATCACTAACCTCCATGGTAAACTTAACAGGAATCAGCTGTTCAGAGGAGACAAGAGAAACTGGAGCAGGCTTAAAAAAGGCTGGTGAAAGAAAGGAGAAAAGATGTAACACATATGGAACCCTTGGTGGTTTGGCCCACTCCCAGGAAGCCTCTCCTCTGCAATTCCTCTAAATTGGCTCAGCTTCTTCAGAAGTCCTCCTGTGCCACAGCAACCAGTCATTCTGTCCTGCTCTGTCATCTCATCTGTGCAGTGCTGGTGCAAATAATGGAGCCAATAACCCATCCCTCCTAACGTGGGTCATCAATAACATCATGCCAATGCAACCCCTGCGTTTATCATGCTGTTAAGTGGCCACAAATCATCATTAAAAGGGTATCTCTTCCAAACTATCTATTTGTACTGAACACCTCCCACCTTCAGAGAAACAATCCTTCAAACCCATGTATTGACATTTTACACTTTGTTTTGCATTTCTTAATGCTTCTGAATAGAAAAATCCATAAAATGTTTGTTCATGGAATATTGCCTTGAAGCATTTTAAATAACCTCATTTATGTCAGTTCAGTATTTAGAATACTGAAGCAATTCTGAAACAAATATTCTCCATGCTGCCCTAAAAAAGACTACCTGATAATTTAACTGTAGTATCATAAACTCTGAAACAACATGATGTTTTCTGACTAACAGTCAACAAATTGTAATGACTACTTGCAAAAGATGTAAATATGTGAAACATCTACTTGGTTACTCTTGCTGTATATTTTCCTGAATTCAAAACATTACCATTACATTTTAAGTACGTTTAATTATAGAACTAAAGAGAAAATTGATGTGTGGTATGACTTTTAAAAGACAAAGGAGCTCAACAACGTATGCATCTACTATAAAAACCACATGGGATGATATTTTTTGAAGCAGTTTTGCTTTGGCAGCTCTGTGTTCAATTAAATCATAGTTTCACCTCTTCCTCATTGAGGAAGCTTCCATTCTAGAAATGCAGCAAAGAAAAGCTGTATTCTAGAGAAAAACTCCCATTTTAGAAAGCACAGCCTGTGACAAAGGCTTTAAAATTTCTCTAAGAAGAAGAATTCTAGAAGAATTCTAGTTTGAAAAAAGAACTTTTCTTTGTCCTCCCTTGCAAATTTTCATGTGAGTGCCCACTGACCTCAAGACATAGGAGAGTATTACCCTTTTCAAACAATTCCTTTGAACACAACAGAATAGGAAAGCAAGAACATTTGGCCTTAAGGAAGGGGGAGAGAGCAGAGGAACAAACCATCTAAGAACGTTCCACCACATTAAGCATTCCATTAAAGTTTGTGGACTGACATTGATAAAATCCAGTTAACCCAGGGTTAAAGATAAATATTTCATAACAGTTCCTATGTATCCTGGCATTGAAAAGCTGCTAAGCGGAATCACTGCCATCAGGAAAGCTCTGGAAGCAGTCGGGCATGCAGCAGACAGGTGTCAGTCAGCATGGATGATTTGCGAGGTTATGAGCACGCCAAGCACCACCAGAAGTGTTTTGTAGAATTAGAGAGAGTTCAAAGACTGCTGAACTTCCCAGAAAACCCCTCATGGAAAGAGACTGAAAACACTGGGATCATTTACTTTGGGCTGTAACTACATCACACAGGGTTAGGTGCAATGAGGCAGAGCAAATCCAGCTGTGCCCATGCCCGTGTGGAGCTGTTGCTCTGCTTTTGGTGTCCCAGCTGGCTCGTTTTACACTGATTTAAATCATTGGTGCACTCACATGTTGGAAAGGAAGAAGATGGAAGTACAGAGTGGGTGACTAATATAGAAAAAACGAATTATAGCTGTATTTTCCCTTTTTTCATATTGCTACCACCCCTCTTACCAATAGCATAAGATTGAACTGTGCAAGTCTCTACCACAGGACGGCTCAAAAATAAATGTACGTGACTTAGCCTTCTTGCCAAAGGTTTCAGTAAAGCTTGAATTTTCTTAATGTTGAATAAGAGACAATATTTACATCAATTCAAAGTTTAGATGGGAGTTCTGAGAATGAATCAGGGGTAGGGTAGGGTCTCTTGTGGAGGCTAAAATTTGAACATGTTTAATGATGCAACTGCCATGTCTGCCTGAACATAGCATGAAATAATAAACCTGATGACATTTCTGAACAGATGATTCCTTCACATCTTAACAAGGCAAGCACATTCATATGGACTTTCTCATTATTAGTAAAGATTATTTTTTCTCTGATATTTATTCATGAAATTGCACCCTGTAGCATTTTTCTTATGTCTTTCTTACTCTGCTTGACAACCATTTTCATCCTCTATATTTTTTAACTAAGACATCTCAATGGACTTGTGTGACATTTTCAATCCTCATTTTTTTTCCTTCCAAAAACTGAATTTGAACTCAAAATAGTTGATTTAAAAAAATAATGAGGTTTGCATAAACCTCAAATCTTGCACCTCCTCCCAAATTTTCCAAAACAGAATTGCAAATCAATCCATCACTGGAATCACCGTGCAGTTACAACTCCCAAAGCTTTCAGCTGGATCAAAATATTAACAAAATATTAACACCCAAATCCAGTGAAATGGAAACCTGTAATGCCCAAACAGCAAGGCACTTCTGGCTACCCTACTTGCAGTGGGTAAAGCAGCAGTAAAGTGTGATTAATAAGGCAGTTACACTCCTGCATCTTTCTGTGGTCCTTCAAAAATCATTCAGAAATAAAGAAAATATTTTCTCTGCCTGCGAGAGCAGATTTTGAGATTCAAAAATGAATCTTCAAAAATCCAATATTCCTGCCAACTGCTTTGTCACAACCTGTTTCTTCTATCACTTTCCAACAAGCTGCCCAAACATGGGTTTTGCAAGATTTCTAAAATTCAGATTTAAAACAGTGTGTCCCCAGGTATGAGCACTACACCAACCTCCCAGTTGTCTCACATCATTTGGGGATAAATTAGAAGTGGTAAGATTATGAAACTTGCATTTAATTATCAAGAAATGGAACTGCTACTGATAAAAAAAAAAACTGTATTAAATTTTCCCAGTAACACGAATAAAGCCAGAGAAATTATTGAAACCATTATTAAAACTATTATTTAAAATATGACATTTTAATTGTGTTTTGTGGCAAAAGATGAATCCTCAAAAATATTAAGTGTAATAATTGTTGAGAAAATAAGGTGTCCCATGGTAGTCTCTTAAATGACTAAAGCATTCATTAAGATTTTTTCTTTCAAATAAATGCCCTGTTGAACCTTTCTTTGTACTTCTTTGTCAACTTATGAACATAAAAATCTCACACAACACCTTGACAGTGTTTTGAAGCATCACTTAGCCAGGGAAGAATGAGGACAGGGCTTTGTTTTGTTATTTAAACCAGTTGTTTAAGAGCAAGATATCACCAGTTAGACACAGCCACATGACTCAGTCACATCCTTTCTTACTGCTTTGTATTTATATCCTATCACCATTAATGAGCTTTTCTAGCTCCCCCTGTGCAATACTCCTTTAGGAGAAAGTTTATTTGGAAGGCAAATAATAAAATAATTAAAAACAGCAGCACTCCTCACAGTCCTCATCAAACTAACAAAATTTTCTCTAAGGAGGTAGGAATGTGCTGCTTCTTCCCAGGCACACACTGATCAAAAAAAGATACATATCTGGGCAGAACATTCACACATCTATACCATATAATGCAACATATTTAAAATTAATTTTAAAACCAAACAAAAAAAAAAAAACCCACAACAATAAGCAGCCAAAACCAACTCTTTTCCCACAAAATGCACCCAATCCAAATTAATGATGCTGCCTAACATGGATAGTTCCATTTTTCCCCCCAAGAACACACCACCACAAACGTGTTGCATTTCTTCTGAGGAGACAAATAATCTTTTGACAATAATGTTCTTAAGGCACAAATGAAAGACAAGGAAGTAAATGTTAAGCAAAACTCCCTTATTATTTCACACCAGCATTCATCTGTTGACCTGCACTCCCCACTGGGAGCCAAGCATCCCAATGGTCTCTCATCAGTAGCTGTCACAGACATATTTCATGAAAAATCCTTTCCTTAGGATTTTTCATCCTGAGAAGCTGAGAGGCCTCAGGAACAAACTGTAAACAATGATTATCTGCTGCTGTGGAATGCAACAGGTGCATCTGTGATTGGTCCCATGTTGGTTGTTTCTAATTAATGGGCAATCACAGCCCAGCTGGCTTGAACAGAGTCCAAGCCACAAGTTTTTGTTATCATTCTTTCTTTTTTTATTCTTAGCTGGCCCTTCTGATGAAATCCTTTCTTCTATCCTTTTAGTATAGTTTTAATATAATATATATCATAAAATAATAAATCAAGCCTTCTGCAACATGGAGTCAGATCCTCATCTCTTCCCTTCATCCTAAGACCCCTGTGACCACTGTCACAAGCAGCTGTCTAAAAAAGCTGGCAGCAGTTTAGCTCCATTTCCCACGACTAAAATTTGCAGCCTGGCTGCTGTGAGCAGCTCACCAAAGATGCCTTAGCCAGTGCCATGGAAAAAGGATGTGCTGAGGAACTTCTTTGGCAATCGAAAGGATCAATTATGAAGAAAGGATCCATCCTATGAGAAAGGATCAATTATGGACAACAATACCAGCACAAGCAAGGATATGAGTAGAAGAGGCAGTCTGGTCATTCTGAGCCAGCAGCAATACAACCAGCAGCACAATTTCCACAAGTGCTAAATTGTAAAATCTGTCAGATTTGGGGACCTAGCAAAAGGGGTGTCTTGTCTCAGAAGCCTCACCCATACCAAAACATCCCTGACATTTTGCAGGTATATTTTTACTGATTATAAACATGCTTTCTATAAAAGTGAAATGAGACTAAGACAGGTGCCCATTAGGTGGTCATGGTAAATGACAAGGACTTGGAAGAGCCAGTGAGCCATCTCTAACACCATAAAAAAGCTTCAGTGATCTACTTCAAAAACTTAGGCCAAGAAATGAAGGCAAAGCAAGGAAGCTCGACAAAAGCTGAGAAGCATTTCTAACACTGACACATACAATCCAGCCCTTACAGAAACATTCTGAAGAGCTACAAGACTTAAAATTAATGTATTGGGACAGTCACACCACTCTCACCTTACCCCTCACACAGACTGCCATGGAGAGAGCATCCATATTCCCAACCCTGCCCTGTGGTGGGCACCCGTGCCTGGGTGAAGCTGTTTGAGGCAGCTCACAAACAAATCCCACTGCAAACAGCTGTGGAAGGATGCCACAATAATGGACTGCTCAGGTGATGGATGAAATGGCAGATGAAATGCTATGTTGACAAATGCAAATTAACATGCACTGAAAAAAACGTTCCTGACTTTACTTACACAATGATAAGCTGTAATTTAGCTATTAGAACTCTGAAACAGGAGCTTGGAGTTATGTGTAATTGTGAAAAAAACATCAGCTCAGTGCTTAGCAGAGATTAAGAAAAGCAAACAAAGAGGAAAAAAATTCTATTGCTGCATGCTATTCCTTTTCTCGTTCTTTCCCCCAAGTATTTGTTCTCTGTCACTCGAGAGCAGACACAAGAGTTAGTGAGATTCATGGTGTGACTCAGTGAAACCTTTCAAGTTCTCCTGCTACAAGAACAGCACAATTTGATAAAGGGCCTGTGAATTAAAACATTATTAAGTTTCCAACAATTTCAAATTAATAGTTACAGCATTAGAGAAGCTATAAATGCTTTCTTTATAGTTACACATTTTATTTACACAATGAGCCAGATGGCTCAACAAAAACAGATACAAATTTGGAAAGGTTTACTATTGTATATTGCCAGTGCAGGCCTAAAGGAAGCAAATTAAGTTTCAAGGTGCCTCAACCCCATCTATAACACCATGTCTATTAATGGTGACCAAAATACGGAATATATAATGAGGACAGAGCTCTTCAGAAGAACTTTTAGCTCAATATGGACTGAAATGAAATCCTACTGAGGTCAACAGGATGGGGAGACTCTTTTACCTGTATAAAAACCCTCAAAAAATCCAAAATTGTTATATAGAGGACAAGCAACTAAAACTGCAGGAAGATTGCAGTAAAAGATGCAGCAGTTGGGGACAAGGTTCAGTGGTGGACTTGGCAGTGCTGGGTTAATGGTGGGACTCAACAATCTAAATGGGCTTTTCTAATCTAAATGATTATATTATTCCAAAAGAACTCACTCCTCAGCATGCGACAGGGGTGTGTCCCTACCAGGTTAATGGTTTCATTCCTGACATGAACTATTCTTCTGCCATGAGAATGTGCGTGCTTCTTTATATATGCTCCTGAAGAAGAATCTTCAGGATTCTTCAGAGAAGACAGTTACACATCAAATATGCTGTAAAACTAATTTTTTTCCTACTGAAGCCAGTCTGCTCTAAAGCCTTTGAGTCACTTCTGTCAATTGTACACTTCAGATACACTGAAGGGCCAAAAGAGAAATAAAGTAAAATAACAATGATGCATGTAAGACTTTAAATAAAAGATATCCAATAAAAAAATACATACAAACAATGGAAAACTCCATTTAAATTCCTTGGTGTTCAAGGAAAGAGCATTAAGTCCAGGTCCTCTGAAAATGTTTTTGATTGTCACCTTTTGCTAGAAATAATGCTGCAAGTGAATTCTAAAAAAGGACCACTATCTTCACAAGAAAATTGGATCAAAGCTTTCTTTTCAGAAAACATCTTCTCAGAATAGGTAATATTGATTTTGACTTTGAAAAAAGTATTAAAACAATTCTTTAAGTTAATTGTAGTAATTAATGAATTTTACTTACATTTACCAGTCCCACAAATATTTTCCATCAGGTTACACAAGAAAATGCACATGAATCAAAGAAGTCCTCTCAGAAACCTTCCCAACTGATCTGATAAAAACAATCTCTTAGGAATAGAGGTTTTGATGGATCTCTAAAAAAATCAGCATTTTAAAGATAACAGGGGAAACAGACTGCAGTCATGTTGCTACAGGTGCTGTATTATTTGCTTGCTCGAGAAATTATTTTCTGGTCTCCAATTCTATGGAACACAAATTTCAAATTACAAATCTGAGATTCAACTTTCTAACGCAACATGAAAAAATACTCTGCAGCTTCACATGAATGTTCTGAGTGGCTGTAATTATTTTCCTTCACTGCATCAAAACTGTTGTAGAGAATGATAACTAAAGCATATTAGGAGCTGCAACTGTCAAGAATGAATGAAATAATGGAAGACAAGTTTAGTCCCGCAATACTGTCCAGGGGAAGAACAAGTGAAAAACAAATCAAGGAAATCCTCTCACATTCTTTAACAGCAGAGTTGCTCTGAAAAGCTATTAGTTTAGATTATCTTCCATGAAACCCCAAAACTGCAATTTTTGTAGCATATGTCGAATCAAGCAAACTTGCTAGGCAGAAGTTAGTAATTCAGAGAGTGTGTCTAAGCTTGATTAGCGTTTTCCTGAAGTAATTTCAAAATGTCCACTTTTTTTTTTTTTTTTTAAGCAATGCTGCCAATGGATTACTAAAACTGATCACTAGCTTTGTTGCTATTTAGAAGCTCAGGAACACCATTACAGCCTCCACTATACATGGAGTTGCTCTAAACACTCAATTCAATTTCAAAGAAAAAATATACAAATCTATGAGTTAGAATGATTTTTAAAAATTAAAACTTTTTAAACTTTTTAATTTGAAAGATATTTCAAATTCTTCCTTAAAAACAAATAAAATTACATACCAGCTGTTCAGTGACAGGTAAATTTAGACATTTTGATGTGGAGGCACTCCACCTGGAATGCCTTTATTCAAATTTCATACACCACAAACCAGGAAGAGCCCAGAAGGTTCCCTGGTCAGTCTTGCAAAGAGAAAATGTGAATTTGTAAACGCAGCACTTGGTGACCAGGTGGTTTTAGGTTAATGGTTGGACCCAATAACCTTAAAGGTCTTTTCCATTCTACATGATTACATGATTCTGTGATGCCAGAATTTCCTTGCATGGCTGTTGATGGTCTGACACCCATCTGGGGTGGTTTGTTTTGTACTGGAACGGCCTCTCCGTGCATCCTTCCTCAGTTTCATTGCCTTGCCCAGAGACATCTGCAAAGCTAATTGCCCTTCCACGATGCAGAACTAAGTCAGCCAGCCAGCCAAGGCTGCAGTCATCAAAAAGGGAATTTTCTAGCAGGATTTTCAGTTTTGCTCTAGACAAAAGAATCAGAGCTGGGCTAACATAATATTCTGGCAGCCCGAACAGACGCCCCGTCTCCCGGATTCGGATTTACAACGAGCCTTGACTGGAACCATCCCTTGCTGAGCGCAGAAAACAGAGCTCCTGAAATAGCTGATCTGGCAGGCTCTTCTCATTCAGGCTCATCTGGCAAAAATAGCATCTGCAAAATCACTGGGAGTTAATAATGCATTCATCGACACTGAAAATGACTGAAAATTCCCTTTCCACTTATTATCCTACCTCTGTAACACGTTTTAAAAGGAACTGTAATTACCATTGTGCACTGTTGTTCGGAAAGAGAAGATCAAAGCTGCTCTAAAGCAGCCACAATGTCCCATCTCTCTTTTGCTCTCTGCTAAACAACAAACGTGTGCCTTGAAGTGATTGCTCCCAGGGATGAATTGCAATGACCTTGTGATGTTTGCTGGGGAACTTTATCAGAGCTACCACTTAAGGGAGTGCAGGAGATATTTGATGTAAGCAAACTCAAAGGGTTATGTCTAGAACAAATAACACTGAACCTTCTAAAATGCCTATGGCAGCCTGGCAAATGCAATCCCCACTCCCAAATTTTATTATGTTCAGAGTGATGCTTGTTTGATAGGGTTCACATCTGAGCGGAGAAAAGGCAAAATCTTTCCTAAGAGAAATGTTAATGTTAAGCCTAGCCTACTTCAAATTTTCAAATAAAATAAAATAGATGTAATAGAAATACCCAAATTGTTCCCCTCCAGGTTTTTACCATGAAAACTTCAAATAAACTTTAAACAGAGTGGGTAACACATGAAAATGGAAACACACCAACAAAAGGTTCTGTCACTGGAAGAGTTTAAGAAACACTGAGTGTGTCACCTATTGGCAAAAAAAAACCCAAAACCAAAGCTGTTATGAGTAAATGCTATAAATATAAAATAGTAAATGGACATGAAGAGCTCTAAATAAAATTAGAAACATTGCCTGACTGAATTAGTAACTATAGCTAAATGTGGTTTTGATTCACTGGTAATTTATGAGTCTTTTATCTTTATGAATATAATAACTAAAAGGAGCCATAAAAAAGATAATAAATGCTAAATATATACTACTATATAATAATGGTAAATTTTCAGTATGCCAAAAATACTTTAGAAGTCTTGGAGCATTTAAAAACAACACCACAAACAATTTCTCCTTTTCTTGAAACCACATTTAACCTTCAGAGTGAATTAGGGCAAGGTTAAATCACAGTTTCCTTGCTGAGAAAAGATAGAAAAAATGAACTTCTGAGGAATTAATGCTTTATGTAACTTAGGTATTAAAAATTGAGTATGGTATTATTATGAAGTTAATAGTAGGGAAAGTATCAATAAGGAAATTATATTTGCAGTAATTTTTTAATTACCTCTCATGGCATAGGATAAAGGGGCAAAATTAATCCCATTTTCACTACTTAATAATAAACTAGCACAGAACAAGCTTCACTAAGGTAACTAACTCATGTGCTGTCTTTTATCCTTTAGTGGCCTGTTTGGTCTGTTGCTGAAATCAAACCACCTGACATGAAATACAGATTACTGGTACATATGATAATACCAAAGTTGGCCCAATATGGACAATCAGAGCCGTAACTCACAGCCCAGAAGTGGAAGGATGGTGATTTGGGAGTTACTAATTAATGGCTTCTGATCAGCCAGCTGGATCACTTATTTGATGATCCCTAACTAGCCTTTTCTCAAAAACAAAATAGTTAAGAAAATTACTATATACTACATTTCCCATGGCTGCAAAACAACCCAACTGATTGCCTGTGAGATAGAGCATTAGCCCCTCCACCTCAATTCTGTTCACCTAGGATATATTCACAAGTGTGGTTTCACCAAAAAAGCACATGGCTTAGAAGTTGTGTTTTCCTGGAGGAATAAATTGGTACTAGGATCTCCACATCTGATTCATAATTCTCTTCCATCTTGCTCTGGCTTACTCAGAATTACAAACAAATGACACTCAGTGCTACTTTTCCCCAAGTATTCAGCTGCCAAAGATACTGATCTAGAACATGCACAGTTTTTTAACCTTTTAAAACTTTGTACAGCTGTCCTTCCCCAGAAAACAAGGCTTTCTTTTTGGCTATGACCTTTCCAACACTATGGATGTAACCAGGCTTTGTCTTTTGAGTGGCAGCTGCTCTGGAGCGGCATGGGACAGGAGGGAACTGGAAATCCCCATCAGAAGGAAGAAAACCCACCCTGCAGTGAGGGCAGCAACCACCACCCACACCAGAACACAGGTGTCCACCCTGATGGCAGAGCAGGACCCCCAAAAACACTTCCCACGTGCCATAAGCCATTTCCACAGCTCGCCCCACTTTGTACCTTCAAAGTTGGGGTCATTCAACAGCACCTCATAAAATAATGTTCTGTGAATGCTTCTGGTCTGCCATCTCTCCAATATTTAAAAACAGAGGGGCTAAAACCACATTTCATACCCAAATGGTCAGCAGTTAAGACTGCATTGCATTATTATTCAATACAGTAAAGGTTTTTACATCCTAAGAAACCTGAGAAATACAAAAAAGAATCCATGGCTGTGTTCATTTCAGCCTCACCTGTGAGAGCATAAGAAAGCTATCAATTAGGTTTTGTTCTCTGTGAAATGACAATTTAAAAATTGAAGATTTTACATTGTTAATATCTATATGTATCTGTACATGTACATATGTCTACATATACATACATATCCCCCTATGCAAAGTACCTATTATAATTAAAGGGTTGTGGAAGAGAGAAGAGCTTCACAAAGAACTAGTCCAAAAATAGAAAACTTTCAACAATGTATTTAAAAGCACTAACATTCAAGTGGCAATTTCTAAACCACCCCCCGCAATATAGATCTTCTCTGAAACTTTTTACTTCTTAGCACAAAAACTGCTTTTAAAAAGCAAAAAACATTAAAGAGCACCAACAGAAGACTCTAATGGTTAGTGCTTCCATTGAGAGAGAAATAAAAACTATTTCAGGGGCTAGGCATTGTAAGATTTTTTTCCTTCCCTTATATCTCTTTTGTTATCCTCCACTAAAATCAGAATGTGAAAGGAAATATCCATCACCATCACACATGAGGAGACATCGGCTAATTCTGTGAGAAAATTAATCAGTCAACAGTTATTGTGAGGTCTAATGTTTCAGATGTCAAGCAACTGAATTCTCTATTGCAACTGCACAACTGCTTTTAGAACAACTAGTTTCTAAAAAAAATATTGGCAGTATAAGCCTTAAAGGAAATTGTCTCATATATTCTCAAACCATCCTGCAGAAAATAGCAGCTATACAAATTTGCAAGGATTTCAGTCCTTGCAGTGACTGGAACCAATGAAATGGATGGCATACAAAATGAAATGGTTTTGCTTGACGTAGGTTGCACATCCTTTGAACAGTGAACCAACTGGGATTAAATATTCTAATTCTCAATCTTGTAAAAAACTGTGATGGACAGCTTTGTCAAGCTCATTAATACTAAAGCAACTGCTGATAATTGCTCCAGGTTTCAACCTCTAATTAAAGCTAAGTGGCCTGATTTGCATATAGTAAACAATAGAAGTTTCCTGCGATCACACTCCCAGAGGCCTTATCAGCTTCACAAATACAGTATCATTAAAACCTGAATGCTAATTACAGTTAATTTCTCAATGCAAATAGGAGTAATTCAGTGGGCTTTTAGGTCTTTCTTGCTTAGACTTAGCAATGCAGTTTATCTAAATGCACCCCAGACACTTACCAAAAATAACACACCGGGAAGAACAAAACATTCCACAACTCTCCCTTCTCTATCACATTTAAGAAAATGATGTCAAATGTTATCAAAAGCATTACCATAAATTGAGCAAGGTAAATCAATTAGCCTTTCTCCATTTGTTCTGTTTATCTGGGTAACAATGTAGAAAAAACAAAGCACTGCTAATTAAAAATAGTTCAGGTTAAGCTGAGGCGCTCAAATTACAAACTTCCGTGGTATTATAAAAGACTTTCCAAAACAATCCTTATTTTAAACACTGTCTGTGTAATGATAAAAACCAAAACAATGTAGAAATCTGCATCTGTTGGGAAAACATGTAAGATGCAGTGAAATGTCTAACAATACCACATTTCTAATGTATTTGCAATCTCTCCTTCAGCCTCCTGTGTCAACTAAAGAGGAAGCAGAATTAGAAGCATGAACTATTTTCCCCATATGAAATAGCAGCCAGCACTCTGGCAGCCTCAAGCCCAGGCTAAGGCAGGAGACATCCCTGTATGTGCAGAGGGTGGGGATGTGAACACAGCACCACGAGCAGCACCAGGAGCTGAGGTGAATCATTCTTATCAAAGAGCCAGCCCCACTGCTCAGCAGCACACACAGTAGCTGGTGTTTGGGATGTGCCAGCCTTTTCTTATTTATCTGCTTCAGAAAAGCCTCAAATTCTCCCCCATCTGTTGTATTTCAAAATTCTGTGTGGAACAGAGCACAAGTTTCTATAACTGAGTGACAAGTCACCTAAGAACAGCTCATCCATAGGTGCTATAAAAATATCAGTGCAATGCCGACAAAGTCACTGGCTAATTACTGACTCCATGTGTACCAGGGACAAGTTACAGTCTTCTTCCTGCTGCATTAATGAGCCAGGTTATGATTTCCACTGACAATACCTAGTATTTTTACACGCTTCCACACTCCTTCAGTTAAGTAACAGGTGGATAGTGAGTCACTAGGATTCAGACATAACCTGTTTCACAACAGCTGCACACCATGCAGAGGGAAGTAAACTTCATTTCCCATGTAAATATTTACATATGTATAAGGAGAAAAACAAACTTCCAGGTTGCACCATGAAAATATTTACTTGGTAAATACCTCATTGTCTTTTCCTCCTTCCCTTTCAGAGAGTCTCCATTTTAATTCTTTTTTCACTTAACTCTCATCCTGCCTTTTCTTACAGAGGATGCAACCCTTAAGTCACCTCCCAAAACACCTAAGATTTTGTTTTATCTTGACCAAGAATTCATTTTAAAAATGAAAATAATAAAAATCCAACACTTGCTATCTATTCTGCCTCCTTCCAGTTCTGAGGTACTGAACCTTGAACTATGTTCTGCAACCAGGTAATTTTTAAATTCTATTATTCTTCACTCTTTCTGTCAGCGATCCTATAATTATTTGCCCTCTAGATTTAATTTCCTAATCACTTAAGCATGTCTTTTTCCATGCTAGACATTACTACAGGAATGTCTCCAAGTTCAAAGTGTGCCAAGGTTTTTAAGCCCCTCTCAGTCAACCCAAAAAGAACACAATCCTCCCTGCATGAAGCTCAAGCCTGTCACCCAAAATACAAGCTTTCACCTTACCTCAGTAGGAAAAAAAGGTTAAAATCAAGACAAGGAAAACAAAAACAGAAGATCAGCCTTGGTCATCCATGCACAGTTTGGATTCATGAACTGGCTACAATTTATGAATCCAAAATCTATCCATATGGATCATCTCACTGCAGCCAGGGCATGTCCTGGGAGGCAGGCTTACTCCTGCACTTAGCTCACAGTAGATATCCAAATATTTGCAACTACTCCACTGCTGGGGCTTTGTCCATTACCACTCCTTATGGCAAATGTCACCTATTAGCTTTCAAAATATACCAGCATTTTGGTATTTTAAATTATGACTTTCCATAAGCCTTTAATAATTTTTATTCCATTTAAGTGACTGGAAAGCAGGGCCCATAATCTATGATAAGCACATTCAAACTGCTCGGAGCAAAAGCCTGAGGCACTTGTGAAGTGAAACCCCGAGTATACAATGATTAAAGTCATAATAAAATGAAAATTTATATGAAATTGTGTGAGCCTTTTTGCAAAAACATGAATTGTTGACACTGTTCTGCTCTAGAATACTACCTCACTGTGATCACTTCCATTGGTGCTGTTTTCTGACATCAACATGGTAATGAGTGATTTACCAGAATATGTTGCAGAGCTTTCCCCTTACCCATCTGAGATTTGATTATTACTTCTTGATGGCAGTTGTTATGCCAGCCAAAGACATTTTGAGAGCTGAGAACTGATGAGATTTGCTTCAGATACACAACATGGGAGTGTGACACCAGTAGCTTCAGCTGAGTCCAAACTTTTCATCCTCAGGGGCTGGGAGAAAGCACTTACGATCATTCAATTTAAATACAAACATTTCCATTTCTTTTGGGGGTCGGGAGAGGGTGTTGGTTTGGTTTTGGTGGGTTGGTTGGGTTTTTTCTCAAAACCAAGCATTTCCCGAGGTGTACACACAATTAATACCATTGTGTTCAAAGATTTTATTTCTCCAGATAATAACTCAGATGAGAACAGTGGTGTAGCTGCAAGCTTATTGCTCACCATTGAGAGAGCCTACTGCATTAAGGGTTTTGATTTCTTTATTCTTCAGTCTAAAACATCACAAGCTATTCTGGAGGAGCTTAATATACTAAAAAAAACTTCAGGGGGAAAACAGGAAAGTGATCCACTGTACACATAGCCTTAATTTACAGATATCATGTCTCCCAAAATTTTACATAAAACACCATTTTACTCTCAGTGAGCCATCATTTTACAGGAACTTTTGTCACTGAGTTAAGTTTTAAGGGTGGTGCTTCACTTGATGTCCACACAGCACCCACAGGATTTACCAAAAAAAAAAAAAAACAAAACCCAAAAAAGGATTTACTGAGCCATTTTTCAAAGGAAGAAAAAGAAAAAGAAAAAAACCCCAAAAAATTAGAGTATAGAGGCACAGAAGGTTTCCTGAGACTTTTATAAGGCAAAAGCCTCCACATGCATTCATAACTGTTAAAGATTTTTTTATTAATATGAACCAGTTCTTCCTACTGAATGAGAAATCTTTGGACTATTACCAATGACACTGCTTCTTACCAATTTTTAAAAGAGAGCTTAACTTTGATCAGCTGCTATTTCTCTAGTGCAAGCCAAGCTCTTCTGCATACCAGAAGAGACACAGACGAGACATGCAATGATCTCAGTAAAAACTTTCCTGCTGACACCGGTGCTGCCACATTTGCAGCACACACCAAGGTGAAAAATGGATGCACAACCAGGGATACACAAAGTCCCTTTCTCTAGGAATGGTTTAATTAAACAATATCACTTGTACATTCGTAACTTCCCAAAATCTGGAAAGGTTATATGTCTGATATTTCTATCTGTATCTACGTCAATATGCTTTTAGGAAGACTTTGACTTCAAAACCTGACCTTCCTAACACCTGCCCCAGTCTTGCTGGAACTCCAAAGGACCAAGCATCTGCTTCTCATTAGCCTCTCCACAAGAGTTCATCCAATTTGCAAGTTTGCATTGGGTGCAATTTTTCAAGCATTTCCTGACCTGTTCTTGTGCTGTACTAATGCCTGAGTATTCCTGCCTATTTGCTATTCTCCTGTTTAGATTTAACTGCTGAAATAGGTAATGCTCAGAAGCCAAAGTTACAAGGGAATTGTTGTCTTTACCTAACAAAACCTTTCACAATTCAGTCCAAACTACATAACATTTTATTTGGCTGAAAATGCTTTTATTAAGTCCAGACTGTAATTTATATACTAGTGAGAATTTAACTTTGCATTTTCTACTCCAAGGCATTTTCTGGGCCCTGTCATTTAACCAGAATCTCCCTGGCTCTTTTGTAGCATTCCATTTTTTTCCCCAAACTACCTCATAAAGGCTTGCAAGGTGCATGCATTTGTTTTATAAACCATCTCAGCTCTCCCTTCTCTGCTGGGACTAAGTACAAAGGGATTCAGGAGAAAGTCATTTCGTGAAACGATACTTTGCATATTTATTCAGAGAAGCCCTTCACTCGGGGAAAACGCAAGGGCTGGTTTTCTTAACAAGAAGATAATAAAGAAAAATTATTTCATTTATTCAAAGTACATCTGCACTGCAAAAGAAAGGTACAATGATAAATTGTACTAACTCATCCAAGCCACCCAGTTCAGAGACTACGGATGGTGTGGCTATAATGGACCTCTTCATGGTCAAGATTTATGAGTATTTAGTCAGAATAGGAGAAGTTATTTCAATCATCTCTGGTTCCTGCAGAAACTCCTTGGATGATGGTGGTAACACTGGATTAGGCCTTCCAAAAAACAAGGCCAACTAAGGCCAGATACATGACAACAGCAAAATACCTCCCTCCCCAACTATGAAGGAGGGAAACAGATGTACCACTGAAATGATGCACAATAAATGGTGATTAACAACATCAGCAGCTCCTGCTTTTAAAACCATCGATCATGAGCAATTTTAATTAAAGTGAACAGCAAAGTAGGTGATTTGGCTCAGCATCCATGAATTTATCAAGTGGGATGTTTCTAACGCCTGATTACAAGCTGCAGTCACTGCTACCATCAGGCCTAAGCAGAATTAGCCATCATTAACGTCATTAGCTTCTGGGGGTGAAATATGATGAATATACATCATCTGGGATGGCAGCTTATTCTGCTGAACCAGTGTCAGGCAGCATTGCCACCCCACAGTTTTCTAGTAACGTGGTTCTTGGAGCACCAAATAGTTGGTGGTCTATTGAAACCCTATTTTTCTTTTAAGTATACCAACTCTTTTAGTTTCTCTATTTTATTTTGAATGTACCTGGATATGGTGCTTTGGGCTTGCTTGCTTTCCTGAGAAAACAGAGAATTGAACTGGCAAATTATGAGCATTCAGATATTAATACAGCAGCAAAAATTTAACTTATATGTCACACTCTGCCAGGGCAATGGAGAAGAGATGGGCTAGGGAGACATAACCAAATGACAATCTCTACATATCTGCTGCTTCAGGTGGGCCTGGACACAACTTAGCTTCCATTTAATGCAGCTCAGTGGCTTTGGTCACAGACCCTTAAAAATTTGACAGATTATCCAAAAGGCTTGAAATAATGAAGACACATGAGAATAAAGAACAAAGGATGATGAGGAAAGATTAGAAGAATCGATAAATAAATATCCTACGGAATTCAAACACAATGAAGTACACCTTGAGGGATCAAAAAAAGGGATGTACACAAACTGAGTGGGAAGAAGAAAGAAACAAAGCTACAGACAACAACATATTGATTCAAGATTGCAGTAAGTGATAATACCATGTTTGGAACAATGTGTTTCTCTGTTAAAGAAAGAAAATATGGCACCACAGTATATAAACAGGGAAATGAGAATGCAAGGGAGACGTGAACTTATCAGAAAGAAAGTAAAAGTAACAGTTTGATGACTTATATTTGTCTTGCGCTTGTCCTTGTCACCAAACTCAGACTTGGTGCATTTGAAAATGGAAGAACAGATAAGGAATGATCAGACAGGAATGCTGGCATGTAACAGAAGTGTGAGAAAGGCTTTGTACCATTGTGTATTTTGCTTTAAAAAAAAAAAAAATGTTCTGATCTGCAATGATCCAGCTGGAAAAACACTTACACAAGGACTTGAGACATAAATGAGAACTGAGTAGGAGATGGAGATTCAAGATCAATATCAGACACATTTCAGTGATCCAGAATCATTAATGGCAGCCTTTCCTGCTTCTGCAGGAGGTAGGCAGGTAGGAAATTCTCTGTACTGCACAAACACTCGGATGTTGAACTTCAGGGACGTGACAATGCTGGGGGAAGGAGTGGGGGCAGGCACATTTCAGTTCCAACATGCCTGAGAAAACACAAAGAAGCACATTTACAGAGGCAGGCACAGACAAATCCAGGGCACGCCAAAGTAATGAACACAGAGGAGTCTCACTGAAACATCATCTGCTTACAAACTAGGAGGATCAATCCCATCACCACCATGCCAGAAAAATTCCCTGCAAAAAGCCTGACTTTCTCTGCTTGACTAAGGGAGGGATGCATTCCACAAGAACAAACGCCAACAGGCAATGCGTTGCAGTTCAAATTTATTTTATTGATTCCTTGTTAAATAGTTCATTCTTTTGTACTCTCATGTTCTGCCCAAATTGGTTTACCCCTGGGTTTTACTCTCAGGCCATTTCCTGCCCCTTGTTCCAGCTCTTTCCCTGCCTCTCAAGGCAACCCAGTCCCTTATTCCCAAATCTTCTCTGCCACTTAAACCTCACGCCAATCCCTGTCTGCAACATCCCTTGGAATTTCCCTGCTTCTGGAAGCCCCATTGGTCCCTGTGACCCATCCTCTCCATCCTCCTACCCCAAGTGGCACCAGACAATTGATGGAATCCCCTCATTCATCCTCTGAGCATTCCCTATTGGTTTGCTGTTTGTGTCCACCCCTGATTTGTATCTGTACAAAACCCCTTGCCCAGGAGTGCCTGGGGCCCTTTGGGTATGATCCTTTTACTTGGAATAAACTCTTCTTTGTGGCACCTCAAGATGGAGAGCCTCCTTCTTTCTCCTCTGCCTGTTCCTCCTCCTTTTTCCTGTGCCTGGTCCCTGGCTTGGGTCTGGCACCCCAGAGCAAATGGCTCTAAAGGTTCTCCTTCAGTAAATCCCCATCCCGAGGCAGTTCCCTGTGGATGCCAGCCAGTCAGGGAGAGAAAAACAGCAATCGTTTCTCACAATGGCTTATGAGAATTTTTAAGGAGTGATTTTTAGGATTTTTTTTTTTTAGATTTCTTTTTTCTTAGATTTTTGTTAAAGAATTTTAAAAAGAATTTTAAGAAGGTGATAACTTGTTAGTATAAACAATCTGCAAGTGGTGTTTTTCCACCTTGTTCTCCTGTTCTTCTCAAGGACGGTGTGTGAGAAAGGTGTTTACTATGAACTAGCCAATCAAGTAGAATGTATCATATCAGTCTATAAAAACCAAATAATCTTTTGTAATAAAGTTTTCTTTTCCTCCTCTTGCAATTAAGTCTCTGGTCTGCTCCTGTGTCATTCTCAGCTCAAGGGTGACCGTTCCCCACTCCTGGCGCGGCAAGTTCTGAGAGCGAGCCCAGGCTCCGGTAGCCACAGTAATAATGAATATAAAAATTTGCTAGTAATGAATATGAAAATTTGGCAGTAATGAACATAAACATTTATTGGGCATATGCTCTCTCACCCTTTCTTGTGGGTTCTGACATGCTTTCAGTCTCCCTTTTTCACACAAGCAGGGGAAAACTGCCCTCTGGTTATGGAAGCGTGGCCTCAGCTGTTCAAGGAGGATGTGTCAGTGGGTAATTCTGCCCAAACACTCAGATCATCACCCAAGGTTTCTGTCCAAACTACATCAAGCAGTATGAACAAAAACCACTGTCTTGTGTGAGTTCTGCCTCTCTGGAAGTGCATGGTTCTGTGGCTAAGATTTAATTGATAAAGGTTTAATACAGCCAGTATGTCAAAGACAGTTGAGAAAGGTATGGAAACATAAAACCCAGCAATACACTGATTCATCTCCTTAGAAAATGATTTACAATGTAATATTTCAATGAGACTAGAATAAATAATAATTTTTTAGTAAGGCCACTTGTAAACTAAACGTGCTACAGCTAATTACAGTCTGCAGAAATGTGTGTTCTTGGGTTACAGCTTTCACTCATGAAGTCACCTTTTAGGAAAGGCGTAATAAGAGCAAACTAAAAATCCATTTACCTGTAATTGTCCCAATTAAAATTATTCTTTCCCCTAGCAGTGATGTGTTTCCATGACAAGCCACAGGAAATCACACTACAGTAACTCATCTTTTATATAATATTTTCTGTTACTAAAGTAAATAACTCTGTTATATTTGTTTTCATCTCTGCTATGAACAGAACTCTAAATCCTAACTGACAGGCATCACTAGGAGTTGATATGGGAGTCAGCTTTGAAAAAATAGACTGCTAAACTGCATGTAGTTTTATATTTGGTGAGAACAGTTTTTCAGATGAAAGAAATTAATATTCCATCAGAATAAATACTGAAGTGCCAATCATATTACTTAAATTATATTACTCCAATTACAGTGGTTCTATACTTTAGAGACTTTAAAAGATAACATATCATCCCACAGGAATAATAGTAGAAAACCTTTAGATAAGGGTATAAATGTTGTAACTGACTACTGAACATGGCTGTTTCCTTATATGTAACTATGATTTAATATATAATTTGTGCATAATGTAAATGGCTCCAAGCAACTACTAGCAATTCAGGAAAATCATATTTAATGAGTTGTCAAATAAGACTCACAAAAGCATGCTTCTTCTGATTATTTCTCAAAATTACTTTCCAGTATATCTGCTCTGATCCTAAATAGAGATTATGCTGTCATGATAAATCTTTTTTTAACCTAGGTAGGTATTTTGATGCCCATCTAATACACAGAATAGTTTATGCTTTTAGTTGCTAATTTCATTGCTCCATAGTAGCTATTTAAAAATAAAAAACAATGTTCAAAATTATTTTTTAAATTTGTTATTTGAAAAATTGACTTATTTCAAACTAAAAAGAAATTTCATGCTTTTGTTTGTTCTCAGTTAATGTTTGTTCTCTGTTAATTAATGTTTAAAAAATGCAAATAGAATGTACAGAAATGTCTCAAAATTGTCAGATGGAAAAAAAACCAAGAGACAAGGACCTTGGAAGAATGGTGCAGTGCCAAAATGCAGCATCACATGTTCTTTTTTCTCAACACCAAATTGCAATGGAAAAAAGAAATCTGGTACTGCTCAGTCATTATCTGCCACAAAACCCTTCATACATTTATATGCATCACAGAAGGTACCACCAGGAGAAAAACCTGTGAATAAGCAATTTCTAATTCCAGCAAAATTTGACTCCATTTCTGGTGATGGAAAGAATCACACTGGTCAGTGACAAAAAAACCCCAAACAAACCAACCCTGATACTACTGCTATTGCACATTACTGCTGTTGAAGAGAACCCCACGAGTTTTAACAGGGATTGCACTGATTGCTCTTACAGAGGAAGCACAAGCCCTCCTGAAGAGCCTACAAACTGCCAACAAGGTGATAGGGAATAGGTCAATGAAAGGAAGCAAGATAAAAGGACAAGGATGGCTTTGCACAGAGCCTGATGGCCACAGCTCACCAGCTCTCTGGGATTTGACAGGAATTTGTACACGCTTAACTTCTACTGTGAAATTCCTTACAAGAATGTGCTATTCAAATAATGACAAACTTCTTAAATACTTGACTCTGCACAGTTGAGATGTGCATGCAAATAGGAATCCCTCAAGTCTACTTTTATTATTTTTTAATTCTCTTTCAATCCCAGTGAAGTACAATTTCCTCTGCACAGAAACATCAAACATTTTCCTCCTCTACATTTTATGATGTAGACTTTCCAGCAATCCCTGGCTTTTATGAGCTGTCTCATGTAATGAACATTGTGGTCCACTGTGTGACAGATCTGTACTTTATCCTTCCCTAATGAGACAGTTCTCCAATTATTGAGCCAACAGGCAGTGTTTCTCTAGAAAGTTTCACCCTTTTAAGCACAGAATTCCCACAGGGTGATTGGCAAATTATCACACATTAAACCCATCACATACACAAACTTGCAGAATTTATTCCTGAACAAATAATTTCCTTTCTTTCCTCACCAGTTCAGGATGGGGTTTTTTTCAGTGTTCAGTCAGTGTTTCATTAAACCCCCAAAAAAAACTCACCTTTCTCCTTCTTGCCATCACAAAGATCACCATGTTACAGAACAAGAGCAACACCACAGAACAACAAAATGGAGAACTGAGACTGCCTGGTAATGCAGCTTATTAAAGCAACACAGTTATTTCTTTATACCATCAGACAGTTTGTGGTTGAAGATGAACCAGGTGGGTGAAATGGGCTTTATTAGCCTTTGTCCTCTATTAATGCCTCTTGGTGCAGTATCTGAGCCCCAGCATCCTGAGATTCATCTGCTGGCAGAGGTTCAAGCACTTGCTCAGTTTTTTGGGCTGTTCCCATGCCTGTTTACCCTCCAAACACTTCTCAACACCTAAGCTAAGGTGTTCATCACTAAGGGGGGGTGGATATTCCTATGCAGGAAGCATCACAGACATACTCCACTACAAACTTCAACAAAAGGAAGAATCACATCAGGTCACAGCATCATCACTGTTACAATAAATAATTTCTGTGTGGTGCCTTGCTCTAAAACATACTCACAGCTGATCACTGTATGCCTCTGAGCTGCTTGTGCCACTCTTAGCCATGGTAAGCAAACACTCCCATACATTTCAAGCAATAAATCAAACAAAATCACTTCCCCTAGGAAATACATACTGAATATTTAACCAGACAGGGGCAGAATCAAAATTTAAATGCTAGTGATGGCTCACCTACTCAGAGTTTTGTAGCCACAATTTTCCTAAGCAATTTTCCCAATGTTTTACCAACCTTCCATTAAGGAAATTTCTCACAATCTCAAATCTAAATATTTAATGCTGTAATTTCAGTCTGTTTCTTCTTGTCCTGTCCCTAGCCAACAATCTACTTTTACTCCTCAATAGCTTTTATGTGTTAGGAGTTTTTTATCTTCTTCTCATCTTTGGTCTTCTCTACTCTGTTTTAAAATCCTCTCTTTCTCACTCTACTTTTGGTGTGTTTCTAACTCCATTTCTGGCTGAGACACTGAGACATTTCCCCCCACTGGACACAGCAGCACAACAGGTAACTTCACCATTTTTCCTGTTTAATTGTCACTCAATAGCTGCTCCTTTCTTGGTTCTTCCATAACAGGGCAAGGTTGTCAACACACTTCCAGTGCATGATCCACTACAAACTTCAGCTTATTCTCTGAGGAATAAGGTATTGCACTCTGCCCAGTGCTCCCATCATTCCTCAGCCTTTCTCAACTGAATGAGCATCTCTGTTTAGGTGTAGCAATTTACACTCCATCTCACTGAATAAATTTCATTTAATGAAACCCTCATTGAAGAAAAAGGGCTGCAATTCAATTTGGGGAAAAATGGCTGGGAGCCCATCCAAAACAAAGCAGCAGATTCACCTTTGATTAAGAAAAGTATGGCCAACTGTAATAATTTCTGGAACCATAGGGAAAGATCACAACCTCCTCATTTGATGCCAACATCATGATTAAGCAAACTGAACAACTTAAAAGTAGTAGATTAATTTTTAAGGATATTATCTGGAAAATATCTAAAACAAGAAAGCGAAAAAGAAAAAAAAAAGAGGAAGGCTAAGCTGGAGAGAAAACTGAGTCTGAAAACATAACATCAGTCATATCATAGCTTACAAGTTAAACAAGTGTTTCAAAGAAACAAATTAAGTGGATTTATGATACTGTGGAAATTTCCTTCCAAAGCAACTCTTCTGATTGATGGATATGAACCTATATCAGAAAACAAGATGATAAAACCAACCTTTAGGAATTTCAGACTTATAACTCATTGCTATGGCAACATTCTCAGCAAGAAATAAGTTTTGTTGGAAATAGAAAAAAAATCACTTTACTTTTCCCTAAAACAACTCTACAGCACAAGAGAGCAAGACAGGTAAATGCAAGAGTGCAAACCAAACTGTTGGACCAATACACAACAGCACACCTTCTTAAGCATCTTCCTACAATTCAAATAAAATTCCTCTTTCATTAATTTTATAATTTGACAGGAAGAGTTGAAAACACACTGGGTTTGAAACAGATACTGAAAATTTCAGTCTGTGAGTTATAATTGAAGATTCAGGAATCACAAAGGCTAAACTGTGTTTCTACTCAAATGAAGCTCAATTAAACTGTGCAGCCTAGCACAAGTACAGCTTCCTTTTGAAAGTGGATACAAAGACCAAGAATATTGGTGCACACCTTTTTTAAAATCCCTAATTACAGGTGGAGACAAATATTTTAGACAATGAAAAAAAAATTGTTTCTTTCTTAAGTGCTATAAACAGGTAAGTGGTAGGTTCTTTTCCTGATGTATTTTTATATGTTGTTCTGAGTAATTATTAAGTTGTGTTTCTGAACAAACAAGTTATATTTGTATTTGTATTAACTTTGCCAATCACAGACAAAATATAATTACATGACCTTTGTTTAAAAAAACACCTAAAAAAAGGATAAGAGCTGAAATTCCCTGTAGATTAACTTAATTAGAAAGGAAAGAAATATTTCTCTAAGGAAGCCTCAAATAATACTCTTAATTTTAAAGCCCCTGCAAATGCACAGCTAGTATCATGCATTGTGCACAGTGACTGAAGACCCCAGGAATGAAGGCAAAACATGGATTTCAAAAAGCACCTCCTGATCCTATTTAACATACTTTTGTGGAAAAGCTCCCCAAAAAACGCAGCATAAGCTGTGTGCACAGGAGGGGCACACTTTATTCAGAGCCCAAAGACACAACCTACTCTCCCAGGAATATCCCATCATTACAGGTCACTGGCCATCCTACCACCCAGCAATGGCTTTTCCACTCGACCTGGTGATGAGCAAATCAGCCCTTGAATAGGCCCTCTCACTGCTGGGCTATTTCTAGATGCCCTTTTGCCTTTTCATGTACTTCAGACAGGAGCAGCAGTGTGGTTGTTCTGAGAAGTCCAGCAAAGAGGTTTTCCCTGGAGCAGAACAACTTTCTACATTCACAGCACAGAAAGAGACAGATCTTTTTGCTGTGGTGTTTTTTTAATGCCACACCAAACTAAACTAGTAAGGCTCAAGAACAACATGAACTCCTCCCTACCTGACTCTGGGGAACAACAGGAAAAAAAAAAAAATCTGTATTTTGCATATAATGTTGTTAATGCATTTGTTGGTGATGAGCAGAGCTCCTTCTGGAACTCAAAAAGCCACATTCTTAGAGGATTTCCTCCTGCCCCCTTTGGTCCCCTGTAATTCCCCCTCGAGGTGGAGGTCAGAGGGTGCAGGCTAAAGAAATGCTTCTTGTTAAAGCTTCACAATTCACCCCCTGCCAACATGAAGAGTTCCTGCAGACTGCAATTCCGAGCACAGTCCTGAACAACAGCAGGGTTGTGGTCCCAAACAGAACTCCATCTCCTTAACCATTGTGGAGGAAGCCTGCTCTGCCTTCTGAGTGAGGGACCAGCACCAGCTTCCCTTCTCTGCAAACACACTGCAGCTCTTGTGGCTTGGATCCCACCCACAGCAACACACACCATCTTTTATTTTAATTCTCTGTGCAGTTCATAAAGTCCCTGTCTAACTGCAATGTGACTGACAGCAATTAATTGAATTTTTTTAACCACAAGTGAAGTCTGAATAAAATAGGTGGCAGGGAAGTGTTTGATGTTCAGAAAGCTTCCAGGGTATCAGATGTCTTCAAAGAAGTGCATGCAAAGAAAAGCAAGATGAGAGGTCCCATGAAAAACTTAGAGCACACAGAGTAAATAATTTCAAAGACTGTGTAAACAGGGGACCAATTTAAAATCTGAAAACAGTGATTACAACTGCTCCAGTCTGCCTGATAACCTTACACTTAATTGGGCTGTAAGACTCTCTTATTTAGAAAACCAGCACAGAAAAACAGGGGGGGAAGCACCTATTAGACTGTTTTTTACTAAATCTTCTTTCATTAAAGATTTGGTGCCTGCAGTGTATTTCCAGTGTTTCAGGCAGCAGAGATTTAATTGATGCACAATAGCAATCCTTAGTACTGTGCAAAAGAGAACAACAGCAACATACAAATTTTTTACTATTAAGAGATTATTCTGAACATTTAATAAAATTAATTTGCTCAAACACCAGCTATTTACTCTCTTTGAATTGCATTAAATATTTTTTCTCCCATTCAGCTGTACCAACTTAAGTGGAGACAAACAGAAACCTGTCTCAAGTATCCTCTTTCACCAGACAGAGGATTATATAAATAAGACTCATCCAAGACAAAAGGTTCACCCTGACCACACAAATAGTCAGACAGCAGCACAAGTGTCCTAGAGGGAGCACAGCTACACAAACAAATGCTGAGGAAAAAGCAGCACGTGGATTTGGAAATGCAAGATAACAAGAACACCACTAACACAAAATTCAGTACCCTAGAAGGCAGATGGAGTGGCTGACCTGAGAGAGGCTGACTCTGTACAAAATAGCTGATGTGGCATTTGAAACCTCATATTGAATATAAAATGTTTCAGGAAACAGGCTCAGGAGACAAATGTCAGGGGCTGTGTGATTTCTCTGAGCAATCCTGAGGATGATCAAATTTGTTCCTGATGCTTTTCTTCCTGCCTTAATGTCCATGCAGACCCTCACCCACAGCTGGGCTGCTGCTGGATTATGAACCTTGGCACTCACTCTGACGGGCATTTCATTACATTCCCTCATCTCATTTTCAGTTGTACCCATCCTTCTTTTTTCTTTAGATATGAAGATGATAACATGTTCAGATGAGATATCAGTGCTCCCTTAGGAGTTAGCCAGAGCTGCTCTCATTCCTGCCTGGACACCCTGGATGTGAAAGCAACCTGAATTACTGCCAGCTCCACCATGTAATTGCCCTGCTGTCACACACACAATGATGTTGTTCTCCCCCTCCCTCCACAAAGCTGCATCTCAGAATTTACACAGTATCCCAAGGCAATTGCTTCCCTTCCTCAGTGTGCACAACAACTACATACACATATGTACAACAGAGTTTGGGTCTGTTTTGAATCCTATTCCTGTTCTCTCCAGTCCACTTTGAACTGCAATCCAATCTCTATGGCATCCATCATTTCTCCAGAGGCAGATCAACAATATCTAACAGTGAAACAAATAACTGCTTTAAGTACATCTAATTTGAGACTTATTATTCAAGACCATTTCCTCGTTGTGCTGGTTTTCTGACACACTTTGATTATTTGTGAACTGGGTTTTTTTTCCCCACCACATGCTACTCCATCATTTCCTGTGTTGAGCTCCACTGTAGCTGTCAGCTACATTTCTGACCTCTCCTCCACTGCAACAAAGGCAGAAACTCCCTTCTGGTGCTGGAGTGGATGCTTATGAGGCTGTATTCAGTCTCTCATCAATTGTTATCATATATCTCTGTCCTTTTCCAGTGCTTGCAACACTGCCTATTGTAGTATCATTTGTAAATGTAATTAATGAGGTGTTTATGTACTCTTCAAAAACCATTAACTTGTTAAATTAAACGGCTTTTAGTGGTGCACCCTGAGTCACCCTGCATGCTTTGGTCCAGCTCAGTGTGCTGCCATTCATCATCACCCTCTATTCATAATGCCCCCAGCAATTCTAACTCCTTTGACACAATTCATGTCTAAAGTACTTCCAATTGTGGTGGGGCTTTTTCCTCTTTTTGCAATAATTTCTAGATTTGTCCTTTCTGTTTTTGAAGGTAACAGATCTGTGCTGTTACAATCTAATGTATTCCTGCTTTCTTCTCAATTATTACAATTACTAGTGCACTGATGCTCTCTGATTTAGTTAATTCTTTCAGCATACTGCAACTTGCTATCACCAATACCTATTTATATACGTGTCATTAACATATGGCTTTTCCTCCTTTTACTCATTTTTTACTTTAAAAATCCTCTTCTTTCACATACTTATTTCATCTTCTTGTTAAAGAGGCAATCAAAATACACCATCCATCAGCACAGCTGATTTTCTCTTCCTAGTTTTACACAGGTAAACTTTTTTCCCCTCAATTTTTGTCTGTCTTGTTCATGCTGCAAATATTTCTGTTGCCATAACCCAATTGACACTCAAATGTTGTCTGTTTGAGTCAATTTGAATCCTTTGCTGTCTCTGCAAGCCTCAGAAATCTGTGGATATTTTAAATCACTTTCTTTTCCTTCCCTCTACACCCACAGTACTGGATCTTGTGAAACCCACTTACACTTGGCATTCCTCTCCTTCAGACTCACAGTAAACTACTGCTCCCTAATTGAATGAATTACACATCTTACTTTTCTCCAGGCTTGGTTTGGTCCTTAGGACAGACACTCAAGTAGCCTTCACTTCCCAAGGCATCACTGAAATCACTGGCCTTCGGGCTTTTCAGAGCAGTCCATGATCTGTCATGTGGCCTTTAAAATCCATATTGCTTGCTGAGCTTCCAAATGCTGCCATGAATGAATGGCTCTTGGCTCCTGTTCAGTTTGTGCAGCTGTGTTCTGCAAGTCCGGGTGCTGAGCATTTTTTATCCCAAACAGGTGCACAGGCAACAACTCTTAACCAGCAAGGAAATAACCCGTGTATGATTTCTCCTGTGGTTATCTTTCCTCATTAAAATATCAGGCCACGTTTCACAAAATATCAGGCTAGTTTTCATGAAATATCAGGCCAGTTTCCATGAGTACAATCCCTTTTTATTATTCCATGTTAAACACCATGCTACCACCTAGAATGTCCAAAAAATTACAGACTCTCTACAGATACAAGCATTACCTGCATTGACCAATGCCACTAGAGTTTTTCCTTTGTTATTTCAATAACCCTTTCATAATTACTATTCTATTTTCGTTTTCCCACATTGTATTAGGAACTTTATTCAAACTAACCTGAGTTGCCCACAGCAGGTAGAAACAAGGATAGATGTAGGAGCAACTGCACAAAGCTCTTAAAGGCTCCATGAACTTCCTTCAGTGCTTAAACAACACCAGAGAGGGGTTCAAAACATGCCCACCAACCCAAGGCTGTTCTCAGCTCTAATTTTTATGCCTAGAATTAAAAAAAAAAACCCCAAACCCACCAAAGAAAACAGACCCCACAATGGTTTGTATAATGGCAGACAGAGGGCTTGCTGGGAACCATTTTGAGAAGCAGAGAGAGGATGTCATGAGCACAAAGAGTGTTGAAGAGCAGAGCTCTCACCAAAAAGAAAGAAATAAGTGATATTCATCAGGTCTGACTCTGAAGGGCACATCTGACTTCAGTTCAAAGCCCTACAAACTGTCCTGCCCCTCTCCTCAAAAAGCTTTGTTTTCCATTTGTGGTATTTCAGTGTTAATAATTTCCTCTTACTGAATATTACATCTTCATATAACACCATTGGTTCAGCTTACATTTTTTAAGATTGTGTCTATGTTTGCATTCTGATTTGCCGAACATGTGCTATCATATAACCAGTCAAAATGACCCCAAAGGTGTGAAGTCAGGCTCAGAAGACAAATTCCCTCTCAAACCTACAAGGAACTAACCTATGCATATGTGAAGACTTAAGCTGCAACTGTGTCAGCTGCAGAATTAAAGCTCTGGAGCTGGAGAGGGAAAAGCTCCTTTCCTCTGTGGCCTTTGAAAATTTGGCACTTTGAGGTAAAACACTGTAAATTGCAAGTTCAATGATACAGTTCAATGAAATATCACATAATAGAATATTTTATGATAGATTTTGGTGAGAGAGTGCTAAAACCAGTAACAATTGACCAATTTTAACACCCTTATTTTTAGGAAGAACTATTAATAGGTAGATAAAGCAACACATTAATCACTTCTCAGCTATTTAGGAGGCTATTCTGCATGCAGTTATCCTCCTGACCAGTGAGCTTCTTAGGGTTTTTTAAAATGAATAATACAGTATAAGAACGAGCCATGGGATCAGCTTCCTCTCTTCTTCAATGAGACAGCTGCTTGTACTCCTACTACCAGGCACACTTTCCCTAACTCCTAAAATAAGCTTAGCCCTTTCATCTAGCAATTGTTTTGGCCAAATAATGTTTAATTTTTTGGGCTCTCATAGCATGAAGAGCAAGAAATGTATCTGGAAGCTTACAATCATAATTATTCTACATCAAGGAAAGGAAGATCCAAACTAGGAAGAACAATAATGTGCTCTCCCACAACACTTACGATTGATCTGATGTTGTATTCTTTTGCCAGTTTCAGAGAGGACTTATAGCAACTTGCTAAGTTTTCTTTATGAGTGTCAGTGAGATGGCCTCTTGCAATGGGCCCAACAGTATGGATCACATCTGCAGGGAATAAAAAAAGAAGATAAGGAAACATTAAAGATGCTACTGTGTCGCACAACAACTCGATCTGCTATTATAGCTACACACAAAGGTAGAAATAACAATGTAAACAAATGTATTTAATTGGAAAACACATCATAATCTGCATGTCCAATAATTAAACATTAATCAGCAAAGGTTAAATTTTGAAGGATTTGGACCAAAGGAGAACATGAGGAAGATACAGTGAATGCTTGTTCTATGCCTACTGCAATGCACACACTGGAGAGATGAAACGTTTGCACAAATCCTCTAAATCTTAAGGCCTCTGCAACTGTAAATACTGTAGAACTTTGAAACAGTTGTTCTTACTCCTCAAAGCCCCCTCACTGGGAAAGTTCACTACACAGAGCCTCAGCATTGTTGGTGATACACAGGTCATCTTTGCTTTTCCTCAGTAACTATTTGAAAAGAAGAAAAGTTGAGACTTGGGAATGCGTTGGTTATTCAAAAAACATGTTTTCCTCACATCAGACCAGATGGAGATGCCATGCAGTAAAACAAAATATTCTCTTTGAAGAAATTTATAACGAGCAAAAAGAGAAAGCACAGTCATCTTAGGTATGATGCCTTTGGACTCATCAAAATCTGATGCTGCAATCAATCAAAGTCTCTAAAGCACTGAAAGAAAAATGAATTTAGGAGCCTGGAGTAAAAAAGCATTGAAAAGATAAAAAAAATCATGGTACCTTTTAATTTGTATCTCCCCCTTCCTAGTACACCAATTATTATGAAGCACATTTACTTTTTACACATCATTTTTCCATAGTATATGTGAGCATAATAAAATGAGTGATGGTGGCAGATGTATATTTTTTTCCCTTTTTTTATAATTTCCTACAATGTATAGCAGAAATAAACAGTGGCACTATTTTTTTTTTTTTTTTAGTGTTGCACTAACAGGGATTAGGCCAACACTTTCAACTGCAGTACTGCTGGTCCCCTTTTAGGTTGTGTTTCTGTCCCATGTGGGTCAGGTTTCCAACCAACATCTGCTGTTGCTACACTCCAGAATATTTTAATTTACTCACAAATCCTACTGAATTAACACCATTATTCTTTGTCCAAGCTGGTTTTGATGATTTCCATCCAACAAATGCTAAAGCATAACACAAAATGGACAAAATAACATTAAAATGCACACTGTCTTTTTTTTTAATTCAGACATCATTTGTCTGCTCTCTGCTATTTAAAAGGTGGCTTTCAGGCTGAGGTATAATGTTCTGAAAAATTCAAAAACTTCTCTATATTAGCCACAAAGTGTTGATAAGTCAGGAAATAAAAGCACATCTGATTCCCAGTGCCCAGAAACACTGAGGAATCCACTGTGATGGAAACTGAAACGTATGACAGCTAAATTTTCCAACTGCTACAGAAAACCTCCCTCCTGTGAAGTAAATAAAAGGTTGAGAACTCTTCTTTCCATTTTGATCACAGTAATTTTCTCCAGTTGTGGGAGCAAGACGGACAGGTTGGATAACTTCTGTTGAATGTCACAGCTGCCAGACAGCGACTCCAGAGAACCTTCCCTAGCACGGAACCTTCAACAGGTGTTGAGTTTTTATCCACTGATGAGTGGGACGACAGCAGGACCCTAAAACAACCTGTGAGTTCAGAAAAGAGTCATACTCCTACGTGTGTTTTAGCTACCATCATAAACGGAGAGCTATTAAGAAAGGACTTGAAAAAAGGAAAGAGCTAGTTTAAAATTTGCTTCTGCATGCAGAGGTAAGTTGTGTGAATATTTCCATTACCAAAGACTGTAATTTCTGTTCATGACTATAGCAGTTTTCTGGAGGTTGGAACTTCCCAAGGAATACTTCTATTTGGAAGTTCTGGCAACTTCAGAGAAAGGGAAAAAAATCAAACAAAACTTCTTGACTTTTGTCACTTGTTTTTTTATTTTACCACAGGTGAACTTCGATTACGAGGCCAGAGACATGATTTAACAGTAGACTTGGCAGCGTGGGTTACTGGATGTACTCAGTGACCTTAGAGGTCTTTTCCAACCTAAATGATTCTATGATTCTACAGGGAAAGGAAAATACTCGTGAATCTCAAGGCAGTCAAGTTTCCTCTACATTTACAGACACCAAGATCAGAGTTATCATGATGAATTTCGAATTCACAATGCCCAGCAGCAAACAAGCAAATCAAGGAACAACTATAAAACCGACTTTAAAAGAATGTGAAAAGGATGAAGAAGGAAAGAATCATAAACATTTCCCTCTTTCAGCTAAGGCTGAGTTTCTTGCATTTCAATGTATAGCTCCTTGAAAGCTGAAGATAATAGCTTAAATTATTCATTTATTAATTAAAGGCAAGGAGGAGTTTTGAGAAACAGACCAAGTAACCAAATTCTTGCCAGGGTCCTCCTGTATAAAACTCCCACAGTATAATTTCTAGATGCATTTCACTCACCAAATCTTTAGCTCCATTCCTTTAGTCTTTCATTATTAAACACTAGTTGAATAATGCTAGTTTTGATCAATAAATGAAAAATGTTTTTGTCATCTTTTTTTCAGAACTTCCCAATTTAGCATTTTCACAGCAACTCAACAGCAATCCTGTATTGCTGTACCAGACAATTCACATAAATAAGTAACCCTTAATGAAGTTATTAGCTTTTATGTTTAAATTTTTCCAAGTCCATCATAGGTGGTTCTTTAGACAGGACCCAAAAGATGGTTATGAACTGAACAGGCCCTGACCTACCCAGTCTAATGGGAGGCATCCTATGGCAGGGACTTTGGAATTAGATGTTGTTTAAGGTCACTTCCAACCCAAAGCATTCTGTGATTCTATGAGCTGGTTTATAAAATATCACAACTATTCTAACTGTTTACAGCATATTATTGGCAAAGAAATGCTTTTCTTAGGCACATTATTATACTGAAACACATAAGGATTGTATTAGCAGAGCAGCATTGCTAATATACCAGTGCTTTGTGATCAGCAGACAAACAGGAAAGCAATAATTATATTGTTGTACACTGTCAATAAAATCCGTGTATACATACATTTCTTAAACTACATAGGAAACTACAAAAACTACAACTACAGTAAGGTCAACTACATCAGGCTTATTCTGCTTAAGCTACTCGAAATTACTTTAAGTTTGCAGGTGGGCCAAAGCCTTTGAGATTATACAGGCATAAAGGAAACAAACCAGAAAACAAAACAGCTCTTCCCCCTCCTTCAGCTCAGGCAGCTGCTACCTGAGAATCAGACTTCACAGGCTGAAGCAAAACCATTTATTTTTAATACATCAGCAAAGACGGTCAAAAACCTCAAGCTTGTCTGTCACAATAGTTTCCTTTCTGCTCACATATATCCCTTGCAGAAAGCAGCAGGATGGAGGACTTGTGCCATAGGGGAAGTCTACAGATGTCTGTCCACAAGAAAACTCAGGGCAGAACTGCTGCCCTGCTGTTCTAACTGGCACCTTCCACACCCAGCCAGAACAAGGATCCACCCTGGGGAAGAGCATGGGCTTTCTGAAGGAAAACACAACAGTAAAGGATTGCCCCAGGACAGATAAACAGGAATGAGCTTCACCACAGAAGGCAAAACAACTGCGGCAGCAAGGCGGGTGGGAGCACCAGCTGTGGGGATGGGGATTACCATGGTCTGAAGGTACATTGTGGACACAATGGCATGACACAGAAAAGATCACCTAAAGACTTTTAAATTGGGGAAAATGTAGAGAAACTCAAAACATATTTAGCTTGGCTGGAAAAGCTGGCTCCTGTTTGCTCTTGTAGCATCTGCACCCTTTGGGGTCCAAGCGCTTCTCAGTGAAGTCAAACAGGAGTAAGGAATGAAAACATTTCCCAAAACCCAAAACATGTTTTTTTACCTCCAAAAGAAGGTTAACGGGTCAAAAAAGGGAATGGTCATCACTCAGAGAATGCCATACTAAGCATTTGTACGATTTTAACTTTTGCGTCAAAAGAAGCTGCCAGCACTGCTGTGAAGTCGCTGATTTACTGTGGTCAGTCTTCCAGCCAAGCACACTGATAGGAAACTTCATTAAAAAGAAAGCTGCAATCCATGGGTCCATAAATCACTGTGTGTACACAGAGCAGAGATGTTTGCTTACATTTTTAATAGTACATTGAGGTGGAGAGCCCCCAAGGAAGGTGTATCCTTATCTGGGATTCAGGCCACAACAATGGATCAAACTGCTTTTAATGCTAATGAAGCTGTTGGTTTAACACAGTGTTTGTAAGGCAATACTTCAGAAATGAAACTACAACTGCTGCAGAGTACAAACTTCATGCATAAGGAGGCCAATGAGGCTTGTTTTCTCAGGTCTTTTTATTTAAAAAGTCAATCCATGCACCTTAACTTGCTGCTTTCTCACACAAGTTGTTAACTGTACTGCTATGAAGAAAGGGCAGGGCAGTGTGGGCAAGGATGAAACACGATTTCCAGTTGAAGAGGGTGAAAAGAAGTGACTGTTCTCCAAAAACCAACCTGGAGGACTGACCTAAATTACTCACAATATAATTTACTCTTCCCCTGTTCTTTGAAAATGTGACACTGGATGGCAAAAATATTAGCACAGTGAGCTTTTCCAACTCAAACAACTAAAAAAGTACAAATAATTTTCTCTTATTCCTTCCCTTACAGATGTGAGTGTGGTGCATTCACACTGCTAATGAACCTCAGCCAGAATCAGTTACATATTTCTCTCATTCACCCCATTTTTACACATTCATGGCCATAATCAGCCCATCCACCCAACTGCATAACAAAGCTGGACCCTGTCAATCACAGAGGGAACCCGATCAATTTCAAAAAGGGAAGGTACTGCACTGCATGCACCATTGAATTAAAAAAAACAACTTGCAAAAATTCAGAGCATGGAGGGCTCCACTTGTAAATATTATCAGCTGATTTACACAATAAGCACCCATCATATTGGTGCTAAAAAGGGATCTGAGCTGAGGTTCAGCTGGTGGCAAATGGAATTACTTCCAGATACTGATACCCACTGGCTATCCCTATTCTTCAGAAATGTGAGCAGCCCATTGCTTTGGGATACAAATTGCTCAGCTTTTTCATTTCCTATTTCTAGCTACATGCACTTGCAGATAAAAAGTGCACTTTCAGCATGCAAAAAACAACTGTTAATTTTAAGTTCAGCTGAAATGAATCCCACAGGACTGCAGTCTAATTCTGTGTCTCCAAAAGCAGATTAGCAGAGCTGAATATTATAAATGTAAGACATCTTTTATAAACCACTGAGTGCTGTGTGTGACTACATACTATAAAACTCCTAAGTTCAAAAGCATTTCTCTGCTTTGTATAGGTATAGATTGTGTTTATGAGCAGTTAGAGAGCCAGTTTCAGGTTTGTAGGCTTGGGGCAGTAAGCACTGCTCAATCTGAACTTTGTACCTTTTATTACTGCCTTCTGTGATTAATTAGCTGTTTTGGGTGAATACAAAAAAAATGTTTCATTAGCTGCAAAAAAGCTACAATATCTAGAAGTCATTTGTGTAAAATATTTAAGCCATTTTTCACTTAAATGGCATTGTCTGCCAAGGAAAGGTAAAGAATATATTTACTGTAAATTATTAACCAGCATCCCTCATTGCGGGTTAGATGCATATCCGAACTACAAGACAGCACAGACAGAAAACAATATTCCCAAAGGGAGAGGGGAGAGGGATTTGCTGACTCTGAGAGCCCCTGTGGGGAGCTGCAGAAGTTTGCACTCAATAGCCTGCATTTAGCAGAGAGCGACCGCCCAGCACCCGTGGGAAGCTGAAGAACACAGGGAGCTTGTTTACAATGCTTACACCACTGCCTCCACAGCCAGCCAGAGAATTAAGTCACACAAGTCAAAGCCCAAGCCTCTTTGGCACTCATGCCTGTCATAAAATACAAGGCCCAAGTATGTCTGTGTAATCCCAGAGCAGTTCCCCTCCCATCAATGAACTTAGAGCATCGCTCTGCCATCAGGGCCTCACCATTAACAGCGGAAACAAAAGTAGGCTCTGTTCAGGCAGGAGAAGCAAGTGGTGCAATTAAGAGACACTGTGCTGGATCCCAAAGTAATAGGTTTTACAAAGCAATTTAGTGCCACGATGACAGATGTCAAAGCAGCGGCCAGACAGACTGCCCCACGACTTCCATGGAAATAATTGCCCACATGTAAAGCTAAAAGGCAACAGCTCTGCTAGGGATCCTCATAGTGTGATATGAAAGAACATGAAATGAACATGACAGGACTGAACACGAAGTTATGACATTCACGACTTGTTATTCCTGGTCTCTTTTTTAATCTCGACTGGAAGAATTTGCAGCAGAAATGCTCAAGTGTTATCCTTGTTCCCTACCTTCCTACCCAAATGGGACCTTAATGTACCCAGGAAAAACAGAAGAGATGAAATTGTGCTGCCCCAAGTGGATTCTGTCCCCCACACACCAGAGGAAAGCTCACTTTGCTGTAGCAGCAGAGGAGCTCAGACAAGCACCCTCCTCATGGAGTGGCTCATGAAAACTCGTACCAAGTGACCCCTTGACCCAAGCAGTGCTTTCCACCTTCCACTATTATTCCTCACAAGTGGACAGGGCTACAGACAAAAATGTCCTAATCTGTCTTTTTGTTTATGTTTGCTGCATATAGCAAAGCATGAGCCACAAAGATTCTCTATTTTTATTACATCAAATAGCAAAAGATGTTTGTGAGCGAGATTGGGTTTAAATAATTTGATAAGGCTTTTCAACACTCAAAAATAAACTTGCTTGCCCTAAACTGAAAGTATTTGTTCTTTAGAAACTAAGACAGAATTTCAGTCTACCATTCCACAAAAATTTTACACCAAAATCCACCACCTGGTGAAGGATATAACACCAGCCATGTAAATTCAAGGGATGCTTAATCTCACTCGATTCTTGATTCAGTAGAGAATCTCTCAAATATTACCCATAAAAACATGCGACACAAATCAAGTCATAAAAATGCAAATGGAGATTAAGTTAACTTCAGTTCTAGTTTTGGGGTTAGATTAATTACACAGGCACAGAAACCAGAAATGAGCTAATTTATGTTCTCAGCTTCTCAAACAAAGCATGGGCCTCTTGTCACACACTGTCTGTTCTCAGTGTCCAGCCCAGGTCTGTTGAAGTGAATTTAGTTACCTCTGCTGGAGTATTGCACAATTAAAGCATAAATACACCATTTAGGATATGGTGAAAATAAAACAGCAAAACAACCAAAACAAATTAAAAATCCAAAAACAAAACACAAATAAAAAACCCCAACCATCCACAAAAAAAACCACACAAAACCTCACTCAATCTCATTAAAAAACATAGTATCAGATTAATTTTATCCAGAAAATATTAATACTCAGAACTAAATTTCTTATGCTCTCCTCTGAGTGCTGAACAATGCTACAGAGTGCTCTGATAATTTAACAAGCCATAGCAAAAGCTCTTCATTTCCTATTTTAATGACTTTTTTCTGTGCAAATTCTGTTTTGATAACTTCCAGGATTTTGTATTAAAATGCTCTTTATTATTTGATCAAGTTCGTTTTAGGGATGTTGGAACAAAGGAAGACATCCCAAGAAACAAAGGAAACAATCCAACATGTTATGTTTACCATGCCATAGGACATCTTAAATACAAGCAGATCCCCAGATACTGTGCCAATACTTCCAGACTTTTTTTTTCCTCATGAAACTATCAAATCACTCAAACTATATGTCCTTCATGTAGAAATTAAGAATATTAGCATAAAAACGTACAAAATACTGATCTTCACTTGAAAGGACTGGTGATCACAGCAGGAAGTTTCCAGAAGACCAAACTAAACAACCCTTAATCACACATTAGCAGCAGAATAACCTCAGGTGAAATGAGGGGAAACTGCCAGCATTGGTTTTATCTGCCCATTCAAGGGATACAACTTTTTTAATCAGATCACTTCAGGCAAAAAAGATTTTTCAAAAGACTGAAAGGATTGTTTCCTTAAGAGAAAGTTTTATTGGCTTCTTCAAGAGGCAGAGTATGACTCAGAGTTTCAAAGACAAATTTTTTATATTCATAGCTTCAGTTGTGCATCTGTTCCTATAGGGAAGTACATTACAAAAAGTTCCCACATTTGTTTTATTCATTTACTATTACTACATGTTTTCTTGGGAATAAACAAACTTCTTCCACCTCAGAAATTGGAGCACATCTATTTTGTTTGACATTTCTCTAATCCACATATCCCTCACAGCAGAAATTAGATGCTTTGCTAAGGATTTTGCATGTCTTCTTTAAGAAAAACAGAAAAAAAATATTCCAAAATTACAGGCTCTCCACATATCTTCTAAAGAAACCAGTGGTAGCTAAATCAGCCTAATTAACTTTCAAGTTTGAATACTGGAAACCATGCAAGGAAAGTTCAGCATTTCCCTTGCCACAAACAATGCAATGGAGCTCTTGCAATACGGATAGGAGAGTTTTGTGCAGCCTCTTGGTACCACTTAACACCTCTCAAATCCAGCTGGATGCACATGGAGGAGAGGGTTAGAAACTAAAAGACTGAAATCATTAAATATTTTTTTTAAATACAATAAACCCCAGTTTAAAAAGACAGAGCTGAGGATTCATTTGAAGTGTGCTACAGGACTCCATTCTATACAGCAATAAACACAGTGATTTATAACTCCAAACTAGAAAACTGCTTCTAAACTCGGGAGCAATCTCACAGAAATTGGTGTGACTACTGCTTAAAGGTAACAAGGATCCAAACACCAGCAAAGGAAATGAGAGCACACCTTCAGGATGAAGGAATGCACACTTACCATTTCATCTTTTAAACAGCATGACCAAAAAATCTCACTACCTTTTTACTTCCACAAAAAAAACCCCACAGTCTCTAATTTACTCGACCTTAAGTATTTATCTTCTGTACTTTTAGCAAGCTGCATTTAACAGATCTTTGTCTGAAGTCAGTTCCTTAAGACATGGTTGCCCTACTATACCCACGAGCCTACCACAAAACAACAAAAAGGGGAAAAACTTAAATTTACTATTGAAACCTTTCTCCCCAACTCAGACAATGGAAACACGGACATGATGCAGCACCCAAAAGCAAACTCAATTAATTTTAAAAGCTGACTAGATTTCCAGTTGGCAGTGCCACTTTAATTGCCTTACATGAGTGTGATAAGTGGAATAACTGGACAGCTCTTTGAACCATAGGATGAGACTTCTTGCCTAGAAGAGGAATCTCACTTTCTATCATCAATTATATTTTAATTCTAGGTGGCTGAAACCACAGTAAAGCACCCTCCTGATATTAACATATTCCAGACACCAAGCTATGAGGATTCTGTACATGCCAAGATAAATTCCTTTGACTGTTCTCCCCCCACCTCTTCCCCAGAGATGCTCTCTAGTTTGAAAGACAGCTCAGTTTCATCAGCTGGCAATGAGACAAATATTAGCACTTGGAATCCAGCACTCTGCAATCCATTCCACAAGAAAGCCCAGCAGATGATGGAGGCAGGGCACAGGCAAGCCTGGTCCTAGAGGGAGGAGGGAAATAGAAAGACATGTGTCTGCACAGACTAGAGACAGATCATCTACATTATAGATACAGAAAACAGAAAAAAATAACAGATTTAGAGAAGAACTTCAGTGCTTCAACCCTGCTACCTGCATGCTTTGTAATAAACAGCCATTATTTCTCTGAATACTTCAAACAAAAAAAAAAAGAGGCTAATTTATATTGGTAATAAATCCAACTACTGTTTTATCACAACTAAGTAAATGTTAAGTCTTGAATCAAGACTGAGAGCAGCCATTTTGCTTGGGAGAGCAGGGGTACACTGGAGATAGAATTGTCCTAACACCCCTTTGTGACACACACGCTCAGCCACCAGAGCCTTTGCCCAGTGCAAACACACCACAACTTGTTACATCTTGCTTGTTCTCAGGACTCCTTAAATTTGAGCCCCAGTTTACGAATTTCCTTTCAGTTCCTACCTCCACTGACGGGACAGCAGGATGTGACCTGCGGCAGGTGAGGGGACAAAGAAACTGATACGGCTGTGCCTGGCCATGGTGCTCTGCCCTTAATGCTTTTATCAGCTTTCACTCAGAACTGAGCTTTCACAGACACCACAAGCATCACATTGAAATCATCTGATCTCTCCAGCCTTCCAGCTCAGAGAGATACCAAAAGGAGAGAATAGAAAATGACAAGAAAACGCCACTCCGTCTTTTACTCTGTTTACTCCCTGGATTGTGCTCATAATACAACACCTAACTGAGCAATATTTCTTATTAAGGCATATACACCTTGTCCTGGACTGTGACCAGCTCAGCCAGGCTAGCTGCCAGCTGGGGTGCAGAGCCTGCCTGCTTACAACTCAGATCAGCTCACCAACACCACAGGTAAGCGCCACCGAGGTGGAAAGGAGCTGAAAGTCTCCAGCAAACGTGCTCAGAATCACTGGCAGACAAAAAAGCTAAGTACAGACATGAAATGCATCCAATGAGGGTATTTAGCAAAAAAATTTGGTATGGTGTTTTACACAATATGTAATGCTTCTGTGGTTCCAAGTGAAAAACAAGCTTTGACAAACATCTTGAAAGTGTTTTGCATCAGTTTAAGTTGTAAACAGTTGAATTTTTAGCACGAGCAAACATACCAAAATAAAACAGGGAAAACTGGTTTTTTTTTCCCAAGATAAAAAATGTATTTCAAAGTGAACTGTTAGCAACTTGCAAAGGCTTACTTATTGCACTGCTAATGTTCTCCATGTCAATGTCACTAGGAAGAGCCCTTGGAGAAACACTGGTGTCACCTCTTGTTCAGCTCAGTTGAGAAAAATGTACTTAAACAACCTGCTGGAAAGTCATGTAATGAGCTAAAAGAGCTGCTGAAGGACATTCCTGAGCTTCTACTCTCTGTAAAGGAAACACAGATGTAAATAAAGTCAACTTATGCAGTCAGTAATATTGCAGCATGCCATTTTCACAATAATCACCAGTGGAGAATTTCTAACTCAGGTCACTCAAAAGGGATACTGAGGTTTAGGAACTGGGAACCAAAAAGTTTGGGGCTAGAAATGGCATTAATGCCTTCCCAAAAAACCTAATGAGGAGATGGCAAAACTTGTGAGGGTGGCAAGTGTCAGAACCACATGCCATTTCCAAACCAAGACTGCCCCTTGCTGAAGGGAACTGCTTCATTTCTGGGAAACCATAGTGAGGAAAATATTTGTAAATTTTATTGCACTTGTCATTGAGGCAAAGTGGTTATTTTGCCACCTGCAGTATCCACAAATTCAATGCATTGTTTCTCCAGGAAAAGAAGAAACGTCTGCAAAATCACATTACCACTTGAACACCAGCCTGAGGATTAGAGGGCCTTTTTAGAGGTCCATGTGCAAAGTTGTACTTTACAGCGCTGTTTCCCCCTGTGCGGGATGTCAGAAAGACAAACTGGTATTTTCACAGTGAAAGCAATTGCTTCAAGAATAATGTCAGTTCTTATTGTTCACAAAGCACTAGGAATCAGAGCACGTGAAGCAGCAAACCATTTGGCTGACCTTACCAGCTGAGCAACACACAGTCAAGCAAGCTAAAACATGTTGGGCAAGACAGCAGAAAGGAAAATCAAACGCAGACATGTACTTTCACATGTTCTTGTGATACCACTGCAGTGGTTTTTTGCAAAGCAAGCCAAATGCTTGATGCTAATCACGGCAAACAACTCGACCTTATGCAGGTGAGTGTTTTCAGTGTGGATCCTGGGCCTGAAAGCAACACTCCAAAAAATATAAATCCAATTGCTTCAACAGTGCCATTTACACAGTCAAGTGCTAAAGCCCACCTGGGCTGCTGTAAGACTTGGAAAATCACTTTGAAGCACTGGTTGTTGGTGGCTGTTGTTTGGGAAATCTCTAAATAGTACCAGATGGAAGAGGCCAAGGATGAGCAATCTTGGATGATGATTTCACTACAGTTTGAAGCTTTAGAAAAAGGCAAAGCTTTAACATAAGCATGAAGGCATCTTTTCATTCTTAAAAACATTCCGAAGGGAGCTTTTGCTCCATGTTAGTGCTGATATTGTTCATGGTTCACGCGTGTTCCTCTCTACTTATGTTCAGACATCTTCAAGATTTTCTAAACTGATACCTGAGACCCTTGGCTTTAGGGACAAAAAAAACACCAATCAACCAACCAACCCAATCCCAAAAAAAACCAAAACCAAAACCAAACCAAACAAAAACCCCCACAAAACAAATCATCATTCCCAACTTCCCACAGAACAAAATTCTAATATAACCAAGTTTTGTTGGGAACTTCACCTCATTAGAGTCCTCATCATTTAAGTAATGTTCAGCAATAACAAAGGACCCTGTCATCAAGCTTTTGATAGATGTTTCACAGCCAACACATTATGGTCAGGATTTATGGCAACGCTTTAGAAAAGTAAAAAAAATAGGACTGTCACTTAGCAGAGAAATTATAAATGCAAATTCAGAGGAAGACAGTATCCCTTTCTTCATAGAGACAAATTTTGAAGTAGTTTCTAGAAAGGAGGGCCATATAATAAACTTCTAATTTCTCTAGTAACATTAGGATAGGAAGGAAAATTACAATAGGCCAGGTACCATGTCATCCTTGATATACTACTAGACTTCTTTATGAGCACATTACAATTCAGAGAGCTAATAATAAAAAGTGACGCTGAGATGATGAATTGATGCTATGCAATTAGACCTATTAGAATTCACAAGAGTCGACAGGCAATAATCAAACCACTTTCATGCTGCCCATTGCAATTATCTTTGCACTTAAGAATCAACAAAGCACATAATGACTTGCTCTCAATTAAGGAATTCATGAGAAATGGAATTTTAATTAGTGTGTAGAAAATTTGGGCCATTTATTACTTTACAGGACAACAGATAGTAAAAACTAGTTGAGTAGCTCTTAGTGTACCACAAGGGTTCAGGTCCAAGAAGAACACATTGATGCTTCCAAAAAGGAGTCCCTAATAACATCCCCTTAAATTGGATTGCCAAGGTAAATGCACATTCACTTCTGCTAAATTCTGGAGAAAGAAAAAACAAAAAAACCCACAACAAAAATACCAATCCATCAACAAAACTGTTGGAAGTTGTGACTAAAATGGAAATCATTGCTGATGTTCTCAATTACTGTCAATTGATGAACAAGTTTGGTACAGTTAAATTTATTTGTGGTACAAGCCACAGATACCAGAAGATATAACTCTACATTCTCATCACAAAATGAGTAGACAAGACAATGAAAATGCACCATCACTTAAAAAAAACAGAGTCTGAACAGTAACTTGAATGTGGATTTAAGTTTTTTTTCAGTAGTGCTTGAATAGGAAGACTACTTAGATTCAAATAAAATTATCCTCATAGTTTGCAGATCTTAGTACAAAACAATTGATCAATAACTTAAACAAAAGCATCACTTAAATTCTGGAAGTGTATCTCCTTGATAATATGATATAGAGGTTGATGGGGAAGTCAAAAGATTATGCTGAACTCCAATGCTACAAAATGCACCTTTTTCAAAAATGCAAAAAAGTCTGCCCTTCAAGTGTGAATGTCGGCAGTAAAGAGATGGGTATAATGCTGTGTGCTCACATAACATTAGTGGATCAGGAAGACATTAAATAACATATCAATTTGCAAAAACATATTTCCAGCATATGGGTCAGCATGATCCCAAGCACAAGTATAGGCTGGATGGAGAATGGAATGAGAACAACCCTGAAGAGAAGGAACTGGGGGTAAATTGGGTGTGGGAGAAACTCGGTATGACCCAGCACCATGCACTGGCAGCCCAGAGATCACCTGTGTAGCATCCAAAGCACCAGGAGGCCGCAGGTGAGGGAGGGGATTCTGCCCCTCTGCAGTGGGGTCTGGGGATCCCAACATAGGGAGCTGGATAATAAATGGACATGCTGAGCTGAGGGCAGAGGAGGACCATGAGGATGCTCAGAGGGCTGGAGCACTTCCTCTTTGAAGACAATGCTGAGAGGCATTTTTCAGCCTGGGGAGGAGAAGGTTCCAGTGAAAGCAATTGCTTGGAGACCTCGGGGACCTTAGAGCCTCTTGCAGAGACCAAAGGGGGCTACAGGAGGGCACACTGATGGAGGGAATGGCTACAAGCTGAAGGGATAGGTTTAGATTAGAAATTAAGAAAAACTTCTTCCCTGTGAGGGTGGTGAGGCACTGGCAAAGGTTGCCCAAAAAAGAGGTGGATGCCCCATCCCTGGATGTATTCCCCCAGGTTAGATGGGGCTTTGATGACCTGGTTGCAGGGAAGGTATCCATGCCCATGGAAGGAAGGTTGGAACTAGATGGGCTTTAAGGTCCCTTCCAACCCAAAGCTTTTTTGATTCTACTCAGTCTTTTTTAAAAATAGTACTAAAGGTCCATAATAGTTAAAAAACTCCAGTTAAACACTAGGCCATTTGGATTATGAAATAATAAAAACTTAGTTTAATGCATGATTATTACCTGAAATAGTGTACCTAGTGATTTGAGCCTTATCAATTTCCTATTTTGCTATGGATAAACAGCTGTATATTTAGTGCTCAAAATCTGTCAGAATGGCATTCTATTCTATTGTCAGGGAACTATTTCAACATTTCTCATTCTTCATTCCATGGGGGAGCCCTGTCTTTACAATGTCCCCATTAAAAAAACATTCACAACAACCTGAATGGCTTCTTGTAAGTGATAATACTTCAAAAGAAGTGAAAAAAAAACCAAAACCCTTTCACACAGGGATTCATTCTTAAATTCCCCTACGTGCTGAGCTTAGCGAGGGCTCTGGGAAACAGCAGGCAAAGCAGCAGGCACCGCTGCCCCAGGGCCATCCCTCCCACAAAGGGAACATTTTCACACCGCTGCAGAGCCACCATCCTCACCCCGCGCAGCATTTGCAGGGAAAAGGATCTCGTGGATACATCCTTCTGTCTTCAGCATGTGGAATTGCCCCTGGGGAGCGGGGAGAGCTGGTTGCAGGTTAAAGCAGCTCAGCCTGCTGCTGTCACTTCGGATCCAGCTGCGATGGGAGGACACACAGACTCGAGGATGCCTCACTTCCCACCTTCTGCTTTGGTGTCAAGTGCAGCACATTGGAATTAGCACGTCTCAGCCAGAGCATCAACCATGCCACCAAAACTGCCCTCTCCTCCTGCACAGCACGTTCTGGAGATAAGTGAAATGGCATAACCTGCTTACTTTGCTGCAGTTGTTAAATGCAGATAGGTTCTGCAAAAATGATACCTACCCTGGCCTAGGTACTGCAGCAAAGACACTTTTGGGAAGGATTTCAGAGCACTGAATGTCCTTGGAGGCCCAGGGTGAATAGTTCAGACACAGCAGGCATTTTGATCAGAAGGCAAGTAACAGTTATGCTTTAAAAACTTAACACAATTAATTCCAAATATGCTTACAAGGTAAAGAACAAAGTCGCTCCAGAATGGGCTCCTAGATTAACATCAAAATCTGTTCAACAGTCATAAAACACACCGTGCTGCTGAGGATTGTTATGAGCAAACCTGAACTAAGTGATTCTCTGTGCCACAGAATTTACAAGATCATGGCTCAGTACCTCATTAAAATTAGGGTTCTGTTAATTAAAGCTTTCTTTCAAGTGATAGATGGTTACTGTGGATGTGAGCTGCACATACTGTTGAAGACTTCAAGAATAGATAGCACACATGAAACACACAGCCCTGGGCAGAAATAAAGTTGCTTCCTATGGAAGCAAAGACTTATTGTACTGCAATACAGACAGACAGAGACAGGCAGAAGGCTCTTTAAAATTTGTGAAAGTCTTGTTGGCACCCACCTTAATTTTAAAGTCTTTGAACAGTATCCTTTTCACTAGTCCAGTCTTGCTAAAGGTCACAGAAAACTTTCAAAAAGAGATTCGAGATCTTTAAGAGCGACTTTGCTTGCACCCCGCCCAAATCCTTTCATCTGAGATTTTAAATCCCACATATTGCATTAAAAGGCACAATTATTTAAAAAAAAAACAACACACACACACACAAAAAAAAAAAAGAAAAAAAAAAAAACAACCCACAAAAAACCCCAATGGATAGAAGTGTGTTCAATATAGCTAGGGAGACAACACAATTTACTTAATCCTCAAAGTTTGTTACCTAAAAACTCTTCAACTTCTAGGAAAACCTATCAGTATGTTTTAGGGCTGAAAAGGACTTCTAAGGGAGGAGGGGTATCTACATCACAGAATGAACCCAAAAACCCTTAAAAAGAGGAAGTCTTAGGATTCTTAAAGATTCATCAGGGATGACATGGAAAGTCCAGTGACTGCAAGAAAGTCAATGAGGCATCTCTAAGGTCACGTAAAGGGGATGTTTATGAACAGGCAATGAGAAAGAAAACAGGCATAACTTTAAAAACATATTTTTTAACCTATAAGGTAGAAAACTGCCAAACATATCCTCTCATTAAGAGAGGTGCTTTTTTCCAATTTGCTAACTTTTCAAAAAGAGAACAATTAAGAAGAGCATTGTCTGCTATTTGGATATTCAAGTCTAGTTTTTATCCAGCTGACCCTTCCAAACGCTGTGTTTGATTTTTTAATGGTTTCATGGTTTGGTGAATTTGAATTCCATCCTTATTTCCATGACTAAAAGGAAAATTCAAAACCAGAAGATTTGGACTAGTTAGAAATTAGGCATATGTAGAGTTTAGAATGTGCTGCAATAAAAGAGAGAAATTACAGAGGTCAGAATGCAGATTTTTTTTCCTCATATCAGAAAGAGAAAAGCATGAATCCTTAACCATATTGACAGTCATTAATAGATCTGAATCAAGATAAACCTGTGCAACTTCCACAAATGCTGTAAGCTGAATAGTGTTTCTAGAATTACCTACAAGTCATGAAACAAAATCATGGGTCTTACTCCAAGTTTTGACCCAGTAAATTCCAAAAGAGGAAAATGCTGCAGACCTACAGCCAGTGTGGAATCAATTTTAAGCACAAACATTCCTTTATTTTCTCAACTGAAGCTTATCTTCAGAATTTACTTGCTTTTCACCCCTACACGTGTCAGCACTGGCCTTTGGAGCAACTAACACAGCCATCAAAATAATTAGCACAGCGAAAGTACAGCAAATAGGCTGATGAATTGGTATTATAGGAATCTCTGCCTCCAATACAGAGAGCTGGACTTCCCAGATGGGACTCAATGGTTTCTGTACTTCACCTGGTATCATCTTGATGAGAAGCTGTTCCTGCCCTGTTTTCCCTCAAAGGAAAGCATCCTGGCTCTGGGGAGCTAATTCCCTTCCTTCCACAGCTCAGGGCTGTGCAGTGTCTCAGCAATTATGCACAGCTGTATGAGCCTTTTCAAAGGGCTGATGCTTTCAAGAAAGTAAAGAGGCAATTGGGCCATGTTGACCAGAATCCAGGACATTAAAACCCTGGAGAGTTTGTACTGATTGGCTTTTTATTTTTGTGTTTTATTGCAAGGAAACTAAATGAATGAAATACAGCCAAACATGTTGTGATCACAAAAGAAATTCATTTAAACATAAAATTTCTACCTTGTATTTATCTGTCTTCTCCTTTTTGATTCTGCCCCTAACCCTTCTTCATTAAAATATTTATGTATGATAATGATTTCCTGAAATACAGAATGAAATTAAACCATATTGTAATAAAACTAAATTAAGCAGAAGATAAATAAATCAAGTATCATTTTTACAGCTTTCCCAGAAAGAAAACAATTAGCACATTAGCAGTAAATGCAATAATAAAATTAGCCAATTAGGATATTTAAGTGATTACGACAATGAATTAAAAGAGTAACTGCCATACATATGGATAAGTTCTGCTGAGATAGAGAAGAATCTGCACTGTCCTCTTCTGTGTCAAATGGAGTGCTTATGCACCAAAGTGGATTTATTGCCATAACAAAACCTGATCTGATGTTGCCCCCGTTCTCTAGTGTCTGAAGAAGACACCTTAAAAGCAAATGAGAAGATAGTTGTGCTCATGCTAATTGTTGTTGCAATACAATTTGCAGCATCCTTTCACACCAAAATTGACTACAGAATTGTAATTAGTTCTTTAGGAATGCTACCAATTCTAAAAAAACAGAATAAAATCTAAAAGGTTTACATATTAATAGCACTTCAATGTTTCTCTCCCAGATGGTGACACAGCTGACTGCCATTGCCTCTTATAACACAGCACTGTTTATCCTCTGAATGTCCCCAGTACAAAACTGTTTTAATCCTTTGTGGCTGCTGTAAAACTTCATCTACTGTCCGACAACATAAAAGTGTCAACTTTTGGATCTATGGCAGAAAAAGCAGATAGGATAATCCAGCCTCTACATCAGCAACAATGCAGTTCATGGCTCAGAGATAATGGGATTGCAGATTATGAACTGAAAGGTGCACTATTCTACCCCTCACAGCTCTGGACTAAAGCACAGTTCTGCTGCACATGGGGTATTTTGGGGACTTTTCCTTGCTGCTCTCTTTCCCTTAGCCAGCTCGAAGCTTCACGATGCTGAAGGATAATCCAGCCTCTACATCAGCAACAACGCAGTTCATGTGATGCATTATAAATAAAAGCTATGTTAAATTAGGGCATAGTTCAATTATATTGTATTAATTACGTTATATTAATTGTATTATGCTAAGGGGGGTGGTTATTAGGATGTTCTAGGATAAGGGTCCAGGGTTTGGTGGAAGGGCAGTTTGGCAGGGCGAGGTTGAAGAGGGGTTGGATGGACCAATCATTCGAAGCCTCACAGAAATGACTGGTCCAGAATGAACAGCATTAAAGACCAATGAGAAGCCTGGAAATGGACCAATGACCATGCAGATCCAAAATGGACCAATCCTGGACTCGAAGGGGGCTATAAATGGGGGGAGTTCGGTTGGGTTGGGGTTGTTCTTTTTGGAAGCTTGTTTTCTGGGGAGACCCCAGTGCACTTGCGGGTAGCGCACTGTTCTGTTGTTTTTGGCTCGCTGTGTGAGTGCTTGGGCTTATCCTGGGCACGCCGTTCCTTGCAGCTATTTTAATAAACGAGAACCTCTTCCTCCAGAGAAAGTCTGGCCTCGTTCATATTCATAGCAGTTCACAGCTCAGAGATAATGGGATCGCAGATTATGAACTGAAAGGTGCAGTATTTTACCCCTCAGAGCTCTGGACTAAAGTGTAGCTCTGCAGCACATGGTGCATTTTGGGCATGCTTGCTGCTCCCTTTTCCATTAGCCCGCTCGAAGTTTTACGATGCTGAGGATAATCCAGCCTCTACATCAGCAACAACGCAGTCCATGGCTCAGAGATAATGGGATCGCAGATTTTGAACTGAAAGGTGCACTACTTTACCCCTGGACTAGAGTGCAGTTCTGCTGCACATGGTGCGTTTTGGGCATGCTTGCTGCTCCCTTTCCCATTAGCCAGCTCGAAGTTCTACGATGCTGAGGATAATCCAGCCTCTACATCAGCAACAACGCAGTTTATGGCTCAGAGATAATGGGATTGCAGATTATGAACTGAAAGGTGCACTATTTTACCCCTCACAGCTCCGGACAGTTCTGCTGCACATTTTGGGCACGTTTCCTTGCTGTTCCCTTCCCCATTAGCCAGCTCAGAGCTTTATGATGCTCAGTGTGTGTGACTGTGCTGTGCAGCCAGCTGGAAGGAAACAGCGCTTTTATTACAGGCGTCTGACGATCTGTTAGTTCTTGTAGGAATTATGGAGTGGTTGGGAAATCTAATATATGATGTGGAGAGAGATTAGCAGAGGAATGGGATTTTGATTCAGCATCTTGAGGAAGATGGATGAAGGAAGAGTGAGCAATTAAAGCAGTTGATCTTGTGCAGAGTAAGAACACCCACACAAATCTGGACATCCACCTATTCTTTCCTGCAAACATGCACACAGAGTGTGCCTAAGGAGTGCCATCAACAAGCCTTTATTTGCTGTCCCTACAATAAAGAGACAGAAATATTCATATACTGTCTTAGGAAATACTCTAGTATCTACTACATGTCTATTACTAGACCATTATAGTTGCATACTTTTATAACTAAGCTACAATAAAGTGAGAGAATAAGGAGTATGGAAGATTAAGGAGAAGCAGAAAAATTGAAAACAAGCATCAGTAGAGAATAACATATTTACTGAAGCAAATTATTATATACTTAAAGCAAATAATTCAGAAACTAGGCAGCATGCTGGAAAGGTAAACTGCCATCAGAACTGACATCCCCTATCATCATAGAATGGTTTCGATTGGGAGGCACCTTAAAGGTCATCTAGTTCCATCTCCCTGCCAGGGGCAGGGACACCCTCCACTAGACCAGGCTGTTCCAAGCACCATCCAACCTGGCCTTGAACGCTTCCAGGGATGGGGGACCCACAGCTTTTCTAGGAAAATTGTGCTAATGCCTCATCACTCTCACAGTGCAGAACTTTTTCCTATATTATCTAATTTAAACCTGCCCTCTGTGACTTTGAAGACATTCTCCCTCCTTCCATCACTTCATGCCCCTGTAGAAAGCTCTCTTGCAGCCCCTTCAGGTACTGAAGGCTGCTGTAAAGGACTCCCAGGAATCTTCTCCAGCCCCAACTCTCCCAGCCCGCATCCATAGCAGAGGAAGACTTCCACCACTACGGCTCTGCTGCAGTCACCATGTGCCCTGCAGGCAGCACTCACGTGCTGAGCCCCTTTTCTTCCCTTTAAAGCACACAGATGAACCTCTGCTCCCAAGGGCACGACAGTGCCATGTGAAGTGATGCACCAGGATTGCATCACAGTCAGGCTCTGCCGTGTGAGTAAGTTACAGGAGGGTTTGCTTCATTGGCATATAACCTCCACCTACAGCAGTTAACCTCAGATGTTTACTTTATTACACACAATATGCCTCCGTCGAAAGATGCTGCACTGTGTTATTTAAACACAGACTTTATGAATATTTTTATAGCTCTGCTATTCCCCCCCTAGTGTATATTTATTTCCATTTTAGCTCGGCAGTTTTCTCAACCAAGCCTCCTTTGATGTAGGTCCATGTGAGAACGCCAACTGAAAAGACTTTAAATCAACCTCCTTGTTAGTGGAAGCACACAACACTATTAACCAGTGACTTGATATTCCTTCCAAAGAGCAGGAGGTCAATTCTCCGGGCTGAATTAATACCTCCACAGAATAATTTCCTGGCTGGTGAGTCAAGAGAAAAATGACCTCACTCTGTGGCTCAGCCAGGGCCACTAGGACTCAGAGTGACCCTGGGCATGACTAACTTTGGCAGCCACCACCATATCCAGATCTGGGTCCAATGTCCCATCACGTTTCACCTGCTCATTACCCACCTTAGCAAAAAATCTGTTGCAGAGAAAACAAAGTTACACTAGGCTAAAAGCAGGGTGTGCACTAGAACCAGGCAGGATACTGTTTTCTTTGATGCTTTGAAGTCAGCAGGGTTATGCATCCTAAAGCATTGTTTCTTTGCATAGATCTGATATTCAAACCATAAAGCAAATTACTTTAAACAGTATCTGTATACCAGAACAACCAAAGAGAAGAGTATTGTACTTTTTCCTCTTATGTGTTAAGAAAAAAAAAAATTAGACACAGAATAAGATGGCAACCAGTCAATTCCACAGATTTCATCTCCATTCTAAAAGAGATGCTCAACTGTAAATACTCTGTACATCCAGCAGAGCACATATCCATGTGTTTATATTTCAGTTTTGCCAGAATCCAACAGATGCAAGAGCAAGGTTTTGACAGTGACATTGTTCAGTACTGAGCTGAATTTTAAACTTAATATTGAGTTTAATTTTAACATCGTTTTCACACAATTTTAAAATAAAACAAACTGTACCCCACACCCTTCTGAAGAAGCATTGTACCAGAGTTTGAGCAGCTCAAATGTAGCAAACCCATCTAGTAATCTCATACCACCCTTGGACCAATGGGTTTTGAAACAGATAGTAAGCCTTACGTGAAAAAAGAGTTACGCTAAACATAAATCAGAGAAGCTTGACATGATTAACAACACTGGGCCAGTCACCCTGAGAGAATATAAACTGCTATTAATTAACTCAGCAATGAAGGATAGTATTCCTCTTCTCAGGCACTGGCTAGCATAAGACCATTCCCACCACTTACCAAGAATTAAACTCTCAGTTTTCAACTGAATAAACCAAAATCAATGCATTGCCCACCATCTGATTTATTAGGCTAGATACATTGCTTTGTAAAAAACTCTTTAGCAACTTCAAAATACTATTGTATTGTTATGCAAAATTACATTGTAAACCAATGAGAAACAATGCTACACAGTTAGAAGAATAAGATTTAAAGCTAAAACATTTGGAGCACACAAAAAAGAATGCCAGCCTAGACATGATGACATGTCATGGTTAGAGTGTTGACAGATGCTTATTTGCAGGGTTCAGACACCAGGGACTGACCATGTAACACATGAAAGGCTGCCAGAATGGTAAACACATTAAAAAATGTTTGCAAAAAGAGACTGTCAACCTTCAGTAGAAACAGGTATTTGTGCTATCGTGTCTCTGAAGATGTAATTTCTTTCCCCATAATTTGACCGTCCCTGAGAAAAAACCTGATCAGTATTTTGGGAAAAGAAATCATAACTCCTACTACAAAAATAACCCAAACAAGATAGTCCTTCAGTGCAAGACTAGTAGTTATTGACCGGGTTTATTTTATTTTTTATTATCTGCACCAGAAGCAACAATTTTAGCAGAATCATTTAGAAATATCTGCATGCCCCATTCAACCACATCTATAGAGTCCAAGACTTTCCAAGCCATCACCAAGAATACCCTCACCAGCTGTCAGGAGCAGACTTTGTATTTTCATTGTAAAACTCAAAGCACTGAATGAAAGGCAAATTTTGAGGACCAGCTGCCTTGGTCCAGCAAAGCTTATTGTTCTGTCCATGTTGGAGGAAGTTTTGTGGGCATTTCCAACACAGATGGATTGACACTAAGACAATTTATTTTGTTAATTAAGTGGAACAAAAAGCAAATATAGCAATTCTGTGACAGCACTTGCATGAGTCAGATGCAAGGGTCTATGGATGGCTCACAAATACAGATTATTTGTGTCTTGCACTATACTTCCACTCAGCACAGAGCCCTGTTCAGTGCCAAAATTATGAGAGTTACACAAGAGATGTTAAGATTCCCAAAACCCTGTCAGTGGACTTAGAAGGATGATCATGACCTTTGACTATAACACTGTTTTACTCTCCAAGATCTCAACACAAAGAGAAGAGGGTTATCCCATACTTCAAAACAGCAAAAAGCCTTTTTGAGAAACTTGGCCAGTTACTCTCTGTCCTGAAGCACCGAATTAATGAAATCCCAAAAAGAGTTTACAAATACAACCACACATTCATGGACAAAAAGGCTAGATCACCAAAGCCTGAGAGAGCCACTGCAGTCCAGACATCATGTAAAAGCCTTTGTACATTCCCTGCCCGATGGCACTCTGGCAGCAGTACAGATTTAGTGAAAGTTCCATAAATTCCAGTGCAATTAAAACCCAAATAACATCGCTGCATTTATGAGCCCTGCACTTGTCCCACCCCCATCCTAGGCATCTCATACAAAGAGGGAAAACATCATGTTATGAACAACCTAGATCCAAAATCAGTATTTAACAGTCAAGGAAAAGTGCATCTAACCAAATTCACACCCAATGTAAATTGCTGTGTTATCATGATCTGCAATTATTTGACTTTTAGTTTTTATTTTTAAATGGAATATGAAAGTGTTGCATGGGACTGTTACCTGTAAATATGTCTCTTACTTCAGGTTTAAAAAAATTCACCTTTATAAATCAGCAAAAAGCATAATTTGCAGGCATAAAGTCAACACATTAGACAATATCTTTTCAACAGAAAAGAATGTGCATAACAATCACAATGCTTAAGGCAAACTATATGTTTTTTTGAATACCTAATGACATGTTTATTCTCTTTCTCAGCAGGTAGTATTTTCATAACAAGTTGTTTTAACTTTTTTTTTTGAGATCCAATCTTCTCTATGTTGCACAAAGGATTTTATTTTTGTTTTAAGGAAAATGAGCCATGTATTCAAGACCTCTCCTGTTGCATTACCAAATGCAAGGCACAGAATTGAAATACTAAGTTCACCTGCTACATGTCTTTTTACAGACACTTTTCTAGCACTTAGAGTATATTAGGATGTGCTAATTTGATAACACAGAAACAAAAAAGTTAATTGTCACACAAATTTCAAATTTTGCACACAATAACAGCTTTTTAGTGAAAAAAAACCTTAAGGATTTTGCATAAGTCCTCATACAGTAAGGCACAAAGTTTTGCAAGCCTCTAGCACAGAATGGCAGCCCCTCCTCCACACAAAGTGTATTCAGAGTTAAAACAGGTGCAAAAAAGAAAAATCCTTAGGGATTACTGCAGAACATAAGCCACATCAAACTTATCAACATGCAATTTTTAAAGGGAATTTTTCACTCTGACGGACCTTAAGAGCAATTCCTCACAATGAAGAATTTGTAATTTTTGTTGGTGATTAAGGATTTTAGTCATAGCACAGAATCAGAGATTGAGCTGCAGGGCAAAGGCATGTCACATGGAAGAGAAAAGTCTATCACTTCAAAAAAAAAAAATCACCAAGGAAATGAAGTGGTCATTCCTGCCTCCCTACAGATCAGGCTTTGAGCAGCCCCAACAAGGCCTTGTCAAGTGACACCTGATGAGAGCAGGAGTGGTGCAAAGCAGAACATGAGGCTCCAAGTGTGCAGAGCAACTCAGACAGGCATGCACACAGCTGGAAGGGAAATGAGGGAGCAGAAGATATGCTCCACCAACCTACCCCATGCCACCATGTTATTTCTCTCATTTGTTCTACCTGTCTGCTCAGATTACCTAATATGAACCTCACGCTGCACTTACAGTGCTGGCCAAGCCAGCGGATAAATTACTTTTGACGGAATTAGGAAAATTGTGCTGTAATTGGGTGTTCCTCAGTGATCAACATGAGACTGCCTGATCACCATGCTGAGCTGGAAAGGAGATTTCAGGCCTACTGGATTTTCTGTGTCGAGAGGAGAAAATTTCTACAGCTCCTGGGAGCTAGAAGACAAATTCCTTCCTCACACCATTAACTAATGTACTTAAAACATTTCCTAGAAAATAGACCTGGCACTGCCTAAAAGTGTTGGAGATCTTTGCCAAAGGCCTCAGTGCAGACAAAAGAGTGAAGAGTAAAGATTGTTCCAACTTAAAGCTACACACTCATAGAGATCACAGCAGGCAAATGCATTCCCTTGCCCAGGGGTACCCAGGAGACAGAAGCAGAAAGGGTCACAAGGCCCCAAGCATTTTAAATTATTCACATCCTGCCCCTGCTTTTCCTACTAAGAATCACAGAACATCCTGAGTTAGGAGGAGTCCACAAGGATCAAGTCCAAATCCTCTAGTCTTGAATGGGACAAGCCCAAGAACCACACCATGTGCCTGAGAGCGTTGCACAAACACTTCTGGAAATCCGGCAGGCTCGGTGCAGTGACCACTTCCCAGGGGAGCCTGTCCCAGGGCCCAAGCACCCTCTGGGGGAAGAACCTTTCCCTCTCATCCAGCCCACTCCTCTTCCTCCTTCACACAAATTCAGGCCGTTCCCCCAGGTCCTGTCCCTGGTTCCCCCCAGGCACAAGAGATGGGTGCCTGCCCCTCCTCTGCCCCTCATGAGAGGAAGCTGGAGATTGCTGCGAGGTCTCCCCTCAGCCTCCTCTTCTCCAGGCTGCTGAACAGAGCAAGTGACCTCAGCCACTCCTCACATGGCTTCCCTCAAGGCCCTTCACCATCTTTGTAGCTTTGGATGCTAACAGCTTTATATCCTTACCTTGTGGTGCCTAAAACTGACCATGGAACCAAGTCCATCCATGAAATTGCCATCAGTGAGTATTTCTGTAGGTACTTACTACTCAAATTTCAGACCAGTATACTGCCCCAGATGGTCTACCCAGTGCCCTGGCCATAGTGAGCCAGGGTAGAGTTCAGACCAGATTTTCCTTATGGAACAATATTGGAAGAGGACTAAAAAGTTTGATAGGCACACTTTTTGTAACGCTCTGTATGACCCATCAGCACACACAAAGCACTCACACTTTTTCTTTCCAATTAGTTTGGTATTTGAGGGAGAAGAAAGGGTGAAACTCAACACAGTTTCAAGTGCACAGAGCCTGCAAGTGGACTCGAGCTTCTCAGGTGATTTATAGCCCATCTCCTGAAGGAGCAGAAACTAATGAGTAAAACAAAGTCCCTTTAATCTGCCTTTGCCTGCAAATTCTTTCTTATAATCCCCGTCTTTGTTCCCTCTTGGTTGGCTGCTCACCAAATTTACATTTCAGAGTCTTCCCAAATATTCCTTTCAGTCTGTTAGTGACACAACATATAATCACCCGACCTGAGCCTATTACTAATAAACAAACACGAGGATTGCCAGCTTTTTTGTGTGCCTTTGAAAAATCTAATTGATTAAATATTGAGAGCCTTCAAATATTTAACTACTCAGTCAGCACACAGAAAACCTAGAAATTTACTTTTCCTTCAGGGAATGTCACCTATTTGAAGTGACTAGGATGGCAAAGTGCTACAGGTGTATTTTCATAGCTTAAATTATATTTAGATAGTAAAGAGCAAGAAGTAGGAGGTGACAAAACCACATTAACCACCATATAAGCATTAAAAAGTAGAGGGAATAACCAGATCTGCCCTGAGCAGACCCAGTAAGATCAATTTAAAAAGAAAGGTGAACGGAAGATGAACATGAAACTCAACTACTTATAACCTTGCATCAGTTCTAAAATTCCAGGTTTGTTATGTGTCAAAATCAAAGACAAAACAACAACTGTGTGGCAGGCACTGAGGACCAAAGGAAGTGAGATGTTTTGATATTAAAGCATCGTAGCTGTCATCACCTGTGCTAAATGTTGTTACTAATTTCTATCACCTTATCCCGTAAATTAAAGAGCTGATAGATCACAACAGTACAGAAAAGAGCTATGAATCAGTTAAGGACCAGACTTATTTTCATAGCTATAGATGAAGAAAAATTAACACATCTAGTCCAATCCCATCTTTAAAAAAGGGGCAAAGTGTTCAGCGTGCTGGGATTCTCACTGGGACAGGTCACAGAACACATCTATCCCCCAAGCCCCTCAAGAGCTGCCTGAACACACACAGACCAGAAAAAATATCCTCCAAATACTGACACTCAGCAAACAGCTTGCATCCTTTGGTCTTGCCTTTGCTTCAGCATCTTCCTTTAAAAACAGGAACAGAAAAAGTTGTATTTCCCTGAATGGCAAGGGTATTGCAGAGCTGCATTTGAAATTCTTCCCGAGATACCTGAAAGATTGAGGAGGCTGGAAGAGGTCACCAAGATAAACCTCAGATAACCATTTCAAATGCAAGGCTGAGCAAAAGCCATGGATGGATTTCAAAATCTGACCCTTGCTGGAAAAAGGAACTTTCCACTCTCTAAGACTGCATTAATTTTCTAAACTGAATATTTAGGACTTTCACCCTCCTCCTGGGAGTCAGGTACAGGCTGGGGGCAGAAGGAAGAATTTTCCACACACAAACTTTATAGACACAGTATGAGTTATTTCACTTTTTGTAACTTACAATTCAACTATGCTCACACCTTTTTTCAGCCTCTAACTCTCTGTAAAAGAGCCACTGACAGAAATAATTGCTGATTAAAAGAACGTCTTTCTAAAAGAGATGCCTTATTAATGGGAACTGCTAATTTTGAGAAGGAAGAAAAGCAGATTTTCAAGGAATGCTTGTTATTTTAAGAATGTTGTTTTGAAGGATGTGTTTAATGTACAGTAGAGGTTCACCTCTCTTTGTTGGGCAGCAGAGGTAATCATCACTATGGAATAAACATCAGGCATATTTACCAAGATGAATATTAGATTCAGTAAGAGCACTGAGGGCTGCTGGGGTTGTGCCATCACCCCATGTTAAACCTATTAAATCTTTATAACAACTGGCATTAGCAGAAGCATTTCATTAACAGGCTAATGAATACACTGGTACTCTCTGGCACTCTGGTTTTAATCACTGAAAGGTAGTTTTATCCCAATCCCCAAATTTGGGGATATGCCTATGTGTGAATATAAGTGCTGGTGATCACAGCAACATCAAACAAAGTCCGACAGCACCATAATCTTACAGGGGAAAAACAGAATAATAACGAGGATTTACGTCAGTACTTCTTAAAACAGTTTCAATTAAAAATATGCAACAGTGATACCATCAAACAAGAAATTGGTTCTGCATGACTGAAACAAAGACCTACTGCTCTGACTGTATTTATTGAGCAGAGGCCTTTGACTTTCTGAGGAGGCAGGCAGCCAAAAAGTTGCATTAAAACATAGCTTGAAATCCAGCCAGTTTCTAAAATTCTCCTGAAAGAGAATGAACTCTGTGTTGTGCAGAATTAGATTAATTTAACAATGGTCTTTTCACCCATACTTGGTAAATGTAGCCCTTTTTTTTCTACTGGAAAATAATTTTCTGAATTGCCAGGTCCAGTAAGGTACTGCCTTTCATGTAATAAATAAAGAAAATACAAAAAAAAATTAATCAGAAATCACCCCCATCACACTGCTTGACAACATTTTGCCTCCTTCTCCCTCCTGAGACTTGTGGGATTTTTCCATCTGACTCTCAGTTTACTTTCCATTGTGCAGGTTACTCTTGGCTCTAAAAAAGCCACATGTAAAGAATCCATTTTTGTCACTACACAGGTGTAATTCAGGAATTAATATCCAGGTTCCTAGCACAGCCAAAGTCCAACAGAAACTTAGAGCAAAAAGCATAAACCCTGTTTGTGACAGTCATCCTGACAATTCCTACCCAAACTGGGGCTTGATCTGAGACATAATTAATGTGAATTGTATCCCAGGTTTACAGTTTAGCTGTTAGAATACAAATGAAATTATTACCAACCACTAAAAATGTCTTTGACTTAGGAAATGCACACAAATTGCATATCTGTCAAAGCAGAATAATAGCATTTATTATTATTATTATTATTATTCACATTTAACACTGGCAAGTTTGCAAAGATTAAAAAGAAATTTGGTTGCTTTTCCAAAGCTTCCCATAGTTCTGAATTGTTTTATTGTGAAACATTTCAGTTTTGTAACTGCCAGAAAAAAACAGTATTTCCACAGCAACTAATATATCTATTATTATTTTAAGATAAAAGCCACCAAAAATCTAAGCTTGCACAAAAAAAAAGACTACAAAGCACTGGAAACCAGTGGAAATGTGGTATTTCTACTGCAATTAGAGAAAAGATGAGCTTAAACAATACCAGAATTAAATGCTTTTGTGCCATATTCATATTTAGTTCTCACAAGGAACATGGGGACTGAATGTTTGCATTTCATTAGAAATTGTCGACTGAAGTGGTGGGAGTACTGGAAAATATGAATACATTTCCAACACCAGTAGATACTTTAATTTTTAACTCCTTACTTTTCTTGTGAAGAAATAGCCAAGCACATATATTTGGAAAACTGTCATTCAAATTGTCTAGGCACATAAAACCCTAGTAGACACATAAATAACTACTTAGACGCCATTTGAAAACATACTTCAGAGACTACACTGATAAATATGATTAGAACATCAGCAAAAATAAAGTATTTATTCCAGAACTATTTAAGTATCTCTATAAAACAGATCATATAACATATGATATCATATGCATGATATGATGAACATAAAAGGAAGTATATTTGTGCATATATCTGCACATACGTGTGCCTCAACACATTTTCATTCTTCACCACACACACAAATACACAGTTACTACAAGATACACAAACATTTTCCTCCCCACAGCCTTGTTGCATATGGCAGAGCAAACATAATGCACGAAGTTGACACTAAATGTTTCCCATTAAAGTTCTGCAGAAACACCAATGAAACACCAGAGTGCCAAAATGTCTGAGTGGCTTGAGCAGCCCAGGGAGATGGAAGGGGATGACAGTGTTGTATGGGGTGGATTCTCACCTGAGCCCTCCCCACCACTCCCCTTGGATGCAAGCCTGGGTTTGAAGCCATAAACTTGCAGTTTTTATGGGATAAATGGCCCAGAAAGTTTGTAAAGAAGAACAAGCATTCATTGTGATGAAGAGTACAAGCATCTCATGATGGGGAGACAGACTAGGTTGCTCAAAGTCCCATCCAACCTGACATTGGACACTTCCAGAAACAGCAACATTACATATCACCTACTCAGAATTAAAAAAACCCTAGTATTTGTTTACAATTTATTTACTGGCTATTTCATTGTTTGTGAAACCCTGATGTTCTGAGCACCTTCAAATTGTATTTAAAGCTGCAAGAATACCCAGGGCTTCACAAGTGAGATCCAAATTTCCCAAATGAATGTGCAAATGATTCAAACCTGCATTATGACCACACTGGCAGTTTATTGCTTTGAGTCACTCCAGTGCTGTACTTGGCCTGGCAACAGAAGAGAGCATGACTATAGCTCTCATCTTCTCAATTAACTCGTGTAGTTTAAAAGGCAGCTGAAAAGCAGCTTGGTCTCGTGATACTGAAAGGACAAGAAATACTTCACTCTCTCTCTGTCTCTTTCCCAAACCAGAGAATATTCTCACAAAATAAGGTCAGGAAATCTTCCACCAGCAGCCCCTACAGTTCACCCAGACTGCCCACTTCACAGTTTTGATATGGCTGGCACAGGGCACACAGGCACTTCCAGCCACGAGTCTCGCAGGGCATGGGTTCAGTCTGCCCAAGCTTCTGTTGGCAGAAGCAACTCTCACCCAGTCAACTTTGAAATGGAAACACCCACTTAAATGGTGCTACTGGCAGTGTTTTAATATTTTCCATATATTTCAAAACAGATCCGCTTATCCTATTACTGCTGATCCAGCTTTTTTTTTTCCAGTGTACGTCAGCAAACATAAATCTCTTTCTGCTAACGTGGTACAAAGGCAATAATAGAACAATTACAACTGCATTATTGCTAATGAATACAAATCTTACTACACCTCTTTTTTTCAATCATATATTATGTTATTCAAAGAAATATGCAGGTATCTCAACAACAGACACAGCTATTCCTGTTAACCTTGCACCTTAACTGTTCTCTGGTTTATATCCTCTTCCCCATCTGCTTTTTGTTTCTGTGAAATAAAGCAGATGACTCTCAGAAAGTTGAAATCGTCTTAGCCAAAACACAGAAACCAATCAAGTCTAGGCCTTTCTCCCTCCTTCCCTCTCCACCCCAGTCCCCTGATGATAATAGCTACAGATGAAGCCCACAGACATAAAACGCCAGATGCTAGTCCAAATTACTTGTGACTACCCGACTGCAACTGAGCGCATATTCTTCTTCAACATGAAGAACATGGCCCCCTTCCCCTTGGAACACTTTATTTGGACAATTTATTCTAATATTTGTTCGGGAAAGGGGGATGGAAAAACTGCAGACATCTTTGGGGACTTCCAGCCTGAGCTCTGAATGCACTTGTTTTGATCTTCTGTTATTGCTATACCTTGTTACACTTGTCACATCTTATTCAGTAAGGTCAGACTGTGTTCAACAAGGAGGCAAACCAGTGTGCTGTTAGGTAATATGGCTGTTTCGTCTCAAAACAAAACATAAAAAGCCAGATTTGGCAAAATTTAGCTCAAAGTGGACATAGAGACCACAACAGAGTTTTCTGTGATGCATGGACATTGGTGATTCCTCTCTAAATATCACAGGATAAATCTTGTTTCAAAAATTACTATCCAAAATTATCCACCTATTGAGGGCTATACTTTCCTTCCACATCAAATTTCTAAATTGTTTTGTAAAGTTTTTCAATTACTTCAGCCATGCTTAAAATATGCAGGGAAGAAAAAAAAAAATCTCATACCCAAAGATTCAAAAGGCTAAATCTAAACATTTCACTTCTAAACTGCCTGTGCAAAATCAAAACTCATGTAATACCTCAGAGACAAATTAAGGAACCAAAAATATTGTAACTGCTGCGCATTTTACTAGGCATGTCAGCTAAAACTGCTCTCTGACTTGCCCTGTCATGTAAATTACCGTGTAACATCCTTTTGACCACCAATAGACTGTAATTTCAACAAGCAAGCATACAAATCAAATAGCCTCCAGACCTTCTCAGTATTAATGAAAAAGCATTTGTTTCCAGGCATATAAAGTATTAACTTGTTAGTATTAACAGTGAAGCACACAAGTGACAGTGGATTCTAGGGAAAGCTTACATCTCTAAAACCTCTTGACATCTTTAGAAGCTTTAAAGCAAACCCCCGTGCTCTGTGAAAACATTGATAAGGAAAAGCTTTTCCAGGGGAGCTAAGCCCTCCATGGGCAACAGACAGCACTGACTCTAAATGCTGAGGAACTCAGATTCTTCTTTTTCTTTTTAACTTGTCTTGGAATTGAGTTTATGTGAGAGATGTATTACTAGAGCCTGGGCAATGCTGCCCCATCAAGTGGATCTGATTGAAGTGCCAGTTGTGTGAACCAAGATTTCAGTTTCCGATACGGGGACAAACACAGTGGTTCACCATCAGAAAAAGGGTGTTATCTGTAGGGTGACCACTGTCATAATAGAGAGCTAACACATGCTGCAAGCAGAAACCATCCTTCCTGCTATGTGTTCAGAGAGTTCAGATCCTGAATGTTTTCTCAACATCAGGAAAGCAAACCAAAACCCACCAAATAACCCAAAATCTAGGCAATCTCCTAAAAACACCCTACAGAACACACAAGCCTCAGCACTTAGGTGGAGTCCAGCAGTCACATATCATCATTAATTGATTGTAGAACATCCCATACACTGGGAGCAAGAAGGGACAATCTTGGCCTTTCTTTGTGTTCTCAAGTCTCTGGCTCTGTTTCCTGCCTGGACACGAGTGCTGCACAGGCAGATCTGATCCCACCTGTGGCACTGATAAGCCATGTCCAGTGATCCCAGCTGGGGAGCTTGCCTGGGCAGCAAACACAACACTTGCCCTTTTCTCCTTTGCTGCCTCTCTCCCGTGATCCTCAGCATCTTTATTCACAGTGCACACTGCAAGTCAAAGACCTTTCACTGCCTGACCCAGCTGGCCTCTCTCTTTTGAATCCACAACAAAACATCTCCCCCATCCCTCAAGAAGACTGCCATGGTTAATTCTCTACTTTCAGAGTGGCATTATTTCTTCAGTGCTACAGCAAAACTTCTTCCAGCCTGAACCATGGTGGAATTGTTTCATTTCCTGTTTGCTCAAAGCTGATTTTCACAGGTCCTGATCACACGATCTAATAAAAAAATTAATAAAAATATCACATTTAATTGGAGCTGAATCATTTCATAGAGACACACTTTTTAAAACCAGCTTTCAGGGACAGACCTAAAGTGTTTGAGTCAACAGGCGAGTCGCTAAGAAGATGGGGCAGACTGTACATTGTCTAATTCTACAACTTTTAAAGAAAAACCTTGCCCTGCTTGACACAGACCAGGGACTTAAATTTTTATCCCCAGCTCAGTAATGCAACTGTCAGTCCACAGGGCTTATGCATCTTCTGCACACAAAGAGACTTTTGTGGCTCACCAGGCAATGACAACCAATTGTGAAAGCTGGAGAGGTGCTGTAAGGAATCCTCCTCTCAGGATGGGTTCTGTGAAGCACCCTGGACTCCAGGTGGATTGCTTTACAGACACAGGGCTTACATTTCCATCTCGGGTGACCTCCTGCATGATGCAGGTCACAGTATTCCTCCCTGCCAAGCCACTCTGTCTAGCCCAACTACTTGTGATGGCAGTAGAGTGTAAGATGCAATTTAAATGTGATAGACAGCTTCACCACATCCACCAGCAAGTTGTTCCAAGGACTAATTACCCTCTCTTAAAAATACACCTTGTGTTTCCTGTTTGATCTTTGCTGACTTCAACTCTCAGCTGCTGGATCCTGTGGCTTTGCCTGCTAGCTAAAGAGTCCTTTGCTCCAGACATCTTATCCCTCAGTGGGTACTTACAGACCATGATTAAATAGCCACTTAACCTTCTCTTCAGTAAGGTGAGTCCTGTGAGAGCAGATGGTGCTGAGCACCTCTAAAAATCAGCAGTGCAGCTATTTCTGTTGGTAAATTGCCAGCTGATTGTTTTGCTAAGGCCGGTTATGAAGAGCTGCTGGCACCTCTGACAGATAGAGGAGGTGCTCAGCATGGTCCAGCATTTCATTTTTCATACCCCAGTTCCTAAAGGCCAAGGACATAATCTCCTGCATTCACCAGCCCTAATGCAGCAAGAACCAATCTCTGTCAACAGAGATGCACATTAAAGAGGACTCAGTGCCTCAGGACTGAGAAAGCTTTATTTCCATGATCTCTGCAGTGCTGGTACTAAATAAATACCAAACCCAACCATGCTGCTCATTCTTGGTACTCTGAGAAAAGGTAAGATCTCACATTGCTAAAGCAGGAAATGGAAGCTGCTCTGCATTGAGAGAAAAACCAGGTCCTGCCAGGGCACAGGCAGGAGCCCTGGAGTGACTGGCTGGAGGAAAGCACAGCAGTGGCACCAGCCCTTCCCTCTCCTTGCCAGAAACAACCCCAGCAGCAGCTGCCACGGCAAGGAACCACTGTCAACAATTGGTCTGAAGCTGTCAAAGATTTTGGACCTTTTGGGCCTCTTCTGCCCAAGCTGCTGTCCTTCGTAGAGCAGGTAGAGAGGCTCCCTCCTCTGAAGAGGCTGTTTGCCACAGGGTCATTCCCATTGCCCTTCAGATTCCCAGAAAGGAGTGTTGCATCTCAGCAAGTACATCATTTTCCTGGTATGCCAAACAGTGAGACAATTACCTGCATCTTCTGCCCAGGCACTGCAGAAGCAAGATTCTACTGCTGTGATTCCTCCATAAATAGGCTGGCTCTACTGGTGTGAAATATATAAAACTCCAATTCCTTTGCTATTGGTGCTGGCACAAACACATCTTGCAGCTGCAAGACTCCAGAACCTCCAATAGAGGAATATTTAGATGGCTCTGGGAAGAAAAACCTTTCCATTCACACAATGCTACAAAGATGCCCATGTTACTAGGTAAAGGCATGAATTCCTGGACACACAAGGATAGGACATGGGAGGATTCTTGACCTATCAGAGCCTCTAGCTTTGGACTAGATGGTACATTCAACTTCCCAATCATGGTCAGACTTCAGTTGTGAAATACTTTAACCAATAACTTAACCCAAACCCACCACACTGAGACCCCAGCCATTCCTCCCTCTGCTATTTTTAGCTCCTTGTGGGAACTAAGCCCAGTGCTAACAGCTTTCTGAGCAGTGCTTTAAAACCACTCAGGCATTTGAGAGGAGGACCCCAACATCCCAATTTAAACAGAGAACTGTCCCCCTGACCAAGGTAACCAAAGTACATGAAACGTAAGAATAGGACCCATATGGTTTTCATAATTAATTATTTCCAGTGAACTGAATTCAGTTGTAATTGGAATTAAAAAATCTTCAGTGCCTCAGGACTGAGAAAGCTTTATTTCCATGATCTCTGCAGTGCTGGTACTAAATAAATACCAAACCCAACCATGCTGCTCATTCTTGGTACTCTGAGAAAAGGTAAGATCTCACATTGCTAAAGCAGGAAATGGAAGCTGCTCTGCATTGAGAGAAAAACCAGGTCCTGTCAGGGCACAGGCAGGAGCCCTGGAGTGACTGGCTGGAGGAAAGCACAGCAGTGGCACCAGCCCTTCCCTCTCCTTGCCAGAAACAACCCCAGCAGCAGCTGCCACACCAAGGTATCACTGTCAACAATTGGTCTGAAGCTGTCAAAGATTTTGGACCTTTTGGGCCTCTTCTGCCCAAGCTGCTGTCCTTCGTAGAGCAGGTAGAGAGGCTCCCTCCTCCGAAGAGGCTGTTTGCCACAGGGTCATTCCCATTGCCCTTCAGATTCCCAGAAAGGAGTGTTGCATCTCAGCAAGTACATCATTTTCCTGGTATGCCAAACAGTGAGACAATTACCTGCATCTCCTGCCCAGGCACCGCAGAAGCAAGATTCTACTGCTGTGATTCCTCCATAAATAGGCTGGCTCTACTGGTGTGAAATATATAAAACTCCAATTCCTTTGCTATTGGTGCTGGCACAAACACATCTTGCAGCTGCAAGACTCCAGAACCTCCAATGGAGGAATATTTAGATGGCTCTGGGAAGAAAAACCTTTCCATTCACACAATGCTACAAAGATGCCCATGTTACTAGGTAAAGGCATGAATTCCTGGACACACAAGGATAGGACATGGGAGGATTCTTGACCTATCAGAGCCTCTAGCTTTGGACTAGGTGGTACATTCAACTTCCCAATCATGGTCAGACTTCAGTTGTGAAATACTTTAACCAATAAGTTAACCCAAACCCACCACACTGAGACCCCAGCCATTCCTCCCTCTGCTATTTTTAGCTCCTTGTGGGAAGTAAGCCCAGTGCTAACAGCTTTCTGAGCAGTGCTTTAAAACCACTCAGGCATTTGAGAGGAGGACCCCAACATCCCAATTTAAACAGAGAACTGTCCCCCTAACCCAGGTAACCAAAGGGACAGAAAGTACATGAAATGTAAGAATAGGACCCATATGGTTTTCATAATTAATTATTTCCAGTGAACTGAATTCAGTTGTAATTGGAATTAAAAAATCTTTTTGACATCCAATGAAAGGATAAAGAGGGTTGCAGCTTTTTTAACCCACCCCTCCAAAGTAAATATGCACACAAGTATGCATAGATGAAAGGGGCAAAGAGGACCAGAGGGCAGAGAAGAGACAGAAAATGTAAATAAGGAGGAGGCAGGCTATAGGCCTCTGAAATACTTTCCAGATTTCCTGCCAGTAAACATCAATTGAATACGAAGCTACTGAAGTATAATTACCTCCTTGTCAATCCTAACATTAACATTTTTCTAACTCTTCAATGACAATCACTTCTTTCAACGCTCCTTAATAACAATTCATTTACTTATCCTTTCATGGATGTGTAGGACTGAAGTCAATAACTTCACATCCTTAAAGCAAAATTAGAAAGCTGTGGATCAGAGACAGCTGCTGAAACCAAAATGGATTTCTGAACAGCCAGAATTTTCCAAAATAGACTTTCCACTTCTTTCAAAACTGGAAAATTATTTTTTACAAGGTTACTTTATTCATTCTTTTCTCTTTCATTCATGAACACTAGAAAAATTAGTATTCAAAAGGCAAGTATTATGGATAAACAAGCCTGTAAGACCCCTCCTCCCTGCACTTCCTTTCAAGCAGCTTACAAAGTACTTCTCACAAATGTATGCAATAAAGAACACAAGACAATCCAGTTATTGTTCAGGCCTTTAGCACAGACAGGTTGCATGTCCTGGGCAAGCCACTCAGCATACACCTGCTAACTTCCTCCAATAAATGAAACACTAGAATGGCATTCACCTTCTTCAAAACACCAGGAAGAGTGAGGAAAGGAAAAAGAGAGCATCAACTAGTTATGAGGTCATAGCAGAACTAGGATATAACACTTGTTCAAGTTTTCCTCAGTCCTTCTGAGCAACAGCAAATGTGATTAAAGCAAACAAATAGGAAATACTAGAATCACATCATTTGGCACAGCACAGTCCTGGGGCCTGCCTTCCCGCCCCCCTCCCATTTAATTTTTGTTAAAATCAAGTTCTAGTTCTTCTGACAAGTTACCTTCAAAATACACACCAAATGAATAGACTACATGGGGCAAAGGTGCTGACTTTTATCTAGTTTTTCTCCAGAGTTACACTTAAAAACTGCAGAAGTTCCTGAGCCAAGCTCCACAAAAGAGTATTTAATCACAGAAGATGGTTGCTCACTCAGAAGCTGCCCTAACTGGATGTGAAGCCAATAGATGGAATGAACTAAGTAACCAAAGGACACAGAAGTGAAGCAAGATACAGAGAAGATTGTGTATTCAACCTTTTGTTGTGATCACCGTGAACTGACAAAGGAAGTCTGCATACAGCCAAATAAAGACAGACTATGAAAGTATGAATTTCATCTAAAAACCCATGTAAGTGTGATATGAACTGTGATACAGTGTGATTTAAACTGTGCACCTTAGTCAGTGAGGTAGTCATGCATAGCCCCAGTCTCTTACCAACAGGGTAAGTGTAAGAGAGTTGGAAGAACAAACCATGTGATATAACAAACTATTCATTGCAATATAAAGACTACTCTGTGAAAATCTCTAATAACCCAGTGCAAAACAACAACTAAAACTATTTAGTGCAATACAACAGGTAAGGACCTCTGTTTCATCGTGATCTCCTTTTAAACATCCTGCTCTCAATTCTGTCAGTTCTCAGGTGGCATATTTAGACCCTTCATGGCTAAGTGCCATTAGAGCTAGAGAAATATTAATACACCTAATCAGGTCTCAGCTCCTCTCTCAATAGACCATATCTCTGCCAGGGATTTATCAGGGAAAAAAAAAAAATTTGGTTCTTGTTCCTAAAGTGGTGCCTGCAGTGTTGTATGGGAGAATTCCCATCTTAACTGGTTGTTTCCCCAGGATTATATGGAGAAATCTCTGGAAGTCAGCCTGTCCTCATAAAGCAAAAAAAATCTTTAAAGCCTTCTTCAGAAAATGATTTCTGGTCTTGATGCACTTCTCCAGTGTCTTACCCGTGATTCATCTGGATGCTGAACTGGTTTGCCAGAGCGATGGACCTGATTATCAGGAACACTAAACAACCATCAGTGCTTACCATCTTTAAAACCATAACCAATACTATGCTGTTGGGACAAAAGCTTTCACTACATCCTACAGTTTCTCTTCATCCTTCATTTGTTACACCCTAAATAATAATGGCAATTAATAGAATCCTTACAAGAGGAGCTGAGTAATGTTGTGTAGCAGTTTAAAACTTCAACATGAGTCTTGTAATGAATTCCTCCAGGGAAGAACTTTCTTTTCTGTGTGGGTGTCAGAGAGAAACCCAAATAGTTAAATATAACCCCAAAGAAATAAAACTTGTTAGATGTTTTCACTTAAAGACGTTCAGCCAGCTCTCACCTCAGACTTGGCCTCTTGTTGAATTCAACAGCAAAACTGCCATTGACTTCAGCAAGAACAAGGTCATGGTCCTTCTGTGCTGCTGACTGGGTGATAGCACAGCAGAGGTCCTGAATTTAAAGAAGAGAGAAATCAATACACAGCCTACAGCTGTCTGGTTACATCTCCCCAGCTACCTATAGACTCACACTGGGGACTTCAATTAGTTTTCACTTTCTGGGCTTTCTGGACAAAAGGTTCGTATGACAGTGTGTGACACATTAGGCTTTATCTGGGTTCTCAGAGGGAGTGTAGTCAAAAGACCATTGAGATAAACACGACTGCCAGTGTCTGGGTGTCCTGCTGAGGAGGCTGTTCCTTGTATATTATGTGCAACCCACTGGGAGCATGCAGACAAACACAAAGCTCTCTTTTATGGAGCAGCTAATGTCAACAGTGGTGCCTGCACCACATGACTTGATGCATCAGGGAAATCCAGCCCAAACACTTCCTATGTTGCACAGAAAAGGCATAAAAAATCATTCCAGATGACTACAGTGATTTTGGTATCTGCTTCCATTCTCACAAAACTAAGCACAAAGCTTGCCCTCCGTATGTTCAAAACAAAAAAGTAGCTTGTATTAAAAAAAAAAAAGAAATAAATGCTCATCTGTATGAGCCTTTGTAGAAAAAATGCAGGTTCTTTCTTCATAAAAATACACTCTCACATATACCAACATGCATATTGGTAAGGGAACCTTCATCTTCTGCTTTACAGAAAACTGCTTTTAATTTACAGGAATTTCTGTTGCTTTCAAATGTTTTCAAACTTGCCTTATTATATTTAGTGTTTCCTTTGCCCAGCATCAGAATATTATAAAACCAATAAAACCAAAAGCATAAGAATGGTGCTAACTGCAACCCAGAGATACAGATGAATCTTCCATACTGCCAGCATCAACTATCCTTTGCCTAAAAAAACAACTGCTTAACAAACGAGCATTTAAATAAGCTTTTACTAAACTTCAGCATGAACTGTTAAGTGTGTATTTGGTAAACTTTGCACTAGGGTTTTAATTAAAGCCACCCGCCATATAAACTGCATTGTTTCTGCTTCTTTTTTCCCCTCCATGCATCAGCCTTCTCTCTCCCCAGCTTTAAGTGAAGAGGCAGATTTGTCTGAAGCTCTGGCCAGAGGAAAAACTCAAAGGCAGCTCCATTTCCTGGGATGGCTGTGAGTGAACACAGCAAGGAAATAACACCCGTGCACATTATGGATGACCTTGGGAGCATCAATCCATTGGCTGGCTGTACTTCTGGCAGCTGAGAGCTGCATCATCAAAAATCCTCCTGACCATGGAAACACATGCAGTGTTGGCACAGACACAGCGATCCAATACACTCAGCAAAGGCAGGTTCAGGGAAGGAACAAACAGAAAAGCTCATGCTTACAGTCAAAAGCAGCCAATTCTCTCTCATTCAGCCTTGGAAATTGGCAAAAAAACAATACAGTATTTCCCTGCTTCGTTTTTGCTTTCTGGTAACTTCCCCCATCAATCCTTGCAGGTATAAATACTGCTATGTAATCTGGTTGAGGGCAGGTTCACTGAAACATATTGGCTTGTCTGGAGGACTTTTGATAAAAAAATGGGTCTTTTTAATGTAACCATAAAAGTGACATTCTTATAACGTTCAAATATGACAATACTACATCAATGCTTACAAAACACTATTCACCAGATAATTCATGGCAGAGTGACAGAGAAGAAAAACTTCAGTGAACTTCAAATATACTGACTGCAAAAGCTAACCACATTAAGGCAACATCCAGAATTTAAAATAAGCAGCTACAGAGGTGACTTGGGGAAAATCTATCATGTTGGGCTGCACCAAATATACAATCCTTTAACTAATTAAAACCAAAACATTTGATTCTTTTGCAAATGCTAATCATCTCTTTTTGAAATATTAATCATCCAAGTAGCAAACTGCTTACATTTTTGTCAAAAATTGAAATGTATTGCCTCAAACTTTAAAAATTCCACATTAGTGATACCCATCAAAAGCCTTGAACTTTCAATCAAACACTGTCTACAGAGGAGCAATGAGGTAAATTAGGCAACAGTAATTTAACTATCAATCCTTGTCGTCTCAGAATGACAGTACTATTTAGAAAAAAGTGAAAGGAAAATAGATTAAAGTGCTAAAACAAAGATACTTTGTTCATCTGAATAAAACATTTGTAACTCTGGTCTGAGAGGTTACTTTCATTTGCAGCCAGTTTGATTTGCCACTCATCTTCCTTCGGGAATCATTCTTTTTCAAGCGCAGTAAGAGATTATTTATTTGCATAAGCCAACAGAGGGTTATTCTTTCCTCAAAAAACAGAGAATGACATTGCTATATAAATGAAAGAAAATGTTAACAACTCCTAAAAGTTCTCATAGGTGATTAAAGACATCGTGCCACATAGCACTGAGTGATTAGCACTGATGTGGCATATATTACATTTTAAGCATAGTTGAGCTTTTGCACTGGTTCTCTAGCTACTAATAAACTTTTTTTTTTCAAGACACATTAGAAATATTTGATCTTCAGAAGGATGTTTTAGACTAAGAGGAGAAATTGCTACCCTTCATTGAAATAACTTTTATAAATGATCAGGAAATAAGTAGCATCCCTACACACTTATTTTGAAATCACTCTTGAAGGAAAAGAAAGTGAAAATGAAGCTGGTCTTGGAGATTATGATGTTGTTCCTTATTTCTGGGGCAGACCTGAATCACAGCACTGAGGTAGCTGTCACCGATTTACTGCTGCCAGACCTTCTGTCTGTGGACATCCCAACTGCACTTTGTCATTACAAATATTAAGGGTTTCTCCTACAGAGGAGGTTGCTCCCACAGAGTCTCTCTGAAGTCTCCAGAGAAATCTGGTTTACTGGAGCAGACCTGGACGCTCACAACCAACACCTGCTGCAGCAGCAGTGTGAGCTCTTAATGGAGACATCAGGTTTCCATATCAAAACAGGCTTTGAAAGCCAATCTAACCAACAATGTCAACCCAGAGCCTTCTGCTCCTCTTCTTCTGACCTCTTTGTAACAATTCCTTCTTGCAAACCTTTTCATGAGCTTCAGTTCCATGTATTTCATCCTTTCAGTTTGCAACCATATTGGTAACTGCAGAGCTGGAGCCAAATTTGACCACTAGCTTTATCATCATGCCATCCATGCCCTTACTCCTATCCCATACACCTCAAAAAACCTCACCTTACCAAACAAACCCTCCCCAGCCCCAGAGGAAAGCAGCTTTTCCAGCACATCCACAAAGATCTCACAGGGTCTTGGAATCAGCTCCAAAGACAAAAGTCTTGGCAGAGCCCTGCATTACAGAAGCCTCATGCTCAGAACAGAACCCAAAGCAAAACCCAAACCTCCCCAGCTTAAATGCTTCTGACAAACAACAAATTTTAAAGGTAATAATTTCCTGATAGATTACCAAAAAGTAGCACCACTGCTTACTTGTTTAAAGCTGAGACCAGCTCCTTGACTTCCACTGGGAAGCCTGTGCATGGCAGAATACTGCAGGACAGTACTACTGACAGCAATATTCCAGAGACTACTAAACATCCTTCATTTCCAAAGGTACTGGCAATTCTTTTCCATTTTTTTTCATATCATGTAGACTATAATCCCTTTCCTAGTAAGTCCTAAGATCTGGACTCCTGCTTTCAAGTAAGGATTTTTTCATATAGTAAACCTCTGAGTAATACTTCTCTACTTTTAGGTTCAATGTATCATTGCTGTTCTTTGGGCTTCAGAGTAAAAAAGTATGTCTGTCACTCACTAATTTCTCTAGGGATGTTTTCCATACCAGAGAAAATAAAACTTAGATTTTATATTGTTTCCTCTCTCTCACCAGGTCACATTAAAATCTAAAACACTGTAAGACTAGAGTATGAACCTTTCTTAAAAAAATTTAAAAAGCTCATTTTCTTTGCAACTAATGAGGAAAAAAAAAAAAAAAAAAAGGGGGTTAGAATATCAAAAGCCATGGTTGCTACCTCCTAACTCACCCAGGGCACAAGCCAAAACAATTTCAGAGAGACGTATGTTGGTGGCAATAAAACAACTACTTGCATTCTGCACCTATTTTAAATATTAAGTGTTAGCAGTACATTACTTAGAAAATTAAAAGCCTCCAAAATTTAATTTCAAGATGTATGAATAAAGCACTGCATATGGAGGAAAATAAAACCCAAACATTTCTTTGTCTGCATATTGAATACCTACAATATCATGTAATCAAAAACTTATACTTTGGAATGAAACTAATACTGTAGCTGATGACTAAAATTTGGCATTGAGGACGACCATTTACATCCTACGTCTGATTGTACACTAAAATAAGCAGATGTGTAACAGCTTATCTTTTAAATATCATATACTACACACATAAATGCAAGTGCTGGATCTAATTTTACAAGATTTTTGGTTGTGAACACATGGACACCAAAAATCCAGCATGAATGATAAGCTACAGTCCAATGCAGTTCCAGCTGGCTAAGATATAAACATTTCTTTCCCAAACTGCAGTTGCTAGTAAAATCAGTACAGAAAATTTCATTATACCTACAGCAAATGCTTATTTGACATTTTACTCTTTCCTAAAGCAATGAAGCTCTCCCCAAAAACAGGGAACAAGATGATAATACTCAGGACCAGCTTCAGCCTCACCATCTCCTGTTTCAAGATGGATGAAAAATATGTGGGCATGCTACTTATTCCCTAATCTTTTATTAAAGAAGATTTAAATGACAGGAATTCCTGCTCTTGGTCTGGAATGTGCTTCTGAAGCTCAAATATTTCTGTTGTGTCTTCAAGAAAAACACTGGGCTGATCTAGAAGATGTCTGGAGACCAGGTCTGTGGCTGAATTTGATCTCTCTCTTATTATTTAACACAGCAAATATGAATGCAAAACAGAGGGGTGGAAAAGGGGTTACTCAGGTGAGAGAAGGATGTGGTACTGCAGCAGCAATGAAAGCAGCACCAATTACTCCTGCATGCAACAGGCATAACATTGTCTTAACTGTCTTAATGAAATGAATAATAATTAATATGCACATTAGGATCCATGCTGAAGCTAAATTCAAAGCATTACAAAAGACATGCTGCCCAGCAAAACTGATGACATGTTAATTTTCTGTTGAGCATCTTCTCAGGAAAAGCAATAACTTCCCAGATTAAAGAGAACATTTCTTACTTCGTTGATATCACTATTTGTGTAAACCATAGCACATTGAACATTAATTTAATCACATCAGTACAGGCCAAGTGACAACGACTGACCTTTGGTATTGACTTCTGGCTGTTCCAATATGTATTTAAAAAAACTCCACCACCTTATTTTAGAAGGATTATGGTGCTACTGCAAGCCATCCCTATTGGCATAACCACCAATAATTCAAGGATTTGGTACCTATCAAACAAATTTATGCTTCATGCTTACATAAGAGACCCTTGTGAAATATTGCCTAGCCCAAATTTAAGAAACAAAAGCTAAATATTTATATACAAGACCCACTGGAAGCCCAGGAAATCCTTGTGGAAGACACTCCAATGTGATTGACTATTCATACACAGAGTATGACATATGATGGAAATGAATAAAAAATAAACAACATACTCCATTACTCCCAACATCTGCAAAACCTATTTTAAACTTCCTACGTTACACAGATGTAACAGCACGGAGCTCTTAAGCCTCGAGTGTATATTGATGAGATTGCATTTGTGTTTCTGTGATCCTGAAGTGAACAATTAAAGAACGTAAATTTCTGTATGGCAACTGAACAAATGCAGAAGGTTACTGTTTCTGTTTGTGAGGACGTCTGACGTGTACATCTGTGAGATAAATTAGCAGCTTGCCAGCAGTTCACTAGGACATATTTACTATATCTGTTTTGAAAAATGAATTAATTATAAACAAAATAATGGAGATTGTGGCTGACAAGTTACAAAAAATGCTGAAATTCTTTAAAATACACATGAACATGGGGTTAAAAGAAATTCAGACTAGCAACAAGGAATAGCAAAATCAAAACAAGTTACACTAACTGCAGAGATGACTTATTTACATCTGGAAAAAAAAAAAAAAAGCCAGGTTTTACCACCTCATTTTAACCCCCAGGTTTCTCTCTCACCAGAGCATGTTCTGTACCACCCTGTCCACAGTCCTACAAGACCAAATGTGACATTTCTGCCCAAACACTGCAGCACACAAGAGGAAGAGGAATGGATGAGCTCTGTAAACTCTAAAAGTATAATTCTTGCACGTGTTAAAAAGTGAACTCTGCAGCTAAAAACCAAGGTAGACCTTTATCAAAAGTCATCAAGTAAGCAAGAGCATGCAAACATTCTGACCTCTATATGGATCTCCCAAGTCATGTCATTAAAATCCGAGGACTCCAGAAAAAGTTATCACCAAGACACTGCTGCAGAGAACTAACAATTTTATTACTTTTTTAAAAAGCCATTTGGCCCTCACAATGTACAAAGAGGTTTTCTCCATTCCCTCATCCCCTTTTGCAATTCCACTGATGTGAAAGTCCAAAAGAAGAAAAAAAAAAAGAGGGTGAGATGAATGAATATCAAAAGGAAAAAATAAAGAAACACTGCCAGCTTAAGTGTTCCTTCATGACAGAGTCCAGAGTCCAGAACTGCACACGATATCCTCCTAGGAATGGAGGTGATGGAAGGCACTATCTGGAAGGAGGAGAGACAATTCTCTGTGGAAGCAAGTTTTTGGAAAGCCCAGGGTTCAAGACCATGCAATAGGATCACTGAAGTTAGATGTGCCTGGAAGTCTTGGTGAAACAAAGTCCAGGAGAAAAGGCAAAAATTTCCCACCTGTCCAATCCCACCAAGACAAGTGGCTACATGAGTGCTATCTCAAATGAGTGGTATCATGCATTACAGAAAAAACAGTGCAGGAGTTTTGTAATAGTTTTAGATCTGAGCTCCAGTGCTGCCTTTGCTGGGCAACACAGCTGAATCTTCATGTTTTAAAAGTAAATAATCCCTTTGCCATTATAGTCATTGATCCAGCTCAATGTTGCTCCAAAGACAGGTCATAAAAAAAGATGGCATTTTCACTTTTTAACACTTACCTCCTTAAGTCTTTTCACTCACAAGGAAACAACTCCCCCTCAAGACAATCCTCTTTTTCCTTAAATGTCAGTGTAAAACTAAATGTCTACATTCTGTAAGAAAATCCAGTATTTTCTTAAAGAAGTAAGACTAGAAATTAAAGTTATTTATCAAAAATCACTAAAATTCTTAGTACAAAGTACATTGGAAGATTGTAACTAGTGACCTTTAAGGTCCCTTCCAACCCAAGCCATTCTATGATTCTGTGATAATTTAGGACAACAGAGGATTTCGCACCCACAGAACACTACAGGACTCTGCAATCAAAGTCCAAGTCAGTAAAAACATCAAACACCCTTTTAAACCAAAGAAAATGAAAAACCATTTCAGTGCAGCATCTTTGTTCTGTGTGCCATTTGTCTCCAAAATGTAATGCTACATGATGATGTCATTCTAAGCATCAGAGCTCTAAAAGCCTGACAGTAATACTGGTTTCAATTTCACTCTGGATTATTATTTGGAAAACATTCAGGAAAATATAATGAGCCCAACAGGAGGCTCAAAATCTAAGAGATCCTGTTGTCTGCCTTTGTGAGAAACCACAAAATCTTTAGCTCGAAGCTACTTGAGTTACACTTTCCACTCTTTTTTTGGAATGGTTTCTCATTTTCCATACCCCGTTTCTATTGATAGATTTTTCCATTCAGTAAACAAGGCAGCTGCTCCTTATTTAGAAAGTGACCTTCAAGGCTAACAAGAAAATCTACAGCTGATAGACACAAAAAACCAACACAATCCAAGAACAAGTGTAGGCACAAGAATTTTTTCTAGAAAGAGACACATCAACACCGTAAATACCTGCCACAGCTGTGACAAGGATTAACAGAAGCCAACCTGTGGGTTGACAAACCATTCAGGAAAAGCCAGTACTGTATTATTCCTGCTCTAAAAATCTTAAATCCATGGGGAGGGCTACAGAAGAGACAGCCCTCTGGGAAGAGGCACACCTGCATCATCATCATCAGGTTCATATTTTACCCTTCAAGCAGTTCAGAAGTGTTCAAGGCCAGGTTTGATGGGAATTGGAACAGCCTGCTCTACTGGAGCTCCTTATCACGAGCAGGGGGTTAAACTAGAAGATCTTTAGGGTTCTTTCTAAACCAAACCATTCTATGATTCCATCAATTAGAGGGAAGGTGAAGGTCAGGAACCAAGGACAACATGAAAAGAAGGCAACTCTGAAGTGTTCTCAAGTTGAGAAACATGATAAGGGAATGCAACAGCTCTTTAGTTTTTTGTTATCACAACTATTTCATGCAAATTTATCTAAGCATTTTCTGGGTGACTTAATACCAAATTCATTGTCTTAATGCTCGTGTGAAGGCAGCATGACCTTTCTGCTTCACAAATTCACCGTGCCTACATGTTCCTGAGTAGCCGTGTGCTCTGACACATATGAGAACAGGTCTGGACATATTTCCAAGGTCTGTGTTAAGCAGATGACCAGCAAGTTCACTAGTAAGAGCAGGGAAATGAAAATGCAGGAGGAATGATTCAATACACAGAACTGATAGTGCTCAGAAAGTGTTGTTAGTCCTATAACATTACTGTCATAGGAAATGACAAAATGAAAAGATACAAGTTGACTTAGTAATTTTAAAGGAATCAAAATTCCTGACTGGAGTGCAGGGAGAGGTGACATTTTATTTGTCCTCTTTCTATTTATTTTACAAATTTGATTACATGAGTGGGAGCTATACTTGAAATTGTTTCTGTGGGCAAATTAATCCATAACATTTTTTTTCTATAAATCAAGCATCACACATTAATGTCAAAATTATTTTTATATTTTAAAACCATCTGTACTACAAAACATGTATCACCTTGCAAGAAATTCTGGGGCCACACAGCCAGTGCTGCTGACATAGGTCTCTTAGTCTTCAGCAATTCATCACATCTGTATATATTGTTTTAAAAACTTTTAACAGAAAATGTCCACTGGAGATATCTGCCAGGAACAGCAAAAAAAAAAAAATAGTTTAAAGGGCATAGCTGAGGCTGGGAGCTAGAATACCCTGAAGTACAAAAGTGGATGATAATGTCCTGAGGTGCGAGAGTGACTTTTACAGAAGGGAATGCATTATTATGGATTCCCAGAGGGACACGTGTAAGAGCAGACAACTTAGTAGACTTTCAGCAAGGTAATTACAGGATTTTCACACGTAACAAGAAAAGCAGTATCCCTTCCAAAAATCAGCTTTGACACACTGTAGCCAGCTTTTTAAAAAAGTAAACAAAACCCCTACAGCAGCAGTTCTACAGTTTGTTACAGACATATTTTCCACTCCTTGGTAAACACCGAGTTACTGGAATGAAACCCAAAGGAAGACATCTCCAAAACGTCAATCCTGAAGTGCCACCAACACGGTTGGTTTTAGGGGAGCTGCAGGGGCTCAGTGGGCTGGTGAGAAACCCATCCCAGGGCTGATCCACCCTGGGGAGGCAGGCATTCCCCACACCCATCACCAGGAACGCTCTCACCTCGGATCTCTCCCTCTGCTGCTGCACTGTGGCACAAGTACAACACAACTCGTTCATTTACAATGCGTCTGTCGCGAAACCAAACCCAAAATGCAAGCGGCAGCAACTTTATTAGCACTTACTGATCCCAGGGGTGATAAATGCGTTTGTTTACTTCTGTACGAGCAAAGCTGGTGGTGTAAAAGGGAAACTGATCAGACTGTTAGGTGGCTGCAACTCCCATTAACCATCAAATGATAACATAATCCCAGGAAATTGCCAGGATATAGAGAGCGAAAGTGCTGCAGTACCCAGGGCCAAGCTGGCATCCTGCCAACAGCCTGAGGGTCAAAGCTATTATTCTGCATTTGTATCTACATACATTTACATCTATTTTGCATTACAAGTAAGCACAGCATTAAATACACTTTAGTGAGGGACCATCCTGGACTAGTTTACCCGCTCTTGCAAGAGCACGAGGCTAGTGATTGCCTTTATTTTTAACTTCCCATATAATAACTGATCTGGTTTCGAAATGCAATGTTGTGGGAAGACTCAGGATAACACCATGGGAAAGTTACTCCTCAGCTTACAAGGAGGTGTGCAAGAGGGGCAGTGCAACCAGCTGGGATAGACCACTCATTTATTTTACCTGGAGTGCAGACCCCTTTCTCCCGTGTGAGGCATTATGGAAATTATTAACTGCTTTTCTGCTTTACTCCTATGGCTCATCCCAAATTCAAGTTTGGATTCGGATTTTCCATCTTTTGATACAGAGAATCTTCTTATCAATATTCAGGGAAAAAAAATGTAGCAAAACTTTTTATCTATCCTTCTATGGACAGAAACATAATCATAACTATGGTTTACATGGTTATATACAGTCACACAATCACATCTAGATGTGCTGGAGAGCCAGAAAGCATTCCCACAGTAAGAGATGAAAAAAGTAATCATAGAGTTTCCAGGAATAAAAATATGGATGTACCCTCACATTATGACACATCAGCACAATCAATTCCTCTGCAGCTACAATCTGAGTAATTGCTTTCAACTGGTTTTGTGGGATATTTTACTTTTTGAAACTATCAGAGTCCAAATATGTCAAACTGCAAACTATGCAAAAATGCGAGTTCTCTTATATTTGCAGAATGTTGTAAAATTTCAGAAAGCAACCAAACCTGAGTTATGCATAATATTTTCTTTTAAAAAATACTACCTTGTGCCACATTTCTTGACTTCACTCACAATGCATCTCTTACACTCTTCAGCAAGAGATTCAGGATTGGATGTTTGGTAAAGCTGCCCAGCTCACACAGAAATTTCCAATACATGAAAATAATCCAATACTTTCTGATACTGTTGCAAAATAGGAACTAATTATCTGGAATGAAAGAGTGAAGACTTGCACAAGCAGCAGAAAACAGCAGGGGAGCTATAGCCAATGTGCTTCAGACAGCACGCATGAAAAAAAATCTTAATTTCAACTATTATCCCTTCCTAGTTTACATGTTTGTTTGCCTCTAAATTCTAGGATACCAAACTTCTATTTAGGATTAAAAAATGCAATCCTGAAGAAGGATCAGATTGTCTTTACAGTCCAGGTCTGCCTGCCCCAGGTCTGCCCTGCCTGAACCCATCCTGCAAAAACAGACACCACATGCCAAACATGCATTACACCCTTCAGAACATTAAGCCTAGGCTATACTTTTCTCCTTCTTTCTTCTTTTTATGCTGGAAGTCTATCTAATTTTCTTTAGAGACTCTTTTGAAAAGCTTCTGTTTTCACACTGCCTTTTGCTTTGCAAAACAGCCAAGTGACAAAGTAAAATCTCTTCAGAAATCCTGGAATAATAAACTGTGGATAGAGAAAAGAGGTTGAGAAACATTGCAGAGTAACAGATGTCACATTTAAACTTCCAGGTTTAGACAAATTAGACAAAGGCAATCAATTTTTTTTTCTTAATTTTTCAAGACAGTTTCAGACACTATGTGTAATAAGGTAATTGAAACACTTCTCTAAACACATTGCTGCTGGGAAATGAAACTGATGCATCTCTCTACAAAAGCACATGCTTTGCCACATCCCTCCAGTCATTTTTTCTTCTCATCTGTCCAGCTATGCATCTCATCAGCATCCACTGCCAATGTGTACCATCACAAACTTGAGCTGAATTACCTCAGCAAAGCTTATAAATTCCATATGCTTCTTTATGCCCTCTGCAAAGAATTAAAATGACTGCTGTCTGGACCACCATCACATTTACCATGTTAGCACAGCTCTGCTCAAGCAGACTGTTCATCTTTTCACTTCCAGTCCTGTATTTTAAACCAAAGGAGATGCCTTAATGCAAATCCAGAGTCTCACAAACACAGCAGCAACAACAGCAAAGGTTTTATTTTCCTTTATGTCAACCTATCTAAATAATGCATAATCTGGGTGCTTAGTTCCCTTCTGATTGCTGGCACTGAATGCAATGCAAGGAAGGGAAAGGGGGGCAGAGGGAGATAAACCCTTGAAGGCTGATGGTGGTAATTTCTCCTGCTACTTGTACATACATGGCAAGAGACACAAAAGGCAAGATCACTGCAATTTAATCTTATTATGATCCATTTCCACCCGAACTTCACGTGTCTGGATGTAAAACTGACACTTATCTGAGCCATGTCACCCCCTGCAGCCCCTCTGCACTTACAGATGTTGCAAATGACACAAAAGGCAAGCTCACTGCAATTTAATCTTATTATGATCCATTTCCACCTAAACTTCATATGTCTGGATGTAAAGCTGACACTTATCTGAGCCGTGTCACCCCCTGCAGCCCCTCTGCACTTACAGATGTTGCAAATTTGGCAGCAGAGGCAACGCTGCCTGGGCTGCACCAACACAACAGGGACTCCTTGTCCTTCCCTAACCCGAGCTGCTGAAGCACTCAAAATTTTCCTGAAATACTGCTATCACTATCTGGGGGAGTTATCAGAGAATTAGAGACTGTTTTTGAGAACAGAACATGGTGCAGCCTGATGGGCATAAAAGCCCAACAGACTGTTTGGGGAATAGTTTGTTCTTGTAATGCTGACCCTGTATCATTTGGTTTTGGCAACTCAACACCATCACCAACTATCATCTTATTTAAATTGTCTTGAAAGGTCTAATAACTCTCTTTATTTGGAATATCTTTTAGAAGGAAAAGAAAAGAGATGCATTATTTGTAAAGCAGCATATATCATGACTTTGATCTGTGCTGCAGCAATACCCTTCACAGATAAAAGCAGAGCTGTTAAAGAGGAGGAGTCATTGGATGAGTATACACTATCTAGCAGCTTTTTGAAAACATATTTCTACTCAATTAGCACTTACAGTGATAGCTAATTTTAGATAATAAAGCACTGAACTTTCTGTTGTCATGCTTTCATGCTACAAAATCCTCTTCAACTAAAGCAGAATCTATCCAAAATGTTTCCCTAACACATTTTATGTATTTTTCTCTGCTTAAAGCTGTCAGCTTGCCTACATTAATACACAAGGCAGAGGCTGAAACACAGGTTAGTTATTAAGTTGTTAAACTCCTGCAGAAAAAATGAAATTACAGGATGCCATGGGTTAATGTATATTGTAGAGCTATAACACAGTAGGGGACATACTGCTCTTGATTAATTGCCTTGGTCCAGGAACTAGTTGTGTGATTCAGTCCCAGGCATTAGGATAGCTGTGTCAGGATTTCTGACAATATTTTACCTGATGTCAACTTTGAATTGTTCATCATGCTAACATATTTATGCTATTTTAAATCGGGATATATGGGGTTCATTTTGGTGGGGGCTGGTTTTGAAGGGGTTCTAAGTGCTGTAAAACCACATGATAAATACCACATACTTCTGCAGAGGACTCAACCCAGCCACACATGTGCTTAGCATACAAGTTTGCACAGATGCTGACCCTTCCTCTGGGCTATGCTTTGTCTTTCATTTTGATCATTGCTTACTGCTCATATGAAAGCTGAAAAGCATCTTTTAAAATAAATCCTGACACATTTCTCCACTATCTCTGGCTGTGCAGTTTATGTGCAGTACAGACGAAGCTCATTAGGAATACACACAAGATGAAGAAGTGCTTATGAAAAACATCAGCAGATCAGCCCTGAAAAAGAAACAGCCTGGGATATTGGAAGCTTTTGTGATCATCACAAGATTGGTAAACTGAAGCACTGCAGAACAATTATTTCTTTCCTAACTGCAATGAAGTTTGCCCCTTAGAATTACAACTTCAGTCATAAACCAACTTAAAACCTGTGTAACAGTCTAAATCCAAATCCCAAATACCATAGGCCTTCCTGACAACACTGGCTGGATGTGACCTGAAAACAAGATCCAGACTCTAAACAATTCACAAAAGAATTGATTTATATCACATCCCTGTTCCATGCAGTGTGTATTTATGCAATTTTTTGAGTCTGTGTAACATTAGCCTTTCAGCAACTGTGTACAGATACATCAGTATATTTATTTTGGATAAGGTGGTTTTTTTTGTTGTTGATAACTCTGGCCTATCATCTTCCCTATCTTTTTTTTATCTCCCTATTTGTTACCTGCAATATTGAAGTCAGAAAATTCAGTAGTCTTATGGGAGACCAGCTACGTTGTATGATCAATTTGAGAGAAAATGAATACATCACCTTTTGAATTTTTATACTGACAATAAAAATGTAGAAAATAAAACTGCTCCTCTGACTCTTCCTTGTACTAGGCCAATTTCTTCTAAAAGGCCCTATGAATGTGTTCTGTGTGGGAGCTCTTAGAGGATAGATGTCTTCACTGATCAACTTCTATCTGTGTTGCTAGAATCCTCCTCTGATTGCTCTTGATTGTTCAGTTATATTTGTAGGGAAGGGACCCCACCCTTTTGCAGACACGGTGAGACTCTAACCTCAGAAGTACATCTCCGAGAAAGAATGTGATTCACCCACCAGTAGGATTTGCCTGAGACTGAGAGATGCCGTGTCAGATTTTCCTACATCTCACTCCAGGAAAGTCAATTATATTTTTGAAGGGCATCCTTCCCATAGCTGAATGCTTCACATCGTGTAAGCCACGTGTTCACGGGTGCGTAACAAGGAACAGAGATTTGCATCCTTTCTCCAGCTGCCTGTCAGCTATTTTCAAAATGTCTTTGGAGTTGACATTGTTTTACTGCGCCCATTGATAAACTATAATGGACTTTGATTGCATTTCCCTTTCAATACACATGATCAAGTAGTATTTTCACAATATTCTCTTTAAAATGCTGTGGAAGTTCTGGTCATTACACACTCAACAGTGGGATGTGCAGAGAAACCCTGGCTATTTCTACTCCTGCCTCCACAGACATCACAGAACATTTCAGTTTATTTGACTAACCACTAACACTTCTTCTTCCATATGAAATCATGTCTTATGTATACTCAAGAAGTGACAATACTGGCAGTATTTTTTTTCCTCATTTTGGTTTCTTCTGCACTGTTTGCATTAGCATTTCTTTCACATGAATGTTCACAGCCACACAGTTCATTTGAATTAGTTGTGCAGTTTGTCTTTTTGTGCTCTGCTACTTTTTCCATCAGCTTTTCCACTGAACTTTCATTTCAAGATCAATAGACTTAGTTTACTGCAATGCAAGATTTTCCTCCTACTGCCACTGTCATTTTAGTCACCTTTTGTGGCTTACAAATTCACCCTCATTCAATGGCTTAACAGGTGAGATATGAATGCAAAGTGTTATTTTCTTTTTAATAATATATTATGAATACAAGCCCTAAAAGGGACAGAGTAGCTGTAGTAGCTGTGCCCTGCAGTAGGAAAATGGATTTATCTGATACATTTCATTATCCTTCAGAGCCCCAACAGAGTAGCCTTGAGTTTATCTGACTAAATCTAATCAGGACTGATGTTACTACCAGAAAAGCAGTAAAATTCAAATATAAAATTTGAAACCATTCTTCCTCTTTTATGCTTTATATGGATGTTCTCTGTATCACTGTAATGATACAGCAGAATTTTTCATGAAGCCAATCTGATTATAGCATAAACTTCCCCAAAAATCCAAATCTAATAATGAAAAGCTATGGCACTGGGAAAAATCAAGGTGTTAGAAAAGATGTCTATAACAAAGGCATAAGGGGAGAATGTTGTATAAATTTAGACCAGAAAAGGACTTTCTGCCTTTTTCTACCCCCATCCCTTCTGTAGAACAGAGTCAATAACAAACATGCTTGGTAAATAACTGACAGTAAAATTCTAATACCACCTCCCTCCCAGCAGCAGAGCACCTCACATACTCAAATGCCCACTAAAAATCAATTGCCTGAAAACTAATAGGGATCCATTTAGTTACTGGAATGGTTTTGCATTGATTTCTTCCCTTATCTTTTTGTATGGTGGCATGTTAGCAAAACTGAAGACAGAACTGCATATCCAAAATTGCTGTTTCTTCTATTACCTAGAAAACCTGCTGGGGTTTTTTGTTGTTTTTTTTTTTTTAAGCCAAACCAGACTAAATCCCAGGCTCCACTATGGATAACTTAGGGGGTTTTGTTTGTTTTTTTAAGACTGCATTAATGTGAAAAAGCAATCCACACACATCAAAGGCAGCCCTGCCTTCTGTCACATGAGTTTCCATTAAAGCTGACGTTTGCTGGCCTAAAATCCAAAGCCCCTGTGTGACTCCTGGGCAGAGTGATTTAATTTGCTGGCTGTGGCCCTACAGGTGGACTGGCACGCATGCCTGCCTGCTCAGCTGCCACCAGCCCAAGTCTGAGTCAGCACAGAGCGGTGCTCAGCTCGCACGTGAGGTCAGTGCCAACAATCCCCTCTGCCCCTCACCACACAGCAGAATGGCACAGGTATGTCGAGCAGTTTAACTCACTACAATGTCACAACTTCCAGCTGTTTTTGACATACACCAGATTTGGTCTACATTGCACAGACGTGACATTTCCATGCTTGCCCCAGAAACTCTTTCAATAATGATAAAACAATACAACAGAGTAAGGAACTAGGGAAAAAAAATTCCAAACACAAAACAAATTTGGTGCTAATTCCCCTTTAAATTCCCAACTGAGCATAAGATAAGGTATGAATTTAACCAGAAAGGAAAAAAAAAGTTTTCCAACCCAAGAAATAAATAAATTTTTCAATGAATCACATTTTTAATAAAAACATGCAGGAAAAAGCTGGCTCAACAGAGCTGGCCTATCCACCTTAAATTTCAAAACGAAAATACAAACATTAAAACAAAGGAAGAAGAAGAAGCTATCAGCTTCTAACTATTATAAACTTAGGATGCAAAATTAATTTATTCCTGTCACCTTAAAAGGGGCTCTTGGCTGAAAAATATGATAGGAACCATGACTGAACAAGACATGTTGAGCAGTTAAGCAATCAAAAATCACACTGAATTTTGATTTTAGTGGGATGCCATGAAAATAGAAATTAAACATCTATAGCTCGGGAGAGCTTACAGCTAGATTTCATTTCAAATAATGTCTGCAACTAAAGAAAATAATGACAAAGCAATTTCACAGAAAAATGTATTTCTAAGTATATAAGTTTTAAGCAACTTCATATCTTTCAACATGTTTTATAAATTTTCCATGCTTGTTACAAATTTTAAAAAAACCCAACCAAAACCCTTTACACCAAAAGAGACACTGGATTTTCTGTCTACACAGTATTTGAGTTGAAAGAAATTGCATGTCATATCCTTGATTGTAGGTAATTGTGAAATTAATTGTGTATGTTAATTTGGAACCGAAGTAGGAGAAGTCTTTGTAATAGGGTAGGGAGAATAAGGAAAAAGGGAAGCAGAACCTGAAACGCTCTGTGCCAAGCTCCCTTGTGGGGAAGCTGTGTATGGACACTGTGACCCTGAGTGCCCTCTGGCAGCCAGGGGTCACCACCTGCTCTTCCATTTCTGGGCATTGCCCAGGCCTGACTCTACCTCCAGAGACTGCATGGATGGCCAGGAACCACCCAGAGCTTCTTCCCAAGGAGAAACCACAAGTTTCCTTCACCAAGCCCCTGCAAGCTAAAGACTGTTCAGCTGAAGAACAGACTAGTAGAAAAACCCATCCCACTGAAGAGTAATCCAAGCCACTTTGAGGATTTACAACTGTTTAAATTTAATGCAAGCTCTTGGGTCTAATGGAAAATCATTTGGCATCTGTTGGCTTCAGACTCTAACCCATTCCATGATTTTCACTTCCCACCACCCCACCCAATGTACCTGATCACACGGGAAGCATGGCTTCCCTAAGTGTTAGAAATTCTCCCCTGATCAGTCACCTTAACAACATGCAGTACTTTCCTAAGCTTAGACATGCCAGGGCAGGAAACCACATGAAAAACACTAACAAGTAAAATCTCAGCTCACCCTTAATCCACCAGGCACAAAATCCCAGTGCCCAGCCCATGCAACCATCTTCCCCTGGGCTTGCAAGAGCTGCCAGCATGGTCTGTGTTTCTGACCACCTCCCCCTGTGACATTTGAAAATCTTTGCAAGCTTTCTACAGCACACGGCCTTATCTAAGCAATAATTGATTTTAAACTCCAGTACAAAAGTGTGTTCGCCACTTGAAATCCTACTGGAGTTAGTATTGCTGGATACAGGGGAGATAAAAGTTGTAGAGCTGCAAAGTTGTGTGTCTAACCCACCCACTGTGGGTATAATCCCTAAACTATGGATAAAAAGCTGGAAGCTTCAAAATCCCTCTCCTGCTCTCCCTTGGTTCTTGGAGCAGATCTATTGCTCGAGGTGGTAACTCAGGCAGACAGAGTGACAAAAACCCAGCAGCTTCTATATCCAGAATGTCCCTTCTGGGTTCTTACAGCAGCTCCAAAAACACGTTGACCAACCCCACTGGATGTCCTGCATTTGGCAAACAATCACAAAGGAGTGAGGGGGAGTAGAGAATAACTGAGGGAGATGAAACAAAACAGGGGAAAAAAATCTCCAAAAGAGAAAGGAACAACAGAAAAGGGCAACAGAAATCTCTGCAAGGCAAAGAGAGAAAACAGCAAGGGTCTGGGAAAGTGGCGAGATAAGTGGAGAAACAGGCTGTGAAGATCTTCCACCACCAGTACAAAACACAAGGCTCCTGCTGGAAGACAGTTGGGAATAAATAACCAGCAGAAACAAAACCCAAAAACAATTCTGCAAGATACAAAGAGAACTCAATCACACATTAGTAACCAGAAGGGCTTTCCAGCCCACAGATAACAATGATGATCAGTGATGATAACTGAGAAAGCACCACACAGAAAAGTTTGGACATTGTCACTGGGTAAGTAGGTTAGGCTTGAAAAGAGATTGTGTACACCGAATGCAAAATGGGTAAAATTAAACATTTATCAACAACAGAAACAAAGTTAGGCTGAAGTTCCATAAATACTGAGCACTACCCAACACAAGTCAAGCCCTGAGATGGAGAGAGCACCAATTGAGAGCCTCCTACAGCTTTTACCTTCAATGGCTCACAAGCTGTTCCTTCAGGTCTTTCATTAAGTTAAATTAGTGCTTCAGTTCCTCTGACTGCTTGAACTGCTTGCTGTGGTGACTCTTTACATCAGCTGGGCTGCCAGCTGCACAATGCATGTGTGCCCTGGGAAGGGAGGAGGGAAACACAACACTGGTTCCCAGTCAGACAGGACAGCATTTACATCCACGTGCTCCTGTTCAGAAGAGGCAAATAAATGGAAAGCTTTGCTCTCTTTCACTAAGAGACACCCATTTTTCTTCTCCAACCCAGCAAGCTTCAAGTTAAACAGGGCAAATGAAGAAATGAGGGGAAGGCAGAGGAGTGAGGCACTGCTTTTCCCTACTGGAGAGGGAAATGCAGTGGTTTATATAGCGAGGTAAAAAAAAATGGTAAGAAAAGACTATTTTGTAAGTTGCATGCACTCACTCAGGGAATGTAGGTCATACTACATTCCCTTCCACATTTATAGCAACCTGGAGTCACAAAGTGTGACCTCAAACTGAACATTTCCTGGGCCCTGGGAAACGGAGATCAGCTCTTCCTCAGCCCCCGCAGTGCAGCGCTATTCCTTCTCCCATGGTCTAGGAGGTACCTTGTTGCTAGATTATTTTTTTTTTTATGTTTTCCACCCCCAGAAATGGTTTTGTCTTTGCCTGCAGGATAGCAGATATGGTTGCATTGCAGTAGCACAGCTTACACCCACTCCTGACAGCACTTACCCTCCCAGCATGGGAAAATCCATACTGCACAAATCTGGAATGGTGACATGGTTGTCACTACACTTCCTTAGCTAACACATACACCTTTTTTCTTTTCTTTTTTTTTTTTTTTTAACATATACAAGGCTTCATCTCTAAAGGAAAAGCAACAAGCTCACAACCCTAAATTTATTATTTTTTAATTTGTGAGAAAGGATTTCCTTCTCCACAATTTTTTAAAATATGTGATTTAAGCTTACTTACAGTTAATCCATTTTTCTAATTACATTGTTTCGCTCACTATAGATCAACAGTTGATTAATCAGACTCTTCAGCAAAGCAGCGAGGTGTCTGACCTTCTTACTTGCTGCATTTGTAATGAACTTCATCTCATATTCCTCAATGAAATATAAAAAAAGCCCCACCAGCTATTTCAAGCTATCTGACCACAGGGAGCCCACCAGGAGCTCACCTATGGGCAAGGCTATCAACTTTCTCTGACAGCCTCCTGACAAGTCTTGCATCATGCTGCACATGCTTGATGTTAATAAGAAATATTTCAAAAGCCACTTTTTCATAACTTAATCTGCATTTTCATGTGCTAATTTTGCGGCTCCCCTGCTACAAAATTCCCTGCAGCACAAGGGCTTCCTACAAAGCTGCAAAAGACCGCCTTTAGTCAAGGAAAAAGCTGTCAACACTTCCAAGACATGTGAGCACTTGCATTTCTTCTGTGTTAAATGGTTGGATTCAATGTTGCTAGAAGTCTTTTCCAACAGAAATGACTCTATGGTTCTAACCTACCAAGTGACTAAATACAAAAAACCTCAGCAAGTCTAAACCCAGTCATTCTCTCTCACTCCCAGGCATCTGCCAGTGCAGCAACCCCCTTCACACAAAATAAGGACATAGCTCCCCATTGGAGAGAAGCGTTGCCTAGCGTTTTGGGAACTTATTTCCCAACTTTAAAATAAAATCAACTAAATAAGTGTTTTTTCTAACTGTCCTAAGAGCTTTTCAAAAATGAGACCACCACCACCTTCCCATGTTTTATTCCATTCCTATTTTAATAAACAGACAGCTTTTCCTAGGCTTTAACTATCTTTTATCCTGTTGCTGCTCCTCTTATGCTTCACACAGACTACCCTATTTTTTAAAATGTAAAACTACATATTAAAAAACCCCTTATATCTCCTTTATTCTTTTCCTCAATCTAAATCTCTCCTCCTCCTATTTATACCTCACGGTATCACATTTTCTGTATCTCCAATCATTCCCTGTTGCATTTTGTTTAAATTATTATTCCCTTTCCAAATGGGCACACACTCCATTCCATCACCCAGGACATTAAGGAAAATACTGATCAGGTTTATGCCTGACATTTGCCAGTTTCTTAAATAGCCCTGACACTTGCCAGTTTGTTAAATTCAACCATGTTACAGACTTCATCACCTCTCACAGGAATAGAAGTTGGGGTGTCATAACCAACACCTTTTCATGCTTACACTATGCAGTCCCATAAAACAATAGGGAAATAAGATATTGGTTCAATATCTACCCAAAAGATGTACACAAAAACTTGTGGAATTCAAACCCCTTTTCTTCAATCTTAAAAACCTTTCAGAATTGGTAAATATCAATCCTAAGAGAGACAATTACCTGTAAACCTCCCCAGTATGAGCTGATAGCTGAGTCCGAATAAGTCAAAAATACAACAGTCAAAGAGAAACCTCTAATTCTCCTTTTAGAAAAAAGCTATATTAAAACAGCTCTTTTGATTTGGTGGACTTATTTCCAAACATACTAGAAGAGCACAAACTGCATACATTCTTTAACACAGAGGAATTGAGTTTGGAAAGGGCAAGGAGGGTTCTCCCCCAAAGAAGATCATGTATGTGTAAGGAACAAGGACACTCAGTGAAAAAGAAATGGACTGGGTTAGCCCTAACCTGCGGCTTCATTTGTAAAAGCTGCTGTGTTTCAAAGCTCTGCTCTTCCCAGGGCTCTGCACTGACATTTGGCTAAGTGACTCACTGAATGTTCCCTTTAAACTTACATGGTGTCAATTAATAGATTATAGAAGCCATTGATTTACCTTTAAAGTACTTTATGATCTCCAGTCCTCTGAGAAGTGAGTGGGTACCTCTGAAGTGACAGCTCACATCTTCATCAGCCTACAGCAAAGGCTTCCTTTGCAGTCACTGAGCCAAGACTAAGCAGGACATGGAAAATGTAACATGAGCTTCAAATAGCTGGCTTTCCAGCAAGGAGTTTGGCTCACCTAGAAAACACCTGGCCACAGTCTATTTGCTTAGAAGGGCCACAGACACTGCTGCTGAGGCCTGTGTGGAATAAAATGGAATCTATATTTCATTTGACTAAATATTTCAAATTCAAAATCACCAAAGTTTAAGGATGTAGCATGGTCTGCAAATAAACTAAAACATCAGTAAATGGAACAATTAGGGGATTATTTCTAAATCGGGCCCAGGTTCAAACCAAAGGCTCCCTCAGACATCTAGTCTACTGAAGATACTCCAGTATGGTCACACGGCTTCCCAGTCACTGCCTGACTGTGGGATGACAGATGGCCTTGGTCTGGGTCTTCACAATCCCACAGACACCCACAGTACCTCCAAAACTAATAGCAGGTACTCTACTATTATACAAAGAACAAAACCTTTGTGACTTTTGCCAGACTAGTTACCAGGAGAAAGTAATGGCTGAAAATTAGAAATGGCCATTTGGAAGTGGGAGAAATTTGAATGCTAAAATGTAAAATAATTAAGTGGGTATTCTAAAGGATGCTCCTTATTGCTCTTCTTCACTTCCTAAGCACCTGTGCCATGTGCATGCTGGCCTTCATCCAGCCTTACAACTTCAGCTCCTGGCTGAAGCAATGGCAAACTGAAAGCACAAGTTTGCACCAAATCCAACCAAGACACAAAGCTATGCATCTTAATATTTACTCACTAATTATGCTGCTTAAATCACTGCTCCAGTCCACATGCCACAGTTTCTTCCATAACAGTGAGCATTCCCTAATTGGAGACTCCTGATAAACTTAAAAAATACCATGTTTATTAATAGGAAGATTAATATTTTCAAAAGCTTTGTTCCTTAACTGTGAGTTAGACAACTCAGTCAGGGTGCTTTCCCTTCTGTAGCATCCTAAAGGGATGCTATAGCAAGGAAAGAACCACTACACCATTAGCACACCAGCTGAAGGAACCTACTGGCCTGAGTGTTACTAAAATCACTAAATTATTTTTAAAACTCTCGAAAGATACAGAAAGGATGATTATCCTTTCCTTCAAAATCCCATCTGCTTTGAATTCTTACAGCTTCAAAATAAGCTTACAGATCTAATTAATTTTAATGAACCATGCTGAATTACTTACCATCTAAACAAAACTATTTAATTTCTTAGTGGGTTTGAATTTTATTGTTTCATCTTTACTAATTTATAAATGTTTTTAATAAAGAGAAGCTACAGTTCACCTTGGAGGAGGTACTTTCAAGTGTGATATATGGCTGCATAGACCTGCTGTATTAAGGTCTCCAGAGAGGGCTATGCTGAATCCAAATTAATACATGGAATTTAAACACAGATCACTTGGTGCTCTCTTTTGGAGGAGGTTCCCAACTGAATGCAGATCTCAAAGTCAGAGCAGGGGTAGCACAGTTAAAGAAACCAATCCACATTTAAATGAACTGAGGGCAAGAGAGGAGAAAATCTCTATTAGCAAACTTGTATATATGTCTCAGTTACTTTAATCATGTATCATTAAGGAAAGCTTGCAAGTAACATGTTATATAAGGGTTTTGCTTTAAGACAGACTGTATTCAAAAGACCAGTTTTCTATGGCTGTACAGTGATTAAAAAAAAAAAAAAAAAGAATAAAGTTCTGACTTCAGGTTCCATATTAGTTTTTCCATTTAACTCAAAGGGACCAAGGGTTACTCCCTGGAGTATGCCTGGGAAAACAATGAAAGTAGCCCAGTAACTTTAGATTTCCAGTTATATCTCTGACCTTAAATAATATATATACTGCTAAACTCTCCCTGCTCAAGCTAATATTCTGAATATTCCAAGCAGAATATTAGCAGCATTAACACTAACAAACCACTGTCTCATCAGCCTGGGCAAACATTGAATTTTGACCTAAAATTCCTCCCCCAAAACAGTTCTTTAGAGACCTGTCAAGCCTGTGTTGAGAAAAGGTATACAACCACAAATCAACATTTATTTTCCCCTACCTTGTATCACTCCCTTGCTTCTTCTCAATCCCCTCTTTTGTATCTGCACTAAAAAACCATCACAATGCATAACTCAATTCCATGAGTTGAAATCTATGTTAAAATACTATCAAACAATGCCTTCCTCCCCCACACTCCCTTGGAACTCAGGGTTAACCCCGAAACATCTGTCATATTCTGCTTTATGTTTTATATTACAATCTTGTTTCTCTTGCAAGTTTGCAGCAATGACAACTGGCATTTAATAATTAACTTCCCAATTTCCACAGAAGCACTCTGATTTCAGAGAAAATAACCTGTGGGTAGTTTGCACACAGACCCTTTACCCTCACTGATGTTTTCTGGAAAAGAAATGCCTCATTAAAAATTACAAAGGAAATGAAGCTATTAAATTAAGCTATTTTAACTAACTAGTATAAATAATAAAAATAAAAAATCCCAAACAAACCCCAAAACATTCTTCTCATGAGTCTCTATGTTTTACTGCAATGGGTATATTGCAGAGAAGCCTTATACATTACAAGTCCCTGTGTTTTCTTGCCCTAAAATCTAAATGCTTGCCATCATTACTGGGAGTTAATATCTTCCTCTCTTCCCCCAAGTGAAATCATTCAGCTTTCACAAATATTTCTTCCTCCAAAATCACCTTCACTGTTTGGCCCATCCATACAAGAAAATGGAGACATTCCTTCACTGAAAATGTTCCAGAAACCCTAACACAGTTATATAACATATTTCTCATTCCACCATGTTTACTTGCATGCTGCAAAGGGAGTAATCATCTACATACCAAATTAAGAACATCAGGATACTGAGGGATTCCTCTTCTTTCAAAATATTCTATATTAATAATACATTATTCTCTTAATATATTAATGACCCTCCTCCTCCCTCTCATGGAAGCTTCAGTCACTGAAGACAACAGTAGGAATGTGGCAGGAGCCAGGAATGTGTTTTCCATAATTTCAGTGGAACAGTGTAAATGTGGGTGATCTCTTATTCATAAGAGTTATTCTTCAGCACATTGCAGGGGAAAAGAGATTTGTTACAATTTGTTTGTTATCTGAACAACATCCTCTCAGCTACACAGATGGGATTCATCCTACCCCAAATCAGCTAAAACACTCAACCATTTGTAGACAGCTGATTTAAGCTGTTAGTAGAAGAAAAATAGATTATTTCTCTGCAACTCAGAGAAGTAACTCATTTGATAAGACCATCACTATTCATCTTCTCCTTTGCAGGTGCAAAGCTACATGGACTTGAAGGGAAAGATTGTGTATTTGATCCTCAGGCATTAGAGATTACAGAATAAGTCCAGGAATGGCTTCCATTTTCTGTTTCCCAGAGAACTATGAAGTAGCTCTTAAAACACATTCAGGACCAACAAATAAAAATCTGAAAAGAACTTCTTGCTGTATTCAATGAACTTAAATCACAAAGTGTGTGCCCATTCCAGAATTGAATGGTTTGTATACCCCTGTCACATTTCCTTCCTTAGGCTGCCTTTTTTTGGTAGAGGGTTTTATGTTGGGTTTTTTTTTCCCATTTTATTTTTTAAAAGGCTTCTCAAGCTGGAACCTTGATCAATTGACTCTTATTTCTCTGGTGACTTGTGCTGCTCAATTATGACATTTCATTTCAACCTTCCTCTCCCAACACCTTGCATTAATCCACCCAAATAACTCCTGGCGACGTTTTTGGGATGACTGATTTTTCACATCTGAAAGACATTTGTTCTGGCATGCTAACAGTAATAAATGAGAGGGGGGCCTTCAAGAGTACATAATGGAGCTGAATGCCAAGATAAATGTTACATTTCAAAGTATAATGACTGAAAAAATTTCAGATAAACATAGTGCTTTTTTGGAAAAGACTTCTTATTTTGTTCCACAATGTATGTATCTGTTTGTTTGTCACCACGGATTTGAATATTACATTATCAGCATAATTAGAAACACAAATTGATCTATTTGTCATATCAATACCAGCTCTAGCTGGAGGATCAAATATCCAAATTTGCCCCTGCTCATCAGAGAAACCTCAAGAAAGCAAACTAATACTTCACGGAGTCCATAGGGAATACATGACAAATTAAGTCTCCAAAATAATTACAACATCCTAAAGGGAAAATGTGCTCTTCTTGCAAATGACTCCAAAAATTTTACATTTTACATTTAAAATGTACAAATTAGAGATGACAGAATAAGTCCAGGAATGGCTTCCATTTTCTGTTTCCCAGAGAACTATGAAGTAGCTCTGAAAACACATTCGGGACCAACAAATAAAAATCTGAAAAGCACTTCTTGCTGTATTCAATGAACTTAAATCACAAAGTGTGTGCCCGTTCCAGAATTGAATGGTTTGTATATCCCTGTCACATTTCCTTCCTTGGGCTGCCTTTTTTTGGTAGAGGGTTTTATGTTGGTTTTTTTTTCCCATTTTATTTTTTAAAAGGCTTCTCAAGCTGGAACCTTGATCAATTGACTCTTATTTCTCTGGTGACTTGTGCTGCTCAATTATGACATTTCATTTCAACCTTCCTCTCCCAACACCTTGCATTAATCCACCCAAATAACTCCTGGCGACGTTTTTGGGATGACTGATTTTTCACATCTGAAAGACATTTGTTCTGGTATGCTAACAGTAATAAATGAGAGAGGGGCCTTCAAGAGTACATAATGGAGCTGAATGCCAAGATAAATGTTACATTTCAAAGTATAATGACTGAAAAAATTTCAGATAAACATCGTGCTTTTTTGGAAAAGACTTCTTATTTTGTTCCACAATGTATGTATCTGTTTGTTTGTCACCACGGATTTGAATATTACATTATCAGCATAATTAGAAACACAAATTGATCTATTTGTCATATCAATACCAGCTCTAGCTGGAGGATCAAATATCCAAATTTGCCCCTGCTCATCAGAGAAACCTCAAGAAAGCAAACTAATACTTCACGGAGTCCATAGGGAACACATGACAAATTAAGTCTCCAAAATAATTACAAGATCCTAAAGGTAAAATGTGCTCTTCTTGCAAATGACTCCAAAAATTTTACATTTTACATTTAAAATGTACAATACATTTTAAAACACATTTTAAAGGAGTGATACTATCATAATTTATAAAAGATCATGTTTCCAGGATCTAAAGGTTTGTGTTTTGAAGACCTGAAATAAATCCCCAGCCCAGGACTTACTTGAAAGTAAGATCAGGACTTTTTACCCTGAAAGGTCATTCACCTTCCCAGGAAGAACATGCATAACGGGTTCTTCTAGAGGCTTTTTTGTTTTAAAGTCATAGTCCTGATATTTATAGTTCTTTATACTTGTGTGAATAGTGATAATTGTTAATAAAGTATGGGGTTCAGAACATGCACATCTATGGGGACCTGAAATAAGGGGTCCAGGAACAATTCACACAACTGGGTACGGAGCTGCAGTTCCTGCAGACTAACTGTGCAGAGCAGGAAAACAGCTGGTGGTCAGGAAGGGAAGACACAGGTATAGAAAATGCTGAAAGAATGGGTGCAATTCTTGGAAATTACTCCTACTGCAGAGGGTGGCAGAGCCACACAGGATAAGCGCTCTCTCTTCCCAGCCTTCCAGTGAACTGTAGCATATATCTGATGCTTAATATTTACCTGTGGGTATTGCACAAGTTTTTTAAAAGGGAACCATTAATTTCTCTGCAAGACAAGGCAAGCACCATTCTCAGTTCCTTCAAATAAATCCAGAATAGAAAATCCCCCCCCAAAAATGTTAAAAATAAAAAAAAAGTTTTATTTTTTGTTTTTAAAACAATCCAATAGGTTTAATATCTATACATATAAGTTTTTTCTTATTCAAGCTACAAAATCTGCTTTCTGAACCCAAATCAGAACTACAAAATATGAACAGATTTTTAGTCAATCACTTCCCCAGCTTTATACTACTCTTTACTTCAATATAGAAAAAAAACAAAACCACCAACTTCCGGCAACGCCAGAGGCATTGATTGAATCAAAAATAGTTAGATTTGAAAACATCTTTTTCTAAAAATCAAGAAATAAAACCTAAAGCAAACCCTCTGTAAATCCTACTGGCAAAATACTAAAAGCAAGAAGTAGGCTAAAGTCCATATAGCTGGTAGTAGAAATGCACCAGAAGACAAAAGGTTGTGGTAGCTCTTGCGTGTTCTTCTATTAAGAGACTTTAAACATGTGTTGTGGTGTCAGCTTATAAAGTGGAGTGAGACTGAATTTTTGGAAGCCATAAAAACAAAGTAGGCAAAGCAAGGAACACATCATCACATCTGTCAGGCTTGTTAAAACAAAGGGAGCTGATGACTGCTGTGGGGGTGGGGGGAAAAGCAATATAAGTAACTAAAAAAGCCATATCAATTTTTCCATATACTCTATGGCTGTTATGTTCATCTCTCTCCCCATTCCCTTTTGATGACTTTGGCTTTTCAAAGAAAGTCCTTTTTACAGAAGGATCAAGTATGAACACAAGACTCACCCAAAATAGGAGTTTTATGAATAGATTGCTATGTGTCTTGACTATATATATATATATATGTGTGTGTTTTTATGAAGGCCTGAGAAGCTTCTGCATAACTTGACTGCAAGAGCAAAATATTTAAGGAAATCAGAATGGATAACAACATATCCCAGGATGCAGCAGATTCAGCGCCACAGTACTCAAATTAGGATTTTATTTCTTGTTTTCAGAAAGGACAACTCACAGAATGTCCACAAAACTCAGACCACAACGCTGCCAGCAAAGCAAAGAAAAACCCTACTAAGCCCAAGCAGCTTAAGTAGGAATTCAGGAAAGCCTCCTGTTGAACCACAGGTCATTTTCCCAAAGGGTAAGAGGTAGGCATTACAACCTGAATGACAATAAGCTTCAGAAAGCATTTTAGTATTTTTAAATTAAAAATCAAAACCCACAAACAAAAAAACCAACAAACCAAACACAAAAAAACACTATAAAATTCACAGTAAATACTCACATTTTCTGACATCTGCTTCCATTCTACCCTTTAAAATTCTGAAACTAAACTTCAGCAGTCTTCCAATTCTCTCAGCAAAGAAGTATTTCCTAACTGCTCTTGACCTACAGCTATCCATTCTTACAGCTTATATTGTCTTAAAAACCCTACAGACCTGTTAAATTTACATTATAAAGTCATCCAAGTGAATATTGTGTATAAGGCTGAAAAAGTCAAGTATGTCAACTCCAGCACTGTTCCATCTGCTATTCATAGCTCAAAGCAAGGTTCTTGTATTTCTTTTACACAGGCCTAATTTCATTCACTCAAGCACACTTGGAAAAACAGCATCTGATAGCATTCATGCAAGAAAAAGCTGGTCACATATTTAAATTGCCTTTTTTTTTACAAGTTAAAGGCTGCTCCTACACACAGCCATCACTTCATTTAGGCAGACTCAAGTATTTGAGAACGGCAGGACTGAATCTGATGGGCACAGCAGAAATTTTATATATGCTTTTTATTTTTTTTGGCCATTAAACACACAGACCATCAGCAGCAAACACTGCCTGGTGGAGACAGCAGAGGAGCACTGAGAGTTGTGATTGTGTTTCACAGCTCTCAGTCACAACTGCATCAGGCCCTTGGCAGGTCTGTTATCCTCTTCCTTAACTTTGACTCTATTAACAAATGACACAAGAAATAATACTTAGACACTTCCCAACCTTTCTTCAAGACTGGATTTCCTCATTTTTTCTAGATGCCACATGTTCAGGGTCATAAAATTGAGATGAAAGAGTCAGAAGTTGTAACAGTGCAAACTGCTGCACTGCTTCTGAGCTTATAAACTTCCTAGTACTACTATAAATACTGCTTTGTTTGCCATGATGTGTATTCCTACCACAAAGCACAGCCAGCCTGGAGGGGGAAAAAAAAAGTATCAGCAGTGAACATCATCTATTCTGTTTGTGAAAGAGTTTTTTGCAGCCTCCGAGGCTGTACACGTGGCTTAATTCCCATCAGCATTAGTGTAGCTTAATGCAGAATTTATAGAGAAAAATGAAGGTTTTGTATTAGCCTGAGTAAATTGGTTGCTCTGTCTTTTGGTGCCTCTTAATGAAAAATAGCACTTGCTTCTAAGCAAGCTTTGTAGTCAGACAAGTCTTTGTTGCTGCAGAGAAATGCAAATTTATGGGAATAACAAAACAAATTGATTAGTGACATGGAAACCACTTAATTCTTGCTTCCCAGATGGAAGACTGTTAAGCAACCATTTAATGTGTTTGTATTTAGTAAGGAAAATGCAAGTTTTCAGCTTAAAATTCTGAATTATCATCTTCAACTTTTACCTGCCTGCAAAACTCCAGCCTTCTTCCATCCCTACATGGGGTGAGCCATCCAGCTCTGTTCTTAGAGCACAAGTGGGCTCTACTACTAAGAAGGAAAGAGGGCCAACATTCTAATTTAAAACAGCTACTAATTGGTGGTTTACATTATCCAGCCAAGGCAGAAAAAACTATTTTTTTGAGTACAGTTGGTCCAAATCCAAATACCTAAGAGTCCAAAAAGCAGACTGTGTGAATGCATGAAACCATGTTACCCTTACCTTTGCAATGACACAGCTGTGTGCAGTAACATGTACAATTACCTGGTCTGTATTTTTATGCACAAAATCACACTCTGGACACACACCCTAAATGCCACATCCACCTAACTCTGAGTAGTTCTAGGGCAAACAACCTGCATGGATCAAAAAGGCTTAATTCACATTCACATGTAAACAATTTTTCTACCACATCCAAGTGTGATAAACATGCATCAGCCACTTTGCTTCCCCAATTTTGCAATTTCATATCAGCAAACAGACTGAACGCACGGGCATTTTAGAGCAGAATGCAGAATTACAATTTATTACAATTTAACAAAATGCCAATATAAAACTGTCCCTTCCTGACCAAACTGCCATACATTTATCATTCCCCTACAAAAAGCTCAGTATTTTAAAATGGAAATACAATAGCAAAATATTGAATTGACACTTATGATAAAATGCATTTGATTAAGACTTAATAAAGTAGTCTGTATAATACCAGTGAATAATGCATCATAAGATAAAGGTAGACATAAAGCAAATAAGAGTGTCAAATCTAATTCTAATGTGCATTTTTCAGCCTTATTACTTATTTTATTACTGCATTTTGAAACACACACTGAAATTCAATAAGCTTTGTTTTTTAAGCAAATAACAATAAATTCTTTGAAGAAATTTACCTGATTTAGTCATGTTGCTAAGTTAAAATCAATGTAAAGATTGCCAGAGACCTTGTTATGTTCCTTGTGTGAGTTCATCCTCTGAACAGCATGGCTTAGAAACAGGACATTTCAATAAAAGTTTCAGAAATAAAGGTAGAGTGGTTTTGAGGTTTTTTTCTGTCTTGAGCATTGGGAAAGACTGAAATACAAGCATGAACATCAAAATATGAAAATTATTAAAATTTTTTAGCTAGAATAGGTTTTCCAAAATTATACTCCTATATTCCACATGAGCCTTCCCAAAATGACAAGCCATGAACTGTTTGTCTCAATAAATGATACTGCACTCACTGGATGCCAAAGCACACATGCAAACATGTAATATATAAATGGATCTTTTTCCCTATTGGTAGCAGTCTGGCCTTAACTGAACCACAACAGTAAAACCAAAAAATACCTTCCTGTTAATTAAAGTTTAAAGATATTTGCAAAGGCAAATATTTGTATTCCAAGTCAATCCCATATTGCTTGGAAAACACAATTTAATATTCGGGTTGGAGGTTTCAGCGGTAAGGTGCCCAGAGCTTCTCAAATTTCACCAAATCTTCTAAACAATTCCCAACTAAAATTGTCACTAGAACTTTGATATGAAGTTTAAAATAGCATGTAGCAATGAGCAGCAAAGCAGCTCTGCAGCACACAAGAGCTGAAAATGGACCTGGTTGGCCCAAACACTGCCCTCCTGTTTTCCTGGCTTTCCGAACTCTGCAGGAACAAATCCCACACAGGGAAGGATCTCCATGGCATGTATCAGTCACATTTCACCTTTAGGGCCTCAAGGTCTGGGGTGGGGGCAAGACAAACATGCCAAGGAGGGAACTTGCCCTTGGATCAGGTATCAGAGAAAACCAAGACCAAGCACTGACACTCCCAAGCATTAGCACTGGTAACCAGGCTTCAATTGCTTCCCAATGTTTTCACTCTGGAGAGGTTTCCCTTAGTTTTCCAGCACAGCAGGCTCCCTCTTGCTTCCCATCACTGAAACTCCATCCCTGCCTTTCATCTTCTTTTCATCTGGAAAGTTCAATTTTTCCTCTCCCTCTCCCACATGCAGAAAAATACACACAGTAACCATAAAGGACCAATCTGGGGGCATTTTAAAGCTTTCTTTAACCTTGTGTTTACCTTCCTTACTCTAGAAAAATTGGCACTGTACATATTATTACTCTCTTAAAGACACATTCAACAAGTAGAAGACACAAACAGCAGTTTAGATTTCAAAAATGTCCCAAAGTTCCAGGATAAGCCACAAGGCCTGTCTATACTGCCAGTGAACTCAACAACTCTTTTCACTTATTTTAAAACTTCAATAATTGCATTTGATACCATGTTAGAAGTTCTGATGCACAGCAGCATGTAATTTTAGAAACCTTGTTCACAACAATTTGAAGAGCTTTGGAAATGCAACATTTTAAATGTTGAGGTTTTGTTCAAGAGGTTATGTTGCCTCACAAAATGTAAACTTCTTTTTTCTCTGAATAAATCCCAGAATATCAAAGGCAGATAACTGGGAAAAAAAAAATCCATGTCTCTACTGCCTGCTTGCTTATTATTTTAAGCATTCTCTAATACAACGTGTTTCTAGTTTTTCTTGGTGAAAGGAAACCCTGTCCCATACCTACAATGGTACCGAAGAAGAGAACACTGGAAAACATTTTTGCTGGGAACCTGAGGCTCCCCAAGAATGGGTCTCTTGGCCTAAATGAGCACAGGCCACTTCATCCCTGAGCCCTCTGCATGCCACATATTTCTACCTGGCATTTGATCCCATGTACACCTGCTGAAAAAGCCCCAGTACAACAGATTTCCCCCACGCTGTTGAAATGGAGCCTTTTAGTGATGAGCAAAGATCATCCATTTTAGTAATAAAATTATTTTCTATTGCTTCCCTCTAATCTACATAATGGAGGGGTAAGAACAGCCTAGAAGTATTATTTATAAACCTTTAGTCCTGTAAAATTCCAAAGGAGCAACAACAGCATCACTGCTTGAAATTATTAACCCTGGAACAAGTATAGGGAAGATTTGCTTCTGGACTGTTTGCAAGGAGTGGAGCACTACACACAACTCCAGCCATCCTGGCAAGTCCTGCTGAAGTGGATATTGTCTCATTTTAACGCAAATTTAAATTTATTGGCTGAAAACCAGATCAAAACCCCCCGTTTTTCAGCAAACTCCTAACTAAGTGAGACTTACTCAGAAGAAAGAATAGGATATCAAAGCACTGCCATGAGAAGCTGCTTATGCAAACTAAACTTAATTAATCATAGAATGGTTTGGGCTGGAAAGGACCTTAAGGACCATTTATCTCCAAGTGCTCTGCCACAAGCAGGGACACATTCCACTGTATCCTGAATCCTGCTTCCACTATTTTGCCCAAGTACATGAACACCAGTAACCTGCTACATTCCGGTCATGAAGCCCAGCCTTTAAAGCAGTACCCAGAGTCTGCATGAGCAGCTTCAGGAGAGCATGGACCAGCCCAGGAGAGCAGCAGGGTGTAGCCCGAGGCTTCTCTTCCATTTCTATGCACAGCCCTGTGTACTGCTTCAATATCCAAGGCAAAATAATCACAACAGACTTACAGATTGCAGATTGTAGTGCCTGCAGCTTAAAATGAATTTCAGTGCATTTTCTCAAGGACCTACCACGAGAAGTAACTGCTAATGCACATTTCAAGTAGCTTTCTTGACAAAAGCAAGAAAAAAAGTTACCAGAGGGTCAGAGAAATTTGGAGCTGGAAGACATTATGTAGTCTCAAGCATTCTATGGAAATACATTTTCATTATAACTTCTACAGAAATATATTTGCATATCTACAAGGCTGCTTTAGATCAATAGATAAGTATATATGAATTCTCTCCTATAAAGGAAATTCCATTAGAATTATTTTAAGTCTACGACTCAGAAAAGGGTTTTGGACATCTAAGGAGAACCATCTTAGCTTCAAATGGAACCAATTGCTTCCTGAACTCTTCCCAAAAGCCACAGAAAATTAATGATTACTATATTTTTAAAACAAAACCTTTTAATATGAAAGACCTACACTCCATCCTTATATATATATATTTTTTTTTTTAATGGACACGACTGCTACACTTTCTCCTCTTAATTCATTATTTCTACACCTCCTACAAAGTCTCTTTTCTTCTTTGGAATAGGTGGTTTCACAGTGAGTGAGCGGCCTCAGCACTGACACAGAACTGTTGCTCCACACCCCAAACTCAGGCCTAGGAGCATTTCCCAGCTCCATGCTCACTCGGGCACTTCTTCCATCTTCATCATCCTGAGGACACTGTGGTCAGCAAAACATCACTTCAAAAATATTGTTGATTTTAGAAGCCTTTACACACTCTCTCCCTGATAATGGGCCACCCTCAATAGCTTTCATGCCACAGTAACCAGCTGAGAGGTCACTGGACATTTCTACACTTCATATCCTCGGGTTCTTTGTCCTCACAGCAGCTGCTATGCAGTTCTACAGCTCAGTCAGAAACTACTTCTTAATAAACGTTCACTTTATATTTACAACAAATTCACAAGGAGATCACATTTTGTTCCCAAGCCAGTCTTCAGACACATTATTTGGAGTATCAAAGGCTGCACTTTTTATGTTCTCTGAGTTTTAAGTTAGGTGTAGCTCTTTATATAGAATGGTCTGAACACAGCATATTACTTGCTGCACAAGATGTATGCTAAGCCATTGGTAGTTCCTTCAATCTAGGAATTTTATTCCCAAAAACAAACCTGGCCTTACCATTCAAGATGATGAATGCCTGTCAGCACTTACCTGGCTCACACTCACCTTGGAAAGCCAATGAAGAAAAGTTATCTAGTGAAAATATATATACATTTTAACTCTAGCAAAAAGAGACTGAACTAGTTGGTTCACTTACAAGTAAAGTACTTTCCAATAGTCCAACTAATTTGCTTTGCAGAAATCTAACAGAAAATTATATAGCATTTTCCCTCCAATCTTACACATAAATATAAAAAAATCCTGGCACTTCTAGACTAAACCAACTTTCATAAGATAAAGGAGTAATTTTTTACATAAAGGTCATTAGCCTCTTTAAGCAAAAATTCAGTACTATTCCAGGAGCTTGTGCTTTAGGAATGCTTCAACTCCCAGAAGTTAAAATGGAGCTGGTGGACCTGGCAATGTGTGTAGAGACCCCCAGGTTCTTCCTCTCCTTGAAGAGCAGTAAAGCTGGCCATTGATTTAAAACCTTGCAGTACAATTTACAGTTAATATTTCAAACCTTCACTAAGACAATCAGATAAACAGAGTATTTAACTAATCCCTTTCCTAACACAATTTCCTCTGAGCTGTCAGGAACAACCAGCAAACGACAAGTTCTACATCATTAGTCTTTCTTGTGATTGTTTTCAAAACAACTAAATCGCGATCACCAGAAGCCTAAAATACTGCTGGTCTTATTGATTATTGCTGTGCCAAGACATTTTTCTTTCACGTGTTCCCTTTCCAGCTTTGCACACACAGATAATTAACCAGCAAGACGGGGCAGAGCTGACAATACACATCCCCAGCTGGGCAGCAAGGCACTTGGGTGAGGCTGAGCACCTTTCTGTGAACCCTCCCACTGCAACAGCTCATTCTCAATCCAAATGACACACACCCATCCCATAATGGAAAAAAACCACTCAGATTAAATTACTTCTACTGGAAACAGCATTTTACACCTCCAAAGTGTTTTATGAGCATTAATCTGCAGGGTTCTCAATTCCATTTTTTAAATTTTATTCTATTTTTTTTAAACAAACCTTGTTTAAAATTATAATTAATGAATTTGGCTCAAATATTCTGAGAACTTGCAATTTTGCTTCATGAAATGCAACTTCTGGCTAGGCACAGCCATGTTCTTACTCCTTTGATTGGCAGTTTAAAAAATGTTGATTAACTTCACAGGAAGGTCATTGAGATGTTCCTTATGCACAACAAATAAAAGAATTACAGTGCAATAAAACCAAGTAAGAAAATAAAAGTCCTGAGATGAAAGAATGGCTTTTTTATAAAGCATTTTGGTGGTTTGTTTGTTGGTTTTTTTAATGACCTGGGGCTAAATTAATCCAATTTATCTTCTGTTTTCCATTGCAAATTTGTGCGGGAAGTGCTTAATACTGCTACAGCCTTCAACATGGAATGGGGATTGCACCTCAGCAGTATTCCCATGTCTAGGAGTGTCCCTTCTAAAGGTCAAAATCAGAAAGATAATTAGAAGGAACCCAGCAAGATGACCAAGAAGGGTTCTGGTTTCAAATACGGCATTATACAAATGCTAATAGGTTTTGTGCATTTTGTGAACCGCACCAAGGAAAAAAAAAGCTTTAAAAAATTCCCCTCATCTTTGCAAACACAGACCCAAACCAGGTGGGAAGTCTCCCCTTCAATTCAATTCACCCTGGATCAGGTAATCTTAAGAGAGTTCACAGATCTGCTGTGGGGGGGTGTTTCTTTCATATACATGAAAAAAAAGCCTGACTTCTGCATCTAGACATTTTAAATAGCAATTAATCAATCTAAAATGCATTTCTAGTACTGCATTGGCAATACTAATTCTCTCTAGAATCTGTGTGCATAAGCTATTAAAAGTTTAGGTAATTTACAAAAAATATTCTCCTGTGCATTTAACAAGCAAATAATGTGGCTGAACAGGGAATAAATGTGATTAAATGTAAAACTGGAAAAAAAACCCCTAGGTACTTAGCAGACCTGATCTGTAATTTTCTAACCTCCACAACTAAACAGATTTCAGTACAACTTCAGCTCCATTTTATTTAAATTCATACTAGCATTAATAAGTTATGAGCATAATTGTATGCACAAATGTTCTCCAGTATGGCACCACCAGAAAAAATTCTAACTCTTTCAGATTGCTGTAAACATCATTAAATTGCAGCTTCCTGTAATGTTTTATAAAGTAATATGCAAATTTCACTCAGGGTACTCAAAGTTTCATGTGATGTATAAAACAGTAAAAGGATTTCTCTTTACCTGTTAGGATAGCAAGTTGTTAGTATGCCATGATACACCATTAAAAATTAAACAAATGGATATCTTGCGAGATTTGCTCATCTATAAAATAAATGCATATACCAAAACTATATGGAAAATCTGAGCATTTCAGAACAAATCTTTCAACACAAACATTATTTGCAATATTTCAACTCATGACAAAGACATGACACTTCCCACCTAATGCTTTTCTCTAAACATGATCAGCAATTTCAGAGAGCATACAAGAAAACTGACAAATCCAAGAGAAACTCAGAACAAAGCATTAGGCAATCACTGCAAATTAAATGTAGATCTCTTACACACTTCCACATGTTTTTGTCACTGAACATCACACCCAAACCAGAACATAGTTTTGCCTATATTGCATGGTAACACGGCAATGCAATGTGGTCATTGGTGTTGTGGTCATTCCTGTTGTGCAAAGGATGACCATGATAATTCCCATGTTTGCATGCAGACTCTGCACCAGGACAAGTGCAAGAGCCTCCTCCATTTAAATCAGAGGCAACAGTCAAAAATCCCCAGCTTGGTGATAGATGTGAAGGGAATGCATGCAAGACATAAAATACTTTTTAGATAAATCTCTGCTGAAATGGCCAGGAATGTCTGCAAAAGGATAATAGCCTGTTTAGGAGATGATACAAGGGATTGAGCACATTCTCTGCCTCCTTTTTAGCTGTCTATTATCTTCCTTGGCTTAGTACCACCTCCAAATGAAAGGGCTGGAAAATACACAACTCTGGCAATACACATACAATCCTTGAGGGAAACAGTGTGCAGCATAGCATACCTCCCCTTGTACACCAGACATTCTTGGTGTTGTTTTTATTATGTAGAAATAACTACAAGGACACAGCTCATCTCTTCTAAACATGTATAAACATATATGCTTAAAGGTCTTGCAACACTGTTCTTGAAAAACCCCCAACACCAGCAAGGTAAAACAATGAAGAAATGGGAAACAACGCCTTGATGTAAAAAAGAAAACAATGATCATCCATTAAAAGGCAGACCTCCATGTGAAGGCACAAAAAATAAATTATGAGACGGAAAAGTGGAAAACAAGTCCGTGAAGAAGGAAACAGAAATCTCTTGGGTAACATAATATCCACACCACCAGCTAAAGGAGTACTTTGTAAGACATTGATGCTATTCCTCCAAAATGTACATTGGGACTAGTTAAAAAAAAACCAAAAACCAACAAACTTATAGGAAAGCCAAGAACAACCTTCAGAAGAGAATTCCATCTTGTGCTACATCCCTGAGTGAGAAACAACTCAAAGATGGATAACGTAAGTGACAAAAACTTACATAGCAATTTTTTGTACTATTCTATTTAAAATATTTACAATATTTTTCAGGGCCTTAAATGAAGTTTGAGTATTTTACACCTGGAACAGGATCCTGTAAGGCACCAAAATGTAATCTACCTTTCCTCATTTGTTTTCAAATCTTTCCTGAAGTTAGCTGAACAACAACTTTGATTCCAACTCACACGCAGTGAAGCCAAGAGCCACGTGAGACTGGATCCCATTGCCAGTCAGTAACAATCATATGCTGTACACTTCAATTATTATGCCTGCCCAGAAAAGCACAACTAAGAGGAAAAAGAAGGAAGAAGCAGTGAAGAGAAGAGAAAGGATAAAATTCATTTGTTTTCTGTCAATAAGCCTGTAAACCCAGCAGCCTTGTTAGCGTCTCTTTAAAAGTGCAACAGAGCTGATAGCACCTGTTCCTAATTTTCATTCCTTATGCAACCAACTGAAATAAGTTCTTTTTAAACAAAGAATATAAAAGAAGAAGTTGTAACAAATAAAAGGTATTAACTCCATTTCATTTTCCTATGATAAAAAGCACAAAGAAATGAAAAACAAAACACTTGAGACATGAAAAAATAACCACCAACAACTTGAAGCTCCTTACTTCAAGGTTAATGTGAATGAAATTTACTCAAGTTGAACATCACACCAATTACAAAAGCAAAAAAAAGCCACTAAGCTCTGATTTCTAACAATAGAGGTAGACACACAGTTTCCAGAATGCTCATTATATACAGATTTAGGTTGCTCCAGGGACTGATTAAGACTAGAGATATTCTATCAATACCATTAAGCTCACTAAGATGCAGTTCTCCCCTCAATGCATTTATACCGTCAAAAATGAGGACACAGCTACAAATGTTGGAAAGTATCACATAATGTCATGATGGCTCTTTGATCTTAAAACGGTAGAGTAAACCATTTTAAGCATCAACTACAACAGACACAAAATGATCTCACGGAGATAAAAACCAGCAACACATAGAAGGAAGTCCTTTGCAAGTCCCCGGTGTAGCTGGTCCATTATTTTAAGGGTTTGGACAGAACCCAAAAAAAAAAAGTGTAAAATTGTACAGTATCTAAAAATGGTATCTTCAACAAGGCTGTGCTCTTTGAGAATGTTGCTCAGCCAAAGCAGGTTTTTTTAATTATTATTTCCTTCTACACTGATAAGGTGACTTTTATACTCAGTTTGACTATTACAAGATTAGCCTATGAAGAGGAACCTCAGATTAAAAAGACAACCTTTGTACAACCTTATGCAACCTAAGATTAGTTCACCTTCATATGCAATGCTTTTATCACTCCTTTGCAACGTCAAATTATTATACAAATTTTTCTTTGTGAGGGATCACCATAAACCAGTTGAAGACCATGATAATTTTATAGTGACAAAAAGTATTTGTCTTCAGAAATACAAATCCATACACACAACTTGGACTCCAGAGTGAGCTTTACAAGTCAAGGTATCATCCCAGCAATCGCCTCAGCCAGATGTTGTATTGAAAACCTGGGTTAAATCTGGTTTTGCTAGAAACTATTGTATTCCTTCAACAGTAAGTGCTGGGTTGTTTTTGGTTTTTTTTTAATAGAGAAAGTAACTTACATGCCTGTGAATAAAACTTTCTTGATGAAAAAATACTAGTTTTCATTGGTAACTCTTCAAAAGAACCTACAGACCTATATATGAAAGATCCAAGTGTCATCAGTTCAAGTTACTTTCTGTATTTGACAGATCATATTATTAGAATTGCCAAATTTTGACCTACTTCTTTGCATTTCAATGAAAAGATGAGGTTACCGATGTAGGAGCATTTGCATTCATCACCTTTGGGACTTGACCTCTCCAGAGCATTTTCCTCATTCATCTCCAGATGCCAGCAAAGGCAATAGCAACAAATTGCATGTTTATTTGTTAATCAACCACAAACTATTATCCACCAACATTAAGTAGGTGGATAAAAGGCTACTTCACCTACATGAAGCAGCCGTCCTCAATTGATACAGCAAGCACTTAGTAAGGATTTATAGTTTTCACAGCTGGAAACACCTGCTGATCTGAGCTGATGATGGGTCAGAAGCCAACAGCTTCCAATGATGGGTCAAGCAACTGGAAACACCCAAAGGAAACCAGACCATGGTGGGAAATCCCTAATTTCTATTCAGAAATCTCTCCTTTAAACTGGACTGTTTAGGCAGTGGTGAGGAGCCAGAGGTACCTGCTGCCTTGCATGGAGATGGAAGAGATGAGCTCCTTAATGAGACACAAAAGGAGGGACATCCTTCCTGTTTGCAGGATGCTGCTGGAAAATGCACTAACGTCAGTCTTGTAGAGCAAGATCACCCCAGTGTCAGATGGTCTGAGAGCCATGACCCTGCAAGTTACCTCCTACTCAAGCAAGAGATGAACTCTTCTGATCACAGCTTTGTCATAAGCAGAAATCAAGCCAAAGCAAACTTCACTCCCCACAGAACTTGAAGCTCTCTGAACACCAAAACCATGACCTATCCACAATCAGGAAACACACAGTCAGAGTCCAAATGTTTCACTGCACGATAATGAAATAAGGATTCCACAAAATTATCTTCCACAGGTTTGAAAAATACATTCAATGTTGGTGCTTCTTCTGACTCACAAAAACCCTGCTGGTAATTTTATTAAGGATATTTACCCTCACTGGGCAAAGGCAATTGGGTTTTTTTATTTAGAGTATATATTATTTATTTAGAGCATCATTTCCCTGTTATTCTTCCAAACAACAAGGCCATTAAAATATTTTAGGCCTGGAAAATGGGGCAGTTAAAGTCTTCCAGTTTATACAAATTGTGCAAATTCTTAGAGAAAACAGGAGCTCTCTCTGATGAGCTGTTTCCCATTAGCCTTGTGAAAAGTAAAATAGGATCACCCTTTAGCTTGCACTATTACCACTATCTTCTTGGGAATGTTTAACTTCTTTAGTGAAATGTCTTCAAAGACATACAGATGGTCTGAATGCTTGCTTTTCTTTTTATCTTTCTGTCAACTAAGAAATGTCAGCCCTGTGATAGTCAGACCACTATTAATAGTATCAAGCACTTAATTCCCTTGCATTTAAAAAATCTTTGCTAGCTACCACTTTTTCTACCTTTTTGTAGAGCCATGGGGTTTAGATGATAATTTGTTAAATGATCTGCTCACAAATCATGGACAGGTGGGCAGTGGGGAGAAAGAGCAGTACTGTAAATTCAAATAGGTTTGGATTGAATTGTGGTTAGCTATATGAAAAAAAGATTACCAAAAATCTTCTGTCACCAGCTTCCTACCTTCCTTCAGACTGCCAAGTTTCCATAATGCAAGGTGGGGTAGTCAGCAAACAGCAGATATTAATATATTTAAATAAAAATTGTATTAATTTAAATGTGGATATAGCAAATGAACTCATTTTCCTCGAGTTATGCACTTTACAAATTAGCAATGACCTTCTAGCACATCAGGAGGGGCCATTTCCATTAAGTATAAAAAAAGCAAGTCCATTAACTACTCATCTAAACAACCAACACAGAATTCCTAAAAAGCATGGAAAACAAACATAAAGGAATATATGCATTCTGAGCAGCACTCAGTGCTGCAGACATTGCAAACACATGGGCCAGTAAGGTTTTTACTCCCACACAGAATTGTACCCACCAAAAGAGGAAAGATTATTCTTCTGCAAAGCGATTCTCATTAACTCATATGAAAACTACTCAAAAATGCTGATGCAGTCAAAGAAAATTATACAATAATTATTTTCTTATTAAGAAACAAATACATTCCTTTTGGCCTCTTACCAAAACCACTAATTAATGTAGATGCTACATTACATTATGAAAACTGCAGAGGCAGCTCAGTCTTGCAGGGGGTTTAAGAGCTGCTCAGGTGGGATGAACAGATAAATTAACTGTTTCTGGGTGTTTTCTATTCTTCACCTCTGCATCTGCTGACTAACATGAAGCAATCCATTAGTCATGCACCTGCCAGTCCACACAACATGCTACATGAATACACATTAGGCATTTACACAAAGATTTAACAAATCAGTGGATATACTCGTGCATCTTGAAACAGTGGAAACATCTCTTTTACATTCTCCATTTGCCAGAATCACTCATCTCTCATGACTTACATAAGATCAAGGCAACTTTTCTTTCAGTGCACTGAAACTGCAAAAGAGCAGCCAATGATGCATACCTAAAAATGCACAACCTACAGTTTCATCCTGCATTTGTTTAAAATCCAAGTGTAAAACTGGGCACACACATGCACCCACTGAAATTCTTCTCCATTTCCATGGCCTTCAGGGAAGAGGCAAGGAAAAGCACCTTTGTGATTTCATCTCCAAAAGGCATCCCATTTACCCTAGCTGCAGTCTTATTGAACAGTCAGATGCAGCTGACAAAGATTTTCTCAAGCAAGTATGTTAAATCTAATACATTTTACATAGAATTCAGCATTTTATTACCATATAAAAGCAAAACAAGCATTTAAAAAATCTGTTTTCACATTCTATTACCAATGCATCCCATTAGTCACACACAGATTTTGTTTTAAACTGATAGAGAGCGTGCTAAGATCAGATGTTATGAAGAAGTTGTGTACTGTGAGGGTGCTGAATGAATGGAACAGGCTGCCCAGAGAGATTCTCAACAGCCCATCTCTGGAAGTGTTCAAAGCCAGACTGGATGAGGCCCTGAGCAATATTGTCTGGTAAGTGGCATCCCCGCCCATGGCATGGGGATTGGAATTGGATAATCTTTAAGGTACATTCCAGCCCAAACCATCCTATGATTCCATATTTTGCCAATTTGGGGAGCTTCAACAAGGGTATCCTGAAAATGTTGTCTTGCTTGTTAAATATTTCCATACTTTGAAATATTTAGAAGAAGAAGAAAGTAGAATGTAATTTGTCTGACAGTTTATGAGATTTATTACTTTATGTGGATTATAGGTATGACAAACTGAATAAAAAAGAATGGGGAAAAATCAGGAAAAATAATTGTAGTCAAAAGCACCTAATTACAAAGACATTCAGATCCAGCTATTCATCTTAAGCAACTATGAGCAGATTGGGACCACAGGGCTTGTTTCCATTAGTTTAGGAAAGGAAAAAAAGTGTAAGCCTTAAAGAATTCTCCTTTCTATCTTGGTATTTAGATTAAGGCAACCACACGTAAAGCTGAAACCTAGACACACTACCACAGAATAAGCACGTACTTTCTAAGGTTACTCAGAAACAGAACTGTTTCATCTGCTACTTAAGTGGAAGTAGAATTTCAAGCTCAAAAAAGAGTGAAAATATTCTGACTGAAGTACTTAATCCTACCTTCTGGCACATCTTTGCAAGAAGAAAACCAGGCACCTCAGTAGTCTCTACCATTACTTGTCCTCACAAATACTTCCATGCAAGTCATGGAAAATTAAATTATTCAGACATGTTCTCATCTTAAGTGAGGGACAATTTTGACTGTAGGAATGTTCCAAAGCCCTATAAATTCAATGCAATGAACAAGAAAGAAGCCGGAAATTATCACCAGCTTCCAATGGACTTCATATAAGAAGAATTCATACAGGATATTATCAAGTCAGATGTTGCTTATAGATTAAATACTACTTAAATACTAAAGTTTTTCATGAACTTCAGAATTTTTTTAAAAAAACATTGGCTAAAAGCACAGCCAAAGACAGAGATTCTATGTGAAATTTAATGCAAAAAAAACTCAGTGGTCACATTGCAAAATTCTTTGCCCCAATAATTTTTAAAGCCAGGTGGCTTCTTAAACAGAAAACCAGCTTATGCTCAGCTTCAGGAGAACATTTTTCCATAGATACCCCTGAGAATCTCCATTTCACTTTTAATTTAACTTATTGTAAAGAGCAGAATGTCAAACAGCAGCAGTATTCTATGGACAATACCCCTGGTGTTCCGAAAACACACACTTTAAAAGCAGGAATTGAGAAATTTGTATTTATACAGAAATTTTCCCAAGAACAGCATAGGAAAGTAGTACTAGGGTGCAGTTTGTTTGCAAATAACACTCACTGCTAACATGAGACACAAACTTTTTAGAGAGAAATGAGCAGCATAATTGAGAAGGGCTTTTCTGATCCTATATGCTTGAAAGCCACTATGTCAACTTGGAATAATTAAAGATATAATAACCTCTGACAGCTGTGCTGCTGTTCAGAAGAGACAGAACAATACCTGGATTTTGTCCCTGCTTCCCCCCCGCCCCTCTCACTTGACAGAACAGCTTTCTTTCATAGAACTACTGAATGGTTTGGGTTGAAAAAGACCATGAAGATCATCCAGTTCCAGCCCCTGTGCCATGGGCAGGGACACCTTCCAACAGAGCAGGCTGCTCAGAGCTCCATCCCACCTTGGCTTAAATGCTTCCAGGGATGGGGCATCCACAGCTTCTCTGGGCAGCCTGTGCCAGGGCCTCACCACCCTCACAGGGAAGAACTACTTCCCAATATTTAACCAAAACCTACTTTTTGTCAATTTGGATCCATTCTCCTTTGTCCTGTAACTAACTGCTCATCTAAGAAGTGCCTCTCCAACTTTCTTTTAGGCTCCTCTTTTTCCCATTCTAACCATTCCTGAGACTCTCTGGCAGTCCTACCCCCAGTGCCAAAGACTGGCACAGCCAGCAGTGAAGCCCCTACATGGTGGCTCTGGTGACCCAATGTGTCCCCACCTGGCTCCCTGCACAGCTCACACAGTCAGACCAGTTTCCTCACTGGTTTGGGCCCAGGTTTCCCATGGCAGAGTCTCAGATGTCTCATTCCATAAAGCCATTTATTCACAGCACAGCAACAAAGCAACAACTCGAGCTGGTGCCTCCAAAGAGGGACCCCAACAAAGGAACCTCTGGGCTTTTATCCCCTCACAGCCTACCTCCACTCCAGTCCCACTCCTCCTCCTGAATCCACAGCTCCTGCTGTGTCTCTCCGTGGCCACAGCTCCCTTCAGGCACAACCTTCCCAGGATTTCTCCTGGGGAAGGCAGTGAGAAAGCTCAGAGAGAAAGCAATTCTTATCTCTGTTTGCTGCACCTGTTTTTTGGCACAGGTGGAATGTGTTATGGAGATTGCTAACCAAAAGTGATTAGTTGATTGGACTCTGGTGATGGTTGTTTGGATTGATTGACCAATTAGGTCAAAGCTGTGGTCTGAAAGGGTCACAGGTTTTTCTTTAGTATAGTTTAGCATATAGTATAGTAGTAATATAGTGTAATATAATATACTATAGCTTAATAAAGCATTTTAGTTTAGTATAGAGTATAATATAGTAGTAATATAGTGTAATACAATATAGTATAGCTTAATAAAGCATTTGTTCAGCCTTCTGAAATCACTGGAGTTATTCCCTGGCTGGGGGACATCCTGCATCTATCTCTCTCCATGTCCATCCACCTGCCTGGCACTACCCATCTTCCTGCCCTTTGTTACCCAAGGGGTCAGAAGCTCTTGTGTCAGGCTCCCAGCTGGAACTCCAGCCCAGCTACCTGCACCAGATGCACTCCTCCACTCTCCCTCGAGGTACTGGAAGGCTGCAATAAGGTCACCCCAAAGCCATCTCTTTTCCAGGCTGAACAAACCCATTTCTCTCCGGACTTAGAGCAGAAACAGGTTTGCAGTGTTTTCTGGCTTTGTTTCACTGTGGAGAAGCCACTTATGGACAAGCAGACCCATGGCACCTTTGGGAGGGTGACACGGGGCAGTGCCAGGGACACACACTCGTGCTGAAGAGCTGCTGCACCCGAGTGTCACCAAGCACAGCCAGCACTTCCCTCGTGCTGACCCAGCCCTAATAAGCATTCACTTAAAAATCATCAGTCAAGGAGCATTTTAAACACTTCCTCTTCCCTCTCCCCAGGGGAAGCTCAGAAAACCTAGCCTGGCAAAAACCTCTCAGCAGGGCAGAGGTGTCATTCAGCCACTGCGCTGCAATCGACAGAGCAGGGGTGGCACTGGCACAGCTCTGTCTGCCCAGCAACAGCCAAAGGAACAAATCTGACATTTTTGTTAGTGCAAACTTTTCAAAACAGAAGCTAAAGACTATTTTTTTCCCGTTTTTCTTTAACAATGTGAGTTAGACTGATTCTTCCCAGCTCTTATCACCAAAAAAACAGGCTATGTTTTTATGGTAGCCCCCCTCTCCATTGCAGGAACAAAGCTTACAATATTTTGGTTTAGATCCTAACAGATGAGAGCTGTATTTTCTTAGCTCTCTCTCCTCTATTTATCCTTCATCTCTTCCCATATACCAAAGAAGACCCTTGATCCCAACTAACTAAATCACTTACCCTGATACTCCCCTCATCTTTAGATACTTGCTACACATGCTAAATGGAGATGGTGAAAATTAAGAGGTAAAACTAAAAAGACCTGGAAAAAGCAAAGACCCCAAAGGTCAATATGCCACCTGTCCTCCACCTTCTCATGCAAGCCAAATCACTCAGACTGCTTCAGAGCCTCCCCATCAGTACTAAGCTGTCATGGACTTGCCCTCAAGTGGCCAACAAAGTAGCAACACTGGAAAAAAGCTTAACTTCTTTAAACTTCAAAAACAAAATAATTTTCTTTTGATTTTCAAATACCAGTAAAACCTCAGACATTACTCAGAATCTACTCAACTGGCATGAGGACAGCCATAATTAGTGAGGCAATAATTTACTGTCAGAAACTAATCTCTCCAACCAAGTATATTAAATAAAATATATTTTTCATAGTTATAATAGACAGTGATTTAGCTTCTAAGTGACATTTCTAGTATATTTATTGCTATTACCATCACTGTACAAGGTAATACAAAAGTGGGCAGGGAGAAATGGAATATTTAAAAAACACTGTGAAAGGTAGGTATCAATTTTTCTGAGTAGAAATCTTCCCAAAAGCTCTGCAAAGCACCTCCCCAAGTCTGACAAGGCTTCTGCCTTTTTAGCCAGGCCTCCTATTAGTTACTAGAGGACATACAAGGAACTTGAATATAATGTAGGCCAGAAGTCTTATGCTTCAATGAAACAATGTTACATTCAACAGTTTGCATCAATAAACTTACTTCAAAGAATTGTCATGTACTGTGATTTCAGAAGTGAGGTGAAAATAATAAAAAGCCAAATTCATTTGTCACTTGACCCCAGTAAGCTCCAAAACCATAAATAAAAAAGTATACCCTGAACCAAAGCACAAGTTCTTTGGCACTCCTAATACAAAGCTGCTGGGAAAAGCCTGATGCTGCTTCCTCGCAGAGTAGGCAACACTTCACCTGCCTTATCATCCTTGCAAAAAGTAATTTCTGTATGAACCTATTCTCCTTCAAGAACTAAAGATTAGCCATTTATAGTTTCCAGCCACCATACAGAGTATCCATCTACTCATATGATATGATATGACATAGTAATACAATTATTGGAAATTAATTATATGAAATAGCTCCCATGAGAATAACTCCACACATAACATAATTATGAATACTTTTGTAGTGCCCCTAAATATGGAAGATGCTCTGTGTATGCTGATGTGTTTTATGTAATAGTCCCTTGCCACAACCCATTTATTTCTAAAAATCTCTTTATAAAAGACAGCTCTGCACTTGGAGTGTTTCGGCTTGCTTCCATTAGCACATAATGATTGCCAAATAATACAAATGATTGCATGCAGAAAGTAAAATACAGAATTAAGGGCATAACAACACACTTAACTCTGCTGGAGTGGTTGTTCAGTTTTGGGTTTTCTTTTTTAAATCAAGACTTGTTATATCTCATGATTTGATGGGAACTTTTGGTATAATATGACAAGCAAATGAATCCAAATAACTGCACTGAACAAGATTATAGATAATTTACTTCAACCAGTATATCTGAAAACAATAATCAGTACTCTAACAAAATAAACAAACGACCAATTGTTATTTCTAGTATTTATTCTTCATCTTATCATTTGCTCTCTAAACTCAGCCCATCCCACTACAGCATGCAAAGCAATTCAAGCTCAAGTTTCCTCAGCAATACAAACAGCAGAAAAAAAAACACATTAATGAAATTCTTTGCAGTATATAAAAGGCTTCTTACCCAAATGCCCTGAAAACCAAATTCCTTTAACAGGGTACCTTGTAGTAATATCTATCTAATACCCAGTAACTACATGGGAACAGAAAGATGGCCACTAAAAACACATCAGCTCAAAGACAACATGACAGAAATCCTTTCATAACCATTCTAAATTCTATCTTCACCCTCTCCCCACCACCAGAACTTCCATTCTGGAGGCCTCAAGAAGGGCCAGCTCATGCTAGCACTAATTAGTATTTCTCTCCCACCTCCCTACCTGACATCCCCCCCATCCTGTTCCGAGGGATAGCTCTGTCTCCCCCAGCAATCCAAGAACTCTTCAGCTGCCACAGAGATCTCTCTTGAGGATCAGAATCATGCAGGATTTTGGGAGCTCCCCATCCCTCACACTGTGCTGGGGCTCTCAGGGGCACTGCATCCCAGGAAAATGCACCTTATCAACCAATGGCTGAAGGGCTGGTGCCATCAGTGGAATTGTTTGATCATGGGGCATCCTCTACAGCATCAGGCCTGCTTACCATTCCTCCACAGCTGCACATAACCAGCTGCTGATTCCCACCTTCTCCTACATGAACCACCTGTGGGAAGCCAGGCCCCAGGGTGCCTTTCTCCCCATCAACTGCTCCACCTGTCCTGCTCTCACAATATGACAGCTGCTCTCATAAAAGCCCCCTTTCCCTCCTATCTCTTCTTACTGGTGCAGCTACAGAACTCTTTAACAGACTTTGCCAAGTCATTCCTGTATTTAATTTGTCTTGTGTATCCCTAATTGTTTTTGTATTAATGAAAAAAACTATGATAAAAGCCCTCGATATTTGATTTCTCCAAGATTCTCTAGACCACTTTTAAAACCATTACACATAAGGGGAAAAGCCCATTGCTGATTTTTTTAAGGTCCATTCCTAAGGAAACAGGGATTCAATGACCATTCAATGACCTTCACTATCAAAGTCTTAAAATTCTTCACAACATTTCTTTCCTTGTAAGAATGGCAGACACTGCACTAACACTCATGCAATGAAGAACCCAAACTTTGTTTTACATGCTAGTAGTTAAAGCATTTTCCCTTAATTAGTAAAAGTGAAAAATGCACAAACTGAAAAAGGACGGACTTCTATCATCATAAATGTAATGTGATAAACTACAATATATTTCTAGTTCTTGATCAATGCCCCAGCTGGATGCACTTCTGGGACAAACCAAAACCAGTCCCCAAAATAACAAAGACAGGGCTACAAATGAAACAAAATGAGACCCGGGCCACCACTCAGAAAGGTGCTGGTTTGGAAATGGACCAGCCTCTACTTGTGAAGCTCAGAAAGGAGGAAATTTGGCAACAGTAATGCCAAAAAACGAGTTCACAGCTCTGTTCTGAAAAGCAATTCTTCATACTATCACCTTCTTCCGGATCAGTCAGCTCCTAGGGGGATGGGAGGCCCACAGTCAAAATATCCCTACTCACAAAACATCTGAGCATGAAGTCAAGCATGCTTACATGCCTTTGCTGACTGGAAGCCACTGTGCAATTCAGCAAAGCAATTAAGGACATGATAATTCAGAAGTGAACTTATAGCCAAACCATCTGAACCTGCCTTATGCTTATAGTTGAGTAGATCCTTAAGAAGTTATGTGAAAGAAGTCATATGGAAGTGTCTTTTTAAAAGTTATTTACAAGCAAATGTTTAGGGCTAGCTATCAAAACAAATGAAACAAAGATATTCCATGTAAGTAAATCTAAAGAGCCACAGTTTTTGCATTCAGAACATAACAAAAATCAAATAATGAGCCAGGATGATTAATTTTACATGAATACTGAGATCATCCTTTGACAAAACTGTCATCCACATAAAATTTTATTTTCAATCTACTAAGGATTTTGCGGTAGCCTGAGTAGTTTGTGCAATATGCAATACCACCAGGCCTGTGAAAATTTGAAGCACTAATGCTTAGATTGCCTTCAGGTGAACAGTATCATTGCCCAAACAGGTCACACTGAAAATTCCTTGCACTGATAAGAAATCAGCTGCCTATTGCTAGAAGTAACTAATAAAAATATGTATTTCTGTTTTAGATAATATTTTCCATACAAGAGCTTCTATTGCTACTGGTAACCTTTTGTAATATTTTCTCACTAATATAGCAAAACAGGTGCAAAAGATGTCCAAAATCATCTACATATGGAACATCTGATGATGGAACCCAGTTTGAATCTAACAGAAAATGGATTTTGATACTAAAAAACCATTCAAGTTGGAAGCCTCCTTTTTGAAGATGGAGGGAGGCAGGACATGGAGACCACTGTGGAAAATCTATTTACAATTCTACCCCCAGGTGTCTCCTTCAACAAAACAGAAACTATATAATCTATGAAATAGTTGTGGAAGATAAAGTGTTGCTGCTTCAATGAAGTTTAAAAGCAGCATGGGTGGGGAATATGGACACAGGGAAAAAATTAATAAGTCACTATGCAGCCTAAGGAAGTTAGGCTGGGTGTGGGCATGAAGATGTAGCATGAAGGGAAGGTGCAGTATAATTCTCCAGACTCTGTAGAGTGTTGTCATCTTATTTCAAAAATCCCACACCTTCTTGGTGATTTCTGATGGGCAGCTCCTCACAGCACTGACTCCTTCCCAGCACAGCCAAGAAGCTCCAACTCTCTCCTCCCCCAGCTATCCCACTCTTTTGTAGCCCTCTTCTTGTTATTGGACACAGCTGTGGTCTGTTAAGGGCAGGCCTGTTCCTGATCTTTGGTGATTGCTGCAGCTCCTCCTCAGGGGTGAGACTGCCTTCTGCACTATCCTTATTTTCTTACCTTCTATCCCTCCACAGTAGAGTCAATCAGTTGCATAACAAAGCTGGAGAGTTTAAAAGTCTTTTATTTATTGTTTTATCATTTCCTTTCTATTTTTTGTAGAAAACATTCTGTCATTTTCTTATCACAGGCTTCAAGCCTGTGTTGTTGGTTACCAGGTGATGCTACAGTTTTAATGGCTTGTGTCAGTTGGAATCTTTAGTAACACAAAATGAAAATACAGCAACAACAGCTCCTTGTTTTACTTGTAACACTTCATCTCATAGGCACAGAAAACCTGTTCACTACATCAAGCAATACAATGCATAAGGATTTATGCTGCATGCCTCCTGAAATTAAAGGCACCTCTACAGGCAGGTCAGTTTTAAAAAGATCCAAAAAGAGAAGGTCAATCCCTTTCTTTGCTTCCATCCAAAAGCCTTTGTGGAAATTTGGTCAGGAGAGTTACACAGAAGACCATCAGATGGGATAAGCTGACTTCAGTTCAAGACCTGGTCATATTAATTGGAAGAAAGCATTGAAAGTTAAAAAGCCAAAGTCACTTAAATTTTGAAAGTGCCAATAACTGTTGAGTGTCATATAGGGTCAAACACAATAGAGAGGACTCAACCACCACTATGTAATGGAGGCCTCTTCAAAAGCTTCTTTTAAATTCATTTTCATTCAGCACTTTGTTCTGATAGAACAGACCAGAACCAGGGACTGCTCTGGGAAAAAGGCCACTTTGCAACGACCTCACTCCCTGTGAAGGAACACTGAAATACTGCAAGCATTTGCACATGAGCAAGGCACGCTGGGTCTTGGAACTGAAAATAAACACACAGTAGTCAAACTTCTAGAAATTCCTAATAAGCAGGGAGGGCAGGGGAGTCCCATGGCCCACTGTGGTTTTGGGATGGCTGAAGCAGATCTCTGTATCACTCACTGAAGTATTAAAAGCACCTTTCACAACGTGTGAAAACCTTTGTTATGCTGTGTAAGCCCACGCCAGGCTCTTGAAATACACCTTTTCTCACTCTGATTTTACAAAGGGCTTCCCTGCCCTAGCAAGGGAAAAGCAGCTCTGTCTGTATCCTGCCTGATGTCAGGCAAGTTCCTGCATTTTCTGAACTCTCCACCAGCAATGCTGCTCATCTGGGATCAGGCAACTCAGAACAGTTTATGGAGCAATTGCAGGTATTTTCACTCCATTATTTACACTCTGCTCCAGGCAAATCATGGCAATAAAGCAAATTTTTCAAAGGCGCCACATTTGCAGGGAGGAACCTTAGAGGGAAAACCACAGGAAATTATGGCTTAAAAATCTTGTGTCATGAGCAGTCTCCCCCTTTATCTGTGCTCCTGCATCCAGAAAACAAGAATATTGCTAGTTGTTTAGGTATTTTTAATGATGCTTTAACAATTAATGTATTATAGTGTTAACAGGCTGTGAGAGACAAAAGAGCATAGCTGAGTATGTGGAAATCAGACTAATTCCCTTGAAAAAGAACCATTTAGACCAGGGAGTTTAAAAGCTGGCAGAGAAGAATCACCAGAGAAGGCAAGCATTGAAAGTTAAAAAGCCAAAGTCACTTAAATTTTGAAAGTGCCGATAACTGTTGGGTGTCATATAGGGTCAAACACAATAGAGAGGACTCAACCACCACTATGTAATGGAGGCCTCTTCAAAAGCTTCTTTTAAATTCATTTTCATTCAGCACTTTGTACTGATAGAACAGACCAGAACCAGGGACTGCTCTGGGAAAAAGGCCACTTTGCAACGACCTCACTCCCTGTGAAGGAACACTGAAATACTGCAAGCATTTGCACATGAGCAAGGCACGCTGGGTCTTGGAACTGAAAATAAACACACAGTAGTCAAACTTCTGGAAATTCCTAATAAGCAGGGAGGGGCAGGGGAGTCCCATGGCCCACTGTGGTTTTGGGATGGCTGATGCAGATCTCTGTATCACTCACTGAAGTATTAAAAGCACCTTTCACAACGTGTGAAAACCTTTGTTATGCTGTGTAAGCCCACGCCAGGCTCTTGAAATACACCTTTCCTCACTCTGATTTTACAAAGGGCTTCCCTGCCCTAGCAAGGGAAGAGCAGCTCTGTCTGTATCCTGCCTGATGTCAGGCAAGTTCCTGCATTTTCTGAACTCTCCACCAGCAATGCTGCTCATCTGGGATCAGGCAACTCAGAACAGTTTATGGAGCAATTGCAGGTATTTTCACTCCATTATTTACACTCTGCTCCAGGCAAATCACGGCAATAAAGCAAATTTTTCAAAGGCGCCACATTTGCAGGGAGGAACCTTAGAGGGAAAACCACAGGAAATTATGGCTTAAAAATCTTGTGTCATGAGCAGTCTCCCCCTTTATCTGTGCTCCTGCATCCAGAAAACAAGAATATTGCTAGTTGTTTAGGTATTTTTAATGATGCTTTAACAATTAATGTATTATAGTGTTAACAGGCTGTGAGAGACAAAAGAGCATAGCTGAGTATGTGGAAATCAGACTAATTCCCTTGAAAAAGAACCATTTAGACCAGGGAGTTTAAAAGCTGGCAGAGAAGAATCACTAGAGAAGGCTGAGCAAATAAACAACAAAAATATTGGACAAGGAGCAAAAGACAACAGACAGAAGAATAGCACCAAGACAGAAATACTTACTTTTCAAAGCAGTGAAAATATGGAGAATAGGAAAGACAGGGGAAAAATTAAGAAGTAAAATAGGCAGGAAAAAAACAAACATAAAGTAATGAATAAACTGTATTAGAGAATAGGGAAAAAATAAAGGAGATAAAAATAAAATGAAGCAACATGCTGCAAACAGAATTCATTGTAAATGTTCTTCCATTTGCTGAACTTCCCAGGAACAGAAATCCAGGATTTTTACCTGGAATCTGGCATTTGGCAATATAGGATGCAGTGAAATTCTCCAGCCTGAATGATGCTATGTGTATATGAGGATAGAAGCTTTTGAAGCATCCGACTTAGATTCAGAATTGGCTTTACATCCAACCTCGAGTTGTAAGCAGCAAAAGTGAATTTGCTTCCAGTTTTGACATTTTTCTAACACACCCCTCTATGTGAGGCAGAAACCGAGGTCAGTTAACAGGCTGTTAATGCCTCAGTAGAATCTCTTTCATAAAGTAAAGTTTGGAGCAAAATTCTAAGTAATCAAAAGATGAAAATTTTGCGCTGGGACAGGAAATGGCCAGGATGACCTGTCTTCCTGCATCCTTACAAGAAATCGTAGCAAAGATTTTTGCTGTAGGTTCTTTGACAAACAACTTCAATCTACTTCAAAATTATCTTCATGTAGCAAGGAAAAAAAAAATCTGTATTGGCCTTTGAGGTTTTTGAACTTCAGATTATTTATTTTTTTATTTTCTATTATTTCACTTTAATTAGACTAAAATTTTAAAGGAGCCTGACAGCACTTCAGACTGCAGAGCACAATCTGTGTTCCATGAGTCAGGAAGCCAAGCAGAGAATTTTTTATAAAGCCATGTAGACCTGAATTTTGGCACCTTTGGGTCAGCTGGCAGGCTTTAAGGGAACAGTGTCACACTTGAACCCCTGGATTTTGTCTGGCTTGCTTTGGATGCTTACACAGCTCACCTGTGTAGCCAACATTTAATTTTGCATATTTCTGCTGATAACACACTATATATAAAGAAATATGTATATGTGTATATATAGACTATGTATAAAGAAGCCAACTGCATTAGGATTTCCAGCTATCTGTCACCAGACATGTAGGTCACAGAAACTCAGTGTCAGATGAAAGGAGCTAAACCTGATCTCTCTTTTGTCTCACAGATTACAAGCTAGCCCAGAGACTAAAAGAAGATGTGTAAACCCTGATTATTCAGGACTGCCAGGACTATCAGTTTCTTGCACAAAGAAACACCTGGCACAAAATAAACCTGAATAAGTCTGATGTGAATATTTTCTAAGAGGACTTCCTGAGCAATGTCTTCCCCATCTGTTCTTCCAGAGTGATGGGAAGCTTTGAATCATACTTAAATTATTATTTAATTAAGATTATACACTAAAATAATTGCCTACAGAAAGCTTCTCTCCAAATTGCACATGGCTTAAAAATCTGATCCTTTTCTCACAGAAAAGGTCCCCTCGATGGTAATTCAGACATGCACCATAGAGATTCTCCTCCCATACAGAGGCACACCTAGAATTAATACAAAAGTTCAAGCTTGTGCAAAAGGTGGCTGCTCAGAAACAGTCTGTAGCCTTTCTGAAATTGGAAGGGAATAATTTGTTTCACATTCCCTCATGGATATTACCTTGTGCTCCTTGTGATTCCAGCCTACATTTATTCAAGGTGAAAATCTCAACCCCCATGTCCAGGGCCATCCCACAGAACAAGTCCGACCTTGATCATTCAGGGGCTGCATTCCCTGGGGACTCAGCAGTCCTGAAGCCCTTTGGTGGCTCCACGTAGCATTCCTGTTTGGAAGCATTCCTTGAAGCTATTTTTTGAGTCTAAACTCCTTTGCAGCTTCCCCAGCCTGAAGTACACTTACACACAATATGTGGCACATAAAAAATTGCCATTCTCCAAGCTTGGATCTCCTTACCTAGGGGACAGACCAAACCAAAATGCTAACAGCAACTGAGAGAATGTAATTTCCTTAAGTAATATTTAAATAGTGTTTTGCAAAAATAAATTGCAGTTTTTTAAGTTAGATGAAAATAATCAACCTATTTACATATTTAGTTCACAGAAAAAAAATTTAACTTCTGTTCTATTTCACGTGCATAGAAATCTAAATGACCTTGACATAAAAAGAGAATTTTCAATAAAATATAATTTACCAAACAATAAAAGCTGCTAAATTCAAAGGAAACATCAACCACACAATTGGCTTAAATACGCTATGCAATTTCCCTTCCTAAATTTTGGCTTGAATACCATTTGACATATTTCCAGCAAAAGGCAACAAAATTAATTCTCTACTTGTGCCCTGCACAAGCTATGTGATTTACTCAGAGGGAATAAAAGTTTTCTCCAAGTGTTTGATAATGCACCACTTCCATCAATCACCGTGGCATTCTCCTCCCGTGACTTCCTGTGAAGTCTCTCAAAGATCCTACTTCCTCTCCATCCAAAAGGCAACATGAGTTTTGTTTAACCTCCCCAACCATAAAACACAGCTCTTCTGTTAATCTGTCATCTACTAATGAAGACTCCATCCGGAAGGGCCCTGAATATCCATTAGCAGCTGGAATGCTGCGTTGCAATCCTGGTTCCTAGCAGCAAAATAACAGGTTTTGTAACTATTACTGCTCTAGGACAATTCTTCTTCCACACATGCAGGTGCTTGTGCGAGTAATTTTTAACAGCTGTAGTGTAAAATACAGCAAAAATCCCAGAAGTGCTAATGTGGAACCATCTTATCCATTGCTCTGATAGGAAAAATTCTAAACCACAATCTCTGATAAAGCCAAGAGTTTTCAAGGAGTATAAAGAGTATTTACAACAATGTCTCTGACATACCAATTGAAAATACGATACATTCTAGTTATGGACACGATGAAAATACTGCCTTGAAAATGAAAACCAGCTTGTTTTGTGATGGTTACAGATAGAATATTGGAGGAAGCATCCTGCTGTGCCTACATAAAATGACAGATAAACCTTAGGGTGACAAATTACAGTTCAGCAGGTAAACAAGATTTATCCATATTTTTAGATGAAAGTAGTGCTTCTTAGGTTGGCTCAGCAACTACTATTATTTTTCAAAATCTCCATGTATTTCAGAGGTTTCTGAAAGATGGCACAGACTAATATATCTTATATAACCTTTATTACCAGCATCTTATTCCTAAGGCACTAATTTTGCTCTATCCTGACATACAACATGCAAATCAGGGAACAGTTTTGCTCAATTCATATTTGCCTAATTTCTTCATTTGTCAAGTGAATTCAGAACTTCTCTGCTCTCCATATTTCAAAGACAGAAAATTAAATTTTGTATAGACTTCAATCTCAAATATGCTGTGCTTTCTACACATTTTAAGCATGTTTTTTGACAGCCTTCTTTTTCAAACCTGTTTCACAGAGTTATCCTAACAGTTTGTACAACTTCACAATGGAGAAGCAGTTGGGAACAGTTATTTTACTATCTTACATAAATGACCAATAAATGAGGTCATATACTATGATGACATGAATCTATTAAATGTTCTTTCACTTCAAAAATGTAAAAAAATCCACCCAGCCCTTTCCCTCCCCTCCTTCTCCCAAATGCTTTCAATTTCATCAGCAGGTAGCAGGCTAAAGCACAGAATGTGCAATAAAGTGCATGTAAAAACTACATTTCAGGAATTTCACCAATACAAAGATTTACGGCTGTCACTTTATGCTGAAGTTCTCCAACATCAAAGAGTGGTGGTAAAGCATGAATGACAGCCAAGGCAACAGCTGTATGGATAAAATATGGCTGTTTTAACACCTTCCCTGCTGATGTACAGAAGGTCAAGGGATGTTGCTTTCATACTGTGGTGTTTCTGGGTGAGGGGAAGTTCATTGGTAAAAGCTTCAGAAAGGAAGTTTCTGAATATTCACTGGTAACTGTGCAGAAAGGGGCGATGGGGGGGAATAAAATCTGAGCTTCCTTTCACTGACACTGTGAGGATTAAATATTGGGAAAAGCTGCTGTCAGTGATTCCTGCTCATTGGGATTCCACATATAAGAACCAGGAGCTTTCTGGAACTCTGGAAACTTACTCCCAAATTCACAGACAAGCACACAGTGTCGCAGATGAAAGACTGCTGACTGCTGTGCAGTTAAACCCTCTAATTTACTTAGCATATTCTCTTTCTGAGATCTCCTTGCAGCTGTTCATTCCAAATGATCCAAGGCAACATTCCTGTGCTTGAGACAAGCATAGCAAATTTGAACTAAGGGAACACTTTCAGGAAGAGGTGAAAAGCATCTGAACTCAGGAGAAAAAGATTTAACACCTCCTAGTTCTGAAACATTTAAAATGTATGCACTGATTTTGCAGTTTCTACAAAAGATAAAAGCTTGTGCATGAAACTTGAAATTAGTAAGATTAAAGAGCAAAGAATTTATGCATTTCTTTTAGAAACAAGGGCAAATGTCAGCCAGTGAAATTATACATGTTATTTTGTCCTTGTTGCATTTGCATTACACTGTTACACTGAGTTCAAATTTACTTTGGGAAATAATATTAAATACAGGTGAGTGCCATTATGAAGTGGGTGAAAAATTACTGAATCTAGTCTAGAAGAAGTGGATTAACAGCATTTTTATAAAAAGGCCAAATTAAAGGAGTATGAGAGTGGAAGGAATGGGGATACCAGTGTCACCTGGGAGCATATTCTTTTACTTCTTTGACCTGCAGTAGGTTGAAGGATGCTGTTTTCTGGCACTTCCTGACCTCTGCACATTTTGTTGGGATTGATAAAGTTTTGTAACAGCTTTGTTTCATTTTGCTTTTGTAAGCTACAATGTCAGAGACTCAAGAAGCAAAGTAACTAATAAAAAAGATTTTAAAGCTGGAATTCTCGTTGAGTTTTACTCATTTCATCCTGTAAAATTTACCCTTTCTCAAAACCAGTTTGTGCCTTCTGGCTTCCAACTAATCCTGTCTGTCTGTTAACAGGAATAAAACATGAAATGAAATACAGCGTGTTGAATATTAAGAGTCTGAAAATCTCCTCGAGTAGCAATTGTTACTGATCATTTTATTTAAATATAATTCCTAGGAGCCTGAAGAAGAAAGAGCTGCTATTTTCAATGGCACCTCACAAGACGTGTATGCCACCGTGTGTGTATGCCTGCTCTAGAGCCTTTGTGCATGTCTCATGGTGAAGACTCACTGACAACAAGGCACCAATGCAGTCAGCCATGCACCTCTTTGCACAATATTTCTTTCTGCTCTTTTCCAGTCTCACACTGTTATTCCAACCTGCCAAGCTGTCAGGGAAACAGTGTCAGTTGCAGTTCTTATGTGGTAACTACACATGGTATGTGTCCAGGTGCTCTCAGGTTTCCTTTGGGGTAAGCTGGTACCAGCTCAGTCTTCTGGCAAGCATTGCTGGGATAATCCCCAGCTTGCCTAGTCCTTCATAACATCTCTTACAAAAAACTAACAACCTGATAGCTTAAATCTATTCATTTCTCATAGCTCCTTCCTTCTGGGAACCCTGGATTACAGAGCCTCACTGTTCCAGTGACCAGGGCTGGAGGATACATGTCCCACACAGCTTTGTAAAGAGGTCCTGTGAACCTCTACTTCAGACATACCACGAGACAGAAAAGTCTAAAAAAAAACACAAGCAAACACACCTCCATCCCAAAGCCTCACTTTCTTCACTCCTGAATGGCTTTGGAATTTAGCAGAACCTTCTAGCAATGTCCTGTGGCACACTGTTTTCTGTCTAGGCAGCAGTGTCCCCCTGTCCTCCAACCATGCTGCTCCAGCTCCCCAAATACTTCAGAACTATTTGGGTTCTACCACTCATCCTGGTTTCTTTGCTTTGCTCCAGTTTTTATTAAATTCCCTTTCTTCTCAAGTCTCCCACCTCTGCAGGGGAAGAGGACACAGGAATCTCAGCCCATAGGTTATTTTGTTCTAAGTGAATTATTACCATCAATTGAGAAGACACCTGTGAGCAGTAAACAGCTCAGAGGCTGACAGCTCAGTCCTACTCTCTGAACCAGCAGCTACCACAAAACTCAATTTAAAAGCAGTCACTCAGCCCAAATTAATTATATACAAGGCCAGGAGCAAAGAGCAGAATAATCTGCTGGGATCTCCAGAAGGCAACCTGGCTGAACTGGAAAGCAACACTGGTAAATTTTCCCCTGCCCTTGCCCTTTCCTTCTGACCACATTGTAATTTCCAATGATGCAGTGCAATTAAACACCAAGCTCCTGATCAGTGCTTGTAAAGGACTAGGGGAGAGGGAAAACATAGGCTTCTAACACTTACCAAAAGCCTTACTCTCCCTGTGTAAAGTAATCCTATAAAACAAAATTCCAACCTTTTCAACACCATTTTCAAAAAACATCTATGAAGAACAAACGTGTCCTTAGAAATGCCAATGAAAAAAGTATAATCATTGATTGCCTCAGAATTTTATGATACTCTGCCATTGGTCCTAAACAAGACATTGTTAAATGTGCACAAAGCTAACACTGTAGGGCAGATCCCCACTCAGCAAATGCCCTAAGATATACGAGACTTATTTTCACATTGTTTTTCAGACACAACATTTAAAAATAATTTTCTCAAATCTCACAAATCCCATTAAGATATCAGACCCTTATGCAGTGAGTCGGCCGCCGATTGCAAACATGACTCACAATGTGGAGTGAACCCCTGCTCTCTTATAAAATTCACAAAGAGGAAGGAAAGGAGGTAGAGCTCCCACCACCATAACGCACAACCTGTCTGCTCTGTGCCTGTCTGGTAGGCTGGGAAGTCATTGGGCAAAGTTCTGTGCAAATTGTAGGCATACATCAAAAAACTATCTTATGGGCACTAATTTATTGACAGCAGATACTTCACTGCAGATGTCAAATCTCAGTCCATCACTTGGCCTGGGGAAAAATACTCAGAGAGAGACCTATCACTCTCCAACCTGTGAAAGCAGCTGCAGCAGCTGCCAAAGAGGTGTACTTCTGGTTATCCATAAATGTCTTGTTTTGTTAGGTTTTCCTGTGCTAACTGGTCTTCTGCTTGGCAGATCATCTTTACTTTCCCCTCATTCAATTCAGTTTCATTGTGTATTTATGTCTCCCTTTTCAGTAACACATTTCCTTCCAACAACTATCTTGCATCTTCATAATCAATTTTTTTTCTCCCTTTCCTATTCTCTCTCCTATAGTCTAACTGGAACTAGTTTGATATTTGCTGACATCAATGCTGCAGATTTTGTCTTAAACTCCTACCAATATCACTCACCCCTGGCTACTATAAGAGAACTAAAAGAGAACATAAACCCATCTCCACATGTTTGTACACTGGTAATAACAGCTGTTTTCTAGGCATTACCAAAATAAACAGCATTAGCAACAATTAGATCTGCTTGATTCAAATCTCCAATGTATGGTTACACCATTGAGTTGCCTAAAAGACAAATGCAAAAGAGCATGTACAATTTCTTTACTTTTACTGATTTAAAGCCTCACACACTTTAAAATGCTATTGAGGGAAAAATGCCTTTGAGGAAAAATCCCACAAACACATTCTGAGGCTAAATACTGCAGTTAAAAGTAAACCAGGCTTAAAATAAAAAGTTGGCATTTTAAAGGCCTGCAAATAGGATTAGATCTACCAAGACTGTATAAACATTAATAAGCAGAGCTCCATTCAGAGCTAATGTATCAGTGAGTCATGTGAGGACCAGCATGAACTCTTTTTAATTTCCAACCAGAAAGGCTGGAGGTTGAAAGAGGTAAAACAACTCAGCAGAAAGGTTCACTAGGACAAAGATTAGGATCTTACACTGTCAAATGTCTGTTTCTGTTGGCTGCAGCTCTGTCTGATTGCTGCTGAGCCTCAGTGCTCACCCACCTTACATCTTTAGCATTCTGAAGATATAAAAAAATGGAATTCTTTATTCAAGCTGGTTCTCAACATGGCACATCCTGAGCAGCAGGTTTCTAGGCTTGGATATTTCTCCCTCCCAACCAACTCCCAACCCCCACTGGTACTGACAAATGACATGACAGCAGTGAATTAAATGAAAGTCTTGTCCAACTGTTGCTATGTTTCAGAACTAGAGACTATTCCTTGCTACTGTGTAGTCCAGGCAAATGTTTTCCACAATTCCCCACTGATACTCTCTGGAACTTTATCCTGCTGCATCCTACTTGTGTGAGGAGCCCTCTGTGTGAGCCATTGGCACCACAGGTCACTGGGCGCTGGGAAGAAACCCATTCCTGGTGGAGAGCTTTGCCTTTCCTGCCTTGCTGAAGGACATTGCAGCCTGGATGCATTTGAGATACATCTCTTGCCCCTCAGCACAACAAAACCAAACAGAGATAAAAATCAAGAACAAAAAAAGCTTCCTTTGTATCTTGGGTTTGTTTGTCTGGGACTTTGGCTTTCCTCACAACAACCAGTGAGAAAACCTGCAGTAAATACCAAAATCCCATTGGTGGTTTCAGTAAGGATTCATCCTGAGGAAAAAAGAGCAAAAGTTTACGAGTTAAAAATTTAGTGGAAGTTTATAAAAGGAAAGGCTAAGTGTAGCCTGAAATGTGATGTGAAAAATGTGAAAAATGACAAAAGGATGGTAGCAGTACACCATCAAACCCCTTGCCAAAATAAATGAAAAAGTCACCCAGGCAGATAACATCTGGATATGTGCACCTCAATTTAGTCAAAATCCTAATGTAAACAAGTCCACTGATAGCAGAAGGGTAGTTAAACATTCCACTGCCTTTGGATAATCGAAACCATCTTCCCTTCCTAAAAAAATAACAAACCTTTCAATTATCAAACTCTAAGGAAGAAACTGACAGCTATTGGAAGGATTCCATTAATTTTTTTTTTTTGCAAACATCTCTGCAAACAATTTTTTGTTTGTACAGAAATGACAAGAGCTCTCAAATTACTTAATACTTGTAAATAATGGTAATAAATGGTACACTGATTGTATATAATATAAACACAGGGTATTTTGATCTGGTTTGTTAGAGTAATACAAGGCTACACATTCTGCTAACTATAATGTTATTATTAGATTCAGTGATATAAATATTGAAATAAAAACTGAAAGAAAATCTATTTTCAACTCCGCAACATGGAGTTTCTGTAATATATGCATGCCCTCTTCAAAAATCATAGAAAAAAAATGGTAGTAGTCACCCTGGGAATGGTAACAGTGCAGCAAGGGAATTCAGTCTCTAACAGATTTCATGTAAAGGATGTGGAGGATCAGGGCATACGTATCTTATTACACCAACCTAATTATATATTGCAATAGTCATTCAGTCAACCCCTCTGTCAACTTATTGCATTAATACATTATCACTGATAATGAAGTTTTGACAGTAATCTGAAACATCTGCAACAAGTACCATCAAAGCCATTGAATACAGAATAGCATTAACAAAATACTTTTTTCCAGGGCTAACAACTTAATATAGTTCTGGGGTAAGTGTCACATCAGAAATAATCGTAATCATATATAAATAACCTTGCATGCCTTTTGCTAGAATGCATCTGAAATGGAATAATCTATATATTTCAGCAGAATCCAGGCAATTTTTATGCAGCAAAGCTGAAGCCATACAGCAGGTCAAAATCAAAGGCTGAAGAACAATAACAAGGCTAGGAAGCACCAAGGAGGTACAAGAAGAAAAGAATTCCACTAAGTTCCATTGCAAATGATCACAGTAAAAAGGAAAATATCCTCCATGTGTGCACCAGCAAATCCTAATGGCAGCTAATAAAATAATAAATTCTAAAAATTCTAAAATTCTGTTCTCCTGTAGCTAACAAAGCTAAAAAACTCATTTTTAAAAATAGGTCAAGTCTCTCATCTCCATGCAACAGTGACAGAAGTATTAAACTGGCTGATTTAAAAAGAAAAGGATTATCAAAACTCTTATTTGCACATAGTTATGCAGAAAAAAATCACCTCAAATGAAATTCAACAGAACCATATTATGCTGAAAACACAAGTAAATCTGATAAACAACACAAGCAATATGAAAATAGGCTATGAAGTTTCTAAAATAAAATAAATGAAAGGGGAACTGGATATTTAAAAAATTAAAACATGAAAAGTGAAAAGCTTGCTCACCAACAACTGTCTAGTTTATATGAAATAAAAAATGCTATATGGTGCATGTGATGTTCATGATAACTTCATTTTAAGATGTACCTCATCCTGACTGAGAGATGAACTGAGCTCAGCTCTTATGTACTGCAGAAGGTAAAACAAATATGAACTAGCTTCTGGATTAGGGCTGGAGATGGAATTTCAAAATATGGAACCCCTGAAACAATTTGCACAGCAAAAATCACATTCCACTGCCATTCAATAATGAAGGAATCTGGAAGAGATTATCTGACTTGAACACACCATGCCCAAATACGTGGTCAACATTTTCATAAGTGCCAAGATAGAGGGATTTAACTTACAAGACAGTCACCAAGACAGCCTCAAAATGAATCATTTTGAAGGTGTTATGCTATTGCTTTGCAGTTAGTTTACACACCCAGCCAGGACATTGTGCGTACCTGTATCACTTACACATGAGGATGTTAACAGTGCTGCATTACACATGGGTGATTGCATGCCATTAATCTAACACCTCATGCTTAGATCACTTTTTATTCTCTTATTCTCAAATGTTGGGATGCTTAAATAGTCTCATCCTAACAAACAGATGCCCAGAAAAAGAACTCAAAATGTAGGTTTCAATCCTCCATACTCCTGCTAGATTTTGGCAAGGAATGACTCATCACCTTCCATATATTATGGCTTTACTGTGACTTTCCTTCTATTGAAGAAAATAAAATACATTCCAAAGTTATTTGATTGTTCATGATGACACTGACCATTAAAAAAGGAACTACTTATTTCTGTTGGAATGTGAGTTTCCGAGTAGAAAACCTGAAACAGAAAACAGCAGCTGAGACGTGGCTCATTTGCAGATCTACTGATCTCCTTGAGCCAGGTTTTGCGAAAGAGAACATGCACAGAATCCATGCTTTTTTCAAATATTACAATTCAGATCTTTAAATTACACTGATGTGTGTATCCATCCTTGGTTTCATGTTAATACAAAGATGTGCTGGGGCTGTTAAACTGTGCATCCTGCCCTAATTCACCCAGCCAGCAAGGACTTGCATTCAAGTGGCACTCCCAAAGTAACACTGCAGTGTTCCCCTCCAGGGGCTCCAACTTCTGAAAATGCTCAGTGTCCTCCTCTTTTGAATGTGAATTGTGAAAAAAAACTTCACAACTTCACCCAAACTAAATGCCCCTACCTTAGAGATTGAACACTTCAGAAGTGTAACTTCAGTAGTCACCACGGACACTCCTCCCCTCCCTCTCCAAAATTTTTCAGGGAAAAAAAAACCCAACAAAAATTTATGTACCATGGAGCCCATTGACATCTTTATGATAGTCTCCACTATTTGCAGTATTCCACTTCAGAAATAATACTTCTGCAAACTATTTATATTGTGTTAAACTTAAACCCCCTGAGCCATGCTGAAGGTAATCAAAGTTACATCTGCTTCTCTCATATTTCAATTAATAGCCTAATTCAATTGCAAATAATTAGCTATTTATCACCATGAAGTTACAAAGTCAGAAAGGGTCAATATGATTCTAACCACTTAAAAAAGACAGAGGCCTTAAAAGGAGGAAAGGGAAGAAAAACAAAATAAACCCTAGTGATGAATCCCACAGTAAATCAAATACAATCAGTTCTGCTTGCCCATCATACCCATGGACAACCCAATTCCTTTGTTTTTCTTTGCAGACTTACAGAATTTATTGCCATACGTATCGTTTAAGTCCATCTTTCACTTTTTCAGCCTGAAGAGGAGAATTATTTAGTCAAAATAACATGAGTACACAGCTCTTCTAATACTGTTGTGACCTCGGTTTCTAACACCTACGCTGGAGCATTACTATAAGTCACAAAGTTTTTTCACCTGCAAGGACATCTTAATTATCCCACCCATGACATGAATGTTTTTGGAAGATAAAGTCTGTAATTAACTTGTTGCCAAACAATATGTTTACAGTCCCTGAAGGTCAGTTCTAGTATAAAGGCATAAGGACACTTAACACTGGGAGAGGTGCATTGTAACTGCCATCAAACATTAACCAAGTGGTCATCCATTATCTACAGTAGCAGCAATGCAGAGCAGGAAAATATTCTAAGCACCCTAAAATGACTCTGCTAAGATAAATCTCTGCTGCAACACAAAAGGCCTCCAACACATAAGTATGACTAGAGATATGGAGCTTGACCCATGGTAACCAGACTTGTTAGAAATTCCACTTAATCTCAGTAGTCAGTCGGTAGCAGGAGAATTTGCTCAAGACAGTCAAACAAGACTGCTCCTGTACTATGGAAATCTGTCCTTGCTGATTGTCCTTGTTGGGAGAATTTAGATTTTGAAACTGCTTTTAAAGATTGTACCAAAACAACTGTGAGAGCTCCTTGCCTTGTTTAGTTCTGAATTTAAAGTAGAAATTTGCATACCCCAGTTTGAGTAAGAAATCTGGGATCTGAAAAGGGCAGGGTGAGAATGTACGAGTACAGGTGTAACAAGGGGTTTCATTAGCCCTGCACAAAGCCATGAAGGGCAGCTTAGCACTCCTGGAACAATTCCTATACCAAAGTATAGAATTCCTCTACAAAGTATAGTCCCCTGTTCCAGGGAAATTAGAAAGTAACCATCTTTGAGTAAAGATCACCGATAATACCTCAATTCATTGTGTGCATGAACTAGGAGAGGTAGAAACAGGGAGGAAAAAAAGTACAAACAATGAAATAAAATTAAGGAAAATTATATTAAAGAAATTTACATAAAACACTTCTATGCCATTGTGCCCGGTCTCTGACTCACATCATCATCATTATTCTGTATTTTAACAGGAAAACTAACAGACACTTGGCCCTTCCTTTGCTTTGTGTTCTGCTTACAGTCAGAGACAGATGGAAGGAATGGAAGGCAAAGAAAAGCAGCTATGAAAATCACGGGGGAATAAAATCATCTTTGCCCAGCCAGACCCACTCTTTCATCCCACGCTCACAGCATGCTCTCCTTCATGCAGAGGAATAGGTAACAACTGAGAACTTGTGTTTTCCTAAAGTATTGGACAATATGGGAACAACTTGTGAAGAAATGGCATATGGAAGAACCTAAACATGGCAAACAGGCAAGAGTGAAAAAAGTAAACAGGAAAAAGAAATTTGGATGAGAATATAGGAAAGATGAAAATGTTGTCTATTCAGATAAAGGAAGGAAGGATTCAGCTACAGAAGGGAAAATATTATGAATTTATATAGGGAAAGAAACAAGAAATCTGGCATGCCAGAATCAATGAATGTACGACCTGGAGGAGGAAGGGGAGACTGGAGACATTCACATCCAGGTGTGACCATTAACACTGCACTGAACTAGTAAACAAAGAAGTTCTTTAGACATATAGAAGACCATTAAAGAAAATACTTTGAATTTGTACCTTTGATCTAAAACTAGTTGATTCAAGTCTGTGTTGTTTGAAAAACTCCTGTATGTCAGCACTTAAGAGACTGGAATAGCTTGTCTGTGTTGAAACATGGATTATTTGCAGGTTTTCCATTGAGAATAGATTGGATTTCAAATTCCCCCACTTAGTTACCAGAGGCCTTTCCATCAGCTGGAAACACTTTTCAATCCATCTTGCCAACTTCTGACCTATGCTAGTTACTTTTGGAAGGTGAAACCCATCAGGATCAGGCATGGATAAGCAATTCTCCACTGAGAGCATGTCAAATAGACATTCAGCCTCCCCTGAGCCAGAATGCAGCAAATGTGCATTTCTCAAGAAGGGACATTTAGAATTGTTCATATGGAAGCAAATAACAAGAACTCATGTCAGTCTGCACTTCTCTTGTAGCTCAGTGTAGGCATCACATGTGCTATTTATTTTCTGAAACAATACTGGAGAGTGCTGTTTGTGTGCTGCCTATAGACCATCTAATTAAACAGCAGAGCATATTAAAGCAATTGAAAAAAAGTGATTTGTTTATGCAGCACAAAAAGAGAAGTCTGACTGCTAGGCAAAATAACTGACATACTGTTACATACTGTATATATTTGCCTGAATATGATGGCATAACAAGCTATTACAAAGTAAGAGAAGGCTTCAGCTAACCTCAGCCCAGGAACTTTCCATGTTCTTCCTTCACTACTGCAAGTGTCAGGCAGCTGCAAGGTGAGTTTTGACTGAGCTCCCACCATTGTATGTGAAATGGAATTTCTGTATGGATGGCTGGAGGCTCATGGCACCTGATGCCATAACAATATTATCCTGCAATACTCCACACGGAAATACACACAAGTCCTTCCTCACGTTCTTCCCATCTTTATCCTTCAACATCCATCCATAATTTTTTACTTTTTTAAAATTATTTTTTAAACAAGCCACCACATGTCCAGCTCTGATGTCTCTTTAATTTCCCAGATGATTTCCTAACTTACTTGTTGCTTGAAGGAAGGAAAGCCTCCTGCAGGCTGGTTGCACCCAGCAGAGAATACAGATGCCTTGTTGCAGCAGGAGGGAGAAAATCAGAGCTGAAGTCATTATCCCTTTCACCACCACCCCTCTCCATCCTGTGTAAACTCTGACAGCATTCCCCTCTTATCTTCTTCAACAGTGTCAAGCAAAATGAAAAGGTTAGACTTGAAGGCTTGTATGTGGCCTTTGGATTAGACAACCCATTAAAAAAAAAAAAAAAAAAAAAAAAAACCACCAAAAAAAAACCTGACACATACAGCAAAATATTTTTAAAATCACAGAAACACAAAGGTTCAAGGACTTAGCTGAATTACACATGCTTTAATACTCCTCCACAAAGAAATTCTTAGTATCATGCTTCCAGAAGTGGCTAGGGAAGCCAACCACAGGACCAAAATTTTGCTCCAGTATCCAACGATGTACTGCAGATGCAAATGCCCCCACACTTTGGAGCACCATGCTTCTTTATGTTGCTTTTCATACAGAAAGAGATGCTAAAAATGGAAAATGTAAGTTCTCAGCTTCAATCTGGTTGGGGCTTTCCCTTGCATTTTCTGTATTTAGCATCACCCTGTTCAATTGTCCTTCACATATCCACATTTTCTTTCCTTGTTCTGGTGGAGGCTGTTTGGACAATTACCCAGCAAGAAGTGCAGCCAGTTCTGTGAAACCCTCTAAAAAGCTTAGGTCACAGGCTACCACTCAACTTCTCTCACAGCAAGAGCCATAGGTCAAGTTTCCCATGGAAAAAAAAAGGAATATTACTAAATATTCAAGCTCCAGCACTATGTATCAGGACATATCCACTGGATGATGGATTGCCCTACACATGGATCAGCAGTGGTTTGTTAGCCCAGGCTTAAGCCAGCTGAATGGAGTAACTTTTAGAGTACTTCATAAGCCTTTGCACATCACCTTTTAGGCTTTCAGTCTTTGAAAGACAATTCAGAGGCTTGGGGTAAAAATATATGGGCTTTAGTTTTGCATCAACACCACACATGCTCAAAACAACTTGTTATCTAACATTCATCTGTTTGTCTAGAAAATAAATGTCAGTACTGTCAGGAAAGGGAAAAGTTTATGATTAAACTCCGGCTATATCATCGCTCATAATATTTCCTTGAAGACAGCAAAGATTCAGCACTTGATTTTTCATCCACCACTTTGAAATAGTATTGCAGAGAAGCCATACAAAAGAGCACTTACACAGAAACACACAGCTTTACAGTCAGTGTTGTTTCGTAAAAACCATTTTGGAATTAGTACAGTTTTAGGGTAGAAAAGTAATTCAACAAAATATCACACAGGATGACAGGACTAAGCACAGAAATCAATTTTGTTGAAACACAGGTAGACACCAAGCCAATGATCTGCAACAGCCCAATGGAAAGCCAAAATGCACTTCTCTGTTGTCCTAATGGACTGCTTTAAACATGAAAGAAAATCATGCATTTCTTCAGCATGAAATCTCCCCTCAAAGAGGAACAAAGAAACCACCCAGTTTTCCAGCATGTAATCTCCAGAGTAATTAATCAACTCAAATCACGACCCTCCCCCAACAAACACCACCCCCAATCAGTCCTACCCATCTGTGGAGATCACTGAGGGAAGGCCAGCCTGAGAGTCATTGTGGGATGCCTGATCTACATTATATTAATATTGAATTGTTCAAGCCATAGCACAGATAAAATAGGAAACCTGTTAGGGGATAGTGCAGAGACCACATTCCTATCCCATGAATGATGCTCTCAAATGAAAAAAAAAGCTGTTACACTGATGCAGTCTAAATTAAGAATAGCAATAATAAAATACTATATCTTTGAGTATTATGAACATGGAATTAAGTTATTTATTCAAAGTATCCCATAACAGCAATATAAGCAACAGGCACAGGCACTTTACTTTTTTCATGTACAGATGAGTTTTGCATGTAGATAGCTCATGTCTTGCCATGTCATGACTGCAGAACGACAGCAGATACTTATCCACTCAGCCTTAATTAATTTACTCCCAAATGAATACTGCATTTAGAAGGAAATGTAATTTTATCCTAGAAAAGCACTTCACACAAACAGGACAAACTGTTACCTCATCTGATTTGTATCTATTTTCTAATCACACAGAGACTTACTATAAAAGAATTCAAAATTATTCTAAAAATATGCAGCTGCTATAGCACATAAATATTCCATCTTCCTCTCTGGATAAAATCTTTCTGAGGGAAATAGCAGACTTGCTTAAGGCTTGTTTTTCTTACATCTCATGTGGACATGCCTAAAGCACTCATATCCCTTTTCCATCAAACTTTACATCACTTATGTGGAAATATCTACAAGTTCAACAATGTTCTGCTGCTTGTGTTCTGCTATTTCGCTGTTTTAATTATGTTACTTCACATGGCAGAATGAAGTTTGACATTAGTATTGAATCTCATAAATCATCACTTTAAGAAAATGCATTCCCTTGAGGAGAGGTAACACAGGTCATATGGGAGTCCCTCTTTTAGCTTCAAACCTTGTTAAACAACCTCAACTGTTTTCACAAAGTCACTGGTAGGATTGTGCCTTCTGAGGCACATAAGAAGCAAGTTATATGTTAGCCCTTTTTGTAATTTTTTTTCTGTTTGTGGTGGAAGTTTTTAAAAATTAGTATTAGGAGTCAAAAATAAAAAACTAAATTAAATGTGAATTCAACATTAATTCAACATTGCTGGCTCTGGAATAAAGGCATGATAACACAGTGTCTCAGATGAACAGTCAACATAGTGCAAGAGATATTAAGTCTTTAAGATTTCCTTCTCCTTTTTGATTTTTCTTCATCCTTTCAAAACATTTTACTAAGGAAATGGCTGATGATATAAAACAAATACCAGTGTACCACACATAAACATGAAAAAACAGTTTTACAGTGATAGTGTTTCAAGGTGGCAGAAGCTTACACAGACTTTACAAATAACAAAGCTAACCATGCTGCAACTGAATTCCACTAGAACTATTTTCTTAGAACAGAAATATTGCCAATTATTGTTTTTGTAAGGGTGAAATCATGATCCCATATCACTCTCTAAAGGGAGCCAATCAATCTGGTCTGTTTATTTACTAACAAAAGTTAAGTTTTAAGCTGGGGCAGCAGAAATTTTGCAGTTGCATGGTACAGCTTCCACAGGAATGTGATCTTATGCTTTGAATCCCATAGGGATGCACACAGAGGATGGATATCAAATACTGTGATAGCAGCAGACATACTGCAGTAATTCACAAAGGCTCAGGTATTTCTGTCTCTTCTTAAGAGACCTGCAAAAATGAGATGGTGGAAGTGTGCCTTCCTTTAAAAGGAGAAGGTGGCAGTGCACCATTCTTTCAGGAAATCTGTCCTTTCTGTTGCTCTAGCCAATTCTCTCAGTTTGTGCATTAAGGACAAGGCACCAAGCTTCTCTCCCAGGCTGCCCCAGGCCAGCTGAGGAGTGGCAACAGCAGTGGATGCTCAGTTTCCTAAATTAATGAGCACCCTGCACTCCCCTTCCCATGTCTGTTGAGAAAGGGAAGACTTGGCTACTGCCAACCACTCTATTTCTGCCCCAATGCACTATGAAAAGGATTTCTGCATGCTAAAAATCTGCACAGCAAAATGCAGATCTCCATGTTTCTCCAAAGGCTGTCTCTGGAAGGCACAGTGCATTAGTACCTGTGACCTCACCCAGACCACCTGGGTTTAAGGCACAGAACCACTCAGAACGGTGTGGGAAAAAAGGCAAATGGATGCCACTACTTCTTGGCTGAAAATGAGAAATGTAGGATCCTATTGCTATAGGCAATGAATCCTTCTGTGCCCTGTTGTGGGAGATGCTCTCCAAAAGAACCAGCATGTATGGGCTGATCTAGGGGTAATGAAACCACCTCTTGAATGCTGGCCTGTGTCACAGGTTTAAGTAGCCTGTGAGGTCCGGAGCTGGCCTTACCTCACCTGGGTGCATATAATACACACTAAATTAATTTTCTCAGAGAGAGAAGAGAGAAGAGAGAATCAATATTTACCCCAGGATCAAAATGCTATTCGTTTCAAGAACTCAGCTGTCTAGAAAAACAAGGAACAATCATTTTGTTCCCATGACAAACAAAAGCTTCCTTGCCAGTAGACACTGGATATTGACAATAACCTGTGAGCATCATAGCATGCATAGTAATGAGATGGCATTTTGCTGCAGTGGATTTCTGTCTTGTAGACTTCTGGGTTTGGATCTAAGCAGAAATATTAAAGAATCAAAATACAGTATTTTCCATTAAATAGCAACATGAAAATAATAACAATCAACAAACACTTCCACATCCCCCACATAAGCTTTATTTAACTTATCCTAATTTAAATACTGAGGCTATAAATAATGACTAGTAAATCACCCAGTGATTCAAAATGCAAGGAACGTGGAGTTTAGGGAATTTTTTGAAACTATTATTTTACTGCAATTAAATTGGTAGTGCACCAAGCTACCACCAAAAATGTCACAGCAAATTAACTTCCTTTTTATTAACCATGGCAGGCAAAATAATTTTTAAAAGTGAAGGTGTCTTGTTAATGAGACTTAACTCAAGGAAACTAATTTACAATGACATGGGTTCCTCCATTCTGTATTACCTCGTACTTAATAAAACACGCTTGAAGAGTCAAATTCTTATGTCATCTAAAAATTATTTTGATCACTCTCTATCTGAACTCTATGAATTTTATTTCTAATAGAAGACCCAGTTTTCACCCTGTCATATCAACGTGGCTTTTTGGTGGCCTGGTTGTGTTTCAAAAGACATCATGAGCCATGCTTGTGACCACCTGCTGCATTACATGGACCTCAGCAGTGACTCTGTTAGCCACCCACTGACTGCAGCATGTACGAACAGTTCCGGACCTCCAGTTTACAAACTGGAAATTTGTTGGCATTTTTTCTGTCAAAAACATTCAAGTGAACGCCAGCTCTCCATAGTTCTTGGCTTTTTAATATATTTTGAACACCTGTGTTTCAAAAATAGCATTTCCTCAAAGATACCGATCACATCTATTTCTTTCAAACGCTCTTTGGTCAAACCAAAGCAAATCCTGAATGTTGCATTTCACCATCATGCAGAGTGTTTCTATCTGCTGGACTCTGCAGTTATTCCTGATTGCTATTTATCTCATTTTTCAGAAAAGCATTACCTGTAAGAGTGGTCAGTGAAAATAAACAGCACCAGTGATGCAAGGACAAGACCAAGTGTAGGCTTACTGTACCCAGCAGGCACAAGGTACCACCCAGTCCTGAGGATGATAATCTGATTTTACAATACTGAACATCACAAAATAGATATTAATACAGACTGAGAAGGCAGTGAAAACAAGATTAAAATAGAATCAGAAGTGCTATTTTATTTTAGTTGTTTTTTTTTTTAAATTTTATTTTACATGGGGTTTTATGGAGGCTCAGGAACTCACTGAGCCGAAAATTGGTGGGAATTAAGAGAACACTGTGGAGAGGCATAATCTGTGTTTGCTCTGTTCCTGCTCTTCCCTTTGCACTCTTTTATGGTCATTAAGGGACTTGTTGCCTTTTTTTTTTCCTTTTTTCTTTTCACACCATTCTAGAAACACAGCAATAGCAGGCTTCACGCATGGAGAGGATGGCGTAAGCTCCTAGTACATTTCCCAGTCCCCAAACTCATTTAATATAAAATCCTCCAGCTGAGGACATAACAGATATTAAACTGATAAAAACATATGCTGCACTTGATCTTTGCCAAAAGGTCAAGAGGCAAACACGAATCAGCCGACTCGATGGTTTCTTGCTCTGACTCAGTGTGCACGCTGAGACTGAATCATCCCAAGATTTTAACACCACGGTAACAACAATTATGCAGCTTTATCACTCAGATTTATTTCAAAAAGCTGCAGACAGACTACAGACCCCAAATAGCTCGCTCCAGGATCTCAATGAGCTCATGATTTTACACACACAGGAACTGTTTCAGGACAGGAATTCAGGAAAGTTAATGATGCCATGTCTAGCCTGCCAAAATATTTTAGCCTTGATCTGATTATTTCTTCTACGGTAAACTAAATAAAAAGAGAAAACACCTAGCCCTTCCCTCTGGCCACCAAGCTCCTGTGGCTTCCATGTCCCCACCTCCAAATATTTAAGGAATCTTCTGTTTTCTGAATCATAAAGGGGTTTTTTTTAAGAAACATATCTCCCCTACAGAAACTATTTGACAAAAGTCTAAAAAGTTGAGGGAATTTTTAATAAATAACTTATTAAAAACAGGATTACTGCAGTGCATTTTCCTAATCCTTGCTGGACTCATTAGAGCATCTTGCACACTAATTCAAAGACTAAATACCAGCCTTGCTAAAGCACAATTACTCGGTATCAAACTCCACCATAAATTAACAGAGAAACTGTCCACACATGAAGAGCACTAAGTCAATACTGCTGAAGCATCAAAAAAATCATTCCTGTGCATGGAAACAGAAAACATCTTTTGAAGTTAATGAGTAATAACAAAAGATATTTTAGTAACTTGGAAAAAGACAACTATTTTTTGAAAATTATTTTCAAAAACACTTTGTAAAAAAACTTGGAAACCTTTTTACTACCAATATTTTCAATCACTCACCATAATCACTAATTGAAAGAATTTGAAAGAATATAACAGCAGGTCACAAGGTGAAAGGAAAGGTATTGTCACAGCAATATGAATTTAATATCCTGATGTTGGTGCTCCAAGCTACACAAGACAATCAGCCAGTTATAATGTAATTGTTTAATTTTCAATACAGAGTGTTTAGTGAATCAGTATCAGCGAATCCACTAGATTTTAATGAGTTAAACTATTTTAATAGCATAGCTTTGTTACTCTGTTTAATCACCTTTCCCTAAGGCTCTGAACAACATTTAAGCATGTGCTTAATTTGCTATTGAAGTCAACAGAACGAACAGTGAATGGTGAAGTTCAGCGTGTGCTTAATGAGATTTACTGAGTCAGAATGTGGAAAACCCAATGTGAGCAAAATCAAAGCCCTGAGGTATTAGCCAAGTCCACCCTGAGCTTCCCTAAGGATACAGGGCCTCCAAAAGGTGAATGAAAATTTTATTTTATTATGACATGTCTACTGCACACCCGCATGTCTGAAACATTTATGTAGCAAAACACATACCAGACTTTATAGGTCTTCAAAGTAGCAAAAGAAAAAAACTTTGGATTTACCCTAAAATACTAACTGGAAGATTTTGTGGAATTTTGTTTGGTGTCAGTAGCTCCACAATACTTTTTGATATTAAACAACTACTGATTTGTCTCATGTTTCCTCCAAAAAGAAAATGCGGTATAATTTAGGTGTTTTGGGAATGGAGGAACGGAGCTAACATTTATATTTCAGTTATCTGTTCCTCTGTGAAAAAGAAGGAACTTAATCCAATATTACTATCCCACTTCCTCAGTCACTCAGGCAAACTCTGTAATCCTCCCACACCTGCATATGAACATCTGCACTGTACCAGTTGATAGTTTTGCTCAGACTTAATTAAATTAAATCAAATCACCTGCATGCCTTTAAGCCCCCTTTCTTCACTGCCATTTCTTCTAGAGCAGGCAAGTTCAGTTTAACAAACAGCAACTCAATGAGGTTTGAATGCAGCATATAAAATATAGAACTGCACTTTTCTATTTTCTGTGACATTTAAATGGCCTAAGCAAACATTCAATTTAATTGCAATTAATAAATATTTTCTTGACAGCAAATATTAAAAAAGGGGTTTGATTCCGGGAGAAAAAAATTCTTCCGATTCCATACTCATTATAAATGTTCAAATCTGACTTTTCCATATTTTAATTCTTTCTCTTTTAGCTTTTATGGAGGATCTGGTTTTGGCATCAAATGTCACTGAGGATGTTTGGGGCTTTTTGCCCTGCCAAGAAAAAATAACAGTGATTTGGAGAAATATTTAGCAATTTCTCTGAACAACATAACTGTCACCAATCCTTTCTCTAATGTGCTGTCAAAATCAGCAAATCTGTTAAAGAAAAAAATTTTAACATTTAAAAGTTGAACATAAATTTTATTTCAAAATGGCAATCATCAGCATGGGAAGGAGTTAATCTCCCCACTCTTTTTCTAAGAGTAAAAAAGGCAAGGAACAGCTGTCACTCAGGTGATGAATACAAGCTGCCAGCCTTTTAAACAGCAGGTACAGCATTTGAGCTCTGAATTAATTAGCATTCAGAAAGTCTAAACACGGCTTGATAACTCTGCAAGATGATTTTTGTCCCTTCCTGCAAATTAATACTGCTATTAAGATGAGCAAGGGCACAATGCAGATCGTAATTGTACCCATTAAACAAAGTTTCACAAGTAATGAATTGGAGGCTCTTGCCAAGAATGCATCAAGTCAAATAAAGCCTTGCTGCAAATAACAGACGTGCAGGAATCCATCTTCGCTTTTCCACGGCATTCACAAAGCCACATACAATGTGGATTCCTGTGCAAATGCACAAAATGTTCTCTGCATATCAGGACAGGCTTCTCAAAAGTTCATGTTTTTAAATGTTTAAATAGTGGCTCTGTCTCAGAATCATTGGGGCTACTTCCATTCAGGAGCCACTCCTAACATACACATATATCCTGAAAGGGAGTTAACACGGCCTCAGAGATTATATTTATAATGTCTTAAAAAATAAGGCCTCCCTCCATCAATTACTGCTGCAGCACTGCATCAAAGTCTACACAATCCATGTGGAAAATCTTCCTTCTATATTTATCATTTCCTTTAAACGATGAGCATATTTTATAAAGCACAAAAATGATTGATATCAGAATTTAATGATGTTTAATAAGTGGCCATCTGTCAACAGTCAAGGAGTAAAAAGGAAGCACATTATTATTTCCCAAAAGACTAGAAATATTGATGCTAATTAAAAGGCACATTATCATTATCTCAAAGCAATGTCTAAACACTAATCAGACTTCACGTCCAGGGCAGGAGAAAGAGGGAGAACTACGGATATGAGTGCTCCCCAAATGGGTCATGGGAGTTGAGAGTCTCCAAACTGGTGTTATGATAGCATACAGATCGGAACTTGGCAAGTAGCTCAACTCTTTAGAAGAAATCTTTGGTGCATTTTTACAAAAATTTGTAGAAGAAAAGAACTGTGCTAAATGTGGGCCTTCACTATTTATTATTTCCAATTTTCCAGCCACCTTATTTCACAACAAAATAAAGCTTGTGGCGCCCAAACACATGATTAATTGCACCATACTAAACTGCAAGGTACTCAGTACTTTCAGCTGAGAAATAGCTCAATGTCACATTTACATAAAGGACTTATGTGGTCAAATAGACAAAAACCTCCACAAAAAGGAACAAAAGCCATGCACATGGTGTCTGAAGCACTTTTGACTCTTTGGGCCTCTAGGAAGACCCTGTAGGGTTCAGGATGCTTCAGCTTCTCCTGCTGAGTGCTATGGAGGAGGAAGGTACATAAAGGTAGGTGGTTCCATCTGCCACTCATATTTGCCTGGAGCTCTGCCTTAAACATTAATAGTCAGTTTATTACCTTTTAAAACACAGGATTTATTGCCCTTTTCATAATTCATCTTGATCAGAACCTCTTTTAAGCAAGCAAACCTCTCCTAACCTCAAAATCCATACCTCCTATTCTAACTGAGGCCATCCAGAGCCTGTAACATACTTTTTGCCTCAGTATGTAAAAGCTGATGAGACTCTTGGCATTTATTGCTTGCAGAGAGGCACAGTTACAGGCCACTGGCAAATGTTTTCCTGCCCTTGAGATATGAGAGATGTGTGAGCAAGATATGACCGATCCTACCTCCCACATTGCGGAAACTCTATGTACAGTCCCAGGTTTAGCAATATTGACTCTGAGCCAGGCCCAGCAGTTCACCAACTCCACGAGGTTTGATGCTTTCAGAAGGACAATACAGAGGAGTGATGCAGAATATTCCCGTGCTGAAGGCAAGCAAAGCATAAACAAACACGAAGTAAAAGGTATACTGGGAACAGGTGGAATGAATATAGGGATGAGAAAATCACACCGAAAGCGTAAAAATGGCAAACTGGAAGTATCCCAGGCTGGAGAAAAGCACAGCTACCCTGGCAGTCAGGCCCAGGGGCATGAGTACCATACCTAATTGAGAGCAGGCATTTTCCCCATGGTATTTTTACCGGCTAACTTTTTCACCTATAATTGCCACTATCAAATTACCATCTCCACAGTGCAAAGCCACCTCTAGTCTTCCTCCTCAGGTCAAGGAACCCATTCATCACTGTCAAGTGAAGCATATTTCCATTTTTACTTGTCATTTTCAAACCATCACTTCACACAGGTGTGACCTCTGATCCTGACTTTCCTTCCAACACTCCCCTCGCTATTCTCTGATAGTCCTCCATTATCTCCTCCCTGAGAAATATTAAAAAATTTTAAAGGAGATGTTCCTGGTTTTGATTACCCTATTCCAATATAACTCCTTGATCTTCAGCATAAACACTTCAATCATTCTGGCATTTTCATTGACTCAAATTAAATGCAGAGACAGTAATTATTTCACAATCCCCTTGCCCTTTCATACACAAGTCTTCTGCCTTATACAATGACAAAGTATTACCTCCCAGACTCTTAATGGCTCAGATACTTCAGATACATTTTGGATATGAATCTGGCATGAGGGGACTCTTAAGTAAATCTTGTTAGGCTTTCCCAGTACTAACTGTGAGCAATTACAGTGCTTTTCTCATGTTGAGCTCCAATGCTCAAACATGATGTGAGCCATATAACCGTACAATAGTTCCACTGATTAACAGGTTCCTTGGGGTGCTCATGACAATGAAGTTTAAGATCCCCTGCATTTTGCAGCCTCTAAATGTACATTCCACAAAGCTGAAGAAAAAAGTAAATTCACAGTGCTGTTTACATAAATTGGAGACTGGACATTTCAACAGACACAGAGAAATGAAAAAACACCATCAGTATCCAGTTTTATTTATGTTATTTACTTCCATATTCACCACATTTGTTTTAAACTGGCACCAAATTCTTTATTCTTGGTGCGTCCCAGATTTGCCTTCTGACTCTGTGCAATTGTTGTACATTGTGTAGCTGTCAGAGCAGAAGTGGAATGTATGAAAAGCTGGATAATTGTAAGTTGGGGCATATGGTACTACAGAGAATGTAGGGGTTAGTAGGAAGAAGGGGGTTTTGTTTGGTTTTTTTCAAGAGTCTGGATATGACTAAAGCTTTTTCTGGTGGGCAAAGAAAAAATCCTGTGTTTATCCATTTCTCCACAATTTGAAAAGTTCCTTGCCTTCCCCCCCCACTTTTTCTTTGGGGGTTGTTGGATGGGAGAGAAGGAGGGCAGAAGCTACGTTTAACATTAATTCTTATTTACATGACAAATAATAGACCTTCCTTCTGGTTTATTTCTTGTGTCCTAGGAAAATATATTCTCAAAGAGCATGCATGACATTGATTTTCACCAAAAAAAGCACTGAAATGAGCTAGCTGCTGTGTAAACATGTCAGGCTTCATACCTCACATGCATTGAAATGACCAGCACAGTTCACTCTTCTCAAAGGTATTGCTTCAAGCTGATTGCTGACTCAAGACAAGAACACAACCCTGGTCACAGTGAGTTTCTGAGCATTTTCTCTGCAGCTGCAGGGTATAGAGGGTTTTCTGTTTGTTTTTCTTTTTTCCCCCTCTTTCATATGAAACCTCAGATTCTGGAGTACAGTTTGGCAGCACCCAGGCTGAAATCACTGCCAGTTTCCTTGGGTACAGAATCTCTAATAACACAAAGCCCTGACTATCTACTTACCCAATAAATAATCAAAATTTCTACCATGACTGTCCTTAAAATATATGACTTTTTGTTTCTCTCTCTTGCTTGCAGCTAATCCTTTCTGTCAACAGGGTTTCATCTGTAACAAGCCTGCCTGTGACATGCTAGGTCCCAATACATCTCTCAACAAATCCCCCGTGTTCACAAAGCAAAAAGGTTGCAAAAAGGACCACAGAGACAGAGCCTCTCTCCTCTAATGGGATCAGAAAGGTGGCGCTTTCCCCTGGAAGACGCTCATCAAAGGCGAGGCCCGGAGAGACAGCACGCTGGCAGGGAAGTCCCAGCTCACATATTGCATTTCTGGTGTGTGGGAATCTATAAAATCGGAGGAAAAGCTGCAAAAGGCAGGCCTCACATACAGCAGAACTGTGATTAGAGCTAAGCAGTAGCCATAGGATAGGTCAGTAGAAAAATTATGTAAAAAGTAGAAAAGTAAGGACAAATAGAACAATTTTCTGTGTATTAATGCTTGTCTAGAATAACTCCCTAAGCTACAAAAAAGTTTTTCTAGCGAGATATTAGGAAGTTCTAAGCTTAATAACGGAGCTCTGTGCATTGTGTTTTAAGGCTTACAAGCAGATATTGTATTTGAAAGAGGCAAGCCTTGTTTTAACCAAAGGTACCTGTGCTTATAGTGGTTGGATAGAACTACTGTCAATTTGCTTTTGCTTTGTGTGATTGGTCAAAAAACTTATAAAATAAGTTGTAACATTCAGTTCTTCTTCTGCTGCCTGGGATGTGAGCTGCTGGCATCTTCCCATGGTCATAACCATGTAATGAGACTGATGCTGGAAAATAAACCAGCTCAAGGCACGTTCCCAGCAGTCCCATCCCGTTTGTGATCTGTACACAGCCCCTGGCCGGCGATGCTGGTGCATAAGCAGAACAGAGCAGTCATGATATTTGTATTCCTGAAAGGCTTCTCTGTCAGGTTCAATTATTGGTCACACTGTCATGCTGGAAAGCTGATCCAGGTGATGTTTGCTTCATACTCAGCAATTTTGAACAGTGTTTTTTTAGCTTTAGGGGCTAAATGTACATTGTACATTGTCCCAAGACTCACTCGTTGGGACTTGTCCTTCCTTTTTTCCTCCCCTCTTCTCCCTCTGCTTCAACTTAACACTTCTTCATTTTGCCCAACATATCAAAAGAAAATGCATGAGGTAGTAAAAACTGGATGTATCATTTTCACCAGCAGTGAATTACCAGAGGCTTCCCTTGGTTTTGCAGAAGGGATAATGGGAATAAGCTCCATAATAGCTATTTATTCTCTCCACTTGCCCAATGCCTGGCACTCTACCCACAGCAGCCTGAGCTTAATGTGCAGCTGTGGAGGGGAGGAATGTGACAGACACCAGCTTGCTCTCCTGCTTCCTGTGGGAGAGGACATTACCTCTCCTGCAAAATGCTATTACATGGTGTGGCTGCTTTCTCCCAGTTTCCCAGGGAAAGAGCTCCATTTTCGTCTCATTGACAAGGAAATGAAAATTGCCCTCAAATTCACTGTACAGACACTTAACACCTTGGGGGTTGTTTTTCCATCTTATCTGAGATTTTAAACCAGTTCCCACAGTTCACTGCTTCTCTTAAATCTGCTGCCAAGCCAAGAGTTTTAATTCATTCATTGGCCCAAAGTATTGCTAAAGCTGGCCTTGATGAGTGTCAAACTGCTAATAAATGAGATACCACAACAGCCATTAAATCAAAAATTGCAGAGACTCCAGTTTTGTCTTCTGAGATGTCTGAGAAACAGTGTGCCTCTATCTGAACATACACATTCTCAAGTGGAGAGACAGAAAGTTAAACTAGTGCCTGAATTAACTGAGCCTCCATTTAACTGAGGCTACTTTGAAAAGGATATGGTCTGCTATTCAAAATTGATTCTGTTCTTGGACTGCATAGATGGGGCAGCAGAAGGACAGAGTTCACCCACTGACATGTCAGCTGGCACACTAGACAATTCTGTACTCTTTCAGATGTAGCATCTCATGTCACCTCAAATAATACTAATTATAACAACTATGTACCCTTAGTAATTTTTCAAGCAATTCTATTATTTACTTTTTACAACACTATTTATTATGTCTGATGCAGTTAGTTAATGTTACAACCAGCTGAAACACCCAAATTATAATTTATAAAATTTCACCTTGGGCACTCTGCTGAAGTGCTGGCATTGCCAAAATCTCTATGGGACATCTGTACTTAAGTAAATACTGTTGCAGGCACTTTAGACAAATTTTCACACACCAGTCTATTAATGTTGTTTCCTACATACAAAACTCCCAAATGAACCAGAGGCATTCATTAATAATGTGCATTAATGGGCAAAAATTTCTTCACATGTACTCCACAAATCTTCAAATACTTGCAAGATAAATGGTTTGCTTTTGTGTAATAAGAAAAGACAAAAAATTGTGTTTGATGAAACACTTGGACCTAATTATTTTAGGAGTATATCAGCACTCCTACCAAGCACAGACGGGAATAAGTGAGAATTTATTTTATGCTCCCTTTGCTATGTTCATAGAATATAAATTTGCATTTATTGTATTATTGTAACTAAATTTAAGAGCCATTCATCTGGAGAAGAAAACGCAAGGAAGACCCACATTTCTGAATGGATGTTAATTATCTTGTAAAAACAATTAGGCCACAGCCACCCTACCTACCTTGTAATGAGGTGAGATCCTAAGAAGAAACAGGAAAAAAAAAAAAAAAGGAGGTAAAAAAGAAAAAATAGGGCAATTCAGACAGATTTTCCCACCTGCTTTCAGCATGGCTGGTCAGTCAGCAGCCAGCTAAATAACTCAGAAAGTAAGAAGGGAAAAGATAACTCATTTACTAATTGTTGAAAAAGAGCACAACAGTAGTGAAACCACACAGCTCTTCCTCTCATCCAAGTAGAGAAGCCAGCACATGGCATTATTTCAGGGGTATACTTTTCTCCCTGAGAAATCACCCTGACTTATGTAATAATTGGGTTTATGTGTTTATAGACAGTAACTGCAGCTGAATTCAGACACAAGTTTAATTGTTTTCAGCTAAATCTGAAAGTAAAAAGACCTACATAAAGTCACCTTGTAAGTGAATCAGATCTGCTGGAGGAAGACAACAGAACAAACAGAAAAACTGCACAAATTCCTTGTAACAGTCCAAAACTTTGGCTTTTCAAGGTATGTGATCATCTAAGCAAGTCCCACTGGGACCACATGGCACGTAAACAAATTAACATTTTGTTTAAACGTCAATCAACAGGACCTCTCCATTCAAACCCAGGTCAGCTGCACTGGCAGCTGTTAAAGTGGTGGCATTCCTTGCTTACACAGATGCCTGGGAGTCGGAGGAAACACCATTCTACTTTGAAAATATCCTCCTAGAAACTTACAGTTTAAGCTTTTCAAAAACTTTTCAAAAAAATATTACAGTAAAATTTCTGGGGACAGCTCTAATCGCTTCCCCCATCCTCTTCTCATTCAGAATATTGGAGGTTAAACCCCCAAACTTTTCACTCCAAAGAGCAACCAGTGCAATTTTCATACATTCCTCTGTACTACTCATTGTCATTCCTGTAAAGTACTTCAGACACAGTTCTACAGGTAGTGACATCATGGAAACTCTCCAAGAAAAAAGAGAAAACACTGGCTTAAAATGCTGATCACCAGAGCAGGGGAAGCTTGCAGAGAATTCTGTTGGATCACTCTTTTAAGTTGGAATTTGCAGAAAGGTAGCACCTCATCACTGAGGATGCCAGGCAGGTAACACCACATGAATCCAACAGAACAGCAAGGACCACTGGAATGAATCACCAAAAACCTCTGCTGAAGGTGGTGCCTGCAAACACAGGCTGAAACAAGCTATGACTGCATACCTGGGAGGCACATGGGGAAAAGTCGTGGGGTGAAATGACAAAGAAAAGTGTAGTGGTTCCAGCTTGAATTGGGCAAAAACACTAATTCTGTGTAGTGGTTTTGGTTCCCCAATTTGAGATTTTCCAACTAACACACTAATTAATGTGTGGGTTCCGTGCTGGCTAAATGCCAGGGCGCCCACGAGGATGTATTTACACATTTCTTGCTGTGAGATAGGATTAGGAGGAAGGTAAAGCAGGCTCAAAACTTTAAAAGAGTATAAAGAAAAGTTATTAACAGTAACTAAAAGAAAGAATAATAAGAATCAGAATAAAACCTTTAGAACACTTCTCCTCCCCCCATAACCTTTTCTTTCCTACTAACAATGTGCAGAAGAAATTCAGTCAATTTATCATTTCTGGAACAGTCTTTTTTCAGCTCACTTAGGCAGAAGAGTCCCAGCCAAGCTGTGGGCAGGCTGGTCTTGTCACCTGCTCAGGCCAGAAGGAAAAGAGGGCTTCCCAGGACTTTTTTGCCCTTACCATAGATATTCACAGAAGTGTGTCTAGCTTTCTCAGCAGTTTAACAGATTGTCAATTCTCAAAGCTAATTACAAATTGGTTTTTTGTCAGACACGGCAATGCCAGCAGATTAAGAAAGACACAAGGACAGGTTAATTGTTTTCTTGGTCTTAACTTTAACTGTTTGTCAAATTTTTTGGTAGTTTCAGTTTCTTTTAGTATGAATAAACAACACCGAATTTTGCCAAAAACAGTCTCGATTTGTTATGAAGAAATCCTTTTCTTCCTCTCTGCCATGTAAATATACATTATCAAGTTGCAGGTGATAAGCAGTAAAGAATAACAAAATCTGGTCTACTTCATTGTGAGTGAACAACTTGTGCACATAATCCACTTCCTAGATATTCTTCAGCACAATGTGTAAGAATTTTAAAACGTGTTACCCATGACAGTTCTCCTAATACCTTTAATTAAAACACTACCAGAAGTTATAATGAAAAAGCATTACTTCTTTTTTAATACACTAAACCCTCAAGCTCCAGTTATTTTACATTCTGTTAAAAAGGAAATGAATAATGAAGCCACATTTTGGGATTTAACATAATCATAAGATTCTCAGTTAAAGGGCAGGAAGGAGGCTTCATTTTAAAATTTCCTTTTAACAGATACAAGCTTTATGTTCCTTTATTATTACAAATACGCTAATTTAAAATGTCACCCTTTTAAGCTCTCAACATTTGTTAACAAGCTGCATCTTTCCTCTGCCCCACTACACATGAAACACAGGGTCTCACTGAATGAAAAGAAACTAGGTAATAGTTGCCCTTATTGTGATTTCTGGCTGCCTTCTAACACCCTTCTGGATTTTGCTCTGAATGCAAAATGCTTAATATCATGAAGTTTTCCCGGTGATCAGCATGCCAACATGTGACTACTTACAACAAAGCTATTTACTGTTTGCAAACTCTCCCACTCCCTTCTGACAAAAGCATTTTATCATTTCCTGGATAAAAGCAGGGATACGGGGGCACAGAAGACGAAGGTCAATTGACTCCAAGAATTCCTGCAGGCCCGTGTCAAAAGCCAGCAGGTCCACCCACGAAGGGTATTCAGCACTTGTTAGCATTTTATGGGGTTCAGAGCATCTCCCCACAGATTCCCACAGCAGCTGTAGGAACTGTGGCTGTCCCAGCCTCCTGCTCTTCCCTCTGGGAATGCAAATATCAGCTGGTGCTGTCTGCCCGAGGTGATGATGCCACCAGGGTCCTCCATCAAGGAGAGGATGGTGGCCACGCAATGCAACTATAAAAGTTCTGTCTCTTATCTTCACACAACTCCCACCTCATGACTTCAGCAAATAAACCAGACACTGAGCTCCTTCACCACACAAGCCTGATTCGTGAAGCCACAAGCCCGATTCCTAGAGCCATCCTATGCTGCAATCAAAAAATCTTTGGAGCACTGTGATCATATTATCAAAAACTAAATTATGGCAATCATATACAAAGGCAAAACCAGGCAAAACTGTGAGTATTTGTAACTCTCTGAGCGTCTTTAAATAGCCTCTGTGTGTAATTCTGGTATTTGGAAACTGCAAAAATTCTGAATTGGTTTATTTCAATTATTTTTTTTTTATTTTAATTGGTTGTTTGGATTCTTGCTTTGTTTCTGTCAACTAAAAAGCCAAATTGATATCCCACTATGAAGCAGCACATTGATGCCGACATCCATATCATCCATTACAAGATCCACTTATCAATAATGTTGTACCCAAACAACTGAAGTAAAAGACAGAGCTAGCAGATTATCTTCTGTGATAACAGGGTGATAGCATACATATCTGCTACTCATTTCATCAAGTAAGCAAAGAAAAATCCTGTGTTAAGTTCCAGTTTCTTGATAAAGGTGCACTTATTACAGATCTGTCCCATCCAGTTCCATTCTTCCTGCAGAGCACAGCTCACCTCTGCAGAGCATGAGAAAACAGGGGTTTCCAGAGCCTCACTGTAACTTTGAACAACTCAGACACTTGGTTCAATAAGAAAAAAACAGAACCACAGCCCCTTAAGAATTTTTGGACCCTTGCTCAAAGCATGAGGTCTACTTCCTAATAAAAACAGCAACAACAAGAAGCCCCCAGAACTGTGGGATAACATAGCACTGTTCTTAAAGGATTTAATGAATGGAGGCCTTAAAATTCATACCTTGATAATAATACTGCAATGCAACTCCAAAGAGAGCTTGATTTTAACTGTGCCACATGATGACCCAGGTCAGACTTGGGAGAAACAAAACCTGATTTAATATTTAGCAGATCAGAATAAATTTGGGCTCTAACTACAGTTACAATTCCTAGAGCCATCCTATGCTGCAATCAAAAAATCTTTGGAGCACTGTGATCATATTATCAAAAACTAAATTATGGCAATCATATACAAAGGCAAAACCAGGCAAAACTGTGAGTATTTGTAACTCTCTGAGCGTCTTTAAATAGCCTCTGTGTGTAATTCTGGTATTTGGAAACTGCAAAAATTCTGAATTGGTTTATTTCAATTATTTTTTTTTTATTTTAATTGGTTGTTTGGATTCTTGCTTTGTTTCTGTCAACTAAAAAGCCAAATTGATATCCCACTATGAAGCAGCACATTGATGCCGACATCCATATCATCCATTACAAGATCCACTTATCAATAATGTTGTACCCAAACAACTGAAGTAAAAGACAGAGCTAGCAGATTATCTTCTGTGATAACAGGGTGATAGCATACATATCTGCTACTCATTTCATCAAGTAAGCAAAGAAAAATCCTGTGTTAAGTTCCAGTTTCTTGATAAAGGTGCACTTATTACAGATCTGTCCCATCCAGTTCCATTCTTCCTGCAGAGCACAGCTCACCTCTGCAGAGCATGAGAAAACAGGGGTTTCCAGAGCCTCACTGTAACTTTGAACAACTCAGACACTTGGTTCAATAAGAAAAAAACAGAACCACAGCCCCTTAAGAATTTTTGGACCCTTGCTCAAAGCATGAGGTCTACTTCCTAATAAAAACAGCAACAACAAGAAGCCCCCAGAACTGTGGGATAACATAGCACTGTTCTTAAAGGATTTAATGAATGGAGGCCTTAAAATTCATACCTTGATAATACTGCAATGCAACTCCAAAGAGAGCTTGATTTTAACTGTGCCACATGATGACCCAGGTCAGACTTGGGAGAAACAAAACCTGATTTAATATTTAGCAGATCAGAATAAATTTGGGCTCTAACTACAGTTACAACGTAAGACAGAATATAAATTCCTTGCCACTGCCAATATATTTTGCCCAATCGCTCTGCCAGGTCGTATCGACCTAGAAAAAGGAGTCTGCATATGTGTGCATATCTGAATGCATTACACATGCACCTCTTGGAGAAGGAACAGCTATGCAGGATTGATGGCTACGGACAGTATTTCTAATGGCCTTTTTAATTGGCACTATGATGATTAATTGAGGCCTTTACAGAACTCTGGGAGTGCTCATTACCACACAGCATGGTGTCCCAGCACACTGTGTGGGTGACCGTTATTACTAAATAGTCATCAAAACAGGAGACACTGATAAGATAAATTTTACACAAATCCACGAACCCCAGAAATTGAAGCCTACTACTGAGGCAGTTGGAAAATTCTGATTTCTCCTTAATACATTATTTTAGCAGTGCCCATATGCTCCGAGAGAGCAGAAAAGGACTTGAGAAAGGCATTGAAAACAGGCTACACGTGCAATAAGGATTAAACACCTCCTGCAGTATCTCTTGCCTTTGCTGAAGTTCACATTCTCTCATGGCTACATACAGGATATTGCAATTACCCCCTCAGACACGAGCCCACCACATGGTTACTGCACACCTGCAATTGCTGGGAGAGAAGCAGGTGTGCTCAAGATTGGCCATGAAATATCTCAGCTACGCCGGACCTGCACAACACCCTGCTGCTGCCACTGCTGCCTTTCCCCCGGGGAAATGCTGATGGGCTGCTCAGTGTCCAGCACCCAAGGCAGGGTTGGATGAGTTGCTGACCTGCTGCTGCCTTCCTGACAGCCACAAAACCACTGCAGCAGGTGTGGGGGCCTGCTAAGAGGCAGCAACAGAGGACCTTGAGGATTTCTGCTTTCTCCTTCTGGGTTTATACAGCTCTCACCTGGCCATGGAAAGGGACCTGGGAGTCCTGGCTGACAGCAAGCTGAGCATCAATCATCAGTGTGCCCTGTGCCAACCATGCTCCAGGCACACCATCACCAGCTGCTCAAGCAAAGTGATTGTCCCTCTCTGTTGTGCACTGGTGCAGCCTCACCCTGAGTGCTGTGTGTGCGCAGTTTTAAGCACTGCAGTACAGAAAAGACATTAAGCTATTAGAAAGCATCAAAGGAGGGCCATAAGGATGGTGAAAGGCCTTGAAGGGGAGTTGGATGGAGGAGCAGCTGAGGGCACTTGGTCTGTACAGCTGGAGGACACTGAGAGGAGACTTTATCACAGTCTACCAGCTCCTGTTATGAGGGGAAGAGGAGGGTCAGACACTGATCTCTCCTCTGCGGTGACCAGCGACAGGACCCCAAGGAATGGCTTGATGTTGTCAGCGCCAAGCCTGAGTTCAAGAAATGTTTGGACAATGCTCGCCCGCACATGGATTCTTGGGGCTGTCCTGTGCAGGGCTGAGCGTTGGACGCAGTGATCCTTGTGGGACTCTTCCAACTCAAAATATGCTGTGATTCTCTGGTTTCTTCACCTCTGCCCTTCCCAGCACAGTGTACAGCCTCCATGCTCACACAGCCCTCCCTGGCTCCTGCTGGATTACTGACAGTAATTACCCACTCCCATTGTAGTTAGAGGGGTGTTTGCTGCCTCAGGGCTTCCAGAGCCCACAAATGTCTCCAATAGACAACACAGAACCATTTAGCCATTTATAAATAGTCTGTAAATAATCTTGGATAACACTAACACCATCTTACATTCTGTGAATGATTCGGGATTTTGTCGCACGCTGACAAAGAACTCATTCTCATTAGAATTCCACAAAATCTTCTTACACAAATCTCCTGTCAGCTTCAATCCATTAAAAATAATAAAGGCATGCTCAAAAGTGGGGACCAAAGCAAATTTTGTTTAGACTTAACAGATCCCATTTACTGTGATGTTAATCAGACAGCAACAACTCGTGTCTTCCTCTGCCTTGGCAGTGGGGATCTGACAGGACATTTGGCTGCTCTTCCATCACACTATGGGCTGTAAAACACTGGTCACAACACAGTGCAGATTTGGCCCTGCCTGTGGGTCACAAGTGTTGGGAAGGATGAAAGTTTGACAAGAAAGTCTCACAGATATGTATGCTCAGCAGAAAGATTTTTGAATGTAGACTCTGATGAAGGAATAGAGATGGAAGCAAGTTTTGATCTAGAAGAAAAGAATTACTGAGCCAGTCTCACTGTATAACCAAGGAGGATAAGGGTGTGTTAGTTAGAAGGGGTTTTTACAGCTTAGAGCAAAGGATAAACCCACCTCAAACAAGATGTTTTTACCAAGCAGAAAGATAGCACAGGCAAACAGGCCTGCCAATGCTCAAGTAGAAAAAAGGTCCCAGAATTTTCCACTGCAAGAAAACGGAAAAACAACTTCTAGCTTAAACTGTAATGTACTAACTTTTAGTGACTGGAGAACAGTAACATGAATATGGTAATTACAGTAGTTATGATGGGCTATAGATGAAAGTTAAGGTACAGATTGGTTCTACTGTATTAAGATGCTCAGCAAAGGAAAGTTGGTTCTACTGTATTAAGATGCTCAGCAAAGGAAAGTACATAATGCAGTGTAACCTAAACTCAGGGTCTCCAGGCCTGCCTGCAGCTGGAGCTGACAGCTGTAGGCACAGGCTCTGTCACCCACCTCCCTGGGCTGCTGTAACCTCTTGGATGGAATAAACTGCATTTTGGAGAGCCCCTGGAGTCCTACATCCCTCATTCAGGTCCTTACACACAAGAAAGGACCAGTGGAGTTCCCAGGCAAGAGGTATTCCCAAAGTATTATCCATTGTGCTGAGCATCCTTCCTGTGCTCACACCTTTGAAAAAGCCTTTTCAAATCCAGAACCTGAAATAGTGATCATCTGCAAGCCAGTGCAGGAGAAAAGCTTAGACCATCTTTTGCCTGATTAACTGGTTTTCATTGTCTTCCTTTCTCATTCCCACTCCAAAAGAGAGGCTTTGCTGCAGCTGAAATGGCTCTCTTCCTAAGTGGAAGAAGCCAGATAACAGATATGATGTCCAGCCAAATATAAGCTCTATGACAAGATGGGAGTAGCTGCCAAAAGTACATTCCTTAAAAAAAAAAAATTTTTAAAAAAATTACTCTCCTGATGAGTTCAGGACTGTTTGACTGTTTGCTCAGCTGGGCCCATACAGCTAAAGCCAGCCAGAGACCAATTTGGGATCAGGCATTAATGCACACCCAAAACAGGTGTGTGGAACATGGGTGCATAGAGGCAAGTTTGAGGATTTGCTCTTAGTCGCAAGCTTATGTAAAAACCCACACCTTCTACCTTTCCCAATTGCATCTCCAGCCGATTTGCACCGAAGGATATATTGCAAGAATTTATTTTTAGATTGCATTTTGTGTGCTAAGAACAGATAAAGGAAAAAACCCAAGCCAACCAAATAGTTGTCAGAAAGCTGAGCTTTCTCAGCCATTACAGCGATGCTGGACTAAATGGCTTTGAAAGTTTGAGTTTCGTAGTTTTGAGTGAGGATTTTATGAATCAGTTTTAAACGTGTTTGGATCATTAAGAATTAGTTTAAGTTGTAGTTCCCTAGAAAAGAAACTAGTGTAAATCAATCTTATTTTTAAATACACATGAACAGCTTAAAATTGCATCATATGCAACTGCTAACATGCAATAGCTTCCAACTCCAAAGTAGATTTAAGTGTTGCTGCAGAGCTGAAGATATCATTTGGAAACAGATGTTAAAGTGTCATGAAAAGCAACTCTCTTACTAAATAAATGAACTTCTTTATAGCACTTTAAAAAAAATTAGACAGGTTAAATAATAGATGCCCTATTCAACATTTTTAGATGGTGTAAATAGCCACCTTTATGAATCACAAATCATAACAAATTGCCATGTTTCTGGAAATGGGTATTAATCTCCTTGAAACCTTGCGCTCATGATACACAGCAAGCTTGCCCAATAAAAAGTAATGCAAAAAGAAAGAAAAAGAAAATCAGAAAAACTGACAGACATGTCACATTTGTAAGAACAACTGAACTGGTGAATCACAAATCCCAGCCTTTGTCCCAAGAGTACTGCTTCTACAGAAAAACAAACAAACAAACCAACAAACAAAACTGACAAAAACCCCCTAAAATATCTCTGTTGTGAACTACTTTAGCTTTTTCTAGATTCTTTTTAAACTTCAAAATTCATGTATTTGGGTATTCTTAAGAAATAAGGGTAATAACATTCTAACTGTGGTTAAACCAATCTTTAATTCAAGTTTGATTTAATTAGGAGTTTGTAAAAATACCGCAACAAATAAACTCAATATGTTCCCTTCCTTGGCCTCTTGTAGACAGAAAATGATACTTTCAAAACCCATTGACATGACTCAAATTGTTTTGCCTCTAGAATTTTTATGGTTTCACACATATCTGACACATCATTTTTGCTACCCTCTTGTTAACTCTTCAAAACATTAGCAGCATTTTGGCGTACAGAGGAGAATGCTAAATTAAAGAGTCGATTTCGGTTTTTAAGCCCCAGGCCAGAAAAGGTTGAGCACATCACAGAGAAAATGTATTTTACTTCCAGCTTGGATTGCTTGTGCTCTCATTACACTACCTCAGGACCCCTTCAGCTGCTGTGTGAAGCAGAGTTCTATTAAGCTCTGAAGGGAGCTCATTCTTCTGTCCTATGAGCTAAAGAAAGACATTTCTGGAGTGATGAGAACTGCTTGAGCTGGATGGAGAAGATACTTGAAAATGCCTCGTGGGGCTCCAGCCATACAAGCCACAGCATAATAGCACGGAGTTGGGGGTGTGGCACGGCAGATATTTATAACTACTGGTGGACAAAGCTTTTATTGCCTTTAGAAACCCCGAGATGAAAGGGAAAACAACTCTACAGTGAGGGGGGAAGGGTGAACGCACACAATGGGGTTTTTATATATTACCCAGACAGGCTTCTGTTGCTGTGGGACTTTTGTCATTCATTGAGCTAAGAGGATAATTTTGTGGTGTGTCAGCAGATGGAGTGAAGGACAGAACTGCAGCGAGCAGGGCCCTTGGTTTGTGCACACCTTGACAAATGGCTAATTGCAGCCCTGGGCTGTTTTGAAATTCTGAGCATTCATATGTCAGCTACAGAAATCACAAGTGAAATCTGGCAGAACAGGAGAAAGGAAAAGCACGGCAGGGCAACAGAGGGAGAAGGAGGGTTCATTAAACACGGTGTAAAAACAAGAGGATTTGCAAGAAGAGCACCAATGTGTAACTGGTGCCACTCACAAGAGGTGCTGAGGAGCATCTGGCATACAAAGCAAAAATCAACAGGAAAATTAAAGTGAACATATATCTTTTCTTTTTCCATTCTTTCTAAAGCTACAGATTTTTCTCCAAGGGGAGAAAAAACCCAAACAAACCCAACTAGAACAAACCCCACATACCAAACCAACCAACTTGCTTCCCACTCCCATCTCTCTTTTCCGTTTTCCAGAACCAGCCACTCTAGAATGAATGTAAAAAAACCCACCAGATCAGTTACATGAAGACACAGACAAAGGAAGAAGCTTTGGACATGATTAAGCAATAATAATAATAATAATAATAATAATAATAATAATAATAATAATAATAATAATAATAATAATAATAGTAGTAATCCCCTAATCATCATCCCATTCTTTAATGGCTGAAGACGCACTACATAATTTCTTTGGGGATTGATACGTTGATACAAGAGGGGCAGTGAAAGAAAGCTGCCCAAAATATTTCAAATTTGTTTCAAAAGATCCACTCAATACACCCTGCTTTTGAAAATCCTGCCTTTTCATGAAGCATTTTCCAGTCTAACTCCTCAGAAGAAATAAATTCAGTTTAAGAGGGAAGAAAGGTACAATTTTCTCTAACTGGAGAAGGCAAATCAATACTTCATAAGTATGGTATGCGTTAAGATAATTAATTTTCCACAATATGCTCAAATCTCAGCAGTGAAAACAGTATAAAACTAAATTAATGACTAAATATTCTACATACTTAGAGCACGAAAATACTCTTTCATTCTTGTTAAATAGATTAAATGGAAATGGTTTCTATGGCTGTCAAACTGCAGCAAGTCTGAGCACCTTGAATTCTGAACCCTATGGGTAGTACCATAATTGTCTTTTCTTAACCATTTGTTAGAAGTTTCATATTGTATCAAAAACCTTTTTGAAGGGAATGGCAACCTTTAAAGGTCTCATTCATTTGGGCTGTGCCTCATTTCCATTATTCCCAAAGCTCACGTAGATTTTATTCATCTCATTCTTTGCAAGGTCATATTTTTCTCTGTCATTTTACTTCTTACATCCCAAGCTTCAAGATCAGCAAACACAGCCTTAAATGCACTTCACCCTCACTCCAAGGGAAAAAAAAAAGAAAAGAAAAAAAAAATCCTTTAGAAAAGGCGATTTTGACATTGGCTGCCTGCAGCTTGACTCCCTACAGCTTCTCAGTGAGATCAAGAATAATACTTCACTTTATAATGCTCACCTCGAGATTGCATCAGTAATGAAACACTCCAAGCAGGGATCAGTTAGAACAGCAAATGGCTTTAACATTTCCAGGGAGCAAAGGAATTGAAACATACCACACTTCCCATTTGCAGAACAAAGAGGGGACTAAAAAATGCAGAAATAAAAAACAACAACAAGAAAATCCTTCATGGTGGAATGTCTTGAAAGATGATGTGTATGGCTGGAGGAGCTGCTGTGCTGCATAAGGCACTAAGGTTTTGTTAACCACAGCTTAAAATCTACACTAGTGCAAAATAAATTCTTTCATATTTTCTCTTGAGGATTTTAGCCTATTTCCACATTTTCATAAAAGCAAAGACAGGACCAAAAAGCCTTCTTGAAGGAAAGTATTGCACTGCAATGACTTCCTGAAGATTATTTGTAAATTCATTCCCAGATTTCTAACATCCCTGTACACAGGCGTACATAGGGAGTTCAAAAATATATGGAGCAAATGCACAAGCAGAAACAATAAAATAAAATCCAGTCATAAAATCTGCCCCCCTCTGAGTGGGATTTCACAGGATCTCAAGTGGAGGAAAGAAGGCAATAAAAGGGGATCTGTGGGTGTTCGCACTGTACACAAGAATGTATGCAGGCATATCTCACTGCTTGATATACAAGTTATTTCACTAGGAATTTCACATCTTCTGACATGTCACCCTCACAGAATAAGAATGTGATCTAATTTTGATCACTTCTGATAAGGTATTTTTATATAGCAACGCAGGGACAGAATCCAGTACCAGCCTTGCACCATTGCAGAGCAGGGAGAAATTGTGACATGCACGTTTTCTGAGGCCAGGTTCTCCCTAATGGACAGAGGTTTGAATCAAAGCAGAAACTGCAATTTGCTTCTCAGTTTTTCAAATTTTCTAAGGGCATCTTTACCCTGAATGGTGAAAAGTTGAAGATAGCTCCTCCTATCTTGAGATCTCCTGCACATCCCTCCAGAATTTAGTCCAAGGCCAGAGAAGGAGATGATATTTAGCTGGTTAGAAAGGACAAAGCCTGACTCTGTCACTCTTGGAAGAAGAACCAGCTACAGACAAACATTTTTATTTGTGCACATGACATTGAATCTGAGCCACCGAGACAAATGAAATGCAAAAACTTCACTTGTACAAATCTATCCTCTGCAGTCACTTTTCAGAGCACGTCTCTGAAAGAAAAAGGCTTAGGACTGTGCTTTCCCATGCAGGGAATTGTTACTGGGCTAAAACAGGGCTGCAGGGATGACAATCCAGGTGTATGGAACAAGTGCTCACTGGAATGAGGCCTGAGGAGATCACAAAAGGCTGCTGGTGACACCAGCTAGTCAAGTCACTCCTCCAGCTCAGAGGCTTTGGGCACTGTCAGTCTCACACTCAGCCCTTGCTGAATATCTATATCTTCAGATGTTAAAGCTCCCATGTGTGTTTTAAGCCTACTTAAGAAGAAAACTATAGTACTAAGGGTTTGGGACCGGTTATGTAACAGTAGCCCTGAGAAATGAAACCAACAACCCATTTTCTCAGAAGCCAGGAGTCTGAAGAAATTAAAATAAATCACTAGACCCTGAAAAAACTCTGAACCTTATTTCTTGATTTTGGCATTTGCAAACTTTAGCTAATGCATGTGCCACTATACACTGTCAGACACTCAGATTTGTCAGTATTTTTAAAAGGCATGTAAATACTTTAGATTAAAGCATAATGATTTAATACAGATAAATTTTCTGTCTTTCGTAGATCTGTTTTGTAGTTACAGGAGTATTTTGCCATATGCTAATTTTCAGACAAGACTGTGTATTAGCAGGAGGCAAAGTTTTCCATTAAAGAACGTAACTCCAAAACCTAGTAAAAATACTTCCAGAAAATCCATAAGAATTTTAGTTCAAGGCTTTCTTATTATACTAATAAATGCATTCATGTCCACTCTGTATGAAGCAACATTATTTATTGCATACCTTCTTCCAGAGGAGCACTTGAATATTTGTGGAGAAGTACAATACATCATAAATTTTCCCGTAAGTAACGATAAAAATGAAAACAACTGTTTGTATTAAAGAATTACCACTGCCAAGCAATGAATTTGAAAGAAAAACATCAAAATCACTTAAACTGGATCTTGACTGGCATGCTTCAGTTGAATTTTGTCCCAGGGTTAATGTCCACCATCTCTAGATTATTTAAAAATGATGAAAAGCTACATTTCTATTTCTATCATTGTACACAACTACCAAAAATCTCCCAGTCTATTGAATATAGTATACCAGGCTCCCAGATGAGTGGTTTGGAGCTGGTGGCAACAAAATTCTGGTCAAGGAACTTAAATTTCTTCACGGGCATCTTGGGAATTTCATTTCCAGATCAGAAGTGAACTTTAGCATAACAAAATCCATCAGTTCATATCCTGGAACATAGCTGAATCCCACTAGCACAATTTCAGAGTTAAAACTCAGCTTCTACAACTCAGATACAGCATCATTTTAGAAGAAGAAATAAGTAGAAAAAGCTCAGAATTGTACAAAAGAATGATTACAACAGACAGAACTAACAGGAAAGTCCTAAAATGGCAGAAGTGTGTATTACAGTCTTAAAATCTAAAGCATCACATGTCAGCTGACAAGGGTGAGGAGCACCTTCACAGAGAGCCCCCAGCTCGTGAAATGATTGGTACTGCTGTGCAATGCCAGAAAACAGGATGGGATAAACAGAGCTGAGTTTGGGTGTCAGCTGCCAGGGACTTCACGGGGAGACATCAGTCTTTCCAAAGCTTCTGGGTGTTAGTGGAGTGTTCCCATCACATCAGAGAGTCTTCTGAGGAGGTTTGGAAGGCACAAACCTGCTGTGTGAGGAGATCAGTCTCGGGGCTGAGCAGAGGAAGCAGCCTGAGTGGACTGACTCAGCCTGGAGGTGTAAAGGGGCTGGGCAGAGGGACAACTCCAGCAATTGGGGCCTGAACTGAGACATTCAAGTGTACAAATGAGAATCAGGAGCTGCAGCAAGTGGTTCTCAAGAAAGCAGATTAAGAAAAGCCACAGCCCCCAGCCAACCTCTGTGGGGGGCAGAGCCCAATAAATTGTATCGTGATCCATGGGGGATTGTGAAAGTTGTTACTGGGAAAAGTGTAACTGGAACTTCCTAAGAGGACTCTGTCTGGTGTCTGGGCTTATCCTGGTTAGTCAAAGGGATTATCTTACCACTCAAAACAGTCTTCATTCACAGAATTAATTCGTGATTTTTAAGAGGGTCAGGTGAATGAGTAGGGAAGGTTATCTCTGGGGTGGGAAGTAACAAGCTGGTATCACTTAACCAGGCTTCAGAGACTCCTGCAAAGCAGAGGTATCAGCAAAACCACTGTCACTTCACCACACTGAAAGATAATATTCACTTACAACTGGAAATATTTACTGATAAGGACTGAGGACCCTTGATTATTCAGATTCTAAAATGAAGATTTTTGGACAGTTGGAGTTTTTCCTTAACATACCACCTTTTACTCTGATTATCAGAAAGACAAATTATAAACAAAGTTTCTGAAGAACTCTCAGAATTCACTGAATCACTGGAAGGAATCTTTTTAAGAATAATTTTTTTAAAAGGGCACAAAACTTGAACTGAGAATTTGGGCTGCAATCATCCTCTTGAAACTCAGTTCCATTGGCTTCCCACCTCAAAGATGAGCAAATCGCAACACGATTCTGTGATTGAAACCTGTCTGCTGTCAATCCACACAACTGCCTTGTACTTCACATGGACCTGCTCATCTTGTCAAGCAAAGAAAAATCTCAATCTGTTTCAGCACGCCAGAGCCCTTCCAGTTCTCAAAGTAATACTCCAAACAGCTCAAGTAGAGCACAGAACAGCGAATGCAGCAGCCAACCCACTGTAATGCTATGAAAGAGCAAAACTTTGGATGATAGAGGCCATAAATTTATAAAATCCTTTTGAGGCCATCCATACCATAATATGAAACTCAAATGACTACTTCTCCCACCTTACAGGTTTGGTTGTTTTCCAGGAAGAGCTGGGAAGAAACAAAAGGACAGGCAGTAACCTCATGCTTTAAATCTGTATGTTAAAAAAATATATTGAGTACTCCTTTAGTCTACACAACACCCCACAATATGGGCTGGAAATAAAAGCAGCTCTCAAATCCTGCTTTACATGTGTGCAGTACACGCACAGGAGCACAAAGGTGTCCTTGGAGTGGAGATACACCTGATTTCCTGCTCACCAATCCCATGAACAGCAGCAGAAGAAGGAAACCATAGCCTATAATTATGCTGTGCAAGCCATGTATTTCCATTGTTTAAGGGAAAATCTTCTGGGTAATAAATGCTAACTGGCTGGAATCTGATATACCTATTATTAAATGTATGCATTTCTAATACCTCATAATAATTAATAATTACTCATATAATTTTAATACAGTCTGTAAATTAAATTGGCATTAAATACATGCAAAGAACAACTTGTCCACAGGTTTGGGAGAACCTGCACGTAGGAAAACTGCTAAATACCTGCTTTCAGTGCTTCTGATACTTCTTAAATCAGCCTATACTACATGTTTTTAATTGATGCTCAAAGTCATTATGGCAAAAGTTCTAAAGGCACCTGTTAGTTGAAGTATAGGGGCAGAGCAAAATATTGAGTTCCAATTGTGAAAGATCTGTTAATCTTGACTATAAATACAATCATATCAAAATAAGCTTGCTGGGACAGGGCATGGCTTGCTCCTTCATTAGCAGTGCCAAACTCTAGATTACACCCTGAATCAAAGGCTCTTGCAAGAATAGGAGTTTGAATCACATTCTCTAAAACAATTCCCACCACTAACTTTTCTCTGAGCAAAATCAAAGATGCGGACTCAGTCCAAATACCTGGAAGGCAATGTTTCAACTTACTTTTATAGCTCAAATTAGAAGCATGCATCATGTTTTTATGACACGATGCTAAATTTAAGTCTGTCCACAATAAAACAAGAAAGACACTAATATTACACAGCTGTGGTATCTCTCCAAAGAATTACTGTTTACATATTAAATTAGTTGTCTGAACTTTTTAAAAGAAAAGTCTTCTGCATTATTTCACACCTGAGCTATGAAATGAACCATACCAATCCTTGCAGGTACTCATTCAGCAACAACATAATTCCATTTTTACATGTGTGTGCAAAAGATTCCCTAGTCCAGTTTATACTGAAGCTTTACCTACATAATCACATCAACCAGTAATGCAAACGTGTCCTGACTGGAGACAAGCCCTCATTAGATTATGTTGCATTATAACAAATTCCTCACAGTTCCTAATGAAACACTTGCCATCTAGCAAAGTAAGGCGATTAAGTAAACAGCGCTGTAGCATGACACCATGTGGTAAAATGCCATGGGGAAGGGCTTAATTGCAGGAGCTTGCACTAAATGCTGAGCTCCAAGAGAGCTGATCAGAATCCAAAGTGATAGGAGAAGAAATGGAGCACTCTTAAGCATTTCTGCACTGTACATCTAATTACTTGTGGATGGAAGCTAATGAAGTCCAAAAAACACACAACAAAGCAGGAAACATGACAGTGTGCCTATGTACATGTGCCTGTAAATTTTTTAACCCATATAAAACCCACATCCCAAGGTTGCATACAGTGTGTGCAAGGTAGGTCATAAGCATGTATTTTCACAGCTGTTACCCTTCAGATCTTCTGTTTGCATATGCAAATGTTGAAAGGCTGATGTGATGAAAACCTGCACCCAAATAAATAAACACTGGCTGAGCCCTGCTTGTCAGGCACCGTGTTTGGATGCAGCAGTTCTCATCACCATCGGGTGCGCGCTGGCTCACGGCAGGGGATGCTCTTGGTTTGCTGGCAGAAAACACAAAGTTGATGCCTTCCCATCCTGGTCTCCATGCACAGGAGGTTTGTGTAGGCACGCTGAAGCTTTGATGTGGAATTTTTTGTAACAGCCTAAATGACTTGGTGCCACCTCCCAAAGTGAGACGGATGCCAAGAGGACCTCCAATTCTATGAGCGAAATCACTCCGTACTTTGAAATGTCTGAACATTTTCTTTGTCAGAAAAGAAGAACCTTCTCATTTTCAAGTCATTTGATGACTTGAAAACTTGAGAGTTTATTGATTTCACCAACAAACTTCCTCCTAGCTCAGCAAAACATCAGAGCATCTACAATTTTATGAAACCTCACAGAACATGTTCCCCAAATGATAGCTCAGCTACTGTAGGTGCTGCACACCAGCAGCCAGGCTCTGAGTTTGTTTTCCCTGGAATGTAGAAGCCAGACTTCCAGACAGACTTGCCCCTTGATACGTGCAAGTACTAGAGAGCGGTAAAGGAAACTGCTCTTTGTGAAATGGCATAAAGCAGCTTGAGAGGGATGCTTAAAAAAACAAATAAGATGGAAGGCCTAAACCTCCACTGTGGTTTTGGAGGCTGTTATCCTCTTAACTTTGGATAATGACAAGTTGGAAAACCTGCCTCACCTGCCTGTCCTGCTGACAGTCCCCCTCTGCGTCTCCAGCTTGGGTGAGCTGAAGGGTTTTCAAGCACTGGCTGTAGCAAACATCTGAACAGGATCTGTGAAAGTGTCCCCAAAAGACTCACGGACAGACCACCCAGGCATGCCCCAGGGAGCTAAATTTACTGGTTAAATTTGCTGGTTCAATGCCTGGGCTCCTCTAACTGCTCTTCCAAGTGCCCCAGACATGGCTGAGTTTCCACTCAGGAGCAAGGTTTAGGTTGTCTGAGCTCTGTTTATTTCTAAGCATACCCTGAGAAAATAAAGCATGCCATAAGCTAAACAATTAGCCTTCCAAGAAAAATGGTACAGGCCAAGCAGATATTACAGTGCAGCTTCTGATCTGCCTACGAAGTGGGCTGCAGCTGCAAATCACTCCACTGAAGTGAAAATAGATTAACTGCATACATAAACTGCCTGATCCTTCTGTAAAACTGAGCAGGGGATTTGTGGGATCTGTAATCCCGGTATTCAGGTCTTTCCTTGTGCTCAGCAGAGATGTCTGAATCTGTTTCAGGCATGTCACACAGCTATTTTCAGCTGACTCCTCCAATACTGGAGATTTAAAAAAATGTCTTTACAACAATATTCAGTTACTGTAGACATTAACAATTAATAAGAGTTTTAGGTACGTGCCTATAGTTATCCCATTCCCCTTGGAGGGGAATATTTACAATACAGTATATACAGCATTACATCCAGCATGGAGATTGCATTACTGTGACATTACTGTTTTCTGAAAATGTCCCTTTTTCTATTAAATTTGGAAGTGTCTGTCCATAAATTAAAACTGTCAACACTATGGAAAAATACATATTTTTGTATTTTTGCCATCACTGTTTTGATGTTAAAAATATAGATAACTGTACATAGGATGCAATGTCAATAATAAACATGGTGTTTGTGTGTGTAGACAAATAAACCCAAATATGGAAGCATTTTTTTTAAAAAAGTCACCAAAATAATGCTCTTGTGCTAGAAACTAGAATCTAATTTGCAAATATTTCACTAACACTAACCAACCAGTATTCACATAGATATAAGGGATTACAAAGCCAACATGACAAAACTTCAGGTGGCAAAGGTGCTTCAGGAACCTAAGGCTGGCAGCTCATGGTCTGGAATCCAAAGAGGATCTCCCAGCTCATCCTGCAAGGAAGGCAGCTAACACGGAGAGGGGCTCCACATAATATCAAGTCCTTCAAGTTGGAAGAAATTCTAAAATACACATTCTTATAGCCATAGATATTGTCACTGAAGCAGAGAACAGCATTAAAATCAATAGTATTCTTGAAGAGAACTATCTCATCAGAATGGTTACTTAAGTCTTGCTACTATCAAATTCTGTTACATATAATTAACCTGAAATTATTTTAAAAATCCAATTAAATCCACAACATTTAAACCATGTTAAACATATCTGTTCTTTTAATTGAAACTCTACTTTGATCATCCCAAATTCTCTCCTGGGCCTTCTAGAGAAAGCAAAACTGTCCATACAATAAAAATAGTTTTATTTTAAAAAACTATTTTTTTGAAGCACAATTTTATGAAGCACAGTAATAACTCTTGGAAAATTATAACCTAGCCTGTTGGTATTGCATTAAAATGCAATTCATTAATATGTAGGAAATGAAGTTTATATTGTTAAGCAATTATTTGACAGTTTAAATGCAAAACCAGCATTTGGGTAAGATTTTAATACTGCTTTTTGATTTCAAAAACTGTGTACTTGTAAGACCAAAAATTACATTGGTAACCAACAATCCCTAGATTTTTCTTACACTGCTACCTTTCAGTAATATTTTGCTCTAATTCCAAAAGCAGTAGATAAAAATGTGCATGAGAAGCTTCAAATCTGAAGAAATAAGGAATTTCATAAGGAAGTGACAGTTTTGAAAGCATCTTTGTCACGTTATTTTGATAAGTGTCACTTCCAGCTCACCGTCAAGAGAGGGAGCATAAATGCCAGCAAGGGAGAACGAGGGAATGCAAAATTTTAAAATACATCATAGGAGATCTTCGACCTCCTGCCTGTTTGCTAAATATCTGTACCTCAGAGAACCTAGTATTAGTCCATAATCTAACATCAATATTGTTTTGGCAAGTAATTAGGAATCCATTCAGGAAACTGAACAGAGTAAAGTCAAAATCTAGCTGTCACTTTGCATGTTGAAGCACGAGCCTAACACTTGCAGAAGACAGAGATACCTAAATTATCAGCATGTGATTTGACTGAGGTATAAATCAGCCATTCTCTTGGGTTTTCTGTAGGTATACAAAATAACTTCTTTAAGCCAATTGCCTTTGCTTCACATCAAGCTGTCAGCTTTAGTAATTTTGTTACACAGAACAACAATTTTCTGATTTAAAAAAGAATTGAAGATAAGCATGTTTTAGGAATCCAGAATACTGTCATGCCACAGTCCTTTGTTTAAAGGGATATCAAATAAATAAAGGAAAAAATAAACAAACTAATAAAACCCCACAATAATCAGAGTACATATTTTTATATCCTCTAGCAGCCAGGTCACGGAAAGATCAAAACAAAATCGTATTTTCTCTCTGTTCTCAGTTAATGCTGACAGGGTTAGGTAAATGATCAGTATTGAAACTTGCAGTAAATTATTCTGTGAGTACTATGAATGCAGCAAAAGAAAAGAAAATACACAGCAACCAAGCAGATCTGCCAGCATCTTCCTGGGTCAGATACCATCCTGAAGGAAAAGCAAATCATTTTTTGACCTAACCAATCTATTTGCTATTTATTGTAACTCCGGGAGTATTTCCTTCTCCCCCTCCCCCACGATGTTGCTGGCACACACAAACAGGACGTTTTGTTATGAAAAAGGACTCATTTTCTTTTTTTCTCCTCAGCCTGCCTCTCCCAACCCTTTCTGTGTGCTTTTGCCAAGGAGGCTTTTCCCCTCTCTGAATTCCCCCCCTGTGACAGGGCTGCAGTGCAGGAGTTATTTGATCAGTCACAGTCACGAGAATTATTTGATGTGCCATGGATGTCGAAGCAAATACAGTCCCCTTGCTTTGTTCTGGAAAATGCATGTGTCAGGAACAACAGCAAGATGGGGGATTCCACATATCCTGTAGCCTCCCACAGGACACAGCCAAAATCCCTGCTCCACAGTTTGATGCACAGGTTCTCAGCTGAAGCACCCCAATAAGAAAAGTAATTACTTGTAATTGCCTGTGACATTTCAGATGATTGAGGAAAAAAAAACCCCAAAACTGAAGTATCTTCACTGCAAACTACTTTATTACTTAACTGGATTAATTTTCTCATTCTGTATTTTCTCAGAAAACAAACCAAAAAACTATGAAAACCAAATTTAAAAAGTCAGCATCTTCCCATCTGGAAGCCCAACCCAGTCTCTCTCAGATCTTTAACTTGGGCAAGGAAGCAGCACAGAGTCCAAAGAAAAAGTCAGTAAAACTCAGAGACAATCAAATCCTGTACTAAATACTAAGGAGCTTTTCAAAATCTTTTGGGGCCTACCTAAAGCAGAAATCATTTCAGATTATGAATAGTATGTGATTTTTTTTTCTCTTCTTTTTTCTTTTACTGGGAAGAGTCAGAAATTCAAACACAGGAAAATTATAAATAAAATTCCATGTGAAAGCACTGCTACTATATAGTACAGCAATCTACAGGCAAGAATCACAGGCATAGACATGAAAATATACACAGCAGAAAAAAACCCCAAGTTTAACTAAAATGAAACTTGGTTTTGGCTATAATGAAAGCTGGATTTTTCTAAGGGTAATACTGATGCCACAAGTCCATCTGCTTCCTGAAGGACTTGCACATCAAAGCAAAAGTTAAAAAATCCCAACTCAGTGAAACTAGTACATGTTTTGGCTTGAAAATTCCTGTGCTAAACAAAATCAGCACTTGTGCATTCTGATGTTTTTCAGCCCAGTTTATTATTTTTTAAACTATTTTTTGGTTGTTCATTTGAACAATGTACAGGAATGGTGTATGTATCTACATTTATTTATCAGAAATTGCAAAGTATTAAAATATTTTTCCAGCTTAAGTACGCCTGTAGTAACTACAGTAAATAAAATCTTATTACTTGTGAAATGTAAGGTCAACAGCTCTGGTCTTAAACAGTTGCTCTCCATTTTCAGCCAAGTTTAATGAAAGTGAACATGTCAGTTCCTAAAATATAAATGGTCACCAAGAGACCACATCCACAGAAAATATGTAGAGTTTCACACACGGCAGATTTTGCTCTTATACAGAGCTCTGCTGAGTTGGCTTCTACCATACACAACTTGTTGGATGTGTTTAAACCAAACCAGCAGGCTCCATCTTGATTAATTATCATCTACGCTACAGAACAATCAGAGATGCAACTTTCCCTAGGTTGGCATCTTGATGTTTTTATGCACACACACCTTTTGTATTCAGAAAGTCAAGTTGCTGAAACACTCTCTATCACTGCTGGTAGCACTTAATGTAATGGTTTTCTTTGCTTCTTCATCCAGCCTAACCTCTGAGGCCTGCTTTTTCATTCTTTGTGCATATAACGCTTTCTAAACTGTTTTGCAAAATCTCCTGATACTATGGGGTTTTTTTAAAAAATTAATGCTAATTTATACAATTACCACCACTCAGCAGTCAATTTCTCAGTAACAAGGTGCTTCCTTGTAACCGGAGCAGTTTATTCACCTGACCCAAAGATCACTGGAGGTCCCAGTTCCCAATACCCGACCCTCAGTGGCAAAACCATTCAGAATGAATTTCCTACACGCACAGGACCTGTGTGTACTCTGCCAAGACCTGAGTTGCAGCAGTCCCACTCAAAATGCAGAGCTGTGAGGCAAAGGTCTCGACTCACAGTGCTGGAGAAGGAGGTGTTTGCATTGGACCCATACCTGGATGAGACAATCTGCATTAATTCGTACAATGCACATTTGGGCTCTGCTTTGATCCTGCCTCCCAAGAATAAACAAGGCTCAGGCAATTTCCTCCCGTCTACCTGCCTCCCCTTCCTCCTCTATGGAAATTGTCTTCAAACACATTTGGGAGCCATTAGTCAGCCTCAAACAGACCTGGAAGAGCAGTGGAAAATGGTAGGCAATTAATTTCCCTTCAGTTTGGGGAATCAACAGGTGGGCAGAGGGGAGGCCCCTCTGTTCACACCCACACAAGAGTGAGATGAGATGATCCTGGCAGTGCTGGCCCTGCTGGGCAGATCCCACAGCTGCCAGACAGCTGTTCCTACTGCTCCTGGCTTTGAAGTAGCCGTGCAACACCAAAGGGGTTCAGGAGCCAACAACAGACATTTTGAGAAAACCCAGGGGTGTTTTTTTCCCCTGCTATCCACAGGACTCTCTCTTTTCCAACAGCTGTCATGATTAAGGATGCTTTCTGAAGCTGGAGGTTATGGATCATAGGGAGCACAAACAACCACTTCATCTCCCCATGCCCACCATTCATCACAGTCATTCCAACCAGGGCTGCGTGCCCTCCTGTGTGTGACGTGCCAATCCATTCCCAGTTATTTCATTAGCTGACTTTATGTCTTCCCCTATAAATTATATAAAGAACAAAGCAGGTTGTTAGAAGAAAAAACACCTTGTTTCTAACAACACATCCTACCTGCAATACCTGGACAAGGGGTGTTTTTGCTAACTAGTTTAACAACAGGAGAAATGGTGAATAATTAAAACTGAAAAAAAAAATTCATGAAAATTCTTCTAAAGATGGCATGTCAGTAGTTTGTTGCCCTTATATAAATGGAAAAAAAAAATCAATTCACATTTGGCATCCACTACTTGGGGTTGGGATTCCATGTTTTACAGTTAAGTAATTCTATGTTACTTAACACACGTGTGCATCTGTGAAGAAGGACATTTATATATCCAAAGAGATAATAATAGCAGATAACAGATTCACTTTCATATTAAAAGCCAAAAGACAAATTAAATATTAAAAGACATGTTGAGTAATGAATAAAATTATAAAAAGTTCATTTTGACAGTATCCTAATACATTCTTTACAACATTAAAGCATTTTGGCTGTCAAAAATACAAAATCAAAATCTTTACACATTCTATGCATTTGTCAATGAAAACTGAAGCCTTTGCCAACAGGCACAAAATCAGTTTCATTTTGCAGTTGAGAACACAAAAGTTCTTCAATAGGCTTCTAGCTGTATTTTAGTGATATGGATGCAGCCCTTATAATAAAAAGCAAATCTCTGTAATGTCATAATCAAGTATATTGCATATTGGTAGCTATTGCCTCCAGATAGAAGAACAATTTGTATTTTTCCCTGTTGATTAGACTGTGCTGCAGTGAAAGATTCTAAAAATAAAATAAAAATAAATAAATATTTACAATTTTGTAGTATTTTGTAAAAATCACAACAAAACACAAACCCCAACCCTTAGGACTCATGCTGCAGCAAACAAATATCATCTTCCAAAGGCTTCCCAACAACTTCACTGCCATTAGCTTGGTTTGAGTAATTACTGTTATTTTAGTAAACACTTCACATTCCAACTACTTAATACACTATTCACTGCAAATGCTCCCTCTCTCCTCTTGTCAAGTCAGTACCAATACTCAGCAACTACTTGGAATTTGGTTTTACTTGAAGAATATTTTTCTATTTTTTTCTATACATGAATTTCTCGATCTGTCCTTTCCTATACAATACTATTGTATGAAAAAGAGTATGTGCTGATTCTGGGGTTTCTCATAAATTAATTTGCCCAGTTCTCAGATTTTTGAAAGAAAGATTTTTAGTCCAATATCTTAAGGAATCCCAAATTAGGATTGCATTTTGAGTGTGATAAAATGCATTAGAACTTGGGTTTAGAAAATGACAGAAGGTTCATCTTTCTACAAGACTTGAGATATATCTTTTTCTCCCCTTGATATGAATTGTTGCAAAGTTATCATACCTGTGTCCTCCAGGGAAAGCAAAGCCTCACATTATTCTTTGCAAAGCTCATAGGGCATTTGGATCAATACCTCAGCACATTAGACAGCTTTCCAGTGCCAGCTTTTATCCTTCAACATGTTTCCTTTCAGAATTCTTCTATTATTTTTTCCCTTCACCCTGTTTTATTTTCTCCAAACCGGCATTCTTGCTCAGTGCTTGCCTCCACTCTGCCATACCTTCATAATATATTTTATGGCCTGGTTGCACACATATCAGGACTGGGCAATTTTGAAGAGAAATTCTGTTTCCATAGATTTGTGAATGCAGATCTAGGATTATTTTAATTCCTCCATTTTCTGTTTGCCATCTCTCGCTGTTCACACTGAATTGTGGTAGCGAATGATATCTGATCTTTGAATTTATTTTTTTTTCCTTCTCCACCTCTCAAAAACCTGCAGTTTCCATTTGTCTGGCATATCCTGAGTGTTTCCAGCCTTGTGGAAAGCATGGCATGAAGAGAGGGGGAGGGTTTGAGCACTCTCAAATGTCTACCTAGCACCAACGGAGAGCAAATATGAACTCCTTGCTTACACCCCCTGCCTCCCCAGCTATAAATCTAACTGTGTCTGTGAAAAAAGACTGAACCTTGGTTCAGAATGACTCATTCTCACTAGTACTGGACATTTCAAAATTTTGCAAATGCTAGCAAATACTTCAAGAGCCATATGTGTACACATGGGATGTGAATACTTTGGGGGAAGTGTGGAATGATCCCAAGTGGAAAACTTCACACCTTTCCCAAGTTCTGCTGGAGGCTTCCAGCTCAACATAAGTCCAAGTTACTTCCTCCGACTCAGACCACAACATTTTGCATGCATTGAAAAAATAATTACTGACCTTCTTTGACTGCAGTTCTAAGAATATAACTTTTTAAAATATCAAATACCAAACCCTGAAACATGCCTACCTATTTCAATATTCTCTTCTTGCACAGCAGTGGAGATCAGAACAAGTCAAGTATCCTAGACTGGCAGTACACAGTTTCAGGGCACTGTTTTGATATTTAAGATGTGGACATTTTTTTTTTGGGGTGGGGATTTATTTTTGGTGAGGCTTTTTGCTCTGCTTGGGTAGGTTATAGTAAGTAAAGAAACATGGGAGCCATCTGTTTGTGGATATTTGAATAATGACCCAAATGTAAGTCTCTACAGGCCTATCTCTAGGAAGATAAATTCATTTTATTTTAATTGAAAACTTAATTTCCTAAGAAATTGATGAAATGGATCCCACTTCCTACCATGCCCTTCCAGATACAATTTCACATTCTCCAGTAGCAAACTGATCATCCAGTGCTGACATTAGTCCAGATGTAAGTCCAACTGAAAATTACATCTAAATGAATCATGGTGGAAACTAATTGGAGGGGTTTATTTTGCTCACCAAAATCTTTTCTTAGCATGAACGTGCTATCCATCATTAGCCTGTTCAAAATATTCCAGCATTCCTGTAACTTCAGGATCAAACTGGGGGCCATACTCTCACGTTTTCTTTCCCCTTTGGTCTAGATACTGTTTCCATTTAGTAGATTCCTGTCCAGCTCTGCCAAGGACACTGTCAAGGTAAATAAGGCATTTCAGCTCCTTTTTTGGTTTTATGATCAGAATATGACAGCATCTGTCTCCTCCTTCCCACCAGTCACAGCCTGCAAAAGGCACAGTCCCTTAGGTCTTGGGCCAAATTCTCTTGCAGGGTCAGATACAGGGGGTATAACTGGGAATATATGGGAACTGATTGACTTTCCTTTGTCTTTATACCTGGAAGCAAAGCAATGCTCCCAGGAGGACAGGTAGCATAAATCAAATTAGTCCTGTTTCCGAATATTCAACTTTCTGAAATTTCACCTTCATCAAACAATGTGAGCACAATTTTGAATATGTTTGAAGTTAAGAATGAAGGAATAAGAGAAGGAAAAGTAATAGGAAACTTCAAGTGATGAGAAAAAAGGACTGTTCCTGCGCCGCTACTGAAACAGGGCATTGCTCTTCACTTGTTACCTGTTTTTCTTTATTCATTGACGATTTCTATAAAATAAATCACACAAATAAACCATTTCTGAAGGTGAATGCTAATTAACTGGCTAAGCTATTGCCCTCACAAGCCTAAATTAAAACTTGCCATATTTATAGGTTTTCCTTTTTGTTCTCCCCTCCATATATATAAAATGTCATTGGGAGTCAAGTTCAACACCTAATAAGAATGCAGACACTGAATATATTGAGTGCCTCTCAATGTCTCAGACTCCATGCTGATCATCTCTTGGTTCACCACTGGCACTAAGGGAAGCCAGCAAAGCTTCCTAGCTCTGGCTCTTAGCAACGCTATCATGCCTTCATAGCATATTTCTGACTGAATTAAATTTTAATTGCTAAAACAAATTACTGCGACAACCCAAGAAAAAGTGAGGTTGATTTTTCACTTTATTAGAATAAGCCATGCTAGCATTCTTGCTGCTCTTCTCTGATTACATTGCATTGAGTCTGGCTTGTGATAGGGGAAAAGATCTGATTAGAACTGACCTAATCCAATCATTCAAATAGCCCACAGGCTTAACAGAGAGGTTGGCCCTGCATCATCCATCTCTCACGAGTCCCATGTAACTGCTTCAAGTGATACAAGGCCTTGAAAGAGCCTCAGATTCCCAAAGTAGTTCAGGTATAAAGTTCTTCACAATCAAGAATAGGCTTTTGGTTTCTTAGCCCCTCTTGGTCCAGACTACCTGACAACACATGGAGTCATTAGGTTTTGGGTGAAAGGACAGGAGGGAGCAGAAGCTCCATCACTGCTCCCTAGGCAGCCAGCAGTGTGTGTTGTGGTTGGGCAGCCCTCCCAGCCCAGCCTCATGCTCTGAGCCAGCTGATCCTCCCACAGCTCTTCCAGCTGTTTCACCTTAACATGGCAGGCAGCACAGCCCCGTTTTCCAGGAAACAAATGAATTCAATTGTGAGCTCAGTAAATGACCAGAATTTTGGCAGTGAATCTGTAACATAATGGCTGACAGAGCTGCATAAAGACCAAGTTTGCTGCCTATGTTCCAAGAAAACTTTCATAAGGAAGCTGCTGGAGGCAGTGGCAGAGGATGAACAAGCCACACTGGTTGGCTGGGGAGGCTGTGCAGTGCATCCTCTTGCCTCCTCCCCTCTTGTGCCATGCTAGGGGAGGCACTGTGAGAAATATCACAGGTCTTTCTTAACAGACTGGAGATTACTTGGTGCTCCAGTCCAGGTGGGCCTGGAAAGCACTTCATGAGCCCTTGGGCCCTGCTCAGAAGGGTCATGCTCGCACAGCCTCTGTCTCTGGATTTGGAGCTGGGAGCTCAGTGCCTGGGGGCTTGGATGACAGGCAAAGAGAGCAGGTCATCGTGCAAAAGGGAGAGAAGAAAGTCAGGCAGCCCGGCAAGTTCCTACAGCACTTCCAGGAGTGTCTGAGACCAGGCAGGCATTTTGAAGTAACACAGAAGCAGTTCATACTCTTACAATTATGATCAAAAACCAGATTGCTCCTGTAGGCATAAAGAAATTAAACCACCAGTTCCCTTCATTAGTATCCGAGCACGGCAGAGAAGGGGTTGTGTGGGTGTTCACATACACTCACAGTTTAAGTCATTCCCTCCCAGCACCTCCCATTTCAAGAGTCATGACCCAGCACCACTCCAGCCAGGCAGGCTGGTGATGCCTGGAGTTGTAGAGCAGAGCTGAGTTAGGGACCAGCTGTACAACATGGACATAGCAAGTCCATGAAATAGCTCTGCTGTGAAAAACCTGGGGGCCCTGGCTGGCAGCAAGATGGATGAGAGTCAGCAGGGCACCGCTGAGGCAACAAAGGCTACCCTGTCCTAGACCCCAGCAGGCCAAGGGATGTGATTTCTGTACTCTGTTCAGCACGTTATGTCATTCCTGGAATGATTGTCTGGTTTTGGTGCCCTCAACTTTTCAAGAGAGACTGAAAATTTGGACAGAGTCCAGTGAAGGGCAACCAGCATGATTAGAGAATTGGAGAACTTCTCATATCAAGAAAAGTTTTAGGAACTGGGCTGGAGAAGAAAAGGCTCAGAAGATCTAGTTATAACTTCCACTACCTAAAAAAATGTACATATGGAGAAAGCAGAGGTACTCTTCCTCTCAAGACACTATTTTCACAAAACATAGGTAATGGGCACAAGTTACTGCAGGGGAAAGTACAGATGAATAAACGGGGGAAAATATTCCAGTGAGAACAACAGAACTTTGGAAAAGATCACTCAAAGAAGTGGTGGAATCTTCTTGGTGGAAAAAACTGAGGCTCAGCTTGGTAATGTCCTGAATAATCAAATCTAATTCCTCCAACAGAAAGAGAGACCAAGTGATCTCCAGAAAACCCTCCCAAACCATGCTTTGCTGTGGTTCCAATTCAAATCCTAAAGGGAAGGGAATAAAAATAAAGCAACGCTTTTCTTGAAATGCAGATTTCCTTCACTCAATTCATCTAGCAACAGTATTTTTAAAATAATACATCTCCCTCTCTTCTCAAACCCAGTATAAAAGGACAGGGCAGCAAAAGTCATCATTGTAACTCGCCCCACACTATTGTGTTGTAAAAGTACACAGCTTCTTGGAGCTGCGTTTCTTTTTAAAACGGTTAAGATCCCCCACAAAACCAAAAGCAAAGAGTTTAAGTAATCATCAATAGATGCAAACCATGGGTTTATCCTAAATGTTAAATTGACGTGACTCTGTTACTGAGAAAGGAGAGCAACACAGGACTTTCCTGCAGCATTGGAAGGGAAATCAGAGAACAGAGCTTCCAGCCTTGGCTTGACTGCTCAGTGGCAATCTACAACTAGCTAAAATGACAGAAGGCCCCCAAAATGGCTTACAACAGGCTTTTGAGCAACTTCCTCATCAAAATCAACACACACTAAAGGAACAAGGTTGCCAAGACAATTTACTAATAAAGACAAGACTCCAGGACCATCTTAACGAGAGGAAGTGTTATACATTATTTCTACATTCCTATTTGGGGAAAAAAAAATCCTGTGTAGAATCTTAGCAGCAGCAATATTGAGTTATATTAAGTAGTTACAGAGTGTGATCACAGCCATCCAGCCCCATGCTGGAAACCACTAGCAAGAAGACCCAAAAATGAGAGCAGATGAAAGTATCCCTAACTCAGAGCTTCTCCAGGGACATTCAGGAGTTGCAGTTTCTCCTCTGTGTAATCCAGTTGAAAATGTCCCCTGCAGGGGGCTGAGCTACATGACCTTTAGAGGTCCCTTCCAACACAGACTGTTCTATGATTCTACTCCACAGCTTTTAAATTTCCAAGTTCAGCTGTGCAATCTGAATGCTTATCACAAGTTGCACATATCATTTAAACAGAGCCCCTGAAAACTCAGTTTGTTGTTGCCTTGAGCAGTCAGGAAAAGTAATTTGACCAGCAGAGCGATGCTCAACTGGAATCAAAACTGGACAGGCACTTATGCTCACCAACTGATGCTCTGAAATGAAAGCTCACACAATGTCACCCTTGTTTCTCCTCTAAAATCAAAGCAGCACAATGAGCATTTCACTCTCTGAAGTCTCTCTAATGAGAACAAAAAAAGGGCAGCAGATAGCTCCTCACAGGTGTCTGGCAGGGGAGATTGCTTGTTGGGTCTCCCAGTGGGAAACAACAGAGGAAAAGGAGATTAAAAAACACAAACAGCAAAAGCAAGATTTGGGAGATAAGGAACAGACCAAATTATTTTAAAAATGAAATAAAGGCTAAGAGGGAAAAGGAGGAGTCTTAGGCAATTAAAAAGGCAACAGAAATATTTAGGAAGAAACCTGAATGACACATAGGAAGGAGAAGCCATTTGTTGGCTCAAGGGGCTGTGTTGCCAACACCTCCCTTGCAGGACCTAGGGAAGGAAGGGAGAGGAGAGCAGAGCACATCACCAAGAGCCACACCATGGGGAATGCTCTGGCTGGCTGATGGGCTCAGGGGGAGGCACTGCAAGCAGCTCTGCATTTCCCCAGGTTTGATCTCCAAAAAACAGCACTAAAGTAAATACATGCTCCTGTGGAAGTTCAGCAATGTCCCTGGAGCTCATTCATTTTCTAACCTTTTCCCAGCTGCTGGCCTGCAATGGTATCAGCTCACATGAAGCCAGACTGGATTTCAAAGGAAAGGTCCCAGAGGTGACAAGCAGCTCATTAATTCACTGTAGTGCTTCAGTGCTGGAGGAAGTGCTGTAAACGCACAATCTGAAACTATTTAGAGCCACCAAATAATTATATCACAAGAAGCCACTGCACACTTCACATTCACTAATGCTAAAATCTAGCTATGTAATCTGCTGAGAGAATTAATGAAGAAAAAAGGAGGAGACTGGCAATTTATTAAGAAATGCTAATCAACCTGTTTTTGAAGTGTCCCTCATTTGCATTACAAACATTATTATGAAAATTCAGCATTATGCCTCTCTGTGCTGCATTGTACTGCTCTACTGAACATCAAAAATATTCACTTCCTTAGAGCAAGGAAAAAAAGGGAATGAAAAATCATGATCAAAGATAACTTCAATTACTTGTTAATTTCACCTTAATTCCACTCCTGGGATAATAAGCCTTCCTCAAAAGTTCCCTTCCCTGTAACAAATTCTGATATATGCTTATAGGCCCCTAAATATATTCCCACAAGAAGTACATGAATAAATATGCATCGGTGTAATTTACATAGCCTTCACCACAAGCATGGTAGGCCTGTTCATAAAAAACCCACTATAGTTTACTATGTGAAAAACTCATTAAACTCCCCTTTGAATACAGGGATGAAACTTATTTTTTAATTTATTAGACACACTTTCATTGGTCTTCTATCCAAAAGCATTATGGGGAATGCTCAGAGACACTTTTATTCTCTAGTAAAAATAAAATAAACAGCAAAGGAAAAATCAGAAGTATATAATTTTGTGTATCAAAGCTTCACACATTCATTCCAGAATAAACTACTTCTTTTGCATAGGTAAGTTGGTATGAAAAAAAGCAAAGTAATTTTAAGTTGGTTTATCTATCAATAATTTTTCCACAATTTATTGCTGAATATACTTTCTTCCCTTTCCAAGGACCACTGAAATTTTAACTGGAAAGACACAGGGAAACACACCTGATTCACCAATCAATACTATGAACAGGTAGAAAATGATGATACTATTAAACTTTTAAAAGAAGGCAACAGAAAAATAACATCTCGATTACTAATCCATCAGCTGCAAATGAAATAAGTTTTTTGAAAATGTTTCTCTTTTAAAGAACTGGTGAGCTCTAAAGAGAAAAAAAAAATGTTACTGGAAAATTGTTGACCAGCTCTGCCTAAAATCGCAGACTCATATAATAGAATTTCCAGAATTTTCAGTGAGGCCAGACAAACTCAGAATGAAAGAATTAAAAAAACAAAACCTGACTAATAATACAATATATCTTCTCTGGCTATGATTCTGAAATGTAATTGATCAGATGGGATGACAAAACCCAGCAAACATACACAATGGCATTTAAAAACACAAATCTTTTGAAAAGTGATCTCACTTCAACTTCTGAATAGAAAAATTACTGTTAATCTTTCTTTTTTAGTGTATTTGTGCTTGTTTAGAAAGCAGAATCTGCGGACCAAAGGTTGCAACAGACCATTCAGAAATGAAAGCCACCAAATGCTGGGCATCAAAAAGGGAACAAAACCCCCCTTTCACAGACACATTAGATAATGAGAACAAGCTCTCTCAGGAAAAAGACTAACTGCACTTTCCCTTCCTTACATCTAACCCTTAGGCACGTATTTTCCTTCTTTCTTTGGAAAGAAGGTTAAGGAAAGTAAACCTGTATTAGATTCCATTTTATCTGTTTGGGAGAACATGATTGTGCCTTCATGAAGACAAAATGTGGGTGTTTCTGTAGGACACTAGGCCCACCCTTCAGTGATGGGTATCGTAATTTGTACAGCAAATAATTTACAGTAAATGACAGTAAAATAGCATCTCACATTGGCCCTTCCCAGGAGCAGAACTGAACTTTAAGACTATGAACTGCATTTTGAAGATATGCACTGGGATTTGTGCATGTCTAAACCATTGGGTAGGTAAGGATACAGAACTCCTCCCCCTCCTCCTCTCTCAGTCTTCTAACCACTTCCCCACCGTGTTAATTTCACCATGGAACAGCCATCCCAATGAAAAGCCAAAGTACAAGGTCTTCTGCTCTACAGACACTTTCTCTGCACACTGCAAATCTTCAAAGCTTCCTCCCCACCTGAAGACCAGGCCAGGAATCGTTTGGCCTCGGCGTGTTAGGAAGGATTCTCACCTGCAGCCTAATGAAGTGATCGATTCCGCAGCACTCTGCTTTCCTGTCAAAAGGGTTATAGATTTTCCTGCCAAAGGAAAAAGGTACATGGGGAAAAGGCTGTGTTGTGTAAGAGAGGGAGGGCTACCCATCATCAAGAGTACATCCCTAAAATGCATCCTTCTCTTCTGAATTTCTGTCTCTAGATCAAAACCTGACCGTATCCCCAGAGGGCAGGGCTGCAGCAAATGATACACACATTATTCTTCCTTCCACCTGGACTTCAGTTTTAGGTGTCCTTCAAATTTCCTTTTATTTTACTAATCTGGATGGTTGAAATGTCAGCCACCTTAAGGGGTATATAAAACATTATTTACTCAGTTGAAATTTAATTTCTAAACTACAAGTATTGGTCTGTCCAATCAACGTGACTTGAAACATAGCAGGCTCGCACAACAAAGTTCTGTGATGTCTCCTGGATTTACATTATTTTTAGAGTTGTTTTCTCTGCTGCATAATCCTCCCAAGGCTATAAAAACCCAGGTATTATAAGCATATGATTTGTTGAACAGACTGCCTGAATTTAATTCAGCACTTTTCATTCACAGTATTTAGATATGGCAGACCTCAGGGGAGCTGTTTGAGAAGCTACTCCATTCTGCTTTCCCTTTTCCTTTTAAACATGCATTTGTATTGTAGAGGACTGGGATTCAGGAAAGACAGGAATACAACAGACATTTTGAATCATTCTGATTTTCCCTCCCAGGCTAGCAGATTTTAAGTGACAATATTGGTTCTCCCAGTGGGCACATCCTCTTTTACTGGGGTGGTTGACAATCTTCACTGCTACAGTATATTGTCTTCAAAGACTCAGCAGCTGCAGCAGCCCTTCATTAAGTCTCTTCTGATCATATTTTTACTGCATAGCAATCTAATAAATACTAGGAAAACAAAATATATTAAATGGCAGAGTTATTAGGAAAAGAAACAAGAGGAGAAAACCAAGCATGGGTAGGTACAGACAAAATCACTACTTAGATGCTTTTTAAATAAGAACCTGGAACCCGGTTTGTCAAATCAAAGGAACAAATCACATTTGTGGATGTACTCTTCTGGGAGCTATTGTTTTGTGTTTAGTTTTTTTCTTTTTTCTAATTCACCACATTTGCTGTATCAATTATCTTGGCTTTCCATTCAGATTGAGTTTCTCTTTTAATCAATACTTTAAACCAAGAGCTTGATCCAAAGCCAACAGGGACCAGTGAAAAGTTTCTTTGACTTCAGTAGAGTGGAAGCACTAGAATTACATTAAGAAACTAATCTTCACTGTAGATGCACTATATGTGAAACAAAGCATAAAATATTTGAAATTACAGCTTTTTAATAATGCTTCAATACCACTTTAATCACACAGACATTTGCTCTGGGACTTTAGCTCCATATACCAAAATTCAGACAGAAGCTCTCATTTTTGTCTCATTTACCCAGTAGTGTAAACAGAAAAACATACATTATAGCAACTATATTAAAACTATTCTACAGCACTTCAAAAGAAAAGTCTCAATTTAAACCTCCATTTCTTGTAGTCTGGGTTTCAATCAGGATACCTGGAACTAATAATTAAACTCCACAGAAATTACAGAAAGGAACACTGGAAAAAAAAAAAAATAAAGAAACCTTTTAGAGGAATATACCTCTGAAACAAATGGTTGCAGTATTCATTCTATTAAAGGGTACCTAAAGGAGGAAAGACCTTAAGGCAGGTCTTAGCACAATGCTGCAGATGCTACAGAACAGCTCCCTAACACTTGGTAGATGCAGTTTCATTGTGGGGGAATCTATTGCCTTTTAAATGACAAAAAATTTAAAAATTGAAAAAAATAGCAAGACAAAGCTCAAGTTTACTGAAAACTGTGACATTAACTCTCATTTGCAACGCTGCACTGCAGTAACCACTGGTGATGGATGCTGAAGTTGAAACAAGATGACTTCCCTGCCCTGTGTGCCCAGGAAAGTCCCATGACATTGTCATTCAGGCATCCAACACATGGCAAGTGCTGCCTCATTTCATTCTTTTTTCATTCTACAAATAACTCTTCAAATGATAATTTTAGGGTGGTACCTCAAAGCTTCATGAAGCTGCACGGAGCTAGGATAACTATTCACCCCATTTATCATCCCTTTGTTTCTTGCTTGACAGGGATGATAGCCTAATTTTTCCTCTGCATTAATAGAACATTCACGTCACATCAAATTCTGAAGTCATTAGTTAGTATATTCACCAAATCTACATTAATAAAGCAGTAACTTGATCACTGGCTTTTAAAGTGCCAATTCAAAATAGGGAAAAAAAAGAAAAAACCAGGTGCTGTTTAAACAGCATAATCGTTATTCTAATTGATACCTTAGAGTTAACAGTACAGAAGGGGGACTGACTGCGAGCACTGAACTCCCACATCCACTTCAGTTCGAGCAAGTGTCTCTCACTCCGTGTTTAAGGCACATGAGTTAGTGGCATGGCAGCAAGAACTGCTCCCACTGATGCTTGCAGATCTCTATCCTCCTGAATGTGTGCTATTGATTTAGCTTCCAAATGCCAAACTATCAGACTTGCTCGCTGTGGGAGAGTTACAGAGGAACAGGAACTCCAGCCAGAGACAGGATCATTAAATGAACCACCTCTGAACAGACCTGTTGCTAAAAATAAAAGCACCTACCATGATTCTGTGCTCTGTAGGTCTGAATCTGCTCCGTGAGATTCAAAACCCTTTGAGATTGTAAGGAATGTCAGACTAAATCCCAACGCCTCTGAGGCAGAGAGATGGAGAGAACTGGGGTTAAGAGGCCTTCCACATGCCCTAGAAGTTGAAGGATTGCAGAAAATGTCTAAAATTTGAGAGCTTAAATCACTTTGCTAGTAATCTCTCATGGGGTCTGTTGATTAAGCCTGCAACTCCTGACAGGATCTGGGTTTGAAGTAAACATTTCTCCAAGTTCTATCAGGGACAGTATGGAGTGCAGGCCAAAAAAATTGTAGTCTGAAGTTTTCCAGCAGTGGGAAAGATGAAAAAAAAAACCAAATCCAGACAGCATATTTCACAGTAACAGCGTGGCTGTACATCCCTGAGTGACCAGGGACAAGACTTTTTTCACCTGCAACCCTGACAAGTATCAGTAGTGCCTTTTAAATAGGCATAACCTCATTAAAAGGTAGTGTAGATTAATCTCCTTAAAACTTACAAATATCTGTAATATTTTATCAATACAAAAATTAATACAGAGGAGAGACCCAGATTTACTTTAAAACATCTTCAAAAGATGGTAGTTCATGTCCCAAAGAAGTTGAACAAAAGAACTCAATTTTAAAAATCTATCATGCAAAATAAATGTGCAAACAAAAAGAACAACAGTACTCAACTTTCGAGGATATTCCTCTTCCCACAGTTGTTTTTCCATCTGTCTTTTACATAATGCCTGTGACAGGCACCCATGGTGGAACATAAAATGTGCGTTCACCGATGATACAACTGCACAAACAGTTGATTGAAGTAGCTCAGTTGTTCAGGCACTTCTACTCCGCCTCAAAACTTAAAAGGTTTTGCTTTGTTTAAAAATACAGGTGTATTTGTAAGGAGGTAATTACTACTGAACAACCCACTGTTCCCTAACAGAGAATGTAGTGCAATTTCCTAGAGATGCTTCTTAAACCAATATAGAAAGGTTAAGTGAAAGAAAGAAGCACAAGTGGAATATATGAAAGGGCACTGTGGCTTTGAATCTTTTTATGAGAACTTAACTGAAAACTAACAAAGCAGAAACACATTACAAAGCCACAGTTTTGCAAAGTTTGGACACAAAAAACCACCAAAGAATTGCAGCATAATAAAAGATTCAACAAGGCTTTCCAAGATAAGGGTTTCAGGATGACCCACATGGTGACACATCACAAGCCAGAGACTCTAACCCTCCATGGTAGAGAAAAAAAAAATTAAAAAAACCCAAAAAAACTGTGGTACAAAATTGGTAGTGGCCACTGAGGGAGAAAAGTGGGGGAAAAATACACCAAAGGCAAAGTTCAGTATGGAAGCAAAAACACCACAAAGACCAAAGACACATAAAAGATACACAGCCAGGGAAATAGGTGAAAGAGCTTTCAAGCATTTTAACTTTACAGTGCCTCTGAGGTAAGTAAATATTACCTCTTTTTGCTCCATAATTGAGGCAATAAGGGTAAATGATTTATCAAGATCATGTGAGAAGTCAGAGCCAGAGCCAGGAACCCAGATTTATTACCTAACCACTATACCATGCCGACTCCCAGAAATGATGGAGACAAACTTCATGGATTCAGTAAGAAAAAACCTAAAGACTGTGGGCTGGCAAGGCTAAACTACAAAATGAGGCTTAAAAAAAACCAAAAAGTGGGGCTGGCACAGGTTTGCCGTGACAAAATGATCAAGCTCAGAACTGCACACCAAACCCAGCACATAATTAGGGATGGAGCAGCTCACACACACTAAGGAAAAGCAGCACAAGACCCTGCAGAGGCAGAAGTCTGGTCCCCACACCTTTCTCCCACTGGTGATGGAGGTAAGGAACAAAGAAGAGTGACAGGAATTAATCCCACTGCTCAGTTGCCTGCTTGTTGAAATGCTGGACATTTCGGACATACTTCAGTGTATCATAAGACCCATACAGAAGAGTGCATCTTGAACAAATTCCATCCATTCCTTGGCTAAGGAATGATTAAGCATTCCTAGGGCTTAACCATTTCCATACTGTGAAGGCTATCAATGGAAAGGACAAGATAAGGCACGCAGGTTGATCTGAGGGTATATATTATTTGGTGGAATGGGCTCAACAAAGAACCATATATTTAGGCCAAATAAAAATTAACTAATCACCTAGTTGGTAATGGAAGCACTGCTCACATATCTACTGAGGGAAAATGTACACATACTGGACAACAAACTTGTCCTGATTATAACGTAACCTTCTATTCCAGCTTTAAAATGTGTACTCGTTGGGAAATGGATGAATGGATGAATTATAGGGGCCCCAGTTTGATTTATCCAGAAGTTAAAAGGCAACAGCCCTATAAATTCCAATCTGAATGTGAGATTTTTAAGAGGCAGGTGAGCATTAGAGAGAAGTGGAAAACTCCTGCTGAAGTAGCACCCTTCACTTGAGCAGGCCTGTCAACACATGAACGATTTGAACATCAAACGACTTTAAGGTCAATTTTGGCTGTAACCTTTTAACTATTCCTTCAGCTTTAACATACATAACTGAGATCACAGAATTGACACATATCCTCCAGGTCTGCCAGCAAAATTGATGAAAACAAGCCTAAGTTGAGCAAAATACCCTGAAGAATTCTGTTCCTGGGATACCACTTCTAAGGAGTAATTTTGCCTATTTATTTTTAATTAAAACAACATTTAACACAATGCAAAGCTGAAATGAGAAAGTATGATTGGCACAGCCTCAGAGACAGGACAGCTCTTTCTGGTCAAGCAGGATGAAAGAGGTCATGGACCTTTTCTAGTTGATGGTTCATATCCTCAGGTCCTGTTTAAGTTAGTTGGTTTTGAAAGAGGTCTAAGTAAGGCAGGACATTTTCTGTCCTAGCTGACAAAGTATATGGTACACCTACATATTTTTTTCAAGTGTCACCCATTTTGTAGCCACAGGCTCTCAGAAAGATAAAATTTCATTGCCTTTGATGGCCTTCTCAGGATTGGGAATCCCTGTCAGGATTCTCTCTTGCCTATCCAAATTCCTTTCACCCCTGTAACCACTACCAGCAGCCTCATGAACATTTTCAGTATGTACCCAGGCAGATCAGGATGTTGCTGCTTAAACTAAATCAATTAGCAAGCAGCAGATGTCCAGGGCAAGTAGCTTTTCCATGGAAGTCTGGTTCCTTGAAATCAGTTGAAAGGTGAAGACAACAAAAGTTAAGGCCTCTGTCTGGGCTCTAATGCCTGCTACAGGAATGAGATGGACCACAGACAGAAATCAGATCAGGAAGGGAGAGCAGATGAAGGCAGCCCTATGTAAATTGTCAGATACAAACAGGAACCTGCAGTGCAGTCCAACTTTTTGCCAGATACGTCTCTAAACAAATTAGTTTATCAAAGCTGACATCTAATTAAATCTTCTCTTTAGTGTCTGTCATTCTTCTTGCAAGTCCATGCAAAAGGGGTTATAGCAAAGTTTTTGATGACATTAAACATTAATTGCCAACTGTATTCTTATATACTCATTCCAACTTACTAGCTCCTAAATCAAAGTTTAGGCCATGCACAGGAAAATCCTGTACAGAACATGTGACCACAACAGGATCTTGTATCATAAGCCAATCTAAAATAAAATCTGTGAAGATCTAGCATGTATTGGGAAAAACATTATTTAAAATTAAAGGGGAAAGGATCAAGACCTATTCTCCTCTTGAGTAATGTATGGGGGCTGAGGGAATTTGAAACCATTCTGGGTTATGCTCCATTCATGCTGCTGACAGCCAAAACTCATAAGGAAACCTCTCCTAGTGCTATTTGATGACTGACAATGTCCATGTGGCAGTATTTTCACTGGCAGAAAAGAAACATTAAAAGGACAGACAACTTTAAATTTCTGTTGATCTGTCACTCTAAGTTAGAATCTTCATATTATCAAGTAGATTTTTTTAAAAGCTGAACATGGAGCAAAAAGGAGACTTCAAACTTCACAGGAAATCCATTCACAATAAGAAAATGTTAACAAATTATTTTTGACATCACACAATGAAGATCTAGGGGTAACTGTCACCTTAGTGTGCCATTATACACCTTAATGTGCCATTATACACATCTCTGTATATCTATCTTTTAATTTGTACGCCTTGTTAAAAATTTTTAAAATATATTTTAAAAGGAACTGTGAAGATGAGTACTCAGCTAAAGTTTCTGCAGACCAGCTAAGGTTAGAGGACTCATTACTGCAGTGGTTGATTTTGACAGTGCAAGTCTCTTTTTCCACAGAAATCATGTCCATACAAAGGTAACCAAAAAAAATATACCTAAGCAAATGAAACCTCTACAGTGTTTGTAATTGCAAAAGTGACTGCCTGGCATTTGCATCTTAGGGCAGCTGGAGACCTGGGTATTTGAGGTGTCTCTACTGCTGCTGCATCTTCAATTTACACTAATTTACTGGTCAAAACCCACTATGAACAACCTTAATTGCATGAAGATGATCTTCTCAGTAGGCTGCCACTACCATGTACTGTGACAGCTTTATGTTTTTTTATATTTATGGTTTCTAAACATCACTACAAAGAAGATAGTGAGATTTCACATCATTACACAGCCAAGCACGCAGTCTGCCATTTTTGTGCTGTTTGTGGTGCTGGCTCCAGATGGTGCACATGTTTATGGAACCACAGGAATGCTGCACCTAACTAAACTTTTCCCAGGCTTGGGAATATTTAAGTACTGGACAATAGAAAGTTATTTTAAAAAGATTTATAGAAACCTTAAAACCTCAGCAGGATCACATATGCAAAATTTAAGGTCAGCGACTTCACTGATGTTTGAGAAGTCATTGCAGATTTACTCTATGTCAATGTGGCCCAATGTGAACTTCATCTGTTTTCCAAAACAGCACTTAAAGACACACAAAAATCAGAATCTCCATTAGTATTGAATACTTTTTAATACAAAATACACTATTCAAAAGTGCACAATAGAGAATGGTTGTCCTGAAAACACCATCTCAGGACCTGGGCAGCTCTGTGAACAGTGGCTGAGGAGCCTCTTGGTCGCAATGTCTGATCTGCTTCCCATGTTAAACTAACTCAGAATCTCTCTTCCTGCCTTGCTGTTTCCATATGATACCAATAAAAAACAATTCACTATTTCTTTGGGTTGTTTTCATAAAACCAGGAAGGTTGTTGGTCCCTTTTGTACTCTGGAGGGTGTCAGAAGCCACCTTGCCCAGCCACCTCATTCAGGTTGGATCAACACAGAGTGTTTAATAGGAGGTGGCAGCACACAGTCCATCTTTATTGCTGTTTTCTGAGCTATTAGCACTAAGGGAAATCAAAACAAAACCAGCAAGACCAGGTTCACAGCACTGCAAATGTTTTCTGCTATTTCTTCTCTCCATAGACTACCACAGGAGGTTCTCATTCCTTCAGCAAGTTGGTTTCCACATTAATGAAAGTAGACCAGAGAAAATATAAGTAATTCCTAGCTGGCTTTTCCTTCTTTTGTTTAAATCACTTTTCCTCTTTTGCTTTTCCACTTTCCTGATAATAATCTTCTCGCTTTTATTGCTTAATTTATTTTCTTCTCCTTACAAATGTCCCCAGTAGAAATGTGAAATGCAAAGTGCAGCTTGTAAAAAATGGGTTTGGCTGAGATAAATAGAAGGATTCCTGTGACTCATGAAATTTGGCCGGAAGTAACTGGGTCCTGGGTGAATGTCAGAAGATATGAAGCTAAAGTATCTCAAATTAGGCAAATTCAGAGGAAGACTCTAAGTCAGCATGTCAAAAGTTCACTCCTCACTCTGCAAAAAGCAAGTTTTCCTGTCTGCCTCTCGCTTGTTATATCACCTCCAATTTAAAATGTTATAGTCTTGGGGGAATTTTTTTCTTTTTTTAATTTCCTACTTACTACCTTAGTTACACAAGTCACATTTTAAACTGCTGTCGTTGATGGAAATAATCACAGCTCTAGATGATACACTTTTTATTTTTGCTGCTCTGATTGTAAAATTGATTAATGAGCCCTGAATTTAGAAGCTTCTATACTAACAATCTTGGGTTTTAAACAGTCTCACCTTCCTCAGCTAAAACAGGATAAGTTGTTCCTTCCTGACAGTGAAATATTTATGTACTCATGTGTTCATATGAAATATGCTTTAGTGGATAGAGATTTTCGGTCTACAAGCACATCCTGTTTAAAAAGAACAATGTAACCTCCTGTAACACAGTTAAGGTAAAGATGCTGGTCTCCAGACACACTGGTGGTTTAATACACACACCATCCAGAAAAACCCTTCCAATGGTTAAGCCCAAGGTCAACAGTGAGTGTTGGATAGTCAATATTTGAAAAGTACAACTAAGTTTAAGTTCTTGTTGAGGAGATGCCAATCTTAGTCATGTAAGAACAATTATGCTGCCTCCAGCCACTAACATGATGGACAGTTGACCAGCAAAAACATGTACCTTTTTCTGTAGCACCCCAAAAGCCAACAGCTATCAAAAAATATGACAGATCTTTGATGAAATAAAGGTGGCAGACTTCAAATATATTTATCAACATATTCAATGTCTCTTCTGCTGACTGACTCCTTTTACAGCTGCAGATCAAATAATCACTGTATTTACATAGAGATGTAATGGTCCACACATGCAAAGTAAACTCATTAGCTTTCAAAACATTCCTAGCAGCACTCAAGCAGCATCTCTTCAGGCAGAATTCTGACACTGGGGAATGCAACTGCAGGAAGCTGTGAACTTTCAGTTACTTGACTGCTCAGCCATGAGCTCTGGCATCTCTCAGCATTAATAAGAAAAGAAAAAGTCCACGATGGGGAGATGGGGTGCTCACTACAAAACTGACATTAGAAAATGAAGAGCCCTGATCAGTATTAATCATAACTAATATGATTAATAATTCAAAAACAACATGAGGAAAGAAACGCTTCTCCCAGAGCAGCCATACTCTGGAAGCCACGTTGAAAAAATAAAGTGTGTTTCTGACTTCAAAAATGAATTGACACCTCAAGACCAAAATATACCGCAATGCAGTGTTCTCAGAAAAAAACCAGGAGTCACCTGGCAGCTTTGGAAGTCACTCATGAGACAGCACAGATGAAACTAGAAATTCAGTATCTTGTTTTGCCCATGACTGAGGGCTGAGCAAAGGAGGAGTTCTTCCTTTTTCAAGAAGCAAGCAGTTACAAGGAGAGCTGACCCTTCACCCCTACTCAAGTCTGTGGGAACAGGAATCTTTAAGCCTGGACATGATTTATTAAAAGGGCAGGATCAATTAAAACCTCATATTTCTAGCTGAGAATTTTATTACCAATAAGTCATATGATATTATCATTACCAAGGGGTAATAAAAACTTTTCCTGCTGTGTTTTTCTTCTCCAGTTCTCTGACTATGTGCAGATGCCAGTCTGGACAGGTAGCTGCAAATAGTTCATAAGAGTATTTCATATTTCAGAATTATAAAAACAAGTCACAACCATGTGGTTTTAACACTATAATTTTTCAGAAATATGTCAGCAGTGAAATATCAGAAACTACTCAGTCTTCGTTCTCTAGCAAAATTGAAATACATAGCTTGTGTTTAAAAAGAGTAAATATACAGGTAATTTAAATGCTGCCTAGTTACAGAGATCCCCTACAGTATAATATACTGCATGAACATACAGTGTAACTTATCAAAGTTTTAAGAATAGCAGGTTTCTTTTTAAATATTAACATCTTTTAAGTCTTTTTGAAATATGAGCATCTTTTCAGATTGTGCATTTTTCACGTCTCCCATCTAGTGCACTACTTCCAACACAGCAAACCCCTGCTGCAAGGAGCCTCTTCAACAAATAAGTCAAAGTTTTTCTGCCACTCTTGACAGCTCAGGAGATGATGCAGGTGACATTTCAGAGGCAGTTCTCAGAAGGTAACACGGCTTTTTTTTCTGCACACACTTGTAAGTGGTGTGACAAAAAGTGAAAATTCCCTCAAGAACTTGATACACAGACCAAGCTGAGTCAGACCTGGAGTGCTACCACAGAAGAGGTGTCAGCACCAGAACGGTGAATCCTGAATCTCAGGATTGGGACTTCTGTATTTACACAGCCTGGCCCAAGCTGGGACCAACAGACAAGTCCCAGCTGTATGTCCATCTTTTGTCCAGCCTACATCTCTCACAGAACAAGAGGAGAATGGGAAAAACAATCTCTACTCGTTATTTTTTTCACTCAGTGCAAGCTAGTGCAAGGAACGGGCACACAGGGCGGTAAAGCACCACTTGCTGCAGAGTGGAACACAGCTCAGTACAGAGACATGCAGCTACAAACAACCACATCCCACCCACCAGCACCAAGTAGGCAGAAAGAAAAATATGCTTCCCATCAAACCTGAATCCTTGAGATGCTTTGGTGTAGCTCCAAAGCTGGAACATCATTTTGTGCACCACCAGTGCACAAAGAAAATGTTACAACTCTCTCAAGTGCGTATTGGGTGAACTTGAGACCTATGAACAGCATAAACTTCTCAAGTGTCTCCTGCACACACTGAGAAATGTGTCTGCTCTGTGAAAACAAGGAGATGCAACACGTGGATTGGCACTTTCCCTTGGCATTTTCTTACTCAGATTCCTTGAATTTGTAAAGTATTTCCTTTTAGAAGATGCTAAAGTGGCTATGGTTAGAGACCAAACATTATTTAACTACACAAAACAGAGAATACCTTGATGAAGGCCAAATATGTGCAAATAGGTGGTGATAACACAGAAGCTGAGACTAGCTGTACTGTTTTACTGATTTATAGTAATTTAACCTTTTTTTTGGTGCCTTATTCTCAGTCCTAAAAAAAACCCAAAAATCCACTTGAGTCAGGACAGAGGTCAGCAATCACCATTTCAACTTAAAATATCTCCATTTAAATGCAAATACTAGCCTTTCTTCCTGACCTTTAAATGTTCATTTCATAGAAATGGAATAGAAAGTATAAATTTTGTGTCTTCGTATCTCTAAGCAGCTCCTGTGTCATTTAGTTGCAGTTTTTGACACATAAATCCTTCTTATTAAATATATTCCTTCTGATTAAATATGTCATTGTATCAGCATGCTCAAGCTCCTGAGAGACAAAACCCAGTAATTTTGCATGATGTTTCATTTCACGGAGTACATAGATTAAAATGGAGATTATCATTGCTTCTTACTCTCTATTATTTGAGATAAACCCAAGTTTATATGTGACACCAACAAAAATGCTACAATATTTTTTCTGGGGCTTGCTCACAACAAATTCAAACAATACTGATACCCACAGCAGAGGCTTGCAAGCTCTCCTTGAACACGTTTATCTAACTCAAAACCTCCCTTGTGTACCTACAGCCACGTATTATCCTCACACTTCTGGGCAATGAGCAGATGATTTATGCATGAAAACAACTAAATAAATGACTTCAGATTTATTCTCACACAAGAAGACCAAAGAGATTCCTCCCTGCTCCTAGGAAGAGCCATCCTGTGTTTCTCCTCTTCCAGGTACTCTGCCCCTCCACAGCAAGGCAGGGAAGGCCTAGTTCCTTGAAAGAATCATCTTCTGCCGGTTTAAAAAGCTTGACAACTGCCATTTAAAACAGCAGTATTTTGTAAAATGTCAGATTTTCAGCTGAAGGGCAAAAAGGTACCAGTTCCTGGGTCAAATATAATCACATCACCATCACTCCAGATCAAAGGTCCACTCTTAGCTGCACCTTCATTTCCCATGTCATGGGCTCCCCTCCCTGTTTCACAAAAAAACACATGTTAATATGTATAGCTGTCCTCACAAGGAGGCAAGTAGGACTCTCTGTGGCTGCACATGCAGAAACATTTCTGTTGTTGCTGTTTTCACCAATTCAGTCATTAGTTTCTTAAATTAGAGCCCATCCCTTTCCATATATTTCATTTCATGATTCAAATCAGGACAGACTGTGTTCTCAGAAAAAACCAGGAGTCACCTGGCAGCTTTGGAAGTCACTCATGAGACAGCACAGATGAAACTAGAAATTCAGTATCTTGTTTTGCCCATGACTGAGGGCTGAGCAAAGGAGGAGTTCTTCCTTTTTCAAGAAGCAAGCAGTTACAAGGAGGCTGACCCTTCACCCCTACTCAAGTCTGTGGGAACAGGAATCTTTAAGCCTGGACATGATTTATTAAAAGGGCAGGATCAATTAAAACCTCATATTTCTAGCTGAGAATTTTATTACCAATAAGTCATATGATATTATCATTACCAAGGGGTAATAAAAACTTTTCCTGCTGTGTTTTTCTTCTCCAGTTCTCTGACTATGTGCAGATGCCAGTCTGGACAGGTAGCTGCAAATAGATCATAAGAGTATTTCATATTTCAGAATTATAAAAACAAGTCACAACCATGTGGTTTTAACACTATAATTTTTCAGAAAGATGTCAGCAGCGAAATATCAGAAACTACTCAGTCTTCGTTCTCTAGCAAAATTGAAATACATAGCTTGTGTTTAAAAAGAGTAAATATACAGGTAATTTAAATGCTGCCTAGTTACAGAGATCCCCTACAGTATAATATACTGCATGAACATACAGTGTAACTTATCAAAGTTTTAAGAATAGCAGGTTTCTTTTAAATATTAACATCTTTTAAGTCTTTTTTGAAATATGAGCATCTTTTCAGATTGTGCATTTTCACGTCTCCCATCTAGTGCACTACTTCCAACACAGCAAACCCCTGCTGCAAGGAGGCTCTTCAACAAATAAGTCAAAGTTTTCTGCCACTCTTGACAGCTCAGGAGATGATGCAGGTGACATTTCAGAGGCAGTTCTCAGAAGGTAATACGGCTTTTTTTTCTGCACACACTTGTAAGTGGTGTGACAAAAAGTGAAAATTCCCTCAAGAACTTGATACACAGACCAAGCTGAGTCAGACCTGGAGTGCTACCACAGAACAGGCGTCAGCACCAGAACGGTGAATCCTCAATCTCAGGATTGGGACTTCTGTATTTACACAGCCTGGCCCAAGCTGGGACCAACAGACAAGTCCCAGCTGTATCTTCATCTTTTGTCCAGACATCTCTCACAGAACAAGAGGAGAATGGGAAAAACAATCTCGGCTCATTATTTTTTTCACTCAGTGCAAGTTAGGGCAAGGAATGGGCACACAGGGCGGTAAAGCACCACTTGCTGCAGAGTGGAACACAGAGCTCAGTACAGAGACATGCAGCTACAAACAACCACATCCCACCCACCAGCACCAAGAAGCAGAAAGAAAAATATGCTTCCCATCAAACCTGAATCCTTGAGATGCTTTGGTGTAGCTCCAAAGCTGGAACATCATTTTGTGCACCACCAGTGCACAAAGAAAATGTTACAATTCTCTCAAGTGCATATTGGGTGAACTTCAGACCTATGAACAGCATAAACTTCTCAAGTGTCTCCTGCACACACTGAGAAATGTGTCTGCTCTGTGAAAACAAGGAGATGCAACACGTGGATTGGCACTTTCCCTTGGCATTTTCTTACTCAGATTCCTTGAATTTGTAAAGTATTTCCTTTTAGAAGATGCTAAAGTGGCTATGGTTAGAGACCAAACATTATTTAACTACACAAAACATAGAATACCTTGATGAAGACCAAATATGTGCAAATAGGTGGTGATAACACAGAAGCTGAGACCAGTTGTACTGTTTTACTGATTTATAGTAATTTAACCTTTTTTTTTGGTGCCTTATTCTCAGTCCTAAAAAAAACCAAAAATCCACTTGAGTCAGGACAGAGGTCAGCAATCACCATTTCAACTTAAAATATCTCCATTTAAATGCAAATACTAGCCTTTCTTCCTGACCTTTAAATGTTCATTTCATAGAAATGGAATAGAAAGTGTAAATTTTGTGTCTTCGTATCTCTAAGCAGCTCCTGTGTCATTTAGTTGCAGTTTTTGACACATAAATCCTTCTTATTAAATATATTCCTTCTGATTAAATATGTCATTGTATCAGCATGCTCAAGCTCCTGAGAGACAAAACCCAGTAATTTTGCATGATGTTTCATTTCACAGAGTACATAGATTAAAATGGAGATTATCATTGCTTCTTACTCTCTATTATTTGAGATAAACCCAAGTTTATATGTGACACCAACAAAAATGCTACAATATTTTTTCTGGGGCTTGCTCATAACAAATTCAAACAATACTGATACCCACAGCAGAGGCTTGCAAGCTCTCCTTGAACACGTTCATCTAACTCAAAACCTGCCTTGTGTACCTACAGCCACGTATTATCCTCACACTTCTGGGCAATGAGCAGATGATTTATGCATGAAAACAACAAAATAAATGACTTCAGATTTATTCTCACACAAGAAGACCAAAGAGATTCCTCCCTGCTCCTAGGAAGAGCCATCCTGTGTTTCTCCTCTTCCAGGTACTCTGCCCCTCCACAGCAAGGCAGGGAAGGCCTAGTTCCTTGAAAGAATCATCTTCTGCCGGTTTAAAAAGCTTGACAACTGCCATTTAAAAGAGCAGTATTTGGTAAAATGTCAGATTTTCAGCTGAAGGGCAAAAAGGTACCAGTTCCTGGGTCAAATATAATCACATCATCATCACTCCAGATCAAAGGTCCACTCTTAGCTGCACCTTCATTTCCCATGTCATGGGCTCCCCTCCCCGTTTCACAAAAAAACACATGTTAATATGTATAGCTGTCCTCACAAGGAGGCAAGTAGGACTCTGTGGCTGCACATGCAGAAACATTTCTGTTGTTGCTGTTTTCACCAATTCAGTCATTAGTTTCTTAAATTAGAGCCCATCCCTTTCCATGTATTTCATTTCATGATTCAAATCAGGACAGACTGAGTTTTAGTGTCAATGAATTACAGATGCAAATCACATTCATGCTCTGGCAAACATGACTCTAACTTTGATTAAAAAAACATAATTATGCTTTATTACTCCATTTATTGAGGGATGGGGAGAAAAGTTTTAAAGACTGATTTTTCACGATGGCATTTGTTTCTCTGACTATCAATCCAGCTAATGGCAGTAGCAAGCCTAAGGAATTGTCAGTCTCATCTCTCAAATCAAAAGATAATGAAGAAAACCCAAGTGTGAAAATTGGTGTTTGGTACAGATCATCATAGTAAATTCTTGAAAACATTTCAGAATGAAAGGCATTCCCTGTTGATATTCTTTTACATTGTACAAAGAGTTTCTCTACTGATCCTGCATTCAGACCTTAGATATTACACAAATTAACTCCTTACCACATACTATGGAGTTGAGAAAGATTCATGCATGCAAAGGACACAGCATCACATCAGATGATTTCTAACCACAGCAGCTAGAGAATCACAGCACAGTCAATTCAATTTTCAGTGATGCCTTTTTAAGCTCTAACGAACCATGGGGCCCTAATGAGAGGTTTCACTGAATCCAGGCCAATCAAGCAGAAATTTTATGGAGAAAAGGTAAAAGCTGAGAAGCAAAACCACTCAATAATTATATTTTACAGCAATGTGTTCAACCATGGCTTAATAGTTACCCTTTAAATCTGTAAAAAACTAATCATGATAGAATTGTAACCTTGCAGTGCAGGATTGGCTTCCTTCTTCCCATCAAAAGTGGGAGACAATGAGCTGTAAGGGGAGAAGAAATAAATGTTGAAAAACAGAGCAAGTAATCATGATTGCTTGGTTTGTGTGTGGCAGTATCTTAGGCTGCCCTCAATAGCTTGAACCACTTTGATTTATTGGGCCATTAAAGTTCTAGTAATTCCAGTGCAGTTCCACAACTAATGGTTACTGACAGGAAGGGTTTCTGTCTTTCCATTTAACAGTGCTAAAAGATGGAATCTTGACATTGCTGAAGTCAATAGCAAAACTTTCACTCAGTTCTGACTGGTGGAGTTTTCTACAGACATCTTCCAACCTGTAAAATGTTTCCTAAAAGAGTAATTAAGTATGGCAAGTGAGTGTCGTCAGCTGGCAAACCCTGTGCCAAAATGAAAACTTTGATCAGAGGGAGGGGTAATCTTTTACAAAGCAAAGGACAAAAATGGGCTACCTGCTAAGTGTGTGTTTTTCAAAATACACTTGGGCTCAAGCAGGCTGCATGATAAGATGTGTCTCCACAGAAAGCAGCAGAATCTGCTGAGAAAACATGAGCCTTGGCAACAGATTTAACTGTTCTCACTAGAGCACATCGGAGGAAAAAGAAAGGAAGAGAAGTGATCAATACCTCTGAATGCTTTCTTGTTGAAAGGGAAGAATTTGGATGCTGATGACTTAGCAAAAGTTGTTCTCCTTGGAAGAATTCAAATTGGGATGGAGGAATAGTTCTTCATGAATTTCAAGACCAGAGAAGCTTTCTCTTCAGAGGTTGATGATGAGGAAAAATAGAGAAAAAAAAAGATCTTTCTGGTTTTAACAGTTACAGTAAAGATTTTTATGTCACAGATCTCTCTCTCCATTCCTCCTGAAGGAGCAGAAGTAGGACATGCCACACGTACTCAAGCTAAGTGCAAATTAGTGGATTTGGGACCTTATTCTTTAAAGACTCTTAGAAAAACCCAGTGCTATGGGGGAAAGTAACTTCTCCAAAGCACTTAACTGAGGTTTCATGGGCACACTGGCACAGATATTCTGAGGAGAGGATAAAAGAAACAAATCTAATTTGCTTGGCACTGGAATAAATGAAGTCATATAGTGGTCACTGATACACTGCATTTCACCTCTATGTTAGGTCCAGGAGGATGAACCTGCTTTCCATTCTTCATCTGTAAAATGGAAATTATACCAACAGAGGAAATTAATGGAATAATATCAGAGAATAAAAATATAATATTATCAAGGAACTTCTGATCCTCTCAGTTCAACCTCTCACACAAGTGTGGCAGATTCCCTCTGGATATAAGTATATCCCTTCAGTCTTAAGGCACATTTCACTCTGAAGCTACAATATCTCTGTTTGTAAGCAGAGATTGTCATATGGCTGTGATGCTTCTAAACTACATAGCCTCATAGTTTAGACTATGCATAAAAAGATTCTAGTGCTTTGAATTCTGGGCTAACTAGAGACAAATGTGTACCAGAGGAGCAAAACTCTGCTCTGTTGCTGCTGCTTTTATATGAGGAGCTAATGAAAATTTAACTGAAAAAACATTGTTTCATAAAGATCCTGAAAATTAGTTGTATCAATGAATTTTAACATACAAGTATAATGACACAATGTGTTTGCTTGGAATCATTACTATGAAGTCCCAAATCAAGAGCTGCTATATTGTTTTTTGTGTCAGAAAGACATCTACCAGATCCTTCAATCCTTCCCTTCCCAATGCCATATTTGAAGTTTCCCAGTTTTTTATTTTAATTTCTAGGACTTTTGCTAAAGCAAACTCCATATTATATATATAGGGTAATATTATACAAGTCAATGCTTTTCTCTCAGAAGTTTGGTGGTTTGGTGGACACCAAAGTCCACATACCTTGAAGAAAAGAAAGAATTTAGCCAGTTTAGTATGGCCTAGATCATCTAAAGGATTGACATCAAAAGACAGAATTTTTCACTGTTATACCTTCATCACTCTGACCTGAGCTCATAATTACCTTCATGTCAGTGAATCAATTCAGCTGTGCTGCTAGAATGCATAAGTACTGACCTTTGATAAATGTGAAACCAGATGGCTTTGTTGGATCACTGGAAATTTGGCACATCTCACACACCACAAAAACTGTGCTGGTCTGTCAGCAACTCTTTTAGCCCTCCCCGTTTTTGATAGAGTAGAGAGCTGGATCAACACAGAACATATGCTACACTCAAAAGTCAGGGATGGCTGCTCCAGTTTGCTCTTCAGGCACGTTTAAGAAGGAAGGTAGCAAGGTTGCACTTTCTTATCCCTTCACAAGCCACTCCAGCTCTCAAATGCAACAGCAATTGGGCTTAAAATTCTGGAAGGAGTAAAAAAGTCTTCAATTATCAGCACATACAACCAAATTACTTAGTAAAAGAAGACTATTTGCACACTGTATTTAAATCAGGCTAATGAGGACAGTGTGGTAGACTTGGCAGTCTAAGAATTGCCAGACAAAATCATGATTCAACTTCTTTAGTATCATTTCACCAACGGTGGCCAATACCAAATGTTTCCAAGGAAGATAGAAGAAATCCAGATGGACACAGTTAAAGGATAAAATTATGCTTTAAGATAAATGTCTTCTCCACTTAGTGAACATAATCCAACTTCATCTTTTGCCCTGAAGCAGGGTTATTTAAATTACTTCCAAAACCCAGTTTTTCTCATTTAACTCTAGTTTCACATACCAACAAGGCTTATGTGACTGCTGTGACCGTGACAGCTTCCCTTCTTCCATCACCAGAACGTGACTTTTGAACCTTTTGACCAGCTCCATCAAAACTGAAATGAAAGGGCAGCAAAGTCTTTGAGACAATTAAACTCCCAGAGTATCATGAACACTGGCTGACAGACCTAAAGAAACACCTACATTCCTGCATCTGCTGAGGGAGAGACAGGCCATTGCCTGCAGCCATACATCCCGTTTGGCAGCCCTGGACAATCCATCACATCACACTTCCAGGCCCATCAGCCAAATCACGCCTCACCCAAGCCAAAGCCTTTTGACCCAGCAGAGGTAAGGGTCTCCTGTGCAGTGCAGGGCAGGAGAAAGAAAAGGAGCTGCTGTTAATTCACTGGGGATATTCAGGTGACAAAGGACACGTCCCCAGAGGAAACCCGGGTTCATTCATTTGACTGAACACCAAGTAACTTGAGAGGCTTTTCCCTTCAACATCTAAGTACTGACCTACAAAAGTCTAATCCCAGCACCTCACCTTCCACCTTTTGCTTTTACTTCTTTTAAAGACTTGGCTTAATATTTTAGAGCTGTGAGTAATCAAACACTACACACTTTTTATGTTAGCTGTTGATTTCCATGACTTGTTCAGTTTCATTAAACTTCTCCCATTTTCTTCATGCACCACAAACAAACCAAGTTCTCCCCACTGTGTCATTGTATATAACAACTATTTGGTGTTTTCTACATCTTCCTCTACAGGGAAAACCATCTTTTGACTCCTTCTAGTTAAAAAAGACCAATTCTTTCTGTGCCTCTAAATTATTTTCACCTCTTAAATATGGATTATTTTACATTCTGTGACAGGTTTTGTCTTGAAACCATGTCTAGAAGCATCTGAAGTGCAAACACTCAACTAATACAGTTTCATTCCCTTCTGCACACTCACAGTCCATGCTTTAGACAAGGTAGCATTTGGTTCAGTTTTTCAGCTGCAATCATACATTGGTCAAGAACCCATGATAAAATCATTTCTTAAAAGGAGGGCCTCTGAGATTAAATGTGTTTACATAGAAAGACACTGTCTAGGAATACAAACATGTACAGGACAAGGAATTTAGAGATGGCATGAAGAAGATGTCTGAAATTCTGAGATTAATTTCATTTGCATTCCCTTGTAGGTGTTAAGACAGACATAATAGCATAATATAATACTAGGAATATATACTGTTTGTTAACAAGCACAATAAAAATACTTACTACAAATTGGACTGAACTTTTAAGAATGCTGTAATCAATGCAAACCTGTTTTATCATAGAGGATATACACACAAAGTTTGCGCAGCAACAGGAAGCAAGCAAATGCAATTTTGAAAGTATAATCAGAAGTGAACAATACCACAGTATTTTACTGTTGCTGATTCTACTGAATAAAATTGCGAACAACATGCCCACAGGCAGAAAAAACATCTGGAACAGAAGGAAACAGTTCACCCATATTAGAAGATAAGCTGAACTTTTTGTAAAACCTTCATTGTGTGCGTGTCAAGGCATGGGATCAACTTCACATAGCACCTGGACAATACACAGCACCCTGGCACACCCAAGCACACAGCATTGTAAATATAATGCACCACACAGAGGAAGGGCTACTGCACCTCCTGACAATGAAACAAAATTAACATGTCCTAGCAAAAAGTAACTTTTGCCAGCCTTCCTTCAGCTTTGACATTAGCTCATCCTTAAAAGGCTAAATAATGAGCATTGATGCCTTAATTTGTTCTTTTGAACATTAGAGACTTCCAGATCTATTAATTTGATGCTCTATTTAAATAGTCTATTCAATTGCTAGACTTGACTACATTAAATGTGAATTTTAAGTGATTAATTTAAAACAACTTTTCTCCTGGAACAGCAATTGGTATTTAAGCTTTTCATCTGCTGTCAACATTTAAATTAGTTGTATATAAGTGTTCCAACCCTGAAAGGGTAATAAATCAATTAGCACCCATTTACTATGCCATATCACGAGCACATGTCACAAATATAACCTGGTGGTCCCAGGGCAGTATTTTAATATTTTAAGAGGGAAAAGGAATGGCTACAAAGCAGAATGTGGTAGAGGTACATCAACACAACTAGTAATATGTAGGTCAGTGATGATTAGTGACATGAAACACTTAGGGACCATTGCCTATGAGTCTGTGCACAAGCTGTGCTTTATTATCCCATTTAATATTTTCTGTCAATGGACATATTTATTTGAGGCAGAGAGTGATGTTACTGCAGCCTCTAGCAAGGCAAGGAAGCAGGGCTGGTAATTTTAGTGTGACCAGGAGCAGGTTCTGGCAGTTTTTGTTCTGTTCCTGAACTCCTGGTGACAGAAGTCACTGATGGTTCAGTGACTGAGCAACTGTCTGCAATCGACTCCACTGCGGGGCTCTTTGCAATAGAAAACTGATGCTGAATGCATTAACAAAAATTCCCAAAAACACAAAAATAACCAAATCTACCAAAAAAAAAAAGCAAACCAAATGCTGGTAAGCAAAATAAATTCACACAGCAAATTCTAGGAAGCCAAACTAACCACTGCTACTATCCCCAAAATTCATCTCAGCCAATTTGATTTGTTCCGCCAGGAAATAATTGTGAGAGCCATCTGCCAAAACAGCTCTAAATCCCCTTTCTTGTGTCTGACTCTTCTACAGAAAGTCTTTTAGCAATATTAAAGGAAAAAAAATGGTTGTCCTGTAGTAAGACAACACTACAGATAAAAAGCAGTTGGGGTTGGGATGAGTGACACCATCAGATTTGGAGTGGCTGGTCTGAAGGGGCTCCTTCTAGGCAGTGATATGGAATAACCAAAGGTCACAAAAGCAGCAAGTGGAATGGAAAATCTGATTTTCTCTAATCAAATTTTGTTCATACAGGTACGTGCAATCTAATTCCAGGCTGCCAGATTAAGTTATTAACCCAATTATGTTCATTTTATCACCTTGTAAAAATGAGCCATCACTTTATTTAAATTTGTTCAACTGTTAAAGGCTAAAAGAGTAATATATTCCAACGTCAATACAGTGCCAAAACGCATTTCATACCGAAAGCATCTATTTATGTGAATCTTAATCAGTCTAGACATGTGCAGAAGCATTTCTTAGAGCAGACCCAGAGGCACAGCAGACAATAAATTGAGTAGGCATAGAGAAGACTTACATTAGTGGAACCAAAAACTCATTTCTTAGGCCCATTCATAATGGGGAAATTATTGTCCCGTTCCCTACAGACTTTCCATTATCCCATTACAGGGAAGCCAGAACTTCTATCTCTTCTTCCACGCCCATGCACATATTGCATCAAGAGAACATCATTTGGCCCAGGGCCATAAATCACTGCGAAAGGCAAATAAAGATCCTCTCAATCTGGTCACCAAGGCATGACATCCTAAACCCCAAGAAGGACAGAGCTCAGTAGCCTTGTAGGATACAGCGTGTTCCACCTAGGTGGTAAGGACCAGCTGTGCTCTAACAACATGCCTGTCCCAAAATTAGCAGAGTAAATATACACATGCATCCTCAGGGCCCAATGACCAATTTTCAAACTGCTAAACACAAGCAAATTGGGAAGGAAAGGGCATGGTTCTGCAGCTCAGTGGCACTAATTTCTTCCGAACTGTGCCTTGCAAAACCAGCCTGAACAGTTACTTTTCTAATCCTACCATGTTATATTGAACATCAGCGCAAAAACCATGGCAATTGACAGGAAGATGGGATACCAGAAAAAGGAAAAATAGATTTTTTTAGTCAGACAGATAAAGAACTTCCCTTATCAGCCATTTGCTCACCAGGGCTCTTCAGCCCCTGCTTAAGGGGTTTGGTGAACCAGAGCCATAGCACCTTATCCACCATGACCACAAATAAAGCAAACAAACATACATACATCCTTAAAAATACATACTTTAAATTTTGAAAAAAATAGTTTCTCTATGAAAAAACAAACCATCTCCTTGTCAGAAGCAATCTGTTATGAACTGAAGTATCACAGGATGAGGAAGACAGCTATGAGAACTGCTGAGGTCTTTTTTAATTAATTGTAGGCAAAAATTCGCTTTTCTCCGTGTGTTTTTACCCTTTCCCATTTTGCCTGCTATTCTTCTCAAATAAACTATCAACAGCTGTTACAAGATTTCATGAAGCCCACTCTTTTTTTATTTCTAGTCTCCCGTTATCTGTTCTTACAAACCCAGGCAGGTCGAGTCACCAACAGGTGACAGAAGTTCACTCTTCAGACAGTAATTCTGAGCAGATTGTGAAGTTTTGTATCAACACTGTCCAAACACACCAGGCAGCAGAGGGAAGCAAGGTATGGGTCAGGAAGAGGCCCAGATGTGGCAGTGACCTCTCTGCTATCACTGCTGGCTAATGTGCACTTTATTAAGGCAGGTTCTCGTGGGAGTTACTCAGTGCCAGCTAGAAAGGACAGCTTATCCTGTAGGGGAGGTTTTGGTGCATCATCCCTACCAGCCCTTAGAACTAGCTGGTCCCACAGCAGCTTTACTATCCCAAAAGATAACCCATAATTGCATTAAGGGGGACGCCTGCCTCTCTTACAACCAACACATTAAGGCAAACGTAAAGCAAATTACATTAAGGCAGATGCAAAGCAAAACATGCACAACGCAAAATAGATGGAAATGAACCACAGTGTGTTGCCTGCCCTTTGAAACATGAGCTATGTGACCATATAAGCGGCAGCACTGCATTAAGAAAAAAGGGTGCTTGCTATGTAAATGATGCACCTCTCTCCTAGGAGCAGCACAAGTAAAGCTGACCCTGGAGAACAGAGCACTGGCTGCTTCCTGGGTGTGACACAAACCACATGAACAGATCAAAGGTATTACCTCGGAGTGGTAAAAATAGACAAATCAAAACAAAGAAAATGCAGGTGTACACACCCCTCCAGCAACCATGTAATTCCCTGTGTTTATATGAATGCATGGACACCACCCTCTTCTCTTAAGAGAGGACAACTTTACTTCAAACCCTGCAGAGGGCTCCAAGAACTCCGCACGTAGCCCTAACCAACACACAGAAGCCATTAAGAATAAAATAAAAAAACCCACTCGCTTTCATTAACAAACATTAAATATTTTTAATTTTCAACTCTAACAATTATTACTTTAAAAAGTTATGATGAAGGATTATAGTAACTTGAGTGGCCTGGAGGAGGGGATGAAGTAGCAGCTGTTCACCACCTCTCCATGTGCAAGAGCTACAGGCACATGTAACAGGCTCCAAGCATTTACTGTTCAAAAGCAACAAGAAACATTCAGGAAATTAAAATCCAATAAGTTTATTTTAAGGAAAATAACACTACTGTTGGCTAAGGATGTCTCTGTTACAAATATCTGGAAAATGGGCGAATAAGCTGAGATTTGGGAATATTCTCATTGGTGCCTGACATGACACTGGGCTAAACACATCTTCAGTCTGATCCACTACAACCAGCAACATTTCTTTTTACAAAAGTGGTATAATTTGTAGATGGCTGTGGGGCATTCCAACCTTTAAACTGCACTTCCAAGCCCATGACACAGGTACTTCGACACAAATGGCTACAGACTTGTTGAAAGCTGCTGGCTTGTACCTGTCAGCTTTTCAGGCTACTACAGATTTAAAAGTTGGAGTTTTTAAGCAGTCTTCTAACAGACTGAATGTTCTCTATCAAACAACATAAAAACCAACCCAATTTTCTGGATTTTCAGTTTCATTCATTTAAGCAGTCAAAACACACTTTTTGGTTTTTTTCCTTGTACACACACTGCAATTACTCATTTGAATGCTTCTTTTTTATCAGAAGGCATAATATAAAGATCTCTTTAAGGCCAGCACCCCATATAATGTAATTTTCCTCCATTACACAGTTTGCTTAAAACATCTTGCCTGGGAACAGTCAGTAATAAAAAGCACTTCAATCGATCTCATCCTTGAGCTGTGCCATAATTTTCAATTCAGGGTGTCAGCACCACGCACAGAAAGGCAAGCTGGAGTCTGTTATAAAAATATCAAGCGTATTAAAACAGAATTGGTGAAAGAACTTGAGAGATCTTTGTTCCCTTCTTTAATCAGTCTGAATTTCAATCTGAACCCAACTTGAACAGATTAATACATGAATTTATGACATCTCCACATTAACCATCTCAAAAAATTCTTAAAGGTACCCTTTCCAAATGCACAAGTCCAACTGACTTTCAACAAAATTTATATGCCAACCTCAAAGTGAAGTTGGGAATGGATGGGAATTTAACATCCACCTTTTAACTTCAGGATAAGAGTCTTTAAATGCTTTCCCCCCTCCTCTTAGCTGCTCCAGCGTGGATCTGAACTATTTTACTAACAGAGCTACTTAGATTTCATACTACTGCAAACAGTTTCATGTTGCAGAATCTTTGATATGTCAAATAACATTAACCTTTTACTGTTTTCTGACAAACTTAGATTTTCCCACAGGGTGGAAACCATAGCTGTATACAGATGAGTGTTGAAGAGATGCATTCTTCTCTTATTTAAACATTTCTTTAATAAGTAAAACAAGGAGATCAGGGTACTCCTGTGAACTCTTAAAAATGCCATGCAAATCTGTGACCTAACTGTATGCTTGCAAGACCTTTTTCACATTATAAAGCCCTAAGCACAGAGGCAGGGGGCTCATCTATGATCATCAGTTCCTGTGGACTGCTGCAGAATAACACTGTACAATAGTGGATTTACCCCCCTTTATCAGAGGAAAGAGACTGAGCTGATAAGATCCACCTGCGGTACTCCCAGAGCATTCCCATACTACCCAACAGGAACATTTTGAAACCACAAGATAGATGAAATTAGTGAGAAAACACAAAGAAGATTTAAAAAATCCCTTTTGGTCAGTGCAGGGAGACTCACGGCATTCCTTGACCCTCAAAAAGTAAAACATAATGGCTTCACTGATGTCTGTTCAAAATAATTAATCATTATAATAGAACAATAATTTCTCAATGAGAAATTCTAAAAATAAAAGTATAAAAATAAAGGTAAGCAACAAAGTAATGAAGTGCAAGCCAGGCAAAAATGAGGAAAGGGCAAGTCTGCTATGTATTACACATGTCAAACAGTCCCTTCTCCTTGCCATCTCTACAAGACCTCTCTTAGGATGTAAAGTTACCTCAGCAGATGCACAAAAATCCAACATAGGTTGTTTATTTTGCTATATGGACCAAAATTCACCCAGAGACCATCCAATATTTTAAACAAACATTCTTTCAAAGCAGATAATAAGAAAAACCACAAAATTTAAGTACTGTGTACCTCTGTGGAAAAAAGGCTTGATTCAGCAAATGATGAAGAGGCACACCTGTGAAGATTTGCTTCAATAGTATATTCTATGTTCTTAAAATATTAAACTTGAAAAGGTTTTTAATCAGGCCAGTATTTTACTAAAATTTATGCAAACCCACTTTTTGTTTCTTTCTTTTCCACTTGTTTTCTTTTCCTGGGGTGAGAGCTCTCGCAATAATTTTGAAATATATTTAAAACCAACTTGCAGGCCATAATATTCGTGACTTGATACCTGTCAAGCCCCTTAAGAGAGCATCACAGTTAAATCCATGGAAAGACTTAGGGAATAAAATTTAATTTTCTAAGAGACATTTGACAGCATGTGGAGAGCCAACCCAAGCAGCAGGCTCACTCCTGCAGATCTGCTAAGGTGTCATTAGCTACATGAAAGTGGATTATTCATTACTAAGTTGTTTGCTCTCCTCCTCTCTCTTTCCCAAAGTCAATACATCGTATTTCACTCCAGAAACCATTTTCTTTTCCTAATTCTTCCCATGTCTCTAATAATTAATTCATTTTGCTTACAGTGCAGCAGCTTCAAAACCATGGTTTGAGTTTCTCAGCAACAGAAAGAACTGTGCCAAAGGCAATGTGCCATGCCATAACCTCAATTACAACTTACATGGGAGAAGGCTCCACTCACTTGCTGCAGGAGTCACTCTTTTGTCTTAAACTAAATTCTCTACAGGTTATTGGGTCACAAAGACACACAGCAAAAAACCACAGCAGATAATATGAAAAAAATCCATTTCAGAGACAAGATGAAAGATCCATGTCAGAAAACACAGATTACAGAAGTACATCACTATTAGTAGTTATCCTGTCACATGCTTTCACAACTACAAAACACAGCATCTACGAAATATTTGTGATGGGGCTATGAAAGCACAACACTGATCTACCTCACTGACTGAAATTCCCAGCAAGTGCCTCAGCACTGGCTTTTACTTCTCCCTCTCATTAGCCCAAGAAAGGTTCTCTTTGGTGGCTGGACACAAACATTTTTAACAGACTCCATGCATGCTGTTCTTTCATTTAAGCATCCATCAAAAAGGTCACCCCCTTTCCATGGAAGGGAAGGCAGGTTAGTGGAGACTTGTGGCCACTGTAATTGAAGTAGGTGGAATTAGCTCTGCAGCCTTCAGAGAAAGGCCTAAAAATCATTTATTGCCCCGACCCCTGAAGTAGAGCAAAAAAAATATGGGTTCCCTGAAGTCTTTTTTAGAGATCTGACATTCCAAGAGAAGTTCAAAGTCTTTCCACAATGTGAAAAATCAGATAGAAGACTTTGAAACGTGAATGAAGAAATGCTTTGTCCAATTAACCTCCAACCTTAAAAAAAGAAAAAGTCTGCTGGCTTAGGATCACAGAAGCCAAAATAAGTGAGAAAGGATCTTTTACAGGGTAATGGAGAAAATGTTTAAAATCTTGTAGAGAGTCAGGAGGAATGAATTGGCATGAACATTATTTATGAAATCAGCGATGTAAAAATATTAAATTAATTCTTCTTCCCTTGCAATGAATAACAGTGAGTTATTCATTTATCTTAATGAACAGTATTTATTCACCTGAAAAGACAGAAAACTACTTTGTTAGATAATTTTATGTAACTTCTATTGGACATGCATAGCAAGAGATAACTCATAAACGTGAATATGACAGCAGTAGCACTTCAAGTCTGTTTTCCCTTCTGCAAGTAAAGTTGGTAGAAGCTATGTGATCTTATTCACAAGGTGTATGCAGTTTTCTGTTAAAAGCAGCATTATGAATCAAAATACTAAAAGAAAAGGACTAACATTCAATTATAAGACAACAAAACCAAAACAGCAGCAAAGAAAATAAGAAAGCCATTGTAAGAATTTGCAGGGACTTCTAAATATGCAAAATTGTTCAACTGAACTTGTGACAAATTTTGGTTTAGTGCTATGAAATAAGAAACCCTATGATGAGGGTCAAACTGAAGGCAATATTTTCAACAATGGTTTGAGTTTTGCAATTTTAACCTTCCCTCTTAATTGTAATTGAGAACAGTCTAATGCCTTTTCCCAAAGTGTGCTCTGTTCTTAGCCTAGGTTTAACATGTGTGGCATGTGCCTTAAGCAGCGTATTCACAGAGCAGGAACAAAATGGTCAAGACACTTGTAATTTTAGGAACTGCAGTGTTTAATACATGGAAAGTAAAAAGAAATAGTGTAATTTGGAAAGAAACTGAAAAAAACCTGACAGCTGACAAAGACAATAGCAGAATTTTGCCAGATGTTTTTCCACAGCAGGGTGGCTCTGATCACTAATGCATCTTACTCGAATGAAGAGGAAAAAATAAATGGAAAAGTGAATTACTGCATGACCCAAAATAACTGGAGCCAAAGGTGAAATGGATAGAGCCATCTCAGATAACATCACACATGAGAGCTGTTCTTCTTCCCTTTGTTTGATCAAAACCTGGTTCTCCTGTGAATCAGTGCAACCAAGCAACAGCAATAACTGGTGCTGTCAACAAGCTCACCCCAACTTCAGAATCACATCGCCCTGGGATTGCCAGCCCTTCTGCAAGCTGGCCAGAACACACAATGCCTTGGGTATAATCTGGTCTTGGGTTTGTTACCTCTCCTTCCAAGGGTCCTTGTGCCCTAAGGACCCTCAGGGGCATGCACAGAGAGTATTTTTAACCAGGATTATCAAAAGCATACTTGTACCTCATTCAACTCAGAATACAGGTTTGGGAACAACGTCGTCAGTGATGGCTCTGACCCAGTTCAGGCTCAAAAAAACCAAGGGACATGCTCCTCTTTTGGAGTCCTCTTGGAACTATGCTTTAGATAACTCTCTACATATACGTATGTGTAGTTTTAATTAATGCCTTATCATCTGCTTTTGCATATGCATTCTAATCTGAAGTCACAATCAGTTAATTTACTCCAGTTCTAAGCCAGTTTTAAAATAGTATGGAGACAAATGCAGGAAATGTAGTCTGAAAACTGAACTATCAAGACTCTCTTGATTAAAAAAAATGCATTAAAAAGGGCTACTTTGGATCAAGAAACTTCAACTTCACACATCAATTCCACTCTTCACGTCCACACTGAATCTATGTCATATGGATAATAATTGACTTGTCCTAATCCCAATCCGATTTACATAGGAAGAACCCAAGCCTAAAACAGAAGAAGGCATTTAAGAAACCCCACAAAAACATCAGCATAGAAGGTCTTTCAGTTTTCAGGTTGGACTCTTCTCTTATCCTTTTTGGCTTTTGGAACCTCTGTTATCCTCCCTGATAACTGTTACATGGATAGTGGATAGCTAGACAGATACCAAATTCAAGCTGGATGTCAGAAAGCAAATCTAAACTTTCTTGTGTAGGATCCTCTCCAATTTTCTGATATAATGTCACCTTACTCCTCTGTCAGGGAGGGACTTTTTTATACTGTGCATCATGGATTAACTTTATGTCTAATATTGGTTTCTACATTCCCAGAAGACTATCCAAATGTCAAAACTGAGGTTATAAGAAGCATTAATAATTAATAAAACAATTTATGACACATGAAGCAGAGTCACAACAATCCTGAATAGAAATCCTCCAAAGAACATACTCATGTTCTGTTTAAGGAAACATGTGCTTATGTTAAAGAAAGTTACACATTTTGTTTTTAATGCTTTCTACTATTTTGGGGGGCATTTTTAAACACTCTGGAAAACTATTTAGTTGGTCAGTACATCAAGGACATGACCCTAATCTCAAATTTTCCTTTTATCTTTTCTCTGTGCTCTACCCTCCATGCAGCTAAGTCCCAAAGAGAGTGAGTGCTCTTCTCCTTGAGTACACGAAAGGATAAGAACAGAGAGTACAAAGAGAAAGTTGGCCAATTAAGCAATACAATCTCTGTGACCTTTACTCATCTAAGAGGAATTTGACCTGATGCTACCAAAGTGGCCATATAATGGAGCGTGGCTCTTCACTAGCAGTCTGAGCAAGTTCAGTTTCGTTGGCCTCTGCATTTGCATCTAATCTCTTTATTTAGTCACAGAACACTGAGGTCACCTATTTAGAAACCACCTAGAGAAAAAAGGGAGCGAGTGTTATGTTTCCCTGGTTCCTGCAGGACGTTTGCAAGATAATGGCAAGCGGAGACTACTCCTTCCATTAACACTTTGACCCTTCCAGTTAATGGGCTCTTGGTTCACAGAGATACAGCAAACACAGCTCCCTCTGAGACCCTAAGCTATGGGTAACCTAAGGAAGCACGGGCTCTGCAGGTACTTGGAAAATGTCCAGGACACACTTACCTGCCAAGACAGAGCTTCACAAATTGGCCCATTGGTTTCATCATCTCATGCACCAAATGATTCCAGAAGAAAGGGACATGCTGAAACATTTGTACGTTACAAAGCACAGTGAGATCAACAAAGCTTTCAAGGAAAAACAGCCTCCTTCAAAGCAGAGGCTCAAAAATGGAGACAGTCCCTTTTCACCCAAAAAAACACATGGTGCAATATCTGCAGCCTATTTTCGAAATGAAAAGCAACACCTCTGTGACAGACAAGTATTTACACCTATTACTACAAAATCTAATGAGGTGATAGAAGCAATTATTTTTATTTGATTTAATGCACTCTTACTCCTGTTTTGAATGGGAAACCTTTCTCACAGGGAGAATAGCTTGCACTGTGCTGAACAGCACCACTGGAAGAGGAAGGTTCCCCAAGGCCAGTAATATTTTTCATCCTTTGGTGCTTAATACTGACTTAAGGTATGCCAACATTTCTGCTACCACCTTCCCTAAAATCTAACTCATGACACTAAGACTGTGACTAAGTAAAATAATTTGGTTTCAAGTGTATTATTTTGGCATAGTTTGCGCAGGAATTACAAAGCACTGGTTTTCATAACCCCAGAAGCTGTCATTCCTGTGATTTGGAATTAAAAATAAAATTTAAAAAATATATCTGGTCCCAATTCTAAAGAAATCTCTGGGGGCCTGTAAAATTTTGGCTTCTGTAATAACTATACAAATAATAAGACCCTATTTTAAACAAAGCTACATAAACCCATTAGGCAAATACACAGCCAAACACCACCTGAGAAAGGAAAGAGACCATTTCAAGTGCCAGATTTAAGGACTACAGAAAAACAAGTAAAGACACCTCTATTCTGATTCCCATTTTTCCCTTACACATCTCCATCTTCCTACACTTTTCCAGTTCTTATCACATCACCACCAAACAGTTTTACTTTTCCCATGCACAAGTGATGTGTAGAATTTGTGATCATGGTTCTGCCCATCTTTGCTGACCTATTTCATACATTTATTCCACTTATTTAACCTTTGGAGGCATCAGGACGTGACACAGGGACTTATTCCCACAGTCTTACATCCTTAGCTTAGACTCACCTAATGGAAATGAAAAGTCCTCATGGAAGACAAATTTGAGAAAAACAACACAGGATTCCTAGCTAAGATGTTTTTCTGTGGCATAATAGTAAATTAATTTTACCCCAAATCACTGACAGCAAAAATCAGTAAAATAAGATGGATATCAGTCTAAAACTTTTGGGAGCTTAGGATCAGTTTCTGCATGAGGATTTTTAAAACAGATGTTGAGGCTCAGTATTACACCTGAGAATGAATCAGTGCAGAATTCCTGCCTAAGTGGACAGAAAAACACATTAAAGCTCAGTAGCATTTTGAACATTAAAGCTGATGACAGCATTTATGTATGAGTTAGTTTATATTTTAATTTAGGCATAAATGGTTATTATTTGTAGACATTCCCATGGTGATTTTCAAAGCAGCATCAGGGTTCTGATTGGCAGCGTGATCTGAAAGCCAGAACTGCCTTTTAAACAGAGACAGCCTGCTCATGAAGTCACACTGCACTCGAAACTTGTTCACTTTTTCTGTGGAAAACTTCTCTGCTAATAGATTAGGACTTTTTGCCACCCACTGTTGCCAAAGTTTATAAAGCAGATAGTATTTCACTGTCCATAAACACACTTGCAAAGCTGAGACCTGTGCTATAGGGAGGTGGGAGCACAATCCCTTTGTTTGGGGCACCCAGGTGTGGGATTCTTTCTGTCGGACACATGGTGGCTCAACCTCTGCAGCGCTACTGAAGCAGTATTCCATTATGGTCTTCCCAAAGAAAAGCACTTGTGAGACACACACCTTAAAGCCAGATCAATTTGCTCTTATGGATTCCAGTTGTTTCAGGATCAGAACGCTCCCCAGAGCCAGGCGGATCAAACGCTGCACTTAAGCCGGAGATGAGGCAGGCTAACACATGATTCACCTTATCCAGGAATATGGGTTATTTTTATTCTTTTTTTGTTTCATTTTGGCAACTGGGACTCATAAAATATCTGAGAAGACCACAGCTACGTATTTTTTAAAGAGAAAGAAAGAAAATAAAACACAAAGAATCAGACCTTTAGGAGACAGGGAATTCCTCCTAGAGCCAGGAGAAAAGCAGACTGCCTCAGGCAAGATGTCATCTTCTTAGTTAACATACAGTTCTTTTTTCCCATCCTTTCAAGTGAACTGCTGGAAACATTTTAGATCTTGTCTAGAGATAAAAGTTAATTTTACATGGTGCATCAGAGACACATGAATATAAATTCATAAATGAAATAATATTTTTCCAGTGAGGCTCTGCTGGCGATGCAAGAGCCTGACTTTTCACTCTTGCAGAACCTTCCTATAAATAAAGTTCCTACATATAAGGATTTAAGTTACTTGTCTGTCAGCAGGATTCAATAAAAGAAGTTTGCATTTATTAAGTCTATAACTGTTTCATACCAAATGCTGTTTTCCTCCATTAAAAAGGCATTTCTTTTTTTTTTTTTTTAAAGAATGCATTTCTTCCTAGTACTTTCTGAATGCATTATAAGTTTGTCTTAATGGAAGTTATACTTTTGGGTAACTCATGAAGTCCCAGAAGATGATGGATGTGGCGTCATCTGCACATGGGGCTCCTGTTTTACCAGGAAGAGTTACCAGTTACTGTGCACTGGATGAGACGTGCCTTTATCAGCTGAAGAGGAAGACCATGAAAATAAAGTCCAAAACCAGCTCTAGCGATGCATTTGCAATACGATAAGGAAGAATGTTAGCATGGCCCCAGGGACCAAAGTGATGTTAAATATGTAACCACAAGGGTCTGATGCAGACCAGGTAAGCCAAGGGTTTAGGGATGCAGGTGTCCTGAGCTAATGCCTTCATGCACCCAAGGTAACTGCACAGAAAAGCTGAAGCAGCACTCAGATAAACAGGCTGACAGCAAAAGCTGCCCTCACAACAAGAGTGCTCTGGCAGATGACCAAATGATTCCTTCACACTCAGAAAACCAGTTTTAATCCTCAGAGGCCATCCTAGCCAATCCCCTGCCATGTATGATGAATGCAATTAAAGTCTTACCCTACAGTACTATAAAGTGATAACCTCTCCTTGCAAGAAAAAGCCAGCTGAATAGATGTAATAAATGCTTTCATCTAGCATTATTGAAAATTGAGGCAAACAACCTTCCCAAACAATAGTCAGTATTTCTGCTCTCTGTATTTTCTTTTTTAGAATACACTGTGAGTATGAAATAATTTCCAAGAACAGTACACAAATTATATTATACTGGTCATTATGAACACAGAGCAATATGAGAGGGTGATGAACTCACCAGTATGACATAATAATGCCAGCAAATTAAGCATAGAAAACATCATGACAGTAGTACTTAAGTATTTCCCCTGTGCCTGAGCAATTTGTGCATTAGCAGCCTATTGCCTCATCACTTACCACAAAACAATCTGAGCTGGTAACTCTTTCTGACAACGACTGCCATTTATTATCCATTCCTACAGTGCCCAGCTCAGTGGTGTTCAATTTATATCAGTAATAACCAAAAGTAAAGCATCCACTTTGTAACACAGAGCTGGTGTCCAGGAGATTGCAGCCTGCAGCCCATCTGCCACTAAGGATGTACAGAGGAACCTGCACTGGCAGCTGCAGCATCCCATGGGCACAGCAGAGGGCACAAGGAGAAGAATCCGGATGCAGTGGGGCTGTGAAGATGATGGGATTTCCTTTCTTGGGGGAGACCCTCTGTGATTTAACCTCTTGACCCAAGGCTGGTAAGCAGCCAGGGAAGGTCACAGCAGTGGGGCAGAGCAGGCAGGAGAGATTTGCTGGCACTTGCAGTGAACGCAGGATAGAGCAGAGAAACAAACAGTGCAAGGCTTTGGTTGTGCTCCAACTCAGCTCTCCTTGTCCTGAGCTCCATCCAGTAATGAAGGAAGAGGCATCACAGCCTGATCCATGTGGCCAAGACATGAACCTGGCATCATCAGCATGTGGAGTTTTTATTCATCTCTCTCTTTTCTTTACCCCTCTTATGCTCATCTTTCATCACAAAACAGCAGCAACAGAGAAGAGACCTTCTTCAAAAAAGGATTTTAGACAGGGTGTTTTTCCAAATATATATTTTCTTTTTTAGACCAGATACCAGTTGATGATCAAGACAGATATAATAACTTAGTTATAAATACAATTATGCTACTAAAGGATGGCGAGCTGACCAGAAGACTGAATAAGGCTGCTAAGAGAATAAATACCTTATAAAAATACAAGAATTTCCCACTACTAACAAAGTCTGAAGAACCATTTACACAAAACACAACCAAGTCAATTAAGTGACAATAACTGGTTCTGCTTTGAAGCATCTCAAATTCACGTTTAATTATGCTTAATGCATCATTTTATTCTCCTAACATAACGGGTTAGCATAAGCACACCAAGTGCTGACAGTGACCTTTCTGTCTCAAATATGCTATTCACAGCTATTTAATTAATCCCTTACGTGTAGCTGGACATACAGCCCAATGTCCTACAGAAGGGCACTGAATTGGCCTTATTGTCACCATATGAGATGGCATTCATCTCCAAATGCCAAAGCGGGCATAAGCAATGCGGCACAAGAATAGGAAGCATTGAAAAGAGCAAGGGGACAAGAAACTCTTGAATAGCCTGCTCCTTGATTATCATTTACAGATCCAATTCTGCAATGAAAAATATCCAAGAGATTGTTTTCCCACTTGTCCCAGCCTTTTGCACTTCAAAGGGGTGTTTCTTCACTCCTCCAGCAATTAGGAGCCCAAGGTCACTCAAGGCAAAATTCATCTTCTCCACTTTTGTAATTTTCCCTCTTATCAAAATGTGTGTGTGCTCAAAGCATGAGCTGCAATGGTTGCCAGAAAACAGCCTGAAAGCTCCAGAAGCAAAGAGACAGTGCACTATGGCTCAAGCATTCCTAGAAATTTTACATCAATTTACTTCTCTCTTTTCTGATCTATAAGTGCCAATAAGTAAGAGATTTTCATAACAGATTTTCGTTTGTTTGTTTTGGTCTGAATAAAGGTACATAAAAAATGTATTTTAAATACTTCCAGGTAAAAAATGAAGAAAATAAATAAAAAGTCTCCCACATCTGTAAGTTATTAAAAATATAAGATGTGCTTAGGGTTGATACTATATTTAACACAAAATTGTGATTAACAATGTATTTAGCTGTCCAGCTAAAATGCTAATGCTTCTTCACCCACTAAACCTCCTGTTGTCTCTCCTCCTAGTGCACTCTATTTAAAATCCACACCATGTCTCTCAGTCTGAGCTGTCAACTTCTAACTTTATCAAGAAACACAAGTTATAAGTTACATATTTCCTAATAAAGATAGTAATTTACAGCTGCAAATCTCTATGGACAATTCTGCAATTATTTGAATTCTTACCAAAGAGAAGAACTGTTTCTGGATTGTGTTTTGCTCTGAGAAGTGTTAAAGAAACTTGTTTCCATAGGCCTCTAGGTAAACAGAATTAAAACCAAATAATCCAAATGTCTCTTTTACACTGAAAATTTAAAGCACCTCAGAAAATACCAAGAGAGTTACACAAAGGTAACCGTATAATCTTTAAACACTTGTACGGACGAGCTTTTACCAAATAAAGCTCCAAAGGTCTCTTTCTACTTCAGTTACCACCAGCAGCATGTGCTTTTTATAAACACAGACCAAAGCATAAAACAAATGTGTGCTGTCTGCAAAATCAATTCTTATTCTTTTTGAAAAGCAAAAATACCCCAATATTTATATTACTTCCTTCTTTGTATGAAAGAAATAAACCCTTCATTTTCCAGGGCAAGAATCCATGCTACACTTTTAAGTGAAATTCCTGAATATGTTTTTCAGCCCTGTAGGTACAGAAAGCTGACACAGGGAACAGTGAGGGGGTTTTCTAGTTTTGGGTTTGGTTTTTATTTTCTTAAGAGTTACAGACACATAGGTTAGTCCCAAAGTCAAATGTGCCTGCATTCCTGCTTCAACTCATTAAGGAAAGGGATGAATATTTAGACTGGAGTCTTTCAAGGCCCCAAAGTCTCTTTTTCAGCTTAATGGGACCTGTTCTATCTCTGAAGTTTAGCCTGAATATCACAAGTATGGCACTTAACTGCACCATCAGACTGACAGAGAAGAAATCAACTGGGGAAAAAAAAAAAATCTATGTTTTCATATGGGATAAATAATTAAGGAGCTGAGCAGAACTTATCCTTTTGCACATGCACAGTACAAATTAGACAACTAGCACCAGCTTACCTGAATCTGAAGAGTACAGACAGAAATATTTCTTGGCTTTCTTATCCCTGTGCACTTGCTTGGACCTTACTTAGTCTTTCGCTGCTCTTGTGCAAAACACTCACTGATGTTTTCAACCCCTTTCACTGAGGTACAATTCAAATGCAGAATTGTCTATGCTGCTCCTAAAATGAAGGGATACTCCGAAAATCCAAAACAGCTCTTTCAAAAAGCTATGTGGAAAGTGGTGGGACACCAAAAAAGATGCTGGGAGCAGGCCTTTGCTTCAGGTAGCAGGTTTGCTCAGACAGCTGACATACCATGAAATGTATTTGCTCAGAGCTGTGGGGATGCACGATCAGACACTTTGTCAAGAACAACCTGAAAACTGCTGTCACATTAAAGCACAGGAGTGCAGTGCACCCTCACATGACAATTAATATTATAATAAACACTTCAAGCAGCTCACGTGCACTCACACTGTGTGTCAGAGGGATGGATGTTCCTGGCATTTTGGGATAGCTGCCTTTCAGATTTGACAGTTCATACTCTATTAATCAACACTGTAAATCCCAACCGCTCTTCATCACCCCCTGAGGGCCTAAAAAGTAATTTTTTACTATTTTGTCAGAATGACTGGAGAAACTCAAGTCAGAAGAGAAGCAGAGGTCTGTCACTGAGAATTGCAATCTACTCTGTTGTAATAAAATTGAGATTCTGTTTCAGAGCAGCTAAGCTTCTGCAAGTCCCTTTTCTCTTCTGAATCAATTATCTTTTACTCTTTCATTCTTCCAGCTCCACATTAATGTTACTCTTCTGTTCTGGCCATTTTTACCTCTATAGAGTCTTGATGCCTAGAAAGAGCATACACAGGGACAGTGTGAAAGCCCTCAGGATGGATTGGGACCAGACTGTATAAAATAATTCTTGGCAAAATGAATAGGTTCAGCTTCTTTGAAGTCAGCCATTCTGTGCTTACACTTCCTTTTAGTATTAGTCTTTCTGCCCCATCCTGGATTTTGACAGTAATTAAAGTCCCTTCTCAAAGGCTTTGGATATTGACTCTAGATCAGTCTTCTATTCCCAAATAGCTCCATCATCTCTATTTATTTTCCTAAGTTAAAACCAGCACGCTTTTCTCCAAGTTAATATGTTTTCATTGCTTCCAGTAGAAATTTTCAGTGCCCAGCCTCTCCAGACTTGGGCTGTACAGCATGAAAAGCCTGGCTTGTGCAACTCTGAGAATGCTACAAAAAGAAGCCCATGCCAGAGACAAAAGCAGCCCTTTTATTCTGTCCACCAGATCACACAGCTTCATGTTCACTGAGCGTCCTCTCCCTCTGAGAAAGGTTACACTGGTGTTTTCCAGGGAGGAGTGCTGAGTTGCAGCCTGAGCTGTAAGAAACTTGGAGCACAACCAATCAATGATGGTCCGCTCACCTCCAGCAGGGAAAATCAGAGCAGGTATCCTGTATCCCTGTGAGGTGGCTATTGATAACTGGTTCTTTTAGAAAAGGAACTCTGAACCCCAACAAACATCCCATACTTATTCCTTACACCTATGGCTACCAAAGTAAAAAAAGGATGAAACTTCCCTTTCTTTTCTTATTTGAGAATACGTGAGTGTAGGGAACAGATGTTCCTTGATATTTCCTGTGTTGTCTCAATTAGTGGCCCACAAATCCTGGGTTTTAGATTCCCACTGAATTCCCCCTCTTTGAGACCTGCAATCTGGCACTCAGCAGGCACCAAAGAAAATGACTAGTGTGGGTAGGTATGCAGCAGAGATCAGAAGTGTGGATACAGTCTACCTGTCCATTCAGGCACTGTGTGTTTTCAATACCCAGGCATTCAAGTCTCACATTCATCACGTTCAGAGCAAGACAGAATACTTGCTTTTATGTGCACCCATTCAGTGTACAGGGAATCTATACCCACATGCATCACATTCAGTGAAATAGAGCCTATTTGCAAATGTTAAGCTTCCATTTCCCTGCAGTGACCTGAATTACAATAGGCTGCAGGTGAACATGTTAAATTTCCAAATTGATAGACGTTAAAAAATTCTGCTGGAGTCATTCATAAACGTGGCTAATGTGGAAAGACTAGTTTCAGAACGTAGCTGTGCACCATAAAGGATGCTGGAAAAAGCTCTTTTTCAGCAAGCAAATATAATGCTTATAGCAGATGTCAGTATGAGTAATAGAGATAAAGATGGAGCATCTGCATTTATTACTATACCATGTAAAATGCTGGTATCCATAGTGTACCTACCCAGGCAATGCTGCTTCTAAACCTTCAAAGGCAACATTGTGCATTTTCAAATTCATTCATCATGACCATGTTCAACTCTTTCTTTTCCCACTGACAACCTACCTGTGATGCCAAGTACTGATGATGAAAATGTGTTTTTGGAGGAAAAGTCTACATCATGCATAAACCAGTGAATGCCTGTCAGGCATTTGAAACAGTGTTATTGTTCTCAGGCACTGCTGGCCACTGCAATGCCACAGGAAAAAGGAGGAGGGCTGCAAGTGAAGCTTGTTCTCAGTGCACCCTTGCCATAAGTTATGCAAATACAGCTCAGAATAGAAGAAAAATGGAACTCCACATGAAGACTAATTCAATTCACAAGTCATGATAATGCCCATAAGCCATCTGGGTATGTGAATAGTTCCTAACTGCAACCTTGAAGGGAGAGATTTTGCTTTCTGGGGAAGAACAGGATTGATGGTTGCATACTGATTAGTGAGGTAAGAGCACCTTGGTCCCTCAGCAATGTACTGGTTTGTTTTCTTTTTAATCTCTCCTGCTATACCATTGGGAAATAGGGTATCTACTGGTTTCAATGTCTGAAATTAGTTTTTAGAGGAAAGTAAAAACTCCTAATGTATAGCGCATTAGAAACAAGTGAATCCATGAAGATGAGAATTTAATAATCTCTGGAAAATGGGTAGAGGGCTAATAGAGACCCTGTTGGAAAAAAGATCCCATTCTTGCTGCCATAAGCACAGTACCTGAACAAAGGTCAGAGGAAGTGTAATAGGAATTGATGGAAAATAAATGGAAATAAATGGAAAATCTCTATGATAGCGACCCAAGAAAACCAACCAACCAACCAAAAAAAACAACCATAACCACCCGTCCCAAAAAAAAAAACCCAAAAAAAAACAAAAAAAACAAACAAACAAAAAAAAAAAAAAAAAAAAAAAAAACACAACCCCAAACAAATAAACAAAAAAAACCCAAAACCACACAAATTGTCGCAGACATCTTTTATGGAAAATCCTTTCCTCAGGATTTTTCTTCCTGAGAAGCTGAGAGGTCTCAGGAACAAAATGTAAACATTGATTATCTGCTGCTGTGAATGCAACAGGTGCACCTGTGATTGGTCCATGTTGGATGTTTGTAATTAATCAGAGAGCCCAAGCCACAAATCTTTGTTAACATTCCTTGCTATTCTGCTCTTAGCTGGCCTTCTGATGAAACCTACTCTTCTATTCTTTTAGTATAGTTTGAACGTAATATATATCATGAAATAATAAATCAAGCCTTCTGAAACATGGAGTCAGATCCTCGTCTCTTTCCCCAACCCAAGAACCCCTGTGAGCACCATCACATAAACAAAAAAAACCCAAACAAAACCAAAACAAAGCACAAAAAAAAATCAGAAAGCCCAAAATAAAATCCAACAAAACAAAACCCAAACTAAAACTGAGGACCAGAAGAGAAGATGGCTTCAGTTTCAATTTGCTTATCCCTGTATCCTTCCCAGCCATGGTCCCCAACAAAGCTACATCATCTTTCCCTAAAGCCACGATTTCTGCTGGAGCCATCCTGCTCCACACCCTTGACTTCTGAATAAACCTCAGTGGCCTTCACGTGGGAAAGCACAGACGCTGCTTTCTGCTGATTGTTCCCTGCTGAGAAGCTGTGTATCAGCCAGAGATGGGAACAGGCCCTGTCCCACTGACTCTGACAACTCTCTGGGCACACAGTTACAAACTTGTTGAAAAATCACCCTAAAAATCACTTTATTCTTTGCTGCAGGCCAGAAACTAGTTGATTAAATTAAACATCTATTACAATCTGTTACAGCAGAACTGTTTCATGCAAGACATAACATGCTTCTCTAACTGCTAGGAACAGAAAAGAGGAAAAATAAAAGAAAAAAAGGATAACTGTCCCTTTCCAGGATGGCATGGGAATTCGATAAATTCAAACCTACTGGTCCTATGGATGAGTATAGGCACACCCATCCTTCACTGGGCTTAGCCTGAGAGCTCTCTTAACCATGAAATAATGAAGCTAAGACAGCACAGTGCTGAAATGGGATCAAATGGTCTGTGGAATGAGCATTATATAAGAACAATTTTCTTATAATAGCAAATCTTACTTATTTTTATGGGACTCTAAATATTTCTCTCTAGACTTTCTATGTGGCTTTTCAGCACTGCATAAATTAATCTCAAACAGCTATTTGAGGTCTTTCCTATTTCTTTTCTACTCTGATACTTATATCTGATGCAGCATTTTGGTGATGGGAAAATTACTGAAATCCATATGTCAACAAGAAAATGGAGTGTGAAAAACATGCACATTCCTAAAAAGACCTCTTTTAGATGTACAAGCTTTTCTCATTAAGCTTTTGTGTTTCAAAGAGGCATTATTGTGTTTTAGTGCACAAGCTACCAAAAAAGAGCATTCTTTTTATATTCTCTGAACTCCCACTGGTGCCACTTAAATTAGTGTTCTTGTTAACCAGGATGGTTTTTATACTTGTGTGGTCTAAATAAATCACTTCCATATTTTTTCATACATTACCAGGACTGCTTTTATTATTATTTTTTTAAGTATGAAGCTGTCACAGGCTAGCATTAAAATGTCACCTGGAAAACAGCAGCAGAAATGGATCACTTAATATCTGCTTCAGCAAATAACTACGCAGACAATATTTCTTGTGGCTCCCTGAAATCCATGGCAAGTCCCATTTGTGTGTCAGTGTTTTATTATTACAATGCTGACATTTCTGTCATGAGGACCAAAAATATTTCTCTCCTTCAAAGAAAAAAAGAAGGGAACATCCTGTCTGCTTTAAGTCTTCAAAATGAAGATGGAGTATTTTGAAATTTTTCTCCAATTCATAACTGTGCAGCTTTTAACTTGTATTTCTGAGATTGCATGTTTGGTCATGCAAGTTATGCCATTCACAGCATTCACCTACAGATCTACAGGGTCAGTCTTTTTCAGTGGTAATCTATTTTTTACTATGCCTCTTCAGTCTCTGTGGAATTTGGTATTTATTTTAGTATATCAGATATTAGAATTTGATAGATTCATGCTCCTATGTCTTTATTCTTCAAAAACAGTTAAGGTTTCCATCTAGTGTTTGTTGAAGACACTTGGTGTCATGACTGACAAACCTAAGCCTGCAGGTAGCCCTAAGAAATTTGGGCATTTTCCATCAAAAACATCCTGTATCTCTTCCTTCCTTCTTTCCCCCCCTCCTGCAGACCTGAACTGATTCCTCTCAGCCACTGCTGTACCACAACATACCCAGACGGATGGCTTTTGTTTGGATACACTCCAAAATGAGCTGCTTTCTGCTATTCTCTGAATGCACTATAGCCTTTTAACCTTTCATTATTTTCACTTTTGAAGAAGAGGCTTCTAGGGAAAATTGCTGAGCTCCTCTAAAGGACAAGAAGTAGTTTTTCTGTTCACTAGCCGAACTCGAAATTCTTCCACAGGCTCCACTAACTGATGTGCCATTTCCATCAATATTAGTACTACAGCAATGCCTTTCCTTTTTGTATTTCTGCATTCATTGCTTCATCCTCTCTCATGTGATTTCCTCTTCCTGTTTTCCCCTGAAAATATGACAATTTCTAACTAGCTTCTTTCCATGCCTTTTGATCAATGCTGCCTCCCTTCTCTAGGTTTCCATCTGAACCCTGTCACTGAAGGTGAATTTTAAACTAAATAAATCATATAAATACTTTTTCATTCCTGCATTTAGCTCTCTGTCTGTATGCTTATTTTATTTAGACTGTCTTCTAATACATACAAACCAAGAACTTCATCTAGGCTTCTTCACATACCCAACACATATTTTCTAGATTTTTGGTTCTCATTCCCTGGCAGTTTGACTTTTCCCACCCATGGCACAAGACAGCTCTGCCCCTCATTCCCACTGCACTGCAAACCAAGTTGGGAGGAGTTCTTTAAGCCCTCAAGTGAAGGGCTTTTTTACCACTGCTGGCAGACAGCCATCTGTTTCCTAAAAATCCCTCCCTGCTGCAACCATAGCCACCAGCAGCGTTCAGTCACTTCTGCTTCCTTGGTTCCATTTCACCTGCCCACTCAAAAGAGAAAGCAATTGGTGAAGAGTGCAACTGAGAAAACATCATTCAGAAAATCATTATTCCTGAAGGACCTGTGGAGTTTGTTATGCCAAAATGTGAGAGTGAATGAGTATTTCCTGAAAGTTACTAGTTCTGACTGAGAATTAAAATATTTATTTGAGGGACTAAGAAAAATAAACCTCAGAGGCTCAGCACCTCCCAGATTCAACAACTCCTGCATTTCACTACAAAATTTTGCTTTTGTTGTTTTGAGTTTTTTTAACTGACATTCTTTCTTCCTTTCTTAAAGTGTTCATAGCATATGTAAAACATGTTACAACCATATCCTTATTCTTTATTCTATTTAGAAGAGATACAAATCTAAACAGAAATGCTATTATGTAGGTATTAAAATACAAATTCTTGGATCAGATATGAAAATCTGAGGAAGAAAGATCCTACTTGCATTCAAAAGCAAATAAATGCTGGTTCCTTGTAACACAGAAGGAAATTCCAAGATTTCCTGCAATAAAACCTAACACTAAATGATTTAGGGCATGAATGTAATTTGCACAATAAATAGTAAGTTAACCTTGATGGGATACCTGCTTTGAAATTTGAAATTTTTCTTCTTCCAGTATTATAATGTATAGATGTGAATCTAATTTGAATTCCAGGTTCAAGGAGTATGTTAGGTCACATTAACTCCAAAACCATCTTTACCTTAATTAACATATAGCAAAAATGTACAAATGCAGAAAAATCCAATTCTTTACAAACCTTTAAGCAGAGTATCTACTTAATGTCAGGGATAAAAATTAATAAAAAGGAGAAGCTTGAAAACTAAGGAGAAGGTCACATCATAGGATACAGCAGTGTAATTGGTGTGAGGACAGTGTGATGTGTTTGAACGCTGGAAGTGTGAAAGCATTTATCCCTCCTTAGATGTCAAACAGCTTTTAAAATTATTCACAATTAGACCTAATAACATCACACTTCTTTTTCAAGCTACTGCACTTTGACAGCAGAATATACATACTCCAATGCCCGAAGTTTTGGAGAGATACTTTATAATGCCTTGCACAGAAAGACAAAACCATTAAGAGCTAACATCTCTGAATGTTACAGATGGTTGGAAGATACTCTTAACTGTAAATGTCATAATAATAAATTACATTAATCTGAAATACAGAAACACTGCCATCCCTGAAAAGAATTCTACTTTCATTTCCATATTGTTGGTGCACTTTACCCTGCCAAGGATTCAAAGTTTACGTTGGACCTCTGATAGTTTTTCACACTTTTAACTGAAACACATGGTACGTTCATGTTGGGTTAGAGCAGTGTTTTCACTAGACACTCACTCTGCTTTATTCACAGGATACTAATGCATCTAATTTACACTACAGAAAGCACTCAGTTCCTGCAAGGACACTTCTCCTTCTCTCTCTTCACTTCTCAAGAACATTGGGAGAGGTAAAATGAGAACCTCCCAAAAAATCATTCCTATTCACTTAAAATTGTTAACAAAACAAAGAATGTAGTTTGTGTCAATGTTTAAAATCAATTCCCTTTCCTTTGTTCTTTAAGATACTTTTAGAGATCAATAATTAATGATATCCCAGGGACTCAAGGAAATCCAACAAAAATCCCTAATGAATGCATTTAGCAGAAGTGCTCCTCCACAGATAACTTGGTGTGAGGACAGTGTGATGTGTTTGAACGCTGGAAGTGTGAAAGCATTTATCCCTCCTTAGATGTCAAACAGCTTTTAAAATTATTCACAATTAGACCTAATAACATCACACTTCTTTTTCAAGCTACTGCACTTTGACAGCAGAATATACATACTCCAATGCCAGAAGTTTTGGAGAGATACTTTATAATGCCTTGCACAGAAAGACAAAACCATTAAGAGCTAACATCTCTGAATGTTACAGATGGTTGGAAGATACTCTTAACTGTAAATGTCATAATAATAAATTACATTAATCTGAAATACAGAAACACTGCCATCCCTGAAAAGAATTCTACTTTCATTTCCATATTGTTGGTGCACTTTACCCTGCCAAGGATTCAAAGTTTATGTTGGACCTCTGATAGTTTTTCACACTTTTAACTGAAACACATGGTAGGTTCATGTTGGGTTAGAGCAGTGTTTTCACTAGACACTCACTCTGCTTTATTCACAGGATACGAATGCATCTAATTTACACTACAGAAAGCACTCAGTTCCTGCAAGGACACTTCTCCTTCTCTCTCTTCACTTCTCAAGAACATTGGGAGAGGTAAAATGAGAACCTCCCAAAAAATCATTCCTATTCACTTAAAATTGTTAACAAAACAAAGAATGTAGTTTGTGTCAATGTTTAAAATCAATTCCCTTTCCTTTGTTCTTTAAGATACTTTTAGAGATCAATAATTAATGATATCCCAGGGACTCAAGGAAATCCAACAAAAATCCCTAATGAATGCATTTAGCAGAAGTGCTCCTCCACAGATAACAAATGAAACACAGGTGAAGAGGTAAGTCCAGCTGTAATCCATTTCAAGGAGCAGGAGTGATTCACATGAGGCTCTGCTCTGATCCCTCTCATTGCTAACTCAGTTCAAAGAACACTGTAAAGAACAGCCAAAGCGTGGGAGTTATGAGGAGGAGAGACTCCACAGAATGGAGAGGTTGAGATAAAACCCCTGATAGTGAAATCTGAAGTTGGGATCTCCTGAGCTTCATCCAAGTGAGCAGCTGCCTCTTGCCAGTGCACATGGGATGCTCCAGTGAACTGGATTCACATGGACAGACACAACAACCACACACACACTCGCTGCTTCCTGGCTGATTAAGGAGAGGGTTGTATACACAATATTTATAAATGGCACAGAACACAACCTTACAAGTCAGCAAAGAGTTACTAAAATGCAGGTAAACTCATCTTGATCGGTGAAAAAAATATTGTACCTTGCTTTTAAAAGACCACAGTGTAGCAGCATGTGGTACTGATTTGGTTAATACCACCCACTCATAATATTCGTAGGTGAAGTTTTATGCTTCTTCATAAGAAATATTTAAGCATTACTTTTTCTACCAAAAATGGTTTCACACTTCCAAATAGGTGACAGAGTAAGAACCACGTTGCCAATTGAATGAAGCTGTTATTTTTTTTTTTTCCTGCCAAAGCTGAGAAAGGGCTCCAAATGACAGGTACATTGCAAAAATAAACCACAGAGTGCTACAAAAACAACAAAAAGGGAAGTCACCAAGGTTTTCTGTGAAACCATGGAAAGACACCCACTGGGTCTTCAACTTTATAGAACATTTTGAATTGAGCTGGGCTAAACATTTCTGGAAAAATCTGTAATCAAAAATTCAAGTATTTTCCAACAGAAATTTTGTTTTTAAAACATGGAGTAAAAGAATTAAGCTCAGTTGACAAGGTCTATTGCCATTAAAATCACCTAGCTATTTTCCATTTAGGAATCTGGCAAAATGTTTCAAAGACAAAGCCCTCAGCTTTACAAAGCCAAGTATTTACACACTTGTGTACAGCCCAGAGTGTACCAGTGGAAGCACGTACGTGAATTACTTTGTGATTAAGTTAAGATTACAGACATAGGAAAAAAGCCACCACCTACCTTTGAAAACTTAATTTGAATACTCATACTGCCCAGCAGGGGCCTGAGAGGACTGAAGGCACTGGGATGGGAACAGCCACACTTTCTCCCCTCCCCATTCCCCCAGGTATCAGAGACCCAGGAAAGGCAGGGACACCATGCCAGCTGCTATGCAATCAAGCAAGTCACATTTGTTATTGAGGCACGAAGTTTAGAGCCACTTAAGGCTGCTCATGTCATAAGGATAACAGACAATTTGGCAGGTATCCCTTTGTGCCAGAGACAGTGTCTGTGGCATGGGAAAGAAGAGCTCTGTCTGAGGAACACATCTTTTTTCCTGAAACAAAAACTGTAGAGGATGCCTGTGAGGCTCCAAGGATCACTTGCTCAGAGAACTCACGAAATCCAAGGAAGGTGGTACATGGAATAATAAATGAATGTATGTATAGTTTACAGGTCTGGACTGAAGCTGCTATGGCATAGATTCAATTCATGAAATAATGCTACTTTAGTCTGAAAATAAGATTATTACTGAGTAACATGCTACATATACACATTTGCTTTCTAGTTTGCTTTGGAAGAAGCTGTTAGCCTTGGTTTAGCATGGAAAGAAAATGAGCGTGCATCAAAAAAGTACCTCAGGCCAAATATTTTAATTCCAAGGTCTCAACCAACACTGGAGTTACAATAGCAAAGTAGATGTGCATTCTGGCTGTGGGCAGGCAAACTGCACAGCAAATGATCTCAGACGGCGTCAGCGTGTTGTACCTGGGTCTGCCACAAGAAGAAGCTTTTGAACTAAAAAATACGCAACCATGGGAGCCCTTATTTTATATTATTTGGAGCCTCATTAGCACATTTCAACAATCTGCCTGGGAAAAGCAGACTTACTACTGAGAATAACGCTCAAGCTGAGAATGGAGATACTTCCACAACTCCAGCTTGCAAAACAGACAGGAGCAAACCCTGTCATTCACATGCATGCCCAAACCTGTTTGTTCCCAGAGCTGAGGCAGCAGCACTGCTCACAAACAGCTGTGAGAGAGGTAATGACATGCAAATGCTGAGCACGGGAGATTTCTTTACAAAGCAAAGGAAGTATTTATGGTATAATGCACACTGTCCTCAAGTCTTAGTCTATCACAGCCCCTGTGAAGCTGTGAACCTGTGAAAAACCATTATAGAGGGTAAGTTCTATGGAAATTGTGCTCATACTCAGAGCTGATTAGGGAGCAGCCAAATTTATAGCAGTGCATCCAATTCATGAAAGATGAGCTCTTTCAGAACACTCTCAATTTTCAGAAATTCTTTCTCTGCTGGGAAAATGTCAGTTTCTGATTCACACAATAATTTCAACTTGAAACATCTAATAATAACCAAGAAGCTTTGTGTTTTAGTAGACAGGGTTCTCTAAACAGAGGATGACAGGAGGTCTTTTTCTAAAGCTAGCAAGCCAGGATAGCATAATTGTATACACTACTTAACTGCTAAAAATGTTATTATCCTAAAACAGAGAAGTGAAGGAAAAAAATTGTCCGTGTTTTACAATAAGATTGCAATGTGTTCTGAATCCTGATACTCCTGCCCTTCTTGTGCCAGAGGTCCAGAGAAGGGAAAAGTCCACACGTGGGAAGATCTTCACCCTAATATATGCAAAATGTATGTTGACAAAAACATAACACCTGCCTCTTTTAACAAGGAGTTGCACCATGTGATTACATAAACTACATCTGAGAAATTTGGTGGCAGATCTTGGCCAAATCTGCCAAATAAGATAAAAGAATGCTTTTCAAAAGATTTCTTTTTTCATTTCATTGAAGCAATAAAGCAGAAACGACAGGATTTCCCCACAGCTTTGATGAAACTTGAGCTGCACTTTGTTGAGCCAAAGACAGGTGGTGCAGGGTTTCCCTTTCTGTCAGAGACTTGGACAGGACTCTGTCGAGCTCCATTCCTTGCCCACCAACCATGTTCTCTTCAACTGAGCCAAGTCAAGGTGTCACCCATCAGAGAACCTTCCTGAAATTCTTTTTATGCAAAATTCTTTTGCATACGTATGTATGTACACTTGGAAAAAAAAATATCCCACATCATGCCTTGTATTGAACATGCTTGGTAGTCTAAGTAAGTCAAAGTTGCCATGGATTTGTTGACTTCACCATACAGAAAATGGTCATGTTTTAATCCAGGAAGACATCTAATGCAAAATTAGGCAGGTTGTTTAAGCTTTGGGGCTTTTTTCTATAGAAATCCTCACCTTTGATGACTTTAGACAGACAGATTACAAAGGCATCTGCTCAGCAAGTCAATGGGTGTCTCCTCACTAAAGGATCTCATGATTGAATCTCAAAGAAGATGTGTGGGTAGTCTTCAAGGAAAAGAGTCCTAAGTGATATCCCTTCAATTAGAAAGGGCCTGACTCTGCAGCTGAATTCCTTTGTAATGCTATCTGATGAAGGTGATGTGAGGTGCATGTAATTTCTGGGCCATCCCCATTCCACTGCAGCATCAGGACTATTTGTGGAACACATCTCATCTGCCCTCTACTCCAAAAATACCTCAAGAGGGCATGTCAAAGGGGAGGAACTGAAATACCTGGTAGTGTCTGTGCTTGGCAGAGTTGCAAGGAAAAAGTAATAAGGCAAAGATAATCATACCCAGTCACAAGTCATACAAAGAGTGCAACACCCTGAACAAACATGACAACCTATGACCCAGTCTGAAAATAGGTAACACACATCTGAAGAGATCAGAATGGCTGAGCTCTCTCTGGTGACAGCCCTCTGGGCACACCGGGACACACCAGTTCTGACCTAGGAGAAGAGGATGTAATCCTCTGGGCAAGACTGGTGCAGGATGTGTGGAATAAGTGTGTATAAATGCAAGTGGAAGTTGAGGAAGAAAGGTGTCACCCACTGGCTTTCCTCGTGCTGATCTGGCACTACCTCAGGGATGAGGAGCCACCACGGTTTGCAGCCAGCAGAGCCCACAGCACAGCATCAGGTGTATGGTACTGTATGATTAAGGTTTGACTAATCTGTTGGATTAATGCTTGATTTTAGTTGAAGTGATAGCATACAAATAATGCTTATTTGTATTTGTGGAAATCTGCCAAAATATTCCCATTACACTGGTCCCTGATTTCCTAATCAAAATAGCTGCTACACTAAATCACCCATATCTGAGTTACCCATTTGCATACCAGTTCTAACAAATTACAAAACTTGAATAAGATTAATTCCAAAGTTAAGTCCAATGTACCATTTCAGAAACCCCAAATTCCTTGTTGCTGAAAATAAATGAAAAGCAATTCATTTACTTTGGAGACAGGCAGGATCAGCCAGCCACCTCTGGCAAACAAGCCTGAATGTTGGGTACAGACTCTATCTACAAACCTACTATCTCACCCAGGCAATCAGACAAACACGTCCACCAAGAACACAAACATACCTGCTAGTCTGGATTGAACCAAAGGACAAGCTTTCCAAAGCTTATATTCTCTCAGAGCAACTATGTGCACAGATAAAGACCATGGATCAATGCCCATGGGACCTCAGGAGTGTAAAGAATCCCTTTCATGTGGTAAGTTCACAAAACTGAGGCAAGCACAGGAAAGCTTTCTATTTAATGCATGAATTAAACACCCCAGACACACAGGTTGTTACTGCTGAGAGCTGTGATTTCCAACTGCACAACACCCAAGCAGTAACATCAGCCTGGCTGCCTAATCAAGAGTTCACTGCTATCTGAGACAAGGAGCGTAAACACCTCTCATCTCAAGAGGCTGGAAGCAGCCCAAGGGACAGCAAGACAAAGAAAGCTGTGTCACAAAGGCATGGATAAGTGTACAGAATGCTTGGCTGTGCAGAAGCATACAGGAAAAAAGCCTATGGAGAGAACAGAGCTGTAAACACAAGGATGTGTAAAAGGCAGCTAAAACCCTGGATCTTGGTGTACGTGACTGCTCTACACAGGTGGCATTGCATTTCTCTTTGTATTGGAGTGACATTCCCAGAGGCAGTGCCACAAGTGTGCAGAGGCTCCTCTTTTTCTATTAATACAACACATTAAAGGTGTAAAAAACAAACAAGTGAAACTGAGACAAACTATACAGGCTTGTGTCTCATCCTCCCAAGCAAAGACTAAGTGATGCAGTTGGTTGACTACAGAGAAGCAAGATGTTATGCAGCACATGTTCTTTGATAATGCCCTACTTTAGAACCAAAGAGCAGTCTGATTATGCTTTGAAAGCTACATGATCAAAGGAATTCAGAAAAAGCCTTTTGAATCATTTTCCTAGATGCTTCTATCAAACTGTATTAGGCCAAATCCGCCCTTTCAGTTTGAACAGTTTGAGCCATAGCATTAGTCTTCTGCTCCTTAAATCTATTCATAAACAAAAAATAAAAACCTTCCCCAAAGAAATGACCACACTAACCCATTATCTTGTGTAACTGAGTGCAATCAAAGACCTTCATTTACTTTATGTAAATGTCCTCTCCCTTTCCCAGGCCTAAGTTTTTCTTACTGTCTGTTGTGTCACCTCATATCTAAGCTAGATACTGAGATCATCTGGGTAGGGATTCTGGGTAAAAAAGTCACTACTGACTAAAAAAATACATGGTAACTCAAGATACTTTTGCAGTAAAAACACTGGTTTCTTCTCTCTTTACAATATGTAAAAAAATGCATGGATGTAATATATCCAATATTTCCATATTAATCACGTTCTATTTTCTCACAATCAAAAGGTTACAATTCCTTATGATGCAAAATCAAGAGCGATTTTCAGTAGCCTAAGATGCTTAAAGCAGACAGGCCCACAGGGTGATATTATTATTAAATATGGAATTCCTTGATGCTTATAGCATTTCCTCTGTTACTATTACTAACCCAGGCATAGAAGTCAGGACTGTCTCCTCCAAAGAGCCCCACTCTCTCTGCCGCTGTTGCCAGTGACGTGCCTGATTCAAAGGCTGGCAGCAGAGAGCCAGCAAAGGGCAGCTGCTCCATTGTCCACAAGTCCTACGGCACAAAACCTCAAGTCATGGCATAAAGGGGTTAAATGTGTGATGGCAGTGACAGGATTTTGGGGGGAAATTAAAGCTCTCTGAAGCCTTGGCAGATTATTACTGGAGTGTAACAGTCCCATGTTTCATTCTGTGGCTGGTTACAAAACTGTGGGGCATTTACTTGTATGGGAATTCTTGCTTCCACTCCACTTCCCTCCTGAAAACTACAGCGTGGTGTTGGCAAAAACAAAGGCATGACATTTTGTGGACCAAAGTCTCCTTAAAGATTCAGACACTAATTCACTAAACAAACGTGAAAGGAAGATTTGCCTTATAAGCTTTGATGCAGTCGAGTTAGATGGAAGAGATTTTATCTTCGTTTTCCTTTGTTCTGTTTTCACTTAACAGGAAATCTTTATGCACTGGCAGCCAGATTTCGCAGGTAAAAAAAAATAATACCTGCCTCGAAAATTTGAGTCTTTCATCTATTTTCTTTTTGTGTGTATCAGTGAATGTTTCATCTGAGACACAACAAGATATACACTGATCTCTTAAACACATTAAACCAACTGGATCAAGCCCTTTAAATGTGTTAACTTACATCTGCCTTGCTCTTTCATTTTACATCACGATTTCCTTTTAATTTACTATTGGAGTAAAGCAGAATAAACTACAACTATTTTTTTCCTCAGGCCATTTTATATCCCCTTTTCCTTCATCCCCTTGCCACATTACGTATTTCCAGGAATCGTACCCCAGACAGGCAAGCAGTATCATAAAAATGTGAGCAGGAAAAAATTCAGTCATTCCTCTTTCTTGTTGCATCCCTTATGGTTCCAACTATCAATGACATTGCCACCGCTCCACTCTCAAATGAAATTCATACTTCTTGGTTTGCACTCCTTTTTTCCTTCCTAATAGCATCTTCAATGGTTTTTTATTTATTTACCCATTGCAGAATTTTTAGTAGCTATCTCTTTAACTCACCTCAAAGTTTCCCACTCAGCTCTTAAATATTTTTAATTAAGATGAAAGGATCCCCACATTCTTGTGCTTCAATGTATCTGTGTTATCTTCCACAATTCCTTTTATATATATCCAGAATATTGTTAGCCAAGGCATTTCACCTCTCCTATCACTTCAGTTGTGTCCAGCTTATGCTTATTCATATTTAGCTATTAACCTTTATTTAAACAAAGTACAACAAATCATTTTACTCATCCGTGTAATATTATATTAACCCATATAATCATTATAGGTTGAAGACATTAATTGTTTCATCAACTGCAGCATCACTGTAGTATGCAAGACTTGCAATGGAAGTTTATATTTTTATTGATGATGATGTTGTTATTATTGAACATTAGAAGAGGGCATAGATCTAGCTTTGGCAGTGAGCTAGTTCACATAATCTGTCATATCTTTATTTCATAGATCCCTACTAGACGTAACCAAAAAAACAAGGAAGAGGAGCCTCCAGTCTGCCATGGCACAGACAAGCACTTCAACAAATCAGAATCTACAGTTTCAACAGCCAGGAGAACCATCTGCAGGATATCCTAAGTTATTTCAACAACTCTCTTTGGTAACACCACAGCTGAGCTTAAGCAGTCAGGGCAATTTTATTTATTTCACATGAATGCTGGTGGACCTTTTCCACTCAAAAGCACTTGAAATAAGTAAAAGGAGGCAATTTCTTTACATGCATTGGTTTAATAATTTGGTCTGTTGGTTGAAAGAGAGGAGTTGATGACAGGGCCATAACTGCTGTGACGTTTTACATGTGTAACTCATCTCATAAGCTCTTCATCTCTTAGACTCCCTGCTATCTTCAAACTTGCTAGCAAAAACAATTGGAATGGGCAGAAATCTAACACCCCTAGAAACTAAAAAAGAACCCTACTGAAGGGAAGCAGTGAAAAAATACACACATGTATGGCCAACTTCAGACTTGACCACAACAGCCCCACACTCCACTGTGGCTCATCTGGAGCAGAGGAATCACCTGAATCTCAATTTCATTCCTGATTGAACCATTAAATTCTGTGCCACCGGGATACAGGCTGCACAAAGCTAGAGGATGTAAAGTCTATGCTTGATACCTTCTAAATATTATTTGCTTCTAGGAATGACTTGCATCAATTTTTATTTCAGACCAGTATATATAACACAGAAACAAGTGTTTTTTTTTTTTTTAACTAAACACACACTTTATCTGTATGTTCACCTTTCCCTAAATTCAGTTCAAGACCACCTTTTCTATTGGAGTCCTAGATGTGACCAGGGACAAATAACTGGATTTTCCATGCCCATGGCCATACGCAAAATAAAGAACTGAAAGGACAAGAAATTATCTGATTTTGTAGCCTCTGTTTCTGTTTATTTAGCTTTCCTAGAAGCAATAGTAGAAACTAAGTTCAGCAAAAAACCAAAAACACAGCTCCACAACAGTTTTCCAATCCAGTCCAATCCATGGTAGACATGGTAATCCATGGTAAGTAACAAGCAAATTTTGGATTTTAATAACCATTCCTGCTCTGCCCCAAAGAAAGCCATGGGCAGTTGTGGGTTGTATAAATGACACTATGTGCCTGTGTTACTCAAACAGAAACATGTCACATGAATGTAAAACAGGTAAAAAAGACAGGGGAAGAAGGGCAAATCTCTGAAAGAGAAATACATTATTAAAGGATATATTTGTAATATATGCAAAGCTGTCTTTCTGACTAAGTTATTGACCAGGGAGAAAGGACTACAGGCCTCTGCTATTATAGTGCACTGCCAGCTTTCAGCTTTATATACTCACTTCTCCAGAGAGATTTGAATATCCTCTTCCTTTGCCATTTTTACCCTCTCTCCCCAGCATTTGACTGAATTTTAAGTGTCTAATACATTGAAATTCAGTGAATGAGATGGAATAAAACTGTGCAGTGAATAATCAGCAGTGAATAACATCCAGAAAGCACTTGTGTATTTTTTTCCTACTGAAAAAAATATCCTAAACAACATTTGATTTATCTACCCCAAAGTTCTCCTTACAGGGACTGACATTGCTGTTGACTGGGCACTTATTTATGATCAGTTGGTACCAGGCTCTGTGGGTTTCCTAGCAGGAAAAGTGAAATTCATTACTCTTGCCACATTGCACCATCCATCTTTTATGTATTATACAGTGCACCGATTAACAGCAGGTGTAGACTTGAAAACCCAAGAAATAAATATTTAATGATTATAATATTATATATATGCCCATATTTTGTTGTAAGGAAAATGTATGGATGTATTTTGCTGCACGTTTTTCTAGCAGGTCAGTATTTGCAATGGTACTGCCCTGCTGTTGGTAGCAGACATTTATTTTTGCTTTACCTGGCATCATTTCTGCCAATTCTTTCAAGTAAAAAAGGTTCCACGGAAAACAGGAAGACCAAGATGACATCTCATCAATGAGAAAATATATTGAATCTGATAAAACAAAAGCCACTTCCCTTGAATCAGAATTAGTCTATTCTCATACCTGTGCCTGGGAACCAAGCTGTAGTCTCACTTAAAATAACTGACCATTGGATTCAGAATACCAATTTAACAGGTGAGTTTTGACAGAAGTCTTTCTCAATAAGGAGCATTGAAACAGAAGTACTTCCAAAAAAAGTTTCTTACTAAGCTTTCCTTCACAATTAACCTATATTGCAATGTTGTGGTTGCTGACCTCAAAGGCAATGTGCACATATTTCTATTTCTAAGCTAAATAACTGACACACAAACAATGCTTCAGCTTATACTCTAAACCTTGCAAGTACATAGTTCATCATGTTAACTTCTGATTAATTCACTTGTGTGCTATCACACATGATTAAGATACAGAAAACGTATGTAAGAAAAGTGAGCAGACAAACACTTCACATACCAGATTTGATGTCAAGCATATAATGGCACAGCCAACCTAGCATTCTTTAGCATTGCTAATCTATAGCAATGAAATGAAGCATAAAGGAAGGGGAAAAAAAGGGGGAAAGGGAAGAACACACAAAACCTCAAAAGAAAATAGTGATTCAGTTATAAGATTTTCTATGAAACCATGAATATTTATGAAAAAGTGAGGAGGTTGGTTTTTTTTTCACTTAGCTTCCAATATCTCCTTTAAAAACTCTTCTGAAATATTAGACGTATTTAAAAAAATAAACTGTGCAAAAAAAAGAATGAAAGACATGCAGCTTTTAAGATAAGCATGCTTTCAGTGCAAGCATCTGCTCTCAAAAGAGCATTTACACAAATTAGCATATTTTATCCACTGTAAGGACCATAAAGCATTTCCAATTCAGCATATAATTTTTATTTCAATTGGTATGGTAAAATCTTTAAGTGTAGCATAGTAGAAGATATAAGAAGCTGCAATGACCAAAGGCAATGGTGGATTTCCCTGCATAAAGGAATGAATAACAATCAAAAAAAGGTTTGGATATTTGGAGCAGAAAGAGGATGTTATCCTCAAATTCACAGAATCAGTTTCTTGTTACTATGTTTTGAAGCAAATATAATCTCCTTCTGAGTGAAGACATAGAAAAAGATTACATGATACAGTACAATCCCTTTTCTAGAAACATGGCAATTTTGTCATCAACACATGGATGAGAGATGTCATTACTCTTGGAAAAGAATTAGAAAGCTACTATACAGCTCTCAGGCACGGTGCCTTGCCCGGCAAACAAGGTCACTCCACATTTAAAGCTCTGTACCATTTGCAGATTAAGGTTTCTAACACTAGAGCTAGTTCCTTCATCTCCCAAAATTCAAATTGCAGTGCTTTGGTACATGCCACAGACAGGGTTGCTATGGTACAGCACTCACAAAAGCAATAACTGCTTCCAGCACTTTGCTTCATGGCTGCAAGGACTTGTCTGCCCTGATTAATTTTAAGTTAGTGATGAAAATACTAATAAGACTGAAACAGGAAAAGCAAATTTAGGGAGCTACACTGGCTCTTGGACTCTGCTGTGATCTACTTCTGTGCAGTAAAGCTTTCAAAAGAGACTGTTAGTGCTCAGGTACACATAGGAAAAATACTAAACTGCCTTCTGAGGATACAGGACATAGATAATGTCCAACAGGTACTGCCATCCTCAAAAAGCACTTTTCCAATAACAAACTGTCTCTTGCCTATGCTCAAGGGTAGTGTTCATCCATCGGACACTTCACAAATATGCCTAAATTATCAGCTTAGCTGTCCTTCCTCAGGAGGGAGACGTGGGTGTGCCTCCTTCAGCCACACCTGCAGATCCCTCAGTTAAGCACCCAAAGACAGAATGAATCTGGTCCTTAACAGGCCACAGTCTCCCCAGCAGACTCCATGTCCTCACCAGAATATTCTTGTGGAATCGAGATTTTGTTTGCCCAAGGCAGACTACGGCAGAGCTCTCTTCCACAACCCTGTTTCTCAAAGGGTTCTTAGTCACTCCAGACTTTTTTTTAATAACACAGGGGCATGTAATAAGGCATTTGTTCGATAATCTGTCTGAAATCTATAGCAAATTATTCTAATGTATATTACTTTCAGTGTATATCATTGCTTCATGAGCACTACAATCTTATAGTATTAGAAATCAGTTTCATTTACAAACTGAGAATCGAGATCCAAGTAAATGTAAAATCTGACCCAAAACAGGTGAAAATACTGTGAAGAAGCTGCCATTACTAACACATTTGAATCCTCAAAACCCTCCACACCTTGAACCTGAAGTTAGAAATTAGCAGCCTGGACTAATGCATGAAATCATGGCAGCTGCACTGTCAAATAAAAATCTCACTGAAATATGTCTGAAACGATACCAGTAATTTGTTACCCTTGCTCAAACAATGTGTAGGAGAGAAAAGGCTCCAGTGACTCAGCATGCAGGAGAACTGGCACTGTATTTACCTGTTGTCATTATCTGGAACTCCAGAGTAATAAACGGATGAAATGCAGCTCATAAAAATATTCAGATGATGAAATTTATGGCTTACATTAAAGCATGTTTAACTTGAAAAATTACTGTGTAAAGCTCAACTGATCTGTTCCCTGTGTATATTCACAGTCATATCTGTTTACTTTGGGACTGCATGTTTAAATTTATTTCCTCTTCTGCATATCCAAACTTTGTGCACGTCCCAGACAGCTGAAGCATTTTCTCTCCTTTGTTTTGGGTTTTTTTTTTCCATTTTAAAAACTACAGACAGGTACTACATTTAAAACAGAGCCTGATACAATTTAACCTTCTTGACCACAGACATAGCCAAATCCTGAAATGGGAAGTGAAGAATTCCAGTCCCCTCCCCTCTACAAAGCCAAGGCAAGGAGGATGGGTGAGCAGCACAGCTGGTGCTGGAAGCAAAGCCCTGCAAAGCCCATCTTGCCAAGGATTGCACCCAAACACGAGTTCCCATGTTTTTTAACACACCTTTCCTGGGAAGAGACACAGCTACCCTCTGTTCACAGCACAGCTGTCTGGGGCCATGGAGGAGAACATGCCTAACACCCAGCCCTCCCTGCCCACCTCAAAGGCAGCCGGGGGCAGGAGGCAGCAGCAGAGGTTTGGCCGTGTGAATCGACCTGCACAGGCAGAGCCAGCAGCTCCTGCTTGGGCAACCCAGCCTCGAGCTCCAAGCAGAAAGCTGCTCCACTGATGCAAGTGCAGATTACATAGGTATTCTTATTTATACCTCTATTACCATAACTAACAAGGAGTAAGCAGGGTTTGCTTCCAGGAGTAAGCAGGATTCTCTTCCAGTCCATATGTAAAACAAGTATCTCCTTTAAGTCTTTTATACTGCAGATAAAGAGTAGAAAAATCTTTCATATGCTGTTAAGCTTCTCAGTTTTCCAGCAGCAATGACACTTTCTTTTTGGGAAACAGAAGAAATAAAACACTTCTCAAGGCCTCTCAACATAACATCCCCTACAGTCTTATTGTGTGATCTTCTCTGTAGTATCTAAATTTGTTGTATACTGAGGTAAAATAAACATGAAACTTCCCCAATGAAATCTTCCTCATCTTCAAACAACATACCACAATCACACCATGACAGAATACCACAAGAAGTCATCCCAAATTCCTTGCCAAAGACTTTTTAAAGCAACTAGAAGTGAAATAACTATGCACAATGTTACTCTTTGCATATATTTCAATGTATACAGGAAAATGGAAAATGATAATTTAAAAAATGCTGATGGGGTAGTAACAGAACAAGATTGTTTGCAAATTGGACTTGTACTTGAAAGGATAGCACTGAAGCACAACGTTTCCAGTACAGAATTATTTTCTCTTTGTTTCACTCACAAATACAGGTCACTCTTATGGAAGTAATCTTTCAAAGACAGAAGTACAATTTCCAATCCAAACACATCAATTCATGCCACAGTGCAATCTGTGTTACTCATGTGACAGTTGATGTTTTTATATATAGATAAATATCTCTAAACTTGAGGGCATTTTCTTTTTCTTTTCCCTTTGCTTTGAGACAAAACTCACCAACAACCTGAAAACCAAACCAGTGTGTGCAGAGAAAGGACAATCAGGGAGACTTGGGAGCAACCAGATGACTTCTCAAAACTGTTGTGTATGGAGGTGCGACTATTTGCAGTTTAACTGCTATTGCTATGTGTTAAGTGACGGGCACATAGAACCATTTCAAAACCAGCATCTATTCCTAATTCCATGACATCCAGCTTGCTGAAGAGCAGTCCCAGCAACCCACCATTTACAGAATGAGCACTCCTCAGAGACAGACACATTTAATAGGGGGTGGTGAAAGACATAATTCAGATGAGACATGTGGACTGAGAACCAACCTCTTCTTAAATCTTTTCTGCACTGTCTTTTATTGCTCAGTTGAAAGGAATTTGCAGTGCAAAACGATAAGAAATACAAACCACCTTCTTAATCCATATGCCAAAACATTTACTTTTCTTTTTAATGCCCCTTTAATTCCTGGTAAAATTCCAAACCCAGGGTTTATATTTCATGATATTGTCAACTTTGCATAAAACTACTGGTACTGCTCATGACTTATACAGCCTCAGGGAGACTATTGATTTTTTTTTCCCCTTCATAAATCTGAAAACACTCTGTCTCTTCCCCGTGGACCCATTATATTTATTGGTATCTATCTCAAAACAACTGCTCAAGGTTATAGCTATAAAGTATTTGGGGTCCTAATTCACTATACAGAGGCTAGAGAAGCCCACAGATTTGGGCTCACAACCAAATTTTGCCCTGATTACAAAGGATAGTTGGGTTCCTCTATTATGTCTCAGGACCACAAGATAAATCTTGCTGTTTGGACAGAGCTTATACTCTCATTGATGGAATATGAAGCAAATTTTAAAAGAATTTAAAAAGTAGAACATGACCTTCTTTATGCAGCAAAGATCAGACAATAACAGTTAACAATAAATATCAGCATAAACATTTATTGTATTACTATTTCCCTAAAACTCAAACTTCCCTCTGGACTAGCTAAAATAAAAACATCCTGGTCCCCATGCCCAATTTTTGAAAACCATTTGAATGTCTGACATCTCAGATAGAAATAAAATATGTGGAGACATGGTCAAAGATGAAAAAGAAGATTTAGAGCTCTTCAGCTCATTAAAATACAGTGCTTTAATGACTGATTATGTTGCTATTGCTTTAATTGGCAGTTGAATCTTAAAAGATAACTTTGCATTAACTTTTAAGATACTTTAGGAAGGAAGAAGGCATCATGCAATAATTTTCTACTCACTATACCTGTACTGAGTCCAAATGGAAGATTTGCATGAGAATTTTTTTAAACTATACTAAGCCACATACCCTGTGCTGTAATGATCTTCCAAGAGAGTCCGTGCCTGTGGGATGTTCCTCTCAGCACTAGAGAACTGCTGCCAATAGAGACAAAGGCACTTCAAACTGAGCCATGGGACTACTTAACAACTTATCCATGGCCACCCGTGGAGCAGGTGTCAGAAATATGTGGAAGAGCATCAGAGTAATGATTTTGATTTATTTCCCTGTTATTAGCATGGAACTGCAAAGTGGGAGCACCAACAACCTCACCACATTCCCTGTTGCACAAAGCAGCTGTGCACCATGCTGCAAGGAAAAGAACATCGCCTCCAAAATCAGCAGTAACAGCAAAGCCATTTCATTTAAAGACATGCAAAAATAGAGTCATCACAATAAAAACCGTAGCCTTTGCCAATGGATTTCACTAAGTGGTATCTGAGATACCATAATTTTGATTACATTTAGAACAAAAGCATATGCCTAGTGTGCAGTTAAAGGACACAAATGCTGACTATATATTGCTTTTCGCTGTACTTTAATAAATTAAACACAGAAATTGCAGTATGTTATCCATATTCTACATGAAAATACCTACAGCATAATTTATACCTGGCAGCTGACCAGCTGGCAAGGCAGGCCTAGGCTTCACATATCACATGAATACATAGTCTTTCATTCGTAATCTAGCTTTCATAAAATGAGCAGTAGCAAATTTTCAAGCCTGTAAATTCTGTGCTGGACCAGCCCACACCACTATAAAATCTTGTGTCCTGAGAGTATGACCTGCTCCCGAAAAAAAAAGGTTTTATTTTAGATCATTTTACAGTGTCAGCCTTTCTAAATATATTTAGTAAATATATATCAAGGCACACACTTCTGGTCTTGATTAAACCTTTGACAGAGAAAAACTTCCAAAAGCAAACCAAAAACAAGGGCTACTTCAAACAACCAAGAGTGCCACACGTTAACACCATGGATTCACATGTTTTCATGAGCTGGCAATTTCTGTAATGGTGGTATTTCATACCATTTCTCTAGTCCTTTACTCTTCCCAATATGAAAGTTATTATCATCCAATTATTGTACCATGAAAACAGCAAAAAATCTTTCCTGCTTTGCTCAAGTAATTTTTAACAAATTCAAAATGAGAAAAAATGTTCCATGTGTATGTTCCAGTAACTGTATATGGAGTTAGTCACAGACACACAGTAATAACAGGAACTGTAGCTTTCAGAAATTAATTGCTAATACATTATCATTAAAATAGGCTGCACTTGCAACTTAAAAATTCATTGCCATGGCAGGAAAAATTCTTAGCCTACAATCACAGAACATGTGAACTTCCTAAAATTTATACGGTGTATTTTGATCAAAGATATATTTTGAGAATTAGTTTTTCTGTGACACTCTATGATGGGAAAATGTGGCATGTAAATGTACAGATAATTAAAATATCTGGATATTTAAGAATAAAATGTCTACATAAATTACTGAGGCTGCAGTTAGGGAGAAACACAAAGAGAATCCAGGCTTGTTTCAGGATTCAACTGACTTCAAAGTAAAAAAAACCACCTCTGACAAGCACAAAACATGAGAAAATTAACCTATTTTCTTTTCAAACAGAACTCATTATTAAATAAAACCTTCTGTCTCCAGGGGAAAGTGACAGTGGATGTTAAAGAAGGACTGGAAAGCAGCACATGTGGGACTGAGCGCCACCTGCTCTATGCTGCAGCTTTTTGCTTGGCTATTGGAGGCTATGACAGAGTTACTCCAACACTGAGCTGATGGCATGTCCTGGGCAGGTTCACGTGCAAGTCCTTCATATCATTTTTAGGGACAACAGGGTGTGATTTGGAACCTGCCTTTGGCTGTCCAAGAAATCACCACACAATCAGAAAAAGTCACAAGGTAAAAAATGATGACATATTCTTGGTGTTATCTTGGTATCAACATGTCAGTGAATGTGGCATGACCCACTGGTCCTTTCAGCCCAGTTTATCCCACTACAACTCCCTTGCTGCTTCTTCCCCTTTTTCTTCTGAGCACCAAGAGAAAAATAATGTCTATAATTTCCCATGATTTACCATGTTTCCCAGCCTATCCTCCACTGACCCTAAAAGAAAAAGCAAATTATACAGAACTCCACATTACAATTTTTACATGTATCTGACCAGCAAAATGAACATGTGATTTAGCATTTTCAAGACTTAATTTAAGGTATTAGATGAGTTGTACCATTCTTTTTATTCATCTGCTAAGCAATGAAACGGAAATGAGCAGTGGGGCCAACCATGAACCCATCTTTTGAAATCACACTCACTGAAAAAAATACAACATTCCCAATTAGAAATAGCTAAAATTTCAAATATAATTACCTTATTTACTAAGTTTTCTTTTCAACTGCAGAGACAAAGACTGTCTCTCCACTCTCTAAGGATAGCTAAGGCTCTGAGCAACAGACACCATGGCACTCAACCCTTTTTCCAGGGAATATGAGCCTGTGTAACACTGCTGAGGAAAAGATTCTGCTAAATCATGTTTAGATTGCTAAGAAATTGTCACTGTTGTAAGAAACTGCCCCAAGAGGCAAAGAAGTGAGTCATGACACTGATTTTGCATTGATTTTATAGAGAGGACATCTGAACACTGCAATAGTGAGTGGTGTGTTCATTTCCTCAAGACCACAAGACAAAAAGAAATGGATTGGTTATTGAAAGCAAATAACTGTAAAAGATAACATGAAAATGGGATTTTAGAACAAGATGTGTGAGGAGAAACAGAAGATTTTCAGCAAAGACAGCAATTACTACGAAGCACCCTGAATAGCACATGTAAAGTTATCTCACTTTCACCTACACACAGTTTGTCTTTCCAGAGGTATTTCACCAAATTACATTCCCTACTTTCCTGCCTCTGTTTACTGCAGTCTCAAAAGAATGCATATGAGTGCCATATGAACAGCAGCAGGAAATAAAATCTGGTCTTAATAGGAACTACTTAAATAAAGTTTAAAAATAAAGCACTTCTTTTCAAAACTAGATTGCTTAATTTTTTAAGGGCTTTGGCTCTGCAATGTACAAGGGTGCTCTAAGATGTAGATACCCAAACCCCGATTCACTTTAAAAATTAGAGCTCTCTTAGAAGTATAAATTGCTCCATCTGGAAGTGATTAGGGTTCCAAGGATGTGCAGCATTAAGTAATTTAACATGCTGAAGTGCTTCTTTTTTAATAAGCTCTTCAATTTAAAAATAAGAATAGTTTTAAAAACCCCCACCTTCTTCCTAGTACAGCTGTTTGAATCACATGAACCACTTTATTCACTGGAGAATCGGGAAAAGGTGGGGAAGGCATTACTTGAGGCCAACAGTAACAACTGCATTAGCAACAAACTCAAGGTACAACTGTAGAGGGGGAAAAAAGGGAAATAGTTGACCTCAAATGTTGGTCTGTGATAGCCACCAGGCTATTCCTTTGCACAGCTACCACCATAATTTATCTCCTGCTAGAAGCTTCTTCCTTATCTGTCTTCAAATTTTTTGATGAAAATTTCTTAAGAATGTTTTCATGGCATTTAACAGAAGGGAAGTTAAAAGCTGGCATTTGACAATGGTAATTTCAGCATTTTTCAGGTTAAAATCCCTATGTAATTTTGAAGGGTTGAAAAGTTAAAGTGAGAAATGCTAATTGCTCTGGGGAACATGAAAATTAAAATATATTTCTAACTTGAATGAACTGACATGCATCATCAGTTGTATTTTCAATTAAGGTTTTGCAATGTTGATTGATTCACTCATTTGAAAACAATTTACATACAAGATGGTCAGGGAAGTGGAATGTTGCCCTGGGGGAACTCAAGAGAAGAGTCAGGGATCAAAGTTTGAAAGCAAATTGACATATTTGGGGAGCTTTCAATAGCATGATAGGTGTGGCTGAAGATCAGAGAAGGGAGATGCTTTTTGCTTGGATGACAATTACTACCATCACTGAAAATTTAAGGCTTCAGATTTTTCATAAACACACAGTCGTGTACTTCATATTATTAAGAAAATTCCAGCCATCACTCTAAGGAAATATCTGAATACTGAAATGGAAATTAGCTTTAAAATTTGCATTTAGAAATGTGTAAGCATGTGGACAGGCTTTTATGTTAAGAAACTATTTCCTTGCTACAACTCTTGCCAGCAGACTCCAGAAAAGCCCTGACTTTCCTTCTATACCTGGCTGCTTAAATTAATGAGGAATATGAATGGGAAATGGACCTATTTATAAAGTAATCTGTAGAGAAATATTACCAATAGTTGTTACTGCATTTCAATGGGATGCACCAAGTTAGATTTCAATTTGCAATGTTTAAATTGCAAAAACAATTCAAATTGCAATCGGCTGTGTGGTCTCTTTGAACTGTATAGAAAAAGTTGAGATGCAGCATCTGAGGAAATTAGTATAGGTAACATTTTAAAAGCAATTTAACCAATTATAAAATTTGCTCACAATGCTGACACATCATGCCAAGACTGTTGGTTTCACACTTCTCAAAGGCAGTGTTCAGTAAAGTAAAAAGCACCTATTACATACCAGCTAAATCTACATCAAGCAGAAGCAAAAAATTCAGAAAAAACATTTTGAACTTGGAGACAAAGTAGGAAATAGGAAACTACAGGCTTTTTAAAAATCCACTTCATAATGAACAGCTAGAAATGCCTTTTACCAGCTGTTGCTGGAAAGCTGTCAGTTCATTTTTAAATAGAGATGTCAAAGGTCTGCAAACCTGTTATTGAACAAGACTGAAAAGCATATGCCAATGAACAATTGAAAATGACTGGGGTGATGGGGTTAGGTGCAGGGACACATGATTTTAGTCAACCTTTTGGCTTGCCATATTCTTTGAAACTCAGCTCTCTGGAGCTTTCAAGGCTCTACGGTTACCCAAGAGGTAAATAAATTCAGCACCACAAAGCATACCTAAGCCTCTCTGCTCTAGAGGTTCTAATGAGTTAAAAATGAGAATGTCAGGACAGATGAACTTTGAGAAGTGAAAACTTATGCTATATATCTTTGGAGGCAAAAAAGCAGATCTAAGTCTAAGCTCAAATGCAACATACTTCTGCTCTAATACTACAGGCTAGAAACAGAAAGAATCCCTGTAAAATACCATCCCGTTAGTGCCAGATACACAAAAAGATGTTTAAAACTCTTAGCCTTTACAGTGAAAAATACAATTTTTTATTGTTTAAGTACTTTTTCCTATGATGCTATGAAGTAATTGTGTGAAAAAATTCTGATGCAGACATTCTAAACAGGAAGATGCATTCATGTAAGAGTTCCACCTATATCAATGTGTGACACTGGAAAAAAAATTTTCCATTTGGGTCAGACTTCTAATGCCACTAAAAAGACTGTCCTTGGACAAAACTGAGCATCCAGTGTGGATAATATATACAAGTATATCAACAGGTCCTCTCTGTATGAGACATTAATAATGCTGCATGCAATCATTAACAGACATCAAGGGTAAGTTGCCCCCACCTGCTAAATTTAGCAATGGCATCAAAGCCTCATTAATACAAACATGTGCTCCCTTTTGCAGTGGGGAAAAAAATGAAAAGTATTAAATGACAAATGGAAATAAAAAGGGCAAAACAAGTGACTGATATAAACCCTAACTAAGGCAATGAAACATGGCTACATTATCCATTTTGATAATCCTATTGTCAGGTTATTTGTTCTCAGGGAACAAGTTAAAGCCTGTTTAACTAACTCCGATAAAGAGGTAAAGCCTATTTAACAAAAAGCCTGTGTAACTGGAAGACTGTAAGGATCCTCATGTTAAAATATCAGAAACATCCAACTACTTCAAGAGCGAACATATGAGAGAAGTTTTATTAGGCAATGAAAAGAATATGTCCTTTTCCCTTCAGTAGGCCTATTTATATGCCTAAAATTAAACACATACCTAATAATTAAGCATGATTGGATTCCAATTACTTCGTTTGTGCTTTTTTAGTACTTTCTTCATTTCATTCTAGCTGCATCAAAATGTGAAAACCAGAGATGTGAATGGCTGAGATTGACTGCCATGCATTTCAGCCACATTTCAGCCCACCCTGGAAAATGTAAGCTTTCTGTCATAAGCTATCAGTAAAACTCATGTCTTCCAAACAAAGGTTCTGAGAACTGAGCTTACATGGCACCTTTAGATTTTACATTTTGTTTGACACCTACCATTGGTGAGAAGTGGCATTGTATAACTGCTTTCCATCCTGTCTGTCCCCATCACCACCACCCCCACCAAACATAATTGCTTTTGCTATAAATACCTGACAGTGCTCCTGAGAGTAACAGAGTGAGATGTAGAAAACTCTTGTTGACTGCCTGATAGATTTTGCAGAATCACAGAATGGTTTGGGCAGAAGGCACCTTGCAAATCACCCAGTTCCAGCCTCCTGCCATGGGCAGGGACACCTTTCACCACATTGCTCAGAACCCCACCCAACCTGGCCTTGAACACTTCCAGGGATGGGGCATCCAAAACCTCTCTGGGAAACCTGTTCAATCACCCTCAAAGAGAAGAATTTCTCTCTAATATCCAAGCTAACCCTGCCCTCTGTCAGTTTAAAGCCATTCACCTCTTGTCATATCAGTGCAAATCTTCTAGTGTTAGCGTTAAGTAGCTTCTTTTCCACCAAATCAAAAAAAGGAAAGAATAAATAATTTTTTACAAGTGGAGAGCAAGGTCTGGCCAGGAAAAAGAAACAATTCTTGTACTTAGAGTACATTTGAAAAGCTTATTTCAGCAGGCAGCATGCTACACACCTACAAGTTTCATCTCAGAGATTCAGTATTAATGTCCTTTTTTATTGGTTCCTTACTTGAACATATCCTAAATTTTGTAGGTACAGTACATTTACCAAGCAAAGGAAAATTAATGAGGTTTGCCCAGGTAAATCCCATTATTTTCCTATTACTCAAATAGACATTAAAGTAGGAGATACATGAGATGACACACTGTATTAGCTGCTGTGGAAAACAACTGTCAATGAATGCTCAATTTACTGAGTGGACATTAAAAGTGCTCCAGAACTGCCAATAACAACAACAGAGTGGCAAGTCTTGACAGCAGAAAAGCAAACCAATCGATCTAAAATGGTAGACACAGAAAGCAACCTAGTATTAAAAAGAAACTTGAGCAAATCAAATAGATTGGATTTAAAAGATTATGATTCCAACACCAGCTATAATTTACAGGTATAATTCAGATTGTATGTGTTATTCAAGGCACCAAGACCTTCCAAATTAAAACTGCAGGAGTGTCTCACTACAGAAATCATTCTGGTTCAATTAAAAGAGAGGATGAGTGCTGTATTGCGAGGACCTAAGTAATTTTTTTGCACTACTCTTACTACTCCAGCAGATCTGTAAACTGAGAGCAACACTAGGGAAGAGCTATTATGAAGACACCACCTCAGAGAGCAAACCAAAAGGCTTTTCCAGAAGTGTTATCTGTGTATTTCTGCATGGAACAAAAGCCCTGGCTTTCACAAACAGCCAAAGGGTGACTGTTCACAAGCAGCCAAAACTTGCCCCTTTGTGCTTTTGCAAAATTTCACCTACATAACACATACTTTGCTAAACTCAGTGAAGAAAGGATCCCACGCAGAAGGTTCCACCTTATTCCAAGGATCCTGGGAAATCATGGAGTCCTGAAGCAGCACTAGGACTGATGCATATCTTGTGATTTCTCACAGGATTACGCAAAGAGCGTCAAGAGGAGGAAACACAACTTCAGAATTGGTGTCAAAGTTCAGGAATAGATCATAGCAATCACAGCCTGAGGAAAAACCACCCTTCCAGCAGTACTCCTGAATGGAAGCGACCCCTTCCCCCAGGCTACCCCCTCACTGCTCAGACCTTGTTCCCTGCCTCCTATCCACACCCTGGCCCAGCAGCATCCTCTGACAGACTCGTGTGTTCCCACATCAGCCAACACAATGACTTACAGGAGGAACTAGCCCAGACGTGACAGTAACTCGCCTCTGAAGCACAAGGGACAGCTTGTACCTCTCAGAGCTGCCATTTCCTAACATCAAGAAGTAATTAATCTAAGCTGACTTCCATCATGGCGTGAACAGTTTGCCAACAGTTACCACATAATATTATGTTAGAAATTATACATGTTCAACACACTGGAGATGTGCCTAAGGCATTAACTGTAAATGGTATTTTTCAGCAGGGATGTCTATGTGGGCATGCACACTAGAGCAAGAAAAGCCCTGACAGTCATGGATTGCACAACGGTTTCCATAAACAGAATTTTCTGTTGAGAGCTTTTCTCACTGCTGTACTAAAGTTTTCCATGTTTGGCCTTGGTAAAAAGGAAAATTACTCTAAATACTTCAGGACTGAAAGAACTGCTCCCATCTCAAATCCATCACCAGGGAGAGAAACAGGAGACTGATTTCACTGTGTTTGTTCTCATCCCAGATTTACTTCAACACATGGTACTTTCCCCATTTTCATCTTTCATCTTTGATTCTTCCATTCCCAAAATATTCACTGAGGTAAGGTTTATGCAGATGGATAAACATCTCTGAGCAGCAGGAAGCCCTGACAGTGCCTGGAATTACCTGGTACATCTGGGGATGTACCATAAACTGAACCTTCATAAACTGAACTTTGCAAAGTGTGGGCATGTTCAGAAAGGCTGGGCATCAGCTTACGCCCTGCCTTTTTGTATTTTGAAGCCTAGAAAATCTATAGCAGGCATTAAACTTCACATTATGTAGATGTGCTAGGGAGAATAGAAGAGCAGCAGCAGCGGCAAAATTCCTAAGTATGCACAGATCATGGTAATCAGTCTGAAGCATTATTAGCTAAATTTAGTGCACTGGATGAAATTCATTCGTGGAACCAATTCCTGCCCTTCCTATTGCCTAAGCTGTTATTTCCTCAGGTAGTGCATAAATGCTATGATGGCATTTTAAGCAGTGTGATTTCACACTGAAACATTTCCACAAGTCCTGTGAGGTATGAAGATCTATTGGGCTGTTTCAATTTGTTATGTTCAGGAGGCTTTCTCCAGAAAAAGCTCACAACATGAGGGAGATAAGCCCCAAGCAAGGGAAAGTATCAGTCACACGCACAGAATAAAGTTTTCCCTTTACAATCTGACATTATCTGCTTAGGATGAAATACAATCTATGCTATAATCTGTTTTAAGCATTAGGAAAACAAAAGCCCAAGCACACACATTAAATTGCTATCAAGAGGAAAATCCATATTATACAGGTGGCAGGTTTTTCTAACAAAGCATTTAGAAGAGCAAAGTATGGAAAACACCAATGCCTTCTTTCAAATACTTGCAAAAAAGGTTAAGGAATATAATAGGCAAAAGAGGAAGAAATATTAGCACACAACCACATAAGCTAAGGTGCAAAGCATGTTAATTAGTGTATTATAATGACTTCTGACAGTTTCACATAATGCCTTTTCATCAGCATACTGTTTCAATTACACATTCTCCGCTTCCCACATTAAAACCAGCTTCACGATGATTTTTCACCTGCTGCTTCAGTATTAAGTTTAAGCCCCATGTCCTCCAAGAAAATAATTTTATTTTCCTAAAGTTACTCAGTGATTCCTTCAAGAAACACAAGGGAAAACATTCTTCTGCTTTGTGAAAGCATAAAAGGGAGGGATATGTGATAATGTAGTCTACCTCGTTATCTCCAATACCATGATCCTCCATGCTGCACAAAGCCCTTGGTTAGAAGCAAATCATGCAGCTCAGAGGTGAAGCACACTGGAACAGACACCTTAAATCTGGATTAACTTTCCCCAAATACTGAATAAATGATCACAGAATGACAGATATGCTGAGTTGGAAGAAGAAACCCAGAAGGATCACAGAGTCCAACTCCTGGCCCTGTACAGAATAATGAAACAGTCCTTTTTATTTCCCCTGAACATCTATTAAACATGGAACCAAACATTAAGACAAAAGTCTGGAAGGCTGATCTACTAACAATATAAAGGTTGTTTGATATTTCATTACTAGTGACCAAATAGGGAAATTTGTACCTCCTGATTTATTTTTATAAACTCGTGCTTTGAGGAATCACAAATAAGAAAATACAAAATGAATGCACAGCTAGATCTAAAGCCTTTATAAACTTTAAAATGCTGGATTCATTCATTACTGCCACGGAAATGAGGCACAAGGAAGGTGGAAGACTGCCGTGCTCCTCTGCTTGCAAAACCAAGCAGGGCACCACGATGTCAAGCTGCAATTCTGCGGGCAGTGTGAACGGATTGAAGGAGCACAACTCCAAGGCAGATCCCTACAGCCACACACAGGAGCATGCTCTGACAGCAGATCTGGGCCATGATGAATGGGTCTCCTCCCACACACGCCTCTGAGCTCACTCTGGGGAGAGGCAGCCACTGGAGGACGATGATTGCCTCCAGGAAACAATCTTTCCCATCCCAAACTGCACAGGACACACCCTAGCTCCAGTCATGGTCTGGCTGGAGGAATTTTTTCCATGCACTCATAGATCACTCTGTTTCAACAAGTCTGGTACATTCTTCCTCCATCTACTGCTGAAAGGTGCCAGGAAACCTGTAAAGCAAGTTGGGATTTTTAGCAGGGGCTCTGCCACTCCACTAGTAGCTCCAGAGGTGCCCAGAGCCTGACAGGATTTGGTGTTTGGGGCACGGGCAGAGCAGGCACACAGGGTAAACAATCTTGCTCACTTAATGACAGTTTACTCTAGTCACCTTCAATATACCCACATTTTCAACCACTAATCCACTCATTTTATGAAACAGTCACATAGTAAGAAAGCTCTTGACACAGAGCCACAAAAACTCCTCCTTGAAATTTTCATGCAGCAACTCATTACCCAATTATTCCTCTTCCTTTTAGATCTCACTGAATTTTAACAAGGAAAATGGCAGGGAGCTAAGAGGCAATGTTTTAGCCTAAATTCTGTATTTGGTCAAAGTTCTAAATTCCTCTTCTCCTCTGCTCCTTCCCTCCCATTTAAGCCCTTAATTCAAGTTTGTACAGCCAGGGTGACACTCCCAGGCAATGCAAATGCATACTTGGAGCATCTTCCATCAAGCAATGCACCCATGAAGCAGCTGCAACCATTTCTTAAGGCATTTGGATGCTTGCAGCAATCACAGACTGCCAGAATGAATTTTCAACCCCAGGCACACTTTAAGCAAGAGTCTTCAGGCGCCCCAGTGCCTTTTTGCTTTTTTATAGGAAGAATTATTTAACATCCAGACCTTCCCACGTGCCTAGTGCCCATGCACTCATTTTGCAACCTCTCTGAAAAAGCTTCTAGTAAGATCTTAAATCAGCACTGGAGTGCTTAGAATTAGTATGTATTAACAGATTTAGGTAATGAAATTTTAAGCTACTGAAGCTTATTATTTTCATCCTCAAAAATCTATTCATGTAAGTGCAGTCACCTTTTAATTCAGAGCAGAAGATTTGAGATTTAAATGTAGGTTCACTTGAAGTGAGTTTAGCACACAAAAAGTGACAGGAGTTGGAATACAGCTCTTTTGTGAACTGAAGAAAAAGAAATGAAAGAATAGAAGCAGCAAACAAATTACAAGACCTGTCAACCTTGTTAGATATAATGTTGAGAGCAGTAGGGATGAATGGGGACTTCCCACTTCTATGCCTATCACAAACAAATGAAAATATATGCATGGTTTTGAATAAGGTATTTAGGAAGTGACAGATAAGTCTTAGGAAGGCACATTTGCTTTCCCTGCTGAGAAAATAACATATCTCAATAACACCACTTCCTTTCAAATTCTTCGGGACAACGAATCACAGAGGGCAATTTTAATTTATTTTGACTGTTTACTCTGTGTTGACAATTTGAATTGGTAGCTTCTGATATTCTGCTGCAGGAAGCAGTTTGAAACATGACAGCTCAGGCTGCAAAGAATTAATACCTTCAAAATTATACATCTCTTAACCAACTGTCTTTTTTTCCCAGCTATTCCAGCCTTAATTTCAGCATTCCAGTTTGCATTTCTTTTGTTCAAAATGACATCCCAGAATGTTATTCTTTCCACTGGTTTGGAATTGCACACGTGCATTAAACATGCCTGGGAAAGCCCAGAAAAAATTACAAGAAAAAAAATTGTAAAATTATTTGACTGTCAAGAAACTCCAGTCCTTCAGAAATACCTGTGTTCATTTATGTATTTGGGAAATTCCTTGGTTTTAGATTTCCATTGTTTGAAGAGCATGACCATATATGCTTTATGAACACACACACACTCGATGCCATGCACAATATGGAAACAGATTTACACAGACAGCACATTGAACTCCACAGCAGCCATTTTAGAAAAGGCACAAGCCAAGGTAAGAAAATCAATCTCAGATGCATAAATATGGATTGTGACACTGCCAACACCTAAACCAATTGTTGTTAAATGTCACGAGAAAACTTGCAAACTACATTAAGCTCCCCAAAAGGCTTTACAAGCAAAAATCCTTCATCGCCACTTCATTCAGGTTGCTAAATGACAACTTCAGAGGGTAAACTGAACTTTTTCTCACAGAAAGTCTCAAACAACAAGCCCCATTCCACCTCTCAGGCAAGAAACTAATTTTTTTTAATGATTCCATTCCTTTCTCTAAGTAGAAAAAGTACGCCCTACTATTAGCTTGCTATTGTCAAGTAATCTGAAACGTATAGGAATGTAAAATTAAAGCTCTCACAAAACTGACATAAGCTTCAAAAATCATTCCACATCACTTGAGGATTCCTGCTTCACTAAGTTTTATTGTTCTCCGGTCTAGTTAATCTTCTGATATGTAATGGTTATTGTTCCATGTATTCTGAAGGCTTATACTTAAGCAGGAATGTGGGAATGGTTGTGTAGGTAACTCCAAAATCAATCCCATTAGAGTAAAAAAAAAAAGAGATTGATGCCAAAACGCCTCTCTTACAAAGATAAAATGTAAATGCTCTAGAGAAAGTGAAAACAGCTCCTCAGGGAATTGTTAGGAACTGGGCAAAAGAGCAATGCAAACGTTTCATTAGTCAAGTAGGAACTTGAAGGAAGAGAACTGGGAGTGCTTGTGAGAACAGCACAGCCCTGCCAGCACGGGCAGCACCAGAGACACCACTGACCTTGCATGAGCATGGAACGTCAATAAAGTAAAAGGAAACAGATAAAGATCTGTGCGTATAAAGTATATGCCATTTTTATTCCTTAAAGGATTTAATAAATTCCACAAGTCTCCAGGAACATAAAGATAAGCCAGCTGCTCATGAAGGGCAAAGCGCTATCAGTTTTCAAACCAACTCCACTGAGTTTAGGAAGGACTTCAGGGAGAAATGGCATTTAATAACATCTCTCGCTGCTCCTAAAACACAGAGCTGCTTCCTAAATGGGAGCCATAATTTAACCTTCTTTCCTGCAGAACACTGTCCTCAAGAAAACATTTCAAAATGAAGAAGGAAAACCAATTTACTTGTCTCTTCCGCAGCTTGTTTGTTAGGACTGAATTCTCCAAACACTACCATTACATTCTGAATGCATTAACTATGACTGATACTCAGGAAAAAAACCAGCAGTTTACATTAATGATCTGCCTTAATTTCTTTGATTTTCAAAAATTTTAATATAAGAAAATATGAAAATGTTAAGGCTGTTCAGCTGGAAGAGGAAAATTAGAAGGATAAATATAACACAGGCTCTTTAATCCAAACATTTTCTTTAAAATAAATTCCACCTTCAAGCTTCATTTACAATCTCATTTGCACAGAGTTGCCAATCCTGATTAGCCCGAATGAACTCCCTAAACACGAAGGTGAAATCTCCCAGACAGTGATATAGCAGGAGATTAGAACACCTGCAGACATCCAGTGTGCTACAAGAGACTTTCTTTTTACTTGGAATTACCCTCAAATGAATACCTTCAAACATGAATGTACAAAAGAAGGGAACTCACAATCCATGGTTAAACAGAAACTTCGCATTTTAAAGCTAAAGAAATGCATTCTGTTTGAGACCAAAAGCTAAGAGACAAAGAAGTTGCTCTAGCTTTCAAAAACAGTGATCCTTTAAAAAGGGAGAAAAGCATGATTTCTACCAAAGTCTCAAAATACTTTTAACAGGAGTTAGTCCCAAGTGATGTTACAGGCAAGATACAAAAATATTTGCTCAGCCCACAAGTGGAACACATAATTCCCCATGAAGACCCCAAAATACAACCCTCTAAAAAGCCAGAATTGCTTTTAAAAAACCCAAACAACTGATAATTTTAAAGACATTATGTATATTGTGAGACTGATCGCAAATGAACACTAGGGTCATGAAAGTAAGAAATAAAGAAGGTAAGAAAGAAAGTAATAAAAAAAATTCACACCCAGCAAATCTTCACATGCCATCTATTCCAGTTGATTATGGCATTTATTTGGTCAAGTATTCACAAGTTAAAACTCTGTGTTTAATCATAGTCTGGCCTGTTATAAAGCATTATGTCTTAAGACTTTATTTGATCAGAAGGCAAGCTTAGACTAGTTCTTGCAACTTTGAGAAATTACAGTCAACCATTTCTCAATATCTGATAGGCAGGAAGAAGAAGAGATTAATTTTAAAATGGGTATGGTTTGATAATTGATACACAAGCCATGTTTCAAGAGCTGTGATTGGTAAAAATGAAGGGAGATTCTCTGAATGTATAGAAGAGACTATGGCACATACTCATGTCAGAAAAAATATACATGTCTATTATCTTTTTAATGCATATTTTAAAACAAGGTAACAGATGAAAAACAGATGAAGAATAAAATACCCAATAAAATACCCATGAAAACACATAACAATAATACTGAGAAATCACCATTTCAAGTGACTGTGCAAGAAAGTGCTGGAAAGATGAAGAAAAGCATGAAGTAGAAAAATGCAGAGGTAGGAGAAGGCTGATATACTTTCCAGGAGAAGCATGTAAAGAAGCAACTGTAGTTAATTGTACACTGTTAATTGTATGGCTGCCATTCCACCAGTTTGGACACTAAAGGTGCAACATATACTGGATACTGGGGTTGGAGCCAAATCACAGCTCCTGATGTTGAGCATCCAGATCCTGTAAGCCAATAGAGGTGCTTTTATGATTTAAAACATAAAAATTTTAAAATTTTGGTAAATATATTGTTATCCCAACATCAACAACACATCCTCATTACAATTTCTCCAATAAAAAACATAATAATTCAAATTAGCATTGTCACTGGTTTGTATTAAGGAAGGCCTGAAGGGAATAGCTAAAAGCAAAGCCCTCCTTTAAAGAAAAACATTTAATTCCTCTGCCATAGGCTGGAACATATGTTTGACTGGTTAGATAATAGGGAAAAGTGAGGAAAAGTGTGGGAGGGGAACAAACATGTGTTTTGCACATGAGGCTAAAAGGGGGACTACCTTGGAAGCATTTATTTCAGGGCTCAGTGCAAGCAGCCCTGCCTAAAGCTCTCCCAGGTTTGAAGACTCTGAATTCACTCCCTAAAAAACTACACAGATTGGGAAACCATTCATTCACCCTACAGGGGTACATCAAAATCTTGGACCACTGAAAAAACACAAGATAGGGACTTACCACACCTGCCTCTAATACGAAGCACCATTTATTTTATAAAATAGGATCCTTGGAAGGAAGCAAATTAGATAATGGGTTACAGAGCAATTGATTATGCAGTTCTGATTCAAGTCCACGTAGAATAGGAGTGACAGAAAATTATTACCAAATTATGCCAGCTCAATGGATTACTCAAACTGCTCTAATACCCTCAGTTAGTCCTCACTGGGTATCATTTAGATACAAAAGTCACTTCCACAGTTGGAATTAACTCAAAGAATACCTTTAGAGCACAGAATATTCCAAAAACTGATTGTTCCTTTCTTACTCAAAAAGAGCCTAATCAGAGTTGGAAACTTTCTCCTTCCCATGGCTCTCATGTCAGTCCATGTGTCTGTCTAGTGTAGCTTATACACACGGTGGAGTATTGTTTAATTTTAAACAAGCACTTAAATTCTTCATCCCTGCAGGCATGAGAGTGACTCTGAGTAGTTTGGGAGGAGCAGTGGAACAAGCTCAAGCTACGATTTCTTCATATGCTACAGCCAAACACAACACACCAAGCAGCATCACAACATGTGAAAAAGGCCAGAGCCCCCAGCTCTTTTGTGTATGAGGTGAGGGTTTGTTCCACCTTAGAGGATTTCCTTTCAGAAATGCTGTGTCTGCATTACAGGGGATTTACTCATTCATGTTTACTCATTTCTGATTCATGGTCACTGGGCCTCTAAAATATTGTTGCTAAAAAAAAAAAAAAGACAAAAGAAGTTCTTTCTCATTTTCAGCCTCACCCTCTGTCTATGATCACAAGGGATTCTCTGACCCATGAACTAACTGCTCTTTTTGACACAACCAGCTGGTAGGAAAGCTAAATAAAGCATTGTCTCAAGCCAACAACAAAGAGATGTAATAAAAAAAGAGAAAGGAAATCTTTCTGTGGTTTTAGAGATCTTGAAGTGTTACAAGTTACATTAACTGGAAAAAAGTTTTTGGGAAACATAGAGGGAACACCAGATACTCCAACTGAAAAATTCAAGTTCCATACAGAAAGAGGACTCATGGATGTGTAGGTGCAAAAGGACATCCATGTATCTGAAAGACCCAGAAACCTCCACTGGGGATTTTCTGCCTCTTCTCTGATGCCTTTGAATTCCCCATGGTGGGAAACCTGTGTAATACAAGTTTTCTTTACTTCTAACCTAATTATTCCCAAGCTAACATAGTGATAGTCCATAAGCAAGACAGGAAATAAATATTCTTTAGGAATGAATCACACCAAGAGGGGAGGGTTTATGTCCTGTAAAAAACAAGCACATAGCAGGGATCTGGCAGTTCTGGAGCCTTATATCCTTCCTTTGGCTAGGGCCAAACCTTCAAAGGCAAAACTCACTCTCAGAAATTGGTTTTCTTTGCAAAGTGTAAGATGGTGATCTGCAGTGACTTGTTTTACATATTTGTTTTGTTCAACTCTCTAAAGTGAAAGAAATCCTACAATATCCATGGCCTCCCAGTCAATTTTGCATTAACTTCACTTTCAGCTTCTAATGAATAGGGCTGTATTGCAACAAACTAACTTTAAATGAAGTCTTCCCTGGGACCATTTCTGCTTCATTTTGTGGAAAAAAAAAAAGTTGCTTCAAACAAGATTACACCTCTGACAGGATTACACCTGACATAAATGCAATCTTTTCCTTGAGTGAATTGTGATTTTCAAAACAGAGCTTCCAGATAATGAATTTTTACATTACATTTGACATTTACAAACTACACGCTCTTAATAATGCATTACATGACATTATTTTGTGTCCATGACACCTCTCAGAGTCTCAAGGGTTTTTTTGCCCCCTCTCTGTGTTACATATAAACACACGTGAAGCTTCCCCAATTCTGTTGGAGGATGAAAATTGAATAATGCAGCTATTAAAACAAAAAATGCTTCAATAGGAGCTGTTGTGTTCATGGGTACTTCAGTTTATAGTCTTGTCTTGATGACCTGCTGTTTACAGTCCAGGAAGACCATGAGATACTCAAACAATATTCTTATTGTATTCTTACTTTCTCAAAACCAACCCACATGTTTTAATTATAATGGAAACATTGTATAAAATTATACTGAAAGTGTAGTCAGAAAGTTACAAAAAGAAAAAAAAAGTGATCCAGACAGAGATAGCTATAATCAGATATCAAAGGGGTTATTTTTAGTGTTGCAAAGCATTTTACATTTATGTATTTATTTATAAGCCTTGGAAAGCTACCAGCTATTTTTATTGAAAATCTAAATAGGAAGCATACTTAGAAGAGCGCAGCAATGCTCCAACACATTGTCATGTTAAAATATGAAGATTGTCAGATATTTCTCTGTCCACCTCTCTGATATATCACTAGGAAATATGAGAATTCAGACCACTGTGTTAAAGGAAATTCATAATAACTCACTTTCCCAAGGAGCCAGAAGAGAGTCATATCATGACAAATAGCTAAGCAAGAGTAGGTAAGAAGATGCAATCCAAAGTTGGTGACAGTTGTTTAATTAATAATGTCTTCTAGCTGCTTACTGCATAAATTATATGATACAAATTATACTCACCAACAACAAGGGCAGAAACAGGCATAAAAAGTTAATGTTGGGAGTATTAGATCTTTCATGAACACAGTTTCCTCCTAAACCTAGTCCTAGAACTATTACCAGTTTCTTGGAGTACTGATGAGTCCTTTAAGTCACAGTTTGGGTTTTCTGTTAACAATTAAATACATCCACAAAAGTCTAAATCCCAGATCAGAGTGACTGCTGTGCCCTGCAGATGATGGATTCCAAAGCTCCTCTGTATTCCCAGCAGTGAAACTTCAGTCCAAGTCCAGCAAGCTGAGAATCCTGTGCTGCAACCATTAAAAACTTCTCTAAATAGTTTGTAAATGGCTGAAATGAGCCACATCCAGAATCTAGTTTTTCTTTCCAGCTAATAACCAAAAAGATATTGCCATCTATGCAGAGGAGAAGAAATGGTACAGCACTTGCAAGCCATGCAATGGTGCAAATAATCTGCAATCCTGACCAGCTTGCACAGAGCTATGGACATAAAGTAACATAAATGTGAACCTTCCATCACTTGCTTTGGCTTTTTTTATGTTTGAAAAAGGTTAAAAAAAAAATCACTGATGGCAACTCAAGAATCTTCATAAACATCATCAAGAAATCACAATTACCAAAAAAGGAAGAAATGCATCTGAGAATTATAGGAAATGAAAACAAATTATAATAAAAGAAAATAAAAATCCCTAATGAATGGTCCTCAACTTGAATGAAAAGTTAAACAAAACTTGAAGAAAATCTGTGTGAAGGCAGTATTAAGGGAGATGCTATCAGAAACTAGAAGGGGGAACAAATTTCTAGTGCTGAACAGCAACAACAACAAAAATCCACGTGAATTTCATCCCCATGCTTGAAGGCAAAACCGCCTGAATGATGTTCTCTTTTCACCAGTAGTGAAACAGCATTCTCAATATATAAAATAATACCAATTTTACTTCTTATTACTATCTGATTAGTCAGTATTAAGATTCCTTCCTACAGCAATTAAAACATTATTTATACCCTATAGTCTCACACCTGCTGTTTTCTTCCTAAAGAGAAATGTTTCACCTGCTTGGCCTTAGTTTTCACCAAAAAGTAACTATCCTAAGTACACAGATCAAAACATTGTTACATGGAACAGCCTCAAAATTCCTCTGTTGAGTGAAACAAAGACCTTTTAAAAATCATTTTACATAACCTTCTCATCCTATCTACTTAAGTCTGGTCTAAAGCAATGACATTACAGATGAAGAACTCACACAACAGTCCTGCTTTTTGTCTGTATTATTCCTTCAAAATATCATCAGAAAAAAAACCAACACCAAATTAGTAACTTTAGACCTCAACTGCAAGGTTTGTGGGTAAGTGAAGAAACTCCAAAAAAATCACAGCACCTTTCAGATTCATATTATTCCTTCTGCTTTATTTCAAAATAGTAGAAAGAAAATCTTTATTTATTACTTATGATCTGATTACTTCCATTTGCAAATAATTTGTCATATTTTTGGCTGGGTGATGTGCAGTTTCAGCACAAAAAGAAATCCTATTCTTTGCTTTCAAGAAAGAAAATGAGGCTGTACTGTTTTTAAAACATTCCAGCTACAATCATATAATTATTATTAATCTGAAGGAATGATATGAAGGTAATGACCTCTGAGGGGCTCCAATTTTAAACCTTTTTGCTACTCCAGGGAAACAGAGGATCAGCAGTTAGTGTTCTGATTCCAGCCCCAGGCCTGTGCCAACACACTTTATAAGCTAAATCCAGGTTTGGGAGACAGACTGCATATTTTTCAGAGACTAAACCAGCATAAATCACAAAGTGCCAACACACTATGAGGTTAATGTTGTGTTTTACTACAGTAAGCAATTTCTATCACCATTTAAAATGAGACAAGCAAAATTCAGGCAGACAAAATCTCATGCATCAAAGATTAATTTTCAGGTACTGAGCACTGGCTTTGGCTACTGAGGGAACATATTAGAGTGGGAGCAGCAACCACTGCACTTAAAGGAGTATAAATATCTCCATTCTAACCCCTTCTCCTTGTCAGCTCACTGTAGTGATGGGAATTTTGTTTATTTTTCATGCAATTGACTTTTCCATCTTTTTATTATTTGAGTAAAAAGGACCAAGTACACCCAAGTATGGAGGAAATAAAATATATTAGCCTTAAGGGGCACAACGCCCTTCTCCGGTGCCAACATACCTGAGCAATGACTCTCCACCACCAGTGTGGAAAGGCATATTCCAGCAAATTATTTTGCACCTAATTAGAAGACACTTTAAATAGTACCTCACACATAAATTAAGCATTAGCAAAGTGTTTACACCTGGTAACTCACTCTCTGTTCCATCAAGGGGGTTTCCAGACAGTGCTGGATGTTCATGCCAAGCAACTGTGATAAACAGTGCAGGCTGCTGTCCCCAAAACACCACTCTGCAAACTCAGTTCTGGGACTGCTTTCAGTAACACTGAAAATCAGACCTTTGCAGGAAATGAAGCTGTCCAGAATTACAAAAGTAAAGCCAGGGAAGGAAATTCATGGCATCAGGTTTCCACCGCCTGCTATTACAACATATTAACACACACATGGTATTTTTGCCAATGGTGGGCCCAATTACTGAGCAAACGGCTCAGGGCTCCTCTAAAATTTCTCAGTGCCCACTTCTACCCTGGAGTTCAGTATTCAGTGACCAGACTACAACAAGCAATGCCCAGAAGTGGAGGATTTAGATTTAGCAGTGAGGATCGATAGTAAAACCTTTCCTTTAGCCACAACACATACATTTGTAACCAAACAATTAGATGTGAAACGACAGCTTCCAGCAGAGCCTGCCATGAGTTAACCACAGCATGACATTGCAGAGAACACTGACAAACACACACTTGGGTCCATTCACAAATTAAATTTTAAAGAATCTATCCATTAAAAAAAAATGTCTATGAGCTAGGCTCAAATCCAAGGACAAAGACTGTATACTCTTGTGATGGAGGATTCTTGCTGATTCATAACCTCTGGTAGCTACAGCACTTGTCCCTTTTATTCCCAAACTGATGACAGAGCCTGCACAGACTTGGAAGAGAAAGAGATGTTTGAACTTGTTTAGCTGAAGTAAATAAATGCATTCCCCATCATCCCCAGGAGTCCCAACTTCTCCATTTTCAGAGGTGTGTGGGGGTGTATGTAAAGAGGAGACAAGATACACAACTTTACAATAAACCCTCTCTAAAATCTAAGGAGGTTTTAGGACCAAAAGTAATCATTAATACTTCTCTTCTGACAAATTGACAGTATAGGCATGTATGTGACTGTTCATGGTGAATACAGCAGGTCATTAAGATGACTGGAGCCAATTAGATCAAATTAAAACACAATAAAGGCATGACTTCACTTACTTTCAGAATGGTCTTAAATACATAATATGATCTTATTAAAAAAAACCTTTGTAACCCAGAAACCACTCAGAAGAAAAACATACAAATATGTGGTAAGTGGTTTTGTTGGCTATAAAGAAAACCTTTCCCAAAGGAAACTGAAAAAGAAAAATATCTCTCAAGAAAAAGGGGTCTCAGATCTTTGATTAGTATTAACTTGTTCTGCTTAATTTTCAAATTGGTTTTTAATGTATCATCAATGACAATGATTTAAAGGGATGACAAAGTGCTGCTGCAGCTCAGGAAATCCTGTGTTTCTCCAGCTATATATTGCCTTCTCAGGAGGTGTCATGCAGTTTGGGCACATGGCTGACAAAAATGTGAGGCTACTCAACTAAAATAAAGAGTAGAAATACATCCCTGCTGAAAACTACCATAAATTTTATGAGTTTATATGCTATTAATGATTGTGTCACCTTAGGCTGTATCTTTTTAACTGAAACTTCATCAAAATGCCATCAAATGATTCATCAATTGTGGGAGAAGATCAAGCATCTTGACCAACTGAGAGTTAGTAGCCAAGTCAGTCTTCTCCAAGGAATCCTGTCTTGTCCACATGTTGTTCACTTTTACATCTTCCTAATTTCCAGACATATTTTCAATTCCCAGACTTAAACTTTTACCAGAATAAATAAGGAGGTAGCAAACGGAACAACCATCAGAACCATGCAGAGGAAAACAAAATTTCAAGCCTTACATACCAGATATTTAGAATAATTTGAAACAAAACATGTATTGTTTTATAAACAAGGTAATAAAAATCAGTAAGCAAATTTCTTTGTGGAATCCTGGAAATCTGAAAAATTCCCTTGAACATTATATACCCCACGCTTCCAACTGGTCAGTTTTGTAGTGCAGTAGAGTTTTGGAGTTCCATTTCTGCATAAATCAACCTTTTAATTAAAGCTCTGCAACTGATCTCAGAGAAAATTAGGAGATTTAAAAATCAGTACCATTACAGCCTTACTTGAAAATAATACCCTGCAAATACTCATCTTTTAAAGACTGAAAATTATGTCGACATAACAGAAGCACACTTTTTAATCTCTACTTTTTAATCTGCACTTCTTAATCTGATTAAACAAATTTAAAAGAAGATTCCTCCTACTGTGTTTAATACTAGCACTTCTCCTAACTACTTATTTCACAGCAGGAACTGTCTCTGAGAGCACATTCACATTATTACTCCAGGCTGATCTTGGACCAGAAGGCTTCCTATATATGCTATTTACTCAGGGACTGTGCTTAAAGCACTAAAAATGTCAAGCAAACAGAAAAAAATTTCTAAATATTATAGATTTATTATGAACATAAACCATTGTATTAGAAACTGCCTAGCAAGGTGTCTCTACCAAAAGTCCACCTTTTAGATTTACTGATGGTTGGTTCTATCCCGTATTAGAGGCTGTAAGATTTTATTTTCCTAGATTTAGGACTTTTACTATCAGTCATGTTTCAGAAAGAGAAAGAAATTGTTACTAGACTTGGCAACAATAGAAAAAAGTTAGTTTGGGGGTCCTTTTCTGCCTAGGTCAGGGTACCACGTGCCTGTGCTGGTTTTCAATTGTTTTTAGGCCTGTTAAATACCAGGCAGAATGGGACTCTAATTTCTAATGTGTCCTGACAGGGTCTTTTTTTATAGTGAACCTCTGCAGCAGATAACAATCCACAAAGCTGTTATGGACCCCTCGTTCCAGCCATAAACACAATTTACATCCAGACCATTTTCTGCCAGCAGAGCCAACTGAGACTATTAATCAAATGAGAAAGAAAACAAGCATTAGTAGAGCTTTAAACAGATACTGTTCATCTGTTATTTAAAGCATGTCAGTATCAGAGTACTGCTCAATGTTTGAAGATCAGCTGTACAATATTTAGAATGAACTGTTCTTTAAAAGGAACAACAATATGAAGTACAGAAGTTAAATAATTGATGATCAGTCTGGGACTGATTTAAAACAAACTAACAAAAAGCACTGCCTTTTTCAGCCCTCCAGAGGACTATGGAAACTTGGGTGCCTGCATAGGTGTTTGCTGAAAAACAACAATAGATGACATCAACCAAATTATGTATTCTGCAAATAACTTGGTTGGCATTTGGGGGGGCTTTGTGTAGGCTTTTGCAGTACAGGAGGCAGATGGTGATTACACTGATTTCTGTAAAACTGCACTGAATGTTACATTAACTGGTAATTACAAAACTTGGTTTGACTTCCTATTTTCAAACAGAATACTTTTTGGCATAAAAAGGTGTATATCTTAAAAATTTCATAAAGAAACATCTCCAGACCACAGACATGTTAAACTTGGTCTGTTCACATTATTACAATAAAGAGCTGAGGAAAATTATTAACTACTGTATGTATTCTCTCTCTGAACAGTCGCTGTTACTTGTGCGCTTCACAAACTGATTTCTGACTCAGATTCACCAAGAACAAATCACAGAACACCAGCCTATACACTAAATCTTTGCATTTTTCAGTCAGATATTATTTTTTCAATTTTTCCACTATGAAGAAGTTATTTGTCAGACATGTTCTTGTTTAACCTAAGTAAATATAGCAAAGTACTCAATAAAAATACAATAGATCATAAAGGAGATGGCCAGAGTGGTTTTTATTTACCAACTGCTACCTTCCTAACAAAGCATACCTTCCTTTCGGTGCCAAACTTAATCCCAGCTTCCTCCAAGTCATTTATAAAACAAAGCAATATGCTGCACAATTTTTGAATACTAAACCTTTTTTACTATGAAGTCCTTGCTGAAGCCCAAGTCCTGCATCAGACAGCGCACACAGGCTGCTGCATCCCAGAGCAGCTTTGCTGAATTCAGCAAACTGCTTCCAACCAAAGCATTTCACGATCAAGAACTCGAAATGGGAAAATCCCAGGGGTAGGAAACAAAATTGCAACATTCTAGAATTCTGTTAAATAACAAAAATACCCCGCCCAAACACAACAATTCATCATGCTAAGAAATGCATTTTACATTTACTATAATTGTTTGTCCAACTACAGTCACAAGAAGAACAGACAATAGAATAAATAATTCACAACTCAAAAAAGTGTTAACTGATTATTGTAGTTGTTCCCCTATCCACAAACAGATCAATGAAAAGCAAACTGCTTGTCAAAGCTGGAAGTTAGCAGTCAACCATAACCTTCAGCAAATTGCTGGCACACAACCTTGCCTCACAGCAGATCTGGATGGGAGAGTCTGGACCTCCTTTCACAGCCCTGCTTTCCTCAGGAAAGGCAAATGCAAAATAGTTCCCACAGTTAAACTGTCATACCATTAAGACAAAGTGACAGAGAGTGACAAAAGAAATCCAGAAGCTTTACAGCTCTCTAAAATATGAAACCAGTCTTGACTGCATGATCACTTGCAGATGAATGGTTTAAAAAGTACAATAATATAATGAGCCCACAAACTAAAGCTTACAGAGGCAAAAGTAAAAGAAAACAACAGCTGGTGAGAATACAAATATATTTCAGGAAAAAAAATTAAAAATCAAGAGTTTTAAATTCTCAGCCTCTGCATGAAAATTTTATGTTTCCCTCCCTGTGCCTGTGGGTGTTAAAGGTATCCTTTCCCCTTCTCACGCTGATGCATGATCAAATACAAATAGACATGGCTTTGAAGCAATTTCAATTTCTAAGGATACTGATTAAGAAGAATATTGGCTTTTCCCCATGCCTGGTTACAGGTTTTATTTCCAACTTCAAGTGATAATGGGTTTTCTAATTGTTTTGTTTATTGTTCCTACACAAAGAACTAAGACTTTCCTATAGCCTTCAAACAGGATCCCATTTTTCAAACCTAACTTAAGCAGTCCCTTGAACTGCTGCAGGATTTAAAGGAGGTCACACCTCAGACATGACTCTTCCTCTTTCTAACACTCGTATCAGTTGCCTTGATACTCTGTATTTCATTTCTAGCACTAAAATACATAGGAGGAATAATGCACCTACTGATGAGCAGCTTTTCTGTCCACCCAGAGTTACTTTTTGGTTAAAGGGGAAGAATTAAACATTAAACACCACCAGAAGAGTAAATCATGATGTGTCATCCAACAATCTCTTTTATGGGAACCTGGTCATGATCTGAGCCATACACAAACCCAAGCTAACTACCACACTGAATCTTCCTCAACAATTTCCCTGACCTCTAGCCAAATTAGCCTTTCAAAAATGACCATTACCATGTGGTAAAACTATATATAAAACAGAGCAAAGTTTTCCCACACACAGAAATTACCTCTGTCGAGGAAATAACTGGAAGTTCTCATCATAGAAAGAGCAAAAAAATTACTGGGAAAACAATTTTTCAATTTACCTTAGACATTAAGGACTACAGGAGCCTAGAGAGATACCTGCTACTGCAGCCAGTGTTTGATTTTACATGACAGTTAAGAGAGATCTAGATATTACTGAATGAGCCATGTTCCTGCTGCAGCCCACAAATCCCAAAAACAACAAAAAAAAAAAGAAGTTGAATTCTAGTTATATGAAGTCTGCAATGCTTTTTGGTATTTGTATCTTCATGTCTCAATATACTATTCTGTAAGATCCTAATTTGCAAAGATTTCCTACTTTTTATTCTCACATAATGGACTGGTCGACCAATGTGCTGTGAAAGTGTTAGTGTTTTGCAAGACAAGCTCCACATCTACACAACACAGCCAACTAACCATCTTCCTACTTGAAATAGGAGGAAAATCTTTGAAAATTCCACTTTCAAAGTGCACAAACATTCCAGCACTGAGCTGCACTCTGTCGAAAGCTAAAGTGTGACAGATGCCTTCACAGTAATTGCCAATCAGACACTACACAGCAGCTGAAAACACAATGCATCACTTTGATCTCCTGGGCCCTCAAAGTATTCACAATCAAGGAATCAGCATGAAGAACATCAAATATGCAACATTTCAAAAAACTGTCTCCGCGGAACTTAAATATGATAATGTATATTTTGTTCATATTTCATAAAGCATTTCCAATCCTTTATTATGCATATGAAAGGATAGGTTCTGGCTTGCAAAAAATAAACATGAAAGATGCTTTATATTTTAGAGACATGTAAGTTTTCATCGCATAACATAGGTGAAATAATCATTTAGAAAAGCCTGAATTGCTTTGAGGGGAAGACACTATTACAGAACATGCTTAATTAAGTCCCACTGCTAATTGTGTAAAATGAATACCCCGTTGAATTAGACTGCAGGGAAATGAACCGTGCACACCAGCAGCACGTGCTGCAAACAAGAACAGAGCAAGGCTTGACTTACATTTGGCAGGTAGGTCGTATCCACAGGTAATTTTGGCCTGTCCAGTCTCACAGCCACTCAGGTTGCGACACTCAGCAACCAAGCAGGGCCCAGCAGCTCGGTGAATGCAGCCATCCACTGCAAAACAAGCCCAGAACCCAGAATTTATTAAAAGCCACTTTTTATGTTGCCTTTACGCATGGTCATAAACATTTACTGCCCATTTTTACACCCACAGCCCAGACCAACTGATCTGTAAGTTGATATCTAAATATATACAATTTTTTCTTTTGATAGAATTAGTCACCGAGTTTTGCAAAAACCACGTTTAGCCAACTTCTGCTAATTAAAAAGCAAACATCCAGAAAATGTGAAGTAGAAGTTTCAGTATTAGAAAAGGATCTTACTGAAGGCTCTAAGAAACTCTAACAACAAATTATGAAAAGAATTTGATCTCCATCTAAATGCCAAACTGTCTTTTACAACATACCTCTGATACTTCTACGACTGTGCAAGTCATTTAGTGTCACCATGCTACTAATGCCTTATATAAAAATTCCAAGAAATAATGCTTATTGTTTTGAAATAGAAAAAAAAATCTACTTCTGAGCTTTTTAAATTTTTCCATTTTTTAAATTTTGCAGTATTCATGCAATATTTTGGAGTTAATTAAAAAATAATTACTGAAGGTTGCAATTGCAGCTAAGTATGCAAGAAAATTTGTAGAGTGCATAGACCTTATTACCCTCAGGAGCCAGCAAAAGAATAAAACAAGGCTGCTGGCACAGCAATTCCGCCCTCTCAACATTCAATCTAAGAAATCATTTACTGTAATTATAGCAAAAGGTTTGAGAAAAAGGCTAGAAAATAATAAAGGAAGCAGTGTATGCATGAACATATTCACTAGAGTAAAGCCCTAATTCAGCAGCAGCTACGGAGTTCAACTAGAAGAAATAATCTTCACATAACTACAACATCAACTCAAAAAGGTAAAATAAACTCAAGTATAAAGGCTAAACAAATAGTTCTAGAGCTAAGGAAGGGTCTGTATAAATATAGTTTAAGATTTATTTCAGATTTTATTTCAGATTTAACTAGTTCAAACTTAGAGCTGTGCCCTGCAGCAGGTTTGAAGCAGTTAAACCAGAAGAGGCTTGGAGAGCCAAGGGGGGGATGGGTTTTTAAGAGATTGACATCACCTGGTCACAGCAGGAGCTGTGTAGCTCCCTACAGGCTCATATTTGGGCAACCCATGGCACTCGGTGTTCCCACCAACCATGCAGGGCCCACTGGGGAAACTCCCTCCCCCGAGATGAAACAATGGCTGTCCTCTCCACCTTAAGGCCATAACTGGTTTTATGAGGTGTTGAGTATTTCCTGAAGTCAGGCAGCCCCAGGTGGGGAGGCAGATAACATCTTCAAATGGATGAAACTCTTTTCTGCTAAGTGTTAAAAACCTGGTTGTCCTTTCTGAGGAGTTCTATACCAGAGTTCATGTTCAGGTGACACAGTAAAATTGGATAAGCAGTTCCTTGCAACACTCCATGCCCATCCTGGTCACTGGTTTTCAAAATGGTTTTTTGTAATACTTTATATTAGCAAAATATACCTACAGAATCATGTGATACGGCACTTTCAATGAAATTTTCTAAAATTGTTTATTGAAAAGACCATGGATGCCAAGCCACCAGCTGCAAGCACATTGCACGTTCTCTGTCCCAAGACACCAAAGCTGCTTCTTCTACCTCAGCTGAACTTTTGTTTTTAACTTACCCAAAATCTCTGCTCAACAGACTTCAAGATGCTACTGCAGGAATAATATTTTGTAAAGGGAAGAAAGAATGCTTGAAATCTATCCTGTGCTCATAATATCAAATTTAATTGTTTTAATCTAATTATTAATGCTTTTCCAAACCAAGCAGGATAAGTAAAGTATGTGCTGAAACCTCAAAATAATTTTATAAGCAGCACCACCACAATCTCTACCAACCTTAGCACTTCCTGAGACACCAACACAAAAACAGCACAGATGCTTAGGAGTAGCACTTTCTCCATGATTCCTTACAGAGGAAGAAATCCTTAGGAATACTGGACAAGGACTCAAGTCCATGCAAGGATTTGCTTGGTGGCTGACGAATCATTCCCACCCCTGAGGTCCTTCCTGTCCCCACCAGCTCAGCACTTTGCTTTGAGCAGTGTCTGTGCAAGGCTCAGCTGCTCTCTCCGCTGCACAAACCAACCTCTTCTTCCTCCAGCTCCATTCACTTTAGCCTAAGTCCAGCTCAGAGCACAGCAAAAGAACAGGAAGGAAGGAAACCATCGCCTCTGCCAGGGAAGTGGAAGCACAGTTCTGCCACTTCAAACCAGTGATGGATTAAAATACCCAAAATCAGCATTCCATGTGTCAGAGCAGCTGTGATCACACAGGGTGTCCCAGCTCCCCATCTATAACCCCTCTCATGTTGTAGGGTGCTCTTAATGCAAATACAGCTATGATAAAGATGGTCTATCAGTAGTTTCCTGATTCCATACATCCGTGTCCAACCTTTATAAGCAAAGAAGCTCCAGGAGGATGAAAGAATAATTGAAAAAAATTGAATTCTTAACAGAGAAAAATCAATTCTATCACAACCAATCCTGACATATGACAGGGAAAATGGAAGACATCTGCCAGAATGGAACAAGTAGACATGCACACTTCCCTTATAAAGGTGGCACAAGAGAAAATGATTGAATACTCCAGACAGGCTTAGATGGAAAAGCAGAAATTAGCATTTGATATACTTCAGTGACTGATGACAGGGAAGAATGAAAGGGGGGGGTGGGAAGGGGGAGAACAGCACCAACAAAATCAAAAGCCAAAAATCAAACATCAAACCACCCAAAACTTTCATAATAACCTCTTTTTCCTATCATACTTCATTAAATACATGAATAGAGATGACCTTTGGTCTATGCAGCATTTTTTATTTCATAACTCAATAACTCATGCCAGAAATACTCTGTTTCAAATAATATATTCACTTCAGAACTATTTTGAAATATATTGCCAAATATGAGCGCTCTGAATAACACAAAGTAAGATAATTGCCAAGGTAGAGTAGATTGACAAATCTAAGTATGATTCTTCAGCCTCTACTACAACGTGTCTTAGCCATATTAATTAAGAAAAAAGAAAAACATGGAACAGGCACGTACAAAATATTTTCATGAGATATTCTGTTTTCTGGAGGTGTGTAGCAGCTAGTAACATCAGTAGAAACAAGCACTAACAGGGAAATTTAATGGAAATTACAGATAATAACAACAACCTCAGAAGGGAAAAATTATGGTCAAAGACATTTTGTTATTCTGTTGTAATGATGAAGAAATTTACACCATAATAATGGCATGCTGCCAAATTAATAGGAAAGTGAAAAACCTTCGATATATTGGTTTCAGGTAGTCCATCTGTATTTTCAGTTTGCTACATAGATGCTCATCTGCATTATTCCAAACAGATCTGGAAAATGTTAGACCATATCCCAGTGTTCATTGTACAACTGGCTGAAAAACCCAGTCAAAATCTGATTTGGCATCACATGACAGTGACAAAGAATTGTGCTTTATCACTGCTTTCTGCAACCAATAAGAAATGTTATTTCACTTCAAAGCCCTCACTGCCTCACAGTCTGCCTTTTTTCTACAGGCTGCCTTCCTGTTCAGGTTTATGGAAATCACACAGATATGCTTTGGGTTGTTTTCATACACAAGTGACCTGCCATTTAAGGTCTATGGCAAAGATGTGGGGAAAATCCCACAGACAAAACTGTCAGTCATAACTGAAAGAAATCCAGTCTCTGATCTGCATGCTGATCAATTGACAACACTTGGAAGGCACTAAAGAGAGGGCTTCTAACCATCCCCCTTGGTACTCTGCTTCTCGAAATGAGTTTCAGGCTTATAAACCAAGCTACTTCAAAGGATTTTTGAAAGCACTGAGTCCTGCCTAGGGCCACCAGTGAGGCAGCCAACACCCATGGGATGGTGGAAGAACACCCTCTTCCCTTCTGCCTCCCATCCCAACAAACTGGTACCCCACGATCTGAGGTCCAGTCAATTCTCTGAAATAGCACACAACACTTCGGCTTTTGAATGACTGCAAAGCCTGAATGCAGGTTGACCTGTCTTTTGAAAAGTGATCCTGTTACCCAGTGCCTTCATGTGTGGAGAGCCCAGAAAAACTGAGTTTCTGTATTTATTGTTTCACTATGCTTGGGTAGACAAGCACATAGAAGGGGCTTCTCAATTTTGTAGACCAACAAACATGAACAATATCTTGAGGGCTGAAAAACAACTGAAGAAACTTCTGATTCATTTCATCTCTATAGTTCAAGTTGTTCATGCCTGTGTAAAGCTATTAAAAGTAGTAGTCTAATTTTTTTTGAAAAATAATAGCTATTTCATTGCATGCTTCCATAAGTTTCAGGACCCACTAGGGACAGCACTTTGTTCTCCCAACAATTCACGGGAAGCCATTAATGAAGAAAAACTATTTCCAAACCTCCTGCAGTCAATGGCATTGGTTGCACACAGAAGTCAGCTGAAAATAATTCTTAAAATACATGAACAAAGTCAGGTATCAAAATAAAAATACTATGCAAAAGGGCAGCATATTAATAACATCATGTTAAACACAAATATGTAATCTTTGACACCATCTTTCCCCCCATACACTGAAGGATGCTAACAGGTGAAATCCTTTCTTAATTTACTGTAAAACAATTGCATTTGTCCTCCAGAATTCAAGGGTTAAAGTTACATAGTAAAAATACTAGCTAATTTACTGCTATACAATGTAGAACAAATCTATTTCTTAGAGAAAATTTCTTTAAATTGCAAATGAAGCAAAAGCACAGGAAACACAGAATTAAGAGTATCATGGGATGCTGCTTAAAAAAAAAATAACCTCAGCAAAACTAGCCTTGCAGTGCAGATGGTAATAAAAAGGATAAGGTAATCTAACACCACAGCAAAAAATACAAACTCCTCCAGGAATAATAAGGCCCAAATTTCTTTTGTGACCTTGTGTGCAAGGCTGAATAAAGTGAAGCTATGATGTAAACAACATATGCAGATTTATTGTGTTACATTTCAAGAATCTATATAGTCTTTTTTCCATAGTAATTCCTGTTCTCTGGTGCTTTTCCAGATTTTTAATTTTGTGTTTTCAGCAGGAAATTCATGAGGTTTGCTTATTTAAGAAAGTCACCTGTGCTTGATACATATCTCTGAAGTGGTACTGCTCTTCCACATGGCAAATGCCACGAGTGCATAAAACCAGGATAATGTCATTGCAATGGATGCACTGCTGGGGACAAAAGAGGAAACTGCTTTGTGCACTGTAGGATCTCTGCTACACACCTCCTCCATTCTTGAGGACTTCCCAAAAATGCCCATTTCAAGGATGTGTGTGGCAACCAGAAGGAAAACAAACGACAACAAACAAAAAGACAAAAAGCATCACTCCCCAAAAAACACCACCACTGAGCCCCCACACAACAATCAAAGAACCAGCTCACAGTGAAACTCGGCCTCATTCTGCTAAACCAGTGAAGTACCTCTGAAAAGTTCACTGGAGTCAACTGCTGCCAAAGCTGCAACTGTACCTCTGAGACCAATGTCAAGAGGAAATAAATCCTGCCATCAAGAGACAACAGGTGATGCTCTAACGAACAAAGCTGGGGACCTTAAAAAGATTATAACACAGATGCCAGCTGACTGCTAGGAACAGCAGTTTTTATTACTGAGATGGCCTCTGTCAATGGGAAGTTTAATGAACTGGAGATTTTTAATCAACGCACTGGTTTACAGGCCTCCAACATGATTAATTTTAAAAACTTAGCAATTATACAGTATTTCCTGGCCAAAATATGAGCACTCAAAAGCATGATCTTAACCTTTATCCTTAAAATTCTCCATCTCAAACACAAAAAGCACAGATGAACCATTTATTCTGAGATGGCTAATTCCCTAAATGAGGTTCACATTTCATCACAATCTACATTCACGTTCCTTAAATACTCTTACTTTCAAAAACCCTTAGTGTGTACACCTGATTTAAGATCAAAATGAGACCTACAAGTCTTGATGCTTTAAGTGCTGATTACCTAATGTGTCAATCCACATTCTCTGTACAGTGCCTTCTTAAGAATCAACATTCTGAGGCTGCACAAGGGCCCTTCTGGCAGGTAGAATTACAACTGGGGATCCTCCCACCTCCAACCAAACACGCTGCAGAGCAAGTTTAATGAAAAAAAAATCAAACATAATAAACCATTATTCCAGTATATACTGCAAGGAACAAAACAACTCGTAACAATGCCAGGTGTAAACTTCATTGTAAAGTCAGACATGGGAAACTTGTATTTTGAGTATTGTTTAGCTGAAATCCTATACATTTAGCATTACAAACCATCAGTAATTGCCTGCCACGGTGAAAAGTACTGAGAATTTTAAAACCTAGTGGTTGTTTTAAGAGAAGGTTGACCTTATCTGGATGCAGTTCACAGTCAAGCATAACAAAAGCAGCTGAAACATCCAACATAATCAATGTCCTTGCCATAAACTGGCAAAAAGCCCATATGGATAAAGAAATCAACAACAATTCAAAATAAAGCTCACTTGCCCACAAATCTGAAAATTTAAGTGCCCTACATTTATTGTACACAGCCAATTATTCCTACTTTGACAAAACACAAACCCACAGGAGGTTCAAAAATTTTGGCAGATTTTTCTATTTTAGTTAAATATCTCAGGATACCAGAAAATCATATTAAAAATAAACTAAAAGCCAAGTCAAAGTTGTCCTGTCATGCTGGCAATGATGATTGGCAAATTCCTTCCATAAACAACTAAACAATGAAGAAAGTGTTCATTTTATCTCACACTTATGACATCATCTTTCTTAGTCTTCGAGTGCTCTGCTCCAATTTTGTAGATGAGAGCTGTAATGTCAATAGGATTCACACTTTTGTCAGCCCACTCAAGCAGCATAAGGGCTCAGAGAAACACGGGGCTGATAAACCTGTCTGAATGTCACACTTTTGGCAAGAAAAAACAGTAGGAAAGGCTCCAATAGTGCTCTTCCAGTTTTTCCCAGTCCAAACTGCTGACATTAAGGCATGTGTGAAGGAGCCATTCACTTCCTTTTAATTGTGTTAGTGTTGAGACACCTGACATGCCACACTCTTTTCCAGATGGAAAGGAGACAGCTAAGCCCTACATACAGTGAGCACAAAAATTGCTTGTTGTTGTTTACTGAGGAAGGAAGTGATAAATCTGGAGAAATTCAGGTTACTCTGTGCTATTAAACCAAGCCCAGCACACACTCCTCCCAGCTTGCTGCCCCAGCTTCCCAAAACAGCTATTAAGAAGGTGCAAGTTGTTTTAGGTGGTATCACGCTGAAGAAATGGGTCTGGCCACTCTGAAATCCTTTCCTCAGCCTCCTGGGCAGCCACAGTACTTGGTTTCCAGCTGGATACTGCACAGATTGGAAAGACAACAAAGGTTTATCTACATTTCATGGCTAAGACACCTACTCTGTCCTGGATTTTTACTCATGTTACCATGCTATTATTACAGGACTGTCATTTTTTAGTAAATATCCATATTATTGCCTTCAAATGTCTCTGAACCCCTCTTTGCCATGATGGCTATTGAAGACATTGGGCTACTACTGTCATACCAAGCTCTGTCTGATGCACTGAACTATGGATTCTCTTTTTCCTCCTGCACAGTTCAGACACATTAGGTTTAACTCAGAGAAAGGCTGAAGGAACAAGAATCTGATAATAAGATAAAAAGCATGTCTTACAGGGCAATGAAAATCAGGTTTTATTTTTAAAAAGCTATTTACTGATGCTCTGATGTTGCAATAAATGGACAAACTGAAATGGACAAACTGGTATGATTTGCTGTCGATCTGTCTCAGCAACCTATGCCACTTGGTGGCCAAAGAAAATGCTTAAAAGAAGAGGGCAAGATCAGTGAAAGAAATTACCAGGGCATCCATAGCACTGGAAAATCACAAACATGAGAAATGTCTTTTCTGTATGACTATGGCCTTGCTTTTTATCTTGTGGCTTTGGCAATTTTTGGTTTGTTTTTTTTTTTTTCCCCTTTGGGCTGGGGGCTTCTTTTCAATGTTTTCTAAGTGTCTTAGACTCAAATACGTTTTTGAATTTCTATCTTCCAATTTTATGTAGTCTTCTCCTAATGCAGACAAGGAAATTAATACCACAGGTTATTCTGAGAAAAGGCATATTGCTAACCTAGAAAACAGAATGATAACAGAAAAACTTTCTATAATCCTTAAGGAAGATTTTTGTTTAGGGGCTTTTTTCCCCTCATTTACAACACATGCAGACAAGTGCTTCTTCTCTGTTGACTGATGTCTATTTTCCTTTGGATTTTTTGTAATTCATCTTTTGTTTCTCTGTACATTTCAACATTTTAGTGATCAGCACTAGAAGATAGTGTGCTAGATTACTTATAAATGTTTCAAAAATACTAAGTGCACGGGCCAGTCGTAGCAGATGAATTGTATTAAGCCAGAATAGATATTTGCATATTTGGAGTACAGTTATTAAGCAGTCATCGTGCAGTGATTATACAAATTTATTCACTACAATCAGCCAGCAGTTGACAGGCACAGGTCAAGGATTTAGACGGAGCAGGCTATCAAGTAATAATTATAAAATGACTGTGTAAAAGGAAGCCTTATAACAGTGATGCATCCTTACAGCCCAAAAGGCTTTTGGCATGTCATTCCAGAAAATTTTAAAGGTATAGTGAAAATTAAAAAAAAAAAAAGTGTAACGTTAACCTCTCTTTCCCCACAAAAATGCAAGGGGAGGTGATATAAGCCCTTCTCAACAGAGAACATGGAAGGAGGCCATTCTCACATAGGTCTTCGTGGATGTGAAGCCTGAGGGCTTCCATAAGGAAATATGACTTCTAATTAAATATAACTAATCCAGACAGGGGAGAAGGTGATTTTTCTATTTAGCCACAGGGTGCACCAAGCACCAGAACACTATACATCACTGCTGGAATGAAAGAACACATTAAAGTTTCTAAGAAAGCCTGGGAGAAGACACTGAGCCAGAGCCAGACAAAGGAGATACATTGTGCAAGTGGAATAGCTCCACTTCTGAAAAATCTTTCAAGAGAAAGGCAGGCAGATGTGCCAAGAAAAAACGTTCATGATTTACAAATTCAAATATTACAACCTCAAAATTTTTGTAAATCAATTTGATTGATTGTTTTTAAGAGCCATCTCTTCCCTTCCCCTCTAACCCATACAGGTTTAGTTTGACCGTGCAGCAGCACATCATCTTCCTGGAGGTTTCCATGATGCACCAACTGTGGGAGAGAGGGTGAAGAAAGTACCAGAGGAAAGGTCAGTTACAGAAGCAAAGTACATTCAGTGCTGGGCATACTTCAAAAGGACTTAAAAAACCATGGGGATTGTAGGAACTCTGAATTAGGGCAGCAGCTGGAATGTACAAAGGAGTAAGACTGAGCATCAACAAAGGAGATACTCTCTGCCTCGCAGCAAGGCTTAGCAGGCTCTAGGAAAACTCCAAGCTATTTACTGAGGAGCAGCTGTTTTTCTTATTTCCTGGACCATTTTCACTTGTGCTAATTTACTTTTATTGTGAACCACTGAAGGGAGAAAACTTGGTTGAGATACCTCTTAGTCTGCAATCACAGAAACATCCTCTCAGTTTGGAGAGCTGTTTCAAACCAGATTAATTAATGGTATTACGTATACAAAAACTGCCTTGCAATAGGTAAATCCAATTGAATGCATTACAATGTATTCTAATGGAAAAAATACAAGGGAAGATAAAGGTAAACACTAGATTAACCAGAAAATTATGTATGGACAAGGTTCTTTCAGACAGTGTTTTAACACAAGCCTGAGAAGTAATTACCCATAAAAACAAATATTCTTTCCTTTTGTTGAGAGCCTGTGACAAATCATATGTGCAACACAATCAAGAAAAAGATAACTTACTAGATCTTGCCAAAAGAAAACTTACAAGATCTAGGATGCAATCAACATTTAGCAATGCTGAAACATCAACTTGCTCAGCCACATCCAAAAAATATCACATAAACTAAATACAACCTCCCCTCTGAAACCAGTATCATATCCTGATACAGACTTACACTACAAATCAAATTCAGAAGAGAAACTATTTATTCACTCTAATATGTCAGATTGCATGGCAGAAACTGACAAATCTACAAAAAATATTAGATCTATATCTCAATCTATAAAAAACCACAACCTTCACACATAATTAACTGTATCTGCAGTACAGGGAGCAAGCTGCAATCATGGGACCATGCCTTCCATTTCCACTGCTAGACAGATTGTGTCTGACAGCAAAGTCCTGTTTCCAAGGTAAATGGAAAAGCCTTATACTAACTTAATATCGTAAGAATTATCTGAAGAATTATCAAGTGGAAATTAGTGACAGAATAATCATGAATAAAAAGAAAAGGAATAAAAACCCTTGAGTGTTTATTTATTTATTTAATGACAGAAATAAAAACAAGATAATGGCAAAGCTTGAGACAACATGCCTTCCACACTGCCCACTGTACTTGGGGGTTATTTGCAGTGCAATCACTTTGGGCAGAAATAATATTAAAAACCTGAGAAGGGCACAGAGCCTGATAACAGCAAGAAACCATTAGAGTTAAATGGAAAACTGATTCCAAAAGTTGCATGGGGAGCTCCTCTAAGCTGTTTCCTGCCCAGTCCTCCACAGGGCCACACCACAACAGCTTGTTTAATCAAGTCCCACACAAGCCTACAAAAAAGGTAAACCTGTAATTAATGAACTTATTACTTATCTGAGCTGGCTGCAACCCTCTTTATGCTCCATGAGTTGTGGGAAGGGAAATTAAAGTACTAAGCACAGCTTAAATTTACAATCTAATAGTTTTCAAGTAAGAAACAAGACATCCCACACAGATGGCTATATTTACCAGTTCGGTAATTCTGGTAATTCCTCCCAAATAACTTGATGTTTGTCCTAAAACACCATTAAAGCACAGATAAGGAACAGAAGAACTAAAGAGCTTGGTTAATCTGTGTAGCATCATTATGTATTATTTAGTTTAATATCTTCTTGTAGTAAATACAAAATCACAAAAGAAAACTTACAAGATCTAGGATGCAATCAACATTTAGCAATGCTGAAACATCAACTTGCTCAGCCACATCCAAAAAATATCACATAAACTAAATACAACCTCCCCTCTGAAACCAGTATCATATCCTGATACAGACTTACACTACAAATCAAATTCAGGAGAGAAACTATTTATTCGCTCTAATATGTCAGATTGCATGGCAGAAACTGACAAATCTACAAAAAATATTAGATCTATATCTCAATCTATAAAAAACCACAACCTTCACACATAATTAACTGTATCTGCAGTACAGGGAGCAAGCTGCCATCATGGGACCATGCCTTCCTTTTCCACTGCTAGACAGATTGTGTCTGACAGCAAAGTCCTGTTTCCAGGGTAAATGGAAAAGCCTTATACTAACTTAAGATTGTAAGAATTATCAAGTGGAAATTAGTGACAGAAAAATCATTAATAACAAGAAAAGGAATAAAAACCCTTGAGTGTTTATTTATTTATTTAATGACAGAAATAAAAACAAGATAATGGCAAAGCTTGAGACAACATGCCTTCCACACTGCCCACTGTACTTGGGGGTTATTTGCAGTGCAATCACTTTGGGCAGAAATAATATTAAAAACCTGAGAAGGGCACAGAGCCTGATAACAGCAAGAAACCATTAGAGTTAAATGGAAAACTGATTCCAAAAGTTGCATGGGGAGCTCCTCTAAGCTGTTTCCTGCCCAGTCCTCCACAGGGCCACACCACAACAGCTTGTTTAATCAAGTCCCACACAAGCTTTTTTAACCTACAAAAAAGGTAAACCTGTAATTAATGAACTTATTACTTATCTGAGCTGGCTGCAACCCTCTTTATGCTCCATGAGTTGTGGGAAGGGAAATTAAAGTACTAAGCACAGCTTAAATTTACAATCTAATAGTTTTCAAGTAAGAAACAAGACATCCCACACAGATGGCTATATTTACCAGTTCGGTAATTCTGGTAATTCCCTCCCAAATAACTTGATGTTTGTCCTAAAACACCATTAAAGCACAGATAAGGAACAGAAGAACTAAAGAGCTTGGTTAATCTGTGTAGCATCATTATGTATTATTTAGTTTAATATCTTCTTGTAGTAAATACAAAATCATTATGTGCCATTTTCTTCAAGAGAACATTGTAGTAAATTTGGTGTTGCAACAGAACCATTAAAGTATAATAGTGTACACAGAAAAATTCTACTGATTAGCAAACAAAAATATGTAATTATAGCCACAGTGTGGGACTCAGTTGGCTGGTATTTTATTGCATACTGTTCTGTAAGACTACTTTGCTGCCAAAAATAATGAGGAAAATACTGAGTTGCTAGTTCCAGTTGTACTAGAGTTTTTTGTCTTGATTTTATTGACATTTATAAAGCGATCGTCACATGTAACAAACAAGTCACATTGCCAACACTGGGAGCTGCAGTCTGCAGTGATTAACGAGTAAACAGCATCAATTCCATAGCAACATTCTGGGGATGTGGATCAATATTAACTGATTTTTTAAAGAGGTAATTCTGAACAACACTTTGGCCAAAGCATCTCAAGTGCTCTGCAGTTTGAGCAATATTAACAAAATAATACAAGAGCACTGAGACATGGCTTTAAAATGAAAAAGCAGCTCAACATTAGCCCATAAAAGCTGTAGTAAACACGTTCAAGTGTGCATATTTCCAATACATAAAAACACAGTTTTAAAAGAAAATACATATAATCATGAGTAGCAAGACTGAACAATATATATCCTGTGATATTTGGTATTATATTTACGCCTCCAGATTTTATTTGACAGCTTCCATTAAAGGGAGCAGAGGGAATTAGATATATTTGATGCATTGTACAAAAAAAAGATGGTGCCAGTTTAAAAAGCTTGCAGAGAAATTAAAATCACAAAGGGTTTATCTGTTTCTGAAAAGTTACATTGGAATGTTCACATCAGAGGCATTAAACCATAGGTAGTTCATATCTGAAACTTCAGCCTGATATCATTAGAAAGGAGCAACCACTCCAATATGACAAAGTGAGAGGAGAGGCAACACTGGCTGAAGGTACCAAAGCTCCAAAGACTGTCTCCATTATGAACCCTGGGAATAAATTCCTGTTCAAGTTTGGCCTCCTTTCTAGAAACATTTATAGCACAAAACCTTTACCCATTTTTAGAAAAATAAAAAAAAATACTTAATAGTTTGTCAGTGGTGTCAAATGCAGAATAAAGTTCAACATGATTCTTATTATTAATCCACCCACTCTCAGAAAACCTAGTTTTAAAAACAGCTTCACCTACGTACTTTCACAGAAGTCAAAGGCTTGCAAAGAGCAAGTCATGAGCTGGATTATGAGAAGAGGCTATGGTGAATTGGGCAAGGCATTGCAAACAGCCATCTATACACAGGGGATATTATCTGCGCTTTTCTATTAAAATTTACTAGTTTGGGTATATCTTCATAAGCAAATACAGAGGAGCAATAAGAACACACTCATGGAGTAAAACAGCTGGTGGTGAGAGCCTGTTGTATAAATACCATACACAGTTCAGGTGCTTTCTGATAGAGCAAAGGGCTTTTGTTTGTTTGGGGGCTTTATTTATTTTTATTTTGAGCTAGATCTTGACTGGTTCTAGGGCTGAATGCCAGTTTTCTAATGGAAGGCACTAGGGGCGCATTTTCCAGTCTACTTTTACTAGAAAGAAACCTAATTCATGTGCTCTATTGCATGATAAAGCTAAATATCAAAGTGTTTAGCCACAGGACATGGGAATTTCCTTCAAAAGCACATGCTGGGCCCTAACTATAAAAAAACAAGGTGCATGCACCTTGTATGGGTTTGAACCAAAATTTATTTGAATTTTTCAGGATTTTTAGCCACACCTGAGTTAGTGTAGCTGCAAATAAAGGGGGAAAGCCCCACTCTCACTCAAATAAAACAAATCTTTACATTTTCAAAGCAGCAGTTTGGTACTGAGCCCGACAACCTGTACGAATCAAAGTTCAAAAGATCAAAGTAACAAGTCACATCAAACTCGAGCTCTGTATCAGCCACACACAGAAGTCAGCACCATAGGATATTCATCCCTTAAGGTTTTAGTTGTAAACAGGCACTAACAAACAACTGAGCAATGGCAGAACAAAAACATTCAGCAGCCACCCCAGGGTGCAGGCATAAACAAGCCCTGTCTTACAATGACTAATGCGTTCTGCTTGCAGTGGCGATGTTAAGGATGAAGCGTTGGGAGCCAACGAGACTGAGGGCAGGACAGACAAACTCCCTCAGAGCATCAAGGAGACTTGCACAAATAACCTAATCCTATGGTTCTACTTACTTCTGATGGGAAGATGGAGAAAAGAATCCTTCCCTGCCTTCACAATATTATACAAAACATTTTACACAGCAAAGTCCTCATGAAATACACATTTGAGGTCAAACCAAAAGCAACATGTGTGAATATGCTGAGGAAACATTTTACAGGACAGTCTCCAGAAGACCCATGGTTAACTTAAAGTCCCACACCATAAACATTCCCTGTATTCCAGTATTACCAGCATCACACTATAAAGACAAGCTGGTCATGATCCTATGGAAAGATGGTATCTTTCACTCTGAGAAATGGATATCTTAGATTTACAAGCTTTATTATTATTAATGGCTTTTATTTTAAACACATATGCTTTCATAGAGTCAGAGAATAAACAAGGCTGGATTGGAGCCTTAAGGATATACAGTCCCACCACCTCCTCAGGTTCCCTTTGCAAAACAAATGCATGGTTGAACTAGATGGGCCTTCCATCCTTCTGAAGTGATGAAAAACTACAGAAAAAGTTGAAGAGCTGTTCCACCATCTAAATTCTGTTTATTGTTATTATTTTTTACTAATTATGTTTATGCTCCGGGGTAAAACAACACCCAACACCTACACGTTATTGAAAGTAAATGCTTTTCAATTATTAAGATGGAAGAGTGGAAGCTAAACAATAAAGAATGAAGGCTGGCTCAAAAGGCTGGTGCAAAAGCAGTCCCGAGACGACACCTATCCAGTTTGGCAAGGTGCCCATTTGTGGTGATAGCAAGAACCACAAAAAAATAGGTGCAGCTAAAGTATTAAGGAGGATGAAAGGTCTAAGCTGACAGCAAATACAAACCAGATCTGAATTCTCCAGTCAGGCTCTGTTTGGGGAGGCCAGGCTATTATTTGTTATCTGAGGACTGAGGTATGCACAACATGGGCAGGCGCTGCCGGCACAGGGATGAGCCCAAAGAGCCTTAATGAGGGACAGGCTGAGCCTCGAGTCTCTCTCTGTGTAACGCAGTGAGAGGCAAAAGGGAAAGAGATGACTTTTAACACAGCCTTCAGCAGAGACACAGGGTTCTGATTTATTTTTCTCACATCCAGATCATCTCCTTAATTCTTCTCTTCCTTTTCAACAACAAGGTTTTATTTATAACTATCTCTTCTAATTAGAAGGCCAACTTCCTGATCTCTTGACCTATTGCACAATATGATTTTAATTAGTTCACACTGACATGCAAAGGCCTGGAGTTTAAGTATTGCTTTGCCTGAACAAACCTATTTGCCCATTGAAATCCCTCACATAAACATCCCAACAAAAGACTTTTTAAAACCCTTTTTTAAATATTACTGTACAAAATTCAATGGGATAGAGTAATGTTGTAAAGAGTGATGTTTGTGACTTTCTGAAAGACAGTTTTCTCTGTTGACCTAAACTTCTTTCCTATTTTTTTTAATAAATAGGATTTTTTCAAATTGAGTACCAATAAATCATTCCTTCTCAATTTAAAGCACAGATACAGATATTACAAGAATATTTGTTTTGAACCGCTCTTACCAGAGAATTTTATGTACTTTGTAAGGGAGATGGACAACAAATAGGAAAACACAGCGAGGGAAACGGAGGGTAAAATGATGGGTAGTATTTCCAGCACTATTTTCCAGTATTTCAAACCCTCCCTGGAGCTCCAGAAAGCCCCAGATCTCCTCTCTCCCCTTCACTCCATACTCAGCTCTTCCACATCTTCAGCCTGGAGTTGTGAGCTGCTGGCCAGGTAAAGGTCACATGTTCTATAGCTAATCTGAAATACACCAGCCACATGATTCCAACAAGATATGTAATGGTAGAGTCTCCCTGGATTTCCCCAGCTTAACAAAGGCTTTAACTTCTCTCTGGATGTCAGTTTTTAGAAGTGTTTTAGAAATCTACTTGTTTTGAAACTTACAACTCTCTATCAAACACACCTGCAAATAACCCTTAGATTAAATAAGGCGTTGGGAATTAATAGTAGGTAACAGACAGCACAAGGAAACCAGAGAGAGAGTGTTTCAAAATCTGCAGACTGCTTATATAGCATGGGGCACAACCAAAGCACAAATTGACACTATCACTATTTCCTTTCCAGTTGGACAAGAAATCCCTGACAGAACTGTCTCAGACTTCAAGGAGTCCCAGGTCACCCTACAGCAATCTGCCTATCTGTGAATGAGTAAGAGAAGTCTGTGCTCCTGTGGTCAGGACACTTAGGAAATACAGGAAGGATCATGGACGTGACAGAGGGTGTGACTCAGTGAGCATCAAGGCTTGAACTTCCACCTCTAGCATTTATTGCTGGAATACTGACCATCTGAATGTTTTCTCATCTTCAGCAGATTCCCTATCAAATGAGAGTTAGTGTTGCAAGTCTACATAATTGAAAGCAACAAAATAGCTCTATGAGACAGCATTGGCACTTTTTTTAGAGTCAATCATTGTGAAATTACTGATGTTCCCATGATATTTTAAATAGATACCCCTGGAAAGTACAGAATAAAAAGTAACTAGAAAAAAAAGTTTAGATAGCCATGCTCAATCTTTCTCTTCTATTATTCATTAACCTGCAGGTTTTAAGGGAGAACCCAGTTGTTAGGGCTTCTCAGAGAAATCTGGCCTAATTAAGTTTTAATTCCAGCAAATCAGGAAGTATACTTCATCCCTGTCAAATACAGAGACACATTTAAACACCATTTCCCAAAAAGACAACGTCCGTTGGTAATTCCACAATGGATTTAGTCCAAAATTTGGCACCATCTGTTTATCATAAAAAGTCTTTGGGATTCAGGAGTCCAACCAGCCCTCTTTGTCTATAAGACCTTGGCCACATCTTCCTCCAGAACTCTGTGAACAATCAAAAAATCATTGCAGAACAGCTCCAAAGGAGCCCCTTCCTTCCTCTTAAACCTCTTCCCACTTATTGGCTTCAGGCTATGCTTAAACTTAAAATGATGGAGTAGTGCTTTAATAGTAACATTATACATATACATATATATATATATATAACCCAGGGTTCAATGCCTTCAAACATCAAAAATCAGAAGGACTGCAGCAGGGGGAAGGGAGAAGTCCAGAGATTAATATGTAAAGCTTGTTGGAGTGTATCAATGCTAGGATGAGCCAGAAGACCCAGTAACCAGTGTCACCATTCTCATTTCCATGGATGAATTCCTAAATTAATCTCAAGGACAAAATAAATCATTCCCACAATGCAATGGACAGTAAGGAGAGCGATTCCTTGCAATACACAAGATTCCTTAACTGAGAGGAAAGGCTTCCCCTCTGTGGTCATTGGTCTCTTTAATGGTCCTTTCTGGTCTTGAGCTTTGTAAAAGAATTAAAACCCAAGCCTTGCTAAAACACACACAGACATAATGTGTGTATGGGCAGAGCAATCACTACAGTCCATTAGGTATTCATGGCTCTGCTCCCATTCCTGCTGCAGGAGGTGTGACTGTTGTACTTTTTCCCCAATTCTCATGCTCCATTTACTTACACTAGGCCAAACACTGCTTCACCACACATCAAAACAAAAACTGCTACAAAGTAAAGCAGAAATGGATTTACACTGTACAAAACAAGGCATATTTTAAAAAAATTAAATTGGATACAATACACATGAGGCACAATATTTCTTCATAAATGAGGATTCTGGGAGCATTTTCCACTGGAAGCAGAGATGCTTGGGTGGATGCACAAAGCACCACACCAACTGCAGTGCTCCTGTCCCCAGCACAGGTATGGGAAAACAACAATTAAGCTTTTGTCAAACATATCCTTTTTTCAACAAGCAAACAAACTCTTTCTAAATACCTGTGCTGCCAAAGTCTCTCTCACATGTGTAATTATATAGCCCTTCTTAAAACACTACAAACAGTCAAATGGCATTGTTAAATAACCAAATGTGTTTTCTCTATCTTACTTCTGATTATTCTACACTAGCACATAAATTGACAGTTGTTAAGCAAATGATAAATGTTATCTATTCATACAAAAAGTGCTTTACTGAATCAAAACCATTAACAGTTCCCAAGAGCATAAATGTAATTCTTCTATACTACTGAAAAGAAAAGCTACCAAAAAAAAAATTAGAAAGAGATGTTATTACATTCAGGAGCATATGCAGACATTCCCCAGAAGAGGCAAGTAACAGACCTGACCTAACACAGTACAGCTTAAAAATCATTGTAAAAGGAATTTAGTGTGTGTAAGATTAGAAAACATGAAATTTGATTTCTTTTCCTTATGCCTCAGACCTTCTATAATGCTTCCAGTCAATTTTACCAGAAGAAATACTACAATTTTTAAGCATCAATCTACACTTGTACAGGGTTTTTTTTTGCTACATAATATGTATCCTTTGTCAAGCACAATGATCCCATTAAAGAATGGAAACGTAAAGTTATTTGCATACAAATACTTCATCTAGCTCAGAAGATTCAGAACCACAGCAGAAACTAGGAGGAGAGATTTTGGAAATTCTTCCAGGACAAGTACTGGTGAATTTAAGCTACAATCTAGAAGATGTCCCACATTCCCCTGCCTTTTCAAACGCTGTTACTCTGACATCCACCAGGGAAAGGAATTGAAAATTTGCTGCGAAAGGACCAGCATTGTTTTTCTGCTTGGAGAAAAGCACATCTTGTACCTGTAGGATATCCCTTGCCCTTTGTATGACTTCTTGACTTAGCAACACCAGAGTTTACAAAATGGCCATCCACAACAACCAGCACAGCCACAGAGCAAAGCCTTTTCTCTTGGTTTTCCTCCATCACACTTTGCAAGCAAATGAGTGGAAAGAGGTCTCAAATCATAAAGTGAATATCCTACAAGTACACGGTTTTCCCTAAGAAAGGCAACAGAGGTACTTCTGGCTAGTGAGACAGGAAACGTGTAAATCCCATCCCACTTTCTCATTTAGGGAGTTTAATAAAGCAGCCCTGTATTGTGGCACACCAATGTATTTTGGCAGCATTTGGAGAGATAGCACCTCCTGAGCTGTGAGTACCACATTTTACTGCACCCTGTCAGGTCAGATAAAAGCTGTCTGCAACTTTTACATTCTTCCTAGACAGAAGAGTAATACAATATTGCCAAGAAGCTTTAAAACCATACAGGGTAGCCCATCACTACTGCCAAACAATAAGATTCTATTTCTTCCTCTGTCTAAAAGGTGTTCTGGCAACTCTACAAAGATTCAAGAAAGCAGCATATTCTCCAGCTACTCTGCAACTCACATTGAGACAGGGCCTTAGAGAGCCTGACTTTGGAGACTGACCTCTTACAATTTCTTAAACAATTTTTTAAACAACCTTCCTATGAAATTTTTTTTTTTCCAGTTTCACAGTTAGAGAACAAACATTCTTTAAAAATCAAGCTCCTTCCTCCAAAACTAGTCCTAAAGGAGTAAGGTACAAAGTAAAAAGAACAGGGGAAGTAAGGAAATAAGAGCACACAGTAAGTATGTCAATTATTTCACTATGCTAAATATGACTGGAGAAGAGAGAAACTTCAGTTCATAGCAGGCTGATTATTCCAGTAGGGCCACTTAATAGTAATGATGGAAAGATAGCACTTGTTTAACCAGTGTTTGTAAAGCACTTTACATTCCTCAGATAGAAGAACTACAGATATGCCAAACACCATCATCATTACACCAGCTGCTGCTCTGACTCCTGCAAATAATGAAAGGTTGTGACATTATTCTGGGTGAGCATATCCTAATGTAACATCTGGGGATGGGAGGAGCACACATGACCAATCCCTCCATCCTATATTTTATGCATGAGGAATATTAATTTATCCTGTGGTCAGAGTATGGTGGCCAAGAGGAACAGCTTGGAGCTGATAATACTTCCTGGAGAGACTACAGAGTTCCTCTTGGGAAGACAAGAAGTGATCAACAGGCATGAGAGCCATAATAGAAGCATGAGTGCATATCCATAAGCTGCAATAATATGGGTTGACTCTCAAAGCAGTCTTGCTTTTAAAGAAATTTGTTTTGTTTACTTTGTTGGAAACTCTTAAAAACATCTTCCAGTCCAGTGCTCAATACCTTTAGGGCACAATTACACTTTTGCCAGAAGCACTAATTAATTTTAATTACGCCTTCTGACAAATATTTTGTACAGAGTTTAATATAGGTATGTTTTATTACTCCAGGAACTTAAGATTTTACACTAGAAAAAAACCCCACCTGTTCTATTACCACAACAATAATTAAAGGAGCAAAAATACAAAACATGAAACATTCTGAATTTCAAAGTAGGAAGGCAACTTTCTGCAACTCATTTTTCAGATCATTTACAGCAAGTACAATTTAAATGGACTTGGTTTTGACCAAATTATTTTTGCTACTCGTCTATCAGATAAGAGGCAACAGTAGCATACAGTGACAATAATAAGGGTGCAGTGGAAATGGAATGGCATGACAAATAAGCCTGTTCCAGCACTGAGAAGAGAGACAGAGAAGTTTGGTGATGCTTTAGTTTATGGGAGATGCCCATTATTATTTTCAATGGTGAGGTGATTCATTAAATGGTCTTGGGTAGACAAGTCTGTCAATACCGAAACAAAGCAACATACAAACCCATCATTTTAATTAAGGACTTAGAGGGTGTCCAGTGAGTTAATTGCTATTAAAACACACACAAAGAATGCTCTTATTTCATCTGACATGTTTTCTTACAGACTCTCACAGGAGGAATGCTAAATGTAATGATAAAAATGTTTTCTGTCTTTCTGTGTAGGAAGAGATTATCAGCAAGCTAGGAATTTACTTCCACTGGATAATCACTGCATAGTAGCTAATTTTATAAGGTGCACACATGGCTGTACTTCACTTAAATATATATTTAATTCAACTAGAAATTCTAATATCAAGATGCTTTTAAAACATCTAAAACCAAGCAAGCTTGCAGTAAAACACCATCAAAAAACCTTGTTAATTGTATAAAAAACTGAAATTAATGAAGCTGGTAACACTCAGTGTTGTCAAAACCATCTCTTTATGCCTAAGGCGACCTTAAGCCATGGCTGGAGATTGAAGAACTATTAAGACAAAAAGAGAATTACCTATACTGCATGAAACACCACCACAGAGAACCTATATATTCCTATAACCTGTTACATTCCACAACCCAAGTGCAAAGAAGGGAATGAAACTGAAATATGGAGCACAGCAATCAGAAACGCCAGTGATAAGAAACCTGCAGTGCAGCCCCTCACGCAGGGCATGACAGTCCCCAGACACCAGGGCCGGTCAGTCTCTGCAAGTGACATTTGGGGTGGCTGGGGGGACTGGCCAGGAACCCACTCCTTCAGAGGAATGAATGCAGTTCCTGCCCCCCTGTTCCTGTCTCATGTCACGCTCTGAGCAGGAGCTCTCACAGACAGAGCTGGGAGAGCTGGAAGGTGTCAGGAGGAGACAGGTCGGCTCCCTGGAGCCAAGGCAGGGAAAACCTTCCCCAGTGCTTCCAGCAGGTGACTTCCACCCTGCTCCACCTCATTAGCACCGTGCTTCAGGCACCCTACTTTCCACGCAGGTAATGAGGAACATTCATCAAAACTATTGTCTTAGCTTTTTTCAGTACACTACAGACTTTGCAAAACTAATGCTCTTTTCTGCAAATACATTTTCTTCACCTTAACATTGGTGCAGTATTTATTAGGTGGTTTTTGCAAAAACTTTTCCTTTTGAATAAGATCTGACTACTAGCATTGTGTTAAATATAATGAGAGGAGTTTTCCATGCATTTGGGCTCGTTTCTAAAGAGCAGTTTCAGTGCCTTTCTGATTCAAAACCAAACTCTTGTACACACATCCTTCAGTATTACTCATGAGCTAATTCAAACACAGGTATCACCTAGTTTCAGTGAAAAGACTGAAATGAAGACCAAGATAATAACTTAATACAAGCTGCTATAATATGATGAATAGGACATTTTAGAAGAGCTTGCTAGGAAAATAATTCATATTGTATACTAAATAAAAAGGATCATACTTTCAAGAGCTTTTGAAATGCTCTTTCACCTTGATGAATTACAATGCAATTTTCTAGCCAACTAATTTCACTAAAGAAGATAATGACTTGAGCAAAAGGCTAATCAACTGCCAATCAGGATTCCTTGAAGCACAGAATGTCAAACATCTGAGCAGGTTTTTTTTTTTACAAGTCATAAATGCACTAAAGTTCCATGATATGTCATAAAACCTGTTATGAAACTATGAAGTTGATGAAGCATTCTTATTTCTCCAGTGATATTCTTAAACAAACAAGTTCCAGCTTTAACCAAATCTTCCATTAATATTCAGACCTATTAAAGAAGCATCATCACTACACAATTAGCTGTGTAAATGTCAGTCAGAGAACTAAACAGATTAATCATCCAGGTTGCTTTCTCTAGCAAGTGTCTGAACTGTCAATGTTATTTAATTTCTTCAGGAGTGGAGGGTGAGAAGGGAAAAGTTTTTTTTTTTAATCTTCTTTTATTAGACTTTTATCATGATGGCGAGTGCTAATTTATCATGACTATTTGTTGTTAATTTAAATCCACTTTGTTTTTTTGTTCTGTAATATTACACCTTTTTCTGTAATTCAGCAGAAAATGTTTTAGAAGGGAATCTTTGTAGAAAAACATTAATTGCCATCATCTTTTCTTCACAAGAAACACAGGTCACTACTTTTTTATGTGTGGCTAAATAGTAGTCTCCAAAGACAAGACTTCATTACTTTTATGTAGCTTGTCTCTTCCTGTTTTCAAAGTCAATAATTAATTATTTGTCTGGGCTTCTATTTCACCATCTTGTATAGTTTTCTGTGAAGAAAGCAAGGCAGCTTGAACCTCTATTACCCACTTGATCTTGTTATGATGTTTTGACTTGGGTACGTATTACAAAACAGAATATTATCACTGATAAATACAGGAGAACGGAAGAGAATATTTTCAACTAATCTAAGTCAACAGTGTTTTCAAACTCCAAAAGTTTTGGACAACAAGAAGGAGAAAAGCAGGCAGTCCAGTGTCATGTTCTCATAGCTTAAACACCTATTTCTGAAAATTTAGTACACTGCATAATCTCAAAAGACACTGCAGCAAAAAGGGGGTTATGTGTTATAGATTAAGTCAAACATTTTAAGTCAGGACATGGCATGCCAGCTAAAAGCATTCAGTTCATTTTTGGTCCTTACACAGTTAAAAGCCGTATCTAGATATGAGAAATTAAAGTCACCAAATGTTTTATTAGAACACCATTATTTCACCCTGCTTTGAAAATCTGTGTACAGTAAATGCCCGCACTGACTTAGGCAAACAGAATTGGTCCACTTCCTTGGAAAAGCCTTAAAATCCAGGATGGACATGATGTACACCATGTACTGAAGCCCATGGTAAGCAAAGATCCCTCCCCTAACCACAGAATGAGTTATTCCTCCCATTTCCCACTCACACCAGTCCCCTCTCCTCTGCTGGACTTGGTTGAGCTGGAAGAAACACTTTGCCTCTTTTCTCACACTAATAACTGTTATCTATGAAATTCAGGCTGTCTCACTACCATTGATATTTATTTCCTGCATACACACTGCATGCAAATGAAGACCTAGAGTGGCCTGCTCCACCTAGGCAGCCACTTCCAGCTGCTGGCAGAAGGGATTCCTTGACCCAAAATTCATGATCACCCCTGCATTGCGCTGGGCTTTCCAAGCCTGCTTGCTGCCTCTTGTCCTCTCCTTACACCATGAGCTCTTTAGGGCTGCGATGGTCTTTCATTGTCACAGCTGGCACCGAGGGACAACAGCAGTGCTATCGACAGTCACTAATAAGAGCCACCTCGAGCTACAGCAATTTTTAAAAGGGTTTTAAAACCTTCTCAAAAGACATGGGAGGCAGAAAACTAGAGGATTCAAGAATTTCCCACCAAAGCAAGGACCCTTGACAGAACAAAAGCAGACTTGTGAGGGAAACAGCCTCAGGCCCTGCTCATCAGGATGACCATCTCTGACCTCACTTTCTATGAACTGGGGAAAAGTGTTAGAAAGGACAAAACTCTTTTCAATGGGTAAAAAAAAAAAAGAAGGGATATGGGCACAGACAGGAAAATTTGGGGCTTTTCAAGCCAATGGGCCAACTCCTCAGTCAATACTGCAGAGACAGGAAACTTCATTCCCTTTTTTCCCAACAGATTTTATACATATATATATACACACACATATATATACGCATATATATACACACACACATATATATATATATATATATATATATATAATGTGGATGTCAGCACACACAAAATCCAGGAAGAGAAAGACGTAAAAAACAGTCCTTGCCAAGACCCTAGGTCCTCCTTAGGCCTCCATCTGTTCCTAGAAAAATTCTCTCTCAACAAAACCACTTATGTCTTGTTAAGATTTTTACCTCCTTTCTATCTATCAATTACTTTGGAAACAGTCCTTCGGTTTCTGGGAGGGAGGAGGAACAAGTAAACTTTGGTTTGCTGACAGTGGTTCCACCTTCCCACTGGCCTCCCCAAATCCCCCAGGTCTGAAGAAATCCAGGAGGTGATGACAGAGTCAATCAATTCAGCATCCAGCTAAAGGAAATGTTTTAGTACAAATTCTCACCAGGCAAACAAGCACGGAGAGCACGCAGCTGGAGAAAGCCACTTCTGAACGCTGACCTGCCCAATGCACATGCTCCAACCTCAGGAATTAAGATCACAGACCAGGGAAAAAAACAAAGATGGGGAGGAAAAAAACCCTGAATTCTAAAGGCACCAAAGTATAAAATCAGTTGCAGCACTGCAAGAACAGTAAGACACTACGTGTTCTACAGTCCTTGGATATTGAGTCCAAGAACATCCTTTGTCTCGCCAAACACTTGTTGAATACTGAAGTATTTTAACATATTAGGTTTATTAGATCACTGTTTGGAAGGCTTTCCAAAAAAAAAATTATCTGGCAAAGCAATTACTATTCCAGGGAGCATAGCTGAGCTGTGGAAAGCCACATGTGCTAGAGAAGCTTGACTTGTTTTAAAGCAGTCAGTGGAAGGGCAGTGTGGAAGAATAGGATAGAATAACCTGCATAAAAATCCAGATTTAAGGAAATATGGAGAGAAGTTAAAAAGTTCATAAAGGCCCATTGGACAAAGGCCTATCAGACCTCATAAAATTGAACTCCCCAAGAATTGAATAATTTTCCAATCATGTATGTGGACACCGTAAACAAACCACAGCCCATGATTTTCCTGCTCAGAGCACTGTTACCAGATGCTGCTACATTTTCCAGTATTTTGCTTTTCTGAGTCAAGTGAGATGGGCTTCTTCTTTGATGGGAGCATTTCAAAAACCTTTGAACCAAACGGGTAATCTGTGTCATAGAATAGGAGAATCAATGAGCTTGGAAAAGCTCTCTGAGATAATCAAGTCCCACATTTGACCAAACTCCACCTTGTGAACTACAACATGCCACTGTGTGCCACACCCAGTCTTTCCTTCAGCACTTCCAGGGATGGTTACTCTCCCACTGCCCTGGGCAGCACATTCCAATGTCTAATCAGCCTTTCTGTGAAGAAAAACCTTCTAAAGCCCAACCTGAACCTCGCCTCCATACAGGAAAAAAAAATGTGTCAAGTTTACACCGTAAATTGCTTCCTCCTTTCTTACCACCTACTCTCTATCACTTCTGTAGGATTAGCACTGCCTAGTGTGTCCCTGAGTGGTGTGGAAGGACTTGGAGTGAAACAGAAATGCAAAATCTTTCCTGAGAGACAAAAGTGTGTCAAGAAAGAGACAATGCAAACCAATTTTCCAGTTGACTATCAGAACATACTGAAAGCCAGCTCAGACTTTCCAATATCCCTGCTGAAAATTACTTGCACACAAACAAATTAAAAAGAATGTGATGAGACTGCTTATGGAGATATTAGAGAATCACTGAGGATTTTTTGTTCTTATATTTATGTATACATATAACCATCCTGTTCCTGGATTATTTTATGAAACAGAAGTCTCAAGCAAAATCACGCCAGGGAGTGATGGAGTGGAAAGCAGTTGTGAGGACTGTGATGGGAAGGATGAGGCAGCAGGCAGAGGTGGGAATAGCAAGGCATGGATTGGGATCTGTATTGGCTCTGGGTTCTTCTCACCCATGGCACGTTGCAGGGCGATGAAGCACCATCTGTCTGAGGGGTTTTGCAGCCTGACGGTAGGGAAACAACAAAGGTACTTGCCAACCTGATGACCTGTGACTTAGCTTTCCATTATAACAAAGAAAGTACTAGCAGTTTGATTTTCCTGAGTTAATAAATGAGACAGAGAATATCTGGCTGTATAAACAGCATTTCTGAGTGCTTTTTCCCACTTCAGAGGAAAATGCTCCAGAGTCCCAAAACTAAAGGCTGATACTGGAGCAAGCTTTACACACAGAACATGGTATCTGTATGTACAGGACATTTTAACTTTGAAGGCTAGACAGAAATAGAGATGCTGAGAATATTACCACTGGATCACTTGTTTTCAGAAAAACAAGTAAAGAAAGACAATTTGCAGCAGAGATCTTCTGAAATCAATGGGGTACATTAACCAAGAAACAGGACACTGATTTTTTTTTCCTGCTTTTTAACCCTTGTAAGCCATTACTGTTCTTCCTGGTTTTCCTCATTGCACACATTTATACAGATACTTTCTCCTTCCATTTTCCTGTCTCCACCTCAGCTTTTCCAAGAAAAGAATGGCTTTTGCCATCTGTCTCTCTCTGCTTCTGCCACTGGGGAACAATGTCACAGACTGAGCCTCACATAAAAGGCCATGAAGATCTAGTGAGCCATGGGACCCTGCTGATTCAGGGATGCTGAAGCACCACGTTAGCATGACAGTGCTGCCTAGCCTTGCAATAAAAGCGTGGAGGTGCCCCAGACACAATGTTGTACATCCCACAACTCTGCTGAAAATAACAAGCTTCCCCCACAGCATGGAGTGGTGGGCTGTCATTAAAACATGGCATTCAGGTGAACTGGCTGGATTTTAGACCTTACTTCATTTTGTTCTTGATTTGCAAGGCTCTTGTCTCTTTAATGGTGCACTGAAGCAGTGACAAGTACAGTCCCTGTTCTGAAACAGGCGATGTCTGTGTGAGCTGACCCTGCCAGCGCCCCAGGGCTTTCGGAGCCAAGGCTGCAGGCTTCAGCTTTGCTACAAGGAGAAGTGGATGGAGGCACATTTTGTAAACAAACTGGAGACAGATCTAATGATGCATTTACCAGTGAAGATAGAAAAGCCATACTCAACATCAGTCAATAAATACTAACTCATACAATTTCTTTGTATTACTTGAAGTTATTTTTCCCTACTGTTTTTCCATGCTAACCAACACCAAGTTCTCCTTTTTTTAATGTATAAGTTAACCCTCTCTTTAATTAACACCTAACTATATTGTACAGAGACACAAAACTTGTTATAATGGGCCACTGCTGAGAATTAAGTACTTAAAAACTGACCACTGCATTAATTTGTGCTTAAACTGGCCTCTTGGTAATGAAACATTTGGGTAGATAATTTTAACTAAAAAGCTCTATAAACAACATGTACATTGAACAAACCAAATATGCTCTAAAATTGAGTTTCACAGGTATAAAAGCAAGCAATCCACATGTTGCTGCCAAGAGCCCATGAGTGCAATCCTTTCTTAAGATAATGTTCTCTTTTCTGCTTGCTAAAAAAAACATCCATCTAGTTTATGATTCAATGTCTAGGTAAGTGCCTGAGTATTCTGTCTCACAACTCCACACCTCATTTTAAAAAGTAGGCAATTAAGGAATAATGAGAATTTGTTAAGTAGTCGGAACATACGGCATACAACAAACGATAGCACTTGGGATCACTGATGGATCTGTTATGAGAAGCTCCACAGCTACTGTCTTAAAACAGAATAAGACAGAAATGCTCTGTGAGGCAAGGCAGAGGCCAGTGAACGCCAATAGTCAAAGTTTTAATTTGCAACAAGTAGAAATGCCATAACTCCTCTCTTTCCCTTCTACAACCCATCCACCTTCAGATCCCTCAGAATAATCCTGCAGAAATCCTTCAGTCACATGAACAGCACTTTGTGGGAGCAGCACCTATGGGATGTGTCCCTAGAGAGATGCTCTCTAATAGCCCTCAGCAAGGTTCAGCACTGGAAGTTTAACCTGGGGTCATTTGTAAGGGGTAGCAGAAAAGAAGTTCTATCATATGCTTTAGGGCAAAATTCCTACTGACCAGAGATGTAACAAAGCTGCCAGACACAGAAATTAACAGTGAAGTAATGAATTTCCATCTCTCCAGTCAAAATCTGTTTTGGTAAGGATCATTCTTGTATAACATGTAACCAAAAAAAAAATCTATATATATATATATAAACCAATAAACTAGCCAAAGGGAACTAATTATTTCAGAAACTTTAGAAAAAAATGTCTGCCTTCCCAAAAACACACACAAGCCAACACCACAGCCAAGAAAACTCTCAAATTGCACACATTCATTTGGTGTGTGAAGAACAGACACTTGACATGAAAATTAGAATTCACAGCACTGAATTCACTCATAATCATGCAAGTTGGAACCACAGAAATTGGGGAAGGGGGGAGTGAGGCAGCACTGGGTCTGCAGAAGGCTCTTGGAGGATGTCTGTGATAAAAGGGAGCTGCAGAGAGATATGTGGGGCACTCAAAGCTGATTACTGGATGAAACAACCAGGTATTCCAGAGACTGGGACTCAGTTCAGTAGCCAGCTTGTGCTGCTGTGCCTCTGCTGCAGTGTAGTGCACAGATGTGCACACAGGTCTCAAAATCCCTAGGGCAGCCAGGGCTGGGGATGAGTTACCTGCCTGGGGTTCATCCCATAGTGCAGCTCTCAGTTACTGCTAGTGCCCAGACAAGACCTGCAGTGACCACAGCCCACAGGTATCCTCAGAAAAAGGCAAGAGCAGTAGATTTAGTACAGAAAAAGAAAAACCACAACTGAAACCATGACCCTCTTATGAGAAGAAGCTGGTTTTGACATACATCTGAGTATCTAGTCCAAACCTGAAGGAGTGATCCCACTGCAGAACAAACTATCCTAACTACTCCTATTGCAATTCCAACTATTGCAGTCTGAAAGCTGCTTTTTACCAGAAAGTGCCATTTTCCCAATCTTTCATTTTATCTGAAAGGAGTCCACTTTGAGAGGCAGTACTTTGTTTAGTTTCTTGATACCAAGAGTTGTCCCCATAAAGGGGCCTGGGGAGCACGACAGACTGGCTCTCTGCCCTTCCCCACAGGTTTCCCTGCCTGGTTGTGGCAGACAGAAAAGGGGGGATCCCCAGACAGGTGTGGGGAGCCCGTGCTCTGACAGAGGCTCCCACTGGAGGCACGAGGTCGGCAAAAAAACCAAAAAAGGTTTTGGCTCTCCAAAACCTTCCATCACCCTGCTGTTACCCAAGAGCACTGAGCTGACTGAAACAGAGCTTGAAAACAGGAAGCTGCCAGTCAGAAAAAAGGGGAAATTGTCTGCAAAACCTTTTTCTTCTGGTTCTGTCCTGCCTAATCACTTCAAGTTTTCTCTGTATAACATGTGAGATATTGTAGTGCACATCCAAATACAATATGGCCTTTGGAGTCTAATGGCTCTACCATGGGACAGACCCCTTTACCAGCTTTTGCCAACTCAAGGTCTTACAACAAATTTTGCCTCTCATTCCTCCCAGGGTTAATCCAACTCACATAACCACAACATTATTTAGGGTATTTTATCACCTTAAATGTATTGTCCTTCCCGTAAGGTTTTCTTCTATCCCAGACAATATCTATTCTATGCAAGTCAGTGACTTTCTAGCGCAAAATACGAGACCCAGCACCCACAATTCACCACTGGTCTGGAAATTCATGGTGGGTACAGGAGCTGGAATGTGTTTCTAATGTGAAAAGTGACTTCATCCTACATGTTGGCCAGCAGGATAACAGCAAAACAGGGTAGTTCCAGGAGCAAAATGTCTTTCCAGCCCATGAAAATGTGATTTGCACCTATATTTTTTTTGTCCAAGGAATTGTTGTGCCTCAGAAACTGAAAAAAGAAAAAAAAAAGTGCCTCACTCTGTGAGGGGAAGCAAAAGGATCACAACACCAGATGTTACAAGACCCCTTGACACCCTGCCCCTGAAAAAAAAAGCCCAGCTGACACTCAGAACAGACTGACAGAGGAAGACAGCAGTCTCCAAAATGGAAGTATGTTTTGTGTCTTTCAGAGTAAAGACATTACTAAAAAATTACATTTTTCAGGCTGAAAAAAAGACATTACTCTCCACAAAAAAAAATTATGTAACCCCCATTTCAAACAAATAGCAGTAACCACCCATTTTGATGTAATTCTTAAGAGCAACAATGTCAGCAGCAGTACAGCATAACAATATTTTAAAGCCACAACATAGGCAGAAGAACTCTTCAGATATTATAAGTTGGAGCAAACCTCATTAACTGCCTGCAGCATTGCTTCAGTTCATTACATGACACAAACAGAACAAATTTATATAGCTGTATCTAAAATTACAAACAGGTAGTTCTATACTTCCAGGGCTACATCTAAGCAGCAGTATTTATGCAGCCATGAATAAAGTCCTGCCAGCATTTTGATTATAAAACTGTATTTGCAAGATTTATTTTATAAGTTGGTTGGAAAAATGTGATTTAACTTTAAAGTTACTACTAATATTTTGTCTTTAGTGATTCTGTACAACTAATAAGTCCTTATTACCTAGAATAATTTTACATAGACTCAAATTAAAGGAAGTCAGTAATATGGGAATGAGATTATTTCTCAGAGAGATATTGACAAGTTCACTAGGACAGAAATTTGAATTGCAGATGTTCTAAATCTAAAATGGTCTGTGGTGGAGCTGAGCATCCTTTTTGGAAATGGCAATTGATGTCTGTAAGGGTGAGAGTCCTTACAGGAACACGGTAACGCTATAAACAAACGCTAATAAAATGCCAAGAGATTAAATGCTGAGATCAAATAAATATACCAAAAATATTTATCTCTAGATAGAAGATGTTTATACCAGATCAGTTCACAGCTGTACTCCTTTGTTGTTTTGAAAGTAAAGGATAATGAAAAGAATCAGACCCTGCAACTACTTTTTCCCAACAACAATATCTTTTGTCTTGGACACAGAAGCAGCAGTGGGGGGTATGGTTTAGTGAGGTTATAATTCATCTCCACTAAGAGTTTTCTGACAAAAACAGTGTGAAGTGTCATTCTTCCCTTCCTCTGGGAGCTGGTGAAAGTGTTTCTGCCCTGCTTTTTTCTGTCCCTTACAATACAATGTGTCAGAAGCTTCCAGTCTATTCCTCAGGTTCTTCTCGTGTCTTTTGTCCATTTTTATCACTTGGCATTGTGCCCGCCCCCGAGTTCCTAAATCTTTGATGAGATCATATGCTGCTGCTCACTGGAGGTCTGTGCCTGGGAGGTGCCCAGGATGCAGCACTGTGTGACACTCAGGTGCCAACAGCTCCCCAAACACAACTTAACTCTTAGACCACTGCCATTTACTGGCTCCTAGGGGGCCAGTTCACAACATGGTGACAAAGGCATCAAACTAACTGCTATGAACATGCACCTAGAGACTCACTGCCCCTTCCCTTTACTCCTAAGGAAAATAATGCATTTTAAATATTTTTGGTGAATATTAAAATAAATATCATGTAATTTTCCAGTATCTTTTCAAAGCAAGAAAAAAATTAGAAAAAATGAAGTAGGAATATATGCCTGACTAAAACCAAACCAGCTAGCAGCTGAGGCCTATGACTCCACATAGGCTCAGATGTCCAGTGCTATATTACTGCTGGAGATGGAACAAATCTTGGACCTTGGACCACAACTTCCCAGCCCCACAAGGCACAGGATCCATCAAATTAAGCAAGAGTCCACCAAGAACTGGCTGTCTTGAACCCACATGTGGAGCTAAAAGGGGGAATGGGTAACAACCTGGTAAACCTTCTACCCCTCAATGGGCACAAAACTTAGAGTGACTGGTCTACCCACCAGTCCCTGCAGCACACATCAGCTGATATCACAGAGATATCTGATATTAAAAACACTCATGTGTATCCCCAGCACAGGAAGGACATGGAGCTGTTGGAGCAAGTTAAGATGATTAGAGGGATGGAGCACTTATATGGGAAAAGGCTGAGACAATTTGGGATTGTTCAGCCTGGAGAAGAGAAGGCTTAGGGGTGACCTGACTGAGACCTTCCAGTAGCTGAAGGGAGCCTGCAAGAAAGATGGAGAAGGACTGTTCACTAGAACATGGAATGATGGGACAGGGAGGAATGGGTCCAAACTCAGAGAGAGTTCAGATCAGATGTTAGAAGGAAATTCCTTACTGTGAGGGTGCTGAGGCACTGGCACAGGTTGCCCAGAGATGTGGCTGCCCCATCCCTGGAAGTGTTCAAGGCCAGGTTGGATGGAGCTCTGAGCAACCTGCTCCTGCTCTAGTGGGGAGCGTCTCTGCTCATGGCAGGGGAGTTGGAACTGGATCATCTTTAAAGCCCTTTTCAACCCAAACCTTTCTATGATCCTAGGATATCATAAACTAAGCAAAGATCAGAGTCCAGCAGAGCTCAGGAAGAAATGTTCATATCTAACATAGATAAAGGTAACCACCTGGAACCGCTTCTGACACAGGATGCTCTAAGTTACTTAGGAGGGTAACCATAACTCAGATTTTTTTTTTTTGGCAAATTTTCATTTAAAATTTTCTACAGAAAAGCTATTTTGACCCCAACAAGGAGGGAAAAAAGATAAATCAAAGCAGGTATAGAAATTAAAGGGGACTTTTTATCAATGTGTGATGGCATTTTGCTAACTTGAAATAAAGAGATACAAACCCCAAAACCTTTGCAAACAAACCAATTGTGTAGTTCATGTGCTGCAGAATCTCTAAGGGGAATTATGCTAAATCAGTCCTGACTCCATTAATCTGTTCCTGCCCTGAAAATTGTTCTTACAAGACACACAATAGATTACTAAGGAGGGTACTTTTTAAATTGTTATTACTCATGCAGGTGAGGTATTTTAAATATGAATCATACGCTGACGCATTGTATTAAAAATCCAGCCATTTTTATGTCATGTCTCACAAAGTAGTTGCCACTGAGATGCATTAGACTGTCACCTAAAATCTCCTCTCCAGGGAAAAGTGAAACACTAAACTGGACAAAAAGCTATCATTGCTTTTGTGGGACAACCCTGAATGAGCCAGGAGATGGGAGAGATGACCTAACAACATTTGTCTTGTCAAAAGTGAGAACCTCCAGGGATTTTTAAAAAGGAGAAAAAAATAAAGGGTAACAAAAAATTTTACATTCCAAAATTTGTAAAAAAAACCATTTGTTGGTGGAAGGAAAAGGCTAATGGAGTAGCTCCTTCCAAGAAATGTGATGAACAAATTCATCAGGAAATTATGGTTTTCTTCCTGTTAGCTGCTGTCAACACAGAGAGAGAGAGCACAGCTGCCAGACACTGCCCAGGGCATGAGGAGTCACTGTCCCTCCCAGAAAGGTGCCCAGCTGAGAAGCAAAATGTGCAGTTCTCTGCTTCAGTCCATGGAGATCACGCAGACAAAAAATCAAAACACGCTAATGGAGGTTTCCATTCACACCCTTGGGAACCCTTGTCTTTGCCAAATTTCTACTGAAGGAAGCTCTGTCTCAGAATTATATCAAAGCTTGATTCCAATGGCATCCTGATATAAGTGAGCATCCAGCAGTGAGGGAGAGAAACACCTCCTAAGAAACACAGAGTGTCATGGTAAAACACCATCCTCAACTACCATGAAAGGGTTAGCTAGAAGCACAAACATGAACACAATTAACACCAAAAGTTTAAAACAAAGCCAGTCTAAAGACCAATACATCACAGAATGGTTTAGGTTGATAAAGGATCTTAAAGATGATCCAGTTCCAACTCCCCTGCCATGGACAAGGACATTCCCCACTAGAGCAGGTTGCTCAGAGTTCCATCCAACATGGCCTTGAACACGTCCAGGGATGGGGCAGCCACATCTCTGGACAATCTGTGCCAGTGCCTCAGCACCCTCACAGTAAGGAATTTCCTTCTAACATCTGATCTGAACTTACTCTCTCTGAGTTTGGACCCATTCCTCCTGTCCTGTCACTCCATGCTCTAGTGAACAGTCCCCCTCCATCTTTCTTGCAGGCTCCCTTCAGGTAATGGAAGGCCACAGTTAGGTCACCCCTAAGCCTTCTGTTCTCCAGGCTGAACAACCCCAAATCTCTCAGGCTTTCCTCAAGGAAAGCCTCTTTATCCCTCTGATCATCTGGGGGGCTTCTTCTGGTCTCACTCCAACAGCTCCATGTCCTTCCTGTGCTTGACCCCAGATCTGGGCATGCAGCCCTGCAGGTGGGGTCACACCTGAGGGGGACAGAGGGGCAGAATCCATTCCCTCCCCTGCTGCCCACAGGGCTTTGGATGCAGCCCAGGGCACCAATCTAGGGTTATAGTTTGTGTGCAAGAAGTTTGAGAACTGAGCCTGCTAAGCAAGTGCCAGGGAAAAATCTGACCATATTTCTCACCCTCTTCAAGTGTTTTGAAAACATAATTGTCATTTCTGCCTGGAGGAATTTTTTCCCCCCCCATCCCAGTGTAGTATCTACACCCTGCAGCTGTAACAAGGGCCTGTTAACAGAATTTTCTGGTTCCAGTTTCTCTTCTAAAAGCACAGGACATTTTCATGGCACTGCAGCCTCTGTTATCAGAGGTTCTGACTTACCAATACAAAGGCAACAATATTTTTTTCTAGGCTTACACGAGAGGCAGAATTCAGCTTGATTTAACAAAGCTTTTTCAACAGTGAGGCAACACTTGGCTTCGAGTCTGCCATTCAAACAGCTGACCTTTGGGAATGAGGAGTATATTTCTTTCCCAGAGCCAGATTTTTGCGATGATGAAAAAGTTCCTGTTAAGCATTGATGCATAGAACTAATTTGGACAAGTTGGGAAATGCACTCTTTGCTCATTACCTGGAATTTACAGTATCTGTGGGAAAAGTATCAGTTATGGCACTGAGTCTCATAATGTCATCTGTGCTTCACCAGTGCTGAGCTAGGAAATTTCTAGATAAGGTTGCTATTATCTGATAGCAATGGGTCCTCTGCAACTGCTGAACTGCATTAGGAGGAATAAAATACTCCTGACATATTTATTTTCCTTCTGAGCAACAGCTGAAGTATTGATAAAGGAGAAAGGCAGGATATAAAGTCAGAACTGGAAGGCACAGACTCTGCAACCTGAAGTACAGCAAAAATGTGGGCCACACTCTGAAAACATTTGCAAACACTTGACTCAAAGCACTTAAGAGAGCAAAAATATGTTCACAGACATGTTTTATAAGGGCAAACACACATACAGTGGTTTAGGAAAAAAAAACTGAGACTACAAAGGGGCAGAGCAGCTAAACATGCGTAATAACAGCAAATTATTCTGCACAATTTCAGATACAGCCCTCCTCAACACAGGTTGATAGCCATACCACTAGCTTGCTATGAAAATGCTTCTTTTACAGGAAAATTATGCTTTGAGATAATTATTGTATGGAGAACCACTTGAGAGTTAGGAAATGCTAGTTTGAACTTAATGTGTATAGACTTGATTTGGTCCATTGTACTGTACTACATGGGTGGTTGCTTTTCCCCAAATAACATCTGCCTGACTCAGAAGAAGGAATGGATGTTATAAATACTAAAAAATTTAATTTTTGCTGTTGAGTATGAGGCCACTTTTTGTTTACTTTTTGCTCAGGTGCTGCTCAAAATCAGCCATGAAAACCAATTTATAAAAATACCCTGGCAGGAGTCATGACATTTGACATGGAATTATCTGCATCCTTAATAATGTTTCTCAGCTTATTTTCATACTAATGAAATAGCACTATTATTTGCATTGGAGAACTGCATGGAAACATATTTGCCTAAAAATTCTCTTTCATCTCTGAAGGAGACCATGTTCCATATGGATGCACCCTTTACTGAATGTGTTTGTTAAAATATCAAGAAGTCTGAAAATTCAATGATTGGTTAATAAGCAATAAAATACTATCAGACAGGGACAGATGCTTGTCCTGTAGTCAAGCATCGAATCTGAACTCCCAAACTCAGAAGTGTTACAGCTACTTCAGGAAAAGAACAATATCAGTCTTATTCTTGGGAACTGGAGAGCCATTTTACCTGAAATGTACGAAAACTGAATAAACTTGGCAAACTATTCATGAAAATATTCATCCAGTGATGCATATTTCATTTTGCACAAATAAGGGGACAAATTTACAAGCAATAAGATGATGGTTGTATGCACAGGATCAATCCACCTCTAAAATTTTCATCTGTGGTGGGTTGACCCCAGCTGGATGCCAGGTGCCTACCAAAGCTGTGCTATCACTTCCCTCCTCAGCTTGACTGGGGAGAGAAAACATAATGAAAGCACCATGGGTTGAGGTAAGGGCAGGAGAGATCACTCACCAATTACCATACTGGGCAAAACAAACTCACCTCAGGGAAATTTGATTTCTTACCAATCAAATCAGAGAAGAGTAATGAGAGAAAATAATCTTAAACCTCAAAACACCTCCCCCCTCTACCCCTTCCTTCCTCCTGGCCTCAACTTCACTCCTGATGTCTCTGACTCCTCTAGAAGAACATAAGGAGACAGGGGATGGGGTCCAGGGGTGGCCTGTGATCAGTTCATCTCACACACTGTCATTCCTGCTGCCCCTTCCTCCCCAGGGAGAGATTCTTCACACTCTTTTCCTGCTCCAGGGTGGGATCCCTGCCATGGGCCACAGTCCTTCTCTAAATTTTCCAATGTGGGTCTATTGCATGGGGTGTAGTCCTTCTGGAACAGCCTACCCCAGCACAAGCTCCCCATGGGATCACAATTCCTGCCAGCAAACCTGCTCAGCATGGGCTCCTCTCCCTGTGGGTCCAAAGGTGCTGTGAGGAGCCTGCTCCAGCCCAGGCTTCCTGCAGGGTCCCAGCCTCCTCTGGGCATCCCCCTGCTCCAGTGCAGGTCTCCTCAAGGACAGACCTGCCTCACCATGGGCTGCACCCCAGTTTGCAGGGGAATCAGCTCTGCTGCCCAGAGCATCTCCTTGCCCTCCTTCCACACTGCCCTAGCTGTCTGCAGGGCCCTCACATGTTTCCACTGCTCTCTCCAGCTGCAATCCCTCTTGCACAGTAACCCTTTTGCTGTTATTAAATCCATTCTCCCTGAGACTCCACCATCACTCCTGCTGAGCTCAGCCTAGGCCAGCAGCGGGTCCATCTTGGAGCTGGCTGGCATTGGCTCTACTGGACATGGGAGAAGCTTCTGGAAGCTTCACAGAAGCCACCCTGGTAGCACCATCCCCCCCATCCTGCCCCCAAACCTTCCCATGCAAATCCTACACAGCAGAGCTTTACTTGCAAATGCTGCTGCAAAGATTTTAACCGTTTTCCCTTTGGCATCACATCAAGTAGGCACAAGTCTAGTTTAGGAATTAGAGATCCAAGTTTAAGTCCCCTCAGTCTAGACCATCATTGGCCTTGTCCTCCAGTTCCCAGTGCAAAAGACAGGAATACATCCAAGGCACTGACATGCTTCCACTTGTCTGGGCTGGCAGGCACAGGGTACCTAACACAGCTAGAGATGCTCTGTGCTAACAGCAGATTTCAGAAAATGCATTTTTAAAATAATTCATACAACATCAAGAGGAACTTTTTCCTTTAAAGAGAATATGAATCATTTAATGCCCCCCGAAATCCATTACTTTCATGCACTGTAGCAAAATAAATATTTTACAAACAATGAACTTCCAGCTCTCTGCTTCTGAATTCTTATTTATCTCCAGTTACAAACTGTTTAAGCCTGGTTTGCCATCCTAGCTAGAAAAGCCAGAAAGTTTCTGCACAAATGATCTTTTCACAGTGTGCTTGCTATTTAAACTCACTTAAATATGTAAATCTAATTATTTGTCTCAAAAGTTTCTGCATATGCATTTTAAGAATGCAGCGTACAGAAGTCTGTTCATAATGCTGAGGCCAAATCCTACAGTCTCACAGAAGAACTCACGACCAGATAAACTGGCATGTGGAACAACTAATTCAGAGAATGAGATCTGTTTAATTAGTCCACTAAAACAATGTGAAATACAGTTGTGAAATCTGTGTTATTAGAAGCCTTTTTCTTTTATCTACACTGAACCTTTTTTCAAATCTTTTCCATGAAGTATCAGCAGGTCTTTAAGATCAAGTTTTGTTAGCAAATGTTCTCCTGATACCACCCATCTGTTAGGTGTTAGTGTTGATCTTTTCCCAACATTCATAAAACACTCTTTTCTCTATTGTAGATTATAAATATCAGCAACCCTGTAGAAACAGCTTTGTTTAGATCTGCCAAGACCCTCTGTCCTGCAAAATGTTGAGTATTAATCTCCAGTAAAAACAAATTCCAAAGGATTTTTAATATTTTTAATTAGTGTATGCTTTTTCATCTCATTAGAAGTATAATCAGTAGATCATTTGTTATGTAAACATTACTATTTCTGTATATTGAGAACAAATACAAAATTTTTATTTTAGAATATTAATTAATTTTGATGTTGAACTTATCAGAAAAGCTGCCAATTTGCATGTTAGTCACTTGCAGTCTTTAGACCTTAGAGGGAATCTATTTAGACATAAACAGTTAAACAGTGAAAGATGAAGCTAAAATAGCCATAAAAAGGACAAAAGAGGAGGAAGCACATTTTCTACATCTGAGGCAAAGCAAACAATTGCAGTAGTAATTATAGCCCTTTTCTTTAAAGGGGACTTTAGACCAATTGTCCTGAGGCCACTGAAGGAAGAACAAGATTTAGTTACAGTGGCCATTTGATACTGCAATTTATTGCTTGCAGTATTTTCCTTGAAACAAGATATTTAAGAGAGCCAGTTGCTTGGTGTTAAAAGCTTAATTTTCAAAGCAAATTTGAAGAATGATTCCAGATTTTGACATGGCCAGTCGTCTTATTGCTGCTCACATATTTTCCTTGGGCTATGAAAACAATTCCAGGTTCTTTTTTTCATTTTGACCATGGCAAATGAATAATGTGGCCATGCAAGTGATACAGTCAGAAAATCAAGGTCTGCAAGGCAATTCTGCTCTTAGGTTCTTTACTGATACCCAATATTAATAATGCTTTATTATTAAATTACATGCTTAAATATGCCTATTTTTAAATGTTTCCTATGCTTTGTAAAATATTTTCATCCGAATATATTTCTGTTAATAATTCTTCATATAACTTAGTTAATAATTCTTCTGCTGATAATTCTTCAATAACTTGGAATGATCCAGGAGCAATTTTAAGAAGAAAAAATTCTGTTTCTGTAATGAATAGACAAAAGATGCCCAGGTCAGGGCTGTCTGCAGGTATTTGCACAAACTCACCCACATTTTTTAAGACTCAGTATGTGGACATGAGACCAAGATCATCATCAGGAACCTGAGCTGCTAAAACTATGTATATAAACCTTTATGGCTGATATTTTCCAAACAGCCTATTACTGATTTGCCTTAAACATATGGAAATAAATAGCCACAGTGAAGTGATCTGATGTGGGCAAGTCTAACCTGCTGCCTGCCCTCCAGTGAGGGAGAGGTGACAGAGCTTTGAGCCTGTGGAGGAACAGCTTGGCAGTGCACATGATGGAATTTTTCAAGTGCTTTTGTGACAGAGGATTATGAATAGGCAAATGCAGACTCATGGATAAAGCACTTTTAAAATGATAGCTCCCTTCTCTAAATGTCCAACATACAGCAATCAGTTCTACTCACAGGAGCTGACAAAACAGGCAAGGATTTGCTAATACAACTCAGAAGCAGAGGGACAATGATAGTCAGTAAATATTGAATGAGCTATGTATGTTCCTTCCCTACAGCTGGAAGGGGCTTTGCCAGGAAATTATTAGGAAAGTAAAACAGCAAAGATAATATGAGAAAGGGCATAATCAGAAGATCAAACCAAATGAATGTAAAATAAGGAAACGGAGAAAAAGAGGAAAGGAAAATAGCAATAAAGTTCATATTAGTCCAAAAAGGAGCACTTGAGAGAGGACAGATGAACACACAGCTGAAAATCCCATAGGTTGGAATAGAAAATGTTGGGAATGGGGGGACCAGGAACATCTCCAAAGTCTGAGAGCTTCACAGGCAACTGGTTTGTCAGGCTCCAGCCAGGTGGATCTCTGTTCTGAGCCCGTTTCATCTCAGTGACACTCTTGTTCCATAAACCCACATCACACAGGCCAGGCAGCATGCAAAGCATCCTGCTCCCCCCTCTCCTCCTGTGTTATCTCTGCTCCAACTGGTCCCACGCTGCTTCCTGCCAGCTCCCCATACACACCCAGCAACCTGAGCCAGTGTCAGGGAATTTGGGGCTCCAGCTCTGTTTTCTTGTTCCACTCATCCACCTCTGCCCTCTGCCCACAACTGGGGCAAAGAGAAAAATCCGTGCACATGCAGCTGCTCAAGGAACAGATGGGAAATAAGAGAACTGATGAATGTAATGCCAGCTCCTCAAACATCTCACCACTAAAATATACAAAATTATTTTGCTTAGTTTTTCTTATCTGTACACGGGAATTAACATTTCCAATCATTTGTGCACAGCCTTTTAAAACATGATGATGAAAATTCCTTTAACAATGCTAAATATTAGTACAATTAATGTCACGGCATGTTTGAGATTAAAGGTATTATTGAAGTGGTTATGAGAATTTGTCAAGTTCTTGTCTCACTCTGACTTCTGGAATGAAAAAAGCCCTAAAAATAGAGGGAAACGGGGATGCTGTCCTTTTGCATAATATGAAAAGCTAGATAATAGTAATCTCAGCTCAGTTTCTGATCACTAGTTCCTCAGAATGTACAGCTGCTCTTGATTTTCCTTGTTTGTTACTAACAGTAAGCGTCTTGAATGCATTAGAAGACAACATTAAATAAATTAAAATCTCATTTTCCCATCAAAAGTAATTAGTACATTTTTTTACATCCTAGCCAGGTACTTCTCTTATTACTAGTTATTCTCTTTGGCATACACATTGGCTGGGGAGAAGTGGTGCATATTTTCCACTGTTTGACAAGACAATTTATTCCACAAGGACTACAAGGCTAAGCCATTTCACATATTTGTTGAAAAAACATCAGCAGAAATCAATATGCAAAATCATCATGTAGCTGGCCACAAGAAATTTCAAGGCAACTATTTTTGGTAGAATCATTGCTATCTGAATTGAGGAAATTAGAATACACTGCTGACATTAACACTACCAAATAGAAAAAAAAAAAAGGAAGTAAATTTTAATGTCAAATTTTAACAGCAATTTCACAGCAAAGTGATGCTATACTTAACATGGCCCTTGGGGTCTTGAGCTGATGTTCTGCCCAACTGCAGAGGAGAGTGGAGAAACTTAAAAGGCACGCAAATGTAATTTCAGCCTGACACAGCACTATACACCACAGCAATAATAGCAATAATTTGTGTCAATGGCTGCAGAATTACTGTTGCTGAGATGTACTTTACTATGTTTCACCCGTCCTTCAGCAGACTTTCAGTGCTACAGAGCAGAGGAGGAGCTGGGTCAGAAGCAATAATTCACTACACAAAAGATCATTTTGATCATGCAAAAAAAAAAAGTTACCATTTCTGACTTTTAAAAAAGCCAAGCAATGTTTGGACATCTAGATTCACTCATGCTGGTATCGGTAAGGCAGAAAGGCAAGGAACTAATGGTCTAGTTTGTATTTCCAGTTCCTGAATCATGCAGGACTTTTTGTCTCAGGTAGTAATCCAGCTTTCTCCAAGTTTTTTGTCTGAGCATACACAGCTTGGATGTTTTTTAAGCTTTATTCAACCATCCATGCAAACCAGCTACACCCCAGACTCACAGCAAGCTAGTCATAAGCATTTGTTTATGCTCGACTCCTTCCTCTGTACTTAATTTATGTTACATTTTAGAAGCTTTTAATTAGGGAGCATCTACTGATAACAGGAAGGATATAGTTTAAAAGCACAAGAACAAACTCAGGAATTAAGTTAAAAGAAAAAGAAAACATGAGAATGTTCACTCTAACTCACAGCTGTGACTTCCTTGCACCTTTTGTCACTGACTACAATTTCTGCTTTAGAGAAATGTGGACTGTGAGAAGATAAAAATCTTGTTTCAATATAAGAAAATAGCAAGACTGCGAATAAATTTGTGCACTAAAAGGTGTTTCCAATTTGCTTAGTATTGTTCAAAACGTTCTCTGAAAATGACATTCATGAGGTTTTGCCCCACAAGTGTTTCAAACACCCTTTCAGGACAGCATAGGTCACAAAGGATGAGAGAAATAAAAAACAAAAAATTAAGAGGCACCAATTGTGCAGAGATCCAAGGAAGGGGAGCAAATCTCCTGGGATGGAGCAAGAGCTGTGAGACTCATGGCTCACCCATAGCAGGCTGGGGAAGATCCTCTCTGCAGCTCTGGATCAAGTGGTCACTCTACTGTGAACCCAGAAAATCATTTCTTACTATTGCAGATAGATTTGGTACACAGCCCAGAAAAATCACCTGGAAAAGATCCAAAGCTCTTGGCTCTCACATCTGCTTTCTAGATAGTGGTCTCGCCCTTGTTCAAATAGATTTATGATATTTGTAAATTAGATATGGTAAAGAATATACCACCCTTAATAATACCTCCCTTTATTTTAATTATCTTTAGAATAGATTCTTTTAAATCTGGTACTATTTCTACAACACAATAAAAAAAACACTCTTAAACAGAAAATACACAAATCAGTAGAAAACTGGCCAGCAGTACTTGTGAGAATATCTTTCCCCTTTCCAAATGTACCTTTCTGTCCTTCTCCCCTCTCCTCCCTGCATTATTTTCTGGTTTATAACATGGCTGTTATTTGTCTGAGCCTGATAAGCTCCTGGAACTCAATTTGACCTCCCAAACAAGTTTCCAAGAACGTAGCCATCACAAGAAATCAAAATAGTGCATCCACAACAAACTAGTTCAGAAGTTGTGCTTATCACAAGCCTTTTCAATTATCTTACATAGCTTTGATTCCTTTCCTTAGGGTACTAATTACATGAGTGTGTTTCATTTCTTTTAATGTTATGAAATACCATCCACTTTTTGCACATTTTCAAGCAATATTCTGCATGCACACTACTTTTAAATGCACAGCATTCAGTTCAAGCCTTAGCAGTAGATTGCCTTTAATCATCTGAAACATGCTATGCCATCTCTCTGGTGTCAGAGAGAAGCCTGACTTACTAGATAACCTAAATCACACTACAGCAGGTCTGGTACATCAATTACCACTTACTTTTCAAGTTCAATTACTGCTACAAAAATGCAAAATGTTGGAAAGTGGAGTGAAAAATGCAAAATAAATGCTAGGGGTTACAAACTTGAGTTTTCAGGCCAGTTTACATAATTTGTTATTATTTTTTTGTTTGCAAATCAATGAGTAACTAAACCAAATCAGCCACCAGTGTTTCACTGGAGGCAGATATCCTTCACTGTCACAAGTTAAGTTGTTATAAACAGTTTTGGTACATATGTTTTTTTATTTTGTTTAGGAGCTCCCAGACCTATTTTTATGAGAAAAGAGAGGCTTCTGTTCAGCTCATAACCATAAAATAAGCCAATACTAGACTGTCAAAACCCACGGTTGCAGACTGCGGTACAGTGATATAACCAAAGAGAGTAAGGAGTTACTCTGTGTTAGTCTTAAGAACATAACTTCTTCAGCTTCCCTATTCATCTGTCTTCTTACTCCATCCATAAAACAAAAACATACAACACTAATGACTGCTCAAACCAAGTCTAGTTAGTTTTTTCATCTTCAGCTGAAAAAAACTCCAATGCCAGTTAGAGAAGAGACATACTATTAGCAGCACATAAAGGGGAATATATATTCAAACAAGACAAAGGGTTTCTTTTATCAACTAACTATGTTTGATTTGGATACTTTGTGATGCCAGGTTTCACCTCTGTGGGAATGCTTTCACTCTTGTCCAGGTAACCAAATGCCAATGCTTCTAGATATGCAAGTCTGCAGAACTCATCCTGGGCATTTGGTGATTTAATCCAGATAGTTTATACATCCTTTATGCAGGCTATGGATGTGAAGGGTTTGCTTTTAGCAAAATGAGTATTTTCACTTAGAAAATGCAAACCAACTTCAGCTTTACTCTTCTTCTCAAACTCTTTTTCAAATGACAGGCATCAAGAACATGAAAACCCTCTAAATCATAGGGAATGAACACTGTGCTCCCAACAAATACATACTCTCCAACTGCCTGTGATATGATCTTCTCCAGTCAATGAAACAAGTTGTGTAGGAAAAAATGTTATCCTGAAGCATATCTCTCAAAACCAATGAAAGGAAACTATTCTCTTGGATTAAGTATTTTCCTTTGTTCTTTAACCCCAATAATAAAAGGGATCCTGTACCCTATTTACATTTCAGTGAAAACCAACAAAAAAAGGTTTTAAATTAAGGAAAAAGTAGGAATTAAGAAAAGCTGGGTTGTATCCACATTTCACTAAAATGTCTATAGGGAAGTCTCATGTAAGTTTTGCACATAGAAAAATTCCAACACGCAGACACAAATGAGGGAAAGACAGAATGACTGAAAATCAGTAAAAGCACCATTCAGGAAAAGGATCAAATGTGATCACATCTACAGGGTGTTGAGTGCCCTCACCTCACACCACATTAGTAACAGTCACAGGAATCCAATATATTAGCAAACTGCACCCAGAAAGAATGAAACAGGACCCCTCAGTGCCATTTATTTTTCATTTTAAAACAATTTAAACAAACAAATGCCACCACCCTGAATCCATGCACCTTCCATCACCGGATAGATACACTCAGGAGAACCATCTTCCCAGCCTTTCCACAATGTCAGAAGCACAAACACTGCAAAGCTTTCTACTCCTCAGGATAGCAAAAACACCACCTGAAAAGGGAATTTTCCATGGAGCCACTACACATAGGAACACAGATTTCTCACAGAAAGCACATGGCTCATTTCCCTTGGAAAAGAAATGTATTGTTACAGACATTAAATACAAAGTACCTAAATACATTGCATAGTTAGATACAATTACTATTCCTACTCTTTCATAAGCAATGCCATCTAAAAGGATAAAGCCAGGGTTAAAACCTTCATTTAAACTAATCAGAATAAATGTCAACATAGGCATCAGCAGAGCAAGGCATGCCAAAAATAATAGAAAAATAGCAAAGACATAACAAACAATAAAGCTACTTAAAATCATGGATACTGATTTATCCTATGATGCAGCACAAAATACTTGAAGGCAAAACAAAAATTCCACTTATTTTTCTTTTGTTTGAAAGATCTAAATGTAAACACTGGTTTCCATTGCTCCTGTGACTACTGCAAACAAATGATTTTGACATAAGTTCTTTGCTTTTCCTTTAAGGAGCTGTGCGTGCTAAGCTGAAACAGTCCTAAAAACAGAAATGCATCCAGTTAGGGAAAAATAGAGAAATTATACAATAGGAAAGGTTCTTCAGGCCCAGCTCCTCCTGGGCATTGAGGCAGGGTATCTCTATGGACACAGATCGGTGATGCTGCTGGGACAGGCGTGTGCATTAGCAGAGTGAATTTAGGAAATACGCTCAAAAAAATTATGTCTAGTTACTATTACTTCCAAAGCCAGCAGGTTAGCATTGTCTGTTATTTGTCTTAAATTTCCAAGGCTGTGAACGCACCATCATGTCTGGCAAAACAGTGGAATTATACCTTTGAAAAACGCAAGCCAGCACTAGGTGACTGATAAGAGAAGCATTGCTCAGCTCGAATTGTTCCCAACTCTGGCTGGCACTTGGTAAACACTGATATCAGGATTCTTGGTTAAGCCTCAGCCTTGGACCATGCAGCTCTCACTGCCCATTTGCTGACCTTTGCTCAAGTCGTTCTCTATGTCTGGGCATTACCCAACTCAAGTCCAAAGCATTATGGGCTGCCTAATGTACTTTTTCTCTACAAATACAGGAACTGAAAACACTCAAAGGCACTTATTAAAAAACAGGGGGAAAAAATCAAAGAGGATGACTCTAAGATGATTATTAAGTCTGACCAACAAATGGTGCCTTTTTTCCCCAAAGTCTGCAGTATTGACAAACTGATGTCCTGCATGCCATGACTACATTGGCTGTTGGGAATCACTACTCAGATCCAGAATGCTGTGATGCATTGAACAATTTCCTTTAAATTCCTATCACTCATTGCTTAATATGATGACACAAACTTGGACTATAAAATGAGCTACCATAGGCTCATTAGTCACATTCCTCTTTTGCTCAGAAATGTAGTGGGAATTTGCACACAGATTAAAAAAGACTGCTTTTAAGAACTGTCCAAATACATTGTCAAGTCTTACCCTCTCTGTTTTTATGTCTAGCAGTGATCTTGCCATTCCTCAGCAAAATTAACCTTGATCTAAGTAATTTGTTGCTACTATGATGGATTTAATGCATATTACTATAATATGCAAGATGTATGTAAGACATTACATTTGTCCAGCTAATGGCAAACTTAGGTTTGTAAGACATTTTCTGTCTCTCAGTATCAGTAGAGGATAGCTGAATTAAATGAAGCAAGAGACATGAAGCCCCTAACCTATTTCTGTAAGGTGTACCAAGCTATTTAACTCTTTAAACCAAGGTGATATTTAGTGTGGACTTCAATTCCAGATCTCTGACAAATTTCTGAAACAGGCCATTGAATTTGGTTGGAAAGTTCTTCTATTTAGGAATAATCAGTTGCAGGATCAATAATTCAATTTACAAGCCTGAAAAGCCAGTACTGTTCCATTTTCCTTAGAAGTTGTGCATATTAGTGGTAATGCACAGAACAGTAGAAGACTTTTGGAATTATCTCTTGATGTAGAAATGACTGTGCTCTGTCCAAATTAGACCTTTTTTTGGCACGTGCCTGTGCTCACACATTTCCCCTATTTGCTACCAAAACCTGATTGACTTGGAAAGAGACATGTACTGGTTGGTAACTTTATGGCCAATCTGAGTACATGGGGTTTTAACAGCACAAGAACGGGTTAACACACATGCTGTCACAAAAGGAAATCAAGAACTAGGCTCAAATGACAAAACAATGTTCCAAAGAGAAAAAGGACTGAGTACAACTTCAGCAAAGTGGTACAAATTATAAAATAATCATCTAGCATTTTTGAAAGCACGAGAAGAGACAATAAAAGGGTTTAGGTGGTCTAGAGCTGATCATCCACCAACACCTCTAAGGGCTTTGAGCAATTACAGAGATTTCAAATATGAGCAAACACCTATTTTCTAAACTGCTGAGCACATACAAATGGGAATTAACCATTTACTGAGACAAGCAATTAAGACAAATTAGAAAACAGTTTCATGTGCTTTCTGCACCAGAAATACCTTATAAATGCCTTTCAGTGACCCAAAAAGTGAACAATAAGCCTATGTTAAAGGCTACTGTCAGAGAGACAAAGAGCAAAGACATGCAAGCTTTGTCTACACGCATCCAGAGAAACTCAGCAAATTGCTCTGTCATGCATCTTGTACCCTCCCCAGCAATCATGGGAACCTTTGCCCTTTTGCCCTGACAGATTAAATCGAAGCATGAAGAAGTGGGATCTTAGCCAAAGAATATTACATTTTAAAAGCTGACCTAAGCTCTTTTTATTTGCCCTTTCATTTTGATCTCATGTTGATGTTTCAGTACTTTCCTCAGATACTCAGTTCATCAATCTCTAACCTTCCCTGATGTATTGTAGGTTTCTGCATTTCTTCCATTTCAGGGAAGAGTGGCATGCTTTGCACTTTACAGACCAACTGTAATAGAAGGGTCTATATGATTCAGGAGATCTAGAAAACTTAGTCATAAAGAAAACTTGTCATCTGGATTTCTCATGCCTCTCAAACAATGAATTTTTTTATGCACTAAGATTTAGAAGAGTAAAACAATTGTTATTTGCTTTAATACTAACTTTGAACTTGCATAAAATTTATCACAACGGAAAGGCTCTGGACACGCGCCCTCTTTCACCCATCACCCAACCCACCCTTAAACAGCTGCATTTAGAACCCTGTAAGCACTTTGTAACCAGGTGCTTGCCTTTTCCTAAGCCTCTAAAACTGACACAAACATTAACCATGTTTGACTACTGTGACTGAGCAACAACATAAACTATTACATTATTTTATCTGAAATTAAATTCTCTATTGTGCTACAGTTACGTTTTAAATGGGCCTCAGCTTTCACACCTGAAAACTTGGGAGTGCAATCTGCACAACTCAGGACTAAGTAACAAAACACTGAATCTTCCAGCTCATCACTCCCAAATTTTTTAAAGGCCTAATCACCTTGCAAAGGTTAATAAAACCTGTTTGCCTCACTCTAGCTTTAAATAGATGTATCACTGCTAGCAGTAAGAACAAAAGCTCACAGATGTTTGAACTACTCTTATACCTTTGCAAAGGACTGAAGATTGTAACACCATTGCATGAGCTATCAAAATACTTGTGGAAATATCTGACTTGTGGAAAAATTCACTGCACATAAAGCAAATGAAAACACTTTTACAGAAAATAACACTGTAACAATTTTTTTAAAAATCAATTTATTAAGCAACACAGAGTGAGAATGTATCAACTTAAGACTTTTTACGTGGGACACACTCCACACTAAGCACAGGGACTAAATTCATGTAATTCCCAATGAGTTAGTAGCTAATATCTCTTCCTTCTACACAATGATCTAATGTTGCACACCATCATCCAAGTCTTCCTGGCAAAGTGGGAGAAAAAGCACATATATTTGTACACAAAAGGATCAATATTTAGAGACTGCATAATCCTTTACCTCTTTAAATGGGTCTTCCTAGAAATTGGTCATCTTTTAAATGGATATTCCTGCAGAAAAAGGATTTTTTTTCCCAGATTTTTTGTGATGGATATAGACCATGCAAGACATCTAGATATGATGGTTTTAAATTTTTAATTAGAAAACTCAACATTTTTTCTGTATCATTTTTCTTAGATAACAGTATAGGAAAGTGGTAATGCAATATTCCAGATAAGAGAGGAGTTACATTTGATTCTGAGAAAAACAACATTTACAGATTGTTTAAAACACTATTTAGTAGTATTTTATGACCAAATCTCTCTTACTATTCAATGATTATGCATGCAGGAATACAAGGCATTGCTCAGCTGTTAAAGAGTCCTTACTCTTACATTTAAAGACCAAGAAAGTTCCCAACAGATAGCCAGAGAAGACAATCCTAACCCTCACTAAAATTTAAGGGTAACAACCACAAAAAAACACAAAAATGAAAGATAAAAAGGAGAAGAGGGAAGGAGGAGTATTATGGAGGATACCAAAACATAGCTGTTTTCAAGCCTTCAGCTTTTGGACATAAGTATATCTTTGCAATATTGATATTCACATATAAGAACAATATTTTGCCAGCACCTAAATCTGCTACTGGCCAATCAGCTCTGGAACACACCAGCCTGTGGTTGGCACCATTCAAGAAAAGGGTATTTCAGGGAAGTGTGTAAATGGGCTAGATTTCACTGCTCCAGCCATAACAAGAGCCTGTGTTTCCCACTGCAAATTCAAAAGTACTACACTGTTACAAAACCAGTACATATTATGGCTTGTAACAGCAATTTCTCTCTCATTTAAAGGCAACTGTTTACATCAAAGAACCTCCCAGAAGGGTTTTGCATACAAGTCATCATCTGTTAACTGAACTAACATCACCAGCAAAGTTATAGTCTATTGTTGGAATATATTTTATATTAATGCATAGGTTAGCACTTCATACTTACCAGAGGACTGCGCAAAATGTTCCTACACTCATTGAAATAAAACCATTTCAATTCCACAGAGAATGTCTATATACTTAGATAGGAAGCTAAGAATGTTAATTAAATGGTATTTAGAATGATGACTGAGACATCAGCTACTCCTATCCTATGTACTGGGCAGCTGAAGCAGAGTCCAAAAATAATCCTCTGGTCCTATACAGCTGAGGACAATGAGGAGTGCATGGCCTCTCATCCCTACACTATTTATCAACACATTTTTCACTGTAACTTGATACATTTTATATTACAAAATTTAGCTTGTAGGTATGCTATGGAAACTGATTTGTGGAGCCTGTAGGTATTGGATTTGATTTCACATAAAACATGCTCTGTCACGCAACCTTCCCAAAAAAGAGTCTCCAAAAAGACACCTCGGGGGCACGGGCACAGAGAGATGGGGTCTTTGGGTGGGGTTCCAAAGACAGCCTTCATTGAGCTTCCTCCTTGAAAGATTCCAGGGATGAAAAGCTTCTCAGGCAGGGAAAGCAGGGGTTTATATTTGCATTTTGAGGGGTGGGGCAGAACACTACAGCCAATGGGATGAGGGCACAGGGATACATGAGGGGCAAGGGCCAATGGGATACATTGAATCCACGGCATGCTGGGAGAAGCCTTTTTCCTCACCCTAATGTTGGGAAGGATGAAAGTTTGACAAGAAAGATTTTTAAATGTAGAATCTGAAGAAGGAATAGAGATGGAAGCAAGTTTTGATCTAGAAGAAAAGAATTGCTGAGCCAGTCTCACTGGATAACCAAGGAGGCAAAGGTTGTGTTAGTTAGAAGGGTTTTTATGGCTTAGAGCAAAGGATAAACCCACCTCAAACAAGAAGATGTTTTTACCAAGCAGAAAGAGAGCACAGGCAAACAGGCCTGCCGATGCTCAAGCAGAAAAAAGGTCTCAGAATTTTCCACTGCAAGAAAACTGAAAAACAACTCCTAGCTTAAACTGTAATGCACTAACTTTTAGTGACTGGAGAATAGTAACATGAATATGGTAATTAGTAGTTTTGATAGGCTATAGATAAAAGTAAAGGTATGGATTGGTTCTACTGTATTGAAGATGCTCAGCAAAGGAAAGTATATAATGCAATGTAACCTAAACTCAGGGTCTCCAGGCCTGCCTGCAGCTGGAGCTGACAGCTGTAGGCACAGCTCTGTCACCCACAGCCCTGGACTGCTGTAACCTCTTGGATGGAATAAACTGCATTTTGGAGAGCCCCTGGAGTCCCACATCCCTCATTTTGGCTCTTACACTCTCACAAGGGTGGTTTTGCTTGAGGGGTTTTCCCTCCAGGGGAGCATTGTGGCCTTTCTCCTGTTGGCCCACCAACCTCCACAGTGGATGGTTCTAAGGATCATCCAGACAAGGAATTTCAACAAGGCTGCACTTCAAATGGTTTATGCAGTTCCGGCAATCTCTTAATTCCCCTCCTTATCCAGCAGCAATAAAGCTCAATTCTGTAATCTGACACTTACTTTGCTTGGATGTCCAATTAAATAAATCTAAATAAATTAAGGACTCCTCAGAAACTGTGGGTTTTCTACACAAAAAAAAATCCCCCGAAGTCTCTTAATATGCTGATGTAAATAAGGATGTACTGCTGCAGACAGAATGCACAGAAATTATGAACAGATCTCAAGAAGTCACCCAGGTCATCATGTTACTCTCCCTGTTGCTACTTAAATATCTATGTTAAACAGACATTTAACAAATAACATCCCTGCCAAATATTTGGCCAATATTTAAAAAGCTTTTCTGCCTATTTACTATTTAATGGTTATGTAGCTCCTAGATTTAGGAGGAAGTCTCTCCCCTTAGTACAACTTTAAGCTGTTTTTTCTGCTAATGTAGCCACCAGGCACAGAAAACAACTGATCACTATTCCCTTTTACACAGAACAAATCCACATCTGTCAACCTTTTCTCAAAGCTCAGGTTTTAAATATATTTGAGTTTGACACATTTCTCTGCATTTGCCTCTCTAAAACCGCCGGCATGAGAAGCAAACTGAGAAATACAGGATGCTAAAAGGCATCTTGAATCCTTTTCTGGCATAAGAAAGGTATTTCACTTTAATCATTCAGACGCCTGTATCTTTAAAAACCCAGGGCCAACCTTCACCAAACCCTTTGTAGCTGCTGGATGTGTGGAGGCTCTCAGATATTTCAGACTACGGGAAAGCCTTTAACAACCAATTGAGCTCCATATCTCTCTTGTACTGGGGAGCCCAGAACTGGACACAGTATTTCTGATGTTTATGTATTATTTATCACTCCCATGCAAACACACAAACCAGACAGCATGGCACTAATTCTGTGTTTTAAAAATGGTCTATGTGAAACTTAGACAATGTAGGTGAAATTTCTAAAATGACAAGCATTGCAGTTACTATGCCCTTGCTCATGTATTTGGTGAGGGCAGACAAAGCTTTTTAATTGCCATTAAAAGACCTAAGGCAATTCCTGTAAAGTCATCTCTGTCATCTAAAAGTGACATACACAAATCACCTAACAAACACTTCCTTCTCTTAGGATTCTAAATGAAGCTAATCTAAATATGCCACTCACAGATTAGGTCCAGGCCATTTTATCAGATTCAAAACCAAAAAAGGGTTTTTTCTATTTTTCAAAATGCAGAAACTAAAAATAAAAGTGAGGCTGACGGGCATTGAGTTGAGTCAACTTATCTACATATCAACCCCCAGCCCACAGAACTGCCCAAAAGAAGAGGGATAAAAACATGAAAAAATTATCATTCTGCAACCCCAATATTGTATAATATAAACAGAGACACAGTGGTCAAATCCGACAGGAATTAAGCATTCAAAGGCAAAATACAGCAGAGATACAAATCTCTTTTCATTTCTAGAACTCATAATGCAAAGAAGGATGAAATGCATCAGTAAAAAGAAAAAACATTTAAATCAGTTAGAAGGACAAGAGTTTTGTCTTCACCAGATTTTAAATTTTTCTCTTTAGAATAAACAAAAAAGCCCCCAAACTCCCAACAAACAAACAAAAAACCCCAAACAAATAAATAAAACAACAACAAAAAAAAAAAAAAAGTTTCAGCCAAACAAATTCAATACTTTAAGAACATGTCTGGACTATTTAATCTAAGGACTGAATCACAACAGCCTGGGGGCACGGGAAGGAAACTAGACAGAAACATGGACTTGTGGAACTCCTGCTTGGAAGGGTGGGAAAATAATCCAGGACAAAAGAATTAAGAATTGGAGAAGAGGTTACAATCAGGGAGGCCTGAGCACTCATTTAAATATTTTTGTGTTATGTTTAAGTGACTTTATTCTCAGTTTATTTTACCTACATGCAGCACATATAAGAACACACCCTCACAGTGAAATCTGATGTACCAAAAATTAAATTGCTCCTATCTCTAAGTCAACAAACATTAAGAGACTGATGAGACGAAACTGACGAAACTCAAGAGAGAAGAAAACTGGTTTTTGTTTTCCTTTTGCTTTACATGCAAAAGTCAGCAGAGAATAAAGCACCTTTATATTTACAGTATGATATACTGTATTTCATAAAAGCTGATGCCTGAAATAATGGAGGCACTACAGACTTGGCCAGGTCCATGTTAGATTCTGAATGCAATAATTAGCTTTTTACAAAAGGCATTCATTTCATTTCAGTCAAACCACAGAAATATTGTGTGTTTACATTATCTTCTCCAAAGTCTCATTTCCTTTTCATTTATTACATATATGAGACAGGAAGTTCAAATAACAAAGCTAAAGTGCATTAATGAAATGGAGAATTACTTTTTATTTGCAGCACTTTGCAGAAGAGATACATGTATGTGCCAAAGAAACTTGGGTGAGCATCAGCACTCTTTTTACCTTTTAGGATTGAAAATAAATTACTCCAACACAGATGACTGTATGTTTGATTAAGTGTTAAACACTGAAGTAAGGAAATAGATACCTAACTCTAAGGAAAACCATAACACACAGGAATACTGTATCTGCTTTGGTCATCAAAATATCTCTGTGGAATAAAGGAGCAAGTTATATTCCCTCCCTGTGTTATGAGGGATATCTTTATTTTTGCAAGTAAAGACAGATTTCTTTCCATTTTTTAAATGGCACATTCCAGACTGCCATCTTTTTAATATGTCATATTTGTTTTTAAAAATGTACAATGCTGTCCAAAGGAAGTTAAGCATTGAGCACATGTCCAATGCAGAGTGAAATCCTCACACATACAAACTCTTGGGCAGAGCCTGGGTTTGGTTTGCCTGTTCTTGTTCGTGTATGTCAGTAGACAGCCAAACATTTCTTAAAAGATGCCACCAAAATGTGCCAACAAAATGAATGAAAACATTGACCACTTCAACAAGTCAGTGATGTTTAAAAGAAGTTTAAAATTACTCCCTGAACTGGATTTCCAGAGATCAGTCCACACACAAGACAATGATCTCGTGCCCAGAAAGGCTGTATTGTCTTGCAGCTTCCTCCCCAAAGGCCTCCCTTTCATGTCGTGATCCAGCAGCAATACAGACAGCATTTAAGTACTCCACATGGTCCCTTTCATCTTATTGATGCCTTTTTTCTAACAAGAACACAATTTCCTCTCAGACTGTGCAAACATCTCCCCTTCTCCCTGCTCCGTCCATGAAGCAGTGAAGGGGACGACACGCAACCCTCCCTTGCTCTGTCTTGAGGACACCAGAACAACGATACATCCTTTAGTATTTTCTGGTATTCACTTATGATTTCTCCTCACTTCCTAAATCTACGTTGATATCTGGACACCACCCTCTCCATCTGGAAGGAATATCAGTGTTTTGGATTACCACTGGTAGTTCAGGAGGTACTGGGAGAGATTGTTACAAAACTCAAGCAAAACAAGGCAGAAGTCTGTTTGGGTTCCACTGAGAAGACAAAGCATTGAAGAGCAGCATTATTTTGCCCTAGGATGAGTTAAAAGTGTTTTCTCAGACCCCTTAGAGAAACTCAGAAACTTGGGTTCTAGAGAAGGAATAAACAAACAAAAAAATCCACCCAAAAGCTGTGTTGTTCTGAGGCTTCAAAAGATCAGGCCCATGCTGAGGGGCTTGTCAATCACTTTTGTGTCCATACATCACTTCAAAACACACCTCAAGCTTTTCTTAGTTGTGTTTTGAGTTCTTGCAAGCTCCATAAATTTAGATAATTTTACCCAGCTGGTCTCAAACAACCTTTTGACGGCTGTTAGAGTTGCAAAGAAGTGAGAGCATGAAAACTGAAATGAAATTTTCTAAATTCATGTGTTTGTGTGGACCAACATATTTAGATGGATAGACAGATACCCACACTTCCCCTGAGGGAAAGAAGCCAGCACCAAGGGATTCCCTAAGCCTCCAACCACCACCACCACCAAGTGACTTGAAGGACAATTGAGGGATTCAGACTCACTCCACCTCAGCAATCATGTTTTTAATTCTCACCAGTTCAGCCCCCTCTTCACTGTTGTTTCTACCCACACAAGGAAAAAAACTCAATTTCATATTTAATATTTAGGCTGCCTTTGGTTTATCAATTTGCATCTTTCTCAGCTTAAGACCATTCATTCTTTGCTCCACTTTCAGACCCAGAAGTTTCAATCTGGCAACAAAACAGGTCTTGGCCAAATAACAGTTAGTTGCAATTTCTCAGGTTTCAGACACCCAAACTGCAGGGCAAAGAGCTTTGGTTGAGCTCACAATCAACTCAAACCCACAACTTGAAGGGAACTCAAGACTTAGCATGTATAAAACAAAAAAAAAATTTAATAGTGGCTTGATGGCAATAAAATTTTAAAAACTATTATTTTTCTTCTGCTACAGCAATGTCCTTAATCAGAGAGTCACTTCTTCTGAACATGTGTGATTAATGTGCAATAGAAGAAAAACAACCCCTGCTGCCACCAAAGCAAAGAGCCACTGCTTAGAAATGCAACTATGCCAAGAACTGTTTTAAATAGCCTCAAATTTCTAAAATAGACTCTAAGATTACCTCAGATACTATACTACACTCACACCACATCATAAACACTGGTTGTTTTACACAAGAATCCTCTTCTGCATTAAAAGAAAAAAAAATACTCTTAGTACCTTATGCCTCAGATATTGAGAGCTACCCTTCAAGAAACACACATATATTAGGAAATCATGACTGTAGTAAACAGCACCCACTGTTTCCCACATAGCTCCTAAAAACTGTGCAACATGCCATCTCTTTTTAGGTTTCAGAGCTTAAAACTGTAGAAAACAGCTTTGTCTTAAAGGAGATTGCAGATTCCCTAACTGTAAATTTGACACTGTAAATTATACAAGGCAGTGATGTCAGACAAGGGATGGCAGAACAAAATGGTCAGCCAAGAACAAACTGTGGGTAGTTGGGGCTTGGGGGATTCATTTTGAGAGAGAAAAGGGGGCATTTCTGCCAGAAGAAAACCTGCTGGGATTCATATTCATAGGAGCAACATCTCCCAACATATTAACATGCCAAGTAACCAGTACATTTGTTTAGAGCTCTTTTGGTAAGTTGAAACTTCCTCATGGTCTAGGTACACATTACAGCCCCTGATGTTGAAAAAGATGGACATACCCAAAAAGGCAATTAACTCAGGGCACATTGGGATTATTTATCTGAAATGGGTCCTTCTGGCCATGAGTTACACAGCAGATTCTGCTTTTTGCAAGGGCAAAGTCAGAAAACTCTGCTAAGGGAAAACAAACTAAGAGAGGCAATGGTGAAGAAGGTTCAAAAAAGCCATTCAGAAAGGTGATTTCTGTGTACACATTCTCCTACAATGACTACAATCTTCTTTGTACTGTATGAAGTTTTGCCTGAGCATTGCTGTGGTGCTGAATGGAATCAAACCGTCCATCCCAGTATCTCATCTGAGCATGTAATCACTTGACAAATCAATCAGCACTCACTTCACTCAGAAATACAAAGGAACAGATTCACCTCCTAGTTCCAGGGGGACTTGCAATCAGAGCTTGTGATGAAAAGAGCCCAGGACTTTCCCTGTTCCTCTGCTCTGCCTGTTTTGCCTCAGGCAGCTCCAGCAGGATTCTAGTCCTATCAACGCTGATGACTAAAAGGAGGCACTTTTCCTCATTTGGCTTTGAAAAAAATCCCAAAACCAGCATAGGAATGGGAGGTGAACAGGAGTCAAACTTGGTGCCCAGGTTCTGGTGAGGCACCTTTCACCTCTGCTCTCCGGCTGGAGCTGAGGCACAATTCCACAGCCGGTCACGGAGGCACCGCGCTCCTGCCCTGCCAATGGGCTGCGCTCACACCAGGGAAGTAGCACAGCAGTACTCGACCAAAGACAAAAACACTTTTCCCACAGGCTTTCCACTTTTTCTTCCTGAGGGAAGACTCTGCCTTCTGGATGAACCAGACACAAAGCAAAGCTTGCAAAACATGAAACAGTGCTTGAGAAGAAAGAGAAGTAAAAAATCCTGAATAATGGAGATACAGCTTTCTACTTGTGCAACCCAAAACTAAGGGGCTTCAACCAGAGATCAGTTCAACCCTGCTGCCCAAGTCATTGCAGCAGAATCCCATCAAACACAAGAACTTAAGGAATTCACTGAAAATTCACTTTTATATTGCAATGGGAGAAACACCATTTATATCCTTAGTAACACATTTTCGCAGTGAAAAGGCTGGCTTATACCAAACCCAAAGTAGTCATTAGAGTGTCTGCAGAGATTGTGCCATTTTCCTGCGTGTTTCAAAGCCAGGGTTTGAATCCAAAGCACTCCAGTCCTTCCCAAAGGAATTTTGTAGCAGGTGGTGTTAATAATCCCCGAAACAGGATTCTCTTTGCTGCACCAGCCAGAAGTTCAGGGAAAAGAGATTATGACAAAGACTTCACCTGACCCAGTAATGCCTCTGTCATTTGTCACCTCTCATGTCAGTTTGAGAATAAGCAGGTATAACATTTCAATCACAATACTGCAGATGTACTTCTACACCTGCCAAGGTTGAAAGCTAACGTGCTCTTAGAAAGCCATTCTCCTGCAGGAAAATATATGGAAATTACAAAGACCTACAATTCTACAAGGAACTGTCAGTTTTCTGGAGGGCTTTTACAAACCCCTGCTCTGTTTAATCATAAGAGGAAAAAAAAGAAAAAAATAAAGAGAGAGAGAAACAAAAAAAAAAAGCATGGTGAGATAGAGGTCAAACCAGAATGTCTCTAGTGAAATATCTGTGTGAGTTCTCTGAAGTCACCTTATTGAAAGTAACATTGCCTCTTGTCTTACCATGAATGCTTTCTAGTTTTCATTTATGTTGATTGCTCATGCATTAAAAAAATGTCTGGGGCACCAGTGTAACATCACATAAGGAAGAGTTGAAAGATATGAAACCTTTCTAATGTCTAAACCCAATGGTACAGATACACCAGAGCCATTATTTTGTCATTAAAGTCCTATCTTTATAATTAATTAAAGACCTTTGGACCTGTATTATACACTGGAGTTATGTAAGTACATAAGCAAAGCATTTCACTATTAAATATGTACTTCTCTAAATTGCAATAAAAATAATTTATTTCACAAGGGACATTTACCAGATATATTTTAAATATACCATACAAATTCTTGGATGTTCTTCCATAAATATTTAAGGTATGGAGGAGAAATAAATCAGATCTTAAACAACATTAATTGGTATCTTAAATTAATGCTAAACTATTAATCAAATTTTAGACTTTTATTTTTTAAATGGCACTTTAGCACTTTAAAATGCTACAAGATAGGTATTTATACTTATTTGAAAACAACTCCAAAAGGCAAAATCACTGTAATAACAGCAAATTTAGAAAATCAGTGCCTAGAGATTTAATTTACTGGTGTTTTTTTTAAAGGAAAACCAAAATTTTCAGAGTCATCCCAGAGTTCTCATTCTTCTAGTGCTGCTGGCCATAACTAGAAACATTAGTCTGAAATGCCCTGACTCTCATTTGTCTACAATAACCTGTGAGAAGAACAGAGCACCACTCTTAATGTGTCAAAAACCCAAATCAGTATATATTCAGTTTAAATAAGAGTAAAATGACTACAAAGAATAACTACACCAACCATATAGAGTTGTATAAGATTTTAAAACCCTTAATCCTTCAGCACTTGAGGGAGATGTTTATTTGAAATACTAAGCTATTAAGAAAGTACTGGGTTTGTGCTTTAGCTCTTCATTAAAAAAACAAACTACTAATGTATTCCACTATTTGTTTTTAGCAGATACACTATGTCAAGACCTGGTCCTCAGTGAGTAAAGCAAAAGCTATTTTACCATAATCAGGCTGGTGTCTTTAAAGAAAACAAGACATTTCAGGAATTTTCTTTCCCAGTCCAATTTACTCCTGCCCACACTTCCCAGTGCTGGCAAACCCACACTCTGATTTCCTGTTCCTCCCACTCCCTTTCACACACTCAGAACTATTCTTTCCCCTTTCCTTTTCAGACCATCTCCCTTTGTCCTTCCAGCTCCACTGCTCCTATGAATCCACCTCCCCTCCCACTTCTGCTATTTCCATATTTCTTTTAAAAAAGAAAACACAACAAAAAGAAGTCCACAAAGAAATTCCCCCTTTAAAAAGAAAAGGGAAATAACCCTGAAAACCAAATCTCAGTAAAAGCAATAAATAACCCTGCAACTGTACCAAGCTCCACTGATTTGTATGCAACATTAAACTCTTATCTCCTGCCTTTTCATTTATTTAGACTATAAAACAAACAAGTTAAGATCAGAGATTTAATTCAGTAGGTTACTTATGCGATTTCAGGATGCAAAGATGGATGGCTAGAGGAGTTTAGGTGGCTTAAGCAACTACTGAAAAAAAAACCCAGACAAAATTAAGCTTCCATCAAGGAGATGGAAGATCCTTCCTAAACTCATCGTCTTAACAGCATCCTGGCTGCATCAGCAAGATTACTTACATCTTGCACTACAACCAACAGCAACCTGGAGGGCTCTGCAGAGCCTGGTTGCCATGTAACTATCATCTACCATCCGAAGATCCATGTACGTCTGGAATAAGAACTAAGCTTTTCCCATGTTATTGGTTTAACCGGAGCGTGGCTTCCCCTTTATCCTCCCCTCTCTGGCTTCTCTACTTGTGTTCTCCAGGCACTGAGATTAAGTGCCTATATATCAAAGGATGATTGCCAAGGAAAGCAAAAGTGAGATTATAATCAACACAGAGCTGGAGCCTCAGTGCTTACACTTGTCTTATGGCTGCTATCAACACAGTAAGTGCTCCACTGGTCTGCAAGACACATTCAGCCACATGTACTTTTGTCCCTTCACAGGGCAAGTGTCACCAGCCTGCAGTGAATAGTGCACATGCACCTGCACACATCTAAAAATTGAACCTGAAGTTCACATTAATAATGGAGCACTCCAGGTGGTCTGCAAGCTGGGGCCGTAATGAGGAACTTTCAGTGACACATTAGTTATCAAATGCTAAGCCAGGTCACTACACATGAATAAAGTGATCTCCCCAGAAAGATGAAAGGGGAATTATTTTTTCTTTTTAAGAGAGATTACACCAGCCTTCTGCAAAAGGTCTGAAGAAAGACAATGTGCTAAAACAGTTAAGTTGATTAGATTGGAACTGAATAAAACGCATCAAGAGCTATCAAAGGAGCAGAAAATTATTCTGAACTGTATATGCAACAGTGGCTAAATCCCACACGATGCCCTTTGAACCCCTGCTGACAGCAGACCCCTGAGCTGGGACTGCACTGCCTGCAAAACCAGTGGAGGAAATGATGCTGGTCTCAAGTGTGGCTGCTGGGGCCACAGGCAATGTCAGAGGGGAACCAGGAGCACCTTTCCCACAGCCTGCCTCTGCTGACCACTCACCCCTCCAGGGAACAGGCTGCCCCTCAGGCTCTGTAGGGACAGCCTTCAGGCAGGGGCATGAAAACACACAAAGAAAATCAGGGTCTCCTTCAGACTGTAAGAGCCCATTTGCCCTGCTTCACACCTGCTCTGGCAAGTAGGAGGGACATAAAACACTCTGGACTTTTCACAGGGAACTTGCTCAGGTCAGAGAATAACAGAGGATCTGTAGAGAATCATTCCTACTTCAAAGAGTGTGTGTTTAGGGAATAACAAACATAGGACACAAAACTGATGTCCCATGTTGCCTGTGCAACAAGCCTTCACACAGCCCTGCTGGGAGGCCATTCCAGCAGATGCCACACAAAGTCTGCACAACAGCTCATCCTGCACATCCACCCGGTGCTCCCAGCCAAAATCCTGCACATCCACCCGGTGCTCCCAGCCAAAATCCTGCACATCCACCCGGTGCTCCCAGCCAAAATCCTGCACATCCACCCGGTGCTCCAAGCCAAAATCCTGCACAACCACCTGGTGCCCCCAGCCAAAATCCTGCACATCCACCCGGTGCTCCCGGCCAAAATCCCGCACATCCACCCGGTGCTCCCGGCCAAAATCCTGCACATCCACCCGGTGCTCCCGGCCAAAATCCTGCACATCCACCCGGTGCTCCCGGCCAAAAAAGGGCTTTGCCTCTACAAATGCACAGTAGGGAGGAAGCAACTGCCTCAGAAGGCAGGTCACTGAAACCTCAGGCATCCTCTTCCACCCCACAAGGAGCAAACAGAATCAGGGTCCAGAAACAAGAAGGCTCAGAAGGCCTTAAGCTTTAAAGACTTCTAAATCTTCACCCCAGTGCCTTGTCCTGGGGCAAAATGATTTTTAAAGCTCTGTCTTCTGAGAAAGAAACACCAATTATTGTAAGAGGGAGCAAAGGAGTATTGGATTGCCCACTCATCAACATGTATTGCAACTGCACAGGAGTAGGTTGATGAAATCTAGAAATGGGGAAGGGATGAAAGAAGAGAGCAGGATGGTGCCCTAAAACTTGGCAACACTGGGTCTGTTCAAAGATCTCTATGTATTGTAGCATTGCTGTGGAGCACTAGAACAACACAACTATGCTATAAATCAGTTCAGACTAAAAAACCTAGTCATCTATTTTCACAAATTATTCTAGTACAAGGACATAGAAAAATATGAGTAAAGTCTCTGTATTTTGTTAGTACCTGGTCCTGTAATCAAATACAGGAAAGCTTTTACTGCTTACTATTCTGCTTTTTCATCAAAAAGGTATTTCAGTGAGATACCCAAAGATATAATAAGAAATATCACCAAATACAGAATAAATCAGTTAGTTGTTCTTCTCATAATTAAAGCACTCTACAGAAAATACATCTAAGTGTTCCTACCAATATGCACAATTCAAAATCAACGGCATTCAAACATCTTCAGAAAGATGAACATGAAGGAAATCGCACCAGCTTGGAGAAAAAAAAAGGCACAAAAATAAGTCTATCTACTGCATGACTCTGGAAACTGAATGTAAAGCTCTCCCTGAGAGAAAGCCATCTCCCAATCTTAGGAAGCTGTTTTAGCTTAATTGTTTGGAGATGTAAATGTAAACAGTGCAGAGTGACATTCTTCACTTGGGAGAAAAACCAAAACTAAAGAATAAACACAGTTGCTGGATCTGAAGCAAGCTGTTCACTGTCCTGAAATAATATAACTTACTAAGACATGCTTTCATGCTGAGATGCTGGAGAAGCCAAAGTGCTGCTTAAGGGCCATTTGAGACAGTTTTGCACCTAATGAAGCCAGCATATTTTTTGCAAGATAGTGTTATTTTCTTTTTTTCCAAGCATCCCTACATGGAAACTGATAACAGCTTCTGAAACACCACAGCCTGTGTATTATCACCCAAATAAATCATTGTACTTCTGGGGGAAAAGCAGCTCCTGGAACAGGAATAATGGAAAAACTAATCCAAATGCCAAAAGCATATCGGAACTAAGTGAAAGGTTGTTATTGCCATCAGTGTCAGGCCTTGCTGCCAGAAAGCATTAATCCCGATTCTAATCTGCAGACCTAATCCTGATACTAATTTGAAGACTTCTACATAAATAATACCAAACATACCTATGCTAATATTTTTTAAATTAATTTTTAATGAAACCTGACCACTAACTCTAGCAAGCTGCTCTCAGAAGTCAAGCTTACCATTTTTCACATCACCTGAAACATGGTCTTCTGTCCCTAACAGATTCTTCCTGAAGAAACAGTATGTTAGCATGCATTACTGTAACCCATTGATGTAGTTGATTTGTGGTTTTAAAGTTTTCAACCACTTTTCTCTGATGCAGTGCATAATCAGCAGTAATTAAAAGACTACCTTAAAAAATGGAAGCCTCTGAGCAAATTCTGTGATAAACCATCAAAGGAGTGGAGTTTGAAGTAAAGGCCTGAAGGGTAAGAAACAAGCTAAACTTGAAGTAACTTAGGTCTCTAAGATGGCAGGAGTGGGGGAATTCTCTACCATTAACAGCCCTGAAAAGCTTAATGGAAAAAAAAAAAAAAAAAAACCACAGCCTGCTTACCTGGATGTAGAATTAAACCAATGGATACTGTGATTCTTGCACCAGAATAAACTGGAACTTTTATGTTTCTATACTGAAAATGGTTCAAGTGTAAAATCACACTTCACAGCTCAAGGCAAAATGATCCCACGGGATCCTTAAATGAAAAGCAGTGTATTTTGGTTCACCACCGCTGACTTGTCATCCATAGTCGGCACAAAATTCTTCTTTAAATGAATCCTTGAAAAGTAACTAAGAGAAGAAGGCATCTGGCAGCAGGCTTGAACTGATGGTACATACAGGCCGTACTTCTACTAAGACATGCATACTTGTTCACAAATGCCAGGAGGCTGAAAAAGGCTTCTGCAGACAATTTTCTTTCATTAGTAACAGGAATGTTGCATGGGTACCTTATGCTTTAGAATAAACATGCATCAATCATTTATCTAATTTTTCTATTACACTCAATGCCAAATTTATCTAATTATAGATTACTGATGACTGACTGGAAGCTAGAAAATACAAGCTTTACTTATTTTTACTTAGTAGATTAAAACAATTGCCAATCTGCAGGTGGAAACATTCACAGCAATTCCTGTTTACTTTATTTAAAAATTAAAGTTATAATTTCAAAACCTTTTGAGAGTCAATTGCCTCCAAGCACACTCTTAGATTATTTCAAAGCTCAGATCCTTGAGCTTTAAAAACAATACTTGAGTTTATTCTTGCAGGCAAAGAATTCTGCTGAAAACTCTTTCAAAATGTTTGAACAAGCATTGGTGAAATGGTAGCAAAAAGTTCAGAGCCAGGCTGGCAGTCACAGAAGCAGTTTTGCCAGTGCTCCATGAAATTCAGCTTCAGACAACAATCCCCTACATAGTTCAGACTTTTTCAAACAGACAGGAACAGATCTGTCAGAGAGTGTGGCAAGTCTGCCAGCCTTCAAAATCAACAGGATAGCTGGGAAAGGGAGTCTGAACTACTGCAACACCTGAAACCAAAAATGTAGAGCTCATAAATGGTTCTGAACACATCTAAATTAAAGAGTACTGTAAGTGTTCAGTCCTCATTAGTGTTTCCTATGTATAAGAAGCAGAAGTGCTACTAGAACTCCTTGGAGCAATCAAATACTGTAAGCACTTTTTTCCACTGGAAACTGAAGATACAGAAAAAAATTCTTACATAGTACAAAGATAAAAGACTGCCTCCTCAATTCTGCCACTATTAACACTTGCACCTGGTGGTTACATAATTAAATACAGAAAACAACAATTGTACCCTAAGAGAAACTTAATTAGATTAGGCATGTAGTAACAAATGCAAAATTACCATCATTAGTATGTCAGTGTACTACAAATGGAAATGCTTAAATGCCAAGCCCACAGCTCCCATTTCTGATTTATTCCCACAGATGAGGAGACAGCAATTTGCTCCCTTTTGCAATTTCAGGACAACTGCATCTAGGTGAGATTTACCCAAAAAGGAGCAGGCAGGAGTACTGCTGGCATCTCTCTCCCTAGAAATTCAGATGCACTGTTGTTGACAGATGCTTTGTGCTACAAAAGCAAAACCAGATCAGGCAGTGTGGAACAAACTAATGAGTCTACAAAGCTCCTGCATGTTCTGATCCTTTTACAGGCACCTGCTTTGCTCACAGATGAGGCATTGAATGATATGACAGCTTCTCCCCCGGCTGAAAGCAACAGGAATCCTTTAATTTCAGGTTTAAAGCTGTACCAACAACCAAAAAATATAAATTAAGATTTCAGAGAAAATGTATGAATGGCATGATGGTATAGATGGTGATGAACTTGCAAAGACTGCCTATGGAAGCTGCAAGGTGACAATCAAGAAGACAGGGAGGAGTCTGAGAACGATCCACCAAGAGTGACCTAAGCAAAGCGCTACTGTCTGAATGAGTCTTGCTTCTCCTGATTATACAGAGAATCTTTTAAAATAGCTGGAATACTCTTTCCCAGACCAGCTAAAGATCAGCAGCTGCGATGCCTGTGTGCAGAGTCACATGAGGGAAAGGAATGATCTCCAGGGTTAAATCAAACAAGTGTTTTTCCAATTGTCTACCACCATCTTAGGGGGAATTGTACTCACAAACCTCCAGATCCCACCACCATGACAGATCAGACTCAGCATGACCAAAGACAGCCGTGGATGTCACAAACGTGTGATCCCAAAGGTTCTGTTTTACATCAAATGGAAGTTCACACAAAAAAACTGGAAAAACTACAAACTGGAAGTTTGTAGTTCTCTAAATGCCAAGATACTACCATTTGTCAGGAATAACTGTGAGCTTAAAATGGGTATTTAAATGCTTCATATATTTAATCATCTTTCCTCAATTATTACACTACAAATAGTCCCCAAATTTTAGGGCATTAATTTGCCCAAAAAAGCTCTTAAGGACCACAGCAGCCTGCCTGGATAGTTCATGCCTATGAAATAATTTAAACATTACCACTAGAATTGTAAAGTTGTGGCAAACAAGTCTTGCTCACAGTTGTCTCCCCTGGCAGGACAGATATTTAACTAAATCTCACACCTAAAGCTACATATTATTTAAATAGCTTTTTGGTAAGAGTTCCAAAGGAGATCTGATCCAACTTGTTCAATATGAGCTATTAGGATTTAAATAACAGAAATGAGAAAAACACTTGACTATGAACTCAGGTTGTTTTTAGAAAAGTACAGACATATTCTTATACTTGATGGCAAACCTGTCATCAGGTGAGTGTGAGCTCTGCCATACTTATGCTGCAATACCAAGATTTGAAATTTCTCCTTCCAAAAGGTAAAAACCCTTCCCTTTATTAAGAACACCCAGAGAAGCACTAGACACAGTTGTGGTCTGATATTAAACTTTACCATGTAGTTAAGAAACAAAAATTTTTTAAAAAAAAAAAGAAACCTGGTTTATGACCTTTCTAATGAAAATCAAGGTATTATGGAGTATAGATAAGATTGTTTCTGGAGAAACCTACAGATACAGAAGGTTACCCAGCTGTGCAGCCATGAAATATATTTTTCCTGAATAAATAAGGAACTATAGCAACCAAGGGTACCATGGCCTCACATATGCTGTAATAATGAGACATAATGAAGGGTCTTCTGGGAGCTCTCCCACTGCTGCTAAAGTTTTACAGCACCAAATTTGGGAACTAATTTTGAAAAAGAGAGAATCTATTTAATATTTGATGTGCACTGGTACTTCTTTCCTTTATAATCAATTTCCCTCTAAACATCCACATTCTTTATGTTGGAAAAAAAAATCTACTGCTTCTGCTGAATCAAGTCTCAAAGGGAAAGATAATAATATCCCATATGAACTTGGCAGTATTTGCTTAGTATATCTTATTTGCAGATATAATCTTTTTTGAATAATCATATGTTTGCAATTTTCCAGCTCCTGATGGAAAACTGACCCGTCATCAGAGCAAATTTCCTTCAAAACTCACACATGACTGTTATCTGTAGCTGGGGTTATTAAGAATATCCCTTTTTTTGAGATTCATTCCACCAGTTATCTGTGTATAAACTTATACATGTAAGAGCTCTCATCTTATTTCATGGTGAGGACATTTGACTTTTCCTTGCCGTAAAAAGTGCCTTGAAATAATTTTCTGATTAATCTTCCAATTCATTGTCCAGCTGCCATTTCAAGGGAAAACTTTTCTGCTGCATCTTTTGTTCCCTGCAAGGGCAGGCAGTCCTGCCTGCAGTGCTAATTGCTTGTAAGCCCAGAGAAGGGTGAAATTCCACTGCAGCTGGGTTATATCTGGATTGAACAGGGGCCCCATCCTTGGACAAATAATCCCCACAGAGAAATTACTGCCCAGTCATCAAGGGTGAAGAAATACAAAGAAGGTAGTAACACCAGGGGTTTTATACTTTTACAGTGACAATACCACCTTCATTGCTAAAAGCCATGGAAAAGCAGACAGAGTGACCACTGTGCTACAGCTGGACTGGGTTAAACATTTTAAACCAAATTTGTGATGGGAAGATAAAGATGACAACCACAACTGTAGGCTATTGTAAACTTTTCCTTCACTTGCAGCAGCTCTGAAATTAGCAATTCTCTTTCATTTGCCTGAGTAATGAATTCATTTGGCTTAAGAAATTACTGCCTGCTCAGAACACTTCTCCCTTCATCCCAGCACAAACTGGTGAAAGGAGGAAATGCCACTACCTGCATTTAGAGGCTGATGATATGATTGAAGATGAGGGGGACTGGTGACTAAGGATGTGATGAGGATATAGCATAAGAATAAAGCTGGCAATGAAAGGGCACAGTCATGCAAATTCAGAGAGAGAGAATCTGGGGAATTGGCCTGGGACTAAAATGAAACCATTTCCCAGCAAAGGAACTGGACAGTAAGCCAGGAGCAGAGAGAAACTGTGACTGGAGACTTGTTTTTAGAAGTGAACATTAAGGTAAAAAGTTAGAAAGGGGACACTCACTTCCTGCACCCCAAATGTTTGAGAACACAGTCTCACATTACCACATGCCCAGCAGCAGAGGAAGTTATCACTCATCTCTTCCCCTCCACACTTGTTTCCACACCCATCACTCCTCTCTCAATCAGCTCTCTGTTCCTTAATCACATCAAAGCACCTTTTTAAGACCACAGTTTGAAACTGTCTAAGTAAAAATGCTCCTTAAACCAAATTCCTCTTTAACATGTAAATTTAGGCCTGCAGTCTTTAGAATGGATGAGAATAAGGGAGCAATAAACTGTAAAATGCAGGCAGTGGGACTGGGAACAAGTAAAAAGAAGGTGGGAATCTCAAGGTACATTACAACTGGATGATTTATAATCTGGCATGATATCCTAAACTACACAAGCTCCAGTTTGAAGAATTGCTTGGTATTTATCAGACCTACTTTTTGAAACAAAAGGACTTCCACTCTTCAAATAAATCAGCCTCTGCTGCATAGCCTGGGCCTTAAAATTAGAATTCTGATGTTAATCTCTGGGTTTGGTTTTTTTCTTCTTCTTTTGGTGAAGGCAACACCATTGTTTTGGGGAAGACAAACTACATAGAAAATCTTTAATTTACTTATCAAATCATATACCATAACAAATACTGATTTGCAGACCAGGCTTGAAACATTCAACAAGTAAACCCTGGGCTTGGTTTGAGCGAGGAGGATGACTGAGATGATGTTCCAGCTGGAAGAACAGTGAAGTTGCACAGTTAAGAGTCAATATCATACACATACACACATGCATAGAGACTCTGAGCCTCCAGGCAACTTGAATTTTGGCACTTCCTAACTTTAAGTACTTAGATTTGCACCTTAATAACATTCTTTTAACATTGTGTGTGCATAATACGCTCATAGATCACTCAGCCAAGACATAACTGATTTAATCAACCACATTTGTGAATTATTTGGGAAGCTTACACCAGTTTGCTAAGTTGCAGCCCTACCCAATAAAAATTAAAGCAGATGCCTCTGTGAAGCCCAGAGAAACAAGCTGATAATGTAAAAGGAACAGACTGAACTGTAACAGAAGTGTGACAAAAAATATTTTGTTCTTTGCTACTGTATATGTAGCCAAAACTACAACAGTACAGATCTGCCAGTCCAAATGACAAAAACATCATTTTAAAAAGAAAATCAGGTTTAAAAGAAACTTGAATTATAAACCATATACATTGAGGCATTTTTATAAAGAACAAGGAAAGATATGTAAATTAGGTGACTTTCTACAGAAAAAAATCCAACTATCTGCACATAATCATAAGATAGCATTTTTTGTAGGAGAAACACTGAAGTTCTTCAGCTGTTGAAAGAGGCTAGATTTGATTGATTAATAAAATTAGATATTTTCTTAATGCAAAAAACTTTTATCATCAAATATTTTAAAACATTTTTATTAATACTATATAAATTAAAATTAGAAATAAACAGTGTTTCTCTAACATAATAAAAAAAAGGCCCAAGTAAGAACAGTGAATTCTGTCTATTTGGAATTATTAACAGCAGTAGCCTCAAATGCATCACATTTGTTCTATATTCCCTTCTAGTCTCTTAGTGTAGAACTGTTTATCTAGCAGTGCTTATTTCCAGTTGGTAGTCCTGCCATTCCCTTAGAGGATTTGCTGTATCACCAATTAAGGTCTAATTGTGAGAAGGTTGCTCTCAGCAGAGTATGTTTTCCCTTCCTCCAAACATCATCCTGTTTTTACCAATAACACTCATACAAAAATTAAAATTCCTCTTCCTTCCAAATAGGAATCAAAATTTCCACCTGCAAAACTGATCTAAGTTTTTACATTTTCTCTTTGCCTTCGGGGAGCTGTTTTTTGCTCTTTTCTACATGCACCTTTTGCAAAACATACAGTTTGCTAGTCTCATTTTCCAACTGCAAACTGGAGAAAACATCACTTCTCTGTTCACGGAGTAATTAGGTCTGTGGAGTATTTAGACTCCATGATAATAATGCTCACAGAAACGAGGTTTACCATGTGTTTTCCTTCATGTCCACGCCCTTCTCAGCACTTACTGGCCCTGGTCACTTCAAATCTCAGGTTTACTGTTTCCCCACTATATTTAGTTTTAAAACGTGAAGTCTAAATTGTTGCTACAAAGTCATTCAGGCTAAACTTGAAGCCCTAAAAAGGACAGGGAGGTTTTTATTTGTTTCTTAAATCACAAAAGCTGTCTACTTTGTAGTCTTCCATATGTCACTAAAATGAAAATCAGCAACTCTTAAGCTGCATTGCCACCCAATATTATCAATTCAAAAAGATTTGCAACTGCAAAGACAAACTTGTAAATGCAGTTCTTCCACTAATGTTTCTTAAAAAGCAGCTCCACAGATGTAAGAGTTTTAATCCTTCATTACCAATCACAACATTTCATTTTCTGTATTATGCCACAAGTTCATCCCACTTCACACTGTCTGATACAGGGTTCTTAAAGCTGAAGGGAAGAAAAGAACACTGCAAACAAAGGAGGACAGAATTTTCCAAGACTCAACTATCTTGCCATCTACTCTGCCAGAGATTTTCCTGGCTCTTGATAAGCTGCAGGTTATAATCTGTAAGCACTTTGCTTAGAAGAAAGAACTTTGGAAAAATGTGATCAGGAAAGAGCAACTCATAAATGAGCAGTGAAGCTCTGCAAAAAGAGCAGAAAATTTGAAATAGAAGGTGAGAGGTGAATGCAGACCTGATTTCATATTCCTTCATTCTATGCAGCAAGAGGAGAATTGAAAACTCTTTCTGTAACATCTGTAATTTCAATACTTGGGTTTTCCTTTAGCTCTGTAGTTTAATCCTGACTTCTATTCAAAATCGTCTTTGAAAATATAGTAACTAAGACATAATGACTTTCATTAGAAACAGAAAGAAGAAACTACTGTAAATTCTTTCCATTAAAGGAGGTGGGGAATTAAGGACCATGACAATCTCCAATCTCTGACCTCTGGGGTCAGTACATCAGCAGACAGTGGTACAGCAATTTTCTCCCTCCTTCTGCAAGGTGTGAGTGCCATGTAATGCCCATTTTCTCCTTTTATTGGATGTGCACATTTTAAAAGAATAACCAACAAGAATCAGCAAACAGCTGGTGCCATTTTCCCATGCCTTCATGTTCACACCTGTATACATATTTGATGTAGAAATTAACACACTTGGGGCTTACAGATACTTTTAAGGAACATTCTACTGATTAAGGATTTTGTTTTGTATTTAGGCATACCAGCATGAAAGCTTCAGTAAAGGGGTTGATATTCAAAAGTGCCTCTATATCTACAAGTCAAGTACTTCCATCACTCCTTTATTTCTTTTAATATCCCCCTGTATAATCAATTAAAACAAATCTTAAATGTTTTAAATTGCATTTCTTATTTTCCTCCTATTGTAGCCTGGTCCTCCAACAGGACCTCCTTTCCTGGTTCTCCTCAGGACCAGGAAAATAGCAGTAGATCTTACCTCTGAATAACAGATTTAAAAACATCACCACCCACTGTTTGAGCCTAACAAATCATGTCTTTCCTGCCGTGTTCACTTCATTCTTACCTCAGCAAAAAGGACACTGTCAAAATTGTTCAGCATGAAACTGAACAACTTTGACAGATGTCCCAATTTACAGATTTTTCATTAAGGAAACCAACCAAATGCTTAATTTTCAAAAGCATCTGTAGACTGGTACCTATATATACACTCAAATGCTCAACTCCATTTTCACTGCAAGCTGTAGAGATGTGCATCACTTCCAGCACTCCCAGCCTGTTTTCCCTTGGCAACTGTGCCCCTCACCTTCAGCTACAGGGAGAAGGTTCCTAGAATGACTGAGCAGCACCTTGTTAAATGAAAAATTGTGTTTTCTACATTCAAGACACATGAGGCATACATGTATGTGTGTGTATGGGGGAAAAGTGTTTATATTTTTAGATCACTTTGCATTGACATAACAAATGGACAGTGAATTGTCTCATAGATCGTGTGGTATCCATCATTTAGGGAAGGTTTGTGATTTCTCTCCCAGATTTGCAGCTCTGTCCTCCAAGATGAAACAAAAAGGAAAAGGAAAGAAACACATTCCTTACATAACCACCTGCCTTTTCACCTTGGATTTATATCAAGAGTGCCTCAAATTTTCAATGACCACAAACTAAAGGTCCCAGTCTAAGAAAATTAATGTCCTATTTTTATGCATTTATTTAGGTACACACATGTTAAACCTGACTTCATGAAGCAACTGCAAGATGAAATAAAAAAAATCTATACTGACATGCACACATACATATATATGAAAGTCATGTATAGATAGAGAGCAGTGTGTATCTTCATGTTTTACTTGTGAGTGCATAACACTGTAATTACCTCATAATGAAATTAAACAAAATGAGGAGAGTTAGTGCAAGGATCTATTTGAGACAGAAAGAGACCTCCCAATTGAGTGTGAGTTCAGAGTGTTGTGGTCTCAGCACTCAGTAACTGAGGAGCGAAATATAAAACATCACTTCCTAATGCCCAATTAAGGCAATGCAGCAGCAGTGTTAAAAAGCTGGGGATAGCAGTGAGTATGACTGGATGGACAAAATCTTAAATTATTTTCATGAATGAAACAGTCACGTTTCTGTATCACCAGCTGGAACGGGAGCACCTCTTTAAAAAAATCACAGGCTAAACATGTATTTAAAAATAAAATAAAAACAGAAAAAACCCAACTGATCATATAGCTGTATCAATTCCTATAAATAAAAGTTATTTATTTATTTTTAACTAACTGCTCGGAAAGTGTAATTAGCAGGATACAATTAGGCAACAACTGAGAAATACTTAAAATCAATCCAGAGACTTCCTGTTTATGATTATTATCCATAAGATTGTATAAAAAGACTGGAGAAAGGAAGCTGGCACCCTATTTAGCCAAAGAGCAAAATATATATCATATTTCAACAAAAACAAAAAAGAAATTAGAGCAGAGCACACATTTTAAATACAGCCATAGCAGTTTATGTTAAGGGTCCTTTGAAAAAAACTGTGCTTATTTATTTATAGAGCTTTCATCATTATATCTCTCACTGCACTACAAAATGAGAAAATCTGCTAATTTCATTTAAGGCTCAACTAAAACTCCACTGCAATAACAGAAGGCAAAACTTAAAACTAAACATATATACACAAATGAAAGAAGGAAGGAAATGGGAAGAGAGATGGAAATAGAGAGAGAGGGAGAGAAAGAGAGAGAATAACTGACCTGTAAAGAAAGACTTTGCTTGCATAGTAAGTTCAAATAAATTCTATAAAAGATGTTAAAATACTGAGAAATATATTTGCTTTGATCTGATATGACAAAAAGCTCATGAAGAACAAGATTTTGGGCTGAACCAAACACCTTGAAAGGGTTACAGTCTATCCTGAGCTACTGGCCTACCAATGGAACTATCACAGAGGTGCAGGAAAAAATACATAAATATTAACATTTTAATTGGCTGATGCACTGTCACAGTGGGGGAACTTGTGGATACAGCCCTCTCAAACCCACTCTATTTACAGAGATGAAAAAGAACAGCATGCAAATAGTAAAATGAGATAAAACACTTCAACAACCCTACAGAACTGTAGCAGCAATCTTCTAGCAAAAAGGGATTCATTAACAACAAAGGCAAATGGCCATTTGCCTTAAATTATCAGTTCTCCTCATGGTCATTATTCACCAGGAAAATCTTTGTACCTTCATAGCCATTATCTGCATACCTAGGCTATGACAATGCAGCGTACAAAGCAACTGAAAGCTTTTGAAGGTAGCTGAGATCCCAGATGAAGCACGTTTGTTCCATGGAGCCATTTGTTGTGAGCACACCCCAATCTGACAAATACATTTGACATGATACAAGAACATGCCAACAGACTGACATAACAAAATACCAAATAATAATGCTTATTTTCTTGATAAAGAATCCTGTCAGTGCTCCTTTCCCAAACTCTTTCCTCTCCCTCTCACAGGTTGCATTTCATGTAATGCCCACGTCATGCACAAATTTGAACTTTGGATTTAAACCCCTGCTTCTCTTGCATTTAAATTATGTAAATATCAAACCCAAGCCCTGTGAAATCCAAAACAGAGAGCATCTAGTCCTGGTTTAGGAGAAAACAGGCTTGTCTTCTTCCTGTTACACATTTTGAATGGGAGAGTGCAGGGCAAGTCTGGTATTTAAAGTCTTCTGCTGTCATATATATTGCTACAGGGTGCTCTGCAACTTATCTCATTCCTGCCTCCAATTTTCTCTTGTACAACTTTCACTTCTCAGTGTCATTAATATCCATTCAGTAAACTGATGTCAGGTTACTATTAAGAAAGTGAAAAACCTTCTTTCCTGGTTTTTTTTTTTGCTAGAGATTTAACTACCAGAAGACGGCTGGACATGGCCAGTAATGTACCTAAGGCACAGCCGAGAGAATAAAAACTTATCCCTGGCTAAGGGGAGGGATGTCAAGATATTTGTGTCAGCTGTTCCTTCCTGACACTACTGACTGGATAATCACTGGATTTTTTAGCTCAGTAGCTCACAGTTAATTGAAAAATAGACAGGGTGGCTGGCAAACAGCAGATGACACATTTGAAGGGACACAAGTCCAGGATAAAAGTCAGTCTGCTAATTTCTTTCAGGAGAAAACACTTTTTTGTGTCACTATTATAACATAACATAAAAGCAGCAAATCCCAAGTTCAAAATGGGGTCTATGCAATGCAGTACAGAGAAACCCAGCTCCCTGCTGTGACCATGAACACAAGTTCCCCATGCCATATGAATTGCTTAAAACTGTGCCTACAAACTGTATCTTGGCAGGGTGGACAGGTAGGTCTGGTCTACATTTAAGATATGCTAAAATACTTATGGCTATATGGGAATTTATTTTTTTCCATGTTTGCAAAAGCCCTAGGAAAAAAAATAGTTACACTAGCCAAAAAAAAAAAAAAAAAGAGATGGAGGGAAAGAGAAAAGCAGACAGATATTCTGGGGCAACCCAGAAGTTTAAACTAGGTCCAAATGATGCTTCTAAGAGACTGCAAATATAACCTGTCCTCTCGCTGAGCTTGTAAAGACAAAATTACCAGTTTTAAGTACAGAGCTGAAAGAAACTATGATCATAACAGGACCAAATTCTAGCATAGGCAATAAAATCTTATGGAGGTTCCAAAAAAAAAAACCAAAATTAAATACACCTTCAATTTAAGGTCAATGAAATCAAGCCAACGCAGGAATCAGCAGACAACAATAACATGATTACAGTCAGCAAATCAAGTGCACGAAAAATGAACCATGAAGAAAATAACTGAATACTAGGTGGGAACAGCAGAGCACAATACCCAAAAAATTCCCCACAGACTACTGAAAGCCATAAGGGAGCACAAACCTCAGCTCTTGTTCACTCTGCTTGAATAAAATACATGAAATTATATGCTTTAATTCCTTGACACAAATGTAAAAGAGTGTGAAGAAAAAAGACTGCAATGCAAAATAGGGCACTGATTTCTGAAGTCAAAATTCAGGACACATTTTTAGAAGAGCTTACTTTTTCCTCAAAATACCAAGTTTTTGTTCACTCCCTCCAAATCCAAGTAATTTTCTTGAAAATTTTTCACCTTTGCAGTGTTGAACATAATGGGACAAATAATACATGATGCACAAATAAGTTATAATGCTCCATGCAAGTTTTTAGCAGTGAGATGCTGAATGTGTGATAAATCTAGACCTGAAAGTGAAATATGCCTCCTAATTAAAAATCAATTATTAAAAACAGTAAAGAATGAAAAAGAAAAAAGGCTCACTCACCAAACTCATAATGAAATCCTGGAAACTTCAGAGTTATTTGAAAAGCAGAAAAAAACCTTCAACATCTATATTTAACTAAAGACTCCGTTGTGGGTTTCTTGATTTTATGATTAACAGTTCTGTGAAAAATTGTTTCTGGTATCTTTTTTGCTTTTATCTCTTCATTCCAAATGGTCATGAAAATGAACAGACGGCATTTAAATGGGGAATGCAAGAACAAACCATTGCTCCAGCTCTGGGAAATCAAAGTACAGGGATGCCCTGATGTGGCTGTGAGGTGACACAGGGAAGATAAGCAGCCACCCAAAACCACGAGCCCCTGAACTTTCAAGCAGGTGCACCATGTTCACCCACAATGTTGCCCATTGGGTATCTTAGCAGGTCTCTTCAAGAAAATGGTTTTAAACACCCAGGGAAAGTGATTTGCAAACATTTGATCAGGATGTGCAAATAACTCTTTCCAACTCATTTGAGTTTAGTTCTGAAAAGACTTCAAACACAGAACAGCTCAAAAATCACAGCACCTGTTGCATAAGCTTGGGCAAGTGGAAATTTCCAGTTTTCTTTATCTGTAGAACTAAGACATGTATTCATACCTCCAGCAGTGACAGAGAGATTAAATTAACAAGCACTACCAAGGAGATCTGAATCCCATTATTGGAGAAACTACACTGGTATTATGCATTATCATAAATATTCAGCATTTGCAATCAAAAGAAGGCTTTGGTGTTTACGTATATAATAAAGTTTTAATAATTCACTATCAATATTTCACACAGAGTGCTACCGTCACTTTCTTCTGGATAAAAGAAAAAAAAATACATCCAAAATTTAAAATCCACAACCATTCCACTGGGAATCAAACCATTTCTTTTACAGAAAAATACCTGTGGAGAGTACCAAGCCATTTTTCCAAAAGCCAAGGGCTCCAGGCTCCGTCTGCCTGTGGAAGGCGGGTGGCTGGCCAGGGCTGCCTCCATTTGTGTACCCCTGAGCAGGATCTGGCCTGCAGACTGCACACACTCTTCCCTTCTCAAAATTTGCACCCTGAGGCACCTGTCCAAAACCTAGATTTTTATTCAGAAAATTTGGAAATCTCAAGCCAATGTGCTCTGACGACATCAGCTGCCCTACCCATGGGTGGAGGATGGCACCTCCACACATGCAGCCCTTCAGCCATGAGCAGTCACCCTCTAAGCCCTAAAACTGTCAGATTGGGTATTTTTCCTGTACCACAAGCAAGAGGATACATGGTTATCCTTCCACCAGAGATCAAAGGATGCGGGACTGGGGTTCTGGCCATGGGGGCTGCAGCAGCTCGTGCCTGGAGGAACTCACTGTGTGCCCAAACCCAACCTCCCACAGCAGCTTCCCCATAACCCCAAAGGCAGAGATTTTTTAAAATAGCAGTAAAAGCCCCAATAGATGTCAGGGCAGGAGGAGGGAGGGGAAGCAGCACCTTGGGCTGCCATCATCTCAGCCTGCCATGAGGGGAGGGAACAACTTTTTAATTGCCACTTTTAACACATAAAATACATGGAAAATCCTAATTTGACCCACAGCACAGGCCCATCCCATCTGCTGCAAAGGGAGAGCCACATTATCAAGGGCCACACTGAACTGACATCAACTTCTGAAGTACAGTCCAGCTGAATAAATAACACGGAAAGTTAATAGCCAAATCCTTTCAGCAGCAGCAGTGCTCTGGGAACCTGATTAGAATTTGAACATTTGCATTGATTTATATTTTTTTTTCAATGTTACCAGCTGGGAGCAAGTGAGTGAAGGGGAGGTACAGGAACAGCTAGCGAAGGATTACCTCCTAAAGGATTATCTTTTAAACAAAGAAAAATTTGGTATACTGCAAACAACTAACTCAAATCAAAAGAAACAGATTAATCCAACAGGATTAACAGGTAAGGCTGCCCTGTACTTTAATGTCCAGACACACAGCTGAGGAACGTGAATGGTTTTATTTAGATGATTTTAGATGATTTTATTTAGTTGTCAAGCACCTTTTCCTAATCCAAAATAAGAGCTGCCTGTTCAGTTAAAACAAAAGCTTTGACAACTTAGCCTGCAGCCTCACAAGCAACAGAGATCTCCTGTCTTTTTACAGAGCCCTTTCCCTTACCCTTACATATGTAATCTCTGATCATAGAGTTTTTTTGACTCCCACCAGGAAGGAGCATTAGTCGCTGCCTGTATTGCTCCTGCGCTGGGAAATTTCCAGAACTGAGCTCTCTCACTTCCCTCTGGGTGGCAGGGGAAGTCACTGAAACTGAGATGAAGCTCTTTATGGGTTCATCTTCCCTGAATTTTTACCAGTTACGTAGGTTTTACAGCCACAGTACTACAGAAATACTAAAAGTAAAATAGCATCAATCTAGTAAAATAAACCAGCATCCATGTATTTGGAAGCAATACAATGATATCCACTTGAGCATCCCTGCCTTAGCAGTAGACACATTAGCAGCATCTCTGACTTGCACCAAAGATTTGTATTGAAATCTACTTGATTATTCTGACAAGCAAAGTAAGGTAAGCAACCAAGTTTAAACCATAACAATATTTTTAAAAAAGTACAAAGATAAAGCCACACTCATTTCCTATAATTACATTTTGCTGTATTTCAATATTTCCACATTTCTGTTAAAATTAGTTATTAATAATACATTTGAGATTCCCCTGGGGTAAATTAAAAAGCCTAAATACTTAAAAACACAACACAGCATAAGGCAGTTCAGCAGTTTCTTTATGTTTTAGTCAGCCCCTACTCTGACCCAGAGCTGAAACCAAATTCAGCAGCAGTTGCAAACCTTTACTCCTGATGATAGGAAAGATTATGGACTATGGTGAATTCTTCCATCTAATAAATTTACATTTCCAACTTTTGAACTTATATTCTTTTATAACCAACTAAGCTCTGCATTGGTCCAGCATATATCTCATGTTTGTTTAGGAATGAATTAAGCATTATGCAAAAACTCACCTCCTCCACCTCCAAGAAGGCTGGAATTAGCTGTAAGAAAAACAAAAAGGGAATTATTAGCATTGAGCTTCCTAAATATATATGCAAGCAAAATAGAAGATGTTTAACAGGAGATTGTCCATTGTTTCAGTAACTTTGCTACTCTATTACCCGAAAACACTTAATGCAAAAACAATCACTTATTGTAAATTGCAATCACAATCTTTACCTTCGCAGTATCTTTGAAAATGCAAGCTAATAAATAAAACAATAATACAATTACTAAAGCTAATGCTCTGAATAGGTTATGAAATTACAATCCTGCATTTTTAATTCTATAAACCATATTCCTTTGTGATTACCAAATTAATTTAAAATTTCCATCGTAGAGAAACTTAAATAGACTTTGATGCAACTTCTGATTATCTCTCCTTGTTTTCTATGCCATGGGACCTTTGGGGATGATGATGAGAAATCCTGGTTCCATTGATGTAAAAGGGTTTGTGCAATTGAGCTGGGATTTCCCTCAGCAGGCTTAATTGACTCAGCACTGTAACCATCCAGCTACCCAGGCCAGAACTTGATAAATCACTTATGAAAAGCAATTTTCAGAGCATGGTAGTACAAGATGGTCCTTCAAATTAAGCTAGCACAATTGGAGTCATGCCAAATATTTTCCTTTCAGTGCCTAGGCAGAAACAGAAGGAATGCCTAAGCTTCTAAACCTGTCCTTTAGATGTGTGGGAAACAAATCCTTGTTGTATCAGAATATATTTAAAACAAAGTAAGAGCATAAAGGAGAGACACAGGCATTTCTGGTGAGTAAAGAACAGATAGCTCAAACCATGTCCTGCTCCAGGACATATAAGATACACAGAATAAATTAGGTATTTTCTTTATGTTATTCTTTATGTCATTTTCCTCTGTCTCTTCAATAGAAGTGTGTAAACAGCAAATTCCCCGCTGCTGGGTTATTTCATCACCTCCTTGAGATTTTTACATAAAATTGACAATTATCTTTGTTTTCTTATTTATCAGATATTCTACACACACCTTGGACTTAACATCCATTTTCAGCTCAAACATTTGCAGCCAGCTTTCCCTGACACTGCAGTAAAACTGCCTTCATCAGAAAGCCAGATTTTCCATCACAGCCAAGATCCGTGCTCAAAAGTACCTCTACATTACTCGAGAAGTACTTCTACATTAGTCAAAATGCAATGTTCTTTAAAGAAAAAAAAATGCAGTTTTATATCCAGCATAGCTGACCATATCAAATCAAAGCAAACTAAGTTATTTACTCATCCTAGGATTAGCTGTCCTACTATCACTGAGGAGTCATTGAAGCCATGACCTACAGAGATGTTCTCATGCTTTTTCCTCATTCAAGTCTGGTTCTAGTACCCTGGAACATTAGATGAAGGAAAATGGGACAAAAAAAACCCTGTTTTCTGAAACAAAGTAATTTGGAGCCATTTTCAAAGAAGTGCTTGTTTGAAGACACAGAAAAGTTGGAGCAAGAGTCACAAAATGGAAAACTTTAAAAAACAACAACAAAATTATCTGTAAGTGATGAACATCCTCTCTAAAGTGCTAGCAGAGAGCAAATACTGCCATGAACATATTGCCTTTGACAAAGACATAATGATGGTAATAATAAATGTGTGCAGACATGTTGCAAAGAATGTCAATCTCGCTATATTTACCTAATTCTTGCCCTGACTGAAATTCACTGTTAAAGAAACAAATAAAACCAGCCTCACATATTTCTATAGCTGCTTCTGAAGACCTCCTGTAACAGGTAACATCACTTTCCCTGCAGTAAAAAGTACTTATCTGCTATAGAAATCAGGAGAGTTCTTATCAGAAGAAACTACAAGGAACAAAGTGTCATCTACTGCCTGCTATTCCATCTTATTTTTTTGGCACTGCAGAATACACCTACAATTAAACTATTCTAATCCTTACATGAGTCACGTTCTAAGATTTCAGTTATTATGTTCAAGAGACTTGAGACACACAGCTAGAACTTGTTACCAAAGTTTGCACAGCTAAAAAAGTTTCTTTGGATACCCAGCCAACATCCCCATTGCAAACTTTCATTCAAAGGCTTCCCAGAGAATTATGTTTCTCTCATGAAATTTTCCTGACAATTTTCATCTTGCCAATATTTTCCAAAAACTTCTTAATAACACATAATGTAAGTCAGCACCACACACTTCTCTATAGAAACAGTAAAAACAGTTCAAATGGGTTTTTGGCTGCAATGCATCTACTACAGCTATTGAAAAATCCAGTAATAATTCACAGGAACTCTTTATTTTTTAATTTTGCTTGCATAATAGAAACAAAATCAAACCATCTCCCCATGATTCCAGCAAAGAACAAGACTGACTTATATTTACAGTTTCTTTTCTAGAAAGATAATGTGTCAAAAGGCAAGAACTTTTATTTTCAGATTTTTCAGACACTTCCTGAAAGATTGAATAAAACACACATTTCTTTCCATATTTGGGAAAGTCTTACCGCTACAGAAGTAATTTGTCACTTAGCACCTAATGAATCTCCTCCCACACAGAGGTCAGCACAGCCCCATGGCTGCAATCACAATTATTATGTTGGAGCAAGCATGGCCTCTCCTCTTAGTCCCTCTGTGTTTATCTGCAGCTGCATTTTGTCCATCAGTGCTCCCAAACCATCAAGTCTTGGAAAATCCTTTGGAAGCTGCTCCTGCTGTAGAGGTTCAACTATGGGCAGCTGTGTGAACAACCAGCAGAAGGTCCCAGGAAGCTTTCAACCTCCAAATTTGACAGAGCCCAAACTGCCCCACAGGTTACACACTGCAACTCCTCTCACTCAGGGCATGCCCAGCCTTGGGTAGAACACCTTGATGCCACCATGGGCCCTGAAAAGCTCTGGATGTCACCATGGGCCCTGAAAAGCTCTGGATGTCCCATCCTGGCAGGGCTCCTGGCTGGACTGGACAGGGCCCCGAGCAACCTGATGGAGTGGAAGGTGTCACCCCAGAATACCTGGCCACAGCAGGACAGCTGGAATGGGATGATCTTTAAGGTCCCTGCCAAGTCAAACCACTCCATGAGTCTGTAATTTTACAACTGCAGATTGTAAATCCATCTTGGCTAACCCCTTGTTCTTATTTCTCTTTCCCAGAGCTGCACAAGACTCTCAAGCCACAGGAGACTTGGGGTGAGAGGAAACAGGAAGATTAAATTGCTACCAAGTTACCAAGGCAAAGAACAATAAAAGACAGCAAAGAGGGGCTCCAAACAAATGCACATAAAGGCTTCTTGCACCTCATTTCATTCCCCATATCACCCTTTCAAAGTGACCTGCCCAACCTCTCTGAAATTGCCTCCTTAAAAAGGAGAGTCCACAACAGATTCCTGAGCATTAACTCTGAAAATCTACTCACAATAGAAACTTGAAATATTATTTTAATATATACACAGAGTGGTCAGGCAGGCAGCAGACTGCCGTGCCAAACTGAAATACAACACACATTGATAGAACCCCATCCAAAACATCATTGGTGATGGCCCTGAAGAGGCAGCAGAGGTGAGGGTTTATCTAATTTTAAATATTTTTGCCTACACCAGTAACAGAAGCTTCAATTTTTTCAAAAAAAGTAAAAAAAAGAGCACCATATCTGGAGACCAGTTCCTGTGGTGTCCTTTAAATAGTGGCTTATGATGACACAAATTACAGCTCTAGAGATACTGTGCATCACCACTACTTTAAAAGGAGACTTGAATGCTGCATTCTGAGAAACAGATCTCATCTTCACAGTCTGTCTCAGTACAGTGAGCAGAAATACATCTAGAAGTGTTAAGATAGGCTTTCAGCCCTTTGGGTCTGGGTTTCTTTTTAATAGGGACATTAGAACCATTAGCAGAAAAAGTGTTTCTACAAAGTTCAGCCTCATCCCTAAGAAAAAAGCCACTCTAAAAAAATCACTTCAACCAAAAAAAACAGTATCTAATCACTAAGGACAACGATTTAGCCCTTCATGAGATGTTTATAGCCCCAGATTCAACCAGAAATTCAGTATTTCAAAGTTACTTAAAACCTCAATGGACTAGATAAACATGCTTTTTAAAAGCACCAGGACAACCTGCTAAAGAAATCCAGAACTTTAGTCTGCTGTACCCTGAGAATTCAACTCTTGCTTTCAGAAATAAAATTCTTTCCAAAAAACTAGTGTGGGGAGAGAAGGGAAAAAAGTAAAGAAAACAAAAAACCTGGAAGGAAAGAATTTAAAGCAAGCTTAGTTGCTCATGATAGAATATCCACAATGAAAAAAGCTCAGGTTACTGAAATGTACAAATTTTAATAAAGAATACACCAGCAGATTTGACAAATAAGAACTGGACACCAATGTTTTAAATCTCAGCATTCTTAAAGAGTTATGTAGTGTCAGGTCTCCAATTGTTGGTGTTGGTGCTTGGCACCAATCTGAGAGCCACCATCAGTTTGTCACCTTACTGTAAAACTTTCCTACCTTCACTCTGTGAGTCCCCACAAGCAGCTTCTCCCAACACTGACTCCTTTTCTCTTCCCTCTGCATGGCCAGCTGACTCCTTCCAGTTCCTTGCACAACCACCTTGCCCTTACTGCTCCTCACAGCCCAGCCAACAAACTCCAACTCTCCAGCCCTCCTCTCCACCAGCTAACCCACTCATAGCACCCATCCTTGTTGGACACACCTGTGCCCTACTAAGGGCAGGGCTGGTCCTACTCTTTGGTAATCAGCACAGGTGCAACTTCTCAGGGCTGAGATTGCCTTCAGCACTATCTCCATTCTCCTACAATCCATCCTCTGACAATGTTCTATCACTTTCCAGCAGCTTTTTGACTGAATAAGCAGATCAGAAATTCTGGTGTGGTGTTAATATTTTCCTCACTGTTCTCTTTATAACATCATTGTTACCAAATAGTAAGGTTATTTGAAATTTTGAGGAAAGTAATTGAATGCCAAAGAAGTTCACCTCAAACAAAACTGAAAATCTTCCTGCACAGCTAGCCAGAACATACAAACAATGAAGGAGGATGTATGGATGGGTAGGTTGAACAGGCAATTGCAGGCACAGAATTATTTCTTCTGCTGTCAATTCTGAGGAATTTAGAGAATAGAAAAGATGTGAATAGCAATTTTTGTGATCTCTCTGGAGATAACACACTTTTAGCTTTGTTAACAACACGGCTGAATAACTGTTTACTTTTTGTTGGCACATACTCATCTGACAACAATTTAAGAACATAAATTCTTCTGGGAGCATGTCTTTGTCAAGTATTAATGGCACTAGTAACTTAAATTGACATCTATGTCATGCAGCCATGCATCTGTCAGTATAATAAAAATATAACTCTAAAAGATTAGTTGATATTGTCTGACTTTGGCAGCAGATGTTTGAGCTTATTTTGATGTAAAAAAGATTGAATATTTTTGTCAATACTTTCTAATTGTGAAATTTATTCAAGGAGACAACTTTATAACTGGCAGTATTGTAAGATGCAAGACATTCTATTGCCTCAGATACCATTTTTATTCATCAATAAAACATCATAAGAGGCAGCTGGTGAGCAGAGTAACGGTAATTTATGGAATGGGAAGCTACATTTCTTCTACATGTTTTGTGAGACATCCTTACCTGTCACTGCATTTCGTTTCATCTTCTCTCAAGAAACCAGAGAGAACAAAGAGGAGTGAGATAACAGCAGCACCTTGTACATCCAAACATTTTCAGTGAGAAATGTGTTTGGCTGCCTTAAAGTAAAAAGCTTCAGGCTTAAAGATCATGAAGTCATTTTGCAGCAGGTACAGTAAATAAAACACAGTCACCACTCTATTTAAAATGTTTCCCTGCATATAAAGACACAGCAGTCAGGAGAGGTAAAATAACATTAAAAAAACAGACTGGGCCAGATTGGCAAAGTTCTGTCAGTGGCTGATGATGCAAAGCAGAGACTACTGGAAATCAGAAAACCATTAGGCCTAAGTGGCCAAATAAGATTGACTTAAAACACTTAAGTGGCCAAATAAGATTGACTTAAAACACTTAGGTAACCATACCCCAGAAACAGCTCCAGAATATGGGTGGAACAATTTACAGAAGATTTCTACAAGCAAGTTGCTCCTCTCCAGGTTTGCTTACTTTCAGTGTGTGATCGAGAGCACATCATACTCTCGATACACACTCAAAAACTTCAGCTTCATTCCTAAAAAATCTCCTTTTCTCCCAATAAAACCTCTCTGTAAATAGACACAAACGTTTACCCAGTCTCATTTTATTCATAATAGGAAGTACCAACTTCAAGCTTTCTTTCTAAAAAGCCAAGATCCCTAGAAATATGACCCAAATATTCACCTCATGAATTTTCCATCATTTTTGTTTTAGCAAAACAGATGATGTGGGATACTAAAGAAGGAATTGAGTTTTCCATGTCTTACCTTTTTTTAGATATGGAAACTGCACAGTACAAGCTTAAAGATTAAAAAAAAAAAAACCTAATGGAAGGCTTTGTGCAATTAGAAGCACTGTTTTTTATTTGGAACCAATAAAATGGCTTTGTGGCTCACTTGTCACAAGCTGTGATATTCTCTTCCCCACTCACAAATTGTCTACAGAGGACAGAGTTTTTTAAACTAAGGTTTGCTATCTTTGCAAACAAAGCAGTCATTGTCTCTAATTTCAAGCTTGTAAAAGGTATGTCAGAGGTAGAATAAGGGGAAAAAAATAATCAGCATACTAGTAAGTACTCTGGAGTTGATCCTGTCAAGGAAATTGCCTTCACAACATTCTGAATTCAATAAGGAAACAATAACTGTCATAAGGTCTCAGTTATTTTTCTTCTTCTAATACATTACCAACCCAATACATGATATGCATTTATGCAAGAAGGTTATTTTTAAAAGTTATATATTACATCCATTAAGCTTAATCAGTCATATGCAAAGCATCTCTGAAATCTGATATGATGAGTAAAAAAAAGCCACCAAATGCACCAAAGACCCAAGGCAGGTAAGGCAGCAGACAGCAGCATGGGACAGAAATGAGCACACAGCTATCAGGGTAACATCTTCAACTTGGCCTAATTGGAGGCATAACTTCGAAGCAGAGGGAGCAGAATGACAGGTTTTTTACCATACAGTGAAATACAGTAATTGCTTTAATGCCGGGTGAAAGAAAATTAACAGAAATTGAAGTTGACTAACACATCCTGAGAAAAATCCATGAGAGAAGGTGCTTGGCCCAGAGTACTTCCTAAATGCTGCTGTATAAACTTCCATGTGGACTGAAGTTTAGGCTGCAGCTTTAAAAGAAGCCTAAACTTTGTAGTAGCCTGAGGACTCCACCAAAATTGTTTCTTGGTGGGAAAGTCAGACAACCACAACAAAAAAATGTAACTTAAAAGAATATCCCAAAACCCAAATGAGCTTGTTTTTTAAGAATGGTCCCAAACACAACCACACAAAGCACTTCCAGGTGAAATTTTTGCAAAAACAGCAGTTCACACTTTCCTACCAATGAAATTCATACTTATTATACCCATCCAGTGGTATTAATTTCAGCTAGACAGGACCATCTATTTCAAAAGAAAAGAAAGAAAGTGATGAAGAAGGAGAAGGTTTCCTGCCAGTGCCTCAAGAAGGACAGTTAGAAGAACCTGTTTGATGAGGCTGATGTCATCCTCGGGAGGGAGAAGACGACAGACTTGTTGAATCAGCAGTTGGCAGGGAAGGAATCAGAAAAGGCTAAAAGTGGCTGGTCAGCACAGAAAGATCCCATGGCCACGTTTTGTGTGTGCCCCTCTGCAGAAACCATGCTCACTTTCCCCATTCCCCTCATTTCGGGAAACATCAGAAAGGCACAAACCAGGAACAGTTTCATTCTAAAATAGGGTGATAAATTGTCACATGCACTACAAGATGATAAAGGGAAAGAGATTAATTAAGATTTGATCCATTTTGTGCATCAGTTTGTGATTTGCTCAGCCACTTGAAAGTTGCCTTCTAGATCATTAAGGTATTTAACAATCTAGCTGAGGCTGAAATGTAAAGCAACAGGAACTTCCTTCAGCACAGAATAATGAGGACAAAAATATTCAGGTCTACTAAAGCCCATTCTTCATTACACAGTTTAGGCCATCTGTGTGGTTTGTAAATGCACCATTAAAGGGAATCAAAGTGCTGCAGTATATAATTAATCCATTTAAGTAGAATCATTATCAATATTTAAAAGCCTATGCAAAAGAAAGTAAGACGTGGTCCAAGGTTCTACTAGCACAATTAGAAAAACAGTTTTGGTAGTAATTGTTGCAAAATAATTAGGGAAATTTATAAAACTCAGGCATCTTTTCCAGTATCCCAAAGGAACTAGAATATGTTATCTGGAAAATAGGGAAAAAAAAAATCAGACTGAAGTTCTTCAAGCTTTTGTCTTTTCAAAATTACAGCCAGCTCTGAACCTACCAAAGTCTACCTGTATCTTATGACCTTTTTCTTCTATTTTTAAAACATAGCTATGGTACTTATGGTGTAGCTACATATAAATGAAACAAAGTTTCATTTCAATATTTTGCTACAAAAAACTGCCTAATATTTAACTTCTCTAAGGAAAATGTCAGACTGCAAAAAGGTGCATTAAAGCAACAGTTACCCTCTGAAAATGAAAACAAAAGGCAAGGAAAACTAATGTATTTCAGTCTTGAAACATTAATATTCAACATTCAGGCTTCAAATCAATTTTAAAAACCCTAATTTGTTATGAAATCAAAGACCACTGTTGGAAAGAAGCTACCTGGGGCCTTGTCCTGCCATTTCTCCATGGGGAAGCCAGCAGGAAGAGTTTCCCTGTGGTGCAGCACATCCGACACTGCCCCTGTTTTACTCCCAGGCAAGCCAAGCAAGGGTGGCTATGGCTCCAGCTGCAGGGAGACCTCAGTGGGTGTATTTTCAAGTCAAAGTAGCACATGCCCACAGCACTGTTTTTTCTTAGGGTAGTAACACTCATGAACAATCCATTAAAAAAACCAACCAAACAAACAAACAAACAAAAAACAAAACAGAACAAAAAAACCAAGAAAAAAGGCACACCTGATGTCTTACAAAACAGAAACAGCCCTGGTGTTTTGGTTTAGTATGGTTTGATTTTTTTCAGCTACACAGACAAGACTTTACTTGCAACTTCTGCCTCCAAGTTAGAGGAAGGCAAGCTGTTATTGCACTGTTTTTGCAAGAGCAGCCTGGAAGGAAGATTTTGACAATGAATTACAAGCTCCTGCAAGCAACTAGCGCAGACTTGTAGGAGCTGAAGAGCCTGCAAAGCACTGAAGTTGACTTTAAAATGTGTCCAACTGGGTGAGTGTAATATGCTCTGCACATGATCATGTTGCATCACCTCTCTAATGATCCTTTCTTTATATAGCCTGAAATTAGAAGCAGCTCCTACTGTGGTCTGTGGGAGCCACATTACAGAAGAAACAGAGGATCTGGTTATGTATTTTAAAGTCGTGGGGGTGTTGTTTTCAAACCTCGGCCCAAACTGTTCCTATAGGGCTAAATATTTGTATAACAACAGTCATGTGTTCCTTTGTAAGGGAAAATGGAACTTAATAACCTCAGTATTTCAGTCAAACCAGAAATAATGCATTATGGTAAAATACGGACTGGACACCATACACTGCCTCTAATAATATTGTCCCAAATATTTCTTTATCCTGCTGTCAAATATATTATCCATACTTTCTCTTAACTGTCTGTTTCAAAAAGCTATAGCCTAAAAAAAATCTGGAGAAGACCATAAAAGACAGTAAGAATAAAGTGTAGCCATCAACTTACTCTATCAGAGACATCAGAAACTTCCCTTTTATGATAAAAGTAAGTCAGCTTAGTCAGATCGATCATCCTCTCCATTTTACTGCTCTTGGAACGTACAGTCCATGACACATCTTAAAATGGAGAAACATAAACTAAAGTTTGAAAAAAAAATACTGCTAGCTTACTATTTTCACATTCTCTGGAAACTCTAAAAACTCTATTCAGGAACTTTAAAGAAAAGGAAGATCACAAATAATCAAAATGATGGGAAGGCCTGAAGATATTTTCAAAGGCATGACAGAGCCAAGAGCCCAGATGAAATCCCTGGCAATGACAGATTTTATATTGTGTGGGACAATTCTTTGTTCCTGTCAGCTTGTGGAGGGTTTCTAATCTTTCCTAGCTGCAGATGCTCACAGTTTGTGATTTATCCCAGCCACCATCAGCTCGAGCTGTGCTGTGTGGTTACTCCCCTAGCAAACAGTGCCCTGCACCCCGTGTCCCTGGCCATCACCTGTGTGCCTGCCCCTTGTGCTCCCCATGGCTGCCTGAGCAATAAAGCAATGAGTTGATTTGTTAAACTCTTAAGATCCCTCTTTAACACTATGATTACATGCACTTCTTAAAGATAAGGTGGATTGAAGCTATTATCCAAAAATTTGCAGTAAACAGGCAACACTGTTATAAGGTTGTGCATTCCAGCAAGTAGTATCTGGCAGAAGCAGCATAAAGGCTTTGATGAAAAATTTACTGAGGTTATGCTGGACAAGGAGCTTCATTTTCTGTGAAGCACAACAGGAGGGCAGGATGTTGCACTGTCAATGCTGATAATGCCATGCAGACAGAAAAATAATCATCAAGCTGCAATTCCTAATCAATAACTTCATCATAGAGGCACCAGTGGGCCATCCTTAGAATTTCATGTCCTTGCTTCCTGCTTATGCCACTGGTCAATTTAGATATGGAAATGTTGCCTGTATCAAGCAGGACACACACCACCTTGTCATGGGGGGTGATTCCCAGTTAGGCAACATACGTCCATGGTCTAGATGAGCCAAGATTTCTGGATGCACAACACGTGTGGAAGACTGATCTCCCTCCAGAGCGGATGATGACAGGCAGGCACTGTCCGGTGGCAATGTGGGACATCTGTGTTTTGTGAACCCAAGACAGATGATATAAATTCACCCTCTGGTGGCCAAGATGCTTGTGGTTAATTTACCACCATCACCACAAGCACTTCCACCACAAATCCTTTCAGCCATAACCGCCTCCCAAAACCACAAGAATTGCTCATACTTGCTATTTTTGCTACTTTTTTTTTCCCATTGCTTCTAGTCACAGTGAGCCCACTAATTCAAAAGTAATATCAGCACATAAAGCAAGTAATAGAACACATCTGCCCTTTGCCTGGGCCACAACTCAATCAGAAGCTATTTTGTATAGCCTACAAAGTATTCTCACTGAGAGTTTCAATAAAAAGGACTGTGGCTTGTGAATCAGAGCTTAGGACTGAGAACGAGAGAGAAAAATCCTACAAACAATTTCTACAGATAAATAAAGCAAAGATAAATTGGGGAAAGCTGATTAATCACTTCAAAGTATGCTGCTCCTTTTTTGTGCTGTTACTGAGCATTTTTAAAGTGCTGCTTAAATAAGGACTTCTATGTTTTTGGTTTACCAATCTTTCTGTTAGGCAAAAAGGAAGACAAAGACATGTAGCTCAAAAACCCTGCTGGGATGAACATTGGTTCAAAAACCACACTGGTCCAAGTTGAATCCTTTTTCTCCAAAATGCTGCAATATATACAGTCCACCTAGAGCAACTTTCTAATGCATTGCAGTCAATGAGATGACATTTTAATGAGTTATTTTTCCTTCTATACTTTACCTCAAGGAAAAATAAAGATCTTAAGAAGCTCCAAGCTTTCATATAGACCATTTGAATCCAGGATTAGTACGTAACTCCCAGTGGTCTATTCCATGTCTAGGAAATATAAACAAGGATGCTATAATCTAATCTGTGCAGAGCAAACACTTCATTTCACTATTCTAATACTGCTAGAGTGATTTATGAGGCAGCTGAGTAATTCTGAAAAATGTACTAAGAAAACAAAGGCAAAATTAGGCAAAGTACAAACATTGTTTATATGAATACAGAGACCAGTAATGTCAAAGGATATCACAGGCATCTTATGCTACACATAAGCACATCTGTGAGGCAGGTAAAGTATGTTTTTATAGCTGTTCAGAAAAGAAAATGATGAATCATCTTTTATAGCTCTGTATAAAATTACTTTTCTAGTGGCAATTAATAGAGAGAGGCCCCAGAACAGCAGTCACATGCTCTAACCATCAGGGAGAAATAAATTATATGACAATAAAACCCCCCAAACTTTAGTGAATATGGAGAATTCTGTTTTCTCTTGAAAAGCAGCCACATCAATCCCACATTCTATATGCACATCAGCAAAGAGATGGCCCAGTGGGGCTAGAGAGGATCTGCTGTGCCCAAAGTATCAGGCAGGGAGACTGCAGTTCAAAGCCCACATGACCAAATATCCAGCACAAGTTTATGGTCATTATTTGCAGGAAAAGATGTCCTGATAATTTATCTCATGTAATGCTGATATCATTCCTACCAATATGGATAAAATCCACCAACAGTCCCAAAATGTTACCAGAGTATTTTAGAGGCAGCAAAATCCACAGTGATCTGGCTGGAATAAAGGACTGCACTGGAGCATGGCTCTGTTCTTCCCCCAAAGTCTCAGGCAGTCTTTTCTTTATACTTAAAACAAATTAAATCTACTGCAATTAATGATTATAGTTTTTCCTTCAATCAGCCCATACTCCTCTAGGAAATTAACTTAGCTATTAAAAGCCTAAAGGCTGGAAAGAACCTAGTTAGATGAGTTTTACCTCCTCTGTATTGCCTGTGCAATCAAATGCAGTTTCCCCACCAGTTTAATTCTAATCAGTTTAATTACTGAAAATTACAATGAAAAAAATCCTTAATTCTTACACGAGAACAAAGGAGAAAAGCTACACTTGGTAGCAGAAGAGAACTGGGTGACTTTGATACTACACATGAGGGAGAGGAAATGACCAAAAATAAAGACAAATTCCAATATTCCTTAGACAACAGCTATCAGACTGAGGAGGTGGAAATAGCAAGCTACAAGCCAAGAATAAAACTCAGCACAGACTGCTTCCAAGATGTGAAGTTGTGGGGAGAGTTTATTACTTCAATATTGCAACACCTTGATTATACAGGACTTGTGTGGACCCACTGAGTGTTAATCTGTATTTCCTACTCAGTCTTTTGGCCCTACATAAAAGTCTTTTTGCTGTAATATAAAAATAGTGAGATGAGAGGTGTCTTAAGCAAGTCTTTTGGACACACATGGTGCTACATAGATACATTTAGAAAGTACCTTTCCTTCACTTGATTTCCACAGCAAAGGTACTTCTTACTGTTCTGAAACTCTGCATTTAAAAAGAAATTATTTCAGGGTATGTTTCTCTTACCTCTTGCCACAAGAAAACCTCCATGCTCTTCAGAGCAATGAAAGGCAATATAATGCCTTTATTTCTTCTGAAATACCCAAAACATAAACCAAATCCATTCTTACATTGTATCTATTTCCCATTTCTCATTTTTCCTTTTGTCCATAATGCCTTTGCTGTCTACTTCATAATTCTAAGGACCTCAATCAAGGCCACTTTAAATCTTGTCCATCCAGATGACTAATCCCAGTAATCTCATTTAAACTGCTGGTTTACATTCTACGAGTACTGCACAGCTATCTAATCTGTGCAAGGAAGGGGTAGGAGCAGGCTGGTGACTCTTACTAGAAGACATTGCAATCCCTGTGCAAGCAGAACTGCCATAAATCAAGGACTGGTGCTAGTAAGACAGATAGTGGCATTTTAAAGTTTAAAATATTGGAACAAGTTATTTTATTTTTGCTGAATTCACCAATCAGCCAGCCTTGCATTTTGCCATGTGCACTGCAGAAAAGAGAAATTCTGTCTCACCACAAAAAATGCAATCCTTCTCCAAAAAGGAAACTTGTTAAATCCAAGGAAAGTTTTTAACTAATTATGTGCACGATCTTTTACTAATGGAGACTGGGGGGAGCCAGAGGGTAGACAGAATACCACAGAAGTATTCACAAGCATCCTGGAATATGCTCAGAAACACGGAAAGGTGAACTATACAGACCTTACCAACAGGCAAGCCATGCATGTTCCTAGAGAAATATGTCATGTCTCTTATTAAAAGGCCACGTTGCTGCAAGACAGCAGATGTGCTTTTTACAAAGTCCCCTTCTGTGCCAAGATGTCTGTAGCCATGAAGTCTTTAAGAAGTCCCTTAGTTTGTAAAGATGTGCAGAAAGCAGCAGTATCTCCCTGAGCAAACACACACCAAGCCTTTGTCTGAGCCCCTCCTGGAGAGGCTGTTTAATCAAGGTTGAGATAGGAACTCCTAGGCTGGAGAAACCTCCTACTTATGTTAAATGCAAGTCACTTATTGACCACTTTTGTTCAAAAATGCCTGGCCTTGAACATTTTAAAGGCTGTAAGGGGATCAAGCATATCTAAAAGAACAATAAATCTCAATCAAAGTTCAAACCAAGTCCTAAACTTAGATAAGATGTCTGCATATATCCTTACACACTCCCAATTGTCATCCCAATCAACTGAGAGGGGTATTTTAAAAACCCTTTCCCAAGTTTTTCCTAGACTTTCTTCTCTTAGAAGATGAGGAAAGCTACAGAGAAATACCTTGAAATTCCTGAAGGTTCTGACTTTTGAAGCATTTATTAAACATGCAGTGAATAAAATGCAGAAAGAACTTCAATATTCCAAAAGCATGGATCTACTAGCAGTAGCTCCTTACTAGTTGATGGCTATTTTCTGCCCCATTCATGATAAAATTTGGTTTTCCTCTGCAAGATCAGCAGTTAGAAAACAGAGGAAGAAGAGAGGAACAGAGGAGAAATAAAAAGCAAACAAAAACAAAACATGTATTGACCAAAAAAAACCCCAAAGAAACAAACAAAAAACCCCCGAAACCACACACGCCCCCCCCAAAAAAACAACAAAAAAAAGAACAAAACCAAGAAACAACCACAAAAAAGCACACAAAGGCAAGACCTTAAAGTAAGATTTGCAAAAATTCTGTCTCCTTTTTTCCTCCCAGAAGATACACAAATGTAGCTATACTTTAAATTCACATTATTCATTTTAAGTACAGCTTTATGAAGCTTTTTAAAAGAGCTATGGTTATAAAAGCTGCAACAAGTCCTGCAAGAAACGGCACAAAAATCAGCTGTGAAAGGGACCCTTCAGCATGGGGTAACAAACTTTTCTGTAACAAACTGATGAAGACTCCACACAAACTGCATCTCACATGGCAGGACCAGACAATTGCTAAAAAGGCAACTGCATGATGTGTTCCACCATTACTTGTTTAAAATTATCTTTAAAATAATAAAATTGTATTTGCTTGAGGCACATAAGATAGTTCTTTAAAATGAAGAAAAAGCAGCTGAATTGGAATTGAAACAGTCCACGTTAATTTACAGGTTATTAACATCAGCTCTATCACTGCCATTTCACTGAAGCTGAGATCTGAAATGTTTAATGTCTGGTGCACAAAACAGCCTTTCATAAAGACAAATTCACCTACTGGTGGGTCCAAAGTAACCTTGAGAAGAATAAATGCACTTAACCTGCATTTCCTAGAGGAAATGCATTCTAGAGGATGTCCTTTTGGAGGTCTGAGTCCCTTTCACGTAACCTACAAAGCCCCATAGGATCCAGCCAAAGCTCAGAGCTGCATGGAAAGCTCCCATGCCACAACTGCCACAAGGGTCACCACTGACTAAACAGCCAGGCTTAAAAAGATTAAACTCCCTAATCTGAGAAATGCCATTGAAGCAGAAGACCAGATAAGTCCTAAGCATAGTTTCAAAAAACAAATCTTGCAGCTCAGCAATTCCACTTTTTACGGTAAGGGATGTTACAACAGCTCCAGAGTGAATTCATATTTAAATAGAACTAAGTCCCCTCTTGCATCCTCCAAAACATCCATCACTGTAACTTCAGCCTTTTCATAATTCAAATGAATAATCTTCAGCGCCTAAGTACATCTTTAGTCTGTTTTGACAGACAAAATTAATACCTCCTGCAGTTACTGTTGGAAAGTACTAGAAGGCCCAGTGATCAGATGCTTTGACCTCCCCCCTCCAGCCAGTTATTCATGCTGTCAGCCAACTTCTGCAAGTCTCTGTCCCCAGCACCCTGGCCAGGAGCAGCCCAGCCCAGCCCAGCCCAGCCCCACAAGAGAGAACTGTAGGGCTAATATTGAGGAGAAAAAGGTTCTATGTATCTTTATGTCAAAGATGGGTTATTTGGGTGCTTTAGTTATTTATTTAGGGGGAGTTTGTGTGATTCCTGGGGCTGTCCTGTGCAGGGCCAGCAGCTGAACTTGGATGATCCTTGTGGGTCCCTTCCAACTTGGAATATTCTATGATTCTATGCATTCTAGTTGCACTAGTTAATTTTAATCTATGCATAATTTTTGTCTTGGAACTTTTGACCTATACTGAGCCCTGAGATCTACTGAAAGGTAAAAAAACCAGACAACCCAGGAAAGGCTCAATTCTCTGCTTTCCCAAGTCTATCCGACTCCCCAGTCACACACTGCTTTTCTAGCCAGTAAAAGAAAATGAGTGCAGGAAGAGCAGTAATGTTTTGCTACTGTTGCCATGGTGTAAAAGTATTATTCCATACAGGAACTTTCTCTGTGTTTGTCATCAAAATCATTTTCAACAGGTAAAGGCACGGTACAAGCATGGGAGGCATCGGACCCTGACAGCTGGCAGCCTCGAGCCTTGATACAGACCCAGCCAGCTGGAACTGAATCGTGCATTGCTCCTCGAGGTAACTGATAAAATGGCAAAACGTGTAATATTGAAAACTAGCAGTATTAACAAAAACAGGCTTTACCAATATTAATTAAGGTGCTTGGTAAATGCATTAAGAATGCTTTATTAACATAATCTATTTAATAATGGACTACAACCATTTATTAATGGTACTGAATTCACATGTGAAAGAATATGGTTTAAAAAAATACAGTGAAAAAGGATTACATGCTCCACTTTAACACACTGTTTAAAAAACTCACCAGAAGGAACAAAACCCATGAGAAAAGATGCAAGACCTTGTTTATTCATGGAATATCGTAAAGTCTGAGAACTATAAGAAAACTTGCTGCATCCCAAGGAAATATTTTTTAAAAACTATCATCTTTCATTTTGTTACACAAGAAATACTTTGAAAATTTACTCAGCTGCAGTTAAAAAAGCTGTAACTATAAATTCTGTATAGTATCATCTACTTATTAAATTCATCAAACTGAAAAAACATTAATTTCTTTTGGTGAAAAAGAAAACTATTAAAACATACAGCAGCTTTAAAAACTTGCAGGAGCACATATTTTTCCTCTGATATTCCTTTATTCCTTCTTTCATTTTATTCTTTTTATAAATGGCTGTATAGGTATCTCCAGAACATCGGGTTGAGATACTTTTATTACTATTCAACTGCCTAATGATTTCACTTTCCATGATTTACACTTGGAAGAATGTAATAGCAAATACATGTAATGACAAAAAATGTTTGCTAAACCAGCCAAGTGCAACTAATGCTGCCGAAACCACACGGGCAGAAAGCAAATGGGGAATTGGTAAATGACAGTGTTTGGAAGATTAGATTTCACAGGATGTTCACAAATAATAATTTACCATAATGTGCTGCTCTCCTTGGTTCCCCAGGTAGCCATCAGTCTTCCTAGAAAGCAAGCTGGATGCAGCCACTGAACTTCCCACCCTTTTTCCACTGGCTGTATGAGGGATCCAGTCAGCTTTAGACCCACAGGCTTACAGCACTCTCACCATGCATATTCAGGGCTGCAAATCTGCATTCTGGAGAAGATTAAGAGACAGCTGGGAGCAATTTTCAAAATCTTAAAGCATGAGAGGCCCCAGTGGTTTGGGAGCAGATCAGCATGCTCACTCTGGTAGGATACAGTCAAACAACATGGTAGGGAAGCCCAGGCTCTCACCCACAGTAACACAGACACACAAATTCAGCACTAAAGCTGCAGTGAGTCCTTGGCAGAAACACACAGCAGGTACAGTGGGAGGATTCCAGCCCTTGGCAGATACTGTCCCAAGTGGAAATGCATCAGAGACTGACCCCAACCAGGTCTGCCCCCACGTGCACAAGTTAAAGTCAGCTTGTATGAACATAAAAGCAGCTGTACTTTCACATTGCTCATGGCACCTTTCTGTCCTGAGACTCCAGCAAGGGATTGTCTTCTACAACCATTTCACCCTTCCATAATTACACTTATGTTTAAATAAAAACAGTTGCCAAAAAAACTACAACCTGTAGTATTTCATTGAAGGCAATCCATTGGGAACTGCTACTTCTGAGCAAAGAAATAATCTTGAGCCCAAATGAGGCACTGTTTTCAGGGGCAATAAGCACTATTTGTCCAAGATTTTCTGCCAGAGACAAAGATGTTGTCTCCACAGTTTTCTTTCATCTTGTCTCAGCTCTCATGTCTCTGATATCCCACTCATGGTTTCCCTCCCCCTTGATCTAATCCCTTCATTTCTCCCCTCTCCAAGGCTGTACATATGACATTTTCTCACAACCACATTGTCTCCAGGTACTTCTCCTTCCTTTGGTTCCTCTCTCAGCTGCTTTCTACCTCTCCAGGTTTGTGTTACCCAACCAGTTTATTTTTCTACACCCCTCAGCCCCCCCTCACTGCTCTCCTGAGCTGCCCTGTGCCCATTTGCTATCCAGCTTTCCACTGTGAGATGGCATTTTGCCTTTCGGTTTCAGTGCATGCAGTTCCAGTAACCGGATTAAAGGGACTTAACTTAGAAAGAAGGCAAATATGTAAACAAGCAGCTATGAGATATAAGTACCTAACACAGGTTTCATTCAAGCAGCATGTATGTCTGAGAGAGCAACCCTTTTTTTTAATTGCCCCAATAAATATTGACTGAAACTTCCTTTATTTTCTGTCTTTTGGGGGGTCATCCTTCAATAAAGACACCTCAAAACACTCCTGGGTAAGTCAAGAAAAAACTCCAATTCAAATTAATTTATCAGGGCTTTCTCTTGAGACGGAATGCAGCTGCTAACTGGAAAACCTTATCTGATAGCCTGGGAGTTAAAAGGTCACAGGAGACTAGGAAGTAGCTGATTGAAGAATAGCCATTATCTTTTCCTATGCATTATGGTAATTTTTTTCAATCAAAATCAAAGCTCTTAAGAATATTTTACCGGACACCATATTGATCCTTTAAAATTTGTGCTGTGGAGTCTTCTAAATGTTGGCAATATAATTATGAAACTGCAAACAGAGATGTGTTGTGGAATCATACTATTATTGAAAAACAAGTTTGTAAGACATAAATGGATATATATATATATTCTTAAGATCAGATATTAAGGCATTTTTCAACAACAACTCAGATGTATAAGCAAAAAGTTTCACTTACCAAGACTCATCACAAATATTGAATTATTAAACAAACAACCTAAACTGGATATTGAATACCAAGCATTACCACAATGTGGAAAAACCCCTTGCTTCCCTTGAGACTGGACAATTTAATCAGCCTGCAGGAAAGAAATACTGGATAAGTTAAATTTAATGCTCAGTGAGTAGTATTTTAACCTTCCTGTTTCAGCAAGATTTAAGATTTGTCTCAGAAGAGTTATCTCTTCTCAAATTAACTTTACCCTCCCCATCCTTTCTTCTACTTATTTATGCAATTAACAACAAATAAAGCTGCAAAATCCATATCGAAATTCCACTTCCACTGTAGTATGTCAAACAACAGCCCTCCTCTTGCCATTAACTGGAAACTAACTTTTAGATTAAAGCCCCAAGTTTTTCTATTTATGACCATTTGTCTTGGTTTTTCTCCTATATTTTCATGATGGAATGCCGCTGACAACTTCTAGGTTCTAGCCACAGAACAGTGACAGTAGACAGTCCAGAATTAACGATGGAATTGGAGGCTTTACTACATAAATTAACTTGCCAGTGTCCTGCCACCTGATCTACAGGAACTCCTCAGGGTGAAGTTGAGCTCTGTAACTCTGCGCGGTTCAGATTTTAAGTGATGTTTAAACCAGAAGCTTAACACTGTAATACATCATCTGGAAAGCGGAGACTGAGCAGTTATATTTGAAAAATAATTCCATCTAACACTCCTTAAATAGGAAGGTAAAGCAAATGCACAGCACTTAACAGTGCAGATCAATCCCTGCAGAAAACAGCATGCGCACAGTTGAGCTCCAGGAAGGAATATGGTCTCTTCAGCAACTCTAAACTACCTCCAAATGCCACAGCAGAGCTGGTGTGTGGATGTCAGCAGACCTTGGACAGGCCCACAAGCTCTTCTGAAGTAAAACATGAGCAGGTCTTACTAAGAGGAGCTCACAAACTGTGATTATGGGAGAAGCACTCTGTCTTGAAAAGGAAGTGCTCGGGAGGCTCAGTTCAAATGCACCAAAGTAGTTTTATTTTACGTGGGTGGACATAAAACAGCTATTTTCTCCACAGTGGGGAGAATAAAGATATTTTCCCCTCATTTGTTCAGAAATAAAATTGTTGGGACACTCTCCACAAAATGCCACTTGTAAGGAAAACAAGACAGATTTGGAACAGCTTACACAAAGTGGAAAACTCGGCATTTTGACACGTGGCACAACTCTGAGTGCGGCTTTCCTGCTGCTGACAGCAAGTCACGGAACAGCGTGTGCTAACTCCTGCTTTCCAAGCCCTCACCGACCAACCATGGCACCATGGACACTACAGAAATCATATTTACAGAGCACTTGGCTTGTTTTCTCTGTGCTGTGTAGGATTTTGCAGGCCTGAGTCATTCCTTTATAAAGTTTAGTCCTTCCTCAGCACTATCCTCTAATGGTAATTATTCCCTCCCTCGATAAGGTTTGTGTGCTACCCATCAGGATGTGGAAAAGGTGATGAGAGCATCTCAAAACTAAAAAGACAAAATATTGGCAAACTCACTTATCCTGTTTTCTTCTTAATTTTATTTAAAATTTGCTATTTTACATAGCAAAACAGGGCAATCTCAAGTACCCTGGCCTCTGATACACCAGCAATGCTCAAAGCCACAAAGAGCCATAATGAGGAACAAGCCATGCATTAAAATGTTATCAGTGAAAGGTTCACCCAACCTTCAGCTCCACCTGCACCAAAAAGCACCAGGTTTAGTTAAATCTACAGAACAATTGATTTCACCTGAGTTCCAGGACTGCTGGGAAAAAAAAAAAAATTTAAAAGTTCAACTGCAGTTATTTTTGTTGTTGTTTTTCCTGCTTCACAGTATTGAACGAGGAAAACCTTTGGAGTTCTTGATGCACACCATCATTGCCCGTTTAACAAAACAAAAAGATGCCACTTGCATCTGGCAAAAACAAAGGTTAAATAAGTGGGAAGAAATAGCAAAGCATTAACTAAACACAGTGCTTTACACATAAAACTGCAGACAATAGAAAGCATTAGTTGGGTGAATTCATGGCTGATAATAATATTGACTCCCAAAAAGCATGACTTTAAAGGCTATGAATTTCTAAATCACTGCCTCCGAGAGGCTTAGAAGGTCAAGGACCACTTTTCCAAGTACTACCAGAACAGACTCACCCTTACCAATGGAAAACTTGCTGGTTGACTGGTGAGTCTAAGGAAGAGATGCTCAGGCTAGACCCAGTTTTCCAGAAAGAAAAAATACTGTGGGCAAAAATAGGGGTTTTGGTGTTTTGGTTGGGTTTCTTTATTAAGACAGAGATACAGTGAAGGTTGTTTTGGGTTGCTTAACCAAAGAACAATCCTATGCTAATATCCTCCCAGACAATTCCAAAAGGAATATAATTTCTAAGAATTTGCAAGCATCTTTATCTTAGCAGCCATGTCAGCCTTCCTAGCAAATGCCACTGCATTCTGGTACGTTTTGCTATTTTTCATTTGCATCTTTGCTTTCTCCTTTGACAAGGAGAGAAAAAACTTCTTTCTGCAGAGCAGGCGCTCCTCCTTTCTTCCACACCTGGGGTAATGAATTAGACTGAAGGATACATTTCAGAAGCCATGCCTGTAACAGTGATCAAAAACCAACTATTTAGAAGTACTTACAGTATTATTTAAGAAAGATTTTCTTGTTCTTAATATAACGTACACATATAGGATAGTGGAATCCAACTTTGGTACTTAAAGAATCGATTCACTTCAGTGACTCAGTATTTAAGAGTTTTTATATGAGTTATCAGTTAACTCCCATCACAATCAGTATAACTTTTTTCAGATACCCCAGGTTCATCCAAAGTGAAGTTCTGAAATTTGACAGAAATTAAGAGTGCAACTTACACACATAAATAGTTAAGAGTTTTCTACACTCCAACATACAATATGGAAAATATGCCAGTTAGTCTTAAATTCTAATTAAAAGGAGTAAACACTGATTGCCAGAGAATGTGCAACTTGTTTAAACAGGTATTCCCCCATACTTTCACAGCCACTAAAGATGATTATTCACATAGACAATTCTAGGAAATCTATTTCAGCATATTTTTTTATGGACTAAAACTGAACCCACACTCTGCAACAATGGAAAAATTATTAACAACATTGCCTCTAGAGAGGGCTGGGTTTGTGTTTGAGACCCTAATTAGCTGGCTTTCCATCACACTATTTTTTGCTGTTGGCTTCAGTGCTATCAGTTGTAATTAAAAACATGAAGTATTATGACCTACCTCTACAAATCAATTCCTAAATCATTGCAATGTAAGTCATTGTCCAAGTATATATATCTTAAATATTACAAGTGTTATCTAGGCTTCATGGGCAATCATAATTCTTCTCTGATTTTTCTTTCTGAAGCAGCCTTGCCTTTCCAATCCTGAAAATATAATACTTAATTGCCTGTGTCAGACTGAGTGTCTCTGCTGCTTCTGCCACTAACTAGAAGTCTAAACAACTCCGTGGTCCTAACAGACTGTGGAAAAAACCCACCCAAAAACTATTGCTTACAATTAAGGGAATCACAGCCTTCTAAGTGCAATCACATTGCCTGCTGCTCCACCAGGAAGAGAGACCCCTGTGACAGCATCTAAGGACAAAGCAGATGACATTTTCATCCTTGCCTAGTGCTGCTGGGCCACTGTGTGCTGCCCCCAGGTCGCAGTGGCCCAGACCAGAGGTTTTGTTCCCTTAATTCAGTCTGGTGAGGACCCAAGTGCACTCTGCAGCTTCTTCCCTGCCCTCTCCCCATGTTCATTGCTCAGACACACATTTCTGCAATATAAGGCCCAGGTAATGCTACTCTGTGCCTGTACAAGCAAGTGTGGATTCTATGCAGCTTCTATAAAAATTCTAACTTACTATGACCCAAAAAGTTTGCAAAACTCCGCAAATTTTGATGGAGTTTGATAGGATTTTTCATAACCATACTGTTTCAATATTCCAATGGCTGGACAAACAGAAGTTAAAGACCTCCAAGCTCCTAGTTCCATAAACACTTCTTTGATTTACAGCCTCAGAAACTGAAAAAGAGAAAGATCCAAAAGCCTATTCTTTCAAGAAGAGAGGAAAGGAAATCAATATCTATTCTGCCTCTACAAATTCAGGTCCTCCAAAGACAGAGGGTCAGTATAATGAAGCAACTGACTGAAGTAAAAATGAGGCTCCATGTGCCATTTATTCCCAAAGATGATCCAGCATGCATACTTTGTGCTTTTCAGCAAGGCTTGTTTGACACTAATATGGAGGCTACTGGAGAGTTTAAAGTCCACGTGTCCTTGTACATACAACTTCTTACTGGATTGTGTTTTAACCTGCCCCCTGCAACTGCCTTTTCCACATCCTGCTTCCAGGAAATGAGTGCTCCTGCTGACAAGCTAATCTCGGCTAAAAAAGACAGGCTGCCACTTCGTACAGAAGCAGCACAACAAGATCTGAAAGGTCCTGCCCTCAGGAGAAGCACTCGTTCCTCCCCTCTCCATACACCAGCCTGGGAATGGAGCAGAGTGGCCCCAACCCCAGGGAAAGAGCTGACGCTGGCACAGGGCACGGAGAGCAGCGAGGCAGGAACTCAAGGGCACCAAACAGGGAGCAGGGAATGCAAGTCCTGAGAAAAACCAAGCACTGAGGTCTCCCACTCCCCTCCAGATGTTCACACCTGTGCCTTTTGTACCCAGGAAAGCACAGGATAAGAAACAGACTCTGTAATTCCTTACAAGCCTCTGTGAGAGCACAAACTTAGAGGCCCTGCCCTAAACTTCCTTCCAGTGTTTCTTTGTCTTCTTGTTGAAACTCAGCCTTCTTCTGCAGAGAGGAAGAGACAACAGCCAGACATGATGGGTGTGTGACTGGTCTACTGACTTGTTCCCCCATACCACCAAAGGATTTTTCTAACAGACTTTGTTTTCTGCCATTTGCTGGTTTGTTTTTGTAACTGACCTTTCATACATGGCAGATGGTGCTCTGGAAGGAAAGACCATGAGAACTGCAGTACTCTTTCAAAGCAAAGACCCACTAGGCCTAAGATCCTACTTCTAACAGAGGCATGAAAAGATGACCGAGAACAGGATAACCACCAAGCACAATACTCCCAAACAGTTACTCTAATTAATACTCCACATCCTTGCTTTTAGTTTCTAAATAATCCCCAGTGACTTTCTCATCCATGAACTCATCCAGCCTCTCCTTAAACCAAAAGCAACTGCAATACCATTTGGCAACAAGTTTCACGTGCCTTGTACTCATTGCATAGCAAGTCTGGCTCCTGCACACTTCAAACCTGGCACTGGCTCTATTTATGCAGGTGTTAGAAGTTTTATTTTTTTATTACACTTCTTAATAACTTATTCAGAATGTAAAATGCTTACAGTGCTCAGCTTTACCAAGCTGTGTTCAACATAATGACGTTACATCTGCCACTGTGCACACCAAAACCATTTCAGCCAACCATTTACACCATTAGTAATTCACCCTTTTCACTCTTCACAAAGTTTGGGAAATTGTGGTTTCATCTTAAGGCAAAATATTTACGTTTTCAACAAGAAGGTTGTATGAAGGTTTGCTGTAGCATTGATCTCTCCAGCTGAGAGAGGTGGGGAGTATTCACAGTATTTTGTACATCCCTACCCAAAATTCCACAGAAATGAGCTCATCACTGACCTTCCCTCAGTAGACTTTTTTGCTAAGTGCCTTACATATAGTGATTACATTAAAGATATTTTCACATCTTTTCCATCTTCAGTTTTGACATAACAGTTTGCTTTTTCTCTTCTAATTTGCAGATTGTCAATGGCGCAGACCTTATCCTGGAAGACATCAGATGCAAAGTATGCAAATGGAAAGACCTCCAGAAATGCTCCACTTAAGGAAAGACAAGTGAGCCTGAAACACCTTCAGAAGAAAAAAGGCACTAAATGTAATCAGCTTAAATTCTTTCGGTACTTTTAAATTCATTAGTATTTCCAGGTAGTGCTATAAGTAATGCTGAAGGGCTCTTGGAGAACAGAGGATCTTGGGTAAAGCAAGTATTTGCTATAATTTGATTCTGATGAGAAAAATAGATGGAATTGTCTAGAATATATTTATAGCAAAAAGACTTTATTAATCACAGCTTTTTGACCTGATCATCCTGGCATACAGGTAGGCAACTTGTCTCTAACTGATTTCTTCTTTAACTGATGACAACATGGGAACAAATGAATTTGAATAAAAAAATGTTACTTAATTAAGAAAACTCCTGCTATTTTCCTATTGCACGAAACAAATTTCATCTGACAAGTATGAGGTTAAGACTTTCATGTATGTAGAATTTTAACACATTAAAGAACTTCACTTGAATATTTATGCTCAATTTCAGACATGCAACTTGCATAATAGAATAAAAAGACAGCTATATTTCAATAAAAATACTAAATTTTATAAATATCTTTTAATCTGTGCAACTCTTCTTCATTAATAGTTGATGCCATCAATATACAATTTGGTTTTGAGTATATTAAATATAAAACCAAAGTTCTTTGTTTAATCTTTTGAAAAAAAAGACTATGATGATTTGCCTTTCCCCAAAATTTCAGACCTATCAACCTCTCTGGCAAAGTCAATGTAATGAACACAGTTAAAAAAAATCTATTTCTATTGATGGCATCTACACCTTTTTCAAAGCAAAAATATTCCAATCAGGGAATGAATCTAATAAGAAACAGAAGCACATTAATAATTAAAATTAGTCTTGTGAGTCAAACCAATACAAACAGTCTAATCAACTAGTGATAAGCAAATAAGAATTACTGAAGGAGTGGGCCAGTTTAGGTTATCATTTTGGACTTTCACATTAATGTTCAGTTCAGAAAAATGAGCAACTCAAGCCAGTGCTCAGAGCCCCATCCTCCAGTCTTTTGCACAACACTGAAACTCAGACAAACCCAAGAGTCAGACTACAAAGAGGCAGATTTCTTCTCTGCTGTCAACACTTCTATATTTGTGTTGGTTGGCTTGACTCCTTGATCTCCAAGGAATCGTCCCGAAGACTCCAGGCAGATACACAACCAGAAGAGCAAAGAATATTTAAGCAGCAGAATTGCTCAGTGGGAACATGTAGGTGTTTGTCTGCAACACTGAGATTCTGATGTTGCTTTATTTTCAAGCTCCTTTCTAGCCTGAACAGGTTAGATTTAAAAACAGGCCTTAAAACAGCAAGCTATTTCAACTGAATGAATTATTCTAATCATTAAATGGTTGACCAACATTGTTGTTTTGGCATTCACCTGAAAGTAAGCAAAGCAAACTAGATAACTTTGTACTATACTTTTCTTTTTTTTTTTCAATATATGTTTCTTGAAAGCAAGGGAAGTGTTGATTTGATCCCAAAGCAATATTCAGCCTGTATTGTGTCAAGCAGGCACTTCTCCCCTGATGGATGGTCTAATCCATGTCAGAACATCTCTGATACTGGAAATTAGGAAAGGAAAATGCTTTGTTGTTCGTGGTTACCAGCATTTCAGTGCAAATCCCTTCTGCTTTGTGTATTATACCACAGCAATATTATTCCACATGTTCTACCAAAAGTCTTCATGATACACTCCCAGATTTAAGAGGAAACAAGCTCTGGTATCAGAATATATACCTGAAAACTGATTTCTGACATCCAGTGCGATTTATATAACATAGACCTCCACTGCAATGTTTGGGCCTTAAAAATCAAACAGAGAAAAATACTGTAACACTTTTGAAATGATCCTAGCTTGGTGCAAGGGTCTCTACTACAGATTAAATACTGGTTTTTTCAACATATCTGTTCTGATCCCACTGCATGTCCTTTCCTGTTGGCAACAAAGGGTTGATGTGGCACACCATAAATTTCAGCCCATTTTCCCCATCACAGAATTTGCAGATGATGCTCAGATGCAGATGACTATGCCAAGAAGGTGGAAGACAGTTCTAAGTGTTAACTCTTAGAAGACTTAGTGTCCAGTTAAGTGAAGTGACATCTTCCAGCTGAAGTGGAAACTCTAGCAAGACCTGTATCAGCCTAATGAACGGCATTACACACCTGCAACATTTGGGACAGATGCAATCAGCAATATTTTTCTTCCTTCTTGAGTCATTTCCATCATTAAAAATAACTCTGAAAGACTGACTGTTTCCTAAATTAATTCTTCAATAGATTCATCACAACAGATGGTTTGTTCACTCCCAAACACCAGCTTCAAGCAAGGGAAAGACAAACAGCAACAGTGCAGTAACCACATATATAATATCTTGGAGCACCTCCTAAATTGGAAACTCAGGACAGAAGAAAAGAAAAAAAGTACCACAAATATTAACAGGGCCAAACTAATGTCTGTAGAATCCAGCAAACCTGTCACATCACCTTGGAAATATATTATTTTGCTTAGAATCCAAAACTTCTTTAAGTAACACAATTTATTGCCTCAAATCTTATTATAACACCCAACCAGCAAATGCTTCTATGATGCTTTGTAACATGCACCTTACAAGGTCTGAACTTCAAAAACTTAAAATCAAAATTACAATCTTTTATCTGGCTGCTTTGCAGAGACTAGAATTCGGCTGGGATTTTATTTTCTGTTATGCCAAATGTCCCACATCTAAATCCCTTCATATTTTGAAGTGGAAAAAAGCCAAAAGACAGTCACAAGCTTCTGCAGCTCATTTCTGGTAACAGAAAAAATGTCTTACTTTTTAGTTTCAGTGAAACATTTTGTTCTAGATACACTAGATACACACACACACACACACACACACACATATATATATATATATATATATATATATTTTATTTTAATACAAGCTTATGCTAGCAAAAATGAGAACTAGGAAGCTGTTTTAGATCCAACCATGTCATGTTAAGACACTTTTGGGTTTTTTTCCCCTAGAAGGAGAAATTCTCTATCAGCTAAAACTCTCTTTCCATCAGAATTTAGCATTTCATCACACAACCCTCTCCTAAAGGAAGAGCAGTCCTCCAGTACTTGAAATTGCAAACAAGCTTCCAGGCCACTGGAAAACCTGTTGACATTACTGCTAAAGAAAAGAAATAAACACCTTTCCTGTCTAACATAACCTAATCTGATGAATTTCTGTGCAAAGCATTCTGGAGTTCAGCAAAATAGTTTCCAAATAAAAACCAACACTGGAATGAGGATTTGTGCTTTGAAGTCACACCTTTATACTTAGGATACACACATTTGAAAGATCCTGCAGCCTGATCCCAATAGGACCAGCCATTATACTTGTATCATTTCTTTCCATCTGTAATTCAGTACATTAGGTAATGAGCTCTGGAAATTTGTACTTTTTTTTTTTTTTTTAACTGCTTTAAATCACATCAGAGACAACAGACAAAGCTGAATAACCTGCTTACTATTTTACAAAGTATTTCCATCCAATTATGAGCTCAACAACCATTTCATAGCTCTGGTAAAAATAAAAAATGATGCAGCCACAGAATAAAACCCAAGACCATAAAACTCAACTGCATTGTATTTGGCTTATTTCTTTCAGAGAGATTAACAAGAGTTACACAATTTACAGCTACTTAAACACAACTCTCATTGCATAAATAGCCAACATCACTGTTTCACACCATTGACAATAATTTCTATCACAAAAGAGATATGATCCAATCTGCCAGTATTTGCCATTCAAAGGATCTGGCATACTGCTATGTTTAAAATGAACCTGAAAATGAATAAAAAAAAACAACAAACCTATACCTGTTTTGTTTTGTTACACAACAGGGAAGAATTCTGAGTTTTACAAAGCATTTTCAAAGGAAGCCATCACACAGTACTTTTTTTTTCCACAAGGCCATCTGGAAAAACCCTTCCCTAAAGAAGAGAGATCTCTTTTCTGCCCATGTCAATTGTCAGAGCACATGAACTCTCCGCCACTGGATTTCCAAGCAGACACTTGTTTTGATGCTGGGAAGGCACCAGCAGAGAACAGCTGGAGACTCCTGAGGATTTGCTTGCTCTGTGTGCAGTCCCCAGGGATCCCGGGTGACAAGCAGCAGCAGCAGCAGCAGCAGCAGCAGCAGCAGCAGAGCCAGGGAGAGAGCAGCTCAGGGAAGGCTTTTCTGCAGCACCTCTGCCTGTGAAAGGGCCACACACCCCATATTCTACAGCTCTTCACTTGCCGTGGCTGCAGCTCTCAGAAAAACTCCTTGAAACCAAGTCCCCCACCCTGCATGCAGTTGCATCCAAGTAAACGAAATGCTGGTGAGGCATTTGAGAGCTGGAATTTGGAGAAACTTCGAGGTGGATGCAGCCCGAGCCCAGCCCCTGAGCTCTGATCCTCAGCAGTGATACCTCCAAGCAACTCAAAGCCTTCTTGTTTCCAGAATTCTCCCTTTCTCCATCACTCCACCTTGGGTTTTTTATAATACACAACCCAGAAACCTTCTAGGCAACAGCCCTTCAGGCACAGACACAGGCACCTGCAGGAATGAGATCCGCAGCCTAAGCAGGGATTATACAGAATTTCTGTCTGCTGTAATTTTTCCTCTCATGGCACTCAGGATTTTCAGAATTGCTGAAGTTGCTCTTTGTAGCCTATTTTATTTCTGATCAACCTTTCTCTGTGTTACAGGGAATTTGTCCAACAGTGTTGTCACAGTATCACCGCAGGGCAAAGCTGAGCTGTCACTCTTACTCCTAGTAAGTTTTAGATCTCCATGAGACTCAAGCAATGGGACACTCGCTCACAGCACACACCAGAAATTTTACATTCATTTACACTGGGGAATCACTTTTTAACAACCTTATAATATTTTGAGAACTTCCTTCGTGCCAAGATTGTTCAGACAGAATGAGAGTTTCTTTCTGTACATGCAAGAGCCTTGGTTTGTGTTTGTACAGAAGCTGTGCCTGAATTTTAATGCTTTATAAGCCTTGTTATGAAATGTCTGTTCATTTGTACTGCACGTACCTTTTCTTCCCCTCCTAGGAAACCACACTCCAGCTCATCTGCGGGAATGAAGACACCCACCTGAACTCCTCCCCCCCAGCCTCCTCAGTACAGCTTCACAAGTTCCCTCCTTGCATTCCCGAAATTCCCTGAGAAGGTGACAGTCTCTGCAAATAACAATGTGCAAGCTGAAACTCTGGATTTTGTGTAACCTTCAACAAGTTCCTACAATCTGTAACTGACACGCATTTCTCTGACAAGAAAATACCAGTAGAAAGCTAACTTTCAATTAAAAGACTCATTTTCACAAGGGATTTTTTTTGCAACTTATCCTAAAGCCCTGACCATTACTTCTAATATAGTGATTACAGAGTGTGAAAGGCTTGAGGTACCTCACATTTTTCAGTGGTATTGTATTTGCCACTCCTTCAGAGAGACAGACCTTTGGAAAAGGCAAGGGAAATGGAGAAAAGAGAACCCTAGTCTAGAGTTAACCTTCTTGCAACCAATCCTTTCAACCCGACTCACTCTCGTACGTAATGCCTGGGGTAACAGTACAAGGTGCACTGTCTGCAGGCCAGACAACAGAGACTTTCCATTACAAGATCCACAAAAATATTAACCTTCAACAGCTCCTCCCTTCTCTCCCCTCTGTTCCCACCCAGGCCTTGCTTTACAAAGGGGATGATTCCTCATCCCTCATCTTTTCCACTACAACTTTCCACTACCGAGCAAAGTTACCCAGTTCTGAGGGAGATCTCCTTTCTCATACAAGAAAAAGGAATAAAAACCTGGATAGTTGGTACATTCTGCATCCTTTTGAAACATCTTATTTTACAGAAATATGTTATTTCCAACCAACCCATTCTTATTGTTCATTTAGAATAAAACCAGCTTTTTTATTGCAAAATAACACTTATTGAGAAATAGTCCTTTAGCAGATTTCATTCTTTCGCTATTTTTCACCCAGCCCAAATGCATACACACAATAAATAAGCTATAATTTTGGTTCTAAAACAGCTGTCATCTCATAAAAACTTGCTGCTCACAAGCAATGTTTGTTGCACATTCAATCCTATAAGGATATCATACACATAATTATGCTATTGTTATTAAGGCAATCATAACAGATACCATATGGACTTTAAAGTGGCTTTGAGAACCATTTTTTAATAAACACAACATTACTAACACATTTTGGAAGAAAAATCCATTCCCTAAACTGCACACTATTGGTAACATATATAGCTTACTCTTTTTGGGGTGTTTTTACACTGCATGCACTGGGACTAACAATACAACTCATGGCTTCTATTGAGATCTCACTTTCAAAGGCTCTCCAGACTCACTGCACATCATGTTTTTAATACAACAGTGACTGCATGCCAGAATTCAATGCTCCTGCAAATATGCCAACTTGTAGCTACTTTCAAAATGAGCTACTCACTAGGAATTAGTGCCAGGGTAAATCAATGGCACATTCAGCTAGATGTCCCAGCTCTGCGAAATGAATTATACGCTATATACAGTCCTTTTGTACATGTCTGGTTTTTTTTGCATCTTTATCAACGAAAGCTGAAAAGACTAGAAATGAACTTCCAGAAGGCTGTAAATTATCCAGCAAAGGATTAGCAGAACAGGAAGCAATTTTGTCTACCTGCACGTTTAAATACTGGATTCATGTATTAGAATAAATTCTACACTGTCTAAACCATTTCACCCCTTCTCAAAAAACTGCCGCTTTCTTTGGATGGTTCCCGCTGTGACACACACAGAGCGGCGGGATGCTGGGAACTGCACCAGCAGCCTACTAATAGCTGAGTGCTGGGGTGTTGCTGGGAAAAACAAAAAGTCACTTAAGTTGTAACAGCTAATGGGTGGCAGATAATTGGGGGCAGCAAAACTGAACTTATGAATGCTCAAACACAAGCCTGCTACTCGCTAGCTGCAGCTGGGTACGGACACAAGACAGAACTGAAAATCAGGAGGTGGATCCCACGTGCTTGTGCACGTGGGAGTGTTAGACTGGGAAAAGGGGAGGCCTGAGAAGTGGGAAGAAGGAAGGGAAGATGCTGGTTAGATCCTGGAGCTCAGGCTCATGCATTTAGACTACTCCTACAGCCAAGATCATCCTTGTGGGGAAGGCCACAGATCATCAAACAGGGTAAAGCCTCTCATCCTTTTGGTTCTTAAATAAACTGCAGTATCCAGAGATACTATGTATGGTAGGGCTTTTGCCCCCATTTTTTTGAAAAATAAGTTTCTTACTCATGACGTGGAGGTCATCTCCATTTCTTAAAAAAAAAAAATACTGCCAAGTGCACATTTGACCAATCTGCAAAGCTCTTATTGCAAAATCCAGTAAGCCTCAGGGCTGTCCACCCTCACGAACAGCAGGAAAATTTTAGAAATAATTGAATCTTGTGGAGTTGTGTTTGTGAGGGAAGAGCCTTCTCCACAAGGCTGAACAGCAATTTGCCGAAGAAGGCTCATCAGCCTGTGTCCCATTTTTAAAACCTTCTTATTCAGTACCCTTTCATTCCCTTCAGACATTCAATCAATTTTCCATCCACATCTCAGAAGTGCGACCGACTCTACAAGTTGTGTGCAGTTGTACCATGTGTTAATCATCTCCTCCTACAGAACCAGCTTCCTTTATCTACTACAACCTCAGAGGAACATGTCTAATTCCACCTGACTTCACCATTCAGAGATAGTATATCGTATTTATTTTCATATGGATTATGCACAGTGCCTTAGGTGCTTATACTATGGGCATTTTATAAGTGTAAACTTGATTGATTGGTCACAAGACTGTTTTGGATAGCTGTAAAATGGATTTGGCCCCCAGCCACGGTTTGCTCAGCACAGATATACTGTAGGACTGAGATAACTTCAAGAATTCATAACACATATGCTAAGAAATATTACAAACCCATATTTGTACGGTTGGCATTATACATGCATCGCTAAACATTTCTCAATAGCAATGCATACTACAACGTATAAGAGAATTCTGGCTGGATATTTATCAGGAAAGAAGACTTATGAAAATGTGTTTTCAATAACTGGTGTGAAGTCAGCCCACTCTGTGCTGATGAGATGCAGTGGCAGTTCAGAAACAGCCTTATTCAGCATAATACGAAGCAATCACCCGCTGTACACAGGCTTCAATTGGGAGCTTCATGCTTTATGCTGAGTGACTAAATGCAGAAAAATCAACTTGACTGCATTAATTGCCATCTTCTACTTGAATGGCAAAAAGAAATCCAACATCTAACACCACCCCTCCACCTGGATTCTTTCTTCATGGTTTTCTCAAGTGCTGTTTCAAAAATTCTCCTTTGTAAGATTAACTCACTATAGTAATGCCATTTTTATCAAAGTACAAAGCTACCACCCTTCTAGGACGCCATTGTTTTTAAATAAACTATACAAGCTTGATATTAAGATTTTTTTATATGCAAATTGTATCTTCATACCATTTTATGCTTCTCTTTCTTGTAAGTTGCAAAGGAGCCCTTCTGTAAGCTGGTACTTCTATTCTTGATACCTGGTCTTTAAGAGTCTCAGTTTTGAAAGAAGAACTGGACTATTTTCAATCAGTTAAGTCATCAGCAAAAATATTTCACATATTCGGATAAAAATATGGTTTTCCTAAATAGCCATAATTTTCTAGGGTTCTAGAGCTTGCCAGTATTGAACAGGTAACAACAAAGACTGTAGCCATTAAAGCCAACCTTGTTATGGATCATCCACTATGCTATTCCTACACTACCTTCAAATAATACTCAACCCAATACATTTTACTTAAAACATGTAATTCCTTTGTTCTGGTGCATTTGCAAACTACTCCCTGTAACAGTGTGGAAACATTACAGCCACCCTGATATGCATGGTCTGGGTTCTTACAAACATTTCAGAAAGAATTTATTTTTAATCTTCATGCTTTGAATAATACTTTCCATACCAACTCACACATACAACTTTATTGCTAGTATAAGGCAAAATATTTAATTCAGATGAGGACTAGGTAAGCTTTTTGGACAGTCTTATTTCTCTTTGCAAAAGCATGGCTCAAATCACAAACTCTTTCATTAGCCTTTAAAACTTTGGACATAGTAATTTCACAAACCTCAACTGAGGAGAAAGCAGCATTTGTCCATGCCAGATACAAGCACTTCTTCTTAAATTTCATATTAAGTCTGATTTTCTTATCTACAATGAAATAAGCCAGATTTTTTTTCTCCTGCAATAAAAGCTAAAATAATTTTCAGGTACTGTTTCCAAAAAGCTCTGCTGGACACCACTGAATCAGCAGTGCTAAGGAAAAACCTCCTTTTTCCTCTTTGAGACAGCCCTGATGTTAACTTAGGAATGTTCTTGCAGGCTGATTCACTGCAGCACCAAAGCATATGTTCACCTTTAGGAGTGCACAAGTGACGTAAACTACAAGGGCCCGTGTTAATGGTTTGCTGGATCAGGTCCTAGCCCACAGTTGGTTACCCAGTTAATCTGCTGCTGATCCTCTGTGTGCTCACAGGGGCTTAGAAGATGGCATAGGAAAATAGGAATAGAAAGATACAGAGACAAGATGGACCATTTTGACAGTTCACTGAATCATCAAGAGCGTGGCTTGTCAACCACAGACAACAGTTAAATCAAATCAAAATAGGGTTTGGGGATCAATGAAACCATATTGCTGCAATCATGCTGTTGACTGGCACCTGAACATCAACTAACACAGTTCAGGCTACCACAGTTCAGGCTACCAATTATGTTAAATTACACTCCTTGGACTGCAAAGCTTTTTTGACTGTCTTCTTTTTAACTCCCTTAAGTTGATTTTTAAGGCAATCCATTAAAGTCAGAAAGCATATTTTTCTCCCCTCAACAAAGAACATCCTTTAGTGGCATGGCAATGTCACTTTGCCAACAATTAAAAAGGCCTGATTTATACAGTCTTTAGTATCAGTGCATGGGACAATGAAAAGCTTCCAGAAAATCACACCATTTTGTATTTTCTGTCTCCAGGGAAAGCCACAGAAACATGGGCCAACACAGTTCTATGTCATTTGCAAAATGAAACATGGCACTTGATAAAGAAATAATATCTTCTAGGTAGGATGCTTGCTAAGTAGGTCCAAGCTGTCAAAGCATCAAAGACATCACCTTTTCCTCCTGTCACTCAGAGTACTGGCAACCCAAGCCCATTACCATGAGAACAGAGATACTGCTGAAGTTTAACAAAAAAGAAAAGCACTGGAGCCTTTTGGCTTTTGCACTACAAGGGGTCCACCAAAGAGAGTTTGGTGGAGACATGCCAAGGTTAACTTTTTTACTTGTGCAAGTAATAATATTTTTTAAAAATTCAAATCAGACATACACAATTATAAAATTGTTTAAGTTGGAAAATACCTGCAAGATCTTTCCACTGAATTCCCCAATTAATTAATCTTCAATACCCTGGCAACTACCATGCTTCACAGGATTGTGGAATGGTTTGGGCTGGAAGATACCCTAAAGAACATCTTATTCCAAACCCCCTGGCATGGAGAGGGACACCTTCCACTTGTCCAGGTTACTCAGGGTCCCCTCCAGCCTGACCTTGAACATTTCCAGGGATGGGGAAGACGTCATAAAATTTTTAATGAGAGCAAGATTTTCAGCTCACGTTGTAGATCTGGAGAGGGAAAACAAAGACAGAAATGAAGGGACAGAAAGGCAGGAGAAAGAGAGGGGAGTATTTTGAAGTCCTACACTTCAGCACATGCTGGTGATAACTTTAAACTCATAAGAGATTTAAAAGAGGTTTAAAAGAGAGATTTAGAAGAGGTAGAGATTTAAAAATAGTCATTGGGGACAGTAGCAAGATGCTCAAGCCTTTCAGCCACCCAGCCAGCCACTGATGGCATCTGGTGTCTTCCCTGATGGGACAGCACTGAATCCTGTGCAGGGTGGCCTGAACCAGGCTGCATCCAAGGACAACCATTGTGCTCCCAAGCCTGGGAGCTGTGGTTTCAAATAGTTACTTAAGGACTTCTTAAAATGTGTGTGCATATTAATGAAGTGGTATCATCCTCATATAATTTTTTTTAAAACTGCAGAAAAATCAATTAAACTAGAATTAGGATGCATTTTTTTCCTTTCCCATTATTTTCACTTCGGCTTCCTCAGGTGATCCTAAATCCAGAAGAAGCATGTTTGAATGGGCCTGATGCACTCATGAAGGCTTCATGCACAGCTCTCTGGATAGGACACATCTGTTAGACAACTGATGGATGAATGCTGACAAAGTGCTCTCCCCTAAAATATCACCTGATGATAGAAAGTTTCTGAGTTCTTTGCTAGAGACAAGTGTGGGGAGGCAAGCTCTTTAAAGAGAAACAACAGGGCTTGGGCAGACCAGCAGTGCAGCAGCAGTTGGGTCTCTCTCATCAGACACTTTGAAGAGCTGATGAAAGCTGCAGCATGCAGGAGAGTTCTGGACATAAGCTTTTCAATACTCCTTCACTCAGGGGACACACCAACAGCCTAAATATTCCTGCTTCCCCCTTCTATGTATGGCTGCTGACAAAGCTGGACACCAAAGGGGATGTAACACCACACCCCACACACTTCTCATCACAAGTGACCCACCTGGTAAAATTGAGTGAGGGGGAAAACAACAGGGTTTGAGAGTGAAGACCCACCTTCTCTCTGAAAGTTTTAGAGGCAAAGAGGGAAAATATCCTCTTAAATCCACCATCTCTTCTTCCCCAGACAAGCTACTCTCTTGTTCTTGCTGCACAGCTTTTCTCTATGCTCACAGCACTTACCTTACAGGCCTCAAAATCCTCCTCCTCCTTTTAAGAATAAATCTTCTGTAGGTCTTAAAACACACTCTGATAGACCTAGTGTGGTTAATGAAGTGAAATCCTACAGTGTGGAAGGAAGCAGCTGCCCTGGAGCAGAGGAACAGCCCTGCAGTCTCTCTTTATTTAACTCCTGGTTCCCCAAAGCTCCTACGTTTGTTTTGGCCCAACACCATCACCTTCGGTACAAGTACAAAGACCCTGTATCTCCAGACTGGCTGCTCTGGCTTGGGCTGCAGCTACAATTCAGATTTTCTATTTTAAACTTGGGCTAAAACCTGTCATCTTTTCAGGGAGCACAGCAGCAAATACATCAAAGTGTTCATGGTCCTCCGTTAACTTTCCTGCAATTTGCCCTAAAGGACATGCCTGCTCCAAAACTGTCACGATTAACTTGGACAAGGGGGAGACTTGAAGGCTACAGAAGCATCTTAGGAGAAAGAAAGCCATGAAAAGTCCCAAGACACTCTCATGGGAGCACAGAAATAGTGCACCATCAGTAACAGGGGTGTATCTCTGCTCCCAACAGCAGCACGCGGATGCTCAGCCCCGGGTTCCTCCACTGGCAGCCTCAGCTCCTCCAGGGAAATGCACACACTTGGTACTTCAGGCAACCTCTGCAAGGCAAATCCCTGGCTGCCTCGACTGGAATACAGGCATGCTGCTCAACTCTGAGCCTAATTTAGGAGCCAGTTTAGGATTTCAGTTCAGCTTTATTATTAGTGAAGTTGATGGACTGAGAAGAGCTCGCACAAAGCCGTGGTCTCCAAGCCATGGCTCTTGTAGCATGGAGGTGATTTTATTGACAAAACTGCTCCACAAGCTGAGTAAACTGTGGTTTAGGTGAGCATTGCTTACTGCTGCTGTTTTCCCCTCCAGGGTTATCAGAAAGCGAGTCATTCACCCCTGTGATAAGCATTTTAATGACAGTATCCTAAAACTGCAACCACTGTGATTCACAGAGGAAACCCATCCCAAAAAGCCTTCACCTAAGACAAGAAAGGTATTTATATGGAAGCTTGCTAGCTTTTAAGAAAGCACAAACATACTGACAAAAGTGGTTTCCAAATCAAGTTAATGAATACCAAAAATGCAACCAAAATAGATGATTCTGTTTTCTTCTGGGGAAGAAAATTTAAAAGGAGGGTGGGAACAGAAGGCATCAGGCACTGAGTTTCAGGGATGGCATACAGGGATGTTTCTGCACAGTTAAAGATTTTAAAAACAACTGGTGGGACAAACAGTAACCCAGCTAATCCTTGGTACTGGCACGCTGCCTATTTTGGGAGAGCAGCAGCTGGTGAATCTGACGTAAGTCTCTGCATCCAAAGCAGGAACTTACTGTAATGAAACCACAGCCCACATTGGAAAAAAGACTGTAAACTCGACAAAAAAATTAAAAAAAAAAAACAGGATCTCAATACACTATGTGCTACATTTCCATGAAAGTAAAATTAACCACAGAATGTCACAATTAGGCTGATTCAAAAAAAAAAAAAAAAAAAAACAACAACCAAAAAAATTCCCACAATCAAAACCATCAGTTGTACTGAACTTAGTACTAAAAAAATAATAATAATTTAAAAAACCGAAACAGCGTGAGGATGAAGAAATTACAAGCCTTGCATCTTCTTCGGTTTGAAAAGTACAAATCTAAGACCTTAAGTGGCATAAAAACACCATTCCAGAAGCCTGAGGCACTAGGCAGAACTACATGGACTGGAAAAAATAGGCACATTAGTGAACCACCTAATTCAGGATCCAGTTACTCTTCCACCCCCATTAGGGCACTGCAAGAATGTCATTCCCTTTATCTTGGGCACCGTGAGAAAAGCACCTTCTGATAAAAACGTCCACACCTCTCTCTCCCCCTCATTCCCTCCCTCTCCCTCTCCCTGGCCTCAGAGGAGGGCCAGGTTCACGTGAGGCTCTGAGCAGATACTCTCTGCATCTCCCTGACTAACTGGTTTCCAGGATTCTTTTTTCCTTTCTGTCAGAAAATATAATGGGGGACCAAAAAGGGGGGTTGAGGAACACAGTGCTTTTTAATCTTTCTCTTAGCTGTTTGATAATAATTAGCATGGGAAGAAATTACCATCTGCATAATGGTAGGAGCAGTCACACAACGCCCCTGAATCTTATTTCAGGAATTCCAGTTGCTGCACCTGGTAAGGGTAATGGAAGGTGCCGATTTCATGGACAAAAAAACCCTTAAAAGATCTTTAAATGGGCTGAGAGGCACACGAAGGGGTGAAGAGGGTTATATTTCATTTAGGGATGATAGAAGAGGAAGTCATCAGGTCATTAAATCGTTTAATTTGCTCCATAAGCAAATGAGTGCATAAACACCAGAGTTCTGGCCATATTATCTCTGACTGACCTTCAGTGTCAAATATGCTCAGTTTAGAAAGAAAATGTTTTCTTTTGTCTTTAAGAGCCAGCCTTATAAAAATAGCTCCGGAGCTGAAAGTCAAACTGTGTTCTTTTTTGTTCATGCATCACCATAGAAATTGGTGATGGAAAACTTATTAGAAATTGTCACTGGAGTCAGCAGATACCGGCTTCCAATAATCTTTGGCAGCACCGTCGAGTAAGAAAGGGGATGTTTTCCAGATCAGAACTCCTCTTGAAACAACCAGATTGTGCCTCCAGGGCTGTGCGTGAAGCAAGGGCACGGAGAGGGGCTGTGCACAAGATAACATGGGGGGATGGGACCGAAATGACTCGCTGGTTTTTCCCCTGACTAGCAGATCCTCCGTGCCCCGCATGCCCCCGCCCCAGCCGCCGGCAGAATGCGGTCACGTTGGGAGGCTGGGATGAGCTGTCGGCTTGCCAGGAGCTCCCTGCCTTCTCCTGCGCCAGCCCCGGCTCGGAAAACACAAGAAGCGCTCTGAAAATTTTAGCTGTTCTCATCAACCACTCGTGCTTCTTAACCCCTCGCTAATTCCCTCCCACACCACAGCCTGTGCTGCACATTTCAGGGAGATGAACCTCAATTTGCGGCAGGGAACTCTGCTGAAACCAGATCAGCCTCACTCGATTCAACCTCCAGACTGTCTTGATTCCAAGCCCACTTCTGCTCAATGTTCAAAATCTTCACAGATTTCTCTGTGCAGCCAGAAGAACCAAGTTCAACACAGAAACTAAATCTGTCCTACTTTAACATCTTTCATTTCCAGCATTTAATTCCTAGCTTTTAATGCATGAGAAGCAGCATTTCTCTAAATCAGCTTCTCCACTGCTTTTTTAGACTGCACATCATTGATCCAGGCTTTCCCAGTGCCATTTGCTTTGGGATCACCATCATCCAAAGAGAAAGTTTGCTACAGGACAGCAGTGGCAGAAGCAGCTCCGAAAGGGAGTTTAGGGAAGCATTACAGATCCAGCCCTGACCCTTCTCTTTTCCTCCCATGTGACACAGTAACTTCTCAGGTCTGAGGAAAATTCATGCTGCTCCCAAAGGAGACACACTTCCTTCCCTGGAGAAAAGGCAGCTGGAAGTCTCCATTTAATTTCTCAAGTGCTTTACATACCACGAGTGTTATGCATCTCACATTTTGACTTCAGTAAGTTATTATATCATCACGGAAAAACATTATAAATATTACATTGAAAACAAACATAGAAGTATAATTTATAACCACTGACTCAAAACTAGCTGCCTTGGAAGTCCCAGGCCACGGGGCCACCATTTGCCTCTGCTCATCATCCTGTTAACTTTGTCTCCCACAAGTGTCATCACAGGGAAAATGGTGAGATACTTGAAATCTCACCAAGTTTATAGTTAATAAAGTTGTTTAGCATGGATGAAATTATTTCATATTGTATTTGTGACAGAAATCTTGCATAAAATAATTTCATGCGCTAATATTCACAGAATTTCAGCATTCTTCACACAGGCTTTGCTTTAATTATCTGTAATGATTAACTCTATTGTTTAAATGGTAAACTGAATCATTTCTGGCAATATGAGAAGGGAGGGAGCTTTTCACTGATATGATGCAAATAGGTCAATGAAACATAATAAATGTAACATTTTTGGCTAAAATTTGTCATTTTACTTTTCAAATATTGAAGAATTCTTTATAGATTGATAGAAAGATGCATTGAAATAACATTCTGCAATGTCCCTCACACAAGGATTATAAGCAGCATTATCTGCCTGGTCTCCAACAAGAGCTGGAAAATGCTCTGGAGGCTGAACACACCAGGAACCTTGAAAGTAGTCCATATTTTGGACTTCTTTCCTCAGAAGGGAGGAGCAGATTGCTAAAGTTTACTCTTGGTAATGGATGACCTCCTTCTGTTGCTCTTTTTCTATCAAATGATTTTTTTCCTCCAAGATATCTGCTGGGAAGGTTTCCTGGTAAGTAGCAGAAGTGGTTTGGGATGTGATTTCTGCAGCTATCTTTGAAGTCACTTATTTCTGAAACAGAAACTTGGAGACAAAACTTCCTTCACATAAGGAAAAATTTAGAGTGGGGGAAGAGTTTGGGGAGTAGGGTGTAGATTTTTTGAAGATGTTTGAGTGGAAGGTGTTTTTGAAGGTGTTTAGGGTGGAGATTTTTTGAAGGTGTTGAGGTGATCCTACTACTTGCAAACATGTTTTACCCCATTCAAAAAAACAAGAATGTGTTTCAGAGAACCCTTAAAGCCAGAGCTGTTTAACATGAAAAATAAAACGCAGATGTACAAAAGTGAGGTGAGTTTTTGGCAGATGCATGCTGCTGCATCTCCTTTGCAGGCAGGGCTTTCACACAGCCATACTGTGTCAGTCACACATACAGCGTACGTTGTGTGCAGGCTTCCCATGGCAGTGGAATTTACCAGGACAACTCAGCTGCATTTCAGGCACAGAAGAGCAGAGGCTCCGCACACCAGCACATCCTTCAGACTCATCCTTCCTCTGAGACATGCCTCCCATCAGTGCTGAGTCAGGCAGAGCCAAGCTGGGCACCAGGCAGCACAGACTGTCTGTGCTACACAGGCTTTGACTCAGCTCCTGCCAGATGATGAGGAAGGGATTGGCCTGAGCACTAGGAGATAATTTTCCAAGGTGTTTCGCTGCTCCTGAAGCCAATCTGTAATTTTACAGCATTTTGATTTTATAGGAAGTCTTCTGTTAAAACAGAAAAATCTAAACTCCAGTCTGGAAGAAGCTCAGCTGCATGTTCAGAAGAGGAATGCCTCAGACACATGCATGCCAGGCCAACACTTCTTAAGTAGTTTATGGAATAATCCCTAAAATGTATACAAAAAGAAGTTTATAGCATTTCAAACCATATTGTATTTCACCCCAATTTCACAGTTGTCCTCTTCCAACACCATAATGACCCAAGTTTCTGATCCCGCTGAGTGGTTTTAGTTTTGTCATCATAAATTAAAACCATGGATTTCTTCATAAAAGGCCACTTAGGATCGGTATAGTGAGAGTATTTCCAAAAGATCTGACATCCCTTCATTAAAACAGGTTACATTCCTGGTAGACTAAATGCTAACTTCAGAAGTCTTAAACAGATGCTGTACAAGAAATAAATTTTTCGAGGCACATGGTGAAATAGCAGCACTGCTGAAACCAATTGATCCCGTGACATTACAGCGAGAAGATGCTGTAGCTAAGAAAAACGTCAACTCCATTTCAGCCCCAAACAAGTTATAACAGCAGCAATGTTGGCTCAGGGCATTTTTAAGGAATTAATAACCAGCCAGGGTTAGTAGCCTGAGGCAAAGTCAAGGATTAAGCACTATGAGGATAAACACATACAGCAGCTTCAAATAATATAGCTGACTTCAGTTTAATCATTTTGTTTCACTTTCAAAAAAACTTATGATCTCCAGACAGAAAATATAATTCATATCAGCAAAAGAATATACACATACACACCCCCCCAGGCAAGAGCTGAAGAGATAAATGGAAACACTGTAAAAAGTAAACATTTTATTCTTAGCAACAGAAGGAGAAAGATTCCATTGGTTACATTTAAAACAAACAACCAAGAACTCCAGAAAATAGGCAAATATTCCCAAAGGATGGTAAAACAGAGCAGGAGAGGGACTTTTGCAAGGGCATGGAGTGATAGCACAAGGGGAAATGGCTTCAAAGTGACAGAAGGTAGGGTCAGACTGGCTATTAAGAAGAAATTCCCTGTGACAGCAGCAAGGCCCTGGAATGGGTGGCCCAGAGAACTTATTGATAAACATCTTTAGAAATGCTCAAGACCAGGTTGGACTGGGCTCTGAGCAATCTGGTCTAGTGAAAAGTGTCCCTGCCCATGGCAGAGGGTTAGAACTGAATGATCTTTAAAGGTCCCTCCCAACCCAAACCATTCCATGATTGTATGAAAAAATACCCCAACAATGTTAATGACTGTACAGAAGAGGAAAGGTAACTTAGGTGATCCCAAAGTCCAACATTTCCCCCCAAGAACAGTGACCAACCTTCCACCATAGCCTCCACCAGCCAGAACTGCTCACAAAACTGAGCAAATACACCAATGTGTTGATGCTTTCTTTTTCTGCTCAGCTAGCAAATAAAAAATCATCTCTGATATTTCTTTTGTTTGAAAAGACTACATACTTCTTTTCACTATAATAAATCAACCCAATAGACTTCAGACTAATCTGGAAAATGTGCAGTCAGAATAAGATTCAGATTTTACTCATAGGTAAATCAAAAGCATCTTGAAGGCACTGCCATCAGCCTTAAGTTTAAAAGTTCCAATAAAGAAGCTAAACATCAAAACTGACACATGAATTTTTAATAAAAGTACCTCCTTGAATCACTCAAAGTCAGGATGGAATAATTGTAAAGACGGTATGCTTCAGCATCTCTTTATTTGAGAAGGTCTAACCAGTTGCTACCCTAATTCAGAGAGCCTGCAGTTGGAATGTTTACATTTATCTTTGCAGATCAAGGGGAGAAAGAAGCCTCTTCTACCTGCATGACTTTTTAACACTTACATCTAAACACAGTACATGGCATTTGCTCTCTTGTAGAAGGTAATTTTTTTTTCTCTCTCTCTCCTTTTTTTTTTAAGCAGGGAAAGGTCACTCTCTTACATCATTGAAGATGTTTAAAGGACATTGCAAAATTTGGATGTTACTTAAAATTACCTTAGGACTCTTCTTTCAGTATTAAATAGTGTATAGAAAACTTACAGTCGGTAACTATGAAGATCCCGAGTTCAATCTTTCAGACAACACTTTTCATTTATTACAGAGACTAAAATCTCTGGGGCCAATTAAATATTAAGGTACAGTGGAAAAGTTAATCATCTTTTTAATCTCTAATTTATGTTGATATGCTGGTAGAAATACATTTATTATTACAATTTACTTTTTAAAATGTATAAAAAGATAGGAATTTTTAGACAGGTTTTCAATACTCAGAATGTTATCTGACCTCAGTGAGAGGATGCTTTGTCAGGGGCTGAATTAAGACCTCACTGTAAGCTTTTGTCTGATCATTCTTTGTTCAGAAACATGACAGTTATATCCCTAGAGATTTGTTTGATTGGAGTTGTTTCTAGTCAAAACATTTCTCATGTGACCAGCACTTCCTGACTCACCCCAGAAAGCCTGTCACTGCCTAGAACAGCATCATCCACCTCCCTGAGCACCAGCTTTACAGCAAGGGACTCCAGAGCTTTAGCCCCAGTTCTCACAATATCCTCCTGTGGCTCCAGGGGAATAACCTCCCTGAAGACTGAGACAGAATTCATGCATGAATATGTCACAGGGATGTTGGAAAGGTTAACATTTTGAGAGCACAACGATTCCATCTTGGTGAAAGAAAACATGCATGAGGGAAAGAAAGACAAAACTTAAAAGTTATTGCAGACAGAATGGAAAACTAAAAAAAAAAAAATTACATAAAACTTTCAGGGGCCTTGCAGTCTAATATGGAAAAATCAAACACTGGAGTATTTTACTAGAAGTTCCTTTTTCACAATAGCTGGTGATGAAAAATGAATGAATGCCATTCCAAGTGCCAAGACATATTTTCATTGCCTCTTATAGACAGCGTATTTCTGAATCTTGAGCTATATTCTTCCAATGCTTTTCTACCTATAAATTCCACATTTAGCACAGGGTTATCCATTTGGTGAATTGCAAAAGCACATAATAAAATGCATTTTATCATGTATATGTGACAGCCTCACTTGCTGTTAAAGTATCTTCCAAATACTATCATGCTCTTGAAGAACTCTAAAATAAACATCAAATCCCAACCACAGGAAAGAAGCTCTATCTTCCTGAACAACTAAGTGTTGCCACAACTTTACCCCAATTTCAAAGTACAAGTATTCAGTTCAAGTCCAGCATTTGCAGGGAATTACCCCATAAATTTTAAGTGTTAGGTGCATCTTCTTTTTACCTCTCAGAAACAAGTGGTCATCTAATTTTTCACTTCTTAGACAAAACAGTTTCCATGCCATCAATCCATCCACAAAGTTGATAGTATTATGAAAAAAAAAACCATGCCAACAAACTTATAATAGATTCAGCCTTCTATTGTTTAAGTTTTATTGTTTTATTTCTGCCTTTACTCTTAACTTGAAAATACTAGTCAGCCTCCATGTTTCAAATAAGGATTTTTCTGACAGCTCATGCCAACAGTTCAGATGGTTTAGCTGCCTAAAAGAAAAAAAAAAAAAAAAGGCAAAAACCACAAAGCACTAAGCAAACACAGAATCCCACATCCTCTCCTTGGAGGTCATCTGGTGTCTTCCCAGACACTTGAGTGCTGGCCACCAGGGGAAACAGCTTGGCTAAAATCAGTCTTATTATTATCCAGATCAAGTACAATACTTCACAAGTATTTATTTTTATATCTTGTCAACATTTGCATAGTCTTTGTCTGGAAATTCCAGAGCAGCATGCACAAGCTGTCAGCTACCTTTATGCAATACTGCATCCTTCTCAGAACTCATAAAATACTGATTTCTAGTTAGACAACATAGCTGTCACATCAAAATACATTCAAACATTTAAATTGCAGCACATTGCTCACCCCAGAATCTCTTTCCAAAGCGTATGGGGCACTGAATTTGTGACACTAAACAGACAGAACGGCTGTCTGCTAAAAGCAGCATCCATAATTAAGCAAGCAGAACATAAAAAGTGTGGTGCAATAACAGGAAGGTGGGATTTCAGTCACCTCAGGTAAGGTTTCCACGGGTTAATGCAACCAGCTCACATTTAACTGTCAGAGTTTCCTGAAGACAATGGAAAGGAATAAACAGCTTAAGATAGCAATTACTCTAACTTATCTTCAATTCCTAATTTAATCAAGCTGAATCTCTTTCTGTGATTTATTTCTCTCCATTGATTGTAACCTGAGAGACGTGAAGCTCACATTTAGGTGTTTAAAGGTTAGACATATAAGAGGAAGTAAGATGGATCTTACCTTACTAACATGTTTCATCCTAAAGCATGAGATTGAGAATAGAGGTTTCCTCCACAGCAAGCTCAAGGAATTTGAGAACTGTGGAAACGCAGTTTCATGAAAACACAGAGTGCACATTGCTAGCAAAAAACCAAGATCTTGCTATAAACACATGCACAGAGATGGTCTGGGCTTAAAAAATCAGAGTGTGGAGAAGCAGCATCTACAGCAGGAACACAATCTGATCTGACAATTGATGGCTGTCACAGATAGTGCAGGAAACAAAATCCCTTGGAGCGATGAGCAGTGGATCCTATCACTCAAACACCCAGATTTTTGTAGGCATGTGTTCAGGATGGGAAGCAGGATTCCTGACCCTAATGCTCATGTCTTTAGGAATAAACAGGACATTGAATTTCTGGTCAGCCTAGCCAGAGTCCAACCACTCTTTCCCTCTGCAACAAAGAAGCCAAAAGAGCAGATGCCAAACACAGAATGTCAAAGTATTTACCTCATTACCCTGGCAAGAAATGTCACACACCACACAGAATAAACTGTGTTTTTCACTACTAAGAAACTACTAAGAAACACCCCAGTGGATGTTTATCTGTCCTCCATATAATGCCCTGGCACCTGCCATCTTAGATTTCCATCAACTGGAAATTCCAGTGAGACACTAGGCATCATTTGGGCAGTCAAATACTAGAAGATGGCCCAGAAAGGTGTAGAATCTCCATCCTGGGAGCCATGGAGGCTGGGCTAGGCTCTACCCTGAGCAAAGTGATCTGACTGAACACAGGGTTGGACTGGAAGAGCCCAGAAATCCATTTCAACCCTTTGTATCCTGTGCCTGTCCTTTCAGCAAGCAGCATCATGTGCGGCAAAGCCATCATCCATAGCCATGTACAGGAAAGCAGCCCTGCTTGCACATCATCCTGGTTTTGACAATTTTCACTCAGAGAGGGAAAAGCTCCCTTGACTCTTGAATAAACAAGTTAGAAAAACTCACAAAACTACCACACTTTTGGCCAAACTACATTTTGCTTACATTTTTGAAGGTGTGAACATCTTTTATTTTTCAGTTTATAAACCTGAATCTAGCACCTCTCCTCCTCCCCACCATCACACTACCCCCAGAAAAAAGAGTCATCACTACACATGCATCAACCACAAACAAAATCATTTACAGGAACAGGGAAAATTCATCTTTTATCATCTGTGCCACCTAGCAACACACAGTACTGGATCCAAAACATTTGCAGATCTGACACAGGGAAGCACATGAACATCAGAATAGGAAAAGAGATAAAATCTCCTTTCCCATTTCAAAGCTTCCACAGGCACAAGAGCTTTCCATTAATTCTGAAATATTGTCACGCTCACAACAGAACTCAAACATTTCTAAATTGCATGCTTCAGTTTTGAGCAAATACAGCATTTGGGGTTTTTTTGTGTGTGTGACTGATAATTTCATCTTCTATAAATCAGAACCAAGCCAAGTATTTCTGAGGTACAAAAAACCTTGCTGAACTTCACAATTAAATACAGGGCAGCTACACTTTTCCTGATCTGCTGTGCACAGCAACAGAAAGGACAGTCTTTTGTCTTTAAATTATTACAGAGGGCAGATACCTTCAAGAACATGAGAATTTCATCCAGAATAGTGAGTAAAGTATTACTAAAAAAATTACCATAAGCATAGGCACACATAATTACTTGAACACTATTAGCTTATTACCATTTCCCAGTTAGCAACTTCAGTTCCTGCACTACTGACATGTTCCTGTGCCAGGGACACAAACACTGACAGACTGCATGCAATAGGTCCCAAAATTGCAGCACATCTGAGGACAGGCTCGAGGCCTCCTGGCTTCAATGTTCTAGCACTGGAGTAACCTTATTTCAGTTTTAAAATGTATTTAATATTTAAGCAGTATTATCTATACAAACAATGCATTTTACTTTCAGTTCAATAAACAGCATGATGTATGTTTTTTTATTCTTTTTAAAAATTGCAAGGTTAGTCAACTACTGTACTTGGAGAGTCAGTCTAGAAGGAATGAAGTATTAAACATCTCTAATTTCAGTCAATAGTCTGGAAACTACTGTAGCTTTCCACTTTTTAGGCATTTCTATTCATAATTCACCGCTGGATGCAACAAAAACAATACTTTATTCATAAGCTGGGGAGTAGGTTCAATGTGTACAAAAAAAATTAATTTAGGATAAATTCTGAGAAACTGTAAAAGACATCCCTGTCCTGTTAGGTTTTTCTTCTCTAGAAAAAACTCAGTGGAACTCAGTTTAGGAGATGGTCAAAGCACATTTAAAGATTTGTTTGGACAGATACATACATATTCATTCTGACATTTTCATCTTGATTTTTGACTAGCCATTTCCCAACTGAGGTATCTTTTATATATCTCTCTCACTATCTTATCTTGGCCATTCTGGACAAAGGGAAGTTCATTACTCATATTTAGATTGCTTTTTAAAATATAATATCTTTCCTGCAGATTCTTTATGCTTTTTTTGTTAAATTAGAATTTAAAACCAGCATCCTGCTTTAATCTTTGCATGTGGAGGGGACTCCAGGAAAGTGATGCAAGGTTTGCCGTGCAAAAGGAAAAGGCAACACAGAGACCAGAATGGACATGAGCACAGGAGACAAAGCCAAAAAAAAAAACCAAACTGAAAATAAAATCAGAGATTAAGATAAATGAGGCAAAACAGAAGTTCAGAAGCAAACATTAAGACTGACAGCTGTCAGGAACTGAATCACCTATTCAATCAACTAAGCAGCTCATCATGGGCAGAAATCAGCTCCTCCAGAAGACTTCATCAGGTTCCCTTGAATCTGACTGAATCCAGCTTGGGGCTTGCTCTTACATTAAATATTATCTTTGCTTTGTTTCTTCTTAAAACCTGCACTGCAAAGCAATAATCAGCAGTGACTGGTGATCCTCTATAATTCAAAAATCCATGAGAACCTGACAAATTGTGGCATCAATTCACCAAATGTCACACGGTAGTAATTACTGTCCTGAACTAGTACTCAAATTACATACACGGCACCTTGTCACCAAAACCTGAAGGAATATTTGCTTCTGCTTAAACAGGGGAAGAAAGTCAGCCAGATGTCTGTATAAAATGGCACTCTGCTACAAGTTCCTGGTACAGTTTTAAAGACAAAACTGAAAATGGGTGCAGGACATGCACTTTGCACTGGGTAGAAAGACTGGGGGTGTCAGCCATAACCAGTGGGGCTTTAAGAATGGCACAAATCCCCTCCAAACTCAGCTTTAGAAGAAAGGGGGGATATTACTCTGTTTTTAAAAGCTTCTTAAAAGCAGAACTAAATTTGCTAGGACTGTAGTAGGAGATGTGCATAGATTAGTCAAAAAAACCAGTTTGCCTCTGTTAAAACCAAGGAATCTTGGCCTATTAATTTTTGTTGCTTTGGGATTTGCAAATAATTTCACTTCAAGTCAGAAAGGTTTGTGGATGAAGTAACTCCTGTTCTTGTTTTGCTTCTACATCAGCCTCACAATCTCTACTCCTGCACACTGCTAAATGTCTTTAATCACCAGAAAAAGGGAAACAAAGAACCAGAAACATCCTTTCACTTTAGCTTTTCTATTGCCATGTAATGCACTTAATCAATATTTATTTTAGCATAGGAGAAACAAATATCTGACCTTTGTTTAGAGAGCTGATTCTTAGATTTTAATTATCAACAGATCCATGCTGGTTAAAGAACTTGGAGAGGATTTTAATACAGTGAAGCAGTAACACAAGTCATAAACCAGAAAACCCAGCACTTTGCATTAGTTCATTTCAAAGTAAACATAGAAATTAAATGATTGCTCTATAATGTCTCAGAGACTGCAAAAGCAACGATAAAAGGGTAACTACCATACTGATGTAAATGTTTTCACAGCATCCAATTAAGACATGGCAGTGCTGTTTTGCCTTTTAAGTTCTGTTCAATACTTTATCCGTGTCTCATATCCTTCACCCTCTCACTTCTAAGGAAAAATTCATATTAGCCTACTTTTACTGCTTGACACAAGAACCATTTTCAGCTTGATGGAAAGTGAAGAGCTGAAGCCTTTCAGGGGAGGGCTCAGTTAGCAATTTTCTATTCCCATCCAATTCCTTCTGACCATCTTGGAGAGACAGGGGAAGAGACAACATGGTACAGCACATCTCAGGGCTGTGGTTGACTTTCCTGGGATTCTGAATATGAGAAACAGGATGCTCCAGGGGTTTTGGCTGATTAGGCACAGCCAGTGCTGCTGCTTTGTTACAATGACTAGCTGACTTTTTTGCAACCAGGGGACAACCCCAGCTTTCAATTCTTCAGAGAACAACCAAGTTATGACATTAAACCCATCGTTTTTATTATTCACTAAGTCCCTTCTCATCATAACCACTTATTAGCCTATTTTTTTTATTTACCAGGTGCCTTTTTTTCCCCTGGATACACAAAGCACTCTCCATGAAGGATTTCCTCAACTTCATTTTCTACATTGGCTTTTTCTGAACTCTCCAAACTTATCTTCAGAAGTATTATTTTCAAAGTACACAACTTTACTTATCTATCATTTCAGCCTGATGCCCTAAAATAACATATATACTAATAATTCTTCATAAAATGCAAATGGTCAACCAATTCATCAACTGACTGCATTGCTTTGTTCATGATTCTTTAACCAGTTTTCAAAACATTGCAGAGTATGAAAGAGTACTCAACAGTAATTTGTTTTTCAGGACACTTACTTCACGTGATGCATACAAAAGGCTGGGATTCACTTAGACTACCCTACATTCTTTGGACAAAACTTTTAATAATCTCAAAAAGTTTTCTTCCAGCAATTCCTAATTATTTCAACTCATCACACTTACTGCTCACAGCTCCATTATCCTCTGGCTTCCTTCTTTTCCCTTCCCAAAAGAAAAGGATTTAGTTGCACACTAAAGACAGTTTTTACTCAATAAAAAAATTAAGGCTATTTTCTCACTGTTCACCAGACTTGAAATACAAATCCCTATTATTCCCCTTGCTTTCCTCCAACAGGATCAGCCTAAGATGTGATTCTGAAGGTAACTGCAGTAATTGCACGAAATGAACTAATTTCTTACCAACTTGATGATATTTTGTCACCCAAACATGTCACTTACTAAACAGAGTAATTTTTCCACCCAGCAAAGTCTTCTATAGGTGTATTGACAGCCTCTTGATCGCCTTCTAATTGCCTCTGCTTCTTTCTCACTGAAGGCTGATCAAACCCAGTTCCAATCCTGGCTCCTTACCAAGTCTTTCATAGCACTGGCTAAAGTATCTTTACTTCTTCAGCTGAGAATGAGGATAAAGCACCCCACGTTCACACAGCCCATGTCTGTGTGTGCCTTACCAAACAATTAGTGCCTGCATCCTCGCCTGTGCCAGCTCCATTTCTGGCACTGCTTGTTTATTTGTGTTCTGCTTCAAAAATCCTTTTCTTTTCTCCTTGGGTTTTTTTTCCCCCCTCCTTTGCATTAATTTGTTTTGCTTCTAAAATGGAATGTAACAGCTGGTTAGTAGTTCATAGCTCATTTATAGTTTATTCACCTTTTGTTGCTCGACATTTTAGTTCTCCTTATTTAAATGAGCATTATGTGCTGGGATTTTAGCATTAAATAAATGCTTTTCTGTCCAGTTTCACCTCTTACGAGTTCCAAACCCATGAAATACATTATAAACAAAGACCTACAACAGAACATATAAAGCAGCACCTAGAAATCCAGTTTGCCAGTGATGGATTAGGGATTTACATTCCCAAACTACCAAATACAGTGGTCTCCTTGACCACCCAGCTACAGTGATTTATATGCAGTGACAGATTAAGCAGTCTTCATCGTTACATATCATTAGTGGAAATCAAAGTCATGTCAGATATTGATGGTAATACCTTTCAAAGGTACATTACTGGCCAAGCTTTATGAGCAGCTTTCACATTAATTATTCAGTGAGCAACAATGCTTAAAATATATGCATATATATACTCTTGGATCCTTGGACTATATTCATCACTGATGATTTTGGAGGAATGGAAAATGAACTCAGAGTTAACCTGTACATGGAAGCAGCAAGTTCAGGCTTCTCAATTTATAGATTTACTATTTTAAGTCCATTGCATTAAAGTGCAGTAAGACATCTCAATTGCAAAAGCAAAAACTCCTAAATATCTAAACTCTAACATTAAACACAACTCTTTCTCTGGGTGTTGCAAACCTATTCAAATCACTGACCAAAAAAAAAAAAAGTATTTAAACTTCCATTTAAAGGTATGCAGTTATTCTGGGTTATGTTATTTTATGTTATCAATACACTATTGATTAAAACTAATCTATTATAGGTACAGTGTTGATGCTTATTTTAAAATCAAGAAGTGATGAAAGCAATTTCCATAGCCCATTTTAAACTTTCACTCAAAACATGTAGGTTAATGGAAGTTAATATAAACAGTATGGAACAGAAGGACTAAAATCTGATGAGAAACAATCAGAATAATTTGGTCTGCCAGCTGAAAGGATACACATGTACAACTAAATTGAACTTTGTTTATGCCTTTTGATTTTCAAGCCCTCTCTAAGATGATTACCCTATCTCCTGTTCCATCAAGGGAAAAACCCCTCCCTCTTTCTGAATCTGCTTCTAAATCAACTTTTTAAATATTGTTTTTAGAATATTAGGTATGTCACACTATTTTGTTTCTGATCTAAACATCTGCAAAGAAAATGTACCTCCCCCAACTCCTCGCCTGCTCCTGACTTTCTCTACATCTGCTACTATTATTTTTATAGTCTTTGACTTGTTCTTGCCATTTTTTGATGTAAACAAGATTAGGGGAAGCCCCTTTTTGTTTCTCCTCTCATTTACCTTTGAGAAATAGGATCTTAATTACAGTGCCAAATCATTTATGCAGCTGCAAGTAGTATTCCTGGGCACTTCAAAAGAGTACTTGACCAAAAAGAAATCTCAGATGCTTTATAAAAAAAAAAAGTTCACTATGAATGGAATTAAAATGAAACATTACCTAAGTAGGGGTGCACAGTAAATGATGAGATTTAACACAGGAAAATAGCAAGGCCTCCCTAAGCAGCCTGCATTATGCTTGTGTTTATGTTAAAAAACCTGCGGTACTTTTTACCCTTAAGCGCTTGTTTCATTCTGTACACAAATTACATCCACTCTGCCAGACACCATTTATAATGGCAGACAATCAGATCAGACACGACACTCAAGGGTTTCTATAAACTTCACATTAAAAAAGCAGCATGTCAGTAGATTTGGCTACTACAGGTTTCCCCCCATCATTTAATTCCCATTTGTCTTAAATTGGTAAATGGCTTAAAAGTCGCTGTACACAATCGCTCACGTAACCACACCACACATGCAATGGTCCAAGGCTCCAGTTTTAGGAAATCACCTCAAAAATCTGCTTTTGCGCCACTTTCCAAGTCCAGGGAATGGACTACACATTGGAAAGTTTTCATTACAAGCTTCCCAAATAAATTTTTTGAGACACAAAATGGTGAAAACTTTAGTTCAACAGCAGTGATGAGGACAGCAGTGGTTTGTTATACACTGCGTTGAAAAAGAAAAAACCCACAGTACTTGATAGCACAGAGTTATAAGAAGTTACTTAATTATCATACATAAAAATTGTTTTTCGGAAGTATACTGCAAATCACTGCAAGTTGTGCTTGGGCACATTTTGCACAGTAAGATTAGTATAAAACAAATTATCCTGAAAAATAATTATATTATTCAGTAATTTTTTTACAGTTCCCTTTTTGAATCTTCATGTTGAGCCTCCACTTATCCACGTTTTTTATTAAGAAAATGGATACCTAATCTAATAATAACCCCAGACACGAGCAGCTTCATGAATTGTAAAAGTTAAAACTGGAAGAATTATATCTCTCATAAATCAGAGCTCCTCTATTAACATCAGGAGAGGATTGTGGAAATTTCCATCCCTATCAAGTCCTGCCCTGAAAGAAACCAGACCTTTGATGTGACTAGCACAGGCTGCCCTCAAGACCATCAGGAAGAAGAATTAGTTTCAGATAGGGAAAGACATGAGCCAGTAACAGTGCCTTGAGTTTCACCAGGAATGAAAGCTCAGACTCAGGGACAACTGGAGGGGCAATGCTAGGGAGAAAAGGAAAAATTCATAGAACTAACCTAAAAGTGGCTGCAAATGAAAGGAGTCTGTTCAAAGCAGGGAAAGCAAGCTCTGCTGTCAGTCATTCCAAGGGATCTCTGGAGCTGGACAAAGGGAGTCCCTTTCTGTACAGTTTTTGCAAAGGTGCTCACAGCCATCTCTCATGCCATGGCTGAAACCAGTGAAGGATATCGGTGCTTAATGGACACAAAAAATCTATCAGAACATGTGGCTACAACATCTGTCAAAACACACAAAATATAACCTAGCAAACCTCACTATTAAACTGGCAAATTTCCTTGATTTTGGTGGGTTTTTTGGAAGGATATGGCATGTAAAATTGTAGCCAGAGATTCTAATACATTTTTTACACTTCTAGCATTTGTTTTATCAGGTTTACAATTAGTTTATTATATCTGAATCCAGTAGAGAATCACTGTCCATCTGTTGAGATGCACATCCCCTTAATACACTTCATGACTAGGACGTGGAAACTGAGGCTAACTTTTGTCTGCTGCAGCATTACAGAATAATAATTCAATTTGAGATGCAGTTCCTAATGATCCAAACAGGCCAGTAAAGCACACACAATAAGGCTCTAGAAGCCAAAGGATCTTGGGTTATATTGTCAATGTCTAAATCAACACATCTACAGAACGACAAACCCATTTTCCCACATCACAAAGCACATTTTGAGAGCTGGCTAACTCAAAGTTTGGGGTGAGGTTTGTTTTCTTTTTTTTCATCTTTCTTAATTATGTGGTTCTGTCAATCACGTAAAATTCCCTCAAAATAATGACCATAAAGAAATAGTGTCATTACTAATCATTGAATGATCACAGGCAAATCCAACCCCAGCAGCACAATCTGACAGCTCCCAGGGGATACAAGTGCTGTCAGTCCAGAACCTGCCACATTAAGAAATCCCTTAGCTGAGCTGTTCTACCGATTAAGAACTGAAAGGTGCACAGAGCTGTAAGGAAACAAGTGAAGAGTTTCCTGCAGAAAGTTTGCAGCAGCTGCTTTTTCACCTTGGATGAGAATATCTTTGTCTGAAAACAGCTCTCCCAGTCCTGGTATGGCACCTGTACAAGGATCAGCAGTGCCTCACTCGTTTACCAGTGCTCTACCCGTGATTTATTATTGATAAAATGAATTGCTGGTGCTCTGCCCCAGTTCTTGTGCATTCAGACCCCCTTCTCCCACTCTGATTGCATGCCACAGGCCCAGCTGCAGTATTTAGTATATCCAGGTATGCCACACACATGGAACTCCTCGGTTTTCCCAAGGCCAAGACAAACTCAGCTACTCTTTAAAAGAAATATTCTTCAAAAATTATCCATTAGCTTCTTAGATGCAGCTGACATATGAAAGTTTCCACAACACTAATAAGCTTGAAAGAATTTATACAACACAAGGCTTAGGGGTGACGTACCCAGTACCTGAAGGGAGTCTGCAAGAAAGATGGAGAGGGATTGTTTACAGGAGCATGGAGAGACAGGACAAGGGGGAATGGATCCAAACTGACAGAGAGTAGGATTACATTAGATATTAGGAAAAAATTCTTTACTGTGAGGGTGGCACTGAAATAGGCTGTCCAGAGACAATGTGGATGACCCATCCCTGGAACTGTTCAAGGTCAGGCTGGATAGGACTTTGAGCAGCCCAGTCTGGTGGAAAGTGTCCCTGTCCATGGCAGGAGGTTGGAACTGGATGATTGTTAAGGTCCTTTCCAACCCAAAACTTTCCATGGATGACTCTGTGCACTGACGGAATCAAAACTTACTTCAGGTGAAAAAGTAGGTGCAAAAGCAGCAAGCTCTCACAGAGGAGGATGTGAGGATCAGTGAAACAATTTGGACTGGAGGAGAAGAGCACCACAAGAAACACGGGCAGCACTTAACTCTCAAGTACTAGATTAGTGCTCTGAGGAAGAAAAGGAAACTGCACTTGGCCAAAGGAAAGAGATATATAGAGAAAGAGGCTATAATATATCCTACAAGGCTGGAAAAGAAATACTGGAAAAGAAAGAGCTTCTTCTTTCACCTCACAGCAACAATGAAAAGATATTTAAACTTTATTAGAGTGGTCTATTCTTCATTAGTATTAGAATAAAGACAACACTGCACTCCCAGAACTACAGATTGAAGGGAACAGAATCAGTTGAATATCAAATATAAGGATAAGAAAAGTTTATGAAAATGATCCAAAAGTAACAAGCCCTGACAGATCAGTATTTATTTTGCTGACCACTGAGTGTCCAAATTCTTCTGTTGCAATTAATTCCAGTGGATTGAAGAGCCCAATACTAACAAGCCTGACAGATCTGCCAGTCATTTAAAGACTGTAATGACCAAATTCTTCTGTTGCAATTAATTCCAGTGGATTGAAGAGGAAATACTGACAATCTCCACAGTTCCATCCAGGAGCATCAGGACACTGTTGTCCTTCCCAGGACTGACAATCTCCTTCCATCCAGGAGCATCAGGACACTGTTGCAGAAAGGCTCTCACTCCCCTCTTCATCTAAATTACTTTTACATCAACAGTTCCTACTTTCCTGCTGTCAACTACCCAATGATGAATTGATAATGCATTTTGATGAAGGACAGTGTACACATATAATAAAAAAATATTGATGCTGCTTCCATAATTCATTGTAAAGTTTTTACTCTTTTTATTCAGTTTGGAGACTTACACAAGCCATTAGCCGGATTTCCATTTCAAGAATAAATTCACGGTTCCCACAGATGTTATTTCAAAATCAGAAGCTTACTGAAGATACTGGAATATAGTGCATGTGAAAGGGTTTGTGGGGTTATTGGTTTGGGTTTTTTTAACTACCACAGCAATGATGTCAAGTCACCCAGAGCTTCTCATTTTTGTGCAACTTGCATCACTTTCTGAAAAAAGTGCAATAGTGCAGGTGTGCAAGTAATATGATCTTATAAAGAAAAAACATTATTGCTCGTAAAGTAAAATGATCAAGCAGCTATTTAGTCTTGTTGAATTCTGATAAAAATGGGCTACATGAGACCAAACCAAGGCTTATTCCACAAGGAACCCATGTAAGTCATTAAGTGAGCCATATTTCCCTTCTTAATTAAAAAGTTTCATTATCTAGAGGAAGAATATAGATATGTTATTAGTATCTGACCATTACATGTATGAAGAAGGGATTTTATTAATAACTACCAGGAAACAGGCACACCAACCACAGATCTCTTGGCTTCACCTCACCACCGCGGAGGAAAGCACGCGTCTTTCATCGAGAACGGCAATATATTCTCCCAGCTTACTCTTCTACATCCTCTCTGAGGCTTTTAACCACTGGACTGAATCCTGGACAAAGGAATCGGATGTCCAGAACGAAAGGCACAGGGGAGCAGCAGCTCTTTATCCACTCTTTGCAATATTCTTCTGACAGTGTGAAGCGTAGCAGCCGCCGCCAGTGCCCACCGGCGCTCGATATTGAACGGCGGCGCGCAGCGGAAGGGACCTTTCCATCAGCCATCTCCCAAGATCCTCCTATTAGCAAGACTTAAGGGGGCCTTTGTCATCTCAAATATGCTCAGCTGCTCACCGCACGGCCAAGCAGTGTAAGAAGCATTTAAAGATGTGTCTGACATCATTAATCTGTTTGCCCTCTGACCCGCCGAGCTGAACTGTAACTATGGCGACTAAAGCTTGACCTTACTACGCTGAGAAACTTTAAAGCTCCGTAGTATTTTGGGTCACATTGTTAGCATGAACAAAGGAATAAAGAAGAAATGTGACAGTTTCCTGGGAATTAAGGTCAGCAGGTCAATTGCCCTAAAACTTCATTGTTATATGATAAGCAAGACTAGCTGAAATAATTTTTCAGCAATTAGAATTTAGGAAAAAAACAAACAACAAAATCTTGAGCTTTTGTTGTCTGAAGTAGAAAACTAGTCTCTGTAAAAGCAATACGTAGCCCATCACTGAGCAAAATTACTCAACAGCCTTCCCTGTACCATTTACAGCACAAACACTGGAAAAAATGGCCAGTAGGTATCATTTTCACATTCTCATATCAGGTTTATTGTTAATTCAAGGTTTGGGGGTGTGTGAAAAGTATTTATTAATGAGTTTCTGGAATTGCATTTGCTAAAATTGTCCGTGTTTTCCATCCTCCCTTTTCAAATGATTCATGAATGTAGGTGGGAATAAGCAGCCCGAACACATTGATTTGGAACATCTGTGTAAAAGCAGCATATGTCTTAGGCTGGGAATAAATACAGTATAGGGACTTGTCCTAACTAAATGCTATGACAAATGCCAATCCAAATATTTACAGTCTATAAAATTAGTCTTACTAACACTGTTTATACAATTAGGTAGTGTGAAGCAGTTTTCACTTTAATCATGCATTGGCAAAATTCATAGGTGTCTCCTCCATTTTACTATAGTTCCTAATTTATTCAATAAAATTATTCTACATCAGAATTAACTAACTGCAAACATATTTTTTAAGCCTAAACGTTTTTCAAATTTTAGCTATTCCAATCCATACCATGCAGGACCACAAATGTATCCTATAACAGCAGCTAAAAGGCAGATAGATACAAAAGATCTAAGTTGGGTGTTGATTTATGTTGGGTTTTTTAAATTTCTCACATCGTTACCTAAGAAAAACTATTATAATGCAAAAGTGCAGCACAGACTGTTCATAACATGCCTGTTTAGCTGAGTATATCACCCACAAAAGCATAAAGTGTGTGAAGGAAAAAGCATGAAAAGGAAAGTTTGTGAAGCAGTGTTTTCTTTCACAGCAGGAGAATTAAATGTATTTCAACATAATGTTTTGGGGTTCTCCACAATTAGTATATTTTATTTAATTATCTAATAATTATGTAAGTGGATGCTAAAACAGTGGCACTTGATCATTAAGAAGCATTAACACAGGACAGAAGTACAGTGCAGGGCAAAAGTACCAGCTCAAGCTTCTTATGACTATTAAAGAATACAAAAGCAAAATTCCAGGCACCCTACTAGACAGTCCTTTCTGCTTTTCTTTTTTTTTAACACTCTAGATGTGCCTGAGAAATAGAATTCTACAAAACTGGTTTTAAAAGGTCTGTAGACTGTGAGTCTGAAAGAAAGGTGTAGCTGAAATGATGCCAAAGTGTGAATGCCATCAATAAGAATTCAAATTTTGTTAAATTCTTTTTTATTCTGAATTTGTTGTTGGTTGAGCACAAACTGAAGCAATCACTGCTGCAGCTGTATCCATCCTGGGGAAAAATGTTTATGGCTCTAGAAAAGCACTAGAAAAGCTCTAAAGAAGGAATTCAAAACCTAGAAAATTGGTTTCAGTGCGGGCAAACGGGAGAATGTAATTAATATACACATCCGACAGCAAGGCAGGAGTGATTTACCTGCAGCCATCAAAGCCCAGAACATGTGACAATTCTTACCACAGAGATTACTCTTGTCTTGCTGAGGATGTTCAATGCCACTGCCACCAGGCAGATCACAAACTGAAACTGGTTTTAACAGCGATGGCAGTTCGGAGGACAAGCATGCAACAGTTCATATTTAAGATATGCAGCAGACTCTTCACCTTGGAAGACAGGATGTCTTTTGAAGCTGTGCCTGCGACAGCTGTGATACCAAAAAACAGTGCCAAGAGGTTATTTGGGCCCCATTATACAGAAGGTCACTCCAAATGTCATAATGGCACACCAGGTTATTTTAATCTTCTTTAAACTTGATACAAGACATTTAAGAGTCAAAACACATTTGCTCTTAACAAACTAACCTTTTGAAATCACTGTATTTTAGCATTGTTTTAAAAACAGTTACAAACTAACAAACTTGACAACTTACTGTGCAAAACCACAGCGCTGAAACTCGGCACAGAAGGGGGGCATTCCCAGGTGCCACACTCCCATTACCCACTCAAGAACAAATAATTATTCTGGAAGTAAAAGGAGACCCTGGAAAACTTTAAAACCCTCAACAGTTATTACTTTCTGTACAAGAGAATCCCATCTGAAATCATACATTGAAGTACTACTGAGTTGGCACAGAAATGGATTAAAGCCAGGAAATTCTAAGTTTAAGCTGACTCGCCATCCTTAGCACACTCTATTGTCCTTTATCCCTAAAATTTAATTAAACCTCAGTCCTGACCAGTAGTAATAAGTAGTACAGAAAACTGATTATCGGAATTGCTTTCCTCCGACGGCTCCATTGTGCTACACTTCCCCTCTGCAAAATACAAAAGACCCTATGTACATTTCTCTTTCTCTGTGAAAAGAGGGCTGGAAAAAAAAATCCAGTCTGAACTTTTATTTAGTTGCCAATTGTGCTGTGGAATGAAAGTAAGCATTTTCTTTTAAAAGCTGATTCAAATTCAGTACTTAATCATGCCATAGCAGAGCAAAAGCAGCAACAAATTATGTTACAATTACATTAGAAATTCTTCTACAAGATTTTGTTTTCAGTCACGTCTAATCTTTCAATAGCTGCTCTTTCTAGGACTGATATTTTCCTAACAGCCTTTGTGCCTGCAACTAGCTGCTCTGATCAGAAACATTTGGAATGTAAGGAAAATATGTATGTGCATGTGTGTGCAGAGAACAGACAAGGAGGAAAGCAGTCACATTTAATTATAAAAAAAGTTCTAGAAGCCATAAAATATTTCCTTCATTCTTCAATTGGTTTTTTTTTCCCTTATTCTAGGAGATTATTTACTCCTGTACTAACCAATTTGTTTTCTCTGCTGCAGATCACTGCAATATACTATTACAAAGTAATGGTTTTAAAATTTAAAATGCTGTGAACTCCACTTCAAATAACAGACCCAAAACCCAGGCCTCAAGTGCCTACATTAAAGCAGACTCACCACTAACTGGATGGATGACTAAGCCATCCAGAAAAAGGTAAAAGAGCAGGCAGGCCACAGGACACACAAATTGAGAGCCCAGGTTTTAAAATTCCTCTTTGTCTGCAGTGCTCTCCCACTTACACAGAAAAACTCAGATGACTTGAAGATATCAAATAACATCTGTTTTCTAAACAACACACTAATGCCTACAAAATTTATAACACCCACTTTTGAAACAATACAGAAGACAGGTCAGCCTGCAAATCCAAAAACTTTAAAGGAATTTTAATTAGCAATTTCAAAAAGATGCCTATAATCCAGGCAGCATATCACTGCCATGAGATGAAATAAAAAATACGTGTGCAAAGCTATCCATGGTATTATAAGGATATCCAACAGAATTCTGAAAGCCTTTGGGTTAAAGCTATTAAACTTGTAGAGCTTCAAAGTGGAAAGGTACAGCCCTTCACAGGCCAGCAACAGGTCAGTGCCTGTTGGAGTGATGCCTCATCGTTCCTCTGGTAAATGACTCCTGGTTTGGCTGCCACGGCTCCTTCATTCCCATCTACCTCTGCTCTTTGCCGCTAACACAACACAGCAACGTCTTTGCTCACCAAAATCAAAATGCAAATCCCTACCATGTCCTCCTGACTCTCTGGCCAAGCTTATGTAAATATGTTTTCCTAGTACACAGCATTCTACAGATTGGAGTACCATAGCAAAGGACAAATTGACGTTCCCTGCTTTTCTGCACAGCATCCCTGGGTTTATAGAGATACAGTGATGCTTTCCCAGCAGTCACTCCAAAAGCAGCTAATGATCAATGCTGGTAACTTCTCTTCATCTCTAAGAAGGGAACGGACCCAAACCACCCTAGGATGAGAACACAGGTAGATTTCAAAGCTGGCTACATAGGATTAATAATCATAGAATAACAGAATATGCTGAGTTTGAAGGGACCCATCAGGATCATTGAGCCCAGTTCCTGGCCCTGCACAGTACATCCCAAGAATCCCACCACGTGCATAAGGGCATTGTGCAAATGTTTCTGGAGCTCTGTCAGGTTAACCACTTCCCTGGGGAGCCTGTTAAGTACACACCCACCCTGCGGGTAAAAAACCCCTTCCTGATATTCAACCTAAACCTCCCCTAACTCAGCTTAATTCCATTTCCTCAAGTCACTGGTCACAAGAATGAAGAGATCCTGCCCTGTCTTTGGCAGCACCCACTGCTCAGGGACTCCCAGAATGAGCGCTGCACATTTCATCAATAGTTACATGAGACTGCTTCTACTTGAAACCTTAAGTAACGCAAGCACCACATTGTGAGAGCAAAGGGTTGCTACAGTCATGACAAAATGAACAGCTGCCACACAATTTGATGAAAGTGCCAGTTTCCATGCCAATACCACAATCCTTTCAATGAGGCATTTGGCCAACATATTAAAATCCTTAGACCATCGGGAAAACAACAAAGTAATTCCACAGTGACAGCCGCAGTGTGTTATGGCATCTATTGTTATTAAAAATACAGTAGATGTAGAATTACAGGTTATAGAAAGAGATGAGTATTTCTTTTTAGTTTTGAAAATTGAAAAGCAAAGAAGAAAAATGTTTTTGTAGTAATATGACAGGCGACATAAACAGTAAGAAATTTGACAGCTGCATATGCCAAACTCGTACATTTGCTAAGAACAAGGCTGTACGAGACCTCTAAGGCAGAAGTTCACAGATGCAGCGTTGAAGTCAGTTTTGAAGGGCGATGGTGGGTGGAAAACCATAACTAGCAGGCAGCAGGGCTTTGCAGTTGTTTTGCAGGCAGCTCAGAACGGTGAAGTAAATAAACAAATAAGTGAAACCGAGCCAGCAGCAATTTGTGACGTGCAGTGTGACTGGCTGTCATTCAGAGCTGGCTCATCTGCTCTTTGAGTGCATGGATTTGACTTGAAACTGTTCCATGCACACACACACAGAAAGTTTCCATTAAATCCATGGAGACTAAATAGAGCCCCTAATGAGGCTTAGAACTTGACTTTTCACCTCTCTGAAAAGCATACCTGCAGTACATTTAAAGCTGACCACAAATCCACCTTCAGTTCCACAGTGCAGCACGCTGGACCCAACTACCAAAGTACAACAGTGGAACAGGATGGTCCCACAGGCACCAGCACTTGTCTGGCTCCATCATAAGCTGCACAGAAAAGCAGCACCACCAAAACATGTTTCATTCTGGGAGGAAGTCTGCATTTTTGGCAGCTGAGCTGACTAAAGGCCTGGCCAAACACAAGCTGATACAAAAGCGGAGATGGGGCTGCCCTCTGCGGCAGCAGCCAACCAGATGCATTGCGCAAACCCATTTTTAGATGCTCTTGCCTGGAGTATTGAGGACCTGAACTCAATAACCTGAATCCCTTCTGTTATGTGCTTCTAGGCTCCACTGTGAGCACAGAGCACAGAGCTGACCCGGCACAGGCTCAAAATGATTGTGGCTGAACAATCCATAGCAATCACGACTTGTTCACTAAAGAATTTACAATTGCAATCAGAACCTCTCTACAACCTCTGGGAAAAAATGATCAAGAAACGAAATAGGCTTTGTTATATCCACCAACAATAATGTAAAATAACATCAACTAGAAATAAAGACAAATACTAGGCAGGCTAACAAGAAATGGAGTTTTCATTTCTCACTGGGGCTATTTTTAGATGCATTCATATTTAAATATGAAGGTAATTTCCCAGTGCAGCTGTTAACAGCTCTTCCTGAGCTTCTCTTGGAGTCTGGGTGTTGCATCTGCGGGCATTTGCAAGGCAAACTTCTGGTTTCAGTGCATTATAACTACAAAAGCAGATGTTTCAAGCATCACCTTCAAAAATCATACTTTGCATCTCAGGGGGTACTGTGGTCAATTTATTTGTAAAAGGTTTGAGGTTTTATGTACAAAACTATGTTGCTATTGTAGCAAGTATCTTGCATGGTTTTTACCTGAAGACACACTGAGGTACATATCAGGTGAACAAAACCTATAAATGATCTGCTAGTTTGGGCTGCTGATGGTTTGAGAAATGCATGACTTTAAAGAATCATTGAACAGGTCAAGAACTACTCCAGTTTTAATGAGGGACTCTGTCTGCTTCTCTCATTCAAATGAAGATTTTATTTTTTTCTTTGTCATTAAGTGGTAATTAAATAGTTCTCACAATTCCACTGTATCTGAAAGCCTGCTTAGGTGGAGAGAGATACAGTAATGCTTTAATTAGGACTACAGACATACCATATTTGATTCAGACCATGGGTTCAGCTAGCCCTGTCAATACCATCACTACGTAGTTCTGCTTTCAGAGCAATGTGCAAAACTGAGTTTTGCACCTCTGAGTTTTTATCAAAATACCTGAAGATTAAAAATTATATTCTGGTTTTAAAACCCATCTAGAGCAGCAAGCAAAGAAATGAAAAGCCAAACCACTCAAGAGTGTATATCACTGATCTCTCTATCCCATGGCATCACTTAGACTGTAATGACTGTGCTACAGGCCTTGTGTTCAACCTGCTGTCTTGGCAGGGCTAGGCCTGCTTTCCACGTTTTTTACAGAAGGGAATGGAGACAAAACCTCTGGCATCAATGACACAAACCTTCAGTGAAGAGCAGTGGGGTTTAGCTGGAGAAGCAGGTGAAAGTAATGACAAAGCAGCTTTGAAAATCTTTTTCCCCACCAATGAATTGGATACAAAGGTACTACAGTGTAGACCATTCTTAGGGGAGACAAAAACATGCTCAGCTGTGTATGTGAAAGGCAGGAGTTTGGTTTTCTTATTTGTAAGGTGAGAGGAGAAACAAGGAACTCAAAGAAAGAGACAGACTCTCTTCTTCACTAACAAATCTGCTGTTGTCACCTTCTCAGGCAAGTCAACTATCTTACGTGCTGCACATCACACACAGCCACACCCAGGTCAGCCAAATGGCTTTGTTCCCCTGAGTCACAGAGCTGAAGGTCTCCATTGGGTTCCTACAGGTTACCTCTCTTTAGCATTCCCAACACTTCCCCCAAGGCCTTGGGATTGGCAGCAGCAATTAGTGTGTGTGCACCAAAGGCCAAAGAACAAAACCTTTGAGGAAGGAGATTAAAGATGGATTAAGGAAGGGAGGGGAAAAAAAAAAAAGAAAATGAGGAACACTGCTCCAGATACGAAGCTTAAAATTAATTTCAGATTCCGATTCCCATGAAAATTCAGCCTCTTACCACTTCAATGAACCTCATCCTCAGTAGCAGCAAGTCATACCCACTAAATAATCTAAATAATGCATGTCCATCACCTGCTCAAATTCCCAGGTCTCAGGCCTTCTCCTCACTTCCCTGCTTACCAGCAAGTTCTGGGCAGACACCTGGTAGGGGAGAGCTTCTCACTCCTCAGTGTCCCTAGTCATTCTAGGTGTTGGAACTGGGTGAAGACTGAAGAGGAATTGCTCTAGGAGTACCTGGGAAACTCTCCAACTTGACTGTGCTTCTGAGACTCAAAGGAAAGAGGATGCCTCTGCTGAGCATGCCAGTGCTTTAGGAATGAGATCTCCTTTGCATATGAGGGAAATTCTAAACATAATTTAATGGGTAAAAAGTAAAATCACCATTAATGATGTACGACTAGGAAAGGAAATGTGAAAGAACACACACATATGCCTTACAACTATTTTTTTTTCTGTTTAGCTTCAAGGATCTTTCCACAGCACATTCAGCCAGCAGATGCTGAAAACACGCCAGCGCCCACACCAATTCACGCAGATGGTGCTGGTGGGGTTGAGCCTTGTACAAAACTTACTTGTCTTCTCAACTAAGAAAAAGATTCTGCATGTGTGTCCTTTTCCTGAGTCAGAATTTCATCACTACATTTCTCATGGCCAGGGAAATTTAAAAATTCCTGTTACCTCACATTTAATGACCATATCAACCCATAACTTTCTGCCAACCCCATTAACTGCTGTTGTACAAAGCCATTCCTGAAACAGCCTCTCTTGCTGAACAGAGGAAGACAGAATAATAACCCCTGCTCACGACTAAATAAATCTGTTCAGACAATGTAAACTTAGTCCTTCCTGAGAATAAACACTTCTGAGTTATTCATATATTCAACACTGGCACAGCCTTTCGTAATTTCAAACCCAGGTATTACACAAGCAAATCAGCAAATGCACAGACTCCGGCTCATTGCTAGATGTTAACGCAGACTAGACACAAACAACTAGGGTGGTGCATTTGGCCAAAATAAATGTGCTAATGCTTCCATTTGCCTGCAAAGCAGGGGGTGTACATTTTTGCAGAGATTACAGATCACCACCTAATGCCTTCAGCAGCACTGTATCCCCATACACTTGCTTTGAGTTTACCAGGAATGCTAAATATTCAAACTGGGGAACTCATACATTATACAAGTGCAGAAAACTTAGCCACTGTAATTTTACCAGATTAGACCTAAGCGAGACTGCTCAACTAATAGGAGGAGGAAAGAAAATAGGAAACTCTCTAACATGTAGAAGGGGCCAAAGGAGGACAATAAGAGAGAGAAAAGAGTTCAACAGAAGCAGCTTCTCTCGGCATAAGATCAAGACACAAAAAAATGCACAATGCAAAAAAAGCTGGAATGTGAATGCTCCCATGTGGGTTGATGTGTGGAGAAACAACTGTTGGGCACTGCAGGAGGAGGAGGAGGAGAGGAGGTGGGTAAGAGGCAGGGCATATGCAAAAAGCCTGGCAGAGGAAGGCTGAGAGGAAAGACAAAGGCGGAAAATCCTCTGGGGCTATCAGGAAGTAAAAACAAAGAGAAAGGACCAGAAGAACTATTTTCATGGCCTGCAAATAGACTTGAGAGAAAGCATGGAACTTTTCAAGCTTTCAGAACAAACTTATGAAGAACTGTGATTTATAAAAACTGCTTATGAACATAAAACAAGAAACATGAATTTTGCCCAAAACTGATTGTCTGACCAGTATCTAAACAGGCACCAGCAGGAGCAGCAATGAGTTCCAACATTAACAGGCAAAACAGGAACATGGACAGAAAGGAGTCATCCACCCCAAGCCCCTTCTTAGCAAGCCCCAAATCACCCTTGCCTTGCATATCTCCCTGTCCTCAAAGGCTGGCTCTGGGCAACTCTTGCATAAGCAGCAACAAAGCTCCAAGAAATGGTCCAAGACCAAAACTGCACCAGATTTTTTTTCCTGCCATTTCAGAAGGTTTCAGGTTGGGTTTTTTTCATGTTTTTTTTTTTTTAATGTATTTCTGTACTACTGGAACCCTTTTTATAGAGGCAGGTGTAAAAATGCATTTACCACTTTGTTCAGCTCAGTATAGGCCTCATCCATAAAAATGTGAATTTGCAAATGCAGAACTGCCCTGAGGGCAGAACAGCAGGTTTTTTCCTTCACAGGATTCTTCCTCACACACACTAGACATTACTAACAATCTCAGCTAAGGTTTTCAAGGTTGTTTTGGAGGAACACTATTTTTCCTGCCTTTAACACACTTTCAAAGCCACATCAAGCAAAAGGAAAGTCTCTTGTGTTCTGACAGCATTGCTTACTTTGTCAAGTAAGCGAGGAAAAACTCCATGTTCTTCATAGCAGCAAAGGAGTTAGCACTGTTTCTCCTAAAAATGTTGTCATGGTGGCTTCATGGTTTGACATCTAACAAACAGAGGAAATTGCTTTTTAAATACAAATATTCACTTTAAGCATTTGGAGCAAACTTTCCTGGAATGGACTTTATGGAGTCAGCTTTCTTTACCCACTGCAGTATGTCCTGTAAATAATAAAAAATAAATACCTTACTCAAAGGCTTTGCAATTTCAAGTACCCTATTAAGTTACTTAATTTTGCTATCCATAGCACATGATCTCACAAGCAAAGCTGTTTATTTGCCTTAGGGAAAATACAGATGTGATTGCATCACGAGTGTTTAGGAGTTGACAGGGCTTTTCCCTGGGGCTGTTTAGGAGAGCTGGAAAGAAGAATGGGGAGAAAGCCTGGAGAGAAGAGGGAGGAATGGCAGAAAATACAGGTACAGTGGTCTAACCTCCTGGCCTTTACAGAAAGACAAAATAACCACAATAACAACTATTGCCTCTCACATTCCTTTGGCAGGGGAAAAGAAAGAAGCACACTTGAGCCCACCTCCTTTTAAATGAGTATTTAGTTTTAGACTCTTCATACCTCTCTAGCTCTGCTGTGGACTGTCTTGCATGATTACACTCCCATTTTTGACACATTTGATACAGAGCTGCTGCACCAACTTTGACAATGTACTCTATGTACATACACAGTGCTGAAAGCTGAATTTGACAGACATTTGTACTTGGAAGGAATATATCCAAAACTGGATTCTAATTCTGAAATGGTTCTGATCATTTAAAGACTGAAGTCTAATACAAAATGCAATATGCATTTGCTGAGAAACACTACTTAGTGAATATCAGGAAACCTTTCAGAACATGCATCATACTGAAGTTCATATATCACTGTCCTCTTTCCTTACATGTCTCCACAAATCAGCCTATGCCTAACTTGGATTTGGGACAGCTTGCTTTGGAAAATCAATATAACCTCATAAAAGCCTGAAGCTAAAACCCACTAACATTCATTTCAGCTTATTCCATTGAATATCAAACTATTACTCTCAGCTTTATCTGACAGAAACCTGTCCTTGAGATGCTCAACAAAGCAAGGGTTCAGTTTTGATTCTTGGAGACAGCCAGCCCTCTCCTTCACTGGGGATGAGTGATCTCAGATTCAATTTCACTTCCCAGTCAAGGTGTTTGGTTTCTCAATATTTCATAAACGTCCTGCCTGGAAATGCATATGACTGGAACCTGATCTACAGCAGGACAAAGTATATCCAGAAATCCTGTCAAGTCACAGGGAGAGTCATTCAGGTCAACCCTTGGCTGAGGGAGTTCCCAGAACTTCAATTCTTATCACACCATCAGGATGCTTAGGAGAAAAAAAAAAAAAACAGGCATCATCATTTCCACATTAACCTAATAGCACCTTACAAGAGCATGTTATAAAGCTGCATAAAACTCTGTGAAACACATTATGTAGTGTGAGTACTCTGAATTTCCCACCCGACATCTTTTAAACCCTCGCAGCCCATGAAGCATTAACAAGATCACTGTGTCTTCCAAAAGGTAATTTCCCTGTAGGTCTGACAAGAACTTTAATCTCAGTGTCATGAGCATTAATTAATTCTATAAACAAAATACAGGTAAAACATTATTTTAACTTAAAAATTCAATTAAAATATCTCATTATATTAGTAGGCTTTGGCATGCCTAGGAATATACACACATGCCTGTGTGTTAAATATTCATATTTTTATTCCCAACATATGAGTAGCTCCATCCTTATTAACAGAACTTCTCCATTCTCTTGGAACTGAAGACACCTTGAATTCCTACATTTTAAGAAAAAGATGGAGAACGTGGTCAAGATCTCCACGTACAAGAGATTTTTTGTGGAGAGTATTTTAAAGGCTACCCACCTTCTCAAGAATTATATTTATGGAGTTTATATAAAATAATACAGTCAAAAATCTGTTTGCAATAGCACATTAAAGACCTTTCAGTACTCCAGAGCATCTGTGACCTGGTAAAATGTAATTATTTCTCACATGCTCTTTGGAATTCTCTAGGAATATGTACTGTAATTTCTAACCAGTGCCACAAGCACTGGGCCAGCCTTGGAATTAAGTTGAGAGATAGCTGGATGAGTACCATATACATCTTTTATAAGCATCCCACAGATCTGTGTGAAGGCTTAGCAACATGGCACAGCAACATAACCCTGGAATCTGTTACGTAATACAGCTTGAGAAACACCAAATACACAACGTTTTTGAAAAATACTACTATAATCTTAAAGGAATCTCAGTTTAAAAAAAAAAAAAAAAAAACAGGATAGGTGCAGCATTTCCCAAGTCTTAGCATTCCCACAGCCCACTATTCTGTCCCACATGATGGGACAGGGGCATGCTGTAGTACCAGATGTATCATATGTTCATGTAATACATGTACATATGTATCCATGTGCCTGTAGTGTGCTAGATGTGCATTAAGATGTATATGCAGTACAGTTGGTTATTCTGAGCTGGTCAGGGCACAGCTCACTGCCAGGACTATCAATACAGACAATTGCACCTTAACCTGAAGTCAATTTATTATGAGTTTTTGCTCTCCTCAGGGAAAGATTAGAATTGAAGTGGCAGCAAAAAAAACCCTTTTCCTTCCTTATAAAAGGTAAAATCAATCCAGATTTTTTTTAAATTAGTCGAATAAATACAGCATGTATATAACATTTCATTTATCTAAGTATCAAGTCAATCAAGCAGCATTCAAAAATTTATTAAAATCCTCCTGAGAAGGATGAGTTTGACACTTTTAAGTTTGTCTGGTTTTGTTTTTGACAAAAGAGGTCAACAGCAATTAAAGCTTTCAAACTTTACACAGAAGGTGCACCTATGTGGCAGTTTTTATAGGATTTACAGAAGTTGAGCTCTCTTTGAAATCAATGGAGCTTGGTCTTGTAGTCTTCTGATACCAGCAAAAAGTGCAACTGGAGGATAACTGGGATGAGCAGAGCCAGTTTTCAGGAGTTTGCCTTCCCCCAGACACTGGCTGTGTGCTGGAGAACAGGCTGGTCAAAGCCCTGCCTGAGGTGGCCAAGATCACTTGTGCATGGCCGATGAAGAGAACGGGATGCTCGTGCATGCAGCAGCTCTCTGCCGCGAGAGACACCCCGTTTGATGGGAAATTTTTAAAACAACAAGACAATAGAAACATCAACTTCATCTGCCAAACCTAATGCTACGGGTAAAGGAAACTGGGTTTGATGAAAAAACGCCTGGGGAAGATGTTTTCTACTTTGCCCTTTAATGACCATAAATTTCTGGTTCGGTTTGAAGGGCAGAAACTTTAGGACAAATCCCCAAGGACAGCAGCCTGGCCAGTTCCCCCTCAATCCCACCAGGCACGATAAGGGATGTCCCGGTGAGTTTGTACCCATTTGATGATTCCAAAGGAGTCTCCTCAGGAAAACCCTCACATCCTCCAAAGCTGCCCTAGCCTGCAATGCTTTACACGAAGCGCCACAGCCGGGGAAATGCCAGGGGAGTGAGCGACGGCACTCACAGCCATGTGGCGACTGGGACTGAGGAAATTTATTCATTTATTTGTGTTTTAAACACAAATAAATTTAAATTTAACTTAAACACAAATAAATTTAAACGCAAATAAATTCAAATTTAATTTTTTAAAATTTTAATTGTGTTTCCTGAAACTCGCGGCCTGTCCTGCTCCTCGGACCCAAAACCAGGGAACCGGGATCAGCTGCCCAGCCCCAAAGTCGGGCACCGGGAGATGACCTGGGGGATGAACTGGGGGATGAAGGGGAGCCACCCCGCTCCCGGCAGGGCCACCAGCGGCACCACCGCTTCTCTGCCACGTCAGAACCAGGCTGAAGAAATAGTTTTAAACCTCTGCCCCCCGTGCAAGGCTGAGGCGCCACGTCCGCCCCCGACACCCCCCGCGCGGCCGGCGGGGCCGTGGCGCCGCCTGCTGCTCCCCCTAGCGGCCGCCCCGCGCCGCGCCCCGCCCCGGCCCCGCCCCCCGTGACGTCCGGCCCCGCCCCCGCGGCTCCGCCGCTGCCGCCGCGACTTGAGGGGCGCGCGCCGAGCTCCGTCCGCGGCCGCCCCGCCACAGCGCAGCGCCCGCTCCGCACCGCGCTCCGCGCTCCGCTCCCGGCCCCGCCGGCACCGCCGCCGGCACCGCCCCTCCCCGCGCCGCTCCGCAGGTAAGCGCGGCATAAACCGCTTCTTCTCCTCCGCGGGACTTGCGCGGCTCGGGGGGATGTGGAGAAAGAGGAGGATGTGGAGGGAAGTTTGGGCGCGCTCCCTACACCGCCAGCCGCTTCCCGGCGCCGGAGTGCGGGCACGGCGCTGCGGCGGGGAGAGCGCGCCCGCCCTCCCTCCCTCCCGGCGGGGTGCGCAGGAGCGCAGAGGGCTTAGCCCGCACATCTGGAGCGGACCCGGGGGTTGCCCAGGCTGGGCGTGCGGTGCCTGCGCTGCCCCGGCCCCCGGAGAAGGAGGCAGCGCAAAGCCGCCCTGCCTGCGCGGGGGCGGAGAGCAGCGCGGGGGGACCCGCAGAGCAGCGCCCGCGCCCCGCGGCGCTGGGACCCCGGCCGCGCGTTTGAACGCGGATGGTGGGGGATGCTCCTGCGCGCACCCCGCATCGCTCCCACGGGTGGGAAACTTCCCCCTCCCTCCATCCCCTTCTTGCTGCATCTATTTAAAAGGAAAAAAAAAAAAATTTAGAGGCGATGCGTTCGCGCCCTGCGCAGCGCTGTCCCCCGCACCACAAAGTCTGCGGGCGAGAAGATGGGCAACAAAATGGTTGCACAGAAAGAATGCAACAGGCCCAAATTCCCGCCCCGACGCCCCACTTTCTTTGGGAAGAAGAGCTGGCTCATAATCCTCCTGCCGTTCCATAGGTCCTCGCCTAGTTCTAATCAACTTTTCAGCTGTTTTCAGTGTATTAAGTGATTGTGTGCCCTCGTACAGGCACAGCTAATTAATTCATAAATGGCTTGCAAATAAATAATTCACTACGTACTTTGTTGCACACCTCATCTCTACGTGATTCTGACCTCAAAAATCGTTTCACGACTGTTGGATGTGCCAAAATCTTTTGGTTTTAGCTCTTTTCCTCAAATGCAATTAGGAGCTGCAACTTAGTTGATCAGGCAGAGCCCCAGTATTCCTGCATTTCCCAGCATAGTGGTCCTGCTTCCAGCATCTGCCATAGCTCACAGCAAGCAGGCACAGCTTTCTGGTTTTGGGGTTGGTTGGCTGGTTCTTTTTTTGGATTCCTGCTTAGTTTCCAAGCTCATCCCCTTGGTGAATAAAAGCTCAGCTCTTGCACAGACAGCTGCCTTTCTGGCTCAGTCCTGCTCTTTGAGGTCGCCTCAATTTTAATCTCTCAGACCGCAAAGGGGTTTGAGCTCAACCCTGGCACATCCAGGCAAAGTTGCAAGGAGTGTTGCAAACGCGAGGACGAGTGTGTGTAATTAACTAATTCATGGAATGCTGTTACCGACGGGTTATTAATTCGGGCTGAAGGCAAGTCGCTTCCCTTCTGCAAGGGATCAGTTCTGGTCAGTTAACAGAGTACAGTGGAGTATTTTCTACACCAGATTCACACCAAAATGCAGAATTACTTTACAGTTCAATCTTATTCCTGCACATTAGCTGAATGCATTTTGTCTTTGCCTCTTTGAAACAAGAACATTCACATTTTGTATTTCCATGTACATCTTTTATACAAAGAGGCTGAAAATGTTCAGACTTTTAAAAGCAGTTCATTATCCTGACCCCAATTTCCTTGTCTAAAATATACTGCCCAAAAAGATAGAAGCATCAGTTATGCTCACGATATGTTGCCTGGGGATATGGCATCTTAATGAACATTTCTTTGAATTAGACTGAAAAATGCATTTGTCAATTCAAGTGTGTAAAGAAAATAATTATTTGCTATAAAACAGAAAGATCAGTCTGTGTTTTCCTTGTCGATATGTGCCACGCATTAGGTCATACTCAAGAGCTTTCAGTGCCCTTCCCTCCCTCAGAAGAAAACCCACCTTCAAGTTTCCTTTAATTTATTCCAAACCCATACAATGCAGCCCTGTTTAAGATAGGGTTTCAGATATTTCATAAACAAAAGGTATACCTGGGTTTACAGAAAGCCAATTATCTTGAAATACACTGGGTTTATTCTAATCCTACTTCATGCTGCTATCAAGCTTTTTTATTTTTCCATCCGCATTTAATCACTTCTAAAAGCTGTATTTTTCCTGTCTTCTGTGTTCCTCCTGTATACCAGAAACAGTGACAGCCCTTGGAATATATTTAAAATGCTAATTCTCTTCTTTTTTTTTTTTTTTTTTTTTTTGTACACTTATACCATTTTAACTGGAGAACAACCAGATAAATACTGCAAGTAATCAGCATGGGAAATTCTTTAAACTCTCTAGAAGAGTGATTTATTTTATTTTTTTATAACTCGCTCCTTTGCAAGCTGCCTCTGTTTTTCTCAACGGGAGACTTTGTTGTAATTAAAGCAGAGAAGACTGGACAGCAGCAAAAAACATCTGACTTATGGCTCTTAAAAGCACAGGTTTTGTAGCATGTACCACCCCCCAGTGGGCAAAAAACTCTGTAGTAAACTCACAGCGAGCTTTGATCTCCAGAAATAAAGTGGATACATTTTACAGGAAGAACGAAATAAAGATGAGTTTCTGGGTTGGGGTTTTTGGTGTTTGTTTTGGTTTGGGTTTTTTCCTCTGTCACCAGTAGCTAAAAGTTGTCTGATATTGTGTAAGGCAATGGTGACTAATGAAAGCAATTGCTGGAGTTTGCAAACTTTGCAGTTGCAGTTATTTGAAGTGGCTTCAGTTGGGAGATGGCCATCTTTGTCTCCTTGGAGCAGGAAGCATGGATGCTAATGGCTAGTTAGCTCTTAAGTTTTTTCCTTAATCACTTCAAAGCACAGGAGTGCATGGAAGAATTAATATGTGATTACTTACATTTCTTTTTAAAAGCAGCCAAATACCACTCCAGGCAGGAATCTTGAAAAGTGTTCAGTACATATCTTATGGCATCACTAACTTTTTCTGCCTTTCATGAGCTGTAAGAAGTCAAACATTCTTACAGCTTCATGTTTTTTCTAATTTTTTGAGGAGCAAACTTAGTAATCAGGAGATGAGCAAAGAACTGCTTTAAAAAGGAAAGAAACAAAACAACTGAAACTTTATCTAGTGTTCAAGTAATGTTTTTACATGTCAGGAGTTTTGTGCCAGAAACTCCCTATCAGGTATAATTCCACCTAAACTTGTCAAGAGGGGAAAACCAGATTTTTTTTCCCCTTGAAACAATGGCAGCATTTATTCTGTATTCTTTTATTTAATGCCCAGACAAGTTACCTCAGCAGCAGCTCTCAAAAAGAAAACCTAGAAGCCATAATTGGCTAAACTCAAAGAGCACTAAAACACAAACCAAAAATCCTTTGCAAAAGATCTCCCCCTCAAAGTGTTTTCTTAACGTGCAGCAGAGTAGTCAAAACAAGAGAGTGAGAAGGAATAGAGTAATAGTCTGGGTCTTTTCAACCCAGCATCTTCAAAACTAGGAAACATTTTAGAAGTAAACTTCAGAAGAGAGGCACTCATAGTTCATTTCCATCCTCTACAGCAAATACAGGTTTGGCTGATCTTGGGTGTGGAGTCAAGCTTTTACTCAGAATTCATTTCTAAATCAGATTTACTTGCATTTGAGGGAAGATCACATAAAAATTTGCATTTTTTAGGACACTTGAGTTAGACTTAATAAGACACCAGCAGTATTATTCCTACTGCACGAGAAGTGGGAGCAAGTTTTCTGCAAGTGAATGAAATCTCCAACAAAAAACACCAACAAATTTCACTAACAGGCAGTGAGTGCTGCAGTCTGACTGAAAGGCTCACTCTCACTTTAACAAACTCCTTTGCATTTTTTACCCCTTGCAAAGACAGCTAGAGGACCTTCTGCTTGCCTAGCACCAAACAAAAGGCTGGGGCACCTTCCTGAAATATGATGATCGTGGAAATTGCAGCTCCTAGACAGGGTGCTTAGAAAGCATTTTGCTGTCACTATCAACTAACCCTGAGTAATACACTTAAAGAAAACAAAGTGTGGACATTGTTTTAAGTCTAGATTACCACTGTGGAACTTCTTAAAAAAAAAAAAAAAAAAAAAGTTGGTGAAGCTGTTTAAGCTGCAGTATGACCTTTGTAAGCACAACTGACTTGATAAGCAGTAGATGGACTTCACAAGTATTTTAAAAAATAAGCACATTTTGTGTTTCTGGTATGCTTCAGATGCTAAACAAATACAGAGCTACTTCTGGAATAGAAGCACACTGGTTAAGCAAATTGGCTTATCAAGTATGTACATTCTAATGGTGGCTTTGAATAATCGTTTTGTCTTTTACAACCTAAAAATACCTAGTAGTTTCCCTTTCCTCTGTTACTTTGATGGTAAGAAAGAAGCCACTGAGCTACCAGAGTTACTGCTGGAGAACACAGAGGTAGATTAGAAATTCAAATAAGCATTGTGTGACCTCAAGTGAGGCAGGTCTTGATTTTATTCACATTTTATATTAGCTTAAATTTTTGACACTTTTTAGAAAAAATCCCAACTTTTCAAATGTACTAAAACTATTTATTTTGTTAAGCCATTGCCTGCCTACAGTACAGTGAGTGCAGCTGGACTCCATACTTCAGGGTAAATACAATGTTCTTCTTATGTACTTTTTTTGGTTTTTTTTAATAGCTCAACTTATGTTGAACATTTTAAAATGAGATGATAAAACCTTTGCTGTACCGCAGCAATAAGTCCACATGCAAGGTCCACACATTGCTGATATCTCTAATAATTCACTAGCTTACACAGTCCCAGGAAAACTAATTTAACCATGTGGTTCAGGAAGTTGAGGAAAAGATTCAATTTGGAATAAAGAGCAAAAAGGCTGCTGTTCAACTATTCCAGTGTTACTTCTGTTACCAAAAAACAAGGACTGATTTTTTTTGCATTTAAAAATTATTAGCACAGTTTCTAAAATCTGGTCTGCTCAAAAATAATGGCTTCTTTCAAAACCACGTGTCCATGAAGCCTCCCAGTCTGATGCTGCAGAAACCTGGGCACAGTGTCTGTACCAGTGGGGGTCACTTTTCTTTTCATCCTGCCGGATCAGCTATAATGACTTGGTGTCAGGGAATATTTAGAGACAGCTCAAGAAGGGGAAAGTTGGAGCATGGCAGCACGATTCCCTCCTTCTCTGTAGACAGATCACTGGAGCCTTTGATATGCAAAAACATTGTTTTCAGCTATAGCTTGAGATATAAAAGGGAAGTGCAAGATATCAAACAATCAAGACCTGAAGAAAACTATTCTAAGTTTAGAAAAGGGAGTGGGGGGTATAGTCTTAATCCACATTTTTGAAACAGTGTCGTCTTCTCCAAAGAGACCTTTTCTTTTTCTTGCTCTTGTTTTCATGTAATTTTGAGAGAAGGGATAAAAAAAATTCCAGGAACTTAATGAGCTTTAGTGCTTTCATTTTAATCCTACACATTACTGCTATTATAATAGTGGCAATAAATGAAGAGATGACTATCAAATGAAGCACAGAGGAAACAGTTTATGTGCTAGAAAGGTAAAATAAATGAACTTGCTGTGTGCATGTATCTATGTAATGTATGCATACTAGAGCCAACGTTTTGCTTAATACTAACAAGTTTTTTACAGCTCAGAGTTCTAAAGAAAATTTATGATTTTAAGTACTTAAAAGTTATTGTAGCCTTCAAAGGCCTATTAAAGGAATTTATATTCCTATTTCACCATACCCTTCCAGAAAATGCCTTCTTCTATCACGACTTCACATTAGTTCCTAAGAGACACCATTTTTTTCTACAGCTGTTAAGTTGCTCTTTATTTCAAAGTTTTAGGAATAGGGTCTGGGCTTCTTTCCCCAAACACTTGAGTAATACAGAGCAAGAAAACTAGACACTGGAAGAATACAGAGCTTTTTTGTTCCATTTCATAATGATTATATAATTTACCCAAATTACATAAGTTACCACTAAACATGCATTCCCTTCTATTTAAAATGTGGCCACACAGATTGTGTTTTTACCTTTAACAAAGCATACATAAAAATACTTATTTATGCCACCGTGGGGGTCTCTCATTTTGAATTCTTTTTTTTGTCATTGGGCAACTGCTGAAAACAAGATTCTGAAAACAAAGCTCAGAGGAGCACAAAACCAGCAGCAGGAGAGAAGTGTCTTTTCCACTCCCTCACTGGGTAACCACACCATCTCTCAAATGGGGGGCTTTGGGGTTTTTTAATGGTTAACATTTTTCTATGAGAAAGAGCAGCAGAATTTGTATATAAATATATCACTGCATATTCTGTGTTGCTGCAAGGAGTATGACTGGCCTGTTTCATAACAGACCTGCTACAAATTGCAAAAGACAATTATAAAACACAGAGTGTTTGTGTTTAGGTCAAGTATTTTACAGGGGAGCAGAAGATGCTCTAGTTTTGCTCCCAGGAAGGCAACTCAGCAAGCATTACTCAGCACACTGTTCCTGCCAAGTACTTTGGTTCCAAGGATTGTGCTTGGTCCCTTGGACAAATGATGTCACAAAAGGGAAAAAAGCAAGTACACATTAAGGATTTGTTTCATTCCAGATTTAACCACTTTTATTTCAGACATGCTACCTACAGACTTGCTGGGGACTTGGCATCTCACTGGATATTTTATGCAGTAGTGATATGAAGTTAAAATGCTGTTTAAAAAAATAATTAGTCTTCTGTAAGAAATACCAAGGAAAGAAATAATATTTTTCTTCATTTTAGAAAATTTACAGACTAAACCCACCTATGTATTGCCAAAAATCAGACACCTGGCTAGTCCCTAGCTCAGAACCAACATGCTGCAAGTGGGAAATATATTCATACAATGCTTTCCCTTTCACACAGTAGCTAGTGAAGAGCAATTAGCTCCTTTTACACTTAAAACCAAAGAGATCATCTATTTACCAGGAACACAAAAGCAACCATTTTGTTCTCCTCTAAGGAGGTAACACTAACATTTGACATCAGGTGAAAAACTTAATTTACAAATATTGTATCACTCTCTGCCTTTGTTTTTCTGTTGAAATAAGGGAAAATACAGTTCCAGCAAAACTGCAGTAACATTAAACTACACAGCAAAACATTTTTTCAAAGACCTCTGTAGATTTTGCTGAAATACCAATGCCTTGGGGAAACAAGGCGTGCTACTCATGTTCAGGGGATGCAACCCTTAAAATTAGTATGCACCAGTTGTTATTAATTCCAATTTTTTTTGTTTTTACTTTTGCAGGACATTAGGAGTTCGAGGAAAGCTTTCAAAGGGGAGTTTTCTGGGAAGGAAATCATATTTTTGTGGGGGTTTTTTATAATGAAGAAAACCATCTGAATTGCCTGATGTTTCTGTGGTAAAGTAACTTGCATTCTTGCAGCACAGGAGGAATTCTTTCCTGCGTTACAAATTTGGAAGAAGCGTTAAAAAGTGAGAGTTGGAAAATGTTTCTCTGAAAGAGGTGTGGATGTATCAGGATGTAGCTACTGTACAAAGGTCATACTTGGATAATTCTGGAGAGGAAAAAGCATCCCTTTCCTGACCTCCTGAAGAGGCTGCAGTCCTTCGAGCCTCAGCATAATGAATGGTTTCTATCACGCGGCACTGCAGTTCCCTCCTCTGACTACTACGCTGCACAGAAGAGTTTGTCAGAGTTACAAAGAAAAGTAATTCCTGCTAAAGGCATTAAAGGCAAACAAAAGAGGCTCTTCATTCACAGACTTTACATGAGGACTAAAATAGAAGGAAGCTGAAGCTTTTCTACACTGGGGCCTGGTGTGCTTATGTACCATGATAAATCTTGGTTGGAATGCTCATTGAGTATCGTGCCAGGAGCCAGGAAACACACACCACCACCACCAAGGAGCATCTGAGTAAACACCATCAAGAGGAAACTGCTTCATGGAGTAAACCATAAGAGTGACTGGGCTGAAAGACATCCCTTTACTGGATAACCTCAAGCACAAAATATACTCATACCTTTAAATACGGTAGGATCAATATAAATTTATTTTCCTTTTCATGCCTCTGAGAATAAAGTTCAATTAATATATGAACCCATAAGAGAAAAGGTCATGACACTGCTTAATGCATAGGTCATCTTGCAGGAGTTCTCACAACCCTAATTACAATGGTAATTGAATTATGTTGTCTTAAAAGCTATAAAAATGCTAATTACCTGAGCTCAGTGTACAAACACACTACCAATGCAAAGTACAATCTCAGTCTCAAGAGTTAACTTCTACTGTGCTAATAATAAGATGGGAAAATGTGGTTAAACCTGCCAAATAGACTCTGAGGAGTGTGCTACTTAGTAAGATGACTTTTGAGAATGACAAATATTTAAACATGAAATTAAGCATGTAATGAAATATTTCATCCAGTGAACTAGAAAGCCATAGATCTACCAGCTACCTGCCAGTTGCAACATTCACCTTTCTGAAGCTTGAAAACCAAGCAAAATAGTCCACAGTGTTTGTAAGTTACACACTGTGAAGTTGAGCACTGGGGAAAACTTGGGAAAATGTCTTCACTCTTTTGTCTGCATTTTATGCTTTGCTTTTAGGGCTTTTTTTTTGAACTTCTGAAATAGCTACCACTAGACTTGTGGGTTTGGTAAGGGTTTTATAGTTCACTTAAGGGCTCCTGAGGAAGTTAGCTGGCTTAGGAATTACTTCTTATCTTTCAGATATAGAATGATTTACTTGAACTCTGGTGTGACTTCTGTTCTTATCTGGTATCTGTGTCGGTACACATGAAATGGGAAGGAATCCTTAGAGTCTTGTTGCTTAAGCACAATAATTCACAGATCAGGCATACTTGATTATATTATTTCCAATCACTATGCAGAATAACCTATTTAGTTAATTGAATTAGTACAAGTTGTAGAATTATTGATGTAAGGAAAAGAGAGTAAAATGCACCTACGCACTTGAATTTTGGTTTAATGTGTGTTTCAGATGTTTTCTGTAATGTTGAAGCTGATTTTTTATTGCGGTTTCTTCACTGATGATCTGGATAATTTTGTTTGTTTGGTTTTTTTAGATTGTTGAAGATCAGAACTGTATAGAAATCTCATCATTCCTGACCATGATTAGTGTTACCTGGAGCATCTTCCTAGTTTGGACTAAAATAGGGCTGTTACTTGACATGGCACCTTATTCTGTTAGTGCCAAATCATGCCCTTCAGTGTGTCGCTGTGATGTGGGTTTCATATATTGTAATGATCGCGATTTGACGTCTATTCCTACAGGAATCCCAGAGGATGCAACCACCCTCTTCCTTCAGAACAATCAAATAAATAATGCTGGGATTCCTTCAGAACTGAAGAACTTACTTAGGGTGGAAAGAATATATTTGTACCGCAACAGCCTAGATGAATTCCCCACTAACCTCCCTAAGTACATTAAGGAACTGCATTTGCAGGAGAACAATATAAGGACCATTACTTATGATTCACTTTCAAAAATTCCTTATCTGGAAGAACTGCATTTGGATGATAATTCTGTTTCTGCCGTTAGCATCGAGGATGGAGCTTTCCGGGACAACATCTATCTCAGACTTCTTTTTCTCTCTCGAAATCACCTTAGCACCATTCCCTGGGGTTTGCCTAAAACCATAGAAGAGCTACGCTTGGATGATAATCGCATTTCCACAATTTCTGAGCTGTCCCTTCAAGACCTTACAAATCTAAAACGCCTTGTTTTAGATGGAAATCTTCTAAATAATCATGGATTAGGAGACAAAGTCTTCATTAATCTAGTCAATCTTACAGAATTGTCATTGGTCCGCAATTCACTCACAGCTGCACCGGTGAATTTGCCGGGAACAAACCTAAGAAAGCTTTATCTCCAAGAAAACCACATCAACCGTGTGCCACCCAATGCTTTCTCTTACTTACGGCAGTTGTACCGACTAGATATGTCCAATAACAATCTCAGCAATTTACCTCAGGGTGTCTTCGATGACCTGGACAACATCACTCAACTTTTTCTTCGCAACAACCCTTGGCACTGCGGGTGCAAAATGAAATGGGTACGTGACTGGTTACAGTCACTGCCTTTAAAAGTGAACGTACGTGGACTGATGTGTCAGGCACCAGAAAAAGTACGTGGGATGGCTATCAAAGACCTCAGCGCAGACCTGTTTGACTGTAAGGACGATAGCGTGATAAGCACCGTCCAAATCACTACTGCAGTACCAAACACATTATACCCAGCCCAGGGACACTGGCCCATTTCTGTGACCAAACAACCAGACATCAAGACTCCCAACCTCAATAAAAACTACAGAACCACGGCGAGCCCGGTACGCAAAATCATTACAATATTTGTGAAATCCGTAAGCACGGAGACTATCCACATCTCCTGGAAAGTTGCACTACCGATGACTGCTTTGAGACTGAGCTGGCTCAAGATGGGTCACAGCCCTGCCTTTGGATCTATAACTGAAACTATAGTTACAGGCGACAGGAACGACTATTTGCTCACGGCTCTCGAACCGGAGTCACCGTACCGTGTGCATGGTTCCCATGGAAACCAGCAACATCTATCTCTCCGACGAAACACCCGAATGCATCGAGACCGAGACGGCGCCTCTGAAGATGTACAACCCTACCACCACCCTCAACCGGGAGCAGGAGAAAGAACCTTACAAAAACTCCAGCTTGCCCTTGGCCGCCATCATCGGCGGCGTGGTGGCGCTGGTGGCCATAGGGCTGCTGGCCCTGGTCTGCTGGTACGTGCACAGAAACGGGTCCCTGTTCTCCCGGAACTGCACCTACAGCAAGGGACGCCGGAGAAAAGACGACTATGCCGAAGCGGGGACCAAGAAGGACAACTCCATCTTGGAAATCAGGGAGACTTCTTTCCAGATGATACCAATTACCGGTGACCAAGTGTCCAAGGAGGAATTTGTAATACACACCATTTTCCCACCTAATGGCATGAATCTGTACAAGAACAGCCACAGTGAAAGCAGTAGTAACAGGAGCTACAGAGACAGTGGTATTCCAGATTCAGATCATTCACACTCATGATACTGAGGGACGTGAAAGACTGGTTTGGGTTTTGTTGGGTTTTTTGGGTTTGTTTTGTTTTTTAAAGAAAACAAGAAAAGACTGACTTAACAGTTGCTGTTCTACTGCAAAACACTGGATTAAAAGACTGACAAAGCAATGTACTGTACATTTGCCATATAATTTATATTTAAGAACTTTTTATTAAAAGTTTCAAATTTCAGGCTACTGCTGCGATTAATGTAGTGGGGATACCTGACCACAATTCTATATTTTAGTATTTTTTAGTAATTTGTACTGTATTTTCCTTGCTAATATTGAAGTTACAGACCATTTAACTTTTGTGTTCTACTGAGTAAGATGACTTGTTGACTGTGAAAGTGAATTTTCTTGCCGTGTTGAGCAGTCAGAACATTCATCTGAGATCCTTGTAAGTGTAAGCACAGGTCATTTTTCACTTTGGTATCAATAAAATAATATTGAACCTGGCAAGTCAGGAAGATCAAAAATGGTTAAAAAAACCTCACAGAACTTCCAGTGTTGGGTCTATTAAAACTGTAAACCACAACAATATTCAATAAACAAAAATGTGTGTAGTAATGGGCAATATCAGCTGTCTGGATATATCCATTCAACAGTGGTGAAATCCAATTTAAATGGGAATAAGCAAATTGATAATATGCATGAGACTGAAGCTTTTGACAAGTGTTAAAAAAACCCCATAATCCCTAGAGAAAAGCTTAATCAAATTCCAAACAAATAATTTTTTAAAAAAATGGTAGGCTCTACAAAGCAAGGGGGTAGATACAGTTCAGGAATAGTTTTTTGGTTATCAGAATCAGTGGGCTGTATATTACAGACAAAATGGATGCTCGCTGGCATTTGGGAGACAAGGGCAGGCAACACTTCGAAACTGCTTTGAAAAGAAAAAGGGCTGAAAGTGCAGTTTCACAAGAACGGGGAGCAGGACAAAACCCAAGGCAATAAATGCAAGGTCTCAAAAACTGTAGTCCCAAAGGTGAGCAGACAAATGGAGAATGCAGCTATTCTGAAGCATATACGAGTCTGTGTTCAGTATAATGCTGTTACAGTCAGGAATACTGCCCATTACTGTCACAGTTATCCAGAAATTCCTTGGTAAATCTGTAAGGTAACATGTTTCTTTTTGCCTTCCTGCTGAACTATGAGCTATTATGTTTAAACCCCAAGCCACTCTTTGTTGCAATAATCATTCTGTTTCTTCAACTAAAAACCAAAGTGCTTTGTACGCCCTTTGGCCAGTCTTGTGTGTGCCTTGATCCAACACTACATGTATCAAGCTTTTAAAAACTAAGAAAAAAGGAAATAATAAAATACCCACCTTTTCATACATAACTTAACTATGAAAAATACTGGTCTTATTCATGAATGAAGTTGAAAAACTACTTCAGAATTATGCTGCACCTCTGCAGTGTTCTGATAAGAAATCCACTCGGAAGCTACTACTTCTCAGGTCATGAGCTTCTGTGTTCAGGTTAACAGTATTACCCTTGCAGGTTTTTTTTCATTATTAATCACTTGGAAAAAAAGTTTTCACAACAGTGAACAGTGTGAACAATGAAAAGGAGGGAAGGCATGGAGTTACAACCCTCTGAAGTACAGGGTTTTTTTTAAAGAAAGGGCAAATGAAAAATATTTAATATTTCAGACAATATCTCAGACAATAAGGAATGTACACCAAATGCAGTTTAATTCTATGAGAATTTTAGTGGTGCTTGGCCTGTATGTTTCCTTTAAGAGTAGTAAAGAATGAGAAAGTGACCAACACTGAGACTAATGGTTTCAGCAATCAGCCTGCAAATCAGTCTCCTACCAGGGATCCACCTAACTGTGCAGACACAAAATTTGCAGTAACACACTTTTTTTCATCCTCATTTTCCAGATGTGCCCAGGGAAGTTCCTCTCCAAACTCCCTGCACCATGGAATTATTGACACACCACTTTCAAAAATGTCTCCTGCAGTTCCTGAGCAGTGGAGGCACGCAGCACTGTGCTTCCTTGCTGACCTTGTACAAATCATGGAGCATTGAACGGCTCCATGGAAAGGGGAGTGTATCACTCAGCTCAGTGAAATGCACCAAACAAAACTATTTTACTCTGTTGTCCCATCAGGTGCCAATCTAGGGAAGGGCAAGAAAGCCAAAACTGAGCATGTGGAGCCTCATTATGTTGATGTGCAAAAAGCTTCCCAAGCAATGAGCAGGGAAGGAAAATGACAGAGAGGACTGGACAGGCCTGTTCTTTGTCTGCACTCACACAGGGGCATCCCTGATACCTGAGCCCATGAAATGGCTGGGTCACTGGCAAGAGAGCCTAGTTCTTTGCCAGCAGTTCTCCAGTTACAAAATTAAACAGGTTTTGTTGGATTTTCAAGCTATTTGAAAACCTCTGTTTCAGTTGGCTCCAAACTGATGTTGTGAAAAAAGTAAAACAACACTCATTGAGTACTTTGCCTTCTGAGGCACCTAAGCCAGAAGTGCCTGGTAATGGTATGTACCAACTCCAGTGATGCCACACAAAGTCATAAGGGTATAAAAAAGTTGGCATATGAAGAGATAATTATATGACAGTCTTAAGTAAAATGACACTGCAACAACTTTTTATGTGACATTTTTGCCTGTGAGGCAGCAGTGTACAAATCCAAAGCAAATCCAGTAAATCAGCCCAGTTGTTCCTACTTCACCTTCCACCAGCAAAAGTGAAAACCTGGACAGGGCTCTGTCTTCCTCAGGCAATCAGATCAGGCTTGCAAGAGAGCTGGTGTCCTCTTAGCACATGTGATGTCAATGGAAAAAATGGCACACTGGAATGTACAAGACCTTCCTCGGGTTCTACAGGACCTTTTACTCCACACACATAATGTTAAAATTAATTTGGCAAGTGAAAGATTGCTTTCAAACTAAACTGTGTTTTTTCCTTTGTCTGTTTATACAAAGTTCTGTTCCTCTCCATGTCAGGCCCATCTCCTCAAGGCTGCTGCTCATCCTGGTGCTGCAGTTGCTGCATGCAGTGCTCCCCAGCACCACCATAAATCCCTTCAGTTAGACAGGTGTATATGCAGGCAAAGCAGATTACTACAGTAGGCACTTTTTCCAGCACGTTTATCAAATGCCTTTAAACCACATTAAATTTAACTCAATTTCCGAATTCCATGTTATTTCTGTGTACTATTCAATATTCAATTGTGGAGCAAGGGGTGGGATTTTTTTCAGTGTTGCCTAAACCTGTGTGCAGAGTTCACTTGATCAGTACTCTCCATATTCAAATACTATGCTAAGTATCTTTTACATTCTTTATTGTTGTCCCTTTTTAAATTTTATTGCTATCCTGAATTGCCCACAGCTCTGTTTTAATCTGAAAGCTGTCTCCAAAAACACCCTGGGACTTTCTCATCTTGGCACCTTCCAGAACTAGGGCCAGGAGCTGGACTCAGTGATCCTGATGGGTCCTTTGAATTCAGTATATTCTATGATTCTGTGAGAAACTTGCTTCATTTATAAGCTGTTACTTCCAAGCTTTCTACCAGGGCCTGATGTGCAGCAACTGTTGGGGTTTTTTAATTGTTTTTTTTCTTCTGGCTTTAACAGTACCAAATTCAAAGTATTATGTTCTTGGAACACAGTTTCCATTCTCTCCTGCTAATGCACTAGTGAGCATGCAAGCTATCTTGTGCCAATGCTGTACATATTGAATGTAGAGCAGCAAATGCAATAAAGCAAGAGCAAAAGTAATAAAGGCTTATTTGCTATTAAAATAATTTACTGATGACATAATGCACTAAAGCATATATAGACTTCTCTGCTAAGAGGATAAAATTTTGTACATTCACCTGCAGCTAAAGTTGGATAAGATCTTCAGAAGTGAGCTGGCAGATGCCATCTTCATCAATTTATCCAAACCACATTTGTTTGAGATAGTTTTGGGCAGAACCATAATTCACATGGGTACTCTCCACTTTCAAAATCCTTAACCTTACTTCCAAATCCATATATTGTTTCAGCATCACCTAGCAACTGATCTTTGTTTAATTAACTGTTTCTTTACTGATACCAGAACAGCCAGAGCTTCCAGCCACAAGCCAGCACTAAGCCATCAGTGGTTTTTTTTTTCAAAGCATGAAGTTACTCCATACCTGAGGAGTTTTCATCTTCCAAACTAGCCCAGAGGAGTTCCATTAGAGAGAAAAAGCTCATTGACTGAATTCAGACATCAGAATTTTGCCTTTTTTTTTTTTTGCAAATGAATTTAATTTTGGGGTGATGGATAAGAGTCCCACCCTTGTCATGAAATTAGAGCCCTTTCAAACACTCTGAAGGTACAGCCATGATACAGGTATTAAATTCTGGACACAACTGCTTTAAAAGTGTTTTCTTTTGGTAAACATTAATGTTTGATTTAATAGTTCTTTCATCAAGTCATTGCCTGCTTCTCTCAAAAAAACTAGAAAAGAGCAGAATGTGAATCTCAGTAAAAGGGTGGCAAATCAGATGCTCAAAACAAGCATCACCTTGTTTTCTCAGCACAGGACATCAAGTAAGATACTCACAGCATGGCAGTCTTTAAGTGATGCCTGAGGAACATTTCTCCCCTGGGGGAAACCAAGATACTTCAAATGGGTGTTAAATAAACATTCTCTGGATTTTTGATGGTCTAAGGCAAAGGCATACAATACATATTTTGGCAACCAAGCAAATGTCCATCATGCATGGACACCCTAAATGCCCTATGCCTGAAACCTGCAGGTCAGGACTGCAGATGTGAATTTCCCAACTTCAACCGCTTTTCACAGCCCCTTTTTTGTTTTCTTAGGATGAAAATTTAATGGAGTCACAGCATAAAACCCCTCAAGATTAACAACATGAGCTGAAAACATCTTTTTGATATCTGAAGCTGGACCTTCTAAGCTTAGCAAGAACACTCATAAATAAGTTATAAAAATAGAAGGATCTTAATAGGGCTAATTAAATAATCTGACTTGTTCAAGCTGGTTGATAGTGTTCATATAGGCTGATGCTCTGTCCTGAACAGCCCTCTTAAGTCATCAAAAACAGGGAGCAGATCATAGCCAAGTGCTAGCACACGCTTCTGTCCCCTTGCTGAGCTTAAGGAATGTCTATCTATAGACAGAGCTGAGGAAGGTCTGATTGTTCCAACTCGAGGGGCTGGCTGCACCATGTTCTTTAATCACTAACTGTGGGAACATCATTTACAAAAGGATGGAATTATGCACATTATGCATAATTTAATGTCACTAATTTATGCAAAATATTTAAAAATTTATTTAGCTCAGAACTGCACATCCAATTTATGTAATACCGCTTTCCTCCAGTGGCTTAGTCCCTGATAAATGCCTACTAGGAAACTGGCTTTCCACATGAAAACAGATGGGTTTTGTGGATGTGGGGACCAGTTTTGTTTAATATTCTTTCTGTTTTTTTTTTTTTGCAATTAGGAACAATAAATAATTTTACTGCAAACCTTTCCATTTTTAATGGGATACAAATTCAACTGGTTGATAATTTTAAATGAATGCCCTCAGACACAGCAGGTGCTGGTGTGATAAAAGATGTCCCCACAAATTCTGCTTTCCTATCTCACCTCACAATAATGTTTTCCAGGGTTTTAACTTGAAGCTTTGCTTTTATTGCAAGGATTGCAAAAAGGTAATGAAATCTGTTTTCACTACTGTGAGATCAAAACCAGGGACTTATAAATTTTGAGATGCACACAAGCAGTTGTTTTACATAATGCAGGTGTGGCTTAGAAGCAACATCTTTCAGGCTGCATTACACACAGAAGCCAAGGCAAATCTAAGCCTTTGTCCACCTCTGAGCCTGCTGTATTAACATAATTTCCTACGTTACTAGACCAAGCATCAGCAGCTTCAACAGGCAGTACATGAAGGCCTCCTTACCTTACATAGGCTTTTCAGCTACTGGTTTGTGTGTGTAAAGTGGAGTTAATTTGGCTTCTTCACATGGTTTTTTTCCCATGGATTCAATGAGGAAGTATGAAAGTAACCATTTTTAAAAAGGTAAACCCTTCTACCAAGGAATGCTGACAAAACAGAGGATTTAAGAAGTTATGTATTAACTGTTACTCCAGAATTACATCCCAAATACAAGCCTGTGTAAACTTCCTGATCATGTGTATAATATGCTCACCCCCTGTTTAAGCCACATTTAATGGACAAGAGTTATTTGCATTGCACTCCTCCTCAAACTATTTTTATTTTCTGCACAGTTTGAGTGTGGATAGGTACAGAATCTGTGGTATTTTGTTTGTTTACCTGGTTTCAGTAATCTTCTCAAAAAAACATTAAGACACTTATTTCCAAAGCCTGATGGAATAAATTACTGCCCACAAGGAACATGAGCTTATTAACAGAAAGAAAGCCATATACAGGGAAATGCTAACCCAGTGAGTAAATACAATTTTATAGCATTAGCTGATAACACAGAACCTCTGCCTAATGTCTTTAAAGCAATTATTTTACCTTATGAACTCCTTAATGGCATGTAACCTACTTCATCCTCTAAAAACCTTTTCATTTCTCCCTGATACAGAAATGACATAGAGCATGCTGAAATAAAAATTAAGAAAAACACCACAGTACTGCCAGGTCTAGGAAGTTTTTCTGGTTGCTGAAATTCAGCATTTTGCAGCCAAATGAAGCAGTCAGGAGAATATCACTGGGGGAGCTAAATTGCTGACCTCATGCAATTTCCTTGGAAAAAGGAAAAAAACCAGTGATGGAACTGCATGTAAGACCTCACCAGCTCAGCCATGGCTGTCTCAGACAGACCCTCACCTCTCCACTTACAAATCCTTGGTGCTTTTGATTACAGGAATATTTGTAAGTACCTTTAAGGGTCAAAAAGGTTGAGCACCAGTAGGACAACCACCATCTCTAGGTTATTCTTTCTACTCTTTTTTTTTCCCTTTGTTAATTAAATAAAGCTCATTGAGAGCATTTGTCCAGTAAACAGGACTGTTATGCAAGTAAAAACCTATTCATTGCTAATTGCACTTGTTGACACATAGTGGGATAGTGCTGAACCCTCCTTAAATAGTTTGCACTTAAATCCAGGGCAGGCACATCACAAAATATTTTCCCTGGAAATCTCCACTATTCCCCAAACTTACAGAGATACATGGTGTTAAGGGTGGGGGGAACAAGGTAACAATATATTCCTAAGAAGTTGCTCTTACCACTGTTTCTTTCCCATGTTCCATATACGAGTTTAACAAAGTCCAAATAAACAAGATCAATTAAAAAGAATTTTGGAGGAGAAGTGCAACACCACAAAGTCACACTTCTACTACTGAGAATTGAATTATGCTTAAAAAAAAGAACAACTACTTTGTTTATTGTACCTTATCTGTCTCGGGAAATGCTCAGGTCTTTCATTGTCTGCTGGCCTAGGGACAGAGCTGCACTGATCAATGTTCCTTGGGTACAGACAGAGGCATTAAAAGGAGCCAAATACACCTGAACAAAACTAAGAGGGACTGGTTCTGTCAAAAACAAAAATTGTCCCAAATTTCTGTGTTTTATCTGAAACATTTTGTCCCAAACTCTGAAATCTATTACTATCCTACACTATTCTTTAAAAAAACAAAAAAACTGAACCAACAAATAGCTTATCTTTCAACTATGGAAAACTTGATGAAATGCCAAGCTTTACCTATAAATAAGTTTTCAAGGTTTTGTTTATATGATTTCATCCCCAATGCGATGATGAGCACATGTTTATTGAGGACCTCCCAGCGTTTTTCAATACATGTTCTGCACAGAAGGAAATGGCCATTTGTGCAGTACAATTCCACCCATTTTCCCTGTGTTGTCAACTGACTTCTTAACACTTATATAATTTTAGTCATAAAATACTAGAAGCGCAAAAAGTGGTTTATCAAAATTTTTTTAGGGTCTTAGAGATGGGAGAGGGAAAGGACATTATACTAGGATGCTAATTAGATGAAAAAGGGTACTATTGTATGCTGCAGGGAGATTTTCTTTATTTCAGTGAAAGGAATAAAAAACCCCAATCTTCCACAAACTCAGCTATTTTGACAAAAGGACCTATGGAGCTGCTCATGCAAGAAACACATCTTGTTCCCAAAGCAACCACACCACTTTGGGAAGGGAGGGGAGGAGAGAGTTTCTCTTTGATATGGATTTGAAGGTGATATCCTGTGTTCCATGAAGGAGCACCCCGCTGGTACAGTCAGTATAAATTGGATTGCCTTAATATCCATTTTAAACTCAATGCTAGTATTGCTGCAAAACTAGGGAGCAAAGCAACCCAGTCCCAGGGACTTCAAATAAACCCCCAAACAAATCAAAAAAACAACCAACCCTGCAAAATCCTCCAAAAGCACCTATCAAAGTGATTTCAATCCAGTGATCCGGTACACAGTCAAAGGATGTAAGCTCCTCTAATCCCACTCTTTGAGCTCCTCCAGGCTCCAGCTCCCGTTGCCATGGCCTGGCTGACACCTCCTGCAAAGGACAGGAGCCCCACAGCCCAGCAGTGCCTCCTGCACAGCCTGACAGCTGCTGGCTGTGGGTTTGCACACTGCAAAAACTGCCTGGGAGGTGAGGAGCAGGAGCAGCACCCATTCCAGTCCAGGAGGTTTTGTTACAACGAGTTCAGCTCCAGGCAGGCTGCCATCATCAGCATATTTCTCACAGTTATTTTATTTTTCCTTCACAGAATACCTATCACTACTGAAAATACCCACTGCTACATTAGATACTGCTGGTTTATTTAGATAAAATAAAATTTAAAATTACCTACTGTTCTTCTTTGTGCTAGTAAAGACTAACTTTATCCTTCAGTATAATCCTGCCAAATCAATTAAAACACATTCAGCGGGTTGAAAGGATACTAGTGAAGTATTAACAAAAGCCTGGTTTGGATTATGCAAAGTTTCTGCAGCAACTGACTGATTTCTGTGGCAATACTTTCAGGAAAAGAAAATAAATCTAGCTCTTCAAAATGTTTCTTACTCTGTTTTGCTCAGCAGCTCTAGGAAGTTATTAGGTCAAATCCCCACAACACTGACCTCTTTCTGAGGTTTCCCAAGTCAATATGTGAGTGATGAGTGAAGTCTCCCCTAGTTGTCAATGGAAATCTCTACAGTGCTGCTATAAACTGGTGCTTAAGGATATTAAATAGGAAAATGTCTTAGAACAGAAGCAGCTCATGTCTGGGTATGCTTGGGTGCATCACTGTCAGCACAGGAACCCTATCTAGGACATGCCTGTGCCTTCCCAGAATGGAGCAGAATTCCTGAGGATAGGGAAATGAACCATGCTAGGTGTCAATGGGGGCTTGGAAACCTGCCAAGGCATGTGTTCCCATGTCTCACAACCAGCTAAAATGCCACTATGGAGGGGAAAACCAATTTTTCCCCTGCTGAGAAGGAGCCCCGAGCAGGTGCTCTTACCTGTGCTAGGTCTAGTCAGCAGACAGTCAATACTGCTTCCTTTGCAAAAAAAAAAAAACTCCACTGGGATAAACTTTCATCTGTCAAAGAAGCCAGGGATCATGTTTTCTAGTGCTTTCACATTTGTAAGAAGCTGCCTCTGACATCTCCCCCCAGGGCTTGATCATACAACGAAGGAAAAGTAGAGAATTTTAAAGACACTGGCAAGCGTTTGGTCTTTCAAAATGTCATCGCTAATCTCCACATCATCCAGCCTGCTCAGTAATCAAGATAGAGGAACTGTACAAGTGCAAATTAGTGTCACTTATGTCCTGAAAATAAGTAAGAAAGAGGATGTGGAATAAGTATGCCCAAAAGCAACATCAAATTTATTCTCCATGATCAGATGAGAGATTTACTGAAGTTTACTTCACCTTACACAGAAAAAAACTCCAAACAAACATGAAGATATCTCTATGACATTTACCATCTGGCTGAGCAGGTTAGAGCTGTAACAAAAGGATGCTGTACAGGCTCAATAGCAGTGAGAACAGGGAGGCAAGGAGTGCTCCTGAGCTCCAAACACTTCCAAGATAAAAGACCCATCTTCTGCAAGATTATTTTTTTTTTTTGGGCCCGTTAACAGAAAAATTAACAGGAGCACCAGGGTTATTTTAGGACATTATGCATCCCAACGACCTGATACGAGTGAACAGAACAGATTTATGGGGGATCACCTGCTCAGGTGCAGGACAGACATCTCAAAGCAGCTCTGTTATCAGTCCCAGGATGCCACATGCCAGCCTGAAACATCTCTCCCTTTCAAAGGAGGGCAGCGGCTCTGTGAGCCCACGGATGAGCAACCTCAGCACAGGACTCAGAGAGCACATGAAAAACTGCCAATGTTTCCCTGAACCACTGAAGCACAACAGGGAAGCAGCCAATTCCTACATGGGCACTAGGAAGTTGTCCAAGACCTTTAAACTCTTATTCTTCTGGGAGCTGACCCAGATTTGGCTATTACTCTAAGGGTAAAAAAACACTCACTACTTAATACCTGAGGTATACGATTTTATGCTGATAATGCAGGCTCCTTGAACACTGCGAAGTGATGGGGCTATTTGTTGTTAAATCAATGGTTTTGCAGGAGTAATCACTGTATCTGCCTAGAAAAAAACCCAATATTTGCTATATGGGGAAAAGCAACAGTGTTACTTGCAGACATTTCACATTAGAAGAAAACTAGTAGGAAAAGAAAAAGAAAAACAAACACCACTTTGGCCCACTCCTCCAACCACAGTGATCAACTTACAAATTCCAACTGAAAAGAAAAAACTGAAAATATTCTGTGTCCAGAAGAGTCTTTTTAAAAAATGTGCTTTGTAAGGTCTTTTTTGTAACGTTCTTCCTTTACTAATGATTTTTAAATGTTCTTCTAATCAGCTTGAAAGGGACCAGTAATTTTTGGCTCAGCTGTAGCAGCAATAGAAGCAATCAGCACAACATGCCAGAGGAATGTGAAATGTACTAACCAGATATGAAGTCAGCCACACAACACTGGAATCCATGCAAGTCCACATCAGATCGTCTAACACTGCAGAATTTGTGATATTTACTCTGCCATTCAAGAACAGTCTTTACATGACACTCCTACACTGATCTCTCAAAACCAACTATTACCTACATAGCTATAGTGCAAATGGGAACATTAGGGCTCTAAATCTATTACCCATTTTCTTTGAAAGCATAATGTATAAAAATTAACTTTATACATAATATATATAATAAATATAATAATAAGTATAAATATAGTTATATATTATATTAATAAATACAATTATAAATTTTATTTAATTTTTCCTTTTAAATTACATTTCATTAATCTTTGTCCTTTAAAATAAAGATACAAGCATATGGCCAGATATTTTTCTGTATACAGCATCATCATTCTTATGATAAAATGAATAGGTCTTCCAAGGAATTTTTGCTAAGCAGCCAAAAGTAAAGAGTGAGCAAATTACAATACTAACACTAATTTATTAAGGTCCTTTCAAATGCCTTCAGCTTCCCTTTTCTTTGTTTGCAGCATTAGAGGACCATTTGATAAAGCAAAACTGCAGATGTTCAGCCCTTTGTTTACTAAGGTAACTGGCTGAAAACGGAATGGAAGTGACAGCACCAGGGCTACCTCGCCTTGCCAGCAGCAACGCTGCGCTGGAGCAGTTGCTGCTGGAGGAAATGAAACTGTAGAAACTCTGAAGGATGACATTACTGGGGAGCTCTGCAATTCAGACTGCCAAGGAGGCAGGAGTGGGAGCCTTGGAGAGCTGCCACCACCTCCCTTCCATGAACCACGGTGTCCCTTTCCCACTATGCTGTTTTCTGGGCTGTATAATCTGTTTTCTCAGACCTGCCACCCATATGGAGACTTGGACACGTTACACCAAGCCAATCATACTGGCCACTCCTGGTATAAGCCAAGCCTGACACAGTTATACCTCTGTCAGCACTAATTCTGCTGCTTTTTGACTGAGGGGTGACAAAACTCTGCTGTGCAGCAAGCAGAGGTTCATCACAGCTAAGTGAACATACTATGGGTTCACAAGACAAATAAAAACTCTCAACTTTAATTTGCAGGTTGCCCTGCAAAATTCTCTCGTTACAGACACATCTATTTCACGGCAAATTTCTATTTTTTTAAGTTTCCTAAAGCAGGTGCTTATGAAGGCAAGTGCTACAATGTTTGGTCCTCAGGATTGCACTTTAAATAACAAAAGCTAAAAGGCTCTGATTGATCAAAGCTTTTTTTTTTTTTAAATCAGATCAACTGTTTCACGCTGTTGAAAATAAGAGAACAAATCCAGGCAATATTTTCTATTTCCCACTCCTACTCTTAGAAACAAGTGTGACATTTATAACCACAGTGTAAAAAGCTCATTAATACTCTACACTGACCTATTAATAAGGGTTATTGGCTTAACACAATAGGAGACTTTCTCGTGGCAAACAGGCAAGGAAAGGAGAGAACAACTCAAGATAAGCCACCTCTCCACAAACAGGCTCAAAGGATGAGATCATTAAACGACAGTGTTAAAAGCGTCCAACATTTTTCACCTCCTCTCTGCTCATTTCAAAACTAGCTTAAAACCACAGAATAAAAGCCCAGCGAACAGCCCAGTAGATTTTAAAAGGCAATTCTCTCTCAAAGGGCTGATAGCAGGCAGGGAGTGGGAGAAAGGTTTATTTTAGTTGAGCTAATCTGACAGACTGGCACCTACTCAGAGGTGTTGGAAGACGTCTGGCGCATCCACACACCCACCAAGAGCAGCACTAAATTCTTAAAGAAGACAGGGCTGCCTGTGCATTAAGTTCCCTTTTTAAGTACTTCTCCCTAGAAGCTTTGTTCTTTCTTTTCAAAGAAATCATTTAAAGCAAGCTCCCAATAAATGTGCTCTGTGGGGAGACACTTCCAACACTTGACCTTGGGGTTTGCCAAAACTAGCAAATGCTCAAGGCACCGTGCCCATGGAAGCACCAAAAAGAGTGAGAAATCTGCCTGCCAGATGAAGTGGAGTTCATATTCACACCCCATACAGCCTTCTAAAGCCATCCTTTAGCTTAAATCATTGTGGTTTGCTTGGGTTTTTTCCCTACCATAAACTTATGGAAATCAATCCTAGTTCCCCTCAGCTTATGTTTTTCTAGGCGGAAGCCAAGCTCTTCCAGGCCACTGGTAAAATGCTGGCTGATCCTCCCACCATTATCCTAATTACCCTTCCTTGACCTGTGGCTGTTTAAACTCATCTTCCTAAGTACAGAGATGATACCTTCATTCTTTACTGCTCCAAAATGGTGATGTTGAGCTTAGAGAAGGAATTCATACCATCCATCCTTAAGCACAAAACATTCTCCTGAAACCAATTAATGGCAGAAGAAAGCAGTTCTTCTCACTTAATAATCCAGTCCTCCCCCGCCTTGCCAGTGGCTCTCAGCTTTGGAGTTGGCAAATTTATTTAGCAAGCTTTTAATTCTTCTGTAAAGGCTGCTAATGAAATTATTAAATAAAACACAATTTGATCTTTGAGGAGCTCCAGCAGCACCTTCGCACAAACTTGCAGCGATAAAAAGGTTATCAAGAATGACAGAATTTAAAGACTCCAGCCTTTAAAGGTATCTTAACCACCTCAAAAGCCCTTCTTGCAGGAGACAGGATTACCATGATGCAATCAAATTACATCCAATTATCTCAAGTATTTTGAGCATTTGTGCCAGCCACCCACCCCAAAGAAAAACAAAAACTGAAATAACACTGTTTGACATGCACAGATGCATCAAGCCCAGCGACCATTTTTACTCAAATTAACCCAGAAAGAAGGTCATTGTCATCATCTCCTGGTCCCCCCCAAGATGTCCCTCTCATCCATATGAAGTTGCTTTCATCACAAAACAGCTTGCAAAGCACAGATCCCCTATGATACTGCAATTAGCTAATTTCCTATACTGATATCTCTTATACAGTGAACAGCATTTTAATTAATTCTTTAAATATATATTCCTCCAATAGGTTGAACCTTAATTAAAATTAGAAGTGCCTGATAGCATCTTCTTATCTGGTTACAGACCCATTTTTTTTAAATTTGCGGTGATGATATCGCAACCACATTAAAAGGAATACATATTGAATTTTATGTTCTTTCAGTTCAGCAAAACACTAAGAAAATTAATTCAATCTGCATTTACACTCACAGAATCTGTCTGCTGCTTCAGAAATAAATATTTTTGCTTTGTTTCAAACACAAGTTTTACAAAACTGTTTTAAACTTTGCCCTGGGCACGTCTCTGCCCACCAGAGATCTGCTGATGCTTAATCTCATATTTCATTAGTTATTGCTTAATTAGAACCCCATTTGAAAGAAGTTGAATAAAATGGACCAATTTAATTATCGTGAGACATGAAAGAGGCAGAAAGTTCTTTGTAATCCAAGCTGCTCCTCAGCAAGTTTTTATCATGTTTATCACAGACATCATACGTGACTTCACCGTCTATCTCTCTCTCAGCTCTGCATCTCCTGATGCAGCTCTTCAGTCAGCACATCTGCCACTACTCCTACATTCACCTTCACACAGCTCCCCTGGCATCGGGAGCACCACAATCCTGTGGCTGGGAGACACCTTCTTGCAGCCCAGGATCACCACCACCAAACTCTTCCCAGGCCCCACCCTGTGCTTTATCACACTTTAAACCGGCACAGCAACCCGGGGAAAAACTCCAGCAATATTGTTCAGCTGCGAGAAGCACTCAACTAAACAGGTGGTCTTTTCAAACCTAGCAGGGTTCATCACAGCTCTAAAACAAGCAGGGCTTCTTTGGTACTAGCGCTACCCGTAAATATTGATTAAAAAACTAAAAAGTTTATCCTGAGTCCCTCTAAACTGCAGCCTTTTCTCTTTATAGCCAACCAATTAACAAAACCAGCAAGTTTACAACGCAAGTACAGAATGACCCCAAGTTAGTATCTATTACATGCACAACTAAACACCCAATTGTATCAGTATTTCCCCCTGTTCAGGAATCATTTACACACGAATGCCAAATTACATTCTATTTTCAGGCTTGGGCATCCAAGTACAATTTCAGCTTCCCAACATAAACAAAATGTGCTCAAAACCTTCAATTTATTTGAGAAGCATTCACAAACTTCAGTCTGAAACCACTATTTGAAATGCTTATTCATGAATTGTAAATTGAATTGTTACTGCTCTGTATTATGCAAATAGCCAAATTCTAGCATTGTAACAGAAGCAATGAGCTTGTTATCCTGTCAGTCCTGTAAGCAGACAACTTCTTAGAACATCATTTCCAAAACTCTTTGTGTGCTCCCCTAACTGTACTAGTTTTGATACTAAGGAAGGATTTACCACCAACTTAAATGAGATTAGAGTCACCCAACAATGAGCCCTTCTGAAAAGCCGACCGTTTATCTTTAACTTGGAATGCCAACAATATCCTCATACTTAGAAAAAATTCCTGTAAAAGCATGTATGTTAACAAACACACGATATCCAGTGGAACTGAGAAACAGAAAAGTAAGATAGCCTCTATCAGGACTCCTGTTAAATAAGCATCACATGATGCAACCATCAGCTTTGCTTGGGTGTCCAACAATTAGTTTTAGTTAGATAAATTATACCTCTCAACAGTTGTATGTGAAAAATAAAGAGTACGTGCAACTGTCTTAAATTGAGATCATATATATCCCGACAGTCATCCTATATGGAAAAATTATGCATATGGTGTGAGTGGGTGGACTGAAACCACCACGGGATGAGCGTTACCTCGCTGCATCTCCATCAGGCAGGCCAGGCTGGAGGGCTCAAAGGAGCCAGGGTGCCTGTCAGATCCATCAGCACATAAATCAGGGTATTGGTATCAGCAACCTGAGTCACGTGCACCCCATTAAATCCTGCAATGTTACCTCATCCCTGCAGCACTCAGGAAAGCCTTGCCAGACAGACGCTGCCTCCCACCTGCTCCCACTCAGGTAACGCCTTGCAGGTGGCAGGTGACACGAGGAGAGGCTGTGCCAGGGCACACCAAAGCACACCAACTGGCACAGCCTGCCAGGCCATGCCATGTCACATCACACCACAGTGACCAGCTGGGACACAGGATCCCCACCTCCTGCAGGCCTGAGAGCGCCCAACAGCCAGTCAGGGATTTGCTCTGCAGAAGTTGCGGCCCCAGAGGCAGGACAGATGTGCCTTCCACAGCAGACAGTGTGATGACAGACATCCCACACCACCGGGGAAAAGGGTGCATTCCTAATCCCTCTGTCACTACAGTATGGAGCCTCCCAGCCTGGCTGGAGTGCAAGGCAGGAATCAATCCAGCAAACAGGATTGTGAAAGCAGGAACGTATCTGAGCCCCCAGTCCATGCTATTTCATTACAGAGCAGTTAGCATCATGTTTGCTTATATTCAATCCTTTTCTTTGCCTCATTTAAACTGGCTTCATTTTACAAAGAAAAGCTCAATTTTAATGTATTTCTTTACTCCTTCCCACAGCATTATGCTACTTTCTTTACAACTTGTGTTAGAGAGCAGCTTTCCATATCTGTGCATTTTTTTGTTCAGGACAGACATTTCAAAAACATCTCACTGCTGAATGGAAATAGGGAAGAGCAATGCTCTAGTGTCTTTGGACAGGAAAACACTGATAGTGTTTGCATGCTGCAGCTGAAAACAATGTACTGATGAAGCATCAAGGGGTGTTCCTATCAGCAGACAGGAACAGGGAGCAGAAATAAGGCTCAGACAGAAAGAAAGGCATTGATTGGAACTTGAAGAGCCACCCCTGTTTCCTCTCATTTTTCACAGCTATAAATTAGATATTCATCTCCATAACTGATTCGGGGGGCTGTTTTAAAAGCTGCTAACAGGGTCTGCACAGCTTGCAGGCTTATGCATGTTATGCAAGAATAGTCACCACCATCATTAAACCCACAGCATCGTTAGAGGTACCATACAAATTATGTTGCAAAGAATGGTATTTGAATATATTTTTTTTTTCTGAAATACCAACACATGCAGAGCTGGCCTGCAATCTAAATGAAACCAAGGAAGTGCTTCCTCTTAAAATGCATTGATACTGCTTGAGTGAAAAGCTTGTTGCTGATGGGTTTTATGTGCATCTAAGCTGAGCCAAGTGAGCTCAAGACAATCTAGCAATTCCACCATTTACCATGCTGCAGTAAAATAAGGCTTTTTGCTTCTTCCTAATTACATTCTCACGCTGCACAACAGACTTATCTATTCCCACTACCCTATAAATGACAATGCTGCTGTAATATTTAGTTATGTATTTCCAAATGATGAAAAAAAAGCAACCAATGAAAAGGAACAGCAAACACAGAATAAGAGGCTACTGTCCATGCTTCCACAAACACTTGAGCCAAGTGCACTTACACACCCGCATAAATCAAACTGGCACAATCCAATTTAAATACAAGTCCTGCAAGGCTTTTTCATTAATGTATGGTTTATGCTTTTGTCATCTTTTGACTAATTTTACTACATAATACTGAGAGATTTAGTACATTACATTACAGCTCGGTTAGTCATAACAGAATTGAAAAAGTTAATTTTGTTTCTCTGTTTCAGAAGCTAGAGAGTATATTATGTCATGCTGGTTTTCAATCAGTACATTTTACTGAAATTCCTCTTTTGTTTTCTCTTCCCGTTTCACATTAAGAAATGCACCTCCTATGTACTAATGCTGTTTTAAAAGGCATACCAAAGAATGCTTCCATCCCTGTGCATGCTGCCCCTCAAAAAAATCAGGTCTTTAAGTTTTTTAGTTTCTTCTCTATTTTGCTCCATCCTATTTTTTCAGAGTCTCTGGTCAAGCAGTAATAGCGCAGCAGTTCAGCACTGACCTCACAGAAAAAAAGATAAAGGGCCATGCTGCCTTCATATTTCCCTTACTTGAAACAGCACAAGTAATTCCACTTAAATTGGGGAGATACATTTACAGGCCGTTTTTGAAGATGGGAACATAATTCTGGTGGGCTTTTACTAGCTTTTTGTCTTTTTTTATTGTCTTCCTTAAACAGCTGCTACTGAACACCATCAGAGGCAGGATGATGCTCTGCCCTGAGACGGCTGCACTTGGGAATGAATCACAACAGACAGAGCAGCACTACAAGGAATAAACTCACTGCTGAGCATTATGTGTGCACTAATCTCCATTTCCTGTTTAAATTGATTTCTTCTTAGTTTTATCCTCAAGTATTTTATTGATATTTCATACTTCCTCAGTACCAATACACAAGAGGATCCAGCCAGAGTACAGAAAATTGTCCACAGCAAAGGTTCCTGTGCCTACATCACTACACTAGCATTGCTTAGTAATTTCAATCTACTGTCCCAGCTGCTAATAAAAAAAGAGGTTTTGGCCCAGAAAACTGTGTGATGCACAGAAAAACAGAAAAAATTGAATGACAGGAAGATGTGAAACTCTATCAAATGCAAGAAAACACTGACCTTCCACAAGCAGAGGAATAGAATCTCTGTGCAGTCCACAGGAAGACAACCATTATTACAGTGTGCTGCACATCCAGCATGACACAGGTCAAAACCACATTTTAAAAAATGCAAGTCACGTTACTGATAAAACACCTCTCACAACACACAGCTGATAATATACCTATTAATAGGGACTTTCTAGCTTTTTATTTGCATCTCACTTTAAAAGGACTGCTCAGGGAGTGCTGCTGGTTCCAGACTAATTACTTCCAGATTGTGTTGGATTTTCCCACACACAGAAACAAGTGGCATGCTGAATTTGGTCATGTAAAGGCGCTTCCATCAGCTGCTTCATAACCACTTTGAGAAACTCATCTGGATGCAATTATGACTTTACTGCAAAGTTTTTGTTGTTTTGGGGTTTTTTTTTAAACACTGGACCACAAAAATCATGTTCCTTATTCAATTCCCATTGAAGTAAATAGGATGGTTTCAATAGACTTTAACGACTTCTAGATGAGGTTTCATAAAAAGATGAAAAATAAATCTCTTCATCTACCAGAGAGTGAGGTTAATCTCTTATTCTTAAAGCTTGCACATCAAAGAACTCCAGCGTTGCTCAGGACTGCTGCACACTAAGTCCAATAGATGGCTATGTCATAGTTTGAAATGAAGAATACTTACATAAAACACAGCTCCAAAACTAAGGACTTGGATTAAAAAATAGCAAGTTCTTCTCTGTGAAGTAGTACATTATCAATTCAAAGACATTAATCTTTAAGTTAAAAAAAAATACAAAGCCACTAATTTCATTCATAAATTTTCTTTTCATTTCCCTACAACTAACATATAGTAAACCTCACCTGAGGATGGTATACTTTTTTACACCTTTTTCACAGATCATAGTAAGACATATTTACACATATTTTCTCTCAGGTGACATAGTTGAAGGCAAAAACCATTTCAACACCACTAGGAATGGGGGAATACTTTAAACCCTTTCCCAAGATCAGAGTTACAGCCACCACACAGATTTTCAGCACAGTCCTCCTCAGGAGATACTACTCCCAAGAAGCACTTGGAAAGAAAGTACTTGTTTGCCTGAAAGCCCTTTACAGAAACCTCAGTTCCAAACTCAGACTCAGGTGGTGCCACACGTGGTGGAGGTGTCTTTGCAGCAGCCAGCTCCTGTAAGCTCATGAACAGAGACCAGAGCGTGTGCAACAGCCACATGTGCATATTAAATAATAATTTACTCAAATATCTACAACCAACAAAATGAGAAAGTGGTGGGTCACTGAGGGTCTCAATAATCTACAGATTTCACAGCTTTGCTTTTGCTCTGAAGCATTTGAAGCTGATTCTGTTTTTCTGTATAGCCATGATTATAGGAAAGCAGCTGCCTTCATGAACGATAGAAAGTGTGCTGGAAAAAAGGGGCAGGGGATGAGACCTTTTTCTGCCTTCTAAGAAGTTTTTGGCCACTATTTTTCCTCCTTGTCACATACTCAGTCTCTGAAGTAAACACACATTTCACCTATAATACAATGAATCACTTATCATGAAATATATAATGACACTGCATTCTACCTTTTGTTAGAAATGCGCTGGCAGCGTTGATTTTAACTTTACGTTAAAAACAAAGCCTAAGTTCAAACAAATATTCTCAGCAAAGAAGTTTTTCTTTGAAGGTCAAAAAAACCAACAAGTGAGAGAAGGTCCTTAGGAGCCTTTTATTAAAACTACAATTCTGCCCACTTCTCTTATTAGCAATGGACCAATTCCCAGCATATTCTCATGCTGCAACACAAACTGCTGGCATTCTTCTCTCACGTGCGAGCAATGATCCCATTGTTTTATTCCAAATACAACAATTAACATTCAGCATATACTGAATAATCCTATACATAATTGCTCTCCATTATGTGGCTTGTTCAAATAAGGCCATACCTAGTAGTGACTGAAAGTGACCAGATTATGGAAAATTAAACAATGGTTTCATTCCTTGGCAATAATTATCTTTCTTTTCACACTGAAAACCTGGAGATTGGTGCCTGAAACTTCTCCTCGCTACCTGTTCTTCCAACTCTCTGAAAAATTAAAAGCATTTTTGCATGCTGTAAACTCCAGCTAGAGCCTAAAACCAGACATGTAACAACAGAAGAAAGACCAGTTGGACTTGTACAGACTGCACTGCAGGCTGGGAAGAGAGCAGGGAAGGAAGAGCTTTATTTATTAATTCATATAAACTACTCTAAGATTAACCTAGGGGAAAAGTCCACCCTTCACCACCAGCAATTATTCACCACCATCTTCAATAGGCACTTATTGGGTATGCTTTAATTTGTAGAACCCAAGACAATTGTTTATCATGTCATAATCTGGAAATAATTGTAGAGATTACAAAGTATTGAAATGGATTTTTTTCTGATGGTTGGCAAGATTAATTATGTATTTACAGCATGAAGTAATTTTCTACATGTATTTCCTAAGACAATTTCAGTTGTTGGGTGGGGTTTCTTTCAGTGGACGAAAGAGCAACACAAGTACAATAATGTTGGATATGCAAACACCACAGGCAAATTTGGCAGAAACCACATGTTTTAAAATGTATCAAGTCAATAAAATGTCAGTAAAACAACAGAATTTAAGATCTGGAAATGAGAAAATGCAAAATTGCTCAATAACCAAGGAAAACATCAGTATAAGGAAAACCTTTAATACATGCAGCCTCAATAGGTTTTATTTGCTTGCTTCTCTGCTGGCAGCCTTGTAATAACATTGATGATGTTCAATATGATACCGGAGTTTTTTCCCCACCTGTGTCTTGTATCTGAAAGCAGACACAAGAAACTGCAGAGGAGGAAAACACATTCCACTGAAATCAAGAGAAGTTTACATCTGAATTAATGAAAACAGTATTTCACTCCAAGTTGAAGTGATTTGCCCCAAGTGGCACAAGTTAGAAGCAGAGTTGCTGGTTTAATCCCCTCCCTCGATTCCTCTTCTCCTAAGTCACTCCACCAGGTAGCTCACCTGCCTGTCTCTGCACAGAACGAGACACAGGTTACAGTACACACCAGCTCTGCTCCACTGGCAGTCATCTGTCCCCCTCTGGATTTAGTCCAATACTCCATGTAACTAGGAAATTACCTCACATTTCATATTTCAGGTGCAGAGCAGGAAATCAATACACATTGCAAAACATGCAGAAAATCCTTCAACCTAAGTTTCTCAAACTGAGAATCCTTTCACAGATTTCTGAAGAATTCAAGTCTTCCGTTTTCTCCTAAGCAGTGCCATAGCCAACCAGAGCATCACTACAGCTTCATCAGAGTAAGAATCAGCTCCCCAGATGCCACGTAGGAAATGCCTTGACAAGACCACGCAAATCCTGTCCTTTTCCCAAATGTGCCCCCAACAGTTTTCACTGCATTTGTCCACAGAGCGCACACATTTTGCTATGACTCAGTTATTTTACTTTTTAGTGCTTATCCATAACAGACCAAATTCTGCTAGTGCTTCTCTCCAGATAAGCAGCTCCAGTAACCACAAGGAATTACTGATGGCAGAAAGCAAGCAGAACTTGCCCCAGTTTCCTTAACAGGCTAGATTGAAAATCTGTCCAATTAATCCTCTTAAAAAAAAAAAAAAAAAAGCCTACTAATGCACTTAAAGTTATAGCTCCAGGACTGAAAGGCCTCTTGGCCAAATTCTGCCCAAGATCCTTCAAGAACAGTACTGGAGGGCTGGGTTTTAACACTTACTTTTGGTCACTGTGGGCAGGCCATTTACTTAGAGGTGTGGAGGGGTTTTGGTGTTTCATTTTTTAAGAACATTTGTGAATATTAATAGCTATATACCTTCAAGATAAATAAAAGCCTGTTGGGAAAACTCACACCAAAGGATTAAACTTACTGTTAAAGAATGTAACTCACTGCTAAGCATCAATTTATCTTCTAAGTTAACTGAACACCAGACAGAAATTGTGCAACACAGAAATTGTGCAAAAACCACAATAACTATCATCTCAATTCATTCCCTGCATGGGACATGGCAGGCTGTCCAAACATCCTCACTGACTTGTCTTACATAGACAAAATTTTGTTTTCTGTCAGCAAGCAGAAGCTACATAACCATTATGCTCTGTTCCCTATAGCATTTGTTATCCAAATTCTCTAATCTCAAGGGCTGCCTGACACTTGATTTCAAAACTGTTTAGTCTTGGCCTTTAAAAAAAAAGACAAAGTGTTAAATTAATAGGAAAATCTTCAATAGAAAACGCAAGAAGTCCTGCACATTCATGTAGAACATCAACTAAGCTGAGAAAAACCAAGTAGAAGAGACAGTCAAGGAAACAATAAAAACTGGTAAGCTGCTCCTCAGCTTCAGCTGCCCCTTGGTGACCAGAGAGTGTTTTCATCTTTTCTCAAGACAGCACCAGTTACACATGAATGCTTTTGAGTGCCAGCCTCATTAAAGTCTACACTGGTACCAGCCCCTATAGCCAATGCAAAATTAATATTCAAACTTCAACTGAGAAGACTGTCACAGTTGCTCCACCAGAGTTTGCATACAAGGAAAACAAGCGTTACAGAACAGGAAAATCATATTAACTGTGTTCTCAAATTGCTGCTCTGAGCATTGCATACTAATGCATTAATATTTGTTTTTAAAATAAGCATCTGCTACTGGAAGACTGGAAGAGAACAGAAAATCAGATGTTACCCAAAGCACCATGACACTTTAGGAAAAGGAAGGCTGCAGGTCACTGGCATCTGCCTGTCCAATGTAAGGGAACAAGGATGTCAATGCTGAACCTAGTTAAGGCAAGACCAAAGGAGGGACTGGACAGAAACAAAGCTTGGAAACCATTTCTGAGCCAAACTTTTGTGCAAGTATTTAAAATACAAATTAAAGACAGCTCTAGATTTCATAGAGACAATGGATTCTGATGTACAGGGGGAAAAAGAGAGATTTTCCTTACCACTAATAAAAGATACTTGGCCACCTGAAGTCAGGAAGCACCTGATACTGGATCTGAGATAATTGGGAATTAATTTATATTTATTTTAGGGGCCTCCCATTCTCCCTCCTCCCTCATCTCCTTGGGCTTGCTTCTCCTCTAGCCCAGTGGGGAAGGCAGCAAACACGTGCACAGAGGCTACACGACTGTAAGCTGATAAAAAGCTGCTAAGCTAACTGATGGCAAATCTGACCTTCCTAAAATGCTTGACAAGAGTTTAAGAAGATAAATATTATTATTTCAAGGAGCAGGATTCTCATGGATATCCCATTCAACTTCAGGAACAGCAAATCACAACAGGGTGCAGCCTGCACATGGCCAGCAGGAGAGGGATGTGCCTCTGTAAGATCAATGACAGAGTTATTCAGATGGAATAGGTACATACAAAATATAAACCAACTTCTTTAGTTTTTTAATAACATGCTGAATGTTCTCAAGTTCTCCAAGTAAAAAGCATTTAAAGATCATTGTAATTCATTCCTCCTAATGTTTTCCTTAACTGCATTATTACTTTTTGTGCCAAGACACATCTCAGTGCCGCTTCCATACCTGACACCACCTCCATCATGAAACAAAGTTCAGAGCCAGTATGAGGAGATAAAAGCAATCTTATTTCCACTCGAGATGATTCTATTCCACACTGTATTTATTTTAGAAACCTCATTTTTTAAATATGTGAAATTACATAAGCAATACAATAGCTTGCACAGAGCAGTGCTAAATTCTTCTACACCACCTGTCTTAACTTTGGGACAGGACTGTGAGTCAGCTGATGCAGTTCTACTACAGTACAAAGGCTTAGAACTTTTTTTATTTAATAAGTCATTTATGACTAAATGAAACAAGAGATGTCTAATTTGATTGATTCATATATACTATTGTGCATTATTCAAAACAGGAATATTTTATCTGAAAACAGATTTAAAAATACATTCCAGAATTCTAAGCCAAATACTAAAATTTGCTCAATCTTCCCCTTATAAGAAATACAATTCAGTTGCTGTTTCAATTTTATTTAAAAGATATAATTAATCTTTAGCAAGCCCAAAAGCAATTTATCACTTAAAGCAGCATACTGAGAATTTCCCTGTCACCCCTAAAAAAAAATTGTTCCAATGTAATAAATTCTGTTATTGATGAAGCTTTTTTTAATGACAAGCCACGAGGTCAGTAACCCACTACCACAGATTCCACTATTCTCCCCAAGTGCCACTGCAGAAATGTCAAACAGCAATGGAAATTATAACTCTGTGGCCACAGTCCAAGGAATATAGAGTAGCAGTCAGTTTCACCTTATTCTGGATCAATTCTATTTTTCTTAGGGACAATTTTGTATAAAAACCCAGCAGCAGAAAAGCCAGACCCATAATTATGCTCTCCAAGGGAAGGAATGCTCAGTAACAGAGACAGATGGCTTCGGCTCGTATGCTGCACTCCCCCTTTTTCTAAAGTTCTGCTGCAATCTTATTGTAAGGGCTTTGTAACTCGCTTGTTTGCATCTGTCATCATATTTCGTAAGCTGTGTGCCTTCTGAATAGAAAAAAAATGTTTTGTTTTTGAGATGGGAGCAGATTTTGCTCATTTATCATAATAATTCCCTCAATTGGGATACAGCTATTTTCTCACTAAGAAAAATTCAAAGTGTAACATTATTCTATTCCTCTGCTGTCAACAAAAACAAAATGGAGCATTTTTAAAAATGGAATAATGCATCTGGATCAATAAGGATCATGACCACACAGGTTAACTACCTCTAAAACATGTTAGGTGGCCTTTTGTCTGTGAATACACATGTCCATGTCCACAGCTAATTGGAATAACTTGGTCTTATCCAAATAAAACAACCTTTTACCACTGTATAAGAGCTGCAAGACCCAAGGTGAACATCAGATTAGTATTTCTGTAATGCTCTTGTCATGTATCTCACCTTTATTGTTTTACAACAAGCACAGTTTACTACCTGCCATTATTTATGCCATTTGCCTCTCTGTGCCAGTTTTAATTTGCATTAACAACTGAAGGGTTGTCTTCTTCTTTTGTCCAAATTTATGTGCTACTTTTCATGAAGCTAAAAGACAGAGTATTTTGAAATACAAAATATTTTGTTATATGAAATATTTATATTTTGTTATATGAAATACTAAATATTTGCTCCTCTGGAGCGAGTCCAGAGGAGGTCACAAATATGATCAGGGGTGGAGCACCTGTGCTCAGGACAGGCTGAGACAGCTGGGGTTGTTCAGTCTGGAGAAGAGGAGGTATCACTGAGCCTTCAGAGCACCTTCCACTATCTTAAAGGGGCTGCAAGAGAGCTGGAGAGAGATTTCTGACAAGGGCATGGAGTGTGATTGGACAAGAGGAAATGGCTTAAACTGCCAGAGGGAAGGGTTAGATTAGACACAGGGAAGAAATTATTCCCTATGAGGGTGGTGAGGTAGTGGCTGCCCAGAGAATCCCTCTGAGCATTCAAGGTCAGCTGAAGGGGCTCTGAGCAGCCTGCTCTAGTGGGAGGTGTCCCTGCTCAAGGCAGATGACCTTTAAGGTCCCTCCAACCCAAACCATGCCATGGTTCTATGGCTCTAAACACTATGACATCCCAGAGCGCCCACATCCCATCATATCTCAAAATAAGCCCCTTCAATAGTTCCAGCCTTGCCATAAAGATAAATATTTTGTGGCCAGGAGAGGTGTAGAAAACCCTCTGGGTGTAACACAGGCAAGAACCAGAGTTTCTTGCCTCACACAAGGTGCAGCAGGACCTCACCTCTCCAACCAAGCAGAGCAAACAGGAGAGTGACAACAGTGCAGTTTATAAATGAAAATTATACTCAGATCCATTAAAAATGTAAAAGACAGGATGATACGCAATGGAAATATATCCTGAAGAACTGCTAAAGTAAAAACTTAATTTGCTGCAAAGAAAGAAGAAAATTTTGATTTTATGGCAAGTCCCACAAGCAGGTGTTACGGTTACCCAGAGTACCCAGCAATATTCATGTTTTGGGCTCAGTATTTCAGCTAGCAAGACAAAAATCAACTGTGGGTTACTAAATCACATGTGTGTCTTTCTCTCTCAGCGTATCTATCCATCTATATAAAAATTTGGTGCCTCACATGAAGTTGCCAGTAATGCTGAAGTCCCACTTTGACAATTTTATTTTTAATCTCTTTCCATGTTAGTCTCTCAAATTGAATAGAGGACATGTCAACTACCAGGCTTAATTTCTGTTCTCATTAGCTTCTACATTATGCAGATGTCAGGTCAGGAAGAACCGTATCAGATAACCAAAAATTAGTAATAATTAACCAATAGCAGGGCAGTTTGCCTGAAGAGACCTATTCTTTCCAAGTGGTAAATTATTTTTTAATTATCCCATTGAGATGGAGACTTCTAATTGCAAATTCTCTAAGCAAGGAAAAAATATACACTGGGGAAATCCCAGATTATTAGCAACTGTGCAACTTTCTACATAGATTTTGCAAGTAATAATAGACTTTTTCCAGTTAAAAAAAATTATCCCTAGAAGACTTTTCCATCGATGCAGATAAACCTGAAAGTGATGTACACAAGGATAATGGAATTGTTAATTCATTTTTTGATGTCCAAACACAATTTTTTAAAGTCAAGAATAGATTGAAGTCAGACCTATTTTGAATGTACAGATATAAGAAAATGAAACGGGTTTTGAGCAGCAAACATATTCTATTAGCTTAAAATTAGATGACATCAATATATACCTATTTATTTGGCACTTGAGAGGCACTTCATTTGTTCCAATACAATTTTACAGATCCAGAATTACCCTTGAGCCCCCTATCCCATCTTTCCTACAGGGAGAAAAGGAGAGATGTTATTTAATACTTGGGAACTTCAAGATTTTTCCACTATCCATAACCACCAGCTTGAACAGCTTCTCACACAACAAAACAAAGGAACTAAAGAAGCCCCAAAATCAGCACTGTATCTCCACCAGGACCAGAGGAACCAGGATTTTTGGAAACCACATGTTTGTGGCCACTGTTGAGCATGGCAGCTTGAAATACCCACATTGTTCTGCATTCAGTGGTCAGCAGAGCACAGTTCAGCCTGTGCTGTCCCCAGCCCTGCCCAGCCCAAAGGGACAGAAGTGAAGAGCTCTGACTCTTGTATTTTTCTGATTCAGCCACAGAAATGGTGCTCAGCATCCTCCTCCATGTCATAACAGTCCTTCAGCTTCACCCTGATCTTCCCCACTTTTGTCTCCCAAATGAACCCAGCTGCTTTCTCAGGGATCAGGCCATAACTGTCCCTCAAACTGAGCAAAATTAGAAGCATCTATCTATGTTCTGAACATCCTTTTAAGATGCTGCATGTAATTAGATGATCTTTAATATTTTCCTGCCCCCCGGAATAACATTCTCAGGTGACCCAAGACAGCAGCAACATTGCACCCTTAGCACATTGATTTCTGAGGCCCAAACACCCTCCCATCAAGCACTTAATAAAAAAGTTGGCTATAAAATCCTAATGGCTGATTTGTCACATCCAGATTTCATAACAAGCATTATCATTGTCTCCCAGGAATGCAACAAGCAAGGTTTGTACTAATGTGGTTCAGCCACAAACATTTCTATTAATATGGCTCAGGCACACATTTCCTATCAGCCATATGTCACTCACTGGAGACTTCCCTCAAAGTTTGAAGGGTAGAGGAGAATATTATGCACAAAAGGTAGAAAAACACTAAATCCTCTTTCATGGCTGCATTTTGGGTTTTTTTTAAACCAATGTCTTTGCTGCTGAAAGCTGGCAGTACTACCTAAGTGCAGAAGGTGCACAGATTTCTGCTCTGTGGGTGCAAAATATAGTTTATAGGCCAAGTGAAATCCATAGTCAGCATCCAGTGAACTGCTGGCCTTGCAAACAGCCATACTGCAGGAAGGAAAAGTCAAGTGTGTCTCCTGAGAGAGAGCCTTTGGGTGAGGCAGGTTGTGCAATAAATGTGTACAGATTAAGAGCCTTAATTTTGCTTTCTAGAGAGTTTGGGAGGACAGAGTTTGTAAAAGAACGCTAGTAAGATGTAGAAAGCTTTTGAGCCCCTACATTCTTACCACCCTCATTCAGGTTATTTCACATTTTCCACACAAACCCTGGCTGAAATAGCTGTCAGTAAATCCCTTGCCTCTAAGAATTTGGGGTTCATCTCTAAATCTGTTGACAACAGTATCAAAGCTCTGCTACTTTTGAGGTTGGAAATAAGCAGGGCAGTAAAACTGCAACATCCAATTGGCAACTCTTGTGCCTAAAAGCTAATGTAACAAAAACAAGTCAAAAAGAGACAAAGTTTCCAGTGAGGGGAAATAATCATCAATTACCCTTTGCAGGCTTTCTTAAAAGCCACTGGAATATGCAGATTTTTACTTACCCTAATTTGCTCAATGCTAGCCTACCCTTCCTTTTCAAACCTTTGTGAAGAAGAGAAGCAAGGCCACTGCAAAGGAGCCACCACAGAGCAAAACACCTCCCACACCAACATTTTGATCCCATTTTGGTCCAATATTGTGAGCATGACATTTAGATCCTGGTCACCTCACCAACTTATCCCCCTGGCCCAGGACTGTGCTTATTTTCCTCATTAGGTTACTAGAGAAGGGGGAAAAAAAATCTATCAAGAGGCATGAGCCACATCTCTGATCTGACCTAAAACCACAAGCTGAAACATTTGTAATTAATAGGCTATTCAGTGCCCAACACAGGAGCAGAAGACAACATGGTAATTGCCAAGGTCCTTTCAAATTAAATTTGTCCAGTTCCTGTGGTTCAGAAAGATCCCTGAAGTCAGAGACATTCTTTTAATTGTCATTACAGTTATTTTAGTTCAAATGTTGCCCCTAGAAAGCCTATAAAATAAAAAGAACATTTGATTTCATCTGCATCTGATTTTTCCTCTTTTATATAAGCTTTAATGCAGCTCATAATTAAGCACTGCTACCTAAGGGAAAGTTAATGAAGTAAGAGCAGGCCTCCAGATGAAGATTTTAAAGCATGTGTCAGTGACACAAAGTTTTTTTGCCATGTTAGCATATTTAATTGAGAGAAGAGAGGCAGAAAGTGTCTAGAAACACAGATGACCTCTTGTTCTGTGTCAATGCACCAATATCTTGTAATCAGACACTGATATACTGAATACATTGCTCTGCTTTTTTCTCCCCTTTCCCAAATACAAGTCAGAGAGTAAAAATTTGCTATGGACTGGGGGTTTGTTGCTGTTATTTCTTTTAAAGGAAAACTAAGATGCTACCTGTTGTTCTTTCAAAATATATAATTTTCATTGAAAACACAAACTCTTCTGTCCAGATACACAGAAGTTTAAACATGCAGATAAGTGCCAAAGTCAATGAGACCATTTCAGAATAGGAAAGGCTGTATTTCTATTTATCAATAATATTATGTATTTGTCATATACAAAACAGAGTTATTCCCCCCCAAATTTTTAAGAAATAAATAGAAACTTAACCAGAAAAAGAAATTTCTTTTCCCTAGCACTTTAAGATTCAAATATACACTAAAACCATTTTGATAGAGTTTAAAATTATGTTAATTTAATGAAATCTTTAGTCAGCACTACTGTTATCCTTTGAATTCACCAATTCTATGATGAAGCACTTCTCAGACTGCTTTGGACAAAAAGACCCATTACAGTATTGTTGCTGTAGTAAGTGCAACAAAATAGATTATCTTTTTCTGAACTAATCTGCAATTGCAAAGCTGCCTTGAAGGCTGCCACTGCACCAAAAAGAAAATGGCTAAACACAATTATTTTAATAAGAATAAAACAGTCCTATGCAAATACATGCAGCAGCCTGAATTTGGCAGAGAAGGGATCAAGACCCAGACAAGTTTCTTAATTTCCTATTACATATATGTCACTTGTATTGTTGTTGCTGTGATACCAGATGCTTTTCCCATTTGTAACTACAATTAGAAAGAGTTATTTATAAAAATAATTATAATTACATTGATTCGTTTTCATATTTTCTAGTGCTGCTGCCCTACTTTGTTTTCTCAGTTTACTTCTGAAATAGAAAGCTGACAAAGACAAGAAAGTTTCCATTCTCATTTCTTTCTGTCTCAATATGTTAAGTTTTCTCAATGTTCACTCCTTTGACATAGCTGTGTTTCCCAATCAAGTCATGGCAAGTGCACACTGAAAACAAACCACCTTTCAAAAGCTTAAAAGCTGAGCAGAGAAAGATTGAAGAAAACAAACCATTCCCCAAAGGAATACAGTTAGATACATCTACTAACATCTGCTCTTTTCCCAGGGTAACAACGTGGCTAAAAAGATGGGCTGGAGACTGAAATACAGAGAATGCAGCCAGTTTCAAGGCCAAAGAAGTAGCATTGGTGAAACCCCATGGTGTAAGGCCATGCTGCTCATCACCTGGGGAGGAGATGTGCTGAAGTTCCCTGCTTCCAGCACACAGCACTAGAGACCTTCCTACTGCAAAGTCAAGGGTGTGCAGCTGAGATCCTCCAGGTTAAACCCCTGTATTCAAGAAATCTCTGAGCTACACATCAGAGGAGGCTGAAAGTACTCTAGGAAAATTCATTACTGCATGTTCACTGCTCAGATACCACTGCAGCCAGTCCTTGACAGGCCCAGAAAACCCTTCCCACATCCTTATTAGAAACGAGAACAATAAACAAGGGAAACACTCAAGGTATCTCAAGGTAAGGATTTGCCACCAGGGTCAGTGGACAATTGAAATCAAGGCTGAGAGAATGAATCCACTCACCAGGACACAACGATCAAGGAACAACTTCTATGTGAACCTCTTGCTTTCTTTTACACCTTCCCATATCATTTGACTTCTACCTAAACAGTCAATTATTCTAGTTTATAGTATAATAAAACCTGCTTTTTTTCCCCTGTTTCAAAGCCTTCAAACATCCATTGAGGTCATTGCAGACCCACCTTTAAGCTCTGTCTGGCAGCAGGACCCTAAAACCTACACCTAAAAACCACCACGCCCATAGCTCATTTAAAAAACAAAACAACAAACAAACAAAAACATCCACAAATGACAAACATTTGAAAAATTTGGGAAGCTCTAGAGTTATCTCAACTTCCATTTAATAGGTTTTTCAGAAAAATAATGTTAATACAGTTTCTACCTTGTGCAACCTTGTCAGTCCCTCATGTCACTGTCTCCAGAAATGAGTGGCCGGTTTTCATAAATTAATCTTTATGATGGAACACCAAATGGAAAGTAAAAAAAGTGAAAAAAACAACTTTAAAACTTGATTACTCAGTGATGAATACATAAAACTTATCTGTGTCTGTGAGTAATTTCTATCCCGTCTTATAAAAAGGGATTTTAAAAAGTAGTAGGCTTTTTCTCAATTTTTTGTTATACTTTCATGCAAATCATCTAGACCCTATCTTCATATCCCATAATGCAAAACAAGTCTTTGTGGAAAAGTATATCACATTTTCCTATGCCAAGCATGTTTGGAAAAAGCTTCACCTGAAGACTAAGTGAGGTACAGGGCAAGGTTCTCTATTTGGGGCACCTTCTTAAAAGGTCCAGAATATCAGAAATTCCTGGAGAGACTGGATTCAGTTTCTGCTCTTCCCCACTTTTCTTGGGAAGTAATTGGAGAAGGATTGGCTTTCTATGTGAGTTCCTAACAGAGTTCCTGAGTAAGACTGGAGGGAAGTGGAGTGGAGCAGCAGGGAACCAGAGCAGAACAAGAGTATTTGGAACTAGAAAATCGAAAGCACTATCGATATACATGAGAGGATGTAAGTGCATCCAAGGCTGGTGAACAGTGAAAGGAGCACAGGTCATGGAAAGAGGTTTAGCAAACACACATTCTGGGAAAGTTGCAGAATGTGAAATATAGATTACCAGATTATAAAGAAACAGAGATGAAAGTTCGATTACAAAAACTTGGAAGGCAGGAAAATTGAAGAAATCACTGACTGAGAAAGACCGTGAAAGAGAAATAAGTACACAGCAAGAGAGTGGAAGTAGAGACAAATAAAAGATGGTTTAAGATAGAAAAAGAGCACAAAGACAAGGGTTGGATACAAAATTTAGAAGTATTCTTGTTAATCTGCTTAGATAAAACATTATTGTAAAAACTACTGTGCTATAATGGTAGCTCCTAAGACCAGAGTTCATGGCTCTGAAATGCTGCTAGAAGTTGAGAAGATGTGACTTGTGACACGAGCCTCGCTCAGAGCAGCTGAAACCCCTGTCCCAGTGGCCTGTCAACTCTCCTCATGCAGCTTGCCCAGAAATAGTCACCAGCTATCTGGGTATTGTGATACAATGGACATAAAATTAACACTAACACACCAAAAAAAAAAGAGGAGTCATCTTACAAGACAAGGACAAAACCATGCAATTCTCAAAAAAAAACCATAGCTGTGAGATGGATGTAAACCTGTCCAAAAGGCATGAATGCTTCACACTGAAACAGAGCTAATCACTTCAGCTCCAGCTGGGCAAGTGGTGTGAATCAGAGACACACACACAGGTTGTCTGCCTTCAGCAGATGGTGGGAAAATGTCCATAAAAGCTTCCTAGCTTTTCCTGTGCACAGAGTAACCCAATGTCCAATATCTGAGGGATGCAATGCTTGTGTGGCAAAGCTGGGCTGGGGAAAATAAAAGAGACCCCGGATGGTTTAACATCAAACCCAACCATTTCCCTTAATTTTAGGGTTTGGTTTCTTCTTTTTCAAGAGCTCCAGTGCCACAGAATACTTTTTTGAGCATAATTCAAGAAACACAAACATGCAATGGCATTATGTTTTCAGCATCGGAAATCTCTTGAGAATTTTAATTAAAAGCATTTTTAAATTCTTTACAAATCCATAAAGTACAGTTCCACAAGGACATTTATTCTCTTAGGTGAAAAGGTATGGTCTGACTCCTGCTTATTTCCTAGCAAAACCTCACTTCAAGTGCTGCTCAAGTACTGTACCTTACACAGCAAGGTACAACTTAACATCTATACAGCTGAAACCATACATTCGTGCATTCATATTAGCAGGAGATGGGGAAGACTGAGACTCTCCAGATTAGAATGGGAAAGGTTAAGGTGAGCAAAAATCCAGGTTTACAAAGCAGCACCTCTGTGGAGAGGCTGAAAAAACCACATGAAACTGAAAGGTATTTAAAAGTAGGATAATGTTCATTTAAAACAGTTCAAACAATTTTTCACCCAGTGGGCAGAGGACCCTGTGAGCTTCCTGGCAGCAGAGCCAGCCTGCAGCAACAGCTCAGAGATGGTCTCAGCCACCTTTGTGCAGTCATCTTTGTTCACTTGCCAAAAACCAGAGCAACTGATGAATTCAAGGTAAGAAGCCCTCCCTGGGATAGTGTAGGGTAAGACAAAGCCATCGGAGGTGAGGTTTGCATCCCACCTTGCCCGTCCAGAGCTCGTCACCTCTCCCCAGCCCAGGCACACAGTCCTGCCAGAGCCATATGCCCTACCATATGTCCAGAGAAGAGCTGGCATGAGAGATGAACTGACTCGCCTCCCTGCTGCTACATCGCTTTCCTGCTGCTGCACTCGAGGCTTCTGGATCAATCTCTTGCACTGATCAATCGGGAATGCCAGGATTCAGGCTTGAATTCCCTCAGCAGCAATAGAATTAGATTACTTTGATTCAATTCAGACTTAGATCCCTACCAGCGTTCTGGTTTGTTGTATTTGTGTTTCCTAGATGTAGCCTGGTGAACAAAGAAGCCAGGTTAACAGATGGGAAAGAATAAAATGGAAGATCCTGGATCCATTTCTGCTAAATTGACAAGCACATTTCTATATACTAGGCATTATATGTATCACACAGTGCCAACTAATGAAGTGATTGGCTCCCTAAGACACCTAATGAAGCTACCCAGAGAAATGAAACATGTCATCTTTGAATGCCCCAGAAGGGGAAATAAAGAGAGGTAAATTCATAAGCTTATTCATAACCACCAATCTTATTCATAACCACCTATTTCACAGCATTACAGACAAAAAACCTCAGAGTTTTACAGTCTGAGTCAGTACTTCTGATAGGTAATAAGTCAGCTTCAGCAGTTAGGTAAAGCAGTTAATTCATAAAGCCACAAGTTCCCCTAACACATGAACACATTGCAGTTTTATATTCAGGGATTGTGTAATGCTATCAATTCTCTTCCACTTTGTTTCTTCTCCTTGTTCCCTCAGAAGAATAAAGTAACTCTACAGTAAAAAAAGAAAGAAATCATTCCTTAACTACCTTGAGAAGTATGTTGGAGTGACTGCAAAAGCCAAGTAAGACTGAGGGATATAAGGTCTTGAGGTATAAAAATTGCCAGAGTTACTGAAAAAACCCAGAGATTTTCCTCAGAAGCATCAGAGGAAAGAAGATTCTGTGAAATCTCATGATATCACATAAAACAATCTGCTATAATATGTATCAGAAATTTTTCTAAATGAAAACAGAAAACTTCTGATAAACAAATGACAAATATTTGCAGGGCAATGAAAATTTTTGTGCATGAAGAGGAATGTGACCCAGGGCAGTACCTCCTATCCCCTTAGGAATCACAGAACATTTGAGAGAAATGAGAAATTCTGATGAATGATGAAATGTATGAATGAAAGAGCCTGGAAACCAACAAGACAGATCATGAACTTCACAGCATTAAGATTTCTTTAAATCCCATCTTCATGCAAAAAAACATACCCAATCAAGTATTAAGCGAATTTTTAATAATACTCATTTTGTTACACATTTGCAACCATGCTGATCTTTCTTTCAGAAATCACTTGCACAAGGAGCAACTACCTTCTCAAATGCAGAATTAACAACTATTAGCAATAACATCATTTTGCTTTTAACAAGTACAATATGAAATCCATATTATTTTTGCATTTTGTAGAACTCAAGCTATGGGCAGTCTTTGAACCTCACCCTCCAAAGCTTCTCCAAGGTAAAAAAGGGAAGACATTGTCCAAGGCACCTCAGGAGACAAAAACAGCTGGTTTTCATCACGGTCTTGAGCATGGTTGCATTAAGAGATTAGTCAGGCCTAAGAAACAACCTTCTTTATTTTAACTCAGTTTGGAAGCAGATACACCTCACAAGAGCAGTAGAAATCAATATTAGTCCAAACCACAATGAGCCTTCACATTCAGAAGTTCAGCTGCAAGTGGGGTCAAAAAGAGCAGAGAAAGAGTATTTGAATAGTACAGTGATCCATGAACTCAATTCAAGGCAGTAAATAACATCTGTGCCTGAGTGAGCTATAATACTTTATAAAACAATAACAAATGGCTACACTTCTGATTGATAGGAAAGTTTTACATCATACCACAGGCAAAACTGTTGCCAAATGTAATCTTTTCTCCTAGGGAAAAGGGCTTTTGTGATCATTCCTTCCTGCGTTAACTTTCAGCTTGCTAACTTCAGAGGCAGAAATTAAAGTTATTCTATGTTTGTATTGTATTTAAATTATATGTCTGGCAACAAATCAAGTTGGTGTGGATTACAGAGACCTGGTTAACACATTGCCAGTCTTACAAAGCAGGAATCTGCTAGGGCACAGAGACCTCTGTCCCAGCCAGCAGCCAGGTGGGAAAATAAAAAGAAAATTAAAAAATTAAAACCACAAACTAACAAAAAAATGGAAACATGTAAAGGTAGCATTTGAAGACACAGAGGGAAAGATGCACTCTGACATCTGGGTATAAAAACACATTTACATTAATGCACATCTGCACAGACACTCCAGAGAAAAAGTCATGGTCCTTTTACACCACAAAGAATAAGAGAATTGTTTTCACTCCTGCAGTAATGCACGGACACTGTACTGCGTTTTTACTGAAGATAAATGTTTGGTATATTACTCTTGGTCAGTGCCCATTAAAGGGATGAAAAGCAGTCAGCAAAAAAAAAAAAAAAAAATCTGGTGACCCTCTTGTGCTACATAAAGCACGAAATACCCTCTTGTTTCCTCTTTTTTGTGACACAATGAAACTGGAAAAAACCTATTCTTCATGCCTGAGGGATCTTTCCCTCAAGTGAATACTAGAACAGGTTCAAACAATTTAGCCAAGATCATTACTAAAAGTTTTGTCATCTAATCAAGATCCAGATTGTACAAAATTTTGACTGAGTTTTCATATAGAGTATCATGAGAATGAATCCATTTCAAGTCTGGCCATCTAAAGCTCAATCCAAGCTTTGTGACTATAGAAGCAGAAGGAAAAAACCCAAATATTCTCTACAATTTCTTCTCCTTCCTTCCTTTCAAAAAACATGCATTTTTATTAACTGTTACACCTTGATTTTACCACTCTCTTGCACACCACAAACTGTTGACCAGCCAGCTTGAAATGTTTATAGAACAAGCTGACTGGATATATATATAAGCCCTGAAACATTTGAAAACTAAAAGCACACACAAAACCAGCATCCCTGGCATGTTTAGAGTCCAGAATACATAATGAGAATAAACTCCAGGTGCTACTATGCAGGAGGGTGTAAGAGATAAAACAGTAATTCAGATAAAATTGCTGAGAAAGTTAAAGTATCACAAGTATCTAGGATGGTTTTTATAAAAGCAGTGTTTTAGCTCATAAGATAACTGATTTTTCTTCAATTTCTGGTAGTACTACAGGTAGTATTTCCCGTGAAAAGATGCAAAAGCAGTGCTGCAGGAGCAACACCACATGTGACCAACTGTGCACACTTGAAGGTAAGAAACTGAGGTCAGAAAATGTATCAATTTAGGGTAGTAACAGACTCCACAGTACAAATTAGCTACTGCAATTGGCAACACTATATAAATATTATCAAAATGCCTCACTTGGCATTGTCAGTCCGTGCTCTCACAGGGGCAATGAACTGCTGGTGATCCTGGTACCCTACAGACAGCACAGACAGCAGGTCTGACTGATCACTATTTACTCAATTATTAAACTCCAAAACAAACTTGCATCGTCTCTCATTATGAAGTCTAAGAAATGTTTCACATTCCTATCAGAGGAAATAATTTTAAAAGCCATTGCCACATTTGAAAAACATGCCAATACACAACTATTGTTATTGATAATTAGACATGCAACTCAAGCTACATGTGGTAGAAACAGCTACTCCTCTTCAAACAATCCAAACCCTTGCAGTAATAGTAATTAACAAGAAAACAGCAATTACAGATTTATGTGCTACCTTAAACATGAATACTGACATCATATAAACAATTCTGTGCAAGTTGCTGTTTTAATTAGTCCTTGTGCACTTTGTGTGAAAATGAACATTCCAGTGACTTACTGTTTAAACATTAAATTTAGAAATTCATATTGCAGAAGTGATAAAAATCAAACAATTAACTGAGACTCATACCCAGTCTGTAATTTCTAGCTCTTATCTCTACTGGGGTACATATATTTTTATATACACATGCATATATATGAATAATTAATTCTGAGATAAACATTACATAAGCTGTCATTTGTATATTACAGATGTACTTTTCCTCTAAGAGTTTGATTTTACTCTACTCATCCATTTTATATAACTATTTCATGCAAAACTTTTAAACTATTTAAGCACTTGTGCTGCAAGTACAATATCCCCTGTTGCACAATGCATTAAAAAGTCTTTTGAAGAAACCAACTTTTCCTCATGTATTTTTTCAATTCTAGCAAGGTAAAAATTCCATTATTTTCAAAGAATTTATTATTGACTGATGCTTTATGTTAGGCTGCACTTGAACAGCTGCATCATGGCTGGTTTTGTAGGGAAGAAGAGTTACAACCTGAAACTGCACGTCCTGGCTTGTTTGCTCCAGCCTTGTGATTTCTTTTCTTGTTTTGAAACCAAGTATCCTAAATTCCAATATACTTTTGAAGCAGCTTGTTGCTTTTAATGATCATAACCATTTTGAAGCTAAGCTGAATGGTGCCTTCAGGGCATCGTTATTAAGGGAGAAGAAATCCACTGATGCAGACACCAGCACACGCTGCCTCTCAAGCTCTATTTTTATAGACCATTAGAAATCTGCCATGTTTTGTCACATTCTACACTTCAGGGCTTTGCCAGTGCCTACCCTATGTGGGATTCTTCTGTCAAATCTTATGAATACCTTGCTGAGTCTGCAGGGGTTTTGACAAAATTCAGTTCCAACTGTAGCACCTTCCCCGTCCACCCCCAGACAAACACCCACTCCCTTCAACCTTCCTCATACCTGTCTGTAAAAACTCTTTAAAACTTTGAGTCAAAGCAAAGTGATTATTCAAAGAGAACAGCAAGTCACAGGTACCTGTAAGAACTTTGGCATGATGTCCATTATAAAGCTCAAGCAATTTGGGTAAGGAAAGTCTTGTTCCCTTCAGAGACCAGTACTGTGCCCACCCGTGCATGGGCATGGAATGGAATGGATTCCCTCAGAGTTCTCAGCAGAAGCTGGAAACCATGAAGGGTATTTCACTGCATCCCATGGAACATCCCTGCCTCAAACAATTTTGGGGGAGCTGCCTTTCCTTTATCTTGGTATTTTAACTTCACTGGTATGAATCACCCTTTCTCTCCCCCACTGTTTTTGTTCCATAGGATTTGCTGGAACTTCTCTTTGGCACCAAGCAGTACCAGCTGCTTCTATGCACAAACAATGACTACTTTTCTATTCCCATTAAGGTACAAATCAAACATTTTCATAACAAATATGATCCAGTCACCAATACTTTTTCTTCACTCACCCTTTTCTTTTGCTTTCAAGAAATAAAAACACTCACTAGTGAGAGGAATAGCAGATTTGTCTTTGCAAACAAGCTGTGGGTCTGCTTGTAGACAAAACTAGCACTGGGAGATAAAAGAAACAATGGGAAGGATTCCACTGATTGATGAATGGCAAAAGACATTTGCTTTTACAAATAAACTTTAGGTTTGCTGATAAATTAAATTAGACATTGAAAGATGAAAGAAACAATGGGGAAGAAAAACCCCTAAATTCCATAAGAATTAAAAATTAAAAGGGAGGGTTATACCTTAGAGGGAAATCTTTGGTATCAGGCATATCAGGAAGTCTGTACCTCTCAAGTGCCTCAGCCAATGGGGAAAGAGAGAAGGCAAATGTGGCCGGGAAATAGGGACAAAAAGGGAGGCTGCGTCGTCCAAAAATCTGAGAGATCCCAGAGGAATGCCCCATGGCCTTTCCCTTTATTGGAATAAAGTAAAAGGACTCCTCTGTCTCCTTTTTGGACATAAACCTCTGGTGTTTGTGGATTAATTTTCCTAACACTAGTATTCCTTAGACAAAGTTTAAACATCAGATATCTGGGATGTTCCTCCTCCTTCCTCATGTGAATTCTATCTGAAAAAAAGCTCAGCAAAGCAAACTATTATCATGATTCCCTGGCAGGTAGCAGCACCATTGAGGGCATAAGAATGCACCACAAAGGGAGGCTTTGCCAAAAAGTACACCATATTTGGACATGTAAGTGCCACAATCGCCACTGAAAAGCCCCAGCAGCTCCTGATTACAGTTTCTGCCTGTGCCAACCCAGGGAAAACCTTTCCTAACTTTTACAGCATAACAAGACACTTAAGAAGAGAACTTGGTTTCACTATATCTAAAAAACAAAATACGCTAACAAACTGCAGTTCATCCTGTGAAAAGTACCACAACTAAGTAAAATGTCATTTAAAGTACCAGAATGCAAACTAAAGTTAACAAATTCCCATTTCACATCCAGTACCAAATCCCATGTAAACTAGTGATGGGCACACACATGTGGCAAAGTGCTTCCAACAATAACACTCAAGATCTGACTTTTTTTTTGTGCCCGAGTTCTGATTTTTGCTTTGTTTTTGCTTTGTGTTTGGCAGCTGTTGCAAACAAGTAAAAGTAGGTTGGAGAGAAGGAGAGGCAAAAAAACTGTTCATATGTACTTTGAATAGTCACAATTAATGCCTAATTGTGGATTATTTATTTAAAGACTGCACAAGCTCTCTCTATCAGGTTTTCTAACAAGACCAAAAGCATGGCCATGACAAGGTATGGGAAGGGTTTTACAATGTCTGGCCTGCAGATGCACATGCACCACTGGTAGAAAAAATTCAGTAACTGAAGCAAGGGGAAGCAGAGACAAGGACACCTGTCCATTTTCTCCATCATCCTGAATTTCTCACCACCACCATCCCCACTCCAAATCCCTGAATGAGCCAAAGAGTGTGGCCATCCAGAGCTGTGCTCAGAAAAAAGGTAATTCAGCAGGAGAAAAGTACTCCCTGCAGCTTCTCATTCCTTTGGATCATCTTCCAGTTCCAGGATTTGGAGGTTTTCAGTTCTTTTAACAAGCGTTGCTTACACTTAATGCAATATACAGTGAGCATATGGTAGAGGAGAAAAATAAAAACCACACCAAAACCCTCAGTTCTTTTGTAATATTGCAGGAAAATTTAAGTTACAAGGAGAATTTATTAATCTTATTTGAGTTTGCAAGCCCTCACATTTGTTTAACAGAGGCAACGGAAAACTTAGAGATTATTTTTTTTCCTGCCTTATAACTGACAGCTGCAATTTAATCCTAACCATTGCAGTTGAGAGTTACAGGTAGATTTTAGCTTTTAATAAACTGGAAATAGCAATTAAGTCAGGGCTGTCAATTACCACCATATATACATCTGGGTAAACCACTATATGCAGAGCAAGCAAACTCAATTGGTACCAGCTGAAGGTGAAGGATGGAAGTAAATCTGTAGAAGAAACACAAGATCCTATTTTTTCTATGTTGTAACCTTTCCAGAAAATTTATTTCCATTTTGACTGCATCAAAAAGTTTTAGTTTCTTATATAGAAAAAAAAGAAAAAAGGTAAACATTACTGAAACTGCTCTAAGTGCTTCCCTGCTCTGAACATTTACTCACTCAAGTTTTGGGTTATAAAAGCAAAGATACAAGTTTTTTGTTGCCTTTCCAGAAGTCATTGCAACCTGATCTTTCATTCTCTAAACACATTAGAGACTCACATTACTGCTCCACTGCTTTTATCCCTTTTAAAAATTTACATGCAAAAAACTGTCCTGAATTATTTCATTTGCATGGTAGCACTAAGCATGAAGCATTTTAATGGAAAGAATTTTTACACAGCCATTCAAAGCACCAATATACATGAGCTAAGTTAAGTCAATGGCAAAAAGACGTGTTAAGAGCACCCACCAGAAATTATTACTGCAGGGGGTTTCTGAGTGAAACTACTGCCCATTGCAAAAGAGTGACTCAATAGCAACTTTCATTTAAGAGGGAAGATAAGTTAAAATATCAGAACATATTTCTGAGCAGGAAAAAAGAGAGGGATATGCATGATAACAGATGTGTCATAAATTTAAGTTACTGGGAGCTAAATGAAAAAATAATTTTAACCACCTCTCTGTGGTGTTTATAAGCCAAAGCTTTTAAAATTCAGTTCGTGACATTACATTGCAAAAATGAAATTCACTGAAATGCAAATCTTGCAAAAGTGAAGTCAGTTACTTCTTAAAAAGTGTATAGCACAGTTCTCACCACCAAGTAAAAATCCCAGAAGACAGACAGGTACTCTCCTGTCAGCACTGATCATCCTCAGCTGCTGCTTTACAGCTTTAAGGAACTGCAATAACAGGAACTCTTGGAATGCAAGGATGACAAATTACAGGGAAGATCTGCCCATAAGCTAAATTAAAAGAGTTTTGACTACTCCCATACTTGTGCATATGCACTGCTTTGCTCATGTGTGTCTGCTGAACCTGAGCCCAGGCCAGGCTGGATGGGGCTCTGAGCACCTGCTCTAGTGGAAGGTGTCCTTGTCCATGGCAGGGGATGGGAATGAGATGGTCTTTAGCGTCCCTCACAACCCAAATCATTCCATGAGTCTATGATTTATCACTTTTGGATCAAAACAAACTCCTACCATGTCCCCAGGGCAAAAACAACAGCACAGAGGCATCAATCATCCCCTTTGTTCCCTACCTTTTTATCTGATCATGAAAAAAATAAAACCAAACCAACAAAAAAGACAAATTCTGGTAAAAAAAACCAACTATCAACCTAAGTCTGAAGAGAGATTAAGTGTAGTTATCTTTTGAAGTGTTAGATAATGACTGGAAATATAATGAGTATCCAAGTAAGGCTGCATGTCACAAATTCCACATTAATTCAAACACAGACTCTTAAGGGAAAAAAAAATCATACTACCTTGTTAGCACACATTGTTCAGCCAGAGTTCAAAGTGAGAGAATGGAATTTAGTTTTTTGCTGTCACAGAGGAGTAGTTTATAATTCCATAGTTAATAGCTGAAAGTATTTTCACCCAGCAATAAACCCAACATTTACTGCAGTCATAAGATTGAGATTACAACATTTACTACCATGGTAGAATGGAAATTACAAAGGGCTTTTGATGGCTGTGGAGAGGAGGAGTTTCAGCACTTGTGCAAGATGAGAAGGTCACCGTCTGCTTCCCGGCCTTGCCACACCCGCTCCACAGGCTCAGGGAGCATCAAAGGAGGAGCTGCACAGCCTGGCAGCCCTGCACACCACAAACCAAGGAGCACACGAGAAGGGCCACATACAATTACAGCAGATCCCAGCTCTGTGCATTCCCTCTAGCAAGGTAAGGGAAATACACATTAGGCTGCAATGACAGCCAAGAATTCAGTCTAAGATTTGAGTGCTGCAAATGCTGCCACTCTCCTGACAGCAAACAAGTTGTAATTTTGACCTGCAACTTCACATAGCCACCAAAATCAAACAGATGGTAGACTGCAAATTAACATCTGGAATTCAGTCCCAAGAAAACAGATGCATTGGAGACATTTTTGCAACAATATGGCAACAGCAGCATTAGTTCCAATTACGTGAAATACCAGGTAGGTATTTGAAGAGTATCTGTCATTTATATTCTGCTGACTCTTCGAGAAAGTGGGAAGAAAAAAAGCAAACAAATTGCGCTGTTGGTAAAAGCAAAGCCTTCTTCAGCTATTAAAAAGACAAGCATAATGGCCAACTTGCCCTATAGCTTAACAGTTTACCTAATCCAAGCAGTAATACAATGAGCTGAAAAATTTAAACCTAAAACACTTCACACAAAATATGACAAAGGAAGCCATTTTTGCTCTGTTTTACAATTCAGACTGGTATTAATTGGTCAACATTTGAAAGAAACCCACTGATGGTCAAATTATGAACCCATGAATTTGGTGATTCTTCTTTCTGCATAACAGATTCTATGATATTTTAAGTAAAATTAGCTGCTCAATTAATTCTTTTATTTTAAAGTAAATAAAGATGTTAATTTACAGCATTTTTGTGGGGTTTTTTACTTCCTGCTTAAGAAGGGTAACAAAATATTACAAAATCATTAAGCCTAAGAAAAGTTACAAAATAAGAGACTTATGTCAGTTTATGTGGCTGAGGCCTACTCTGACCCTTCTGTATCTGCTCAGGGAGGTCAAGTCTACCTGGTTTACCTGGCTACTTGGAGAATATGCTGGGAAGCACTTTGCTAAGGTGTCTCAGTTCAAAGGCTGCCCATGTTCCTGACAAGAAGCCACTTAGCTTGAAATAAACAGGTAGAAACACCCACTGAAATCCAGTCCAGCTAACTGGAAGGAGCAGTCTGAAACAGCTACTGCAAGCAAAGATGTGAAAGATGCTACTTTTAATGTGTTATGACCAAGACAAATGTCTAAATTAGACATTTTTCCTGGGGTAAATAATTCCCATCTCTGTCTATGGGGAATGGAGAGATAGCAGTTACTCCAAAGGAATCTACCTCAGCTGTGGGGCACTACAGCAAATCAAAGGTGACTCTGATGTTGGTGAGGGGGAGAGAACGATGCATCTGACTCCATGGATATCAGAAGGCCAATTAATTACTTTATTATACTATATTATTCTATACAACTAAAACTGAACCTGCCAAGCACTCAACCCTGCACACAACTCTCACACTCTGCACAGAATATCGTGACTGTCACCCAACACTCCTGTCACACACACACACACACTCTTGGCCCTGACAGGCCAAGGAAACCAAACACCATCACTTTGGGTAAACAGTCTCCATGTTGCATTCTACTTTGGCACAGCACAGGCACAGCAAGTGATAAGAATTGTGTTTTCCCTTTCTCTGAGGTTCAGAGAATGTGAATCTCAGAAATCCTTGGGAAGAATTGTGCCTTGCTTTTCTCTGTGAAGAGAAATGTGGCAACAGGGCACCTCTTTAAGAAAGGCTGGATTGCCTTCAGAGAGGTGCTCCTGCTCCACTGCCTATGGAAGAAGCAGAGGGCCAAACGGGACAGTGGAAAGGGAGGAAAATTCATCCACAGATGGGAAAAAATACAGAAGATATACATTACTACAAAAACAGCATGCCTTTGACTCACTGAAATAAAAGAGAAAATGAAAATGTGGAACTGAGAAAGGTTTCTTTCCCACACACAGACAACTGAAATCCAGCTACTCTGTGTTTAAGATAACAAGGTTTTTCCTGAGAAGTCAGAGTCAATTCCCATCCAGGGATGGGGGTTGGGAACTAAATGATCTTTAGGGTCCTGTTTAAGCCAAATCATTCTGTGATTCCCAAGGGCAGGCTGGTAAGTGTGGACAAAGCAGACAAGAAGCTACAGGTTCTCACGCTGCTACTAACAATCCAAACACTCCCCAATGACTTGCTGAACTGCAACATTATGCAATTACATGGGTATATTAAATCTGAGAACTACAAGCCCAGAGCATCTTGTAGAAGAAAAAAAATCAATTTGGCTGTTACTTGGTTAGTTATGGCACGGTATAATTAGCCCAGCTCATTAAACCAAAGACAATGAATACAGAGCATCTTGTATAAACTTTATTGACAATTCTACATATATAATTTGCATCTTGCTGAAATGAGCAATAACTGCATCAATTTGCTTTTTGAAAGAATAAGCTTCATATTGCTTAATGCTAAAAGAAATTAGATTTCCACAGAAATTTAAGCTTCTACTCATTATTCCCTGAAACAGAAGTCATACTGAAAATGGGCTCTTACATATTTGCCTGGGATAAAACTATCCTGAAGAATCAAGTAAACATCATCAATTTATTTTCTTCTCAAAACCTTCATACCAACATTCACACTTTACCTGCCCCCATCAGTTCTGCCAATTTCCCCCTCAGCTATTTCACCTCATCATACACCCACCACCACCCCACCATTGTCTGTGGAGGCTTCTTCCCCTCACTCACTCACATCTCCTCAAAACCAGCTACTCCTTACAAAGAGAAAAAGTAGTAAAAAATTACTCTCTGCTGTTATCACACTACTCCCCTACTACTTAAAAATTTTTCTATAAAGGTTCCTCCTCTCTGCTATTTAAAATATTCTTACAAGAAAGGAGCTGCCCACTACTGCAGCTCTGTGAGGATTTCTAAGCACCTCCCCCTCACCTACATTTTCCATTTTTAAATATACTACTCCTCTGACACTGGAAAGAATGAGCTAAAGAGAGTGGTAAGTAACTGCCTTAAGTCCCATGCCACTTCAGTGTAAGAGAGAAGGCCTGGGTTTACTACCAAGATTATTTGTATGGAAGAAGCCTCCCTTTGCTATAGATGATTTACTGAATGATGGCCATAAATTTTTTTTCCAGAAACTGCAGCAACGAAGGTCCTGGTTATTGAGGGAGAACATCAGTCTCAGATTTCCAGGGTGGGGAGTTCAACCAGTGATATAAAGTGTTCCCAAAAGAAATGTGAAGTAACTAATATGACTTCTGAAAAACAAATGAAACCAGCAGCCTTCAGAAAAGTGGTTAGAGTTGCAAATGGGAATTGTTAGTTTATTACAAATAAATTGCATCGTAGACATTAACAGTTTGTGTGTCCTATCGGGCATAAAATTTCAATCCTGCTTTATTTGTCTCCCAGTTATATGAATTGTTTACAATATTCACTGATTACAGTTATATTAGAAAATAATAAACAAGGAGTAGGAAAAACAAGTCCATTATTTAAATCTAATGTTTAATTTTGCTTTGCATTGATACTCAGCAATATCAATTGGGTACAAATAGGTTTTGTGCATGCTATTTAAATAGCAACAAAGAAACTTGATCAACAACAGGAAATGCATGAAAGAATGGAAGAATGAAGGGACTACATTAAAAGTCATAAAGCATTTTTAAAAGCTTCATTAGATTTAGAAATGTATCAAAAACCTACATCTTCTGGAAAAATCTATAAAATTACACAATTGAAATTAGAAAGCATGAGATTTCCTGTAACAGGGGAGAAGAATGGAATCTGAAACTCCCCTTTCCAGTTCCAAAGTCGGCCCTTATGGAAGCACACAGCTGTGCCCAAGTGAAAGAGATAGGCAGCTCAACATCTTGTATCAGTAACATATGGCTTAAGGCAGGTACAAAGAGATTTACTTCCCATGTGATCCATTAAAGTCTCCAGATACATTTAAAGCTCACGCTGTGGAATTACAGTAATGGAACTGTCCTGGGACCTCAGAGCTCCACCACAAGTGTCTTTTGTTAAGCAAGCTGCAAAGGCTTGAATTTCCATTTAATATCAGTTTTCTACAAAAATATAGATAGCCTATCTAAAACATATGGACAAACATGTGGTTTAACATAAAGCTTTCGGGGATTTTTTTTTTAACCCTTTAAATATATCTCCAAGTGCTTCACTTGTCCCAACATTGGGACAGGACTTCAGGAAAGCATTTCCTACTACTCTTTGGGTTTGGGCACTACCATTCACAAGTTCTTATAAGGATTCTCCTAAAACATGAAACATTTTGAAATAAAATCACTTTGGCATGCAAACTAAAGAAACAGCAACTAGACCATCTAAGACTGATATTACTGCTTTTTTAAATAATACTGATTTTTTAAAGTATTGCCATATGGATAGAAAACGCAGATAACTTGTCCTATAAATCCTACAATGTACTATAAAAGCAAAAGCTTGCTAAGATATTGAAAAGCAATCTTTATCTCAATCTTACCTCTGAACAGAGAAAACACAAGGATTGAAAAACGGAACATGGGAGTGAGATTAGCTGTATTTAGTCCAAACTGACCAATCCAAAATAATGTGTGTGTGTGATACATATAAATGTAATAACATATAAAACCTCTCCAAATCTCAGGACTGCCTTGTGCTGACATGTAAGCTAACATCTAAGGGAATATTGTTTCACTTCCATGCAAGCTTGCCCTAAATGCTCTTCCCAGATGTTAACCTTCCTCATGAGTCAGTGAAGAAACTTCCATTAAAATTTAACATCTGGAAAAAATTAAATTGGAGACGAGTAGTTAAGATGCTACATTAATTAAACTATCTGTTGATTATAAACCTATCCCATAAATTCCTTTAGCACTGCCCTGTTTCAAGATTCATTTAAGAACCTGGCAAGTCACGAGAAGCCTGGCAAGTTCCCTGACAAGGGACACTGCTCCTGTTTACAATGCACAAAATTTCTCCTGCTGTTGAGCTTTATGAAGACCTGGTTTGTGAGCATCTCACCTGCTGAACCCAGAGAGATCTCAATTCTGCAACAGGTTATTTGATGAAGGAATCTAAGTCTTGCACTAGAAAGGCCTTCCCTCACAGCACTTCCTTGCAAATTTCATTCCATGAAGCAGTTTTGACTCCATTACTATTACACACTTCGAAATTATAAATGTGTGTTGAAAAATCTTGGATTTAGGGCAGAAAATGCAAATGCTCTCAGGCTTCCTGGCAGCTTTAGAGGACAAGCTGTGCAAAGCCAGGCTATCCCTCATCTTGGAGCTGGTGCAGGCAGCGTGTTGCATTTGCTTTCACATCAGAGAGTTCAGCTGCTGAGACTGTTTTCCACAGGAAAAAGCTCCAAAGTCTTCCTTATCAACCAACTGAAATTTCTGCTCTCTCACATTTATTCCAATTTCCAAACCATCATTTCTCCTTGCAGAAATGAGTGGATGTGCACTGTGCCTTCGTTCCCCCACAGAACACCTCTTACCCTCCTCCTCTCACCCAGGGGATGCTTCTCCAGGCTGTCACCCAGACAACTGCATATTTTAGGAATATAAATACCACAATGATTTCCAAACACTTGCAATTCAAAACACAGGTATTTCTGAAGAATTTGGTTACTTGTATGAAACAGCTAAGAAAAAAAGAGGTACACAGAACCTGACAGAGGGAAATCTGTCACTGCCAAGGCAATGGGGAACCTCACCCTGAGGCTCACTACTGATGCAGCCCACCAGGTGTGAGTCTCAGCTTCCAGCTTGCTGACACACACCTGAAAGCCACAGTTCTGCTGTTATCAGCTAAGCAAATGTTAGTTAACAAAAGCTTTCCAGAAGCCCAGTAGGAAATTTCAAGGAGAATAAAGGAGAGCCTTTAGTCTAACTTTAATCAAGTTAAAATGTTAAAGCACCAAGCAGCTACAAGAAAAATTAATGTCATTTAAAAAGACCAAGCTCTACCTCTACTCCCATCTCTCTTCATTACACTGCAATCTCAAACCTAAATTCAGTCTTAGTGGAATTTTATCCTTTGTATTTACATTCCAAAGCAATCCTGGCTCTTTAAAAACTTATCATTTGTGCAGCAAGGAAAAGAGACCAAGAAAAAAAACTCCAGATATATGAATGAGAAAAAACCTGGTCTGTAGAGACCTCAAACAAGCTCAATAAAATGCTGTTATGTTTGAAATGCCAACAGATGCTTTTTTTTTAGTGTATTAGGATAAAATCATAGAATCACAGAATGACTTGGATTGGAAGGGATCATTCCAATCCCCTGCCATGGGCAGGGACACATTCTCCTAGACCAGGTTGTTCCAAGCCCTGTCCAACCTGTCCTTGAACTGTGCCAGGGATCCACAGCCTCTCTGGGCCACCTGTGCCAGTGCCTCACCACCCCCACAAGGAAGATCTTCTCCCTGATATGTAACCTAAACATGCCCTCTGACAGTCTGCATCCATTCCCCCTTGCTATGCCGTGCCCTTCTGAACAGTCTCCTCCCTCTGCTCTTGTAGGCTCCCTGCAGCCACTGCAAGGCTGCAACTACATCCCCCCCAAAGCCTTCTCTTTTCCAGGCTGAACAATCCCAATTCTTTCAGCCTTTCCTCCTACGAGAGAAGCTCCATCTCTCTTATTAACTTGGTGGCCCTCCTCTTTGGCTCATGTCCAGCCTCTCCTCCACCAGCACCCCCAACTTCTTCTTGGCAGGGCTGCTCCCAATCCCTTCATCTCCCATCCTGGATTGATACTGGGGGCTGCCCTGACACACGTGCCAGTAGCAACATCCATGCTTTAACATGAATAACCCTTTTTTTTGCTCCCTTTGCATGGATTTTGATATCTTTATAAAAGTGGAAAAAATAAAAATGTAGGAAAAAGCAAGTGTTCCTGTTAACTGTAAGCTATGAGGCTTTTAAGAAGGCTCACAAAAGAAAAACAAAGATGCCCATATGGCCAAAAGCACAGAGAACACCAGAAGAACAGATTCGGCGCAACTCAAATCCCACATGTCTGGATTCAGATAATGTACAATGCTTAAAAAGGCTGGAGATAAAAAAAATTACAGGGAATTAAAAGCAATTTAAAAGAGTCTAATATAAAGATTCAAGAAGTTTGCAATAATTCTTCAATTCAATAATGAGGGTAATGAATAAAAATGAATGCCATTTGTTTTCTTGCCTGCCATCTTCATTAGCCATCCAAGGGAAATTATTTATGAATATTCAAATGTCTTATTTCTACATATGGCATAACTGAATACATGCTTGAATTTGTTGATAATTTTTCCTTCTCAAGGAAAACAATGTATTCAAAATATCTGGCAATGATATTTCAATGACTAGTTGAGCATTCCTGTTGTGAGTCAAGGAAAAATAATAATTTCCATAGAATAACAGGATATATTTCTGTAAATTTTAACAGTGCCATAACTAACACAATAACCTGAGCTATCTTTCTGTTACCATACACTCTAGATGCATCTTGATATCCTACTAAACTCCTGCATTACAGTTCTAAGAGAATGATCTTGCCTTGCCACAGAAATTTTGAAAAGTAAATTGTCGTAACATATTGTTTTAAAGACGGCTAAAAATTATTCAGACATTTCTGCTGTTTTCTTCCAAAAGCACCCAAAATGCTGAATTTGAAAATATATGACTAAGAGAAGCCCAAGCACATATAGTCACAAACCTTTTTCTCATTTGGAAATATAAATTCCTAATTAAGTCACATGAAACTTTTAAGAAAACAAAAAGTCTTCAGTATTACCATTCCACATAAATATCTCTGGTTTCACAAAACTGCATTGATTAGAAAGAAAAATTTTGGGCAGTCTCTCTCCAGAATAAGTAACCAAACCCAGCCCCCTGCTTTTCCTAAGAAGAGGCTGAAAGACAAGGGAAGCTGAGGTTTAAATCACATTTTTCCTTTGTTTTAGTGCAGCAGCCAGCAGCGGAAGGGAAGCAGAAAGCTGCCCCAGCACAAGGAAAATTTTCAAGAACTTCAGTGGATGCCTTTGTGACTTGTCTGTCTCATTAACTTCTTCCCTACAAAGGATTTCTGCTTCCAGAGCCCTGGCTACCTGTCGTATTTCCAGAGAAATCCCATTAATTATGACATTCAACACCACCAAGGAATCATTCCAAGGAATTCTGCTGAGCTAAAGCTCCCACCACCAAAAGAGAGGTTATTAGGGACTTTATCAAAATCAGCAGTACTACTTTAGATTTTTTGTTTTAATGAAGTGATTGAAAGAAAAAAAGAAAAGTGAGGAAGTTAAAGCACACAAATGAATTTATACCTGAATAGTTACAATCCTCTCCTTTACTCTTGCTCTTCTTTCCCCCCATGATAAAAGTTAGATACCTAAAAATGGGTGTGACATCTGTCCTGAAGATTGGCACAGGATTGATCAAAAACACAATGCAGCCTGACATGGACACCCAAAGAAGTCTGCAAGGCTGGAAAAACAGGGGACTTAAGGAGGCAGGAGGAGCACTGAGCAAACTTGTTTTCCCAAGGGGTAAGTTAAGCTGCAGAGGTAAGAAAGAAATTATGCTCCATAAAAAACATGTCTCTTAAAAAAAGCAGATGAGGCTTGAATTTTCTCAGGTGTCCTTATTACCCTAACTGCATCTATCCAGCTAATGGCTCTAATGCCATCCAGCTGTTTGTTCTAGAGTTTAAACTGGAGAATTAGCAGCAAAGCCCATTTCTCCTGCTGCAAGTATGTACATCCCAGCTCTGTGTGCACGTCCATCATCAGGGAAGCAGGAGCAGTTGTGATCCCACACATGCTGTCACAGCAAGCAATTCATCCATCAGATACCATCTGACTGATCTTAGCAAAAACAGAAATATGAAGGAAATCCTTGAGCTGGCAATGCTGCTGTGCAAAGCCCAAAACCAAAATAAGCCCTAAAATAACACTTGCTGGCAGCTGAAACTAATTGAAGGTTGGACTAAATTATTTTAGGCTGATAAAGATGATCTTAAAAGTCTTTCCCAACCTAGTTCATTCTGTGATTCCCTGAATCTCATGGCTTCTCATGGCAAAACCATAAAAGTTCCATTTACAAACACATCAGAACACAGGTACTATAACCAGATGGAGATAAAGGTGGAAAAACCTCAGTCTAAACTCTCCTTAGAGCTCACTCTGCCACTCCCAAGTCCAAATTTCACCACTTAACAGAAAGGAAATGATGGGAAAGATGTTAAAAAAGTCCATCAAAAAACCTGCAAGAATCACTTTCTCAGCTACACTCACTTCAAAGCTTCCTAAACAACACTTCTTCCCTTTACAAAGAAACAAACATGATTTGAACCTTGACCATATTTTACTGAAACTGAAGTGGCAAACCTACTTTCATTTTAATTTTTTAAATACCAAAAAGTGACAGGTACCAACTCCATCCTTAAGCCCACATAAGAGTTTGCAGAACACTAGTCTGAGGAACAAAATCCATGTGAATGGGGGAGAGAGGATGAGATCAAACCTAAAACCCACTAAGTTTTTTTTTTTTTTTAATGTAGTCTCTAAAATGGTATTTCAGCTCTTACCATCATTAGAACAATGCTGGTAGGAATTGTAGTGTCAGTACATTAGAAGCTAAGGTTACATATTTAAAGAGTTATTGGTTTAATTCAACCACTTGTTTGCTGTGTGCTTCTTACTGGTAGTTTATGTATTTTAATTATTTCACAGACTTCCAAGATCTGTACTTTTTAATAATGTTCTGTCACATTCTCAGCTATCAAAACACAGAAAACCATTTAGATTTTGAACAAATGGAGCATAAAACACAGATAAATGTAATGCAAGAGGTCACTTTGTGCAGCACAAAGACCCTACTGGCAATAGCCAAACAAACATTGCTCAGGTGGTTGAAATCATTCCCTCTTTTCTCCCTTCCAATTGCTTTTCTTTCTTAAATCATAAAGATAATGCCATACTTCTGCCCTTATGTTCAGTTTTTTCCTGAAACACCCAAGACTAGTTTCTTCAGACTTGTGCTTTCATAATCTGTTCTTAAAAATGACAAAAGCTTATATAATGAAAAGATTAAACCAAAAATAAAGTTACATAACTATAAAGATGCAGACAGAACAGCTAAAGGGTGTAATATTAATAGCCAAAATCAGACCTCAGCTTGTGTTCCAGTAGTAACTGTTCAGGTTATAAAAATATATTCTAACCTTTGAGAAAAACAAGCACTGATGTAGATTACTTCAAAATGCTATTGAAAGTATGTTAGTTCTTGTTGATACTGAGTTTTCTGATATGGAATGGTAAAGTTAAATCCATGTACAACACCATGGATGTAAACCCATGAATTTGCAAGAACACTGGTTTCCTTCAGACAGCCCATATGGAAGAGCAGCTTTGGCAAGTACCAGTTCAGGCACGAGCAGGTATTTGTGAAAGCCAGCACAAGGCAAATGGTGAGCCTACACTGCTTTCAATACTTCCCAACACTGTATTGGTGAAGTTTTATAAAGCACTCATTCATCTTTTCATATATGAATAATAAAGAAGATTATTGAACTGTGGAGGAAAGCCACAAGCCAAAAAGGTGGACACCAGGTTGGTCACTGTAAGAGGTATAGATTGTACATTCATATAGAGCGTGACTATGCAAGATAAACTTTTTAAAAAGCACTTTGTCTCTAGCTTCATCCATAATGCATCCAAAGACCTTTTTCAAAAGAATTGAGGGTTGCATACAGATTCTTTTCAACTCCTAACACAAGGCAAAAATATATAGAGGGACTTGCTGCAAGTTCCCCATAGCTAAACTAGTTGCCTATTTAAAATCCAAATGCTAGACCTACAATAAGCACACAAAATATAAAGATCTTCAAGCACAAAATCAGGAATTAAGAATTTTATTAACAATAACTACAAATAAAGTCCTAAATTCCCAGAGATTATGATGCACAAGACATTCACAGATGCAGAGAGAAGGGAACCACCTGGCAATTAGGAGAGCACAAACAAGACATAAAGCTAGGTTTAATTCCATGTTGTATCCAGGAATACTTCAAGTCTCAGATGAATAAATTCTCTGCTTTTCCCACATCCTTCCCAAAGCCACCCTCCTCCCTCCCCACTGCTTTCCTCAGGGAGGCTGTGACCCTATTCCATGAGTACCAGAGTCACAGCTGGAGAGCTGCATGGGCACTTTGCAGAGCATTTTGCAAGTGTGTGTACCAGCCAATCCTCATCACAGGAGCAGCTTCCTGTCAGCATGCAAAAAGCATACCTGGTGAGGAAGGTCTAAATGTCTTTTAAAAATTTAAAAGCCAAAAAAGTATCCTAGAAGCATTTCTTCCACAGTTGTAACTGGCACTATTATAAAATGTTATAAAAGTTATTACAGAAGCTTCACACATTAACAAAGAAAGACTAAGGAGGTGACTTTTTCAGGCAGTGAAGTATTTTAATCATTAAACTAACTTTCCTGTAAGCACAGCACTGTGTGTAGGTACATGGAAGGTACTTCCAACACTGCTTGGTAAAGACCTGTGCACCATCTTTTGCAGGTAACCAGATAAAGTTTTTCTCTCACACAACAGAACAACTTAACTTTGCGAAAATCTTCACTCTGCTTTCTGAAGATACCCAATGCTGCAGCCCAGAGTAACCAAGCAGTAAATTCTCAGTGCTTTTATCTCTCAAGAGGCTCTGCAGCACACAGAGGAGGAGGACAAAGGTGGGGGTGTGATTACTGACCGTTCCTCATGGAAACAAGCAAAGGGGATCTGTGTTTAGCTCGGGCCACACAGCAAACATAACTCAAGGTAACTTTTGTTCCTGTAGGAGTCCAAAAGGTGGCACAGGCAGATCTCATCCACCATCAGCAACTTCAACAATTGAGAAAGAGGAAGTTTCTGATGCACAACAAAAGCGTCTGCCCCTAACCTTCATTAAAAGTCAATGGGATTTTGGCTTCTGATTCTCATTACTTCTTTTGAAAGTCTCCCCTTTTGTCCTGCCACTGCAGACCACAGATGAAAGCGAGAGCCTTTCTGTTTTTCTGACACAGGCAGCAGCCCCTTCAGTTACGGCTGACCAGGAAAAGCGAGAGTTTCACTCCTGCCTGGACTTGGGGTTTTCAATTTGCACGGTATTGATTAGGCAATGGGTAATAACCAAATTATAGCAAAAGCAGCAGGTTCAATCAATCTCTTTGCAGATATAAACGTGACCTCTCTCACCAGATGCAACCTGGAAGCTTTTGAGGCCTTTCATGGTACAGATACTTATTTGTTCAAGCACTGGTATGAAACATGAAGAGCATATTTACTCTTCACCAGTAGTAAGCAAATAAATGCCACTGTATTTCTCTGTGAAATACAGAATATCAGAAATAGCCAATACTTACAGCAAAGGACTCTGTGATAAAAACCACTACAGATGTGTACATAGCACCACTAAAATTATATTCAGATGTACAAGTACCGAAAGTTCATTAATTTTACTGACTAAACAAGACATGTAACTGATACACTACAGTTATTGTTCTGGCACTGTTTGAAGACCTGTCTCCTTTGTAATCATATTTTAATCCTAAAATTCAAACAAAAAATTACAAAACCATGCAGTTTCTGCTTCAAAAGTCCTTTATTTCCTACCTGGCACTAGTAGCCCTCAAAAACAACCTTTAAATAAACCCAAAACAAACAAGAAAGGTTTTACAAGCTTTAGTACCTTCATAAACAGACAGTCACATCCATTTTAATTGTTCCATGATAAACAATGAAGACCTGTTCTAGAAAAGGAGATTTAGTAGCTTTTTCCACCAAATTTCTGTGTTAAAACAGGATTAAATAACCAGTGGGCAGCAGAAAGCAATCCCCATAAGCATACTGAAAAACAAGTCATCCAGGACAGCGTAACAAGCTAATCCATTACTTCTTTCATGTGTTTGCTTGTTCAGGGGCTTGTGGATTTTAGTGATTAACACAAGGTTTCTAGGTATCATTAGCAACTCAAGCGACAAGTGCAGTTTGCCATGGTGTAGTTTTGAAAGCAAATTTGAAAAAATCTGGTAATCCACTGTGAACTCCACAAGAAAACACCCCAGACTTCTGTGTGTGCAGAAACAACAAAATATTTTCCTCTATGGATTCTGTACTTTATTCAAATGCTGCAGGAAGAAACACGTGTGTGTATGGCTGCACATTTCCATTTTAGTGGTTATTGTTTATTAATGCACTCAACAGCAAAACCCAACAGGTATCACATTCCAATCATTCAATTACAGCCACTTGACCATTCCTGTTTCTAGGAATAGTCTGCACCACTTCACATCACTGCCTTGGTCAGCTTCAACTACTGAAGTGCATATATATAATATATGTGCCATTCCATGGCATCCCAAATAGCTTCATGGTGCTGAAATAATTGAACTGCCACTCATTACAAGGCAAAAGAATAAGGATTTAGAGAAGGTGGACTTGGCCCACAGCACTTGTTCCTGCAAGGGAAAAATGGCTCCAGATATCAGTGCTAATGGAAAAAAATAAATGCAGAAGCCTTTCCTCCATATCTTATGAAAATTTAAACTTATTCCTGCTGACAGGGGCAGTTAGTAAAAATGAGCCTGAGAAACACCTACTCCATGATGCTATTAGGAAGAAGAAATGCCTTACCACACAAGACTAATAGTCTGTCTAACCAGGATTTTCTCCCTGATGGCAGCAACAAGGGATGGTTTTTAGGGGGAACATGTCAGCAAAACGCAAAGTCCCTTCCCCTTGCATCCACACTGATCCATCAAGGATGTTAGAGCATATGTTTATGTCCAGTCCTTTTGCTGTGCATTTATGACCTGCTGACTACAAATCTGCCTAATCACTTTTGCCATAAGAGAAATTTAACACTGCAGTTAGGTGTGTTCTGAAAGGCTGCTCCCATGGGGAGTGGGATGGCCAAAACAGAGGAGTTCGGTAAGGAAATGGGTCAGGGAAATTTACAGCAACAGCAGCAAACAACCTAAAATACTTTTTGCTTTAAGAAAGTTGGCATTTAGTGATTGCTGCTCAATGTAGAGCTAAAGTTCCCTGCGTCCATGAACACAGAACACACAATATGATTGAACAGTGCCTTCTACATCCAACAGACATGGAGGAACTGCCATAGCTGAAGAGCTCTCAGGAGAGTAACATCTAAAGAGAGCATCCAGTCTAACATGGTTATTATGTACCTTTTTCTTGTTGTAAATAAATAGTTTCAAGATTCTTCCACCCAAAAATGAAGCCCAGTAATTGTTCTTCCTTGATTTTCTAAAAGCGCTCATCATAGGTCTATTTTTTCTTTCAAAAGAAAGGGTTCATTAAGTTTTTAACATTACACATTGATCACTCCAGTCATCTCCATGGAAGTTTCTTAAACTGACATTCTGGTCAGACAGGTTGTTTGAGACAACAAATTGCTAAACCCCAGCTTAGAGAGCACCTGCTCTAAGTACAAGTCATTCCAATCCCACAGGGTTTGTTAGTGGCTCTTTAGATTGCCACTCCAGTCAGGTTAAATAGACCTCCTCTGTGCAGTTGCTTTTGAGAGCTTGTTGTGAAGAGCTACAGAGAGAAGAATTTGCCGTAAGGGTAAAGTCTACAACACCAAAAATTCACAGGAAAGGAAACAGTATTATTTCATAATTGCACTTAAACATGACTGATGAAATTATACACAGACGGTAGAGATGTAAAGACTCAAAGCAAGGCTTACACAACCAGTTTGATCTCATACATTTACAATTTTCATATATGAAAAATACCTTGGCAACACAGTTGCTATAAAACTACCTCTTTGCAGCCTGCAATATCCACCAAGCTTTTACAGTTGCTAAGACTAATACTCTAGGTCAATTTAAGTCAATACCTTTAATGAAATATCAGGGTCAAGATACCCAAAACCACAGAAAGTCAACGGACATCCAATCCCAACTCATAGTTCCAAGCTCATCTCCTCAATTCTCCTAATTATATTCACCCACAAAGGATATCAGTAGTAAAATAAATATATACACATGGTGTACCTATCAGTACCTATCAAAGCTGTTCCCTAAAATAAAGAAACTTTTTTAAGTTAATTTTTTTTTTTTAAATTGCAAGGGCAAATTGTTCATCATCCCAGTTGGAATTCGGCTGGTCAAGTCTGACATAAATTTCATTGTAAGCAGAGCTTAGTGAAACTTTATCTAAAGTTTATTTAGCAGTAGTAGTATATAAAACTGGCATCAGCCTTTTTACTACATGTCTTCTCAGATCTTTATTTCTCCCAACATACAAACAGATTTCACTAAATTTAATAATAAAATTTGAAATTAGTTTTGAAAGTTATCAACACTTTGTTGTTGCTTTTGGAGGGGAAATGGTTCAATTAATGAGCAATGCAAAGAAATTTGGGCAAAATCCCTATTTCCACTCATCAATCTGGCCCAGCACCACACCTGAGCCCTACTATGATACAGAAAAAAGCAAACAGTGCCTAACTTTTACAACTCATCCATAAGAAAAGCATGTTTTTTAACACGTGTGCTTGCACATATGCACAGGTGCATAAGCGAAGCAGTTTCCAAATCTGTGTCAGGCAGCCAGAACTGAGTATGTAAAACATCAAAACACATTTGCAAACTTTCCTCCTACAAAGTGCAAAAATGCAAGATGGCAGAAATTCAGTTTTAACATGCCAAGATCAAACCTTGAGTAATACACCTAACACGACATCACAAGAACAAAACAACAGTCTTCAATTTCATTCTTTTAAATAATTTCTGATTTTTAGGAACATATGGATAGTGTCTCCCTGTTACAAATAGTGTTATTCCCTACACAGATTCTTACAAAAACCTACTACTGACTGGAATTATAAACTCCTCCTTCAAAATGCCACAAGTATATTTTGATTTTACTTGAATATTTTGATGTCAGTGTTTACTGGAAACATTACTAATGATAAACAACTCCTCATTCAATAGAATTTCAGATCAATTGGATCTTGCACAAGACATTTGAAAAACTTTGAGTTACAGAATCATAGAATGGTTTGCATTTGAAAGGACTCTAATGATAATTTATTTCCAATCCCTTGCTGTGGGCAGGGACACTTTCCACTACACCACATTGCTCAGAGTCCTATGCAGCCTGGCCTTGAACAATTCCAGGGATGGGGCAGCCACAACTTCTCTGGGCACCCTCACAGCAAAGAATTTTCTCCTAATATCTAAACTAAACTACTCTCTTCTAGTTTGAATCCACTCCTTGTTCTGTCACTACATGCTCTTGAAAAAGTAGGCTCCCTGTGGATATTTGAATATTTTAGGAAATCCAATATTCTATCAGACTTTACATTCAAAAGAACTCATAAATGTTCTCCTTGGTCTTGTAGGGCTATTTTAAGTAAACAGAATATACAGACACAAAGCAGCTTTTCTGAACAGAAAGAGTTAAAGCGGCTTCCTGAGGAAGTTTCTTCTATAAGAATTCCTCCTCACAAGTGAAATTAAATCACAAAGGAGAAGGAAGACAGACAAAAAGACTGAAAACTCCATATTGTGGCCAGGATATACTATTTGACATGCTAAAATAGACACACACAAAGGGAAACATACACACAAGAACTAGAAGGTTCTTGGAGCTTTTTTTTGTTATGAGACAGCTGCAAACACATAGCTGCTAGCGTTACTGACTGAGAAAAAGATTCATTTATTTCAAGTAGCAGCTAAGCAACCTTTGACCACTGTAAGACCTGACAACTTTAATTAGTTTTAGCTTAAAACGGAACCAAACTCGGCTTTGGCGTCTCTCCAAATAATTTTATCCCAGACTGCTCTCTGTTCCTACTGGAGCATTGCAGTATAATTACTTTAATCTCTTCATAGGCATGTTCCATTTGCTAGCTTTCCAAGGAAATTTACAGCCTTAACATACAGCTCAAAAATAATAAAAAAATATTTCTCTTATTAGTGAAACAAAAATTAACAAGAAGCCTTCATCTTTCACTGGCCTGTAAAGAGAAATTTTATTTTTCAGAAGTTGCCATGCCAAACCTATGCTCATCAAGTTCAATTAAAGACACTGGACACAACAGCTCTGTGCAGTGTATGCACAGTGAAGCTGCTAGACCTGTTTGTATGGTTGGGGTTTGGTTTTCTTCAGGTTTAGCTTGTATCATTCTAGACAAGAAAATTACTATCTGGCACAAATTCCAGACATATTACCAGCCATAACTATTTCCAGATTAAATAATGTTATCGTGTTGCTATAAAACACTAACAGCACTTACAGATTCAGCCGCTGTGATCTGGCCACCTGACCCACAAGCTCAACAGAGAAAATAGCTGGACAACCCATTTTTGCATAAAGTCAAAGTTTTCAGAGAGAACAGGAAAGGGGGCCCTTCAGCAGAATATTTTCCCTAACTGTCCTAATCCACGCTTGTATTTTCCAGAGAGTTCTCTGTTGAATTGCACAAGATGGTCTGCCTGCTTCACAGAACAAGCCATGAAATGAATCCTGGAGCATGGAATAGCACACAGAGCTGTGAGGGAAATGAAAGAGGGGCTTTGACAGCAGCCTGAAGCTCCTAACTGCGGGTAATCCTGCTGTGTATCAGGTGCTCAGGTGGGCTCTGCACTTGCATTCATTCTCCTTCCAGCAGAGTTTTAAGTAACAAGTTGCAAAATGTGCAGGTAGAGAAATGTACACAAAATGGGACTTTTTCTTAACTGGCCTTCATTTTGGAAAATCCCAACTTGAAAAATATGAATTTACATGGAGCACAGGTTAACCTCATACTTCAGATGGAAGGCAACTGTCCCTTGCTTCTGTACAAGTCTCACAACTTCAGCCCTGTCCCTATGAAAACTGCTCCCTGCACGGCTGAGCTTCTCTCCTCACGTCAGAAACTCACTGTGCCCGCAGAGGAGAATTGTCAACCGTGATCTTCATCCAAGAAGAAGAGACGACATTATGGATTTCCCACTGTAATTCAGAGCACAATTTTCATCAGAGGATGAACTTAATTAAAATAAGACAGGACAGCAGAAGTAATAAAAAACCTTTTAATTACATTTCTATGGTTTTGGATTTGTCCTCAAGCTAGACATCCAGACTGCCTCAGCCTTCACCAAAAATATGAAAGGAATTCAACTTACAAAGTTTTCCTGAGCAAGCAAAAAAGCACTGAATGTCCAAAAAATTACTGCTTTCAACTTGCGCCTCTCTATCAAAGAATAACTTGCAGGAACACAGAAAACAGATCATATTTATTCTAAAAAGACTGAACTAAGACTTTTTGGTAAATAAAACTAATACATTTCCAAACTCTGTATAAACCATTTGTTTTCTTCCATACACAGCCCTGTGCAGGAGGTCTGCATTTTCTTCCCCACATTCACCACTATAAAGCTCCAAAGCTGAACTCCATAAACATTACTACACGGCACCTGTAAATGGTTTAATTAAATGCTGTTGATACCAACTCTTTATAAGCCATCAGCGTGGAAACCTCTCGTGGGCTCCTCAGTCAGCAAAATAAAGGCGGCCATAGGGGCAATACAACACTTAACAACAAGATGCTCTCCCGGGGCACACAGGTACCAAGCTAACGAGCCACCAAGTCATTCACCGCCAGGGAAGCAGGGTGCAACACAAAGAAAACAGCAGGGAAATTCACTTAAGTTGCCCAGGCGACAGCAAAGCAACGTGATGAAAAATTCCCAGTTGCCCAGTGGCAGGGAAAGCACTGGGGCGAGCTCACACCAGCCCAGGGCTGGGACTGCAGCACACTCTAGTGACCCAAAGTCTCCACAGTAAAAACGAAATAAATTCAATGCTGAGCTCCCCAAAAAAGCTAAAGAGCAGTAATTTGAACTCTGCCTCCATTTAGAAAACATTTGATGCTTGTTAAGAGGCAGTGTTGGTCTGGGACCACCAACCTTTTTCCCCTCTTGCCCTGTGAAGGCAACTATGGTTATAATGCAGTTTGCCATTTCTTTGGGGCAAATTTAAGCATTGATAATTAATCACTGATGAGCCATAGCTTTACACTTTGTCTTACTGGCAGAGAACTGACGTGCAGCAGACAACAGCATGGGACCTGTGTGCAGATGCCACAGGAGCACCCCAGCTCCAGCAGGACTGCACCAGGACCCTCTCCCCCACAAGCCACCAAATTCCAGGGATCTTTGCATACCATGGCTTATTCTTGCAGTTTCTAGGCTACACATACAGTCTGCACTGTAAAATCTAACTGAAAATCAGCAGCTTTTCAACAGGTGCTTCAACTACTGCAACAAACAGCCTATTTGCAATACCAGAAATAACTAAAAACATTGACTTCTCTCCCATCCTTCTATCCCACTCCCTGTAAGCATTTTACAGTTACCTTGCACAACACTATCAAGAAAAATAATTTATATACCCTCCCAAAGCAAATTGCTTCACTAAGGCCGGAAAAGTGAAAGAAATCCAGAAAGAAATTATAAAAGGAATTCAGCACGGCTGACTTCCACATTTTCATGCACTTGCCCAGAACAGCCCTGGCTTAGCAGGTCCTAGAGGAAGAGTTCAAGCACACAGACAGATCCCTCTCATTCAGGGTAAAGTATTACTCATTTCAATTGCTGAGAAGCTTCCAAATTGCCATGTAACTAACTACAGCCCCAACTCAAAGAACCTTGGTCAAGTGGCCCTTCCCCACTCACACCTTTAGCCCATCATTTCTTCATCTTCTCAAATTAAAGCATGATTTTTTTCACATCCTATGGTTTTACTGACCAATCTTTACAATCTGGAGGTGTTGTCTTAGTGAATCCATGGACTCAGTGACAAGATAAACCTCAATAATTCAAATCATTTCAAATCACTAAATTTTTTCCCATGTGCCCTCCTGCATTTCAGTGCCAATTTCTTTCTACCACTCATTTGCAGCACTTCAGTTTTAACTCTCCTTTTTCTGTTTTTCCCAGTTTCTCCCAGTGGTTCCCAATGTGCCTTTGTTTCTCCTTCTCTTGCTTAAATTTGATTAAAAGTGCTTAAATTAAAGAAGGTTTTCCAATCATTCTGCCATGTCTACAGTTGTTGCTCTTGTTCTTAGTGCAAGCCTGAATTATTGATTAATCCAAAGCAACATACATATGCACACACACACTACACCAACACACAATGTTTGGCATTCTTCTCATAATGACTTCACAGAACAATCACCATTACACAAGACACATTTGGTACCCATGGTAGCACTACTTCAGGCAGGAATATATACTCAAAAAATAATTTTGGAGAGTTTAAGTTTCAGACTGTTAAGAACATCATGACTACAGCAAGTACTTACAATGGATCATTGTACCTACTAATGAACAAAACCTGTTGAAACACTAAACTACATGATTATTGCTTAATTTCTAGATGTGGATACACCTCATTGCCTCTCTGTACAGACTACACTTTGAAGCTGAAATAATGAACTACATGATTAGAGAGCAGCTTTAAAAGAGAACAAAACTTAGTGCCTTTTTTATTAAATACCAGGGGAAAAAAAAACTTCAATGAGAAATAGTCCTTTAACACATAATTTTCAAGACTTTTATATGTCCTTAAATTATGTATGAACAATCCTTCCAAGTGAACGTGACTACGCCTGCACTAAATTTAAGAACTTTTGCAGCTTTTTCCAGGTTCAGTGCTTAAACTCAAATCTTTTGAGTGACACAAATGCCTTATTTAAAATCAGCATTTTCATTAAACTTGTAAGTTATTATATGTGCTCTAGGTACTAAGCTTCAGAAGCATAATGTGTTGGTACCAAAAAGAGTTATCCATGCACTCTGAAAAGGAAATATTTTGGACAAAGGAAGAAAAAAAAATGCTTTGGTTCTTCCAAGATGTGGATTTCCCATCCTTAAGATGGAATAGTTGACATAAGTTGAGAATAGAAATCCTACATCCATTAACAAATAACATTTAACACCTCCTCTCAGCAAGGTGAGCCACCAGTTGCACTAGTGTAAAAGAACAGTAATAATGCGTAAACAATCTCTTTGAATAGTTGTCTTGCCATTCCCTTCTCCCATCAGCTACCTTCACACAAGCACGCATGTTACATGGCAGGCAATTCAATTATGACACTCTACAGAAAAAGAAAAAAGCATTCAAGAGAAGACACAATTGAAAGAAACTTCTGGAATATATAGACAGTCCTTTCACCAGTGCATCACTGCAATTGAAAATAGATTTACCTCAATATTGCTAAGAACCAGCCCTCTGTGTTACCTGGACTAGCTTGTAGTTGAAATAAAAGCCTAGGGTTCTTCAGTAACTGATTTTATTTCTAGTTCATATGCATATTCCTTTTTCACCTAATTCACAGATTCATTACATGCACAGACAAGGGATCAAAACTCAGGATTGTAAATAAAAACTCTTCAGTCTCACTAATTATATAGAATTTATCTTCTGTATTTGCACAATGCCATGCAGACTGCTGGCAGCTCAGACTATTTTTCTAGCTGGTCTGGAAGAAACACTTAAAACTGCAGCTAATTTTTTTTTTTTTTTTAGCAAAATACAAAGAGTGCAAATATACACACATATTATTATATGTTGCAAGTACCGATATTGAAAATTAAATATTATGCTTGAAGTGTATAAACATCATCTAGACAGAGCCCATGTCTAAACAGCATAACAACCCCAAGCAGAAAAGTTAAGCCAATTCATTAACTGATTTCACCACAACCAGAAAGCACCCAAAATTCCACTTCTGACATTAAATCACACTCTGTCTCACCAGACTAAGTCCACATTTGCAGCACGCTGTTCGTGCCAGGACTGGAAAAAAATTAGACCCAAGACAGAATATTTTCTAAATTATATATTTAGCAAGACTTGTAAGATAATGCTGTTTAACAGAGGCAATAAAAACTTTTTTTAAAAATTAAAACTCAAAGCAATATTTCTAGCAGGAGGAATGTTGCATTTGGCCAAAGAACTTTAAAAAAAATGCCTTGATTCAGGAGACCACACTGGGGAAGAGAGAGACTACTCAGTTTGCACAGATCCAAAGTGCCTATGCCCTTTTCCTAAAGCCCTGGATCATGAAACTATGCTTTTCCATCACTGCCACAAACAAGCCAAAGCCCACCACAGGTCCACAGGCCCCAGCTCACAGCTGCATCTTTTCTTACTGAGGAGTGATGCTTTACCACCTTCAGCACCAAGTTACAAGGCATGCCTGCTTTGAGTCTTCCTCTCATTAAACAAAAACTAAACAAACAAACAAAAAAAACCACTGAAACAAAACAACCCCCTAAAACAAAAATTTAAAACAAAAAATTCATGAGCAAGAAATCTAGAGAGAATGACAATGCCACTGATAAATCATATTCACATTCCAAGCCAGGGAGAGGTAACAATGGACTTCAGTTTTCAATTTAATCAAAGCAAAAGAGTGAGCTTTTCACTACATATCTTGGCTAAAAAAGAAACATGTCCTAGCTTAGCTCCATCATGGCTGCACCAGCAAATTGACTTAATTGTCAGCAAGGAATTATGAAATATGAAGTGACTCCAGCAGCGCTCCAGGGAGACTCCTGAGGCACGGTGTCTATAGCAGAGACACCAAAGTGCCATCCATCTCACTCTCACCCTCAGGCAAAGCAGAACAGCCTTGGCTCTCTACAAGAGGCTGCCAAGGAGAACAAAACCTGGCTTTCCTGAATGATTAGCAGTGGCCCAAATACAAAATTTTAAATACATCAGCACAGCTTCCCTGGCTGCTGAAAGCACAGGCAGGAAGTCATGATTTGAGACAGCAATTTGCAGTTCCAAGGCTACATCTAGTTACAGCTCACAGGGGCCTTTCTAAGGAGAGAGGCAACACCGTGCACACTTCCCCTCTCACACCCTTCTCCCCAGCCATTAGAAAGGGCAGAAAGCGAGGCTACAGTCAACACAAGCTGCTCTGCTGGGGGCTAGAGCTAGAGGACAGGACAGGAGAGGAAGGCAGCAGATATTGCTAAGCTTACTTCTGACTCAGATCCTGGTTTCAGTCTGACAGTGCCAGCATGACAGAAGAAAAGCCACATGTAATTCAGCCCCTGGGACATGGGAACTAAGAAGCAGGGAGCCCAAAACCTTTTGCTGGGTCTTTGATAAGAACTATAGAGATAAGTACTGCCACCTAAAAACACCCTGACTGTCCTGTCCATCAGGGATTCACTTCAGATTTAAGAAATAGGTTCTGTTTTAATCTCATCTGTTACTGGTGGTGGAGACTAGTCTGAACTAGAGTTGCAGCCTCTAAAGCTGCAAACTCCTGACCTAATGAGCCTTTGGGCTGTAAGCCCTGCCAAAACTCCACGTCTGGGCCTCCTAAGCAGGTTCTTTTATATCAGAAGGGAGGAGGAAGATAGAGAAATCACTCCTTGTGGTGAACCAGCTCTAACACTGATCACCCAGCTCCCTGAAATGCTGTGTTTGTTATCTAGTGGGGAAGGGGGGCTATTATTAGTTGAACTACGGCCAAGGCTAGAACTACTGGTTGGCAAAACTCTTCTGGGACGCCACAAAAATTGTCTGGCCTCCAGCATTCAGAGATACCTTCACCCAAAGAAACAAAGAAAACCAACAAGTAAGCCTTTGCCCTGGTCGACCCCTCCCCCAAGGCTGACTTAGTAGTTTCATTTTTTAAGGTAATGGACAACCTAAAATGAAAACCTAAGAAATGAGTTGTCATTAATAAATTCTCTCAGCTTTTTCTCTCTCTCAGCTTCCCTGGTTCGGTAAACTCTGCAGGTAATATCCACCATTTTTCACTGATGGACTATTCTGAAAATCATTCTAAAATGTGATTTTCATTTTGGAAAGAGTAATAAAATTACTCAGATTTGTAGAAATTCAGAACTAGCCAAGTGAACTTGACCACACTGCTCAACATAATCCCTTCAAAGTGGACTGAAACTGACAGGATGAGAAAAAAGAATTCCTCTGAAATAGCCTGTACACCACAAATCCTTAGAAATGTAAAGGGAATGGTTTGCCAGTTACTACTATCAGGCATATCAAGTCACAGGGAAGACTTACATTCCTCTATAACCTGGTTTGATAGAGTTGAAAGCAATATCACCTCTTTCTTACATAAAAAGTTATTTCACATGACATAAGAGTACAGTTCCCTTGAAAAAGCAATATGGTTCACACTTTAAATTTAAAAAGCATTTCCAACGTGGATTTGCAATGCAAAACATTCTAAATACAAATCAAATATAGCTGACAGAACCATCTTTTTTGAGGCAGCCCACAACTAGGCATGCCAGATATTAACTATTTCTATTTATTACTCGACAGAAACCAGCTTTCAAGCATAAAATGAAGGTGCTACAGAGACATGTTTAAGTGATTCATGTTGCACACCAGATTAAAGTTACTGCAGCGCAAACATGCAAGTGATAAAAGAGAGAAGGTACAATAATATGAAAAACTTCTCCAAATCAGTGTTTTTCCCACAGGTTTCAACTGCTCAGACACAATAGACAATGAAAGCCTCAGGCTCCAAGGCTTCACTGGTGAAACCATCTGAGAACAAGGGCCATTACAACATCGCTCCTACAAAGAGCCAAGTCATCTTTTCTTCGTGGCACTGCCGGGCCTCGGGCACAGCTCAGGCGAGAAGCTGCAGAGCTCCCAAGAGCTCCTCTGCAGCCAGGAGGAACGTGTTAGGGGCAGGACACCCCCAGGGAGGAAGGAACAGGACCACCCACGTCCCCTCTTGGCTGTTCAAACACACCGTGTGCAAGTGACAATCCAGGCAGGAGATACTAGGACGAACCTTGAATGTTCCTGTCTCCTCTGTGGTGAAGGGAAGAAGTCTGGGAGCAGCAGCAGCTGCTCATCACCCCACTGCTCTGAGGAAAGCACAGGGCCTTGCAGCACCTTCAATACTGTCATTAAAACAATTCCCAAACACATCCAGACAACTCTGAACAACGGTATATTAACATGCAAGTGACTACTCCTTGCACACGATGCAAACATGCTTGCCATTGTGCTTGGATTAACAAGCAAAGAGTGTTTTCACAAGATTCCACCGACCTTTGATGTGTATTTAGCTGCCATTACTAATTTTTATGACTGGGGCAGCAGGTCACACAAAGGAGTTTGGAGCCCAGATTTTTAAAGCCAAGCTGTACCCTTAATACTAATTTATAAGTGAGAGGCATTCTGAATTCCTAAAGGAAGCAAGTTGTGGTTTTGCAAACAGAAATGTTTTTCTTTTCTCAGAAAATCAGTTGCTAACAGCCATAGGTCAAAACAAAACCTAAACTGCATTTCACAGTCCATAACTATTTATTTAACAAGTAATGGAAGCTGTATTTCAAGGAACTAACATCTCCAAGACCTGCAGCAAATGGCAAAGCACTAGGCAAACCCAAAACCCTAGCAAAGGGTGGAAGAATCAGCAGGGAAGAGAATTAAACAAAAGCAACTCCTCCTGCCCGAGAAGGCAGGAGAGACAGAGTCAGCCAGCTGCACAACAGCAGTTTTGAACATCAACTCTAACTACAGCTTTCTTATCCCATTTTGTGCATCTAGCAAATTAGATAAAATAAACCTAAAGCTTACGCCCTCCAACCAAAGTAGACCTTCCCCTATTCAATACTTAACTGCATATATTTAACGAGATTGCATTACACATAGAAATGCTAATTCCCATGCTGACCTTACTGTACTACTTACAGTGACTGAGATAGTGTTGAGACAATATCTGTGCAAATCCAGAAAAGCCCCATGTGTTCATGGTTAGAAACAGAAAGGGAGGAAAAAAAACCATAGAATCTGGACAGATGAGTGGAGGGATCAATATTAACACTACAGAGATAATCTCAGCCTACCAGCTGACCTCTCACTACCAATATTTTCTAAGAAGAGAGAGGAGGCCTCAAAGAAGTCTTCTCTTTTGTGTCCCAGCATTTGGAAATTACTTGACTGGTTTGGGTTTTTTTAAACGCAGAAGCTTGAAAAAAACCACAACGTTGCATGCCTATCTTGACTGAGAACACACTGTTGCAAATATCGGCTTAAAAAACCCACAATCCTTTAGATAATCCACCACAAGTCCTGATTAAAAGTGGATTTAATATTATGAAACGAAGCATAATTGTTCAAGACGACCTTGAGTAGTTTCTTACACCCCTCTGCTCCATCAGTGCAGTCAAGATGACAGCTGCACTGTCAAATGTGTGATATGACAGGCTGCTAGCAAGGTCCCTCCAAAATATTTTCCTCTATGAAGTAAAACAGATGCTTACAGCTCTTCCAAACCACGCCCGTCTCCTATTTCAAACACACACTGAACACACATAATGAAATGGAGTCAGCATTTAATAAGCATGAGCTGTATCGATGGCCTATCCAACAAGCACGCCTCGAATACATGCATTTTGTTTCCTCTGCTTAAGTCATCACCGATTTTATGTCCAGGAAAATTAAGGTACACAGGCCTAAAAGTACTTTTACGATAACAGGGGCGCTATTGCCACCTGCTGTCAGAAAGGATTCACGGCATCCCGTGCCACCTCACACTTCCCAACTGAGGGAAGTCACAGACTTTTGAAGAAATCCTGCTTGGCAGGTGTTTTGCTTGTACAGTGCTAGTTTTCTGTAGAAACACATGCAAAAAAGGTCCAGGGTAACCGTGGCATGAAGGGTCAGTAATCACAGTGGGGTCAGAGATAATAAATGAGTACAACAAATTATCCACAAAGAAATAAGGAGAACACACTGGTCTAGGTAAAACAGATACTGCCCTGAATGCATCAACACCGAAAACAGACTTGTAAATAAATCCAGCTACCATAGACGATCAGGTTAGATAAGGCTACTAAAACATCCACCTTGCCCACTTATTATTAGATTTTCAGAAGACAGACTATGCTGAATCCTGTCAGAGGAGAGGCCATTCATTTCATGTCAGGGTATTTCCTAGAATTACAAAATTACCTGTTTTGGAAGGAACCATCAAAGATCATCTAGTTCAAGCCCTCCTCGCCATGAGCAGGGATGTTTCACTAATCCAGGTTGCTCAACTTCCCTCCAACCTGACCTTGAACATTTCCAGGGATGGGGCATCCACAACTTGTCTGGTAAAACCGTTTTAGTTAGGTATCAGATACTTAAGGATCATGCACACTCATCTCATTCCACTCTGTGGGAGCACAGAATAACATGAAAAGTCTAAAAGCATAGCTCTGAACCTCAACATGCGTGTCTGGCACTTCAGCCCACAATCTGTTCGTTTAAGGAGCCTTTTGAGTGCATTGTTCCAGTGGAAAGTACATTTCCTTCTCTGCTGTTTTTTAATGGCTTCTCAGTAAGTCACTGAACACTCACATCCCACTGCTTGAAATCATCACTTGATTATCATTAACATGCAGTATCTGTTTGCAGTGCCTGGCCATATGGCAAAGCTCTCCTTGAGGCACGTGAGGTTTAGGCCTCCGTTCCACCACCCAAGGCTCTCGGCTCGCTGGCACCACACACCATGTGGCAGGATAACACAGGTGTCCAGGTGTCTGAGGCACATTTCCACCCAGAAGCCATTCCCATTAGCTACATGAGATGGCTGTGAGAACAATGCTGGAATATTGCAATGAAAATATTTCACCACCATTCATTTCCCCTTTCCAAAGCACCCTAGAATAAGGAAGAAAGTTCTTCCCTAATATGTGTCTGCAGTACAACCAAACCTTTTTTTTTAATGCTTAAGCTTTGAGTTATACTAATTATACCTGAGATATTTTCAAAGTGCATTCCAACCACCCCTTCTGCAGTGCAATTCTGAGTGAGCCTCCTCAGTCATAAGCCTTGGCCACATGGTTACAGAAAATGGTGTTTGACTGAGGCAGCAGCTACAGTTCTCCCCCTAAATTAAACCACACCTACAGGAGTACTTGCCTTCCATTTCATTCTCTTGAACACTGTCACTATACACAGCCTTTTCATCCAAATGAGTATTACACTACAGGGAAGAACAGCACTGAAATGAAATTAGACCAAAAGCAGAGGGCAAGTTTAACCACATCTACTGCTCACCAGCCAGGCTTAAAGCATTTTCCACAGAAAGCAGTAATAAACTCACTCACAGATGTCACAATTGGGCATGACCGATTCCCTCAACTATTAACACTGACTTTCCTGATGAGTAAGTGAGGACTACTTATAAATTAATCTGGGGTTTTACACACAAGTGTAATTGTACCAACTGTAAAATAACTTGAGAAACCTTTGATTAACACCACAGTCTGCTCACAGTAAAGATGAAAACCAAATTAGCAACAATTTGTTAGCAATACTGGTTCTATTCTTAGAGGAAATTACAATAGTGTAAGTTACACAGGCAGATGCCAGATGACGCCACACAAGGGATTTCAATACAAGTTTTCCATCTTCCTATCTGTATATTGGAGATAAAACATGGAAAGTATATTTACAAAGCATTCTAATGGACAGCAAACTCATTAAGAATCTCCAAGTATAATCAACCATTTATGTTTAGCATCAACTGAAAAAAAAAAAAAAAACCCCACAAAAATCAATACTATAAAATGTAAAAATCCAATGTCAAAATGCTATATGTAGCTTAGGGGCAGATTTTGCGTTTTGTTTCTTCCGTATTCAATAGTAGGAACATTTGAGTTAAGGGACTTATTTTCATAGGAAATTATTAAAGAATAATTTCAAATGAGCTCTAGAGTAAGAATTACTGGTCACTGTAAAATAAAAAGGGGGAAAATAAGTATACACACAATACCAAATCAGGCATAGCAACTGACTTAAATACCTTCATAATATTCAGACAGGCCACTTCTGAAATAATTTCTACTTCAGAAGTTACAAGATGAAACTTCTGTGTGATAAATTAAGTTGCCAAATGAAATGGATTAGCAATCAGTGAAATTGCCTGATGTCAGATCTGTTCCAGATTAGAATCCATCCTTTTTCCCCACCTGTTCATTAAGCACCAAGTTCAAGGCAACTGCAGTGACTGATTGAGCATTAACGAGCTGTTTGTGTGGAAAGGCAGCGTTCAGTCCCTATCTATACTTACACACTTGTATAAGCATAATTCACTGATAATATATTCAGCTCCCAGTATCAATACACAGCTCTTCTACCTTGATGTGTAATTTTGAGCTTGAGAAAAAAAGGACACCTCATTCAGTTCAACAGTCATATTCAAGGTCAAGGCCAGGAAATGATGAATTTGGAAGAAAATATGTGCTATCTCCAGATAAAAAAGCTGGATAAAGATATTGCTGTGACACAAAAATGCTGAAACACGGTTGAGAAGTCAGAAGCCTGAGGGAAGAAAGGCATATTTCACCAGGAAAGGTGAGATTCAGTATGAAAATATCTATTTCATTCTATAAATCAAGTCATGCAGGGGCTTCAATGAAAACCAGTCTTGACCTTGATTTGCAACAAGCAAATCAAGCATAGTGTATTTAAAATTGAATATTTTTCAGTTTCACATACATTCAGTACTGGGACAGGGAGGTACAGCAGGACAAGCATTCCAAACACTTGCAAATTTGTTTAAAAACTCAGCTGTAATTCTCTCCCTGGAAACATCTCTCCTCTAAAAGCAACCAGGAGACCATCACCTCTGTGTACCTTCCCTGAGCTGGCCCTGCACACTCTGCCAGGGAAGCTGAGGAGCCTGTGCCTGCCAAACCTGCATTCCCAGCTGAGGCAGCTCACTGCACACAGGCAGATGTGTGATGCTCCTCTTGAGCAATGTGAGGCTCAGTAACTAAATTCCAGCATCAGGGTTAATAAAAATGGGACATAAAGAGTTGTTTACTTACATAGTTGTTTACTATGTTAGTCACCAAGTCTTTTCTTTCTTTATCAGAGGAAGATTTTAAATCACATTTGTTTTCTCACATGGAAAAGCTATTCATTTTAAAAATTGAGAGTTTCTTCCCCAAATTTCTGAGTATTAGAAAGTATTTCAGCACTCAAATACAATTTAAAGGGAGACACCTAGTTGCTATAACTGTAGCAACTCTCTAACTGCAAATTTAGATGCAATACTACAGACTTATTAACAGTAACATCTAATTGAACAGACACGAACATCTTCCTTTTTCCTGAAGATTAAAGGTTTCTGTTCTCAGCACCATACTTTTGTACTGGTACAAAGAATATTTTTCAAAGATAAGAAGAAATATTATCTCTTCTGTGTTCTGCAAGTCATCATCCTCCTCTTCCCTATCAGATGAAAATAAGGAGAATCCTTTTTTCCCCTAACATAATGGTTTCCCCTTGATCTTCCTCCTAGCAAAAACTCCCTCACAAGCATATTAGTACATGCCTCCTTATCGCATAACTGGACAGTAAGATTTGTTAACAGGAAGGAAGTGATCTGAGGTCAGTAGTGATGAACTGCTGCTTAAGGTATATGAGGTACACAGACATCTCTATCACACCCACTCCCAAAATACCACTCCTGTACCTATTTCAGATAGTTCAGATGCATATGATATAAATAGTGACACAGCTTTCCTTATTAAAAATGCAGAGGAAATGTAGTCCCTTACTGCTCAGTTGGTACCACAAATATTGAAGAAATTGTTTTTTTCAAACCTCACTCTGGTTTTTATTGCATATTTCTGAATTTGGGATTGCCAGAGGGACTAAAGGGCCCCTCTCTCCCCTCCCTAGACACCACAGACACACCACACCCCCTCCAAGCTCTGTTCTGATGATTTATTCAGATGTTGGCTAATTGTGGTTATCTGGCTTCCAAGTGCTTGGAGCACTTTTGGCATCAGGATGAAGCAGACATCCGGGAACATTTAATATGTTAAAAAGGCCAGTCAGCACAGATTAATGCAGTAAGCACATGCCTCAAGGAGAGCCTGTTTACATTCTCACAGTCTAATAAAAAAGCACAGAGGAGGACATAGGAGTAAAAGTAAGATTTTCATACAAGTCTTACCTGAATCCCTTAAAAAAATGTGTGAAGGAAATGGCATAACATGACACCTTAAGCAAAATATCAAGTTAAACTAATACCTGTCTGCAATGAAATTGGTAGTAAGGAAGTTTTAGGAAACCATTGTGTAAGGAAAAGACATTTACAGGGGTAGATAATTGACATCAATTTTAGCAAAAGCGCACATCAAATCCTTATTTCACTCCTTTCTCTCTCACAATGCATCTCAGTTCCTCGCTCTAGTCTTGAATGATTTCAAAGAGGCTGTTGTGATGTTCCTCAAAAGAATGAGCAAGCTATACATGAGATATTTTTAGAAAGTAAGCAACATTCAGTTTGTCTGCTAAAAGTCTAGGATAAAAAAGGATCCTTTTGCAGGAGTGTTCATCAATGATACCCTGGTATTTAGCTACAGAAGATCACCATTTATGTCTCATTTCCTCCTTACATATTTGAGAATACACTTTTTTTTTTTGCCAGTACGTTTGCATCCAAATCTGGAGACAATCTGGACCACCTGGAACCCTTCCACAGCCCCAGAATTCACCAGACTTTACCTTTACTTCAAGCATGTTTAGATCTTTGCATAAGTCAATGTAAACATTCAACCTGTATCTTCCTGTGGCTTTAATTTGGATATGACTTGCTGTATTTTAAACTATTTATTACGGGAGACAGTTAAAGGAATTTCTAAATTCAGAGAGAAAGTCTCCAGAGGGTCTCTTCCTCCCTCCTTAACCCAGGGCTTGCAACAGATAGAAGGGAGTCAATCATTAACATTTGGGGTAGTCAAAAGGCATTAAGTATAGAAAGAACTTGCACAGATTTACCTCCAAAAAAACCTATCTCCTATTCCATATTCAACAGGCTGCATTTTGTTCAACTTACATACAGAAACTGGTACTGTGGCTACTTACTGCTTTATGCCTTTGAGGCTTGGATAACTTCAGCTGCAGAAGAAAAAAAAATGAAGTTCTTTGCAAAAGCATCACATAGGTGCAGAAACATGGGTTTAGATGCCATCTAAGAGACACTACAATTTCACTGAAACTGTTTTGATTTAAAAAGAATCCCAGCACAGAAGACGTTTTATATAAATAATATGGATCTTGGACCACAACACCTTCCTCATGTAGCTTTCCAGCTATCCTCAGCAAATCGAAGGCTTAGATTTAATTACTGCACTGACATATAAAGAGTATATGGTTTTTCCAAAGTAACTGTAGGTTAGTACTTTTAACCTAAACTTATTAATATCTCATAACAGTTAACATATTATGCCTTTTAGGAACTATAGAAGGTTAATAACAAGTTAGAAGAATCTTAAAAATCCACCTGTACCAATGGCCCGGCCCTAGTGCTGCTGTTTTGTTTCCATCTAATACACCAAAGTTTCACTGTATAAACATGTTCCAATCAATAAGTAGCTTTGCCAACATCTAATCTGAATCTCCCTTTAAGCCCAAATTCAATTTACAGCAGACAACAGTAGAAACAACTAAGCTTTCTAGATACTTTCAGAGTGTTTTGTCCGTCTTTAGGTCTTTCAGCTTCAGTCTGTTTTGAGAGGTCGTTAAACTTTTTCTCAAAATTGCATATCAATACATGCTGATTTGATTTTTTTTTTCTCCTCAGAGAGAGGCATTTCTCATGAGGATGGCAGGCAGATAATAGGTTTATAGGCAGATAATATCATTTGCAGTCTGGGATATAGGTTTTTTGGACCTTTCAGGATAATTAAAGGGGGATTTAAATCAAGAAAAGTAAAGTATTCCTATTCTAAAACTAATCCATAACTAGTTCCAGCCTGTAATTCAAGGGAGGCCTATGAACAAAGAGAAGCAAAATATAAAAGGTGGAAAGTATGCTAATATTGACTTACTGTAAAGCAATAAAGTAAGGAAGTCAGCAAAGGCACTACTGGAAAAATCCTCTTAAGAAAACAATGAGGAAAAAATATTAAAATATTCACATTTCAGAGGTCTTGTCAACACAGTGAGGAGAGGATCATGTTACATGGATGCTACTGTATTGTTTGTTATTTAGGAAAGCTTTTCTGCATCAGTAAACTAGAAGATGAATTAAATTTTTTTGCACAGGAATACCAGACTCAGTACTTGGAATGCAAAAATGTATTTTGAAATGGCTAAGGATTCCATCTGTACTTCACAAAACCCACCAGCAGATGTCCACTGCTAAACTGGGATGTCATACAATCAAACAGCCAAAGAGAGTCTGTTCACTACCCTCTCCACTGTGTGAGCAAACATTCCTGTGCTCTTTGCAGACATGAACCAGTAACTCCACACAGCATTTTCCTCTGATAAGCAAATGCATCCATTTTAGCCATTACGACCCTGGGAATTGCTGAACTTAATTCCTTCACACAGAAGATACTGGAGCACATTTCCTTCCAAAAAATGAATACCACCAAAATTAGTTCTTGAAAATTAATCAGTGCCCATCAAGTACTAGGGGGGAAAACTTTTCAGCCTCAGGACACACAAACCACACATTCTTTTTAGAGTGGAGAGTGCAGGCAAGATTTGGCTATGAGCATGTGTATAGGGGTAAACCTTCCCATTGGTTTTTTGCCAAAAAACTCAACTAGTTTACTATAATCTAATACACTGATTAATTAGTTGCACAGGCATTTCCCTCTTTTTGTCACAAGATGCTACATACAGTTCTTCACCTCGACTGCACCCATGGAGTCATGGTCACTGAGCAAGAAGAGGTACTTAAACACTTAAAACTCTGTAGATCATGGCCAAAAACTTGAAACATACAATCTCCCAACAAGAAAGCAAATATGAAAACCACATGAACAAAATTCTGTTTTCCTATCACCTTGTGGTTAAAGTTCTCACATTACCTAGCCCACAAGTGGCTTGATTTATAAAAGCAGACTGGATTAACTGCATTAACTTAGTATCAAAAATGAGCCTTCTACAATGCAAAGTGTGAAGTCTTGGCTAACCAAGTTAAGTCAAAAGATGGACAAAAGATCATGAATTTTTTCATGGCGACCCTGCTATAGAAGTTTCACAATAATCCTCGCTACAGTAAATGCACACAGGATGAACAGATACAATATGAATGAACTGGTGGAAAAAAAAACATTTTCAACAGATTTCCACAGGACTCACCAGTTTCAGGCAACTTTTCAGAGTTCACATTTGCACCATGGAGCTGTAAAGGATTTTCAAGACACAGCTACATAAAATATTTAACCACCTACCAGCATTAACGATGGCATCAACCTCAAGCAGCGTAATGTCACCTCTATAGAGAGAAACTTTCTCGCTCAGACTTTTCTTCCCTTGCAGATCTTCTTTAGCATTTTCACCTACGAGCCAAGAAAGCAGAAAAGCCAGGTTATAAGTGTGGGTCCGATTGTTGACAAGCCCTGAACAGGCAGCAGTACGGTGACACCACTCCTGCCAGACGGCAGTTTCTTTCCGTTTCACCTCGAGAGGGCAGCGGTAACCCACAGAGACACCAGCACTGCCCTAACATCACGCTGCTTGCTTGTTACTTGTTTCCAAATACAAGCTAGTGGGAAGCACTGAATCCTTATCCACGCATGGTTTGGTTACAAAAATGTAGAAACATACATATTTTTAGAGTGAGATCCATCAAGTTATTTTATTTGGTAATCACAAGGGTGTAAATTACAAAATCAAATAGAGGGATTAAGATTACCCTCCTAACCAGAGTAATAATTTCTCCAATCCAGAATTATAGCAAATGAGTACAAAAATACACAAGCACACCATTTGCCAGCAGCTCCAAAATTCAGAAAGACTTCTGAAGACATGTAGCCAGACAACAAGCCTGAAAAAAAATCCACACAAATTTTAAACTTGGAGCTTTGTCGCCTTAAATTGCTCAACTAGGAGGACGCAGGTGGTGAAGACAACATACACTAGCTTGCAACAGATTTGTTACTAAATAAGGTTACCACAGGTCCCTTATTCCTGTAAACTCTTGAGAGTGTGCATCACCAAATCATTTATATCCAATTCACTCTACAGAACAGCTCAGTTACCTCAAACCCTTGCACAAACATACTGCCCAAAGCTTCACCATGTTAGACATGCACATCACCAGAAATGAACTGAGAAGATTATGAAATTCACTTCTACTATTACTTTTTAAAAATTCTTTCTAACACAAGTGTCAAGAAGCTTGAGTTCATCTATTTGTCTCAAATCTTCAAAACAAGTAGATTTTGTTGAAAAGCAAAAAGAATGTTCAATATTTAGTAAGAAAGTAGAAGCAGTCCAAACAAATTAGTTCCTCTAGCCTTACCCTGCATTTCCATCAACTCAAGAACACCAATTCAGACATGTCAGCAATTCCTTCCTGGGCACCAGATAGCACATCCTCAAGCTCCTGAGCCCTGTCCCACAGTGGCAAGACAGAGCAGCAGGCTGAGACAGCCACACACTCAGACCCTCTGGCCTGGCCTTGCCTTGACATTCCCAGCCTCTGGCTGCCAGGCAACAGCCCTGTGACATCGCAGCTGCTGCCAGCACCTCGCACGGAGCCCGTGGGCACAGCTCAGCTCGGGTCAGGCCCAGCAGCTCCTGGGGCAGCTGTGCCATGTTCCGCCCGGGGCTCTCCCTGTTCCTGGGGCTCTCCCTGGCCTTGCTGCTCGCCAGCATGCCCACAGCTCTCAGCTGTCCCGCCAGGAGCGCGGCCCGGCTGCCTGTGCCGGCCCAAGGCGTGCGGCAGCCACGCCCTGGCACGGGCAGTGCCAGCCTGTGGTCCCTGCAGCTGCACTGCTGCACCTTCCTGGCCCTGTCCCTGCTGCTCGCCGCACTCTGCCTCGGCTGCAGCCTCCGGAGGAAAGCCCAGAGGCAGCGGAGAGAGGTGAGGGATGGGCACCGGGCAGCTGGGATGGTGCCAGGGGCCGGCAGCCGCAGCCTGTAGGGTGAGGAGGAGTGCCAGCCCCTGAGCAGAGGAAAGCCTGGGCAGGCACCAAGGGCCCTCTGCCTCCTCCCCAGCCCCGTGCCCAAGCACAGAAGCAGAGGTTGGGCTCAGCCCTCTCCCTCCCAGGAGGAAACAAAGACAGGCTGAGCCACCAGAACAAGACAGACCCTGCCCGACATCCTCCCCAGCCAACCTGCAGCCTGGGGCAGCCCAGCCAGACCCCAGGAGAGCCCAAGGGGGCCCAGCCCCTGCAGCCCCTCTGCCCCCGTCATCGTGCTCCCTGCCCTGTCTCTCCCAGGAGAACTGGACACGCTCAGCCTGGCCAAGGACCTGCTGCCTGGCTGACTGCTCCGCCCTCAATGAGGAGCTGATCGGCCGCCAGAAGGAAAACTCTGCCTCCATCAAGGGCTTCCTGAGGCACCTGCGCCAACGCTGCCTGCAGGGGGACCCGCTCCAGAGGGGAAGGAACAACCACGTGTGGATGAACTACGACGAGGAGGCAGCGCTTTTCTCTGATTGAGAAAACAACACCTGCTAGGCAAATGGAGCAATATACTGCAAGATTACTCATACAGATTTCATTGTTATTAAAATTCATTATTAAGTAAGACAGCTTTCATTTCTGTTTTAACTTCAGTCTTGCAAACAAATTGGTTGCTACTCTTATGAGAAAGTTAAGCCAATGGCCATTAAATCATCTCTGCACACACACTCACAAAGGATGGAGTAAATCCTGGTACATCCTTTCCAAAATGTGGGGGCTTAGGCTATTACTGACAACACACAAAAGTGGCAACACTGCTGTAGGTCCTCCTCTGCCCCAGCCTCAGTAATACATTACAGCTGAAAATCTTCACCAGAAACAGTTGAACATTCATGTCCCACCCGACTTTTTCCCCTCTAGATCCAGCAGTCATCTTTTACCCCTCTGCCTATGCAATCCAATTTAATTTACCTCTTCCTCCTACATGATCCTGTGGTCCTTCAGTGATGTACAAAACATCTCAGAGTCCACAGAGCCACAGCTTCAAGTAGGATGAGATTGATTACCTGAGCTCTTCACACCAAATAGAGAAAATAGGCAGTCCTAGCCCTCAGCTTTGTTTACAACTCCTTCCAGATCAGTTGTAAAGAAAAGGGCTTTACAGCTTACACAAGGGTAGAAAAATGCATTAGATGGAGTCTGCAAAAACCACACTTGAAAAGAAAAATGGGTAAAGTTCATCCGAACCAAGTGAATAAGAGACTGTCAGAACATCTCACTAGAGGGAGCCCCCAGCCAGGACATAAATGTACTCAGCTGGTGCAATGGACAAGGATGGCACAAACCTACAGTATTGGAAATCAGCCCTGAAACTCAATCACTGCTCAAATAGCCAAAGTCTTAAAGTCTGATACACTTTAAAGTATATTAATTTTTTAAATAGATCTCAAGCATCCAATTACAGAAATCCCTGCAGCAGTACTAAAGAGCTTACCACTAAAGGGAAGAGAAAAACCTACAGCTTGAAGAGTTTATTACAAAAAAAATCCCCACTACATTTGCATTTTAAAATGACTGTTAATGAAAGAGTAGAGCACACACAAAGTAGTAAAAATAGGTACCAAAGTCCCATAGAATAAAGTGATACCTATGGCAAAGCAAAAGTCTCCTGGTACTCTATGAGCAAAGGCCAATAAGAGAAGAAATCAAAGAGAGAACAAGTGAGAAGGATTGATGGCAGCGAGGCTCACAGACTCACACTGTTATAAGGGAAGTTTGTTAAACAAGTAACATGACACATTTCTCTTCAAGTTCATAAAAACAAGTAGCAGACTGGATTGCAAGTAAAAAAAGCTGAAAATAGCAGAGTTCCATCATTTCTAGTCAGCTTTAGACTCCACAGCTGAAAGAAGTAAATTAATTCCAAGTTCAACAGAAATAAGTTTGCCTACTACCTCATCCTTGCTACAATAGCCACTAGTAGAGATGCATCCCCATAAGGAAAGCTTCTCTAGGAGAATCTGGAAAAAGAACCTGAGCAAGGGACAAGAATCACATTATCCCCAAACAAGAGGCAGCCCTTCCAGGAAGAATCCTCAGCAAATACTTGACTGGGACACTAAACCACTTCTCTTGGGTTGCTGAAAATACAAAGGAGATGAGCGAGTTTTAGGAGCACATCTGACCCTGGTGGAATGTGCAGCAGCAATTCTGCTATGCACTCTGCGCTTTTTCCCTTCGGTGCCTTTTTTTTTTCCCTCAGGGTTTGTTTCCACAAGTTTGCTGTAGAAACTACAAATTATGAACTATTAGCAATTACTAATCTCACATCTAATAGAATTTCTATTCCATTTGTTTCTGCAAAGGCTTATGGAGCGTTAAAAAAGACAGATTGTAAGACCTGTAATATTATGTGTCTGCTTCTACTCCTGCTAAGCGTGGATGATTGTATAGGAAAGGCAATTGCTTATCTAAATCAAGATAAGCATTATTTCCATATGTTCCATCACCAGGGGAAAAGCACTCACAGATGCACTGTAGTACTTGAAATTTGTAGTACAGATTTGCTCTATCGCTTCTTGGACTTAAACGAGATCAGAACCTGAGCACAAGGAAGAAACATCTGTTGCAGACAAATCACTTTCTACCCAGCCAAAAATGCACACAACATGCAAGTCAAAAGCACTTGATGATGAACACCAACACCTTCTCCCTGGCTGCACACTCTGCCAACATGGTCTGTTTCAGCTAATTACCAAGTGGCATAATTGGATTAGCTGAGGACTACAGCCAAGTACCAAACTCCGGAGGCAAACAGACACCATGAATCACAGAATGGATGGGGTTGGGTGGCACCTCTAGTGATCAAGTCACCCAGAGCAAGTTGTCCAGGACCGTCTCTCAGCTGAATTTAAAGTATTGCCAAAGATACAGAGATTCCACAACCTCTCCAAGTAACCAGTTCCGGTGTTCAGCTACCCTAACAGCATGTGTGAGGCTTTGCTTTTTAATGCTCAGAAAGAACTTTCTCTTTCAATTTGTGCCTTCTACCTCTTGTCCTGTGGTGGTGTTTGAGGGTCCCCAGAACAAGGGAAGAGATGAGACTCTTGACTCCACGTTTCAGAAAGCTGATTTATTATTTTATGATATTATATTAAAAATGTTATACTAAAACTATGCTAAAGAAAGAGAAAGGAGACATCAGAAAGCTAGAAAGGAATGAATAATAAAACTTCATTAAAGACTCAGAGTCCAACACAGCTGTCATTGGCCATTAATTAAAAACAATTCACATGCAACCAATCAAAGATGCACCTGTTGGTAAACCATCTCCAAGCCACATTCCACAGCCATCAGATAGTTATTGTTTACATTTCATTTCTGAGGCCTCTCAGCTTCTCAGGAGAAAAATCCTAGCGAAAGGATTTCCATAAAATATGTCAGTGACATTGTCCTGTCACTGTGTAGTACAAGATGAGTCTGTAGAGAACTCTTTTACACTCTATGTTTATAAACACTGATCAGATCCCATCTGGGCTATCTCTCCTTTAGTTCCAACTTCAACTCTCTCAGTCTCTCCAGGCACAGGAGGTGCTCCAGCCCCCTTACCATGTTTTAATCACCTTTGTGGCTCATCTGGTGCATGAACTGCACTTCCCAGTTCTGCACCACTGACCAACCTCCTGGGGTCACACTTTGCCCCATCTTCCAGGGCAGGAGGTCATGCTATCTCGTATTCAAGGTTCTTCAGGAGGCATGAAATATGCCCCATATGAGAGGCTATAACTCACCAAAAAGCCCCAAGCTCAGTCACTCGGGCCAGGTTTAACATAGAGACAGGGCTACCAGCAGCCCTCAAACAAGGTTCTAGGTGTGAGCCTTGACTTTTCCGCCACATTTAAATGGTACTCATTGAAGACATTTACACATTGCAGACAGAAAGAGTGGCATACCATGAGAATTGATCAAAACAGCCAGTCCCTCTGAACAACCCACACAACTCTCATGCAAAATGCAATTTTCCTGTGTTACAAGGTCTTGCACAGTCCTTAAACAACCTTTTTCTCAGTCTATCCCACACAGCTCTCTAAATCCCCAAAATAACAAAGCTGAGAGGCAAAAAAAACCCTTGAAGTCTGGGAGAGAAAGAGGTAGAAGGAAAGGAGGGAGCCTGCCTTTTTTATGAAGTTTTTGTAAACTGAGAGAAGACTTGGCATGGAAAGCTGAAGTACCAAATAACAAAGTTTGAGAAAGGAGTAACAACAAACAAGGAGAACAAGAGCGGGAATACATTCCCAATTCTAATTTGTGATGCGCCCTTATCTGCAGGGACATGCAATTGTCAATTCATAAATCAGAGTCTTCTCACTTCAGCAGCATGCACATTGACAGCAAAGACATAAGTAGGCTGAGACCCTTGGGTATTTGTGTGCTTACTTGGAGAGCCAGCATCCAGCTGTTCTGGTTGCTATGCTTGCTGGAGATTTCATGATTTAGGGTCCATGGAACAGGCTGCTGGTTCAGCTGTGACTCAGAAGGAGATGTGCTTTGTCTGTGTGAAGAAACCCTGACTTGTTTGGTTGGCTTTACAACGTGGACCTTCAGAGGTATTCCAGACCTTGTAATGATATTGTGGAATAAAAATGCTGTTGGATACGGTATTTTGCTAAGTTCTTACCCAAGCCCAATTATCAGTACCTCACTCCAAGTGATATCAAGAATTTCAATATAAATTCTTCTCAGTGAATGGCAGCCTGAGTTGTACTGAAGTTCATCAAATGGTCAGCCAAGGTCACATGGAGGCAAGCACTACACTGCATTGCCTCAAACTCAATTTCTACTTTCTAACCTTCCTCTACTACAAAGAGTTTATAATTAACAATGGAAGTTCAAAAATGGAGACACAAACATATGAGACTGCCTTAGATCACTGTTCATTGCCCCATGAGGATGTTGATACTCGTCTATAAAACTAGAGGACTACAGGTAATTCTGCTTCACTAGATCCTTCCAAGACAAAGCAGATCCCTTTATCGCAAGACCTGTGTTTTGGCAATATCACAGCATTCATACAACTATTCCTGGTGTGCTCAAACTGATCCAGTGCCACTTGGGGTAACTCTGAGCCTTCATCCAAAACATACCACCAACACTGCAGCATTTCTCCACTCACCTTTATAAACTGTCTGGAAAAATTACTTTTCATGACCAATCAGATACTTAGTCCTCAGCAGCACCTGTTTTACTTAGCAAAATGTGAGAACCCATTTAAATAGGTGAGCACATACAACATCAAGGAGGATTAAAATAAGTTTATAGTGGGGAAACACAAATTCATTACTTTCATTCATTAACTTATTAAGCTGTCAGACAATTTATTCTACATTTTCTGCTTTTTTAATTCTCTACACCATTGCTGAGCAACGACTTCTCTAGTTGAGTATTACAGACTTCTGTAGTACTTGAAGTAAAGCTTGGAAATAAAAATGCTACTACCAGAAACCTACGAAACTTGTGTAAAACCATCAGCAAATATTTCATGGCATTGTCATTCAAAAACCTCCCTTCCTGACAGTGACAGCTTATCCGGTTGGGAGTACAAACTTTTATTTTTCTAGTATCGGACAGGTAGGTAAGGGTTGGGATTTAGGATTTTTTCCTTTTGTTCTTTCTCTCAGGGAATTTTTGCCCATATGTTGCTAGGAGACAAAAATGACCAGGCACTTGAGAAAGACAAAATAAGCTGCCAAGCTCAGGGGAGGGGTGCAGCTGGCTACTCTCTCTCTTTACTTGGATGTTCTTGCGGGAAGGGCAGAGGTATCCCAAGATTTGGGCTGGGGGAAGGGTTGGGTGCAGCTCCTAGCTTTCTCTTGTGCTCTTGGCACTGGGAAGGGAAACAGCCTGCAGTCACTGTGGGAAAAATCTGCTACCACTGCAGGGTTCTGTTTTCTGCCTTCTACTGCCATGAGCGGAGTTCTGCTCATAAGAGCGCCCATTGCACTGGGGCCTTATTAACAGCTGACCTCACTAAACAAAGGACACTTCACCATCTGCCCAGATGCCTTGGGGAAATCCCAGCATCTCTGAGCCCCTTCACCCTCTAAGGGAGCCTCTACTGGCTGTGCTCAGGAGCCAGGCAACCACTGCCCAGTCCCGCTGTCCTTCTGTCAGTGCTCTGGGTTTTTTGCTGCTGCAGCCACACACCCCCGGCCTGCTGGGACACCGCAGCCGCAGAGTTTCTGACACATCTCCTTTACCATTCCAGGATTTTGCTCGTTCCTGCCATTCCAGCTTGCTGTTTCCGAGTTTCCTGCTAGAGCTCATTTTGCTGTCAGGAGGGACACCATGACTGGCTGCCCTGGGAGTTTGTAAAGGAAACTTTTTTCCCATCTCTTTTGCCGGCCCGCCTGCCATTGCTGCGTGAGGGGGACGCGGCCGAGCCCGCACCGCAGCGCCCCCTGCAGGAGCGCGGGGGAATCACTGCACCCACCCTGCCCGGCCGTGAGCCAGCAGCGCCCCTGCTGGCCGTGCCCGGAACTGCACCCAAGGGGAAAGCGCCCCAGCCCAGAGAGGCTGGGACTGGGTTTGTGCTGCTGCCACTGTTGTTGGGTTTTTTTGCCTTGTTATCCCTCTACTAGTATCCTATACTGTCCCTATACTAGTAAAGATCTATTATTCCTTTTCCCATATCTTTGTGTGAAAACCCCATAATTTCAAAGTTATAATAATTCGGAGGGCAAGAGGTCACATCTTTCAAACCAAGACAGTGAGTTCTTATGCAGGTGCAAAAGGTGATGTTTTCTCCATGGGGATATTAGTCTTGGGGGTAGCTCTTACCTTGCAGCATTTTCCCTCTATCCCTGATATACCAGATGTAATTTGCTACACTGAAGAACAGTGGAGGTTCATTCCAAGCAACTTTGAATACTTGAAGACAATTCTACCACTACTTATTTGTGTTGCAAGTCATGCTTGCTTCATTTCCAGGACTTAAAAAATAGAAATTACTACAAACTCTCAAGCATTTAAAAACTCACTGGCAGTCAGCAGAAAGATCTAGCTCTATCTTCTTTTAAGTATCTTCCTAGAAATCAAAGACACACCAAATCTCAAAGCCTTTAAGTCAATATAAGAATGTGTGTGTACATCACCTATTCTCCTGGATTTAGTTATTTGCAGTACACTTATAATCCTTCCCCTATAAGAACACAGGTGAGAATGCAGAAAGATGGGAAAAAACAAAGGAACTCTACTTTTTCTTTAAATATGACTGACCCATACTCTCAGTGACAGCTACATGAAGTCTGGGGTTTGTTTTCAGTGGATGTAGATCCATTGGGAAATCCCACCAAAGGACAGCACTGCAACACACAATACATTGGTGGGCAAGCTTTACAGTACCTCACACAGAAAAGGTTGCATTGAGCACACAGGAACAAATCCAGTGCAGGCTGAACTTCAACTACAAGTCACACCTGTGCAGCAAATGGAAAACACAGAACTTGGAGCACCTTTACAGTCTAACCAGCCATATCAAGAGGAGCATCAAAAAAGCCCATAATTGCATAAACAAGCCTTTGTGAACAAGCAAAGGACAGGATAACAGGAAGATGTTTTAAAGAAACACAGAGGTGCAACCAGTTTCTTCATATCTACACTTTCTTCATACTGCTCTGCATTAGAGATTCAAAAGACTGTGTCTTTTGGACAGGAGCCTTTGGGTAAACTCTAGAGAAGTCTCTTCCAACACAACATTTGATGACCAGCTCCCAGGGAAACTATTAGTGCAAAGGTGCTTGCAGAGAACTACTTCCAGTCTCAGAAATAAATGTATTGGCTACATCAGCACAAGGCTGAGAGGCCCAATTTAACATCTTTCTACCTGATTGTTAAGCCTTCTCTCCAGCACAGAAGAGCATTTTCTGGGCTTAAAAAAAAAATAAGCAGCACTTCCTACAGGGTTGAGAAATTTTCCAGATACACATCAGCTAGATGTCCTCATATGGAGAAAGCCACGTATCACTTCACAGAGTAACTACTAACATTTAATGCTTGGAGTCAATGAACTTAGAGGTCTTTTGCCACCTTAACAATCCTATGATACTACACTACAATTATTCAGACCCTCCCTGGCTTGTTGAGAGACATTTCTTCATGCTGAGCATGTAGAAATGAACCAAAGAGGGCATGAGTAAAAAAGGGAATACTGAATCACAAAAGGGAAGTCAGGCTTATGTTATTTCCAGTGACTGAGTTTTGAACACATGTGTAATCAAGTGTTCAACTCTACATGAAGCAAATACAATGACACATGAAAGTTACTTAACATGATCCAAACAGAGCTTAAACTGCACCAGTGATCCCCTAATCCCATCAAGGGAGTTAAAGCAGTATCATTACTTCCTTTTAGTGTGAGGCTAGTTTTCAAACTTGTTGCAAGCCTCCCACAGCCACAGTTGGGTGGCCTACCCTGTGTCATCACTCATGTGAAGAGCCAGGCAGCAAATTCTAGTTGAGGCAATAGTTCAGCACCTTCATAAATACCTGTCATATCTAAGCTACATCAAATTAAACCAAGCCATACCAGTCTCCATCTGCCTAATCAAAAGAGGGCTCCATCTTCTGCAGAAGGACATCAGCTTTTTCCCCCTGCATTTGAAAATATCTTAAAGTCACATAGTCAGGCAACAGATCCACATAAGTGAGCCATGACAAAGGAACAATTTAACAGCTCGGTTTTGGCCTCAACCTAATCACAGGCACATGGCTTCTAATCAGGCTGGCATACTGGCTCACATCTGTCTGCAAAAGACTGTGAGGACATATGCCACAATCCATCACAAATTATAGATTAGGGCACTAGCCAAGCTACCACGCTGAGAAAAGCTAGATGACTTACTGAAATGGTCTCTGTAGAGCAATACATTAATTTGGGGGTTTGATCCTGCAATCCCCCACACTCAAAAGAAGCTTACCCTTTATATATAAAAAAGAAAAATGGAAAAAAATAATAATTGAAGAAAAGACAGAAGCCTAAATATATAACTTGCTACTTTTTAAGACATGTGAAATTATCTTACTCAAGTCAGCCACCAAAATATTCCAAGCTGGAACCTACAATTTTTCTCAGCAGTTTCTGAGGAACAGCACAACCCAAGTTAAAGCATCACTGCTGCTAAAGCCGTCCTCCCTCACACCCAGACCGAGCCTGCCAGCTGACAGCACACTGCATCATCTTGACTTCCTAACTCTACTAAGTACTTCCTTAGGGACCTCTGTACAAAACTTCAGTGCAGTGACATTCAGCAGCTACAAGAAAAAAGGATTGTTTGTCATACTGCACAGGACAGAAGCTTGAAAGTTATTCATCTGGTCAAGATTCAGTCACTAGTAATTAAACATTAAAACTATTTTTTCTGGCAAAGATGTACCTAACTTCCCTTTGTATCTCCACCTATTATCGCTCTCTAAAACCCATCAAGAGCTTGCAGAGCCTCAATAAAGACACCAATTTATCAATTTGTTACTGAGAGCAGCATCCTTTCCTATGGTTAACTTTTGCCCCTCAAGGAGTTGTCTGACACTGCAGATAAGAGAGTTTTCTCAGCTGCATGCAGAAGAGCCACAAAAATAATAATTCTATCCAGGACTTGTACAAGCTTAATGCTGTATGGAAGTCACCTCGTTAAAAAAGTCACAGAGCAGTAGCTTAAAGAGAAGTCATCATCTTAATTACATCAAAGACAAGTGATTTACTTTCTTAGAGAGAGGATTAGCTACACTGGATTTTGTGTTCTTAATCTATGTAAACAGACCTGAACTTTTTAATCATCATCATCTCATACTTGCTGAAAGCAAGAAACTTCTTTGTTTTTCCCAAAACCACTTTAATGCAAACTGTAAAACAAGCATCATCTCTTTGGCAGCTAATCCATCCTATAAAGGTTACTCATATGAAGCTCACCAGAGAATTACAAGGTCATCTGAAGACATCTTCAGTCTTTTTGTTTACTGTAGTTTCCCTCTACCCCTTACACTAAACACACTGATTTACCTACTTACATCAGGGATATCACTAACTAGAGATGACTCACCTCCAGGAGCAAACAAACACAAACACAGAGATTATTGCTCAATTTAAGCTCAAGTAAACCTGCACCTGAAGAGTGTAGTAGTTTAGGTTCACCAATCTGAGTTTCCTGGCCAATGCACCAATTAATGCACTACATCTAGTGCTGGCCAAATGCCTGTGCACCCACTAGAATTACTTACTCATTTTCTGCTGCAAGGTAAGGATTAGGAGGAGAGCAAAGAAAGCTCAAAACTTTAAAGGGTATAAAGAAAATTTCATTAACAGAACCAAAAGAAAAGAAATAGTAAGAACTCAGAATAAACATTCAGACTACTTCTCCTCCCTCCAACTTTTTTTTTCTACTGACAACGTAAAGAGACAAATTTGTTCTTTTCAGTCAGTTTACCACTTAAAAATAATCTTCAGTTCACTTAGAGGAGCCTAGTCTCTCCTGCCATGCCATGCAGACTTTTCCACAAGAAACAGCTCTCTCATGGTTTTAATTGTCACAAATAGCAGCTGCCCAGAAATCTGCAATCGTGAAGTCCCTCCCATGATTTGGTAGTCTTCCCACAACTAGCACCATGGGTCATCTCGGCTTATTGGGGTGTAATTTTAAGGATGAGCTGTTCTAGTATAGAAACAAAAAGTTCTCTTTTTTATCTCAGGGAACAGAAGTTTTCTTCTTCCATCCCCGGGGCAAGGTTTCTCATCTCTCTCCGTTCAAGGTCCTTGTTAGATCACAAGCTTTAACATCTGCTTGCTTCAACACTGGTGCTTCTGCTCATGGCTATGGCTAGAATGCTACATCCCCCCCCAAAGCATTCCACGAAAAAAACCTCTGGTGTATCAGTTTTATCTTCACCATAGCCTTACAAGAGAATTTCAGCCCAAAACTAAGGCATCTCCTCATTCTCCTCCTGGCCCAGCCCAGCCAGCATCCTGTTACCTGTTCAAAGGCCGGAAGCCAGAGTTTTTCCTGGGGCTTGTTCATCTTTAAATGCCATTTCACAGAGGTATATTCAGCTCTCTTAAGCGATTTAACAGGGTGTCAGTATTTAAAACTAGCCAGCTGATTGGTTCTGTCAGGTCCAAAGGAACCTACCGAGGTCCTTACAAGGAATCACTTCTGTCACAGACATCTTTTATGAAAATCCTTTTCTTGGGATTTTTTCTTCCTGAGAAGCTGAGAGACCTCAGGGACAAAATGTAAACAATGATTATCTGCTGCTGTGGAATGCAACAGGCGGGTCTGTGATTGGTCTCATGTGGATGTTTGGAATTAATGGCCAATCACAGCCCAGCTGGTTTAAACACAGTGTCTGAGCCACAAACCTTTGTTATCATTTTTTCCTTTCTATTCTTAGCTTAGCTAGCCTTCTGAGAACTTTTTCTTCTATTCTTTTAGTATAGTTTTAATGTAATATATATCATAAAATAATAAATCAAGCCTTCTGAAATATGGAGTCAACATTCTCGTCTCTTCCCTCATCTGAAAACCCCTGTGAACACTGTCACACTCGTCCATGGCTCATGGATTTTTTTCCTTAACTAAAACCAAACTACATGAAACCATGACAAAGGGTTATTCCCATCTCTGTATTATGCCAGTCTATCTTTGGAAATCAATAGCCAAAGTATATATTGGGAAAGCCAGAAGGCTGGGGGGGGGTCACCAGATCACATGGTCAGATTTGCAGCACTCTGCAGCTTTGTATCTGTTCAGGACACATCCTGAAAGGGCAGCCAAGAGCCTGAGCAAAGCAGAGCACACAGGGCTCTGGTTACACCCTCCTGCCCTGGCAGCCTTGGATATCTGCTGCAGCCAAACAAATACCAACTCAGCCTTGAATTTACTCCACATTATGCCATGGGCACAGAGACTCCTGGACGCCTTCAGCACAGACTAAGAACATGGTTTGCCCGTCTTATCCCTCCAATTCCTCTGCTGCTTCCTTAATATGCATATAACATGGACAGAGAGCAGAACTGAGAAAACACATTTTCAGCCATGTCCACAAAAAGCATGTTAATTTCACAAGTATTCAAAATACTTAATTACCATAATCCTCACACAATTGACAGAAAATATAGTTGATAGTTTTTTCATGGTGCTCCCCCAGCTATTATACACAGCAATTAATAAGCAGTGCTCTCCATGTGCATCTAAGAGACATGGTTTTCTAACCTCAAACACACCAGTTTGAAGAGACTCTGTGATAAGATATTTAGCATGAGTAACAGCAGTATGCCAATACATGAAAATTAAGGACAAAACTGAATACAGCACAAGTTTAGGTGAAGCTGGAATTCACATTCAGGGCCACAGGTAATAGAGGAGACCCTGAATGGTGGTACACAAGTTATTGCTGTTTTCTGTGTACTCAGCAGAAAAACTGCTGCACTCTGAACTTCCTCAAAGCAAGAGTTTCAGTAGCAAAAGCTTTTTTCTTGAGCAAGATAGCTTCGTGTAATCTTTGCTATCTCAATTTACTTTCATCCTTGCCACTCAGCTAAGAATCTGTTACAAAGACAGTTGTTACAGTCATTGTAAGAAAAAAAAAATCACAAAGAAAGCTGATGGACTTGGATTTCTGGTGGGGGAATGGTCTTGAAACACACAGGTTTCACACAGCTCTTACCGACAGACCTTGTGATTGTCAAACTGGTCTAACAATCTCAATGTTCTAGCTGAACATAATTTCTTTTTCTGTATAAACCACTGATAATATTGAAGGGTTTAGAGAGATGCCATTTCTAACTTGTAGATGTCTGGCTGAATTTCACTGCAGCTCAGTAATGGTGTCACTTTCCAAAGTCTGTTTAATACTCATCACCTTGTTTCCTAGTTCCTGCAGGACAGACATTCATATCAAGCAAGGCTGCATGGAGATACTGGAGAGTTACTTGTGTTAGTTACCCATCTCAAGAAATGCTGGTCAGAGCTCAGTGTTACTACACATTTTCTTTTCACCATGCAGCATTTGGACTGGCTCATCTACATGCTTTGTCTCTGTAATCTTGTGTCAACCCACTGTGAATATTTAGAAAGCTACGCAATGATAGTACAACAATGCTTTTATTAAATCCGAGCCTTATGATTATACATAAAGCCCTCAGTGTTAGATTAATTTGAATAGTTTGAGCCATATCATTTTCTTTAAAAATAGCAGATTAAAAAGATTCAGAGACTGCCAAAACATCTAAACATATTTCAAGACTTGTTAAATGGACTGCAGAGTATCATTTAACCTTAAATAAACTCAGTTATCGCGTCCTTCCATTTTAACTTCATCCTATGAAAAGCAGTTCTTACCACTAGCAAAGATCTTAAACCACCACCTGAATTTGCTGTTTTCTTGGCATCACAGTCATACCAATGAATTCCAGGGCTGTGAGAGTCAGCAGGACTATCAGCTGCCTGGAGTTAAACAATATCACTTATGCCATTTTCTAAATTACCCAATTAATACAACAAAACGTTTTTCTACCAGTGACACACAAAACTCAATGACAACAAAATTCCCAAGACCCTAATTTTTAAAAAAAGATTTCCAGAAAAGTTTTCAGAAGTCATCTCTCAAATTCACCACAGCAGAGTAAAGATATCTTCAGGAATTAGCGTGTACCCAACAAAAAGCTAATATATGTATTTAACTTCAAAATACACTCCAGTTGTTAGTCTACATGGTGGCATTTAATTCACTGGGCAGCATAAGCTCCAGTTGCTGTACAAGATGAGTGCCTAAAAAAGTGGTATGTAATAAATAGCATTGAAACACTGAGATATAAAATCCAAAACTTCAGAAAACAAGTTCATTATTCACATGTTGTCAGGAAGACACTGTGTTTCAAAGTACATGAGAAAACAGATAAGATGTATGTGCTTTTGCTCTGTCTGAAGGATAACAAGTGGGAGAACGATACCTTACAACATATTCACACTATCCAGCCCTCTGTTCATTGCTCATTCTTTGCTCTCAACGTGGGCAACTCCTCATTTCCGTAATAAACAGTTAAACCAGAGAAAGCTTGTATTTACAGGACCACTTAAAGAACAAAAGTTTTGTCTTCCTACCATCCCCTCTTGACATTAAAGAGGGCCAGCCATTTGTCACTAACTGTCCCTTTTCCTTCCACTGCTGCAACACCTGATCTCTGAGATCCACCTGTGCAGCCTGGCAAGCAGCACACCAAAAATTAGGGCTGTAGACAGCACAGCCCTTCTGGAAAGGAACATGCCCACATCAGATTGCTTCCCTTAGTGCAGAACAGTGGGCACCAAACTTAGTCTTTGCATTCCACATTGTGCCACCCTCTTCCCAAAACCAAGACTTAACACAAACATTGACCAAATTCCATGCCAACATACACCAACCTAATTAATTTCTTACAGCTAGTTGTGTCCATATGAGAAGACCTGCAAAAAACGTAGGATTTTTCTTTTTTTTAGTCACAGCACAGCACATTTTAAAAGATACTGCATCTTTGAACTTCCAAATATTTTTTAATAGCTTTGCTGCTACAAAGAGACAAAGCCCTTGCCAGCTGCCATTCAGTATTCAGTAACTTTACTCGTCAGGAGCCTTTACACGGATGTGCATCCCTCTGTTATGTTGGTTCTATTACAAAGACTTTCACCCCTACCAAAACACTGAACTTCCACCAAGCTTTGCTGGTTTTCTCCAGAATTTAGTTCTGAACACAACTTCTGTCAAAGGGTAGAAGAGGGGTAGGGAAAAGCTTTCCTACTACAAACTAGGGCATGTTCTTCCAATTTGCCAGTAAAGAGCACCCATGAAGTGCCCTGGCAGTGAGATTGGTTCCTTCCCAATGAACCTCTTAGGCCATCTCAGTTTGCATAATTCTGCATCAGACTTTTTAATAATCTGCCATTAGACTTACACATAACAAAAATGGATGTCTAACTGGAACTCCCCAACACCCTCCAGTGAGTCATTCCCATTTAAAAACGGGCACTATGAAGGTTTTACACTTTACACACAATTTTTCCTAACAGCCAGTACAAAAACTTGTGCAGTACTGAACACCAGTTGAGTACTGAATGTCCATGGGAATGGCTGCCAGCTCAGATGCTCTGCCCTTCTCCTGCAGCTTCTTACTCCAGCAGCTGATTGATTGTGCCTGCTTCACTTGATTTGTTCTTGGTTGTTTCCTTGATTTCTCTTCATCACTCTCCCTGAACAGTCACTCTATGCTTTACTAATCAATCTGTCTTTTTTTTTTATGTATATGGTATTGGGAGTGAATTGTAAAGATTTTTTTCCAAATTCCCCATTTGGTTTTGTTTTGGCTTGACAAATACACAGAAGATTTTATTTTCACCACCACCCTCCTTCAGACCCCTTCCATTTGTCAGTGCAAGCAGCCACCTTTCACTTGGAGGAAATGTCAGAACTTGAACATGGTGTTGTCAGATCATCACCAATTCCATCACACCTGGGGCTTCAATTGCTCTCTCCAGAATCTCATTCAGGCTGTTGCCCTCTGTATGTCCCATCAAACAGAGCAAAAGTTCTCATCAGCAATAAGATTGAAATTCTAGTTTTTCTGCAATTCAGCTCAAACAGACAGCTTTTAGACACACTTGGTATCTTCAGAACAGGGTCAACATTTAAGAGAAATAAAGTTTGAAACAAATGGAATAACAGTCACATTAATACACATTATTTCTTTTAATTGTCCCAATCAATTGGAATGTGGAAGCATTTCAGGAGCCCAACCTTCCAGAAGTTCAATATTACACATGGCTTACTTACAACAAATACATCAAAGAAAAAGAGTGACTATGGATATTTTCCCCTGAACGTACACTGTAACAAAACCTTCAACTAGCAGAGAAGTGTTCCAGCACAACTTTTGCCTTCCAGCATTTTTTGCAGTGTATTGGGTACTAACAGAAAGAATGCAAGAGCAGCTACAAGGAAATAAATTCACCACTGCCATGATTCAATACCCACATATTAGAAACTGACATTTTGCTTCTGTGAAGTGTAACAGCAATCACAACGTAAATCCACACCTTGTCACTTTCAGCAGCACAAGTAATGCAACATCTGTGAATTTCAGTTCTTTAGAGAGAATCTGAGAGTAGCTGGAAAAAAAAAAAAAGTTTGGGCTAGGAGGGATAAAGAGTCTCCCAGTTAAACCACATGCCATACTGTATATTCCCACCTACCACAGGCCTCCAAAATCAACTTGCAAGAAGTCAGGTACTTTTTTTTATTTTTATGCAGCCTTTGTTTTCTAGATGGAGAGGCTTTCTGATGTTGCAAGATATAAATGACCTACTCAGATGGGAGAAAGAGGTCTATGGGTACTGATGTAACACAGCTACTCAGCAGGGCTGAAGAGCTCAGCAATCTCTTGACATATTTTCACTTCGAAAATTATTCCAGATGCTTTTAGGAATAGACAATGGTAATAGCTGCTTTTGACAAGGACATCTGAAAAATCTGTGAGCTCCTTCAGATTGTGCTAAAATAAGTGTTACAGCCTGCCAGTTTAAAAACAGCTGATCAGCTCCAGGCCTCATTGGACCTGGACTATCACCATAAAAACCGTGTTCACCTGCAGCCATGAGGTTACTCTACACACCTCTTCACCTCTTTAATGATAACAAAAGGGTCAGAAAATTAGTCCTATATCTTCAGAGGCAGGAAGCACTTCAGATCTCATAGTTATTCTCCTTCAAAAAAACACAGACTTCAGTCAAGTAGGATAGCAAGACACAGCAAAAAAAAAAAAAAAAAACCAGAAGAGGAGAAGGAAACTAGCTCAGAAGCCATCCCTATTCCTCCATGCCCCTGTATGAATGAAAGGGAACTAGACAAAGAACACGGCACTGTTACAGAATTATTTGCAGAGCAGAGAAGTCTGTAAGCAAATAGGATTCACATTTTTGGTTAATTCTCACTGCAAGTATTTAGACAACTCTGCACATGCTAAAAAAAGTGGAGTTAATCCTGGCCAGACTGATGTTCTTCAGCCCAAGAAAGCAGGCAGGACCAAATGTAAGGGAGGCTCCATCTTCTCCAGCTTCTGGATTCTTAGAAAATAACTCAACTTGCACACCTACCCTGTGCTTTTGGGTCACCTGCAGCATTGTTTTGCCCAGATTCCCCATATCATTATGCTCAGTAAGTTTAGGCATGGCTGACTGCTGAAGTATTTGGAAAATAAGACTCATGTAGAGAAGATCTATTTCACACACTTAAGGGTTAGTGACTCCATCTGGGGATACCACAGAGTTCTGGGACACCAGTGAGGCTTTAAGAAATCTTGTTGGGTTTTTTTCACCCCATCCCAATTTTAGGCTATCACTGTTCCAACAACACAGGTTCTAAGTCTTGGCCTTCCTAGAAGTATCTTCAGACTGAGAAAACAAGAGTGCTCTATATTTTAAAACTCCCCCACTTCACTTACCATCACTTTCACTCTTACTTTTTAAGTCTTCCATCCATGTTGGAATAGTTTTTAACGCAACATAATCCCCCAAGTACTCTTTGCGCCTTTCTTCCAAGGTCATCTTCAGCAAACGCTCTGTTCAGAGGAAAGAGAAATAAAAAAAAGTTTTGCAAGCTTTCATACATTGTTGCAGACGAGCCACAGTGACCAATGCACTGCCCTTGATGAATGAATTGCCACTTGAGGGGCCCAAGCAAGAGTGAGGCAGTGAGTTACAACAGGAGCTGACCATGGGGCACCTGTACCACTGCACACCCCTATTTCTGGCTATCCCAGATAAGTTCAAACCTCTTCCCCACACTCTGGGCTCTCCAGGCCTCCTCCCCACATCACTACTGTGCTGCTTCTTCCTGCCACTTTAATTCCTGTATCAGAGAACAGAAACTTTAGTAGGGAATTGTTGTTTTATAGGGAGTTTTTTCAGGTATGAAAGTCTGTTCTGTAGGTTTTGCATCCGTAAACCAGAACTAAAAAAAAAAAAAAAGTTCAAGTAAAGGCAGGGAGCATGGTGGGAAATTCATAAAATGCTACTACATAACAAAAGAGATAAGAGCTACAGAAAATTTTTTGTTAATTGCTAAGTGTGTGGGGTGGTAAAAAAGTCAAGTTTAGCTTTAGAGATTTTCATTTGAATATTAATAGGACACACCTGGTTACCACACTAAGTACATATGGACAGTTGTGTTTGTTTTCTACTGAGAATGTCACCAAGTCTTTTTTCAGCTGTTTAGTGAAAAGTAAAGCCTCAAACATCGCACAAGTATGACAGCAACTGCCAACTTCACTCTTCTTCAGATCGTGCTATAAATGGACTTTTACAGGAAAAAAAAAAGCCATCCCAATGACCCAAAACTGCAAGCAACCCCAGCACTTCAGCTCATTTTTGCAGTCACATCCTCTTTTCTCTCCCTACCTCATCAAGCTTAGTATTAGCTCAGCACAAGATGAAGAGCTTTCTCCCTCCCAGAAGAAGAGGGGAAAAAGAAGACCAGTAGAGAACATCATGACATTCATACTCTACTCAAATGTCTCAGTCTGTGTTTACCAGTAGCACTGTGATACTTTAACCACGCTAACAGATTTTCTTGATATGTTAATCAGTAATAAATGCTCTTCAATGACTGGAGAACTTTTAGGGGTATGGGGAAAGGCTAGACCTATATTATTTGCATTTTACATGAAGGACTGGGCAGACATAACAAGAACATTTAATCCCAAGTAGAAGCAGCAAAAGATGAACATGGAAACTGTTTCTCAGATCAAATCTTAAAAAAACAAGAAAGAAATCACTGGGGTCTGGTCTGGGGTTCTTTTGTGTTTCTTCAAAATAAAGCTTCCTAATTATGTAGGCTGCAGTCAGCACAGCCTAATAAGGCAAGTTTTGAACACAGCCTTCCTTAACAAAATAAGTTCATTTTATTATTTTTTGACAGTATTACCGATTTCTTCAGTTGACAAAAACCTTTCTCTCTCCTTATTCAGCCAGGTACCTCAGTGGGATATTTACACCTGCCATGAGAACTGACTGATGAGGGTCACCCTTCTGCACAGCTGCGTGCCCATCCCAAGCTCCAGGCATAGGAAACTCCAAGTATGTGACTTGCACACTGGAAGCCCTGCAGGTGGGCAGAGCACGTCAGTTTTGAGGGACTGACAAACAGAGCCAGTCTAGGTGTCTTTTGCTGAAGAGGTGACAGAGCCACTCCTGTGCCTTCAAAACACAAGTTTTTCTCTGCGGGAAGGTTTTACAAAAGTTTGCTGTTGTGAGTCAGCAGCAAGAACTTAAATTGAGTCTTACAAACCTCCCCAAGGATGCTCCCAACTGCCTTCACAGCAAGCACAGTTTTCTGCCCGTGGCAGAAACTTGGGAAGTTTGCAGGCAGCCCATTCCTGTGTCTAAGGCTCTGAAATCACCTCCACTCCTGCTCCTGCTCCGTTTCAGCTGTCCTCATGGAAGATCTCCCCTGAGAGGACGTGGACCAAGCCTTAATTACCAAGAAAGTAATTAAGAAAAGCAAGGGTATTGTCAATGGGTTTGAACTCAAATTCAGCAATCGGTGCTTTTTTCATTTTAAGAAGTGCTTCAGAATATAAAAGGCTGAGAGCAACTGCTCTCAGAGCTTCATAGGAAGAACAGAGCCAGTGAGCACAGCCAGCTTCGCAGGGGTTCAGGGGTGCTTGTGAAAGGTGAAGGCAGACCTGACAAGACTTGATTTGGGTAAGAAGGAAGGAAGCTGGGCTTCTGTAGTTTTCCTCTCTAGTAAATGAGGTACTTGATAAGAACAGTCCCACAGGGCTAAAAACTGAAGGGCAATTCCAGCAATGAAGAGAAGCTTTTTCTGCCCTCCTCACTCAAAGTACTCAGGGCCAACATCAGCATGGGGCTGGAACAGTTACTGGAGCAGAAGACTGGCAAATGCTCTTCATTCTCACTGGGCAAAAAGACAGGGAGCTGTGGCCAGCTAGCACTCATAAATGCATCCTGGATGGAAAACATTCAGCAGCACTGACTTGCCTTCAGTAACATCCCCATGCTGATGGAGACCACCATCCTCATAAGGGACTGAGACACAAAAAGTGTGCCACAGCAGCTCCAGTTTCCAGACCCTCCTTACTAATGACTGGAGTTCACCTGCCAGGCTATGAAATTCACACAGACAGCAACAGAGCTGAAACAGACAAGTGGGAGTAGTAGTAACATTCATTAGACCCTACCAGTAACTTTCCCCCACCTGCCCCGTGTATGTTTCGAAGGTGAAACATACAGCATTAAGGGAAAAGCCGGTTGTAATTGACCACACATAAAGAACGCTTGAGACAATTTCACTGTACTTTCTTCACTGAAAACAGAAACTTCTGCCAGGTAGAAATTTGTTGCCTCGCCTTTACTACAGGAACATGGATTGTAAGATGGTTTGAAAGAAAAAGACTCACTTCATTTGAGAGGAGTTTGACAAGAGAAACTACACTACAGAAAAATAAATCCATTTCTGTTTTAACAATTTTTCCTTAGAAACGAGCACTTGAATCCTGTTCACTGAACCGGTCTTCAGCCCTCTTAGCTTGAAACAGAGTCACAAGCGTGATGGAAGGCAAAAAAGAGAACTTAAAATATGACCCTCTCATAAGGTATTCCTTCCTCTCCTCATCTATTACTACATTATTTGGAACACACCAGGCAAGATCCTCCTCACAGATTTAAACGTCGTACTTCCACTCTGTGAGGTTTTTTTTAATTTTTACATTGGTCTCCCCAGATCAATACAAAGTTCAAACAAAACAATGCATCAAATGCTTGGCCCACAGTTTTCATGCTCTGGAGTTTGGCTTAGAGGCTTTATAAACTGAGAACACACAGGTCGGGGTCCTTAAAATATAAATGAATAGTTGAAAAGATGGGACGTACGGGTGCTCTGAGACTCCCATACCCCAAACATTTCACCCCGGCTGAAAGACGCTAGAATCCAAACTGATTACACCAACGACCCTAACAAACCACGCTTCCCCTCAGAAAACAAACCCACTGAAAGCAGAAAAAGCACGTTTCGAGAGCATGTGCCCAACTTTTCGGCCTGAAACACTCCCACAAGGTGACTTGGGGGCGGGCAGCCCTCCGGAGAGGGCTTGTTTACCGCCCTCCCTCCGCCCCAGGGCTCCGCTCCTCACGGATACGCCGAGGTGTGAGGGGAACATCCCCAATTCCCGCACGCCCGGGCTGCCATGAAGGCTGGTTCGGCCAGGAGAGCCCAGGACGAAGGCAGAGAACACGGAGTTCCCCCTTCCCCACCCCGTCCCCTCAGCCGGGGCCGGCAGCAAGCGCTGCCCGGTGCGGCGGCAGCGGCGGCTCTGAAGGCACCGGGACCACCTCCCTCCCTTCCCTCGCTCCCCCCCGGCTCAACGTGGGCTTAAAGGCGGGAAAAGCGGGCCCGGCCACCGGCAAGGGCGATAATACCTTTCTCCTCCCGCCACAGCTTTTTCCTCTTGTTGCCGGGGTACATGGTGGTGTGGCTGGCAGCGGCTTTGAGCTGCAGGTTCCCCAGGCTCACGAGGGGGTGGAGGAGACGCCGCGCCAGCGCCAGAGCCAGAGCCGAGCGATACCGACGCCCCGCGCCGCCGCTGGTGCCGCTGATCCCGCCGGGTCCGGCTCCGGCTCCGCGCCCGCCGCACGGTGCCCGTCAGCCGGGTCACGCCTCGCTCTACCCCGACACCCCCGCAGCGCCCGCCCCGCTCCCCGCCGCCCGTTGGCTCCGGCAGCCGCCGCTCAGCAGCCACCGCCTCCTCCTCCTCCTCCCGCACCGACCAGGAGGAGCCTGAGCGCGGTGCCGCCGGCTCGGCAGGATCTGGGGGAGTGTGTGGATGCGGGGACACGGCGTGGCGGGTGCTTGGGTGCGACACTGCGTGCTCTGCGCGGCGCTGGCGCTCGGAGCCCCCGCGGGGCGACAGGGAGGGAGGGAGCGGGCGGACACCCCGGTGCCGTCCCGCCCCGCCGCCGCCCCCGCCCGCCTCGCCCGCCTCCTCCGCCCCTCTGCTTCCGGGTTGCGGCGGTACCGGGCTGTGCCCGGGGCGGCGGGGCTGTTGCCGAGCGACAGCGCCGGGGCCCGGGCCCGAGCCTGGCCCGGCTCGCCCGCTCGCCAGCGCCTCCCGCGGGCCCACGGCGCCCGTGGAAGCGTCCGGGACGCAGGAAACGGCCCCGGCTGGTGTAAAAACAGGGCTGGAGCTGGAAATGCCGGGCTGAGGGTTCCGGAGCGGGGCTGGTGTGTGCGGAGAAGGGCAAGAGAGCGGGTAGGGTCTGCAGCATGAGTCCTGTGAGGAGCAGCTGAGGGAGCTGGGGATGATCAGCCTGGAGAAGAGGAGGCCCAGAAGTGGCCTTATCACTCTCTGGAACTCCCTGAAAGGAGGCTGCGGCCATGTGGTCCCATGTAACCAGCATCAGGACAAGAGGACAGTCTTTAGCTGAGTCAGGGAGGTTCAGGTTGGACATAGGGAGGAATTTCTTCGCAGAAATAGTGATTAGATATTGGAATGGGCTTCCCAGAGAGGTGGTGGAGTTACCACCCCTGGAGGTACTTAGGAAAAGACTGGACATGTCACTCAGTGCCATACTGTAGTTGACAATCTGGTGTTCACTCAAAGGTTGAGCTCAATGATTTAGAAGGTCGTTTCCAATCTGTTTGATTCCGACACTCTGTGACTCCTGGGATCCCTACACCACGCCCCAGCCCTTAGTCCCACCTGTTGTGAAAATCCCTGTGGCTGCAGCAGAGGCCAAGGTCCACCTGGATCCAAGGCTCAAGGAAGGGACCTTGGCCCCTGTGCCACTCAGCCTTCTCTGTAACAAGAGTAATTTTCTCCTTCACACCAACGTCCGTGGACTAAATAAATAAATGTAAAATCTTCCCTACAAGTTACAGATGTTCTTATCTTCACTTGTGCCCCCATGCAGGGAAAGTCCCTTCCTTGTGCAATGAATGGATTTAGCCCTGGAGCCCAGCAGGTGCTTGACTTGGAGCAGGGAGTGATGAGGGGCTGGTGTGACAAAGGACACATCACAGCCCCACTGTGCTTATTATCTGACACAGCTTCACCTCTTCAGAACAGGTGAAGCTGTGTCCCATAATAAGGGGTACAAAGATGTCCAATTGAAGTCAAACACAGAGCCTACATCTGTTCATACGGAAAATGGAATTCCAGGTTATTCATACCAAGAATGTCTTGTGTGCAGCCCCTGGTCAAGGACTGGCTTTTCTCTTTTGATACACTCTTGTGCTTCAAAGAAAGGTGAAGTACAACTGAGCAACTTCTCAGTAGCAACATTTCACTTATTTTCTCACAGTTTCTGCTAAACACAAACGTTAGTATCTCTACTATAGCCATTAATCTTGGTACAGTTCCTTGCAGTGAAATCGTTAATCTTATCCCACTCAGTGATGCAGAGAAGAACCCAGTTTACCTTTTAATAAATCAGACTGAGTCCTCTTTACAAAGCATATTTGAGCATTCATATTACATCACCTATTGAAGGGTTGTTGTTATCTTTACCTGATTTCTTCACTTTGCCCAGGTGATGTGCCTTGGTAGCCCAAGCACAATTTTCTCATCTTGATAATATAAAAATGATAGAGAAACTAACAGGTAAATTTTTCTTTTCTTCTTTTTACATCTATTATGTGGAGCAAATATTTGAATGCATATCCTAGATCATTGAATATTTACCAGGCTACTGAATATTCTGGTGTCCTGTGGGATCTGCTCCACATTTTTTAAATCAATGTTTATTGGACCAGAAGGGGAGAAAGAGGAAACTTAGCTCTCTTCCTGTAGAGGCCATCTGCATGCATTCCGCAGTTTCATTTGTAAAAGCAGCTACAACAGCCATAATTTTGGGAAAATATCTAAAGCAAGCATGTACATCTATAAAAGGAGAAAGAAAATTGAGCCTGATGTTTACACCAGCACCAAAATGAAACACAAGATAAAAGACAGGAATAAAAGTGGCCTTCAACTTAAAAATAGAAGTGTCCAAATGTAACAATTCCAGTAAGAAAATTCTTACTGCATTTTATGTTTTTTTCTTCAGGTGCTGATGATACAACTGATCCCACTGAAGAAGCAATGAATTGTGCCACTGACTGATATGAGCATGACTTGTCTTCTTACATTTGTTGGTTCTGGAGGCCTGTAGGCAGAGAAACAATCAGCATTATCATACGTGGTGGGAAAATTCACCTAAAAAGTAGCATTTCAGTATTTGGATGAAAACCAATCTTGCTGCAAACTGGGAGATTATTTTCTGAGAGCGCTGTAGTGAGCTGTATACATTGAGGGCAAAAGCAATGCTCAGAAGGGCTTAAAAAAATTCTGTTGAAAAAATGAGCATGAAAATGGCACCAACAGAAAATTGGTGTTGGTCTAATGATCTGTGTGTATTTAGTCCATCCTAGTGAACTAGGTTCAGAATGGTGGCATTCTGCAGAGGAAGACTGGGCAATGTCCAAAATTACTATTTAAGAGATATATAGCCTAGATAGAATACTAATAGCTGCAAAATGAACATTTAACATATGGATAAAGTAATGACTGGTTAGAGAGTTCCCATTAGAGATATAATAGGAAGTGTAAATTAATATGAGAGTGAATACTATGCTACAAAAATGAATAAATGAACCAAAGGAGAGCTGGAGCCTCGATCCAAACTGCAGGATCATCCAACCAAACCAGCATTAAGGCAGCTACATGCAGCATTTGCACTGCCATGAACCATCCTGACCAAAACAAAGGTGCTGGCACAGCAGATCCACTGCAGAGCACAGCTGAGCAGATCTGGGGCCCTGCAGGAGGCAGTTTGTGTCAGAATCCAGGACATCCCTCTGGCTGCCCTGGGTGATTCGAGAGCCTGGCAAGGGGCTCAGAGACCTTGGCACAGAGTCAAAAACACCTATGCCTTCGATTTTAGCCCATGGAAACAATTGCCAACTTTGGGTGAAGATCTACAAGCCACAAGAGTTTGAGTAGGATGATAATTAATTTGTCACAGGGTGAAAAAGTAGAATTTTTGGGGTTTTAGAATGGGGGTTCAAGAAGCAAGATGGAGGAATCTGGGTGTGTCCTGTCCTTCTTCTTCTTGTCCTCCATCTTCTGCTGTGATGGTGACACTTCTGGATTGGTTTAGGGTAGAGACAGACTGTCTAACATAGGGGATAGGTATCGGAAAATTATTGTAAATAAAATACACTTAGTTCTTAGTATAAAAAGCTAACACCACCCCAAGGGAAGGCACTGTGCCACAACCCGACCTGCCAGACTCATCTCAGCAGGTCAGAGAAAGAATAGATAAGGAAATAGATAGTTATAGATAAGGGAAAATAAACAACCTTGAAAAGCAGAACCGACGAATCTCGACTTCTTCTGCAGTTGCAGGGCTGGGAAAAAGAGACTTTCTAATACCTTGGGGGTCATCTCAGCCACAGAAACCCTTGAGTTTGGGAGGAGCCCTGGGTCCATGGGGGTCAGCTGTGGTGTGGGAGCTGTGGATCACCAGGAGAGAGCTGGTTTGAGAGGCAGATTTTAAAGAAAGGGTCAAAATGTCAGTTGCTGGAGAAATAGACAGGATGGGAATGGAAGTTGGCTGTTCCAAGTCTTGATCTGAAATGCATTTGAAAAATTCAGTGTCAAAGAGAGAAGGGTGAATTAGTGCCACCTTCACAACCACAGCGTGGTGTAGGGTCAGGGCCTGTGTTTGTGGACATTGGGCAGCAAAACTGGGCACTTTTGTGAGAAAAGGTGTGAAGTTCAACAAGAAGAAAATTTGTATGAAAATGGCAGTAAGCAGCTCTTTTTATTGTTTACAGTGGAAACCAGTTCTTTGGTTTTTGCACTGTTCATTATTTCCCTGAATACAGTGAAAAAAGTAAATATGAAATTAAGATGTCTTAAAAGTTCTTAAATAATTCAAATTGTCATAATTTAAATATCAATTTTATTGATAAAAATTTAAAATGCAGATCTATGTTCTGATTATCTCCTCAATTTCTACCTCATTAAAGCAGAAAGCAACAGAACATTGTGGACAGTTTCACGTGTTAAGAAAAAATTTGTTCATCATATATGTGAAAGTACCTTTTTAAACATAATATCTGTAGCTATTAAACAAAATTGATTTATTACACCAATAACAGAGCAATATAATAATCTAAAATGTGTTTATAAATTATTTATATTTAATAAAAATTTATTTCAGCCATCATTATTCTTTTCAAACCTTGCTTGTGTAGCAAACTGTGCACTATGCACGGTCCTGCTGATTTTGATAAACCCTGTGCCATGCACGTTTCCACTGCTGGAAATTCAAATAGAAACTTACAGCCCCTGTACGTTAACCATGAAGTCTCTCCTCCTGTCCATTCCTATCACATGCTGGAACTGTTCTGAGTCCTTCTCCCAAGGCTCCTGCAATATCTCTGGTAAGATGTCATCTTTTATTAGCACGTCCACTCTGAGCTACACTAACACGCGTTGAAAATATAAAATGCACATCATCCATCTTTCATGTGACAGCTGCATCCCACCTACTGAACTTTCAAGCTCATGGCGCACCTGGGTCAAGGTTCTGTTAATAAAATGATGCTGAGTGACAGAAGAGTGGGAGTTAACTGCCTGAAAGCATTGGGTAAACTGTTACCTGTGATTTCTTTGGTTTGTTGCCTTGGGCAAAGGAGCTAAAGAGGAAACAAGTAACTACAAGCCCCATTTGTACAAGTGGGTGAGTGGAGAGAAGATGAAAGGCAATACACTCGTATTACTCACAGCTTTATGATTTTTGTCCACTTTGTCAGGGACTATCTTTTGTTCCATCAAATAATTAGCTAAATATAACTATTATAATATCTATCTATCTATCTATCTAAATATATATATAAATATATATATATAATATAATTATATACTATATATAATTATATATTATATATAGTATATCATTACATATTATATAATTATAATTATATGATTATGTATCTAGCTATATATATATAATTAGCTATATAGCTAATATAATTATAGCTAACTATTAGTGATAGCTAAATTATTCAAAGACAATTGTTTCTGTACTTTTGATATGTCTTTTGATATGATCGCACGATTCTGTTGTTTCACAAGTAATCAAGTGCACAGTGTTCCAGTTTAACCACTAAGGTTATAGTTGTGTCTAGATATTGTCATTTTTGATAGTAAATAAATAACACATTAAACACATAAATATATTGAGATAATTAGTCAAATAATCTGATATTAATAATCTAATATTAATCTATATCTAGTATTCTAACATTATTGACATTTATGGCAAGACTAATTTTTTAATATTTTGATATACATGTGTGATTTTTGATTTGTTGCAGCATTACAAACTTCGAGGAGAGAATTTTGTAGATCCTTTGAAGTCAGATCTATTTTAAATCAACTATTTTGGAAAACATTGTTCCAATACAGTGGTATTTTAACATGGTTCAGTCTGGCGATGTAAATGAATAAAGCATTTTCCCAAGACTTAATTAGAGTTCCGAAATACCAGGTGTGATTATGTGCACCATGTAGGACTGATGCCTGTTATAATTACTGCATGTTGTTACCATGTTGTACCTGAGTTCTGCAGTGAGTGCTGCTCTTCATTACAGCCACAGGCAAAGGAGGCAAGGGAGAAAGGCAAAGAGAAAGCACTTTTCAGAGTTTCCACAATAACCCCACAGACCTGATTTAATATGTGCAGCAGAAGAGCCAGGGAAAAAAGGCAGGAATGTTCAACTTAGGCTCCTCTCCAGGATCAGCATCATATGGAAGAGATAAAAATACAAGCTGAAAAATTCAGCAGTCGATCCAGACTGAAACTGTCTTCTGCTCCTGGAACTATTCCTGGCTCAGAGAGGAAAAGAGGAAAGTGTCCCATCTCAGAGATGACTCAATGCAGAGTGGAGGGGAATGCCACACTGGCTCCCTGGGAGTTTGCCACAGCTCAGGTGTTGTAGGTGTGATGCCCAAACCTTTTCAGGCCTCTGCCAGTGGCTGCTGGAAACAGAGGTAACTTTTAATCTCAGTCATTCTGTATCTGAATGAACCAAGATGTATTCCACAAAGTACTTGATAGAGAAGAAAACTCTAAAGAGTTTTCTCTTTAGAAAGTAGGAAATTATTAGAAGTAATTTCTAGAAGTAGGAAATTACTCTTTTGTATGCCGCTTGAAAAAGCAGAATTCCTGTTCGGCCTACAATGTCCTCAGTAAAAAATAAAGATTGAAAGCACAAACAGAATGAAAGTCAATGTGACCTCAATAGAGAAGAGCAGAGTCAAAAAAAAAAAAAAAAAAAGAAAAAAGAAAAAAGAAAAAGGAAAAAAAGCAGGGCATAACCATGTGCTCAAACATAAAGTACATAAAAGCAATTCCATTGACTTCACCAGCACCACTGATGTACTCTGTGACTGCTGGGAACTTGACCTCAGCAGGCTGTGTACAACCTTCTTATCATTAAGAGAGTCACATCAGGATAGTCTAGTGTCTCTGCAAGGACAGAACATAATTAAATGGGATCACATCTAGCAGAGGAAAGCATAATGTTAATCTACAGTAGTAGTGAAAATATTCCCTGATTATAAAATTCCTTAATGAAGCTTAAACAGCTTCTCTTCTTTCCAGAAAAGCAGCATCCTGGCATTAGAAATGTCAAGCCAGGTGACCATAACAAGAGGCAAACATGCATTTTCTTGTTTTGGTTCTTCCCTCATGACTGCACACATCTACATCTATGCTTGGATTTTTATTTTAAGACTGAAAAGGGCAGAAGGCAAGTGATTTATTCCAACATGCTGTGCCATGATAGCGCTGAACTGGGGCTGGTTGGGCTGGAAAATAATTGGTTGTTAAAACCAGTAAAAGATGGGAGAACCTTTAAAAGACATCTAACATGCTAATTGTTAAATTAGGTTGAAATTACATTATTAAAGAAAGCTCTCAAGTGTCTGAAATGAACGAATGTCATACATTCTCCACTGAGGAAATCTAGGTCTCACCAGAGGGGACATCCAGTGTCATTATTGTGCTATTTTTTCTGTTTTGTCTTTTATAGGAATGTTGTCACCACACAGAATAAAAAAGCTGAGAGGTGGTTGAGAGTTGAAAGAATGAGCAGACAGATATATGATATAAGAATTCAAAAAATAACTCAAAATTTTTAAATTACATACAGGGTAAAGCTGGTACAAAACAGCTGATAAAAAACTGAGGCTATTTTGAATGTAGATGTTATACATCTTACTATTTTTGTTTCAACAGATAACGTGCATCATCAAAATCAGTGGAATTATACCACTACAAATACATGTTTATTTCATTATATATAATAAGAAATAACTGAATTAATTTTCAAGTCTGCTTCCCCATCTCTCTCCTTTGCTTGGTTCTTTTGTTTGGTTTAGTTTTATTCCCTCCCAAATCATGCCATTTATTCATGGCATCTTCTCTTCATGTTGCTATTCTCAACCTTTCTGATTGATTTTGTTGTTAAATCCATCCATTCCTACACACCTTTTGGTGCACAGACTGGAAGCAAATACCAAGACACATTTTGATTATGAAAGTACAGGTGCAAGTGAGCATTGGTGAGATTCTGTGTGTGATACCAACAGAATCCCAGCATGTACAAAATGAAAGAGTCATGGATGCAATGTGGCTGGAAGGCCACAGAAGATCTGAGTCCAAAGCAAGGTTGCACCAGGGTGCTCAGAGAGGTTAGGTCATAGAGGTTATTTGACTGGTTAAATGCTGAACACCTCCTGGGGGAGTGGAGTCACAGCCTCTCCAGGCCACCTGTCCCAGCCTTGGCTGGATTTGCTGAAGTTTACCACCACCCTTTTTACATTTTCATCTAGAATCCAGCTTTAAAGGACTAGTCCAAGGAATTTCAATTCAATTGACTGGTGTACCGATGTCAGAACCCAAGAAATTCCTCTGGCTGCTCTGGGGACTTGGGACTCTGCCCAGGGGGCTCAGAGACCTTGGCACAGAGCCCAAGACCCCTGTGCCTTTGATCTTGATCCATAGAAAAAATGACCAACCTTGTATGAGGATTTACAAGCCATGAAAGTTTAAGTAGAATAATAGTGAATTTATTACAATGTGAAAATTTAGAATTTTGAAGTTTTTAGAATGGAGGTTCAAGCAGCAAGATAGAAGAATCTAAGAGTGTCCAGTCTTTCTCCTTCTTCTTCTTGGCCTCCATCTTCTGCTGTGATAGTAACACTTTTAGATTAGTTTAAGGTAGAAACTCACTGTCTAACACAGGTGATAGGTACTGGGAAGTTATGGTAAATAATGTACACGTAGTTTTTAGTATAAAAAGGTAACACCACCCTGGGGGCAGGCAGTGTGCCTCTGTCTGACCTGCCAGACAGACCTGCAGAGAGTCAGAGAAAGAATTTTAGAGATAAGAAACAACAAACAACCTTAAGAATGAGAACAGAAGAATCCTGACTCCTTCTTTGACTGCCGAGCTAAGAAAAGATATTTGTGTGTATCTCAGAGTCACTCTGACAAACAAAAATTCTAAGATCTCACAATACATACGGCTGTGTGAGCATACCCCCCCACTCTGTACATTTTGCATTACATTGCAAGAAAAGATCCTGCTGCAGCCTCAGACCCTGCTGGACAGCATGGCTTTTAGGCAAAGAACTGTATTTTTATACTGTATAGAGTGCAAGACAAAAGAAAGAGCTGGGTGGAGGGTGGCTGCTGAAGGAATGGCATGCTTACTTAATTACATTCCAAGTAATTTTTCTTTCTAATTTTACTTTTCTCTTTTGTCCTCTCTTGCATTTTGTTTGCCTTGCCTAACATTTTGTGTTCTTTATTGCTCATCTTTCCATTAGTAGCACAGTGTATTTTTATCCCCTGTAAATGCAACACATGCTCCTGCTCCTTTTCTTGCAAGGCTTCCAACATTTTATTTTTCTCTTTTTTCCATCTTAATGCAATATACACCATATCCACTTCACTACTTTCCTCTCAATTAAATTGTTCTAAATTATTTGTTTGGTGTGAAGGAAGAACAGAAATGTCATTAAAAAACCTGCTTTACCTTTAATCACCTGGATATCATAACAGTTTGTGTGTATTGTATTCAGTGCAATTATCTTATATCACTTGGTAAAAATTCATTAAAAATTTGGGAGTTCAGGTTTTAAAGGAGATTTAAAAAAATTCTATTATATATTATAATATTGAGCCTGAATGGTGTTAATTAAAATGCCCTCCCCATAACTGGAATTTATTGCTTTGTAAATAGCCATTACTGTATCAGTGATATACTGAGATACAAGAGAAGTAGATTTGCATCACAATTCTTACAAGATGCTTCAATTCTTTCATTTTTTTTTTATAATCCTCATCACCATTAACTTTTTTTTGCCTTGTTACAGTAGTTTTTGTTGCCAGTATGTTAATAGCTTTTCCCAATGTGCCCAAAGCAGTGCAAATCTTTTTACCAGTCCACAAATATTCCTTGACCTGTAGGAGGCAGGTTTGCTTATATTCCTCCTCAAGCTGGTCAAGAATTATGAGTTCTGTTCTGTTCCTATCAAACTCCCATGAGTTTGACTGTGAGAAAATTATTTTTTGTGGATACAGAAATATTCTTTGCAACAGTGAATCCAAATCCAGGTGCCGGCAGTGTCAGCAAGAGCAGGGAGTGTCAAACACTTTGCTCCCTCCTGCTGGGAGCAGGGCAGGACTCCAGTGCTGGCCGCTGCCCTCTCCTCACAGGATCCTGGGATCCAGCAGCTTCATCCCCATGGCTCTGCAGGGCTGCCTTGCTTCCAGGCCATTTCCCAAGTGCACAGTAACACAGAGGAGTTTGCACTGTGTATCCTCTTCCCTGGGTTATCTACAAGCTTGATAAAGGCCCTGATGTCCTCCTGGTTGTTAATCCAGCTGTACTCACGTACAAGAAGTAGTACAGTTAAGGCTGATGTATAGCAAATTCTCCAAATAATCCATTCCAGGGGAAATGAAGAGCTTCTGCCTGCTCATGCATAGCAGTCTAAGGGATAGCTAGCTGGCTAAAACATCACTTAATTTATGATTATTCATGTAGGTGGCTACAGCTCAGTGCTACTATGCTGCCTTTTGTTATAAGCTGGAAAATTAATTTACTTTTTCTCTTCTTTTAGCAATCCCTTCCTGAAAGGCCTTTCAAGAAGTGGCCTCATTAGAATTTAATCTCTTATATTTTAATAACCATCCTACCAGATTACTAAAGTGTTAGAATTAGCTAAATTTTTTTTTTAATTTTTAAAAAAAGAAAAAATATATATAATTAGTTAGCAAATTGAGATTATTTGCCTCAGGTACATTCTGTTTGGATAGAAACAAAACAGTTTTATAACAAAATGAACCCATTTACCAATAACTTGCATATTCTCAGAAGCAGAAAACAATTGTTTTTTTAAACCACAGAGAAATAATGTTTCAAAACAAGTAAATCCATTTTGAAGCATAATTGTATAATTTATCAGGAAGAAGGTTTAGTCCCTCCAACACAGTCACAAACTGTGTTGCACATTACTTCTTCTAATAAATTTGAAAAATTGTCTGAAGTACCAGTATTTTTCAGTAGCACCCAAATTGCATCCACACAGTTATTTGAAGGTAGCATGGACAGGCAGCGTAATGGAGCCTTTGGAACTGGAGCATTTAGTGCCCACACCTGGGAAACAGCACTCAGGAGTCTCAGGGCAGGCTCGGGTGGTGTCTGGGGTGACCCAAAGCAGTGCTGAGGATGCCAGCAGCAGCTGAGACCCTGCTGGGTGCCATGCTGATGAGGTTGGCCAGGCTTGGCAAGAGTCAGCATGAACCATTCACATCCCTGAGGAATAGCAGGAAGGCAGGGTCAGGCACCGGCTGTGTGTGCCCTGAGCTTCCAGGAGGTGAGACCACAGCACCACTGATATTTGTGTGAGCGACTTGCAGAACCTGCCAGGACTGGAAGATCACAAAGCGATGACAGCAATTCCAGTTACTCCCAGGGAGCCCTGCAGGGACTTGTGCTTCTGTCGTGCCCTCGCTCCGAGGGTTGCTGTTCTCTCTGGACACTGAGGTGACACTTGAGGACACAGCAGGCAGGAAGAAGAGAGATCAGATGACATCTCAGAGACACTCACAGCTCTTATGTATGGCTATAATGGGGCACAATCTAAACAATTCTCTGGAGGGCAGCTTCCACAGAGAAGAATAAGCCCATGGATTTCAGAGTGCAGCTGCCCACCTTTGAAATTTGGTTGCCCAGCCTTGGCCACCACGGATGTTCCCAAATGACTCGTCACCAAAATTGCTGGAGATCTCAGCTCTGCTCTCCACACAGCAGCCATGTCCTGTGCTCAGGAGGAGCAGGACCATCAGCAGGATACACTGCCTGGAATTTACCCCCAGGACCCAGAAATTAATTCAGTAAACAGCTGCCACCTCACAGAAACTGTTCTCCCTTCCCCAACCACACATCTTACTACAGATGGATTAGTAATTAGCTGAGCCACAAGCATCTCTCATTATCTGCCCCTCTCTCTGGCAGTTGGTCACCACTACAGAACTGGGCAGTGAAATACATTTGAGCACAGAAATGGGTAGGGCTAATGAGAGCTCATTTTTTAAGTCCTGAATCTTAAAGATTGTTTCTTACAGTAAGTGTTCTCTCAAGTGATAGCTAAAAATTGCAACTTTCAATAAAGTCTTACAATGTTCTATCATTACCGTGGTGAAATATATTTTTATTATTGGAAAAATGAAATAGCATTAAGCTGCTGTTATATATAGCAGCATGTACCATCAATGTCTTGTATCTTGCTGCTGATAAAGCAAGAACCTGAAAAGTCCCTCCAAGACTGATGAATCAGTCCAGGTCCTTAAACTAGGAATCAGGTGGAAATGGAAATTCACCATATACAGCCCCACAATATTTGAATACAACCACATTTTGCAAAGTGGCCATTAATTTTGGTTCTGCTCATTTTTAGTATCCAAATCAATACCTCACAGACGTGATTTGTGAAGAGGGCACTTATTAAATGAGCTCAATTTCAAGTGTTAAGCTGTAGCTGAGATGTGTGTAAGAAATGCTTATCAAATATTTGCTTCCAGATGCAGTTATTTTAGTTGTAAGTTTTTGAAATAAAATCTTAGTTTCTGCCTAAATCCAGTTGCATTTGAATGTTTTTTATTGGAAATAAACTAAACTGGAGACAGTCTCATCTGTGAACAAGAAAATCACAGGTTGCTCTCCATAAGTTTGTTATTGTTAATTTTTTTCTGCTGGAGACTTGCAGATATTTTAGACTGAATTTATTTTGTGTTGATGCTTTGCATGTGGGGTAATAAACAGGTTTATCAATCTACAGTCCATTTGACATCAGTATATTAAATAATTGAATTAGTACTCTGGGCCTTGCTTCGGTTGCATTTGAAAACAAGGTTAACTTTCCTGCATTGGTAAATAGCACTGCTAACAATAAGAAAAATGCTATGTTCAACATGGATCACTTCCGTGGTTCGTGAAATATTAACAATTTTCTGTTTACTGAATATATATTCCAGTTTTTTAAAATGCTACTTGAAAATTTTTTAAATATTACCTTTAGACTGCCTCTATTAGGCAGGAAAACAGTTGTCATGATTTCTGGATTTGACACACATCTTAATTGCTGATAATTTCTCCTATTTAACATCACCTTAAAAATTAAGCAATATTAAATGTTGGCAAAAAACATTATTTAATCATAATGGATGTAAATTCACAAAAACCCCTCCTAGAATATGACTTCTCAGACGTTAATAATAAATTGTCCCTTCCCTTCTGGCAATCTAATTGGACAATTGAACAAGTTTCCTATACAAGAGAAATCAACTACTCCTTAAAAAGAAAAAGAAGACAAATTAGTACGTCATGTTTTCATATTATAGACTCAAGTCTGCAAAACTTCAGCCTCATCACGTTACCCTAGCTGTACAAAATGGGGTAGAAACAGCCTCAGGGAAGAATCCAAAAGTAATGAGGTTAGTTCAAGTGGAGCTGACAGCACAGCTCTCTATCCGTCCCCCAACACTAAGCCATATATCCAGGTGTACCAGGTAATATTCACCTTAAACTCTCACAAGATCAGCAACAATTTTTCTGTGGTTTCAACTTTTGTTTTTCTAGTGAAACACACAATTTAGGATAGACTTAGAAGGTACAGACCACAAACTCAGAAGTTAAAAACCAGATTAACAGTGTCTGACCACATCTGCCTTAGCAGAGCTCTGCAGTAAATTTGCACAGTCTTCCCCTTTTCTGTAATAACAGTATCTGCCTAGCTTTAAAATAATTTGTGTATGAAAGGTGGAATAACAGAATGTATTTTAGTTCACCCTGGACATTTGATGGCAATATACCTGCCATACCTACAGCGGCACAAGGATAATTAATTGAGGCACTGCCAAAGAGACATAACACTTTTACTGATAAATTCTTTACATTTTCCAAAGGGTCACAGCCAGTATTTTGGCTTTAGGCTGGTTTATTGCCTAGAGCAAATGTGATTTTGATAGACTTACACAAGCTATGGAAAAGGTGATCTAGAATGGTTACATGTTTCAAACATGGAAAATATTCCAGGGAAAATAGAAAAGCTGCTGCACTTGAACTTCTTCATGCAAATAAGGACTTACCTGAATATAAATGATGTGCATTTTTGAACAAGACTGCCAAGCTGAAAAAAATCCAAAGTGTATTAATATTATTAATAATTCCAAGATGAGATAGTTTGATCTTAGTTTGATAGAGATGATTTAAAACCTAGATTAAGGAGGTCATCACAGTGCAAATCATGGATGGAGGGAAATGAAAAAGCAAAAAATAGAAATCCTAGCAGTAGTTATTTAGTGAAAAACCAATTTAAACCCAGTTTAAAGGAAGTTCTAAATTAGAAACACCACTGAATTTTATTTTTATTAGATCTCCACTGTCCCTCCAGCACAGACACAACAAGTCTTCAAGATATTAAAGTGCTTTTTTTAGCATAGCTGACATGGCTTGATGAACCAATCCTTGCCAAAATACTCATTTACTGATATAACTCTGCCAGCAGACTTTTTTGTGTGTATTATCCAGCCTCATACAAGGTCTGCCCCGGCCTTTCTTTCAATCCTTAATTGGCCATCACCCTCTTTAGGCAGTTTCACACCCTGCTATCTAAATGAAATATTTCAGTGATTCAGCAATGACAACTAGATGTTTGAAAATTTTTGTATGCTAGTTTAATATAAGTAAAATGTATAAAACCATCAAAACTGGTCTGATGTCACAGTCTTGTTGGATTCTCCTGGTATATTCCTGCATCTGACCAGGATTAGAGAGAAGAAGGAAAAGGTTTTTAGTCCCAAAGGGCAGATGCTGCAGGCAAAAGTGCCCATTACCTTTAATGATTATTGAATACCATCTGTGGTCACAAATGCCATTTCAGAAGTGATGTCAAGTTTCAGCTGAAAAAGTAACACCCTGATAGAGAAAGCTAAAATGGGAACTACCTGAGCATCAGACATTGTGCTCCAGATTCTGAAGAAATATTAATAGGAATGCTAAAATTTTATTTCTTCAAAGACTTATGAGAATCGCCCTTACATGAAAGTTGATTATAAGAGATTTCTTCAGGAAGAACAAGTAGATCAAGGATAGCTCCAAACAGGAAGTAACAGTGAGGGGCATTAAGAAAATTTATACCAGTGGCCACGGACAGTGTTTTGGTGAGTGGAGAGGGGTGGGAAATCGTGTATGCATTTTGCTGGAGTTTGTTTTCTTACGAGAAATCAGAATTTGGGTTCCTTGGCTTAAGAAACAGCTTTGGCAGGACAAAAATGGAAGCAAGGTTCCTTCTTATAGATCAAATTCCAGCAGTAATAAAACAAGGCTATAGCTGCATCCACTGGATCTGTATATATCCCCAGGCTGTCTGTGGAGGCTACGCTGACTCACAGGGAATGAAACTTGGCATTGCCTTTCAGATGTGGGTAAATTGGGTCAGGCTAATGTGAAACACAATCAGGCAAACACTCAGAAAAAAAAATTGTTCAAGTGATTGTGATGCCCATGGCACACTCAATAAAACAATAGTTTTTTTAAGATTTCAGGGAACTTTTCTTTTCAGTGAATTTTTATCTCAGTTATTCTGTCAGATAGTATAGTTGGAAAGGGTCTATCAGATTTACTTACTTATTGAAACAAGTGGTTTTGTTCCAGGTTTGTAAGTTCTAGAAACATGCTGAATAAATGCATCACGTCTGGGACAAGAGCAGCCTCCTTGAATGAGAACAGTTCAAGAAAAAATAAAATAAAATAGAGAAGCACAGGCACAAAATTATGAAGAGCAATAAATGGAAGATGTTTACTACACAACTATATCTTATTTTACTTTTTGTTTCCTGCAAAATCTGATAAATATTAAATATCATTAAACATGAGATTTCACGGATAACACCGGAGTTCTGATATCTGTTATTACTAAAACCCTAGTGCTAATAAAGCAGAATCTTTAAATACTTATTGAAGTGTCTTCTAAACAGTGAATGGGCCATTAATCCTGCTTTTTAAAAGTCAATACATACAGAGTGTGTTTTTCAATGATCACACTGTTTCCAGCTACCAATTATAACCTGCTTTTCTTCAATCTAAGGAGCCCAGATTCATTCAGCTCATAAAATATGTGAACATATTTGTGCCATCTCAAAAGAAGATAAGCTGAATTTTTAGATGTTTTATGTATGGGATGCCAGTCTTAACAAATGTTGCAAATACAGCTCAGCAACATAACAAGACTGTTTAAATTCTATATATTAAGAATAAAAGTAGAAAACCGAGTGACATTTTACATCAGTTATTGCTAATATGAATGATGAACAATATCTAGAAATACACATAAATCCGTGTGTATACCTCAAAAATAAAGATTGCTTTGAAAGAAATGGTGCATAATTTCTTTTCTTCTCATATCTAGGACACACTGAATGAATTTCAAAGATTAAGAATGGAAGACATCACCTCACCGCAAGTTAACAGCCTTGGATTTAAGTATCTGCTTTCCCCACATGCTGCTTGCCCTCTGTAAAGCATGCTGGCAGTGTGAGACAATGGAATTACAAAGCTTTTCTAAAGCAGATGTGTCTCAAAAATTAAAAGCATCATCTTTAACAAAAAAATTACACTTTCTTCTACGTGTTACATCATGTCCACTCCAGATGTTCCCCTGCCACACTGTGGGGTCCCTCCCATAGGAGACAGTTCTCCATTAACTTCTCCAATGTGAATCCGTCTCCTGAGCAGCAGCTCCCTGCAGTGTGAGTCCATCCCATGGGCAGCATTCCCCAAAACCCCTGAAGTGTGAGTCCATCCCATGGGCAGCATTCCCCCAAACCCCTGCAGTGTGAGTCCATCCCATGGGCAGCATTCCCCCAAACCCCTGCAGTGTGAGTCCATCCCATGGGCAGCATTCCCCCCAAAACCCCTGCAGTTGCCCTTCCATGGGCAGCATTCCCCCAAAACCCCTGCAGTGTGAGTCCATCCCATGGGCAGCATTCCCCCAAAACCCCTGCAGTGTGAGTCCCTTCCATGGGCAGCAGTCCCCCCAAAACCCCTGCAGTGTGAGTCCCTTCCATGGGCAGCATTCCTCCAAAACCCCTGCAGTGTGAGTCCATCCCACGGGCAGCATTCCCCCAAATTGCTGCAGTGTGAGTCCAAAAATGCAGTGTGAGTCCATCCCATGGGCAGCATTCCCCCAAAAATTAGCATTCCCCAAACCCCTGCAGTGTGAGTCCATCCCATGGGCAGCATTCCCCCAAAACCCCTGCAGTGTGAGTCCCTTCCATGGGCATCATGTTCCCCAAAACCCCTGCAGTGTGAGTCCATCCCATGGGCAGCATTCCCCCCAAAACCCCTGCAGTGTGAGTCCATCCATAAATTGCTGCAGGTGAGTCCATCCCATGGGCATTAACCCCCTAAAAACCCCTGCAGTGTGAGTCCCCATGCCCCCAAATTGCTGCAGTGAGTCCATCCCATGGGCAGCATTCCCCAAAACCCCTGCAGTGTGAGTCCATCCCATGGGCAGCATTCCCCCAAACCCCTGCAGTGTGAGTCCATCCCATGGGCAGCATTCCCCCAAACCCCTGCAGTGTGAGTCCATCCCATGGGCAGCATTCCCCCAAAACCCCTGCAGTGTGAGTCCATCCCATGGGCAGCATTCCCCCAAAACCCCTGCAGTGTGAGTCCATCCCACGGGCAGCATTCCCCAAAACCCCTGCAGTGTGAGTCCCTTCCATGGGCAGCATTCCCCCAAACCCTGCAGTGTGAGTCCATCCCATGGGCAGCATTCCCCCAAAACCCCTGCAGTGTGAGTCCATCCCATGGGCAGCATTCCCCCAAATTGCTGCAGTGTGAGTCCATCCCATGGGCAGCATTCCCCCAAAACCCCTGCAGTGTGAGTCCATCCCATGGGCAGCATTCCCCAAAACCCCTGCAGTGTGAGTCCATCCCACGGGCAGCATTCCCCCAAACCCCTGCAGTGTGAGTCCATCCCATGGGCAGCATTCCCCCAAATTGCTGCAGTGTGAGTCCATCCCATGGGCAGCATTCCCCCAAATTGCTGCAGTGTGAGTCCATCCCATGGGCAGCATTCCCCAAAACCCCTGCAGTGTGAGTCCATCCCACGGGCAGCATTCCCCCAAACCCCTGCAGTGTGAGTCCATCCCATGGGCAGCATTCCCCCAAACCCCTGCAGTGTGAGTCCATCCCATGGGCAGCATTCCCCCAAACCCCTGCAGTGTGAGTCCATCCCATGGGCAGCATTCCCCCAAACCCCTGCAGTGTGAGTCCATCCCATGGGCAGCATTCCCCCCAAACCCCTGCAGTGTGAGTCCATCCCATGGGCAGCATTCCCCCAAACCCCTGCAGTGTGAGTCCATCCCACGGGCAGCATTCCCCAAAATCCCTGCAGTGTGGGGTCACTCCTGCATGGGGTGCAGTCCTTCCAGGACAGGCTGCTCCAGCCTGGGCTCCTCTCTCCATGGGACTCCCACAGGGTCACAGCCCCTTCTCAGGCAGCCCCAGCTCATCCAAGGGCTGCAGGTGAATCTCTGCATCCCCACGCTGCAGAGGAATCCCAGCTCTGGTGCCTGGAGCACCTCCTGCTCCTCCCTTTCCACCAACCCTGGGGTGTTTGCAGAGTTGTTCCCCTCACATTTTCTCACCCCACTCTTCTCTGGCAGTCACAACTGCACAATAACTTTTTTTTCTTTCTTCTAAAATGTGTTATCACAGAGGTATTACCACCATATCTAGCTGGCCCAGCCTTGGCAGCACATCCATCCTTGGGGCCACCAGAGATTGGCTCTGCCAGATATGGCAGAAGCTTCTGGCAGCTCCTCACAAAAGCCAGCCCTGTAGCCCCGCACTGCCAAAACCAAATGCAGGTTCAATACATCCCCAATCTAAATCTTCTGTAATACTGCCTTTAAAGAGGACAATGAATGAATCAATAAATATAAGTGTCATCTTTGATTTCTGGGAGCTCACATGATCTGCCTTTCCAGTTCAGCATTTTAATCCTTTATGGGGTTAATTTTCAGTTCACATTCAGAAGTGCTTCCATGGGGTAAGATGTCTGAGCATTTGCCTAAACTTGTAATTGAGTGTGGGCCCAATTCATCATTGTTCATTTGATTTGCATTTGGGAGCAGGTTATTGCTTTTTGAAAATTGTTCTGTAAAATGCGGATTATAGATTGTTTGATGATCCAAGAAAGTGACTCAGTGGGGAAGTGTGCAGTGAGTATATCAAAATGAAGAAATAGTCACAGAGGAAAATCATTAAGATTTCTGAAATATTTGGTTCATTTTAACTGTGGAATATGCAGTCTTTAGATCTATATAGCGATCAATTGTGATTTTCAGTGCTGTGGTAGATGTCTGAGGGATTTGTGAGGCAAAGAAATTTTCTAACCTAGAGCTTTTAAAATGCTAAACCATCTAGACTAAATATTTTTTATCATTACTCAGAAATAAAATATATTTAGCAAAGTATATATTATATACAAGCTAATTCTAGTAAGATACCTGTTTCACATAAGCTCCAACCAAGCTGAGCAATAAAGACATTTTTTCCCTCAGGAAAATAAGTAACAAGAAGAAGAAACTGATCTGGGCTATCAGTAACCAGTATTTTACTGGCCCTCTGGTGGCTTCCTTTAGGTTTCTGCAGCTTCAGGTGCAAATCCAGCCCTGCCATTAATAAATGAAAAGGGCTTTAGAAGTCCTCTCTCTCTTACCAGAAGCTTTATTTAAACCTGATCCAGACTTTTTTTTCCTGCAAGTTAACTTCCAGGTCATCTTTTTATTTAATGTTATTAACCCTAATGTTACTAACCCTTTAATCTTATTAAGCCTAACCTCATGTTAATATTAATGTTACCAAGTAACAGTCACATTAAGTTGAAACTAATACTCTGGGAGTGTGGGAGGAGAAACAGAACTTGAAAGATGTTTATTGCCAAAAAAAATGTGTTGTAGTTAGCTGGCAGACAGTGGAATAGCAGCTATTGGTGTTCAGGGCATTGCTCTGTAACTACTCTTAAAGGCATTAGGAAATATTCAAATTCAATTTGAACCCCTCAGTTCTGAATTAGAGCCTATCAATGCCAGCAAAGCAACAGCCACAGGAAATCTGAATGCAATGGAAATAGCTCCTGCTTTATTCTTCAGACCTCCTGGCCTTCTGCACATGATGCCACTACAGCTGTGCTGCTGTCTGACATCTTTGGGAAAAGAAATAAAGATTTTATAAAAGCCAAGCTAAAAGCACTACTTTAAATTTTCTTTGTAAGTGTATAAAGGTCTAATTAGCACGACACAGCTTGAAAGCTTATAAATATTTGAATAGCAGTAAGAATTAGTTTACTTCTACATATATCTTGACATAAATTGGGGTCACATGTAACTATCCAAATGACAGCATCTTCTTTGAGATAGTTGTAGAGGATCACATTTGCTGATCAGTGTTGGAAGTAACTAATATTAATGAGTGATATTGAACCTTTAATGTACTTTTTTATTCTTTAAAAGAACTACTTATGTTCAGAGCTTCATTCATATTGGAATAAGCTGTTCCATGTCACTTTTTGTGACAATTACTAAAGATCTCTTCTATTCTGTGGCTCCAAAGATAATTGGCAATGTTTAACTAAATATTAAATATGAATCCCCAAGAAGGTTTTAAACCTGAATTTTGAGTGAGTGCATAATGTGAGAGATGTTTTGACTATTTTAATTCGGATGTTCTTACACTACCACCAAAAACTATATTTAGCTGTCAAAGTTATAGGTTCATCTTTAAATGCTAAAAGGTCAAAACATTTTTCTGTGGAAAAACATTAACTATAATTCAAAAATAGAAAATACTTTAAGTTCTGACAGTGACGACTTTCTGATTTGCCTAAGTCTCTTGAATACCAGATGTAATTTTGAAGAATTTTAGTCTGAGTGAAACTCCTTTGTGACTACATATGCACTAAGTACATGGGTAAAGGCCTTCCCTTAGAAATAATGCTTTTCCCAGTTGCTCTTTTCTGATGACTCACACCAGATTCAGTTCCCATTACAACTCACTATCATTTAATGCACCTTCATTTCCAGCAATACCACTGTGAGCTCCCCTCTGGGGATGTCACTACAAAATCAGGTACTCCAGATTCTAATAATTTCATTCATAATTACCAGTGGATGAGATCCTCAAAATGTACATCTGTTAAGGTGTTTCTCACTGTAGCACAGCATAAGCTAAAGTGCTTTCATTGATGCCTAGTTTCAAGTCAAGGGGGGTCTACAAATGCCAAATATTCACTTGTACAAACATGTTTGTTTGGTAAAGTTAGGTAAATTTGACATAAACCTGTCACTCAAGAGGGCATTTAAATTTGATATCACTGTATTCCTGTTATGCCTTGGTATTGCTCTTGCTAAGGTTTTGCATTTTGGTTGTAGGAATTTCCTTGGAAAGAATAGTTTTGTCACATGTTTCAGATCCCATGGCGCCTTTGTCAACAATAGAATGAACAGACTGAGTTTCCACTTGAAACTGAAAGCACCAAACACAGTCTCAGATTTTATACACCTGCCAGGTAGACATTGGAAACAAATGCTTCACGTAGGGGACCTATATCTTGCATGGAACAACAACTATTTCCATTGAGGCAACATTTCTGTTCTTTACAAAATATTCAAGGAACACCAGGCTGACCCAGCAGGAATTCACTGCAGAAATGCTCAGATTTTCCAATTGTTGGTCTGCAGAAGGTTCACTACGGACATTAACACCCTTGTGTATCACAGATACCTTCCCTCCTGCTTCTGTAACACCCTCACACAGCCAACAGTGCAACAGAAGCCAGTCCAGGTCAGTAACTAACAACTTACTCCAAATACTCAGAACAGAATTGCTGAATTGTTAAGTAATGATAACTGTTCAAATAAACAGCCAGAAACTGCAAACAACTGGATACATTAGAAACCCTTCAAAGCAGCAGGTAAATGCCATACCACAGGACTTGTTCACATCTCTTACATGAAGAGAGTTGAATGCAGCATTAAGTTAATACTTAAGTACAAAGACAACACATTTACCAATTTTGACAGCTAGTACTTTGCTTTTGACTCCAGTAGTGCCACAAGCTTTTGGTAAGCTCATTATGCATTGTCTATTTTTCCTTTTTGCATCCTGAGTGTGAAAAATGTGTATTTTATGATTGGCTTTTCGCAAATATTAAAATGAATATTATATGTGTTGTGTTAGAAAGTTATGCTGTATTCATTTTCTTAAGTAGTGTGTTAAATATAGTTTTAAGTTATAACATAATGTTAAAATGGAAACTGTGCTATGTAAGACACTTTTTAAAAGAAAGGAATGAGGTACTCACACCGAGACAGCAGCCACAGGACACCTAAATCTTTCAGAGAAAGAGAATTTATTGCTCCATTATGAGAAGAAATGAACTTTTCCCTGCCTTGCTCAGCCCTGAAGATGCTGTCAGGATTCAGAGGAAGGAGCTGACACTGACCAGACAGAATCCTGTGTTTGAATGGAATCAAACACTGTGTTTGAATGGCATCATGTGTGAGGTGTATGAATATGCAACAGGCTGTTGCTTTTAAGGGTTAATCCTCTGTTAACGTGGGTCCTTTTTTGGGCTTGTTTTGCCCAGAAAGAGGTACCCAGATGTCCATAACTCTTTGTTTTTATTATCTCATATTGTCCTAATCCAAATTGTCCAAATTTTTATTACTCTAATTTAATTGCTATTTTCATATCCATTTTATTACTATTGAACTTTTAAAATTTTAAAAACAAGTGATTGGCATTTTTCACACTGAGTTTAGGATGGAGAGTCTTGCCTTGAGGAAGCACCTGTGCTGTGCTCCTCTCTCACGTGGATTTAAACAGCATTCTCCTCAGTGTTACCACTGGCTCCCATGTCCTGGGAATTCCAGACAGATACCACTCTTATAATACTTTGCTGTAACTTCTGGTGCTGTCACATACAGATATTCTCATTGCATCCATACCAATATCAATACTTCAGTTACAAACCTTTACACCATGAAGAATTACAATAATTTATGATATACACCCCAAATCCCAGAACAGAGCTCCTCCTCTTCCAGCAGGCAGGGTTACATTATTAGCCAAAGAGCTGTCACTCGTTATTGTGGGTCCCAATTCTTAAATGAGAGTCTGGATTCCCTTAGAATCTTATTCAGCATGGATTAATTTAAAATTATTTCCTGTTTGTTTAATTTCTTGTCACAGTAACCATGGCGATAAGCTGTTCAGGAATTTAACAGAATATTTTGAAATATATTAATGCCATCCTTCAGATGCTAGCCCACAATACTGTTAGTGTTGGGGTCCAGTGGACTTTGTAATACTGTTAAAATAATTGATCTAGCTCCCAGCTTTATCAAGAGGCATTCGCTACCATTTAAAGTACACTACTTCACTTTTCTGGACCAGTTCCAAAGCACAGCATCACATATGGGCAAGTCCCAGAGCTTTCTATTTATTTATTTAAGAGGAGAATTAAACCACAGGACTAGAGCATTATCCATGGTTATTAGCAATGCACTTGTGCTGAAATTATTTTAAGTATTCATGCAGCAGTATCAGGAGCAGCTCTATAGGCTGCTTCTCCATTTTATGTTCTTTGCACTATTGTATAGTGTGGGTTCTCTCATAATACTATTGTGCTACTTGCATTATTCAAGCAGGTGACTGTGGTGAATTTCAAAGATAAAGTGCTTCAAGGAACATTTATATACTTTGCTATATTTGGAATGAAAACTGAGAGAAAGACTTTGCAAACAACAAAAATATGTAAGTTAGATATATCATAAACAGAATACAGGAAAAATCATTCTTTAATCACAGGCAGCAAGACATCGTTATCTTGGAGTTAAGGTTGCTAAGCAACTTAGCTGGTACAAAACCTACAGAGCAGAAATCCTACTGTTAATAAACTGTAAGTGTGGTAATGTCCAGAGTAACATGGATTAAACGGATAACGTTATATTTCATATACTCTCTTATCTGTGCAAACCAGGTAAGTCATAGTCTTATTCCCATTTTTCATTTGAATCATTTTTCATTTTGTTGAACCCTTTATCCCTGCGTAACAATATGGTATAGAAAACATAGTCTAAAAGATAATGCACAAAGGACAGAAGAATAAATATCAAGTGATGGCAGAATTTTCAAGGCATTTTCACTCACTACTGAGACTGTCGAAAGTGTCTTACCTGAAGACCTCTTGTGCCTGCTTCTTACTTCATTCATAAACATCCCATAGCTGTAGAACTTGAAGACTCTTTAGGAATTTTGGTCCTTGGGTCTAAATGTTACTTGTCAGGCCAGGTTCATCCCTTAATTTGTCTTAAAGACGTAAAAGCACTCTGGAAACTATGAACAGAAATATAAAAAAAGTAGATAATAGTAAACCCCTTTTAAACACTCTATGGACATACTGAATGTGTCACAGCAATTACAAATAGTCCTCCAGGTGTTTCCTAAATAAGCATTTGATGTGAAAGGAGGCTGAACATGCCAAAGTTATGACTGGAGTTCATCACATAGCTCTTACATATGAGAAAATAAGTCAGGATTTGTGAATCACAGGACAAGAGTGAAGGAGAAAGAAGACCACACTAAAATTTTATTTCTCCCAAGAGAAGTAAAAACTGAAATCCTCCTCCTTCTGTCTGAACAAAATCCTGCAATTTCAGGAACTTCCTCCCTGGCTTCTTTCAGCATTGCCCACGTGTTTGTGTGCTGAGTTTGTCTGGAGGTGACACTGGTGTCCCCAAGCTTGAATGTGACCCCTCAGACACCGGGATCCTCTCTATGACCAGGACCACTTGTCCTGGAGCAGGGCTGGGTGGTCTGTGGCTGGACACAGCCTTTCCTTCTACAACATGCTCCTCCTGCTCCTGCTCCTTGCCTGCATTCCAGGTTATTGTTTTAAGTCTTTGTGGGAAAAGAAGGAAAATTCAAGACAGTGTTATCTAATGAAGGTTATGTCTCAAGCAAAGAGTTACAAAAGTTGAAACAATGGCATTTTCAACTTCAAAATTCAATTGCTTTACCTTATAAAATACAAAGATTATTGGGTCAGTGTTCAGCTTATTGGGTACTCTATTCTGCTCTTCACACTATGGGGATAAGTGGAATAAAGGTCAGAATAAATGCATTTAAATTTGATTTAGACCTCGAGTTAAACAACCTTATTTCCCATATACCTTTGAAGCATCAAGGCTGCAACAGTCCTTACACTAACACTGTTGCAGTAGGGCTACAATTACTTTTAAAATATAAATTATGTGACCCTTCAGATTATTTTTGTTGGACCCCTGTTGCCTCAATACTCACCCTAAGAGCTTTTAATCTCAAGCATTTTTCCTCAGCTGCTCCACTGATCATAAAGCATCACAGCAAGACAGGGAGGGGAAGACATTAAACACCCAGTGAAAGATTTCAGCTGACTTCAGTAAACATTAGATCAAGCAAATAACCATGCATCAACCTCCACTTGGATTAATGGGTTTCTGTGAGAACATATTTCATAAGCAAAGCCCACAGAAAAAACACATTCATCCTTGTTTCTCTGAACTTTTACTGGAAGGAGCATGGAGTCAAAGCACCATGGCAGTGATCTTTTCTGTTGGCTACCAGCACATGACCATGAGCAAGAGAATTATTGCACCAATTTCTCACATAGGAACCACAGAAGAAGTTGGATAAGTGTCTGTCCAGGGAGCATGGGCTGTCTTTATAAAACCTGAAATAGAATACAAGTCTTCTGCATTGCAGCTAGCTGTCTACGCCAGCAGATCAGTTTTATCAACTCTGGAACAGCTCTCCCTTTAATGGGTCTCAGCTGTCTGGCCCCTATAACCCATGCAGTTTGAATAACATGTTTAAACTCTTGTGCCACGTAGTGCCCCAGGTAGTTTGAACTTCTGATTTCTTTGGCATGAGCCTACCTTTCTTTGGATTACACCAATCTTAATGTCCATCTTCCTCCTCTTACTCCTGTGCTCAAAAGGGAAGACTGTCAATCTCTTGTGACATTACTCTCTCCAAAGTAGGGAGCCCAGTTAATTTGGACTAAGAATTTTGCAAACCCATGAATGGAAATAATTTGTGTTAATAGCAGTAGACTCCACCCTCTGAATTTTACTGTTCTTCAGTACCATGTATAAACACTACTTACAACAAAGCTCATGGTTACACCTTATTTAAGAGCTGTTTAATATAGTGGCTTTCCTTTTGCTCTCTATATGCTAAGCCCAAGCAAATAAGGAAAAAAGAGTGTCATCAATTCGATAGCTCTGCAGTAATGAATAGTTATTGCTGTCTCCAGACCCCTCAGGTAAATGACCCATCTAGTGATTACCACATCCCCGGAGCAATTGAGCCTGCGACCCCTATGTGGTCTCCCCTCAAGGGCAGCCGTTTAACTTCCAGGCAGAAGCACTTATCTTTGTCTGATCAGCCCCTGCTCCTTCACTTCCTCAGCGTGGTACTGACCTGAAGCCTCCTTGTAAATCATGGTGATCATTCTCCACTGTTCTGAGTGCAATTCAGCAGCTGCAGAAAACGCTCCCCTCAGAGGATAACAGAAAAGCAGCTGATAACTGCCTTACTTTGCAGTGCAAAATAAGTTTAGGACAAAAGCACTAGGGAAAAAGCAGATAAATTACTGCAAATGACTCCTATACATGCTAATCAAACCAAGTTTTGCATCAACTTTACCCAGTCCTGGACTGAGCAAGAATTTCTTTTCCCTCTCCACTTACTTTGCCTTTTCCCCTTCCTTCTTAAGATACCAAGAAGGCTGAACTGAATCCACCCAAGCACCCTGGCAGGATCTCTCTTTGCTCTTCCCCTTGAAGTATGAACTTCAAAAGAGTGAGATACCACACATGGCACAGTTTGGTGGCTGCATCCCACTGCAAAGGAGTTGGTAAAAACCACGGAAAGCACCAGCTAGAAAGAAGGGACATGTTGGCCCAGCACCATTTACCCCTTCCTTTGTCCCTACAAACCAGGTCTGCCCATTCTGCTTCTTGTGTGAAAGTTTTTTATCAGTGAAAGACTTTCACTCACCTACATTTCATCTGATGCTCCCCAGACGCAGACACGTGGGGCAGCTGCCTCTCTGGGGCACATCCTGCAGAGCTGTGACACCTGGATGCCTTTTCCCACTTCACTGTTATGCTTTGTCACACATATTGGGGATTCATGTTCGTTCGTGGCTTTTCTACAAGAGACCTGTCTTGATCAGCCAGGAAATAGAAAGCTCATTTAACAGTAATTCTCTGTTCCTCAGCTGCTCCATGCTCCCGTAGCATCTCAGACAGCAAGTCTGCTTTGGAAATTTCTGCCTGGCAGCCTGCTCTGGACTCCTGCAGAGAACCTGAAAAATAACATTTATTTTTCTATAATGTTCCTTTGCAATATTTCCTGCAGTTTTACAGACAAGATTAAAAAGTGCCACGACCAACAAGGACTTCTGTAGTGGGTGACAATTTAAGTTGCCGTCGTACAAGAAGAGATTGTTAGGATGGCAGTTTGTTACAGCTTTGCAGGAAAGACCGTGTGACTATGCAGTTATATTTAGAAATTGTCACTCTTGACTGTGAAACCTCCATTGCCTTGGTCAAAAATTTCTCCAATGTTTCAGCATAGTTTTCCTTTAGACTTAAATCACATTTCAGAGGAAATTGTGGAAGTTCTATTTCTCCCTTATTTAACATCACAGCAACTTCTTTTAAATCGTGCAGGTAATTGTCTTTTTTTTTTTTTCTCAGAACTTTCCCTCTTGTGCAGAATGGTGAGCTGCAAATGGTCCATGAATTATGCACTTATCTATCCCATACATTCATTTTAAGGTCTCTGAAGAACTGTATATTCTTTATAAAAATACGTTAATACATAAAATGGACATTAATTCAATCAAAATAATAAAAATAATACCTGGTATAGTAATTATGCCTAGAATTATCTCTAAGAATTATTATCTCTATTTTGAATATACTACAGTGCTATTTCCTTGGGTACATGGAAGGAGCTTCACTAGAATATCTGCAGGATTTGCTGTAGATTTCTTTCTAATCTCAGTTATCATTCATGTTTTTAATTCCAGCTTGTAGCTACCAAGAATCTTGGAATACACTGCAAAATGGCATTCCCCACACTCTACACCAGTTTCCATTGGCTTAATTTGTGGGCTCCCAGTCTTTATGATTTTGTGATTATCTGCTTTTCTGAGCCATTGAGTTCACTGGACCATATCCAGTTCTCAGTATCCTACACTGGAAATACCAAAGATATTGTGATCAAGACCATTTTTATTCTAAATTCCACACAAACCTTAATGTTTTGAGGTGGGTGGGGGTGTTTTGTTATTTTTTTGGTTGGTTTTTTTCAAATGAAAGGCAAAAGCCAATGAAACCCCTTCATATTCTTCATCAGAATTTCCAAAGTGTGCCTATGAAACCTTTACTAAACCAAATTGGTATACCTGTTCCTGCTAAACATTTCTAGGTTCAGTAGTTGACATATTCCATAAAACAACCCAAAACCAAAACAAAAACAAAAGCCCAAACAATCAAACACAAACAAAACCACCCAAAATGAAACAAACAACCCACTATGCAGAGGTTCCATTGACATAACTTGCTGCATTTTTGTACCACTGTAGCCTTACATCTCAAATTTCAGCTGTGCACTGGTGCTTTAAGCCAAGAAATGAAACTGACTGTACAGCCTTGCAGCTTTAATGGCTTCATATTTGATTATATGTGTGTCCTATTCAGTCTTGCAGAGCATGAGAGAACTACATTTAAGTCTTCTTAGAAATCAAGCTGAGCCAGCAGAGACACAGCTCACGGGAGCTGTGCTGCTTCCCTGATGTTACAAGCAAAACCAGCTGAGCCCTCTGAGTTGTGTGTCCCCAAATACTTTATTCTTTCAAAATGACTGTACCCTACATTAACTGCAAGAGTAGGTGTTAAGTTTTGTCATACAATTTAAAACCCTACTATTGCAATTTTATTTAACAGAGCTGACTAAGCTTCCTGTGGGAAATGGTGCCAAGCTCAGTTCTGCAGGTGGGTAGGGGTAGGAGCATTTCTGGCCTTGAAGCACCAGCTAGAAGCTTCCCTAATTCCCAAGATTATCTGTACTTAAAAAAAAAAAAAAAGTAGTCATGTTGTACTGTAAGTCATAAATTTTTACTTTAAACTGTTTCTGGAGCATAGTGAGCTTCATAAGAAATTCTATTTGTAATGGCTGAAAACATGTTTTACCATTTGAAGTTAATAAAATCAATTTGACTTTTCTTACATTATTCTGTTTTTGTTAGAGATAATTTTATCCTTAAAGCATCATCAGTAGAACATCCAGTTTACATGAGTGATGGTAAAATGAAAGTATCTTATTTTGCAAACCAACAGTCTTGAAATAGTGTCCTTAGTGCAGCAACAGCAAATACAGAGCTAACAGAGACATGCAGAGCTAACAGAAACCCTAAGTTCTGGCAAATAATAAGACCATTATTTCTTATTGTTGGCTTTATATCTGCAGAAACATGAAGGGTCATGTGGATAATTTCCAGTGTAAGCCCTGGCACTGAATTCTTCCAGCTACTGTTCTTTTTTTACTGAACTGTCCAATAACTACTAAGAAGAGAAATGAATATTGGAAATATTTCCTTGTGCATGTTTGTTGTAGTTACCCAACACGTTTATGCTGTTTCATTATGTTTAGTATAGGTTGGCTGGTTTGGTATCTCTGGGTCACTATATACTGCTCTTTTTTCATCTCAGCCTTAGGTCTTACTTACAGTTTATTAACAACTGTTGTTGATTAAAAATATTGAAGATGGACAAAACTTGAGTGTTCAAGCCCTAAACTATGTGTTGGCAACAGAAGGTTTGGGAGAAGCTCAGATATTTTGTTAAAATTATCTGGGGATCTGGGGCAAAATGAGAGCAACACAAAGCAACAGTGATTTGTGTTTATGGGGATGTTTCAGCCCTGTTCTAACAGGGTTTCTTGAGTTCTCAAGGCAGGCACTGTCACACACAAAAAACTTCCTGTGTTGTGTGTGAGAGTCATGAAGGCTGTGTTTTGGGCACAGAAAATCATAGAAACCAAGCAGAAGATGTTAAGCCACTGGTTTCAACTGGATCCATTTAGATACACGGATTCCTTGCATATGTCTTGGACATCAACCATGTTTGTGATGCTACAACAGCAAGTCTTAGACAAACAGTCCTGGGTTTGCTCGTTGTGCTCAAGAATGTACTTCTCAAAACAATCCCTCTGTCCCCTTTCACCTGATTTGGTTCACGTTGTGGACCAGGTTTGACGTGCAATGACTCCATTAGTTTAAGGTGCAACTAAATTGGAAGTGCACATCAACCACGAACGGGCAATTAGTTCACAGAATGAGATTTTAACTAGTGTGATGTAAAGCCACCCATCACCCCTTGAAAACCCACACAGTGGGTACCTGCAGCCTGTTTGTTCCTGCAGATCCACATCCACTGCTCCACAATCCTTGCTAACAAAGATGAAGATGCAGCCTATGGAACTGTACAGCTTGTGGAAGAGCAGGTTGCATTTTAGGGCTTCTCAGGGCAGAAGCTGTTTCTTGTACTTGTATTCACTGTGCCCAGAAGAAGAAGACTTCAATCTAGATCCTAAGATCCAATACTGCAATAGTTATAAAACCAAGGAATATGAAAGAAAGATAACAGGCTGCAAATATGGAATCAAAGTAGATTCTAGGTTTCCAGCAAAAGGTGAACTGAAGCTGCCAGACAGCATCAAACTTAGGAGAAAGTTCCTTCCTACTTCAGTGCTGTAAGGAAAAGCAATTGAATCAGAAGGTTAGCCTCATTCCTTTCTATCCCCACTGTCAGAAAGAAGGAACAATTCTTCCTTATTAGGTCAGGATAGTCTGCAAGGCTTTGCAAAATAACAGATATGTAAGTACTTCCTTGTGCCTAAGGCTTGCCTTATCAAAACACATCTATATAAATCATACACACATAAATATATATATATTTTATTAATTTTATACTTTGCTGAGCACTTTCAAAGATACTGTCATCAGCCGGGCTGAGCAGGGAATGTATTTTCAGTGAAAATACTTTGGAACACCATTTCACGTTTTCACAAAAAAGTAACATCTTCCATGTATACCAGTGCACTGCAATGAGAATTCCAAATTGCTGGTTTGTCTGGTTCTAGCAGAGTTGACCTGATCTTGTTCTTCAGAAATAATTTTTTCCAGATGAAATATCTAACTCTTCACATATAACCTCAAATTCAGCCACTTTTCACCTCCCAGGCTAAACTATGTCTATTCTGTCATGACTAATCTGCTGAGTGGGACTGCATCAGCAATAATCAATTTTAGCAAGAAATCAGATTAAGAAGCTAATCAGGAAAACACATTTTTGTGCATTTTAATATTTTTCAATTCATATGAAACAAAAAGAAAATGTACGCTATATCAAACTCATTTCATCTTTTGGGGGTGAGTGGACAGACTCATTTTAAGGAAAACTTTTTACTATTTGATAAAGACAGTCAAAATTGGGCATGCTAATGGTACAGCATTTGGAAAAAGGTATGTATTATTTTAAGGCTAATTTGATAAATTGCCATAATTAAGGACTTGATAATGGCTAAGTCTAATGCAGCTGCTCAGGTGCATAAGGATAGTAGGATGGCTACTTTTTGTTCTTTTCCAGAAAATGCTGTAGCTTCACTTGAGCACTGGTGACAGAGTGGGCTGACTGTCACTACAGCCCAGCCTGGGGAACAGAATTTAGCTCTTAGGAATCATGCAGTTGGTGACTTAGTTTGCAATCAGATAAATTAGAATTAGCAACAGTATTACCCAAAGAAATCTCTCTAGGATCCAGATTGAGATGATTATTGTGAAAAATGCCAATCACTTGTTTTTAAAAGTTTAAACGTTTAATAGTAATAAAATGGTTATAAAAATAGTAATACAATTATAGTAATAAAAATTTGAACAATTAGGATTAGGACAATATGAGACAATAAAAACAAAGAGTTACAGACGTCCGGGTACCTCTTTCTGGGCAAAATAAGCCCAAAAAGGACCCACGTTAACAGAGGATTAACCCTTAAAAGCAACAGCCTGTTGCATATTCATACACCTCATCCATGATGCATAAATTGCATTCAAACACAGGATTCTGTCTGGTCAGTGTCAGCTACTTCCTCTGAATCCTGACAGCATCTTCAATCCTGAGTGAGGCAGGAAGAAGTTTGTTTTTCTGATAAGAGGGCAATAAGTTCTTTTTCTCTGAAATATTTAGATGCCCTGTGGCTGCTATCTCGCTGTGAGTCCTTTCTTTAAAAAAGTATCTTACATAGCATAGTTTCTATTTTAACATATTGTTATAACCTAAAACTATATTTACCGCACTACTTAAGAGAATTAATACAGCATAACTTTCTAACTTAACACATATAATATTCATTTTAATATTTGCAAAAATCCAATCATAAAATATGCATTTTTCACACTCAGGATGCAACACTTACTTTACACTTAAATCGTACCTGAACCAAACTCTAAGAAAATCGGGAGGCAATCGTGGAGCTGAACTGCAAAGCCAGAGGACCAAGTTACTCTGAGCAGTTTGGCTTCCCTGAGCTCACTGAGGACCACCAAGTTTACATTCCCCCAGCTTTAGGCATTAACAGGGCACTTGGAGCAGGAGAGAGGCTGCCATGCCTTATGGGCACCAAAGGCAGAGAATGCCTTCACACGTGATGCAAGTCTTAGGTGGGAATCAAACCTATGGAAGAACTAATCCCTCTCTTATTTCTATAGAGAGTCTTAATTGATTGATGTTAAATAGGTTGAATTTAGATTTGGGACTCTGCAAGTTCATATGAAGAAAGTTTTGGGTCCATAATGCTTGTCTTGATCAAATTTCAAAGCATGCAGAATTTTTAGAAGCAATTTCCATGGATTGGTTTCACTCTATGTAGCTGGTGGAAATTGAAATGCTATTTTATTATCAAATAAAGCCAATACTTACCAAATTAATATGCAAACACCTGCTAGATTTCCATTTTTTCTTTGTTCCCTGACTCTACTAATATTTAGGTTTCCTGGTGTCCAGATAATGCATATCCAACAAAACTCTTGGAAGGAAGTCATTATTTCCCAAAGAATGAAAGGATAAAATAGGCAAAAAAATGAATTATCTCTGAATGGAATTTAAGTGTGAAAGAACAGAGCACATTTCATCTTGACATTTTTGATTCTGTAATCACATCAGAAGGACAAGATGTATTTATTTTATTGACCAACATTTCTGGAAAAAAATCAGAGTCGTTCTTTGGCCTTTAAAAATTTCATAATGGCAGTCAAAAAGGTGTAACTTCTTATGTTTTTAATATAATATTTAATCTGCACTTAATTACAAAAAGATACCATGTAATCCACTTAATAAGATGGAGTTAAAAATAGCAAAAAAGGGGTACTATCATATATAATGAATTTTGACAGCTGCTTATATTTAGGGAAATAATAAATTCTGTCCAAGAAGTTGAAGAGTTGAAAGAGGAACCAAATTCACATTGTATGCCTAAAGTCTGAAGGGCCATTCACCAGGGCACTAAGAATATTCAGAGCCAAAGCACAAGATCTCATTAAAGCATAGACTATTTCATGCATATTAAAACACTAAGGTCTGGCTCATGGCTTAGCTGTGCTGCAGAAGTGCAAAATTTCACTCAGTTCTGCTGCTGCTTTTCTGTCCAGTTCTACCAAAATGCTCTCTAAGATCTTCTGTACTGTATATTTTCTTTCTCACACTGGTGAAATCAATCCACATTTGGTTCTGACAATGCAGTTATTCTTCACCAAAGGATTTATTCTGATCAGTTCACAAAATAACATGTGCTGTGAAGCTTTATGCATATTAAAAATGATGCACAGCAGGTTTTCACATCCTGAGGTTGTGCAACCATACCTCTCACTTACATAATCACCATACATAAATATTCCTTGCATCAAAAGTTATCTACTCTGTACCCTATCTACAGTCAGTGAAACTGTAAAAGAAAAAAAAATGTCCTTAGCTAAATGAATCTCTTCTAGAATAAAAGTCATCACATTCCCTCAAAAAATTGAAAGAAATTAAGCATAAAAATTGAGGGAAATGGGTAAAATGATCTTCCCTGTTAAATATACAGTACTTAGTGCAATTAAATGCTATTTAAAGAATAAGCAGTTCTAAAGACATTTACTTTCTTTTTCATCCAAGTATGTTAAAATATAATTTGATCACCATCCACTCTCAGGTTTGTTTTTACTCTGAAGGGCTCCAGTCTTACACAGCAATCCATAATCAATGCAACAGCTGCAAGCTCCAGACTTAAGGCTGAAAGTGAGGTTCACCTTTTTAAAATAGTGAATAATTAACCCTTGCAAATAAGGCCTGTGGTAGCTTCCCTGCATTTGAGCTCTCAAATGAAGATTAAATACCTTTTGGGTCCTTTACTGAAGTCACCAAGGCTTCTCCAGTATTGTGAAGGATGTCCCTAGGAGGTGATGCCCCAAAGACAGATACTGAGCTCCTGATGACCCCAGGCACAAAAAGTTTTACCAATTATCATGAAAACTCTGAGAAACTGTCAAGCCAGCACAACTCTACTGGAGCCTTCAGAAACATATGGTATGAAGCTGCCAACATCAAACAGATATCCTGAAGTACTTCCTCACCTGTATCCTTAAATCAATCCTAGTGACAGACTTAATTTTACTATTGTACTGAGGAAAAGTTTTTATTCAGAAAACAGGAACATACCTTCTCATCTTGGCTTTAAAACAATCAATCAGTATTGTTGATGCCTTCTCAAGTGATTTAATCCCTCTCTGTGTTCTTATCTTTCTTTAACAATTTGGATGACGTCTTTTCTCATTTGTATGCGCTATTATCAAAGCAAGCAATTACTGGGGGGAGGGAGGGAAAAGATAAATAACCTTTTAGTCTAATGGGATGGAAAAAGCACACATAAGAAAGCAAGAAGAGGCAGACTTGCTTGGTCTCAGAGCAGTTGCCATGGCACTGCATCTGACTTCTTGTCTACAATAGATGCAGATTTACTCACTCTCTGGAAGCTGCAGGAGTTGGTTTTCATCCTGTCTGGGAGAGGAAATTTATTTTCCCCTCACTTCTTAGGCGTTAAAACTCAACCTGGTTCACAATGCCAGGAAACACTGAGCTGACCACGCATTTCACATAGAGTAGGAGTCAGCCTACATCACTCCCCACACTGCCTGCTCTCATTTTCAGCCTCTCACCTTCGTCACTGAACCTGTTCCCCTCAACCTCTGTCCAAAACTTTTTCAGTGTTTTGTAGAGCAAAGTAATTCCTGTTGTTCTACTACTTCTAATCCTTTTCAATCTATAACATATTTTTTCCTTTCCTTCACTGAAATTTGACATATCTGAGTGACCAGGATGGCAAAGTCCAAACTTTATCTTCGTAATAACTTTTAAAATATTTTCAATGACTGCATCTATCAGTCTATATAATGCCAAAGGAGAAAGGAAAAGCAATAATTACTTCTCCTCCTAAAACTTAACCCAATTGATTAAGGTGATGAAAAGACAGATGTCCTTTTCCTGCAGCCTCTTTTGGTGTACTTTCTCTCTTTCACCTGAATGACATCACCTATTCTCAGTATTTCCAAAAGTAATTTCTGCCTTTGAGTGATCTAAATATCTCCTGGCTGTACTCCAAGCTCTCATTTTTAGCACCAGAATTGAAGGTGTGCCTTGTCAACTCCAGCTAACTAACAAAAAGAAAGTTTCAAGTTTGTCAGATCCCTTTTCCCTCATTCAAACTTGTCCTTCTCCGTCCATCATTAGAACACTCAACTGAATTCTCCTTTAGCAAAACTGTTTTTAAATCCTATCTGCCTTCTTTTCATGTTGTTCTATAAACCTGTTTTCCTCTCTCTCTCTGATCCTGAAACCATAGTAGATACTTTTGACAGCGCCCCTTTTCCTGCCTGTCATCCTAAGTTCTTCGGTGTTTTGGGAATCCAGCTGCTGACCACCCCACCCTTGACAGCTGCTTTTATCATTCCTTTACCTTTGACATTTGGGCTTTTCATTTTCAGATTCACAAGTCTCTGCCTCTTATGTTAATATGTTTTGATAAAATGTTAATATATTTTGATCAATGATATTTTATAAAATGCTATTTTGATATTGTATTGAATGCATTTTGATAAGATGCTGATGTATTTCGATAAAATAATTTACATTGCCCTGAGTTAAATCCTAGAAATGTAAATGAATTGATATCTCAGGCTTTAGCTTAGCCTGTGGTGCCCTCTGAGCTGTCCTCTCTCAATGTTCCAATGTTTCCAAGTCCTTTTCATCGTGCTCTCTGACAATACTCTGTGCAATCACATGGAAGCAATACAGCTTCCCTGGCATAGCTGCAAACAGCATTGCTTAATAATGCTTTTTATTTTTGGTAACAAGAAGAGGAAGCAAAAATGCTTTCTTGAGTCAGGTCCCAAAACAAGGGTTTTGCCCTCAAAAATCCCTCTATGCTCCAGCTAAACACAGAACTACAACAAATGTGCTGCTCTGTGCTGCTTTCATTCCACTTGGGAAAAATTATTTTAGAAATTTTCAAGCCACTTGGCAACCTTGGCACTTCAGGGCCTGAGCAACAAGGAGCAAACAAAGTACAATTAAGATTCGTTCCTCAATTGTTTGTGCCCTTTGCTTCCTTTACAGTTCCTAAACTTCCATCCCTGCAACTATCTGGGACTGCTTAGAACAATGACTTTATTTATATGTTGGCCACAGTTTCACTGTTTGTAACTATGCCCTTTGCTTCCTTTCAGAACAGCCTATGATAATAATCACCAGCTTTAAAAACCAGTAACAAGTGCCTGCAGCAAAGGAAAACACCAACTGCAGTAATCCAGAGGTCAAAGTTCCAGACCTGTTCAAGCCAAACTGCTGTCAGATCATACATGCAACTAATTTCTGCATCAGCAATAAAAACACCTGAGCTCAAGCAGGCTACAAGGCTCATCTCCATGTCTAACCAAACTCCAGATCTGCAGCCACAGATCTTCACTTTTTGCATAGATTTTCCTTCCTATGTTTTTCAGTGAATTTGATTTAATGATATCAGGGCACTTCTTGCATTTACTTTCCAGGAGTGATCAAACAATTGAGTTCTCCTGATATAAATAGCTGTGCATAAGGAATTAATATCAAGGTCTTAAGCCTAAGCATTTGTGGCAACCTAAGACATGAATCAATGCAGAAATGATATGCGCTGTCATTCAGTAAATGGAGAGAGAGACACCATTGTGATATATAATTGAGTACCTCTAGGTAACACAGCTTGGAAATGAAAAACTAGCAGAGTTGTCTACAGTATATAAAGGGGAAGGCAGGGCATAAAAAGGTGAAATGGAAAACAGACATAAAATCTAAATTATTAAAGAAGGTTAATGAGAAATATGATACCTTTTAAAACCCTGAGCTGGTAATAAGCTGTCTCTCATTAGTTCTGAGTGTGAAATTCAACATTTAGGTTACCAGTGATGTTTCTCTCCTTAGTTTCCTTCCTTTCTTTGTCTTCACTATTCCAGTTCTCAGTGAAAGAGACAGGTCTTCATGGTTATCACACACATTCCTCTAACAGAGCTGTACCTTTCCAAATTACACAGATTTCATTCTCCTGTGGTTAGTTTTAATATTGTGTTGCTGAATAAACTTTACCAGAACAGGGATTTTCATAATTTGTTTTATAAATAATTAGGCTTCTTAATTTAAAAGCGTATAATAGCAACATACAGTTAGTTTTATTCCATAGAGCTGGACAAGTTACAAAACAGCTTAATACAAGTGACAATGACTGCAACTTACAGACAAAAAAGAATAATCACATTCAGCATTTATGCAAAGTACATTAGAAAAAATTATATGTGTATATTTTACTAAAATACAAACCATATATGATCCATAGAATGCTGAATTTAATGTCCTTATTACTATTATTTGCTTCTCATGGTACCTTTTTGCAAAACATAGCCAGTTAGTGGAACCATGTTAGAATTTAAATTACTATTTTTTAAAATGAAATATATACAGAAATTCAGTTCTGCAAGAACACTGCTGGAAATATGATTAGTAGGAGGGCACTGGGAGGAAAGGTGTCTTTCCCAAGCAGCATCTTTTTAACATTACAATCCCATTTTCACTTAAAAGTTAAACATCTGTATAGGATTCAGTAACTTTTTCCCATTTCAGTTTCAATTTCTCTGTTACATAAGAGAAGGCAAGTGGAAGACAGTACTGACACAGCACAGACCTACTTCAACAGCTAATTATTCATTTCAGAGCACAAGTGCTCTGCTTCCAATAGATGGTAAAAGCCTGTGCTGAAAAAAATTCACAGAACAGAAAAATCAACACAATTATTTTTACAAGAAATTATGTTGCTCTGCTTACCTGACCTTGCAGCCAACTTCTGGACTCACCCATATGTCCATTTTTAACTTCTGAAACTCCTTGGGAAACAGGGGTTTGTTTTGTGCTTATGTCTGGTTCTACTTTGTCAATCACAAAGCATTTGATGGGAGAAATACATTATAATTTCCACTGTAGAAGACTGCAGAATCATAGAATGGTTTAGGTTTAAAGACCCTTTAAAGACCCTCTAGTCCAACCTCCCTGCAAAGAGCAGGGATACCTTCAACCAGATTGGGTTGCACACAGTCCCATCCAGTTTGACCATATTCCCAGAGATGGGAACTTTAATTTTTTTTTTTTTTTTTTTTTAATCCTGTAGAGGTGAGGGCAGCCCTGAAATACTGCTGGGACTTGGGAGCAGCTACCTCTGTGAGCACAGCCACAAAAATCATCCCCTTCCGGCACTGCCTGTGAATAATTTTATTCCTATAATCAGGATTAAGTGAGGTGGTTCTCACATTCCAAGTCAAACACACCTAAATTCCTACACAGACCAACAAAATATTTTACTTCTTACAAGTTCTACTGCCAAAACACCCTTATTATAGAACCACATCTTCCAGTGAAGAGAGATGCACTGATTTACCAGGTAAGATATGAATACACTCTCCCAAGAGATTTATTTAAAACTCTGACCTATCTTTTCTGTGACTCTGTCAGAACAAAAGACCTGAGAACACTTCTCCTCCTTAAGAAGTTCTATTTTAGCAGAGTACAGCTCAGTTTGAGGGAGGCCCGCAATGGACTGCTCCATGCTTTTCTCCTCTAGCTCTGGGCTTCACACTGAGCTCAGGAACTTAAAAAAACCCCTTTTTAAAAATACCTACTTTAAAATACTATTTCTTGAATAAATCAAAATTAGTAATCCCATAGGATTAACAGTTTTAGGCTTAAACCTGGAACAGAATTGTTAATTAGATGTTAATATATTTGGATAAAATAATTTACATTGCCCTGAATTAAATCCTAGAAATGTAAAGACACATTTTTAATGGCCCTACAACCAAGGAAATTGAGCTTGTTTGGCAGGCTGCTAGTCAGAGTACACACAGTGGCCCAGCAGCTCTCCAAGCAGCCCAGGATCTGCAAACTATTTCATTTGCTCAGGGAGAAGGCAAAAGAGGAAGGCAGGCAACTGCACTCTGTGAAATTATCAGACAGGGAAAGGTGTGGTAGGGCATAAATCCCTGAGAGAGTTGCTGTTCTAATGCACAAGAAATAACTTGCTATTTTCACAGTCACAGCTATAATTTTATTCATAACAGAATAATGCAATAAAAGTACTTTTAAAATGGATGCACTCCTGAAGGAATTAAAGCATTTTCATTATTGGTAAATTTGTTTCAGAGAATTTTACATTTATCTCTCTTTCCAGTAACGTCATCTTGCACTAGGGTGGAATCAAAAATCCATCATGAAAACATACTTTGAAGAACTTGGTCCTAATCTTCAAGCCTCAGGGTTGGATTTTTTTGTTTATTCACTCTCTAGGGAACAGACAAAGCAGAAGAAACTTCATATTCTTCTAAGTATGTGTTCTCTCTCACAGCATTCATTTTCACCACTTTAGTCCCAGCAGGTCACTGCAACTTTGCTGTGTCTGAGTTTACTGCACTGGATGAAAATACATTTCCATAGAGAATTCCCCATCATAAACAAGTCAGCTGTAGAAGGGAGGGAAAACTATCCTTTGAATTCCATCATCTAGAACTTCTGAAATGCCCCACAGCTGGTTACATCCAACCACCTGCACAAGTGCTGGCAGCAGCCAGAATCATGATTTGAGAACCTCTGCATCAGGTGTGGGACTTCAGCACCCCTTCCACTTTCAAGAGTAAATAAATAGCTTTTTATTATCTTTATTGTCAGCTGTGTGGATATCCTACACTTAGAACAGCTGATCCAGGTGTTGTTATGAGGCTTCACACAGAACTGCCCACATCCTCACATATACTACAAGTTTGAACTTATAGTCAGAATACCATCTTTAAAAGGTAAAAAACCCTACTGCAAATCCAGCCAAAAAAATTTCTCTGATTGAAAGAACTTTTAAATCAAACGCCTGTTTGAACCAATACCTTAAAAATTCCTTGTGCAGAACAAATTTGATTGGTATTTTACAGCAATGCCTTCTGTCAAGGAAGCATCTAATGGGAACAAGTTACTATATGGACTCTAATATAGCTTGCCACATTTTTACTAGTGTTTTCAATGTCCACACAAGAAATTGCCCATTAAATTTATAGACCAATTTTATGCTAATTATACTAATTACACTCTGTGAGGAAACTAGGTAATTGGGTTGTTGTACTTCTATCTTTAGAAATAAATTAGAATTCCTGCTTAGTTAGAATAATTTAAAACGTCTGACTGTGCCTGTTCAAAGCATCCATTAACAAATGCTGGCTTCTACTTGACTTCCCACTGCATTAAACAGGCCATTTCTACACACAAGACAAAGCAGCTAATCAACTGGAAGTTGAAAATAAATATGCAGGGAGCAGGCATACAAACCACAGCGTTAAAAAGCATTTGCCTTATGCCAAGATTCATTTGTAAATTCATCAAGTGTTACACTAACTAAGTCATGCTGATGTTTTCAAGATGGTTAACTGCTCGAAAACAATAATATTTACAGTACAGTCCAATGGAGTTATTCAGCAATATTCAAAAGCAGAAACTGAACAAGTAGGTGCACAGAACCATTTGTATTGCTGCAGCACTCGGGGGCTCTGGGGAAAGATGACCTGCACATGGCAGGGAGGATTGAACTGGGTGAGCTTTAAGGTCCCTTCCAACCCAAGCCATTCTGTGATCTAACCCTCAGATCCTTTTTACAGCTAAGGGGCTCTGATTTCAATTCTCAAGGCTTCTAAAATTATGCACAGTCTCTATGTGACTATTCAGAGATCTAGGAGAGCCAGTATAACAAAGCCAAGCAGTCCAGCAGAAAATGCCAGAAAGGAGTGCAGGGATTGAGTAATTTTATATTTGTGAAGATTTACTAACTCCCTGCAGGGAAACACTTCCCTGCACTTTGGAAGCCTTTGTGTTTATAAACCTGAATTCTTTCCCAAAGCAGAACAACTGAGTCTGCTCCAAACGTAGGCTAATAAGTAATCATACTATTATAGTCTCACCCTTGTTTACAATTTGTAATTATGCTAGTGATTTTTTAATTTGGTTATAGTTTTTATTGCTTGTGAACTATTTTTCCATCTTAATTTTGGTGAGATGTTTTTTTTCAGGCAAGGCTCAAGTTTCTTGCTATTTTCTTAATGCTGTATCTTTGGGATAGAATTTAAAACTCTGTGCTTAGCTATCTTCTAAGGGATAATAAACTTAAAAAAAAAAAAAAAAATACCAGCCACCACACTGTAAACCAATCTGAATAGAGATTCAATCACCCAATCCATTCAGTTCCACTTTCCATACAATGAAAATTCAGTGAGTCAGGAGGGAAAAAACACACACAGTAAAAATAAACAAAAAAAATTGTACACATCTACTTGGGAAGCTCACATATAAATAAAAGAACAGATGTTTTCATTTGTTTTGTGAAAGGTGGTAATCTAAGATCAGTCATCCATGCATCAAACAAGTGTTCTACGTCTGTTGACTCAACAGGGCTGTGACAGCACCACAGCTCCTCCTGAGAATGCCTTCGAAGCTGAATCCTGGAGGCAAAATCATCTGAGGAATGCTTTGTTTGAGATGTGATTAACAAATCTCTTGGCAGTAGCTCCAGCTCAGCTATTCTTTTAGAATTTCAGAAACAATTATAGGTAAAAAAAAAAAAAAATCACAGACTAAAAATTCAGGTCTGGACAAGATACTACAAAAATCTCTGTGGATACTGAGTTTTGACTGACTTATATTTTGAATTTAGCTACCTATGAAGTTCAGCATTAGTTTACCAAGTAAAGCTTACTACAGCTGCTGCCTCATGTTGGGAAGACTGAAAGTTTGACAAGAAAGTCTAACAGATATGTAAACTTGGCAGAAAGATTTTTGAATGTAGAGTCTGATGAAGGAATAGAGATGGAAGCAAGTTTTGATCTAGAAGAAAAGAATTGCTGAGCCAGTCTCACTGGATAACCAAGGAGGATAAGGGTGTGTTAGTTAGAAGGGGCTTTTATGACTTAGAGCAAAGGATAAACCCACCTCAAACAAGAAAATGTTTTTACCAAGCAGGAAGATAGCACAGGCAAACAAGCCTGCCGATGTTGCAAGTGGAAAAAAGGTCTCAGAATTTTCCACTGCAAGAAAACTGAAAAACAACTTCTAGCTTAAATGTAATGTACTAACTTTTAGTGATTGGAAAATAGTAACATCAATATGGTAATTACAGTAGTTGTGATAGGCTATAGGTAAAAGTTAAGGTATGGATTGGTTCTGCTGTATTAAGATGCTCAACAAAGGAAAGTATATAATGCAATGTAACCTAAACTCAGGGTCTCCAGGCCTGCCTGCAGCTGGAGCTGACAGCTGTAGGCACAGCTCTGTCACCCACTACCCTGGGCTGCTGTAACTCTTGGATGGAATAAACTGCATTTTGGAGAGCCCCTGGAGTCCTGCATTCCTCATTTTGGCTCTTACAGCCTCAGAACTCAAAGACTGGGCATCCTGCTTTTGAGTCAGAAAAGAAATTGACTGGGCACACAATCACCAAATCTGAAGTGGTACTTGATGGGAATTATATTTTTAATTACAGAAGGGAAAGCAACTGACATTAGGAAATAACGTGAAGAGTTCTGTAACAAATATAAGTTCTGCATCAAATTAAAGCAATCAATAGTTCCAGAACTGGAACAAAGTAATAGATCTTCATAAAACTGAAAATAAAATACATCATTGATGGGCTTCTCCTCGAGCCAGGTCTTATGAACTCTCAGAGAATCTGAGATAGCCCAGCTACCCTGAATGGCATAAAATTAGCTGGATGGCTTCTGATGTAATGTTGGAAACAGAAAAAGGTTTACTAAAAGACAAAATAACAAAGCTCTTACAGAGAAAAACCAAGCCAGGGGCAAGAGGTTCTTGCTCCTGCCAAAACACCCCACAAAAGCAATTACTTCCTTTGTTCTCTTCCTTTTCTAGTGAATTACCTAGGCAGGACCTCTTGGCTTCTGTCCAGTAGGGCAGCCCCAGGTCTGAGGTGAAGTCCAAAATGTCCTGTGAGGTGCCTTTGTACCATTTTGGGAGAGAAACTTCCAGGCTTTTTGCTTTTTTAATCAGACAAAGGATAATTTAGTCACTCCATCAACAGGGGGCACATTCCTACACTATGGTAGCAAAAGAAATGGGAAACTTCAAAATATTCCTTATGTAATTTTTGGTAAGAACTGATGCCTCTGGCACCTGAATGCTACAGCAATACACACTTTGTGAAGACAAGATAATAGTATGGTTAAAAAAAATGGGCATTACATACAACAATCTATGGTTCAGTGTAGGGAGAAAACAATTCCAGGAGGAAAAAAAACCCAGGGAGAAAAAAAACCTCAGGGAGTACAATGATTCCACTATTAACAAAAATTTCAAGTTACTACTTCTTATACCTGTTACCCAGTAGATTCCCTCAGTCAATTGTACATTTTGGCTAGTATTTCCACAGAATAAGTGGTATTTTAATAGTAGGGTGCCTTAATTTAGATATAAAAATTCAAGGTTAGAGATTCAAACCACTTAAACCAATAAAGGTACTGAATAAAACAATAACTTCTTTCATGTTGTAATTTGGCTAAAAATGTGGTATTTTATACAAAGGATCATTTGAGTTGAGAAGACCCTCACCATCCAACTTGCTCTTTTGGGATGGGACATCCACAGCCCCTTTAGTACCACTGGAAGATTCCTGGATCTAAACCCACCCTGCCACTTTAAAGCCATCACCCCACACACCATTAACAAGACCCTCACCAGCTCTTTTGCAGCCCCTTTAGTACTGAAGATTGCTGAAATGTATCCAATGTATTTCTGTCCCTGTAGTTTTGTCATCTGTGAAACCAGAAATTATACCTGATATATATTATATAGATTGTATTTGCATAATGAAACCTCCTTATTTTATGATTAGAAAACTTGCAAATTTTAATATATCATGAATAGTCTGAGGCCAAATAGAATTCCCCAGTATTCATTGTTCACTGCTTCAAAATAAGGCTCCAAACAGGAACCCTTTTTCTGTGTAATTTGTCTCTTCTTTATCAACATACCTTGTACCCCAAGACACAGTTCCAAATGGGGAAACCTACATAGAGCACAAGGTGGCAAAAAATCCTGGACATCAGCTGCTATGGTAGAAATATAAAACATGCAGTACTGAGAGGGTGTTTGCTTAAAATCTGCTGAGATTGTCTGAAAATGAAGATAACCATCAGCCATGTGAATAGTAATCAGGCAGTTATCAAGAGACCTCAGATGGGAAAGGAAAATCAGCTAAAAAAATCAAATATAAAAAGCCCTAACATTTCTAACAGGGAGAAAAAGGCAGTGAAAACCTGGTCTGATGCCAAGAAGGTGCCCCTGGCACCTCAAGCTCTGTGGGGGCCTGAGGGAACACCCTCCCCTAGCAGTGGGCCGAGAACACAGGGCTCAACAAGCACAGGTCACTCCTGGGGTGTCACTGTCACAGACATGTTTTATGAAAAATCTTTTCCTTACGATTTTTTCTCCTGAGAAGCTGAGAGGCCTCAGGAACAAAATGCAAACAATGATTATCTGCTGCTGTGGAATGCAACAGGTGGATCTGTGATTGGTCTCACGTGGTTGTTTCTAATTAATGGGCAATCACAGCCCAGCTGGCTGGACTGTCTCAGTCAGTCACAAGCCTTTGTTATTGCTTTTCTATTTTTAGCTGGCCTTCTGATGAAATCCTTTCTTCTATTCTTTTAGTATAGTTTTAATACAATATATATCATAAAATAATAAATCAAGCCTTCTGAAACATGGAGTCAGATCCTCGTCTCTTCCCTCATCCTGGGACCCCTGCAAACACCACCACATGTCACCTTTGGGGTCCTGCCCCAACAGCTGGGTGGATTAGCAGGTGACAGGAACAGCCCAGGTGAGAAGGCAGCCACAGCCTCCGCATCTCCTCAGGTGATGGATGCACACAGGAACACATTCTGAGAAGGGTGGGCTCACACCACTGAAACCTCCTGCTAAAGGGACAGGGGTGAGCATTTACCTGCAAGTTTGAGGCTGGAAGCTGTGGGGGTTGCTCTAGGAGTGTGTTTAGGTATGTGAAGGTGTTTACTAAGGTTTTGTAAGGGTCTAGTAGTCATTTATCTGTTATATTGCTGCTATTAATCCTGCCTGTATAGTTCATGGACTAACAGTTAATTACAAGCTATCAATAAATCAACAAATGATTTCAATTTTAACTTGATTCAAGTAAGGCATGAGCTGTTTTCCCCTTACAAGCAGCAAATGCACTCCTTCAGTGTCTTCTGCTTCACTCTTACATGTAGCCTTCAACTAAACTGACCAATGTCAGGTTTTTATTTTTCTTTTCTTTTTCTTTCACCTGAGAGCACCCAAGATATTCAGGAAGTCACACTTGCTTCAGTACTCAGACTGATTCCAATCAAAGGACTACAATAATTGCACTTCTCCAAACTAATGGCCCCAAAACCTGGGCAAAAATGGACTACATCTTTGAAGAGTGCATGTTAAATCTTTGGGTTAGACAAATGGAAACTTAAGTTTAACATACATGCTAGCCTTCTAAAAAGTGGCTTCTTAAACAAGATGCTCTAATGAATTTAATCCCTGAGATCAGGTTTTTGCTTCAGAAAATTCCAATTAAACATCATATGAAAGCTTGGTGTTTTTCTCCCTGTGCAATTGAAAGCTCAGTTGTTAGCTCCTAGTTTTTCCAGAAAACATTAAAAGAGTGTCATTTGTATTTTTCATTTTTAAACAGTGTAAAGAAATACAGCTAAATCTAATTTGGTATGGTTCACTTTTATACTTCTGCTGATGACATTTTTATAAATTAGAGGTAATGAAGAATCCTCTCTCATGTTTTAACTTCATGAATTCTCAGTCTTGAAAGTACAGGATCTCATTCCTTTATCCTAAACAGACTTGAATAAAACTATACATAGACAGATCTTGTAACCAAAGACCCAGACCAAGCCTACTCACTGATCTGTGACTCAAACTCTAAAATAAAAATATTCATATTCATTAAGAGCAACCATGCTTCTTCTAAACTTATTTTTATTTTATTTATGGGCTCCTAGCTTTTGATTAATCAAAAGAATTATCTCCTTGAATTCTTTTCTCATTCTGTATTCAGGAGAAAAATATTCTGTATTATGCATAAAGCTTTTTAAGCTAACTAAGCTTACAAGAGACATTACATCACCTTCACAACCACTTTTTAGGAGTTACTTGCTCTGAAAAAGCTGACTCTCAGCACACAAAGTACTAGGCTAGCAACTGGCAACCGTGTTCTTCTTCACTACAATTTTAGAAAGCCATAAAGATTTAAATCTGAAAAAGAATGAAAATGTTTTAATTAAAATGAAACAGGAGCCTTGTGACAAAAATATGTCTTCATAGTAAACTAAGTGTTTTCAAAGTTACTTCTTCAAGCAACTAGTAGAAACCAGAAGTAACCTAGAACTCCAAGAAGCACTACAGAAAATACCCCATAATTGCAGTTAAAAAACCCCACAAAAGGCAGGTATTCAAACACAGACAGGAAAATTAACACCTTGCCTGCCTGTTACACACTCCCTAATTCCAACCCACATTCCACCAATGCCATATTTACTACTCCTCACTTCTATTACTCCCTAGACCTTTTTCAAATTAATAGAATATCTACACCTTTTTTCCCCCCAAGTTCTAGGAGGAAAGCTACTTATCTTTTCTCCCTGTTCAGAAGATGTTTCCCCACTACCAAAACCCTTTACTATTTATGTATGCCATCTATGAAATATGAAATCAAAGAACTGGAAATCCTTCCTTTTCACCATAACTTGAATACTTCAAAGGAGCACAGTAGGAGCACTTCTCCAATTAACATTTACCCAGCACATTCCTCCTCCTCATTCCCTTAACACTTCTGAGTCACAACCACCAGCTCAAGTGACTGGAAATTAACCTACTAAAGCAATGATTTTATAAAGTTACATTAATTTGGCACATAACTTCACAAAAATCCTGTATCTGGGAAACCAGAGATTCCTCCAGAAACAAGGGAATTTTATTTAAGCCAGAGAGGACCTGTAGAGTGATGCAGTATCTTGTACTGAGTCCAGTGATGGAGTATTAAAAAACAGAAGCTTTCACAGAAACAAGCTCTTGTATTAGATTTAGTCTTTAGAGAGCTTTAAAGGTTATCAGACCATTTAGAGTCTCACCCCCTTTTTCCAGCAGAATTACTGTTCTTTTCTAGGAAAAAAAAAATGAACTCATTTCCCTCAAATAATTATGGGTTAGGCTTGTAAGCAAAAACAGGACAGAATATTGCTGTCCTCCCTCTCGTGAGTTGTACCCTCTCTGCCTATTTCTTATTCAAATTCAAAGCTTGGTCCATAAAATAACCCCCTAAACGAGGACCTTGCAGATGGGAAGAGTTCTGCCTACCTGGCCTCTTGCGTTTGTGCTGCACACAAGTTCTGTCCAACTCCACCTGGTGGATAGTCTTAAAAAATCCTAGGAAATAAAAAGGCCTTAGCTCCACCAGGACTGATATATCACTCAGATACTATGATAAAACTGATGGAACTCCATATTTGGTTGTACAGACTTCATCCTTTCTTTTTCTCCCCAACTCCATGAGTGCTACAATCTAGCAAAATGTCTGGGCAGCTATTTTTTCTAAATCTCTCATATTAATGGGTCATAGTTGCAATTAATATCAATTTCTGGTAATGCAGTTATAGACAAGAAAAGTCATAGCTCCATGCACAGCTGAAGAGAAAATTACTCTTCTTGCTCTTTAGCCTCTAACACAGAAAAGTGGAAAGTGATGTGTAAATGTAGTTTTCAACTAGCATTTAGATAAAGTATCACTTAATTATTCAAATCTCTTACAGTAACTTTGTACCCATACTTCCCAACTCATAAAAACCATAATAATTTATATCTTTGTATTTGCTGATAGTTTCTCTTATAGGATGTCTCATAAATACATCTTTACTTTTATAATACACTACTATTTACTTTTTTAATTCACTATTATTTATTATGATCTACTATCCTTGAGAAATAATTCAAAAATACATTCAAGACATGTAAACCATACCTGGAGCAGCCTGTGATAGTGAAATGCTGAAAGAGGCATTATGTTTGAAAATAGTAAATTTAATAAAAAGTTGAGAGTTGAATTGCTCTCTCAAAGACCTGAGAGAGCAAACTGTTCAAATATTTATCTAGAAAGAAAAAATTACACCATTTCACACAGATAACGCTGTGGCACAGTACAAAAAGCTCTACAGTGCATACTTTATTATCATTTCAGGATGTCATCACTAAATAAGCATAAGTGAAGACTGTCTGCAATTAAAACTTTTATAGAAGTTTCACGACAATTATTATTTCTGAAGAACAACTACTTTTTTCCTCTTTTAAGAAGTCCTTCTATTTTTGCCAGGTCTCCAAATGAAACTGTAGCAGAACCTCGCTGGGCTGGTTTTGCCTAGGGAAAAGAAAAAAAACATATAGGGCTAATTTTAAATACAAATGTTTTGTAAAAAGCTTTTAAAACATCACTTATTTAAATAGTACCTTCAAAGAGAAAATAAGAGCTTCACATTACCTGTGACTCATGGTATTTCCAGCCAATCATGTAGTAGATCTGAAAGGTGGCAGGTACAGAGCCATTGCTGTTCCCATACATTTCTGTTAGGACAGGAAGGAAGAGAGAAAAGGTACAGGATGTCAGCTCTAGGAAAAACTCAGAACATCATCTTCATCATGACTCCTGGTGAAAGATTTAGGACAATAAAAATATCTCACACTGGTGCATCAATACAGTTCAAATCCTGGCATTATAATTAAAGTTAAAAATAGCTTATGATAATGGCATTTTGTTCTCAAGTGTTTGGGGTTTTTGGTTTTGCTTTAGGCTTGTTTAGGTTTTTGGTTTTGTTTTTTTTTTTTTACACAAAGGTCATAAAAAAAGACGCAGAAAAAATGTTCTTAAAGTCATTTTAGATGAACTCATTACTCTCAAATACTGACCTTGGTATATTGCAGCAGCTGCCAGCATTGTCTCCCTGTGCAGCAGAGGTTTTCTATTCCAAGAGCAATTACTCTCCCCCATACCTAAAAATATGTTTTAGCTTTAAGAAAAAGAAGATATTGCACATGCCATGAGTTAAGTGTCATGCACTAAGGACAAATTCTTACAAAACCAAAGTACAGAATCCTCTGCTATTCACTGTAAGAGAGAACATACCACAGATCATTAGGTGAGTTTCTTATGTGTAAGAATCCAGAACTTTTAATTCCTATGCTTTGCAATTTACAGTTTGCATTGCTAGGAATCATTTCAAATTATTTCTTCTTCAGCCTGAGTCTTTGACCATTTAGGCTTTTAAGTGTAACTGATTTTAAGACAGAGTGCAAAGGATTTATTCAGACACATGACTGTACTGTTTTAACAGATAATAATTAAAATTACTAGTCCAAGAAATTTAAAATACAAAATAAAGTAACCACAATTCTCATCTTTTTTATTCACTTACTGCATCTGAATATTTCTGCTCAATAAAAGTTGCCCTTCCATTAAGGAATGACTCCATACAGCAGTGGATCCAGATAAGAAATGCCCTCAGTTGCTGTCAGTAACAACAGACTGCATGTGAATGAATGCTTTACAATCCATGGCAAATGCAATCAGAATATTAACAAAATCATTATTCAGTTGTTGGCTGATTCCTCAGCATATTTCAAATTAAGGATATATTTACTCTCATTCCAAAGCAGTTTGCTGATTGCCCTGCTAATTAGAAAGGCTCCCAGGAAAAGTCAGTGTGTGGGATATGGGCTTCTGTCTCCCTTAAGCCTTTAAGGCCTTTTCTGCACTTTACACTGAACAGGCTCAGGCAGAACAGGAACCTCAGGGAAGCAGAACATTCACAGCAGACCATGAAGTAGCAAATCTTTGACTTGTGCCTCCCAACAAAAATCTCCTGACAGGCATAACTCCTGATAGCAGGAAAAAACCCTGATGCTTCCCCTGCTGCAGTAAGATTTATTTTTATTTTTTTAAGAAAGAAATTCTTTGTGATGAAGATGGTGAAACACTGGTTCAGGTTGCTAAGAGAGGTGGTGGATGACCCACACCTGGAAACATCCAAGACCAGGTCAGATGGAGCTCTGAGCAACCTGATACAGTTCAAGATGTCCCTGCTCACTGCAGAGAGTTGGACTAGATGGCCTTTAAAGGTTCCTTCCAACCCACTAATCAGTCTATTATTTGGAGTTAAGAAACACACAGTAAAACAGTTTTGTGTCTGGTCCACTGATACAGAAAACATTTATGTTTCCACAAAGAATATACTTGCCTTGTAAGTCTTCCATAACCTCAAATAACCCTGGGTAGTTCACTTGGATTTCATCAGTATCCTAGAAGAATTGAGAAATTCAAGTTTAGAGCATATCAAACCAAACCAACTGCATTATTTCAACCTTGCTGTACTACCAAACTATTCCCTGCCCACTATTGTATTTGCAGGGTTCCCAGATGAAGGAAGGAATGATGAATCTGACTTTAAGTTCTCAGAAGGCTAATTTATTATTTTATGATACTATATCATATTAAAGAATATTAAACTAAACTGTACTAAAGAATTCAGAAAGGATACTTACAGAAGGCTAAAAAGATACTAAAGAAAACTTGTGACACTTTCTAGACCCCTGACACAGCTTGACCCTGATTGGTCAATAAGTCAAAACAATTCACATGAAACCAATGGAACAATCACCTGTTGGTAAACAATGTCCAAACACATTCTAAAGCAGCAAAACACAGGAGAAGCAAATCAGATAATTATTGTTTTTCTTTGAGGCTTCTCAGCTTCCCAGGAGAAGAATCCTGGGCAAAGGATTTTTCTAGAAAATATGACTGTATGAACCCATGGCAGGAGGGTTGAAACTAGATGATTTCTAAGGTCCCTTCTAACCCAAACCACTCTACAATTCTATTCATCTGCCTCTTCTGCTCAAATCATGTATTTCTACGAAGCACGTACTATTTTAACATTTCTAAAAAGTTTTACTTAGTAGCTCAAATGCAATCAAATTTTAATTTAAATGCCATTATTTTCTTCTTGGTTTTAGAAGAAAGTGCAAGTGTCTATAATTTTTTCATGCAGGTCTAACATTCTCTGACATTTCTTCAAGAAAACCATCCAAATTCTACTGGGCTATGAGCCAAAGATATACTTCAGTGTACACTACAGTCGGTTCCATTAATTACCACATAGCCAAAACCAGTGGCAGTCCAGGCTATTTCTGCAGTCTGTTCAGTGAGGTGCAGAAGGAAGCAGTTTGTCATTACTACATTAGCAAACAGCGATTTTCATATTCCAGCAGCTCTGATGTTCTGGATTGTTCTGCCTGATGGCTCTCTTACTTATAATTACCACAGTGAGGGTGTTAAAGCCAGCCCTGGAGAGGAGATGTCCCAAATCTGCGACGGCGGTGAAGGGCGACACGTGAGGAGAGAAGCCCCCTTCCCTCTCCAGCTCAGCCAGCTGCAGGGAGCAGCGCAGCTCGTACAGGGTGTCCCCCCCAAACATGGCTCCAATGAACACTCCATCGGGCTTCAGCACCTGGTGGATCTGCAACACACAAACACACAGGGCACGGCTGTGGGATCACAGTCTCTGAGCCTGGGAGAAACAAAGAATGATCAAAACAATTCTTATCTCATTTACTGCTCCTGTGTTGTTCACAAGTGGAATGCAGTCTGGAAGATTGTTCACCTGAAGGGAATTGGTAATTGAATTCTGGTGTGTTTTGGTTATTGACCACCTGAATCTATTTTTGTGTGTGTGTGTGCCAGGACTGTTGACCGACAGTCACGAGATTCACATTCTCTGAACCTGGGAGAAGCAGTTAGAGAAGCAAAGAATGATCAAAACAATTCTTATTGCATTTACTGCTCCTGTGTTGTTCACAAGTGGAATGCATTGTGCAAGACGGTTTACCTGAAGGGAATTGGTAATAGGATTCTGGTGTGTTTTGATTCATTGACCAATTGAATCCATTTTTGTGTGTGCGTGTCTGTGTGTGTGTCGGGACTGTCAGCTGACAGTCATGAGATTCACACTCTCTGAACCTGGGAGAAGCAGTGAGAGAAGCAAAGAATGATCAAAACAATTCCAATCTCATTTATTGCTCCTGTGTTGTTCACAAGTGGAATGCATTGTGGAAGACTGTTTACCTGAAGGGAATTGGTAATTGGATTCTGGTGTGAGTGTTTTGATTCACTGACCAACTGAATCCGTGTGTGTGTGTGTGTCAGGACTGCTGGCTGACAGTCATGAGATTCTGTGCAGTGGAGTGCTTGGCAGATTCTATACTATATTATATTATATTACATCTAAACTTGGCAGTTTAGATGTAATATAATGTAATACAGTATAACAAAGTAATTAATTAGCCTTCAGATAAGATGGAGTCCTCCTCATCATTTCTCCCTGCCACGGGGGTGGCCTTATTTCCTATACATAACTTAGTGGTTCTTAAGCTTTTTATCTTAAAGAACTCAAAAGCAATCATTGTGAGAGCTGTGACAGACTTTTAATATTGACTGTATTCTGCAGGGCAAGCTGTGATACAGCTTCTGGTCACACTGCAAACAAATACTCTGGCTAAAGAGAGACTATTTTCTATTTTAAGAGGAAATCGTTAGAAATTACACTTAAGAGTCAGGAAACGTGGAACAAACCGTGGAAATTGAGGGTAAAACTATTTTCAGCACAATAGTCCAAAACAATATTCTAAATTAATTTACTTCTGAAAGGAGGGTAGATTAAGGTAAGTATGCTATTTACTTTTACATTCTGAGAGCAGCAGAAGCACTTTTTAATGGCTTAACTTTAGTTACCAATACTGATCTCTGCACTTCTGAGACGACAGAGTAATGCCATTTTTATTATGTTTACGATTACTTATTATTAACTTCCCAAAACAGCAAAATCATAATTCAAGCACCAAGGCTGACAAGCTGCTTTCTGGTTTCCTAAGTTCTAGCCCTTTTCCTAGTGAGGAATAAATTAATGTTTTCTAATTTCTTTAAGAGTTGGAAATGATTTCTGGTTTAGACATCCAGAAGAGCCTCATTATATAACCAGACTAACAAGACAGCAAGCATTTCCAATGCCTTTGAAAATAAAAAAAAACTCAATCATTTTTTAATGAAGGATTAATCAAGCTACCTTTTCTGTGCTAGTAAAAAAGCCTTTAATTGACAGGTAAGAAAATTGGGCAGTTAAAGGCAGTTTCCATTAGTTAAAGACAACACACGAGATCATGAAAGCTGGCTAAGAAGCCCAGTTCCCTTGCCATTGTGAGACAGTGTCAGCTATATTTACTGTGGGAGAAAGTATTTGACCCTCCATGGGGTCAAATTCCATAAATTCCAGTGAAAACTGTGTATTTCTTTCAAGGTTTTTTTTATAAGTAGTGAATGCATTTCAATTGATTTTTATTGTTTCAGTAACAGTAGGATAATCCTATTCCTACCAACAGGTGATAGGACAGCACTGCAATGACTGATCAATTTGAAATAAATTAAAAAACAGCAAACTGGTTAACATGTTTGATTTGACTAAAGTTTACACCTGCAGGAAACAGCTGAAGTAATCTAAAATAACCAAAACTGTTAGTGAAAAAAAAAAAATTTTCTCTCTTAAACAAGTATTTGCTTTATTCCCATACCAAAGTCTTGGTCAATGCAAGTAATGACAAGTGCTATCTCAGAGTATTAAAAACAATTTCTTACCTCTTTGAAAGCTTTAGGAAGGTCATTCACCCAGTGCAAACTGAAATAACAGAAGTGTACGTTTTATAATTTCAGATTAAATCAAAATTAGGGAATGCCAGTAACTACCTAATTAGCTAAGTGAGTTTCAGGAGCCAAAGCCACAAGCTGATTTCTGAAGGTGCAACCATGCTGAAACACCTGCTTGAAACTGGTATCAAACAAGAACAGAAGTTTATCCACACAGCACTTCTTTTTGGTGAGAAAACACAAATCCCTGGAGACTAGCTTGTCAAAATGCAGGAAAGAGAGAAGCTCCAAGTGTTTTGAAGGAAATTTAAAAAAAGAAAAACAGGAAGAATCACCAGAACAGCAGTTTTTTCTAGTGCATGCTCATATTAACTATGCAAGTACATTTCTTATTCCTTTTTAATGGACTAGTAATCTTTGTTGGATTTATTTTCTTAAAGCTACTCTGAAAAGAACATTATTAACAACTTAACCAAAACAAAATAAATAAATTATGACTACATACCTTAAGCTGCTGACAACAAGATCAAACGTATCTTCTTTGAAAGGAAGGAATTCCTCATCAGCTACAACCCTGACCGTTGGGATCTCAGATTCTATAGCATTTTTCTAATGTTGGGTTGGAAGAAAAACAGCTCATCAAAACCTCACTTCTTTTGCTTCCCTGTACTACAGAATTGAAGCACTTTAGCATTCAAAAAGCTACTTACTAAAGCATTCTCTGCGATATCAACTTGAATAAGTTTTTCAACTGTTTCCTGAAATGAAATTTTTAGTCTATTAAATATGTGAATTATTTTGTAAATAGACATGAGTCATTTTTTGGCACACCTATTTATAATAAATTAGAAAGAATCCTTCCCACTTTTGATAGAAGCTTTATATAAAGCACAAAGCCCTTTTCCCACCCAAAGTGGCACCTGCTCCCAGGGAGAACAGCTGAGGCAGAAGTGGTTACAGAAAACACATTCTGTAATTTTAGGCATAATTTTAGTTAAACATAAACCATGGATTAAGGAAGCCAAGGAAGCACTTTTAATTACAGAGTGGTTCATGAACGGTGAACTGTTAATGGGTTCAAAGCCTCCACAAAGACACTTCTCTTTAGCAACTAACTGTGGCCAATAGTCACCAAAAACCAGGCATATTCCCACCCAAAACCAAAACTTAATTGTATCATAACAGATAACTTTCCTTGCACATTTGTCCAGTTTTCAGCAGCAATAAATGAAGAACAGCCTGCACAACACCCAGCTTTGAGCTATAACTACAGGTATAGAGCTGGGGGGGAAGATTTACCTCATCAAGACTCACGTGATTGTTTTAAGTTGTGACAGAGCCCTATTTGAAAGGGAGGCACACCTATGAACTTCCTTTAAACACTTGGAAGTATGAAGAGACAATACCTTGGTTAAGTGCTGAGCTATGTAACCTCTTCCAGAGCCAACATCCAAAGCCAGAGGAAACGTTCTAAAGGATAAGATCAGCGATACAGAATATAACCAAGTCTTAAAATATTTTTTAGACTGTATTAAGTTTCACCTGCTAATCTCTAAGGGCCTTATTGAACTCAGCCCCTCACCGAGCATCCTTTTGTGGTACCTCGGGGAAAGGGCTCAGCATCCAGCGATCTCCCCAGGGATTCCGTCCCCTGGGGATGAGCGGAGGGCGTGGGACGAGGCGGGGCTCACCTGGTGATGTCAAACACCCGGTCCGCGATCCTGCCGCCCACCTGCGGGGAGAGCCGGCGGTCAGAACCACAGGATCAATGAGGCTGGAAAAGACCTCTGAGATCACCAAGTACAACCTATTAGTAACCAGCACCTTGTCAACTGTGAGAAATGGTTACTCGCTGTTCATAATTTAGAAAGGTTCATTAAACCTTATCAAAAATACAACAGAAGACTGAATAGAGAAAAAAGTTACGACGCCGGGAGCAAGGAATTTTCCCCACCCTATGCTCACCCACACAATGGGTTTCGCCTTTTAACCCTTTCACTCCTCCCAAAGTTCTGTCCTTCTTCGCTGTCCAGGGGTGGAGATCTTGTCCTCAAATCTTGGTTGGAGGTCAGATGTCACCATAGTGACAAGCCGACCCTCCCAGATGTCCCAACCCCGGCTGTCTCTTGATAACCACGAGAGGGGTTAAAACTTAACAATAAATCTATAAAACCTTTCTTAACCTATACACATGCTATTTGTCTGTTAATGGTAAGAGTCAATCATCGCATTACTCATCTATTACATCAACTAAACCATAGCACTGAGTGCCACCTCCAGTCTTTCCTTAAACACCTCCAGGGACGGTGACTCCACCACCTCCCTGGGCAGCCCATTCCAATGTCTGATCACTGTTTTCTGTGAAAAAATTCCTTATGTCCAACCTAAACTCTCCCTGACAAAGCTTGAGACGATGTCTTCTTATCCTGTCCCTGGCTGCCGAGGAAAAGAGACCGACTCCACCTGGCTACATGCTCCATGCAGGGAGATGTAGACAGTGATAAAGCGACCCCTAAGCCTTCTTTTCTCAGGCTGAACACCCCAGCTCTCTCAGAGGCCTGTGCTCCAGCCCCGCTGCCCTCCTCTGGCCTCGCTCCAGCCTCTCAATATCGCCCCTGAGCTGCGGGCCCAGACCCGGCCACAGCACTCGGGGTGACCCCGGCCCCGCACCTCCTCCCGCAGGTAATCGCACTTGGCGGGCTCGGCCTGCAGCGCCGCCCAGTTCTTCTGCTTCCGCTTCAGCCGCCGGTCGAACGGGTTCAGCGCGCCCGGCGAGCCTCCGGCGGGAGGAAGAGGAGGAGGAAGAGGAGGCGAAGAAGCGGCGTTGGCGGCGGCCCTTGCAGGCAGCGCCCAGAACGAGCGGCACCATCGCGCCCTCAGCGCCGGCCGCGCCAGGCTCCTCATCGGCCCGGCCTCCGCGCCTCCGCGCCTGCGCGGGGAGCCGTGTCCGCCCGGGGAGCCGTGTCCCGCCGCGGCCACCGTAGCGCCACCGGAAGGGGCCGCACCGTGAGGGCGGCGTGCGGGCAGCGCCGGGAGTGAGCGGCGGCGCCGGGCACGGTCGGTGTGAGCGGAGCGGCCTCGGGGCTCCTCGCTGCGGGCGCCGGGCACGGTCGGTGTGAGCGGAGCGGCCTCGGGTCTCCTCTCTGGGGTCGGGTCTGGGGGCTGAAGGCGTCCTGGCGCGCCTGGTGCTGCTGGCGGGCTGTAGCTGCGGTGCGCGCTGGGTTAATCTCGTGGAAGGTCTGGTGAGGAGTCACGGGGGGATGTGTCCGCACATCAGGTGTATCGTAGGATTATAGAATAGCCTGGATTGAAAGGGATCTTAAACATAGTTCGAAATCGTCTCCCATGGCTAGGGGCGCCTTCCACCAGGCCGGATTGCTCAGAGCCCCGTCCAACGTGGTCTTGAACACTTCCAGGGGTGGGGCATCCACAGCTTCTCCAGGCAACCCGTGCCAGTGCCTCACCACCCTCACAGGGAAGAATTTTTTCTTCCTATCGAATCTAAATCTACTTTTGTTAGGTTGAAGCCGTTCCTTTTTGTTCTGTTACTCCAGCCCCTTGTAAATAGGCTTTCTCCATCTTTCTTGTGGGCTCCCTTCAGATGGAAGGCCACAGTTAGGTGTCCTAAAGCCTTCTCTTTTCCAGGCTGAACAATTTAAATTCTCTCAGTCTTTTCTCATAGGAGAGGAACTCCTGTTATCTTGGTGGTCCCTGAACTTGCTCCAACATCTCCATGTCCTTCCTGTGTTGGGACCTCAGGTCTGGACACAGCACTTTAGGTGGGCTCTCACCTGAGCAGAGCAGAGGGACGGAATTCCTTTCCTCACCTGCTGCCCCTGGAGCTTTGGATGCAGCTCAGGGCACAGGGGATTTCTGAGCTCCCAGTACAGCTGGCAAAGCCAAGATTTGTGCCTCAGACCGTGGTAGGCACAGGGTTGTTTGTGACTTGATTAAATCTGCTGCTGCATCAAAGCCAACAGGATGCTAGGTTCCATCAGCCAGAGATAAAGAAGTCATTGTGCCACATGGTGCTTGTCAGGTCCACATCTGTGCTCAGCTTTGGTTCCTGCTGTACAGAAAAGATGTGGACAGGCTGGAGAGGGTCCAGAGAAATGCCATGAGGATGGCCAAAGGACTGGGAAGCTGCCATGTGAGGAAAGGCAGAGAGAGATGGGTTTGTTCCATCTTGAGGAAAGAAGGCTCAGGGGAGACCTCATCCTCACGTTTCAGGGTTTAAAAGGTGGATATAGAGAAGCTGGAGACTGTGTTTTTCCAAGAAGTCACAAGTAAAAGACAAAGAGTAATAGGTACAAGTTATTCCTGGAGAGATTCCATTTAGATACAAGAGGAAAATTTTCCTCAATGAGAACATTCAACCACTGGAAAAATCTCCCAGGGAAGTGGTGGATTCCTGTGGAAGCCCAGGGCACTGGGAATATGTCTTTGGGGTGCCCTGACCCCCAGGGGAGCACTGACTTTGACCCTCACTCATGGAGAAAGTTTCCCAGACTTCAAGATAGACTGGAATCCACAAAAGTGTGAAGTAGATTATAGAGAGCAGTGTAGGTGTATCACTTGGGTGAGAATTTTAGGTGTTGGGATTTTTAGTGTGTTGTGGATGGAAGCAAGATGGAGGGCACAGGGTGCTGTCCTGGGTTTCTTCTTCATGCTTCTTCTTCCTTCTTCTTCATGGGTTTGGGTGGCATTTTGTAATTGGGCAGAAAAGTCCACATTGTGGGCTCTTTGGGATCAGTTATTGGGTTAAAGGGAAAATAATCCAGGTGTCAGTTCTTAATTGGATAGTTTAGTCTTAAAAGGCCTTGTAACAAGAGACTGTTGGCTATTTTGTGCCTGGCTGCTGAACTCATGGCTGTGAGACTGTTTTACTGATAAGAAATAACAAACACCTGAGTCTGAACATGAACTACCATCTCCAGTGCCTTCAATGCAGACCCAGAGAAACCAATAGATTCTCACTTACAAGATGGTGCTGGGCTGTCTTGTATATTCAGTGCTTTTGCCAGGAAATGTTGGGCTGGGGAATCCCTGAGGTCCCTTCCAACCAGGTGACGTGTTGCAGTGTTTAGGACGAGAGTGGAGAATTTGACTTTAAGTTTTCTGAAGGCTGATTTATTATTTTATGCTATTATATTAAAAGAAAATGATATATTAAAACTATACTAAAGAAAAAGAAAGGAGACATCAGAAGGCTAGACAGGAATGAATAATAAAAACCTGTGACAAATTAGAGTCTTGACACAGCTGGACTGGGATTGGTCATTAAGTAAAACCAATTCACATGGAACTAATCAAAGATGCACTTGTTGGTAAGCAACTTCTAAACCACGTTCTAAGCAATCAGATAATTATTGTTTACATTTTTTTCTGAGGTTTTTCAGGAGAAAAATCCTGGCGAAGGGATTTTTCAGAAAATATCACAGTAACAGTGGCGTGTGATGCCATGGAATTGCCATATGTGCTTTTGGAAAGAACTTCTTAGGTATAGGTTAGAAATCCAACTTTGTTAAGGTTTTTATTAATCAGAAATGTTTGGGTTTTTTCTATATTTTAGATGTCCAAGTCTTCAAAAATGCCATCGAAAATGGAGGAAATCCTGAGCGATGGCCGGTTCAGCTGCGTTGCAAGGGATCCCAGGTTTTGGGAGATGCCTGAAAAGGAACGTAAAGTCAAGATTGACAAGCGATTCCGAGCCATGTTCCATGACAAGAAGTTCAAGCTGAGGTACACAGTGGATAAAAGAGGTCGCCCTGTTAACTACAGCTCTGCAGAGAACCTCAGGAAGTTTTATGCCTTGTCAGAATCTGACTCTGACCTTTCAGAAAGTGAGAGTAAAGAAATCGCGGTAAAGAAAAAAAAGAAAAAGAAAGCTAAAGGTAAAGGAGAAGGAGATTCTGCCAAGGCCCCTGCTGGTGGCCTCCCAAAGGAGGAGAGCAAAAAAACCCAACAAGAGGTGGACCAAACATGTGAAGCAGTGACTAAACTAAATGACCTTAAAAAAGAAGGACAAAAAAGTAAATCTAAGTTCAGCTTAAAGAGGACTCGCAGAAACCTGCGGTGGAAGATGATCACTCTCAGGGAAACAAGGACCTTCTACCCAAAGGGGAAAACAAGCAAGGAGGAAGACCCATTTCAATTCAAAACAAGGAAAAGTCTTCACAAGGAAGTGCTACCAAGTCAGTCAAAGCTCCCAGGAGGGACCACTCCCTAGGAGGGAAAATAAAAGAGTCAGGTTAGTTGTTCAAATAACAAGGAGAATTCAGTTGTATTCATTTGCATGTTGATGCTTTTGTTTTATCCATGGAAGATATTTTGCAAGATTAGTTATAAAATAGCTGGCTGACTCAGATTCAGTGCTGCTGAAGGATTGGAGTTGATCAGCTCTGTATAGAATCAGTTCTGATTCTTCAGTAAGATTGTGAACATCTCATCCTTTTAATTGTTGGAGCTCAAATGGTTAGTTAGTTAGGAAAATAAAATTTATAACAGCATATACACTGCTGTGTTTATCAAACTGAACAGCAGATATATGAAGTGATACCATGAAGGCACATCACATCTTGTGGACTGAAATTGTAAACATGGCAGCAATGAGCCATTAATATTAGGGGGGATTGGAAAGAACAGGCTTTAGAAGAAAAACTTTATTTATATTCCTTGTGCGTGTGTGTAGCTTTGATTATGAAATAGATTTCTACATGCTGGTTCCGTAATATAAATAAAATAGCAGCATATTTAATTACAGTTGTGATTGATAGTACAATTTTGGGCCTAAAGAGTAATTAAATTAGGTTAGACCAGACAAACAAAAGAGGAAACGCTGATGTTTTCTGTTACTTGCTCCTGCATCATTGCACCTTTCAGGAGTCCTGTAAATAGGTATGAAAAAGCCCTGAAGTTTTCCTTTTTGTAAAGGATCACGTGTAATTGTAACATAAAAATTTATCTAATGTTTCTCTTTCTGTGCTCAGACATCTGTGACCAAAGTGTAAAATGTAAAAGCCAGTTAGAGGAAGAAGCCTCTTCAAGTGAAGATGCAGAATTGGAAGAAGAGGAATCAGAAGATGCTGGAGAAACAGACAAGGAAGAGGAGCCAGAAGATGATGGGGAAATGGGTGAAGGTGACAGTGTTTCAGAAGATGATGAGGAAAGTGACAGTGGGCCTGATCTAGCCAGAGGCATAGGGAACATTGACACAAGCTCAGAGGATGATGAGGATTTAAATGAGCTCTTTCCAAAGGAGCCAGAGATTGAGCACCAGTGGCGTGAGCTGGATAAAGATGCCCCTCGTGGAGATGAGGTATGTGGAAAGCAACTTTCAGACTTGCTTTTTCCATACTTTGCATGTAAAAAGCATACTTTGATGTATGTAGCAACTTTCCACTTTGCATGTGAAAAGCTGCTTCATGACAAACTCAGAAATGTTATGAGTTCATTATAGACCATCATGTATGGAACAGTTTGTGGAATTATTTTTCATAAAGGTTTTTCAGCCTTTTAGTGACAGAATGGAAGTGGCAATGAAATTGTCTGACAATGGGAGACTTGCAGTTTTCATTGGTCTCTCCTCTTCCCTAAGCACACTTACCTGTACCCATGGATAAGCTGTCTGCAGGTGGAAGGACAAACAAAACAGAGCCTTTCAGTAATTGCAGAATTTAAATAGTACTGCTTTTGTTCATTACTGATTTTTTTCACTTTTCAAAAATTTAGTTATTTAACTTACACTTTAAGAAATTAATCATCACGAGACAGTGAAATAGGACTTTACAACTAGCACAGTCAGCGTGTAAAGAAATCACAGCACAATAGGGATAATTGTTGCTCCTGAAACTAACAATATTTGATGAGAATCCAAAGCAATGATGTTGTTGCTCCAGTTTTAAATCTGTGATTTTTCACTCCATTCTGTGGTGGTTCACTATTTATGTCATTTTTATTTGCTCTCATTATTGATGCTTCTCATCTTTGCTACTTTAAGTGATAAAAAGTCACAACAGCAATGCTGCTTTTATTTTTTTCCACAAAGTTTATTGCTGACTTTGATTTTTACCACTGGGTTCTGGTAGAGAATTGTGTATTCCCCACAACAGTCAACAATTAAACCTATGATTTTTATGTTCTTTCAGATTACAAGTAGATTGGCTGTTTGTAATATGGATTGGGATAGGTTGAAGGCTAAGGATTTGTTGGCTCTATTTAATTCTTTCACACCCAAAGGAGGAACAGTGTTTTCTGTTAAGGTAAGAACTAGTTTCTAAAAGGAGTGCTGACTTTTACTGTTAAAAAAAATAGACTACAAAATAAGAAGAAAGACAGTACTGTGAAGAACCAAAAGAAATATTAATGTGTTTAAAGAGAAACTATGTTGCAATTTAACTTGCTGTAACAGGCATGTATTTGGCAGAGTTAGAGGCCAAAGCCATTGACTTTTGTGTTTATGAGGTTGGCACTCAGTGCTGGTTGTCTCTAGTAGGAGGAGACTACATTTCCTTGATTAGTTTAATATTCAGTGGTCTGTATGGCAGATAATCCAACCTTAGACCCAGCCTTAGACCCTATTAATAAATTACTTGTATTCTGGCCAGTTAAGTTGTATTTTTCCATTATTAGTGTCTCCTTCAGCTCTCTGAGAAATTTTAATCAGCTACCTCTTTCTGCAAAGTGCCACAATGTACAATGAACAAAGTCAGTTGTTCTTCATCTGCCTCAAAATTCCTAGCAGGCAGTTTGGTTATTCTATTGCCTTTTCTGTAAGTTAAAATTAGGAAGCTGTTAAAGTTTATGGAATTGATCCCTTTACTGATCCTAAATAAAAACTGTGAAATGTAAAAGCCTGGAGAGATTTTTTTTTTTTTTCTTAGCTAGTGTACATTACACCACAGTTAAAAATTTAGTTTTGTCTTGTTGTATTTGTAGATATATCCTTCAGAGTTTGGAAAAGAGAGATTGAAAGAGGAAGAACAAAAAGGACCTGTGGAACTGTTTGATCTTCCAGAGAATACCACAGAGGATGATGGGTATTAATTTTAATTTTTGTCTTCAAATGAGAAATATAATATGTTTAATTCTTAGTGGAAATCCCAATCAATTCCTGTTTCCAGGAGTTCATATGTGGTAGTGTCCTGTGGACACCTTAATTTTAGTTTTTTTTCAAAGGTTGTTTTACAACAGGCACTGGTTCATTATCAGTACATTTAATAAATGCATGATGATGAAACTTGAGAAGATTTGCTTTCTGATGTGAGTTCAAAATTTTATAATGTTGCTCATTGGTATAATCAATGGAACAAATACATGAGTAGCTTAAAAACCAGCATTTCTCATCTACAAATTGCCATTTGTGCAGTAAACTCCCGTTAGTGCTCACTGCCAAAATCCTTACCTGTAAATCTACAGGAGTCTTAGTCCAAGAATTCCCAGACTGAGATTTCTTGTGTGCCACCATCCACAGCCCTGGCCTCCTAGGCTGAGTTCCTCAGTCCTACCATTGTCCTGGCTTCTTCAGGCATGTCTTTTTGCTTTTTCTAGCTTTTGTTCAAGGTTTTGCTTTAATATTTTTCCAGAATTTCCAGATGTTTGGCAGCCTGACTTGGGGCCATATTTATATAATCCATCCTGCTGGACTGCCCTGTTTTTAGAAAATCTAGATGCTTCTGAAATAAGGGCAGATCCCTTTGAAGACATTCTCTGGTGCATCAGGAGAGTGTAAGGTGGATGTTCTGAGGTCACCTGCATTGTGTTCATCAAGGTGCATCCTGAAGTGTTGGATTTACTGCTCAAGTGGGCTTGAGAGCATCTGGAATCCAACACAGAATCCAGGTATCCCAGAGGTACCTCAGTGATACCTGTGCCCTTCAGATTCACTGAACCTCATCCCTGCGACCTTTCAGTGGAGTCATGTACAAATTTCACATTTAATAAAACTGTCTGAAGTAGTCTTTTTTTACTTGAAGAAAACTCCATACTGGTGGAACTTTTGTGCTGTTTAACATTTAATCTTACAAGATTAGGAGAGTGGTTGATTGGTGAATGTTTTTAATGAGTTGAACTAAAAGATATTGTGAATAAAACGCTGTTGAAGCCAGCTCACCTGACTGGTCTTTTCTCCACTTTTGCAGGATTTATAGGGAAAAGCTGCGGGAGTACCAGTTCAAGCGACTGAAATACTTCTATGCAGTTGTGGAATGTGATTCTCCTGAAACAGCCAATAAAATTTATGAGGAGTGTGATGGACTGGAATTTGAAAGTAGCTGTTCTTTCATAGACCTGAGGTAACTCCACTGGTGATATTTTTGCACATTGGGCCAAGGAGGGTGAATTAAAGGCAGTTTATAATAATTCAGAGTAAATATTACTTTATTCTGTAACCAAAACGAGATATGAAGATAAATTGGGCATGCAGTGAGTTGTTAGATTTCCCTTTGATTCCTCTTTCTTCTTTATCACCATTTTTATTGTAATATGGGAAGTTGAAGAGGATCTATGCATAGAAAATCTATTTTCAGAGAAGACAGATAAAAAGTTCTGGTTACATCTTCAAGCTTTTGGTACAATTAAGTAAAGTGATAGGATTCAGAAAACCAGACTTTTTCCTTTTTCTCTCCCAAGGGTCCAGAAGTGGATCTTTTTTGTGATTCCTTACCACAGGGCAAGATTATTGCTGCTGTTGTCACAAAGCTGCAATAGATATGTTAGTCCTTGTGAATGAGCTGGATGCTCTGATATTTTGAAAGTCATGTTTGGGAAAGAAAGGATTTTAAATTATGGTTTGGTTTATTGTTAGTATTTTAGTATTTCCTTTTGTTGCAAAAGCCTCCTTTCATTCTAAGCAGAAAAGTTACTAAATCACAAAAAGTTGTGACAAAAGCCCTGTTTGTCTGCTGGGGCCTCTGTTATGGGCACCCTTGGAAGTCAGTGAAAGTTAAAGGTTTTTTGCTTTGAATCATATTCTAGAGAAACTCAGTTAATTTGCTTTGAACCATTTTGGAGAAGACATGTTTGCTAAGGGAACATGTAACTTTTCATCATTTTAAACACTGGTAATGTTTTACAACAAACACAGTTGTTTGAAAATCTCCAATGGTTTTCCTAATCTTCTGTTTGTTAAATTTTAATGTTGAGTACTATTTATCAAATTGCATTTGCAAAGATTTAAAAAAATCACAAGTAATTTCCCAAGTAGTATAACAAAGGTTTTGGGGTTTTTTAAACTAAGTTCTTCAATTGTTATTTGTTGATTTTTTTTCCTTACTAATTATAATTTTCAAGATGTACCAAAAGGTTTGCAATTTCTTATTAATCTGTTTCCAAATCCTATTTTATTCACCTTTTTCTTTTTAATTTTTAATATTAAACTTTCTGAAAAGATCATTCATAAAGCAAAGAAAACCACCAAAAAAGCCACCTGTGACCCTGTTTCTACCAGGCTGAATATTTAAATACTTCCCAAAGAGGGTGTTGTTATACACTGAAAACCTGTGGAACAGATCTGCAGAAGCCAGGCAATAAATCTTACATGTGTGGAGTACTTGTCCATATCTTTTGTTCCCTTTTCAGGCTTACCCCCTTTTTATTTTAGTTAATTCTTTCATGCTGATGTACCATAATCAGGAAAGCTTAGGCTGTTTATACTATGCAATTTCCCAGTGTATTTGAAGAATAACATGTTTTATTTGCCTTCAAGATTTATTCCAGATAACGTTACATTTGATGATAAGCCAAAAGATGTAGCCTCAGAAGTGAACATAGCTGCTTATAAGCCAAAGTACTTCACATCTGCTGCTATGGGAACATCAAAGGTATCTTTACAGTGTTTTTGTAATGCTTTTCTTATTTGTTTAGTTTTGCTGTCAGCTTATGAATGATATATGTACTGGGGAAAAGATTCCTGTTTATCTCCACCATTTCAAAATAAAGACATCTAACATATTAAAAGATTTAAGCATTCTGTGGACCTACAAGTTGCAACCCTGGTTTGGATTTTAAAGGAGATTGTTCTTCTCTTTTACAAATTAAATCCTGAATTTTGACCTCATTATATCTCTGTGGCAAGTTGCACATAAAATTACTTTGTTATTTACAATCAAATCTTTTATTTTGCCTAAAATGGATGTTGGTGTATAAATCACTAAGAGCTTTTTTGGTAGTAATGCCAGGCTTCAACAGTTGCTTCCCTTCCTTGTAGCAATTCATTCCTACTTTGTCCTGCTGAGAGCCAAAATTTCCATCTGGCCATGAAGTGAACCAGATTGGAGAAGTGATTAGTTGGGAAAGAAGCACTTTGTGCTGGATCATGTTTCAGTCAGATCAGTTCCACGTTCTGCTCGAGGGCGCAGTTGCGCAAACGTTTCCATTGTCTCCATCGAAATCCGTGTGTGATTCCATGTGTGATTCCTGCAGTCAATTGCTGCTGGAAGAGGAAAAGAGAGGGGCTGGTGGCTGCTTCAACTCCAGGCTCTGTTGCCATAAAGGAAATTTGGCTCACAGAGGTTTTGTGTTGTGGGACCTGCTGTTACAGAACCATTCAGTGCACGAGATTTCTGCAGTTTTTCTTGTAGCTCAAGCTCATTAAAACTGACTGTAGAATAAATTCCAAAATTTATAATTAAATTTGTGTTACTAAATGGTTATTATAGTGAGTTACTGTAGAGAGAATTACTAACAGGTTATTGAATAGAAAGTATAAAACCATTTTCTCTGAAAGGACAGTGTTACAGTGTATAGTGTTTCCAGCTTCTACAACTGGCATTCTTTCTTTTAAGGTAGATATCACATGGGATGAGACAGATCACGAGCGAGTAACATCCCTCAGCAGAACTTTTAACAAAGAGGAGCTTCTTGACATGGATTTTCAAGCTTATTTGGCTTCATCAAGTGAAGAAGAGGAGGAACAGCAGCAAGGTACTTTGGTAATAAATATTGTGCACCAAGTCATTGGCTGCAGGGTTTTGAATGCAAATTATGTACATATTTAAGTGTCATATCTATAGAAAATGCTCTGAATATCATCTTTTACAGGGACAGTATTATATTTGTTGTATGATGATTGTGCCCCTGAGCAGAATCTTTAAATAGTTCAGACTGGAATGGACCTTAAAGACCAATGCATCTAGCTCCAACACCCTGCCATTGGCAGGGACACCTTCCACTGGACTGCAGTAGCTGCTTTCTGAGTAGGAGCTTGCACCTCTGAGTGGAAAATCATTTTCTTGCATTTTGTTTCTCCTCCTACCCCCTTTTATCTCTTTTTTCAGGGTATCTTGACATCTCTCTGTCAAGCTTGGCAATATCTGCTTTTAACCTGTTCATTTCTGAGATAAATTATAGGCCTATAGAACTTGAAGTGTTTCCTTTTCAGAGGACAAGTCCTAGTTTGAAATGCAAGGTGGATAATGACTAAATGAACAGGAACATCTTTCAAATGCTTTTTGATTCACATATTTCTTCAGAATATAAAGAGAATTTCATCTAACTTAGTAAGGTATATGAGTCTTCTGCATATGGTGCAGCACTGTTTAAATTCCTGATTTAAATTGCTTGTTTTCATTCTAAAATTCATCCTGCTTTTAGTAATATATACAGCATAGATTACAAGGCAAATAAAATTTAATTAAACCTTAATTAGGTCTTTCAAACAGATGTTAAAATTGATTTATACTGCATTAAAGCAGGTTGCTGCAATCAGAGATGAGCTTGGAGCATGCAAAAAAACATTACAGATTCTTCTGGTTACAGAGTTGGGAAATCTTGTGGTAGCAAACTCATCTTGACAGTGATAATGTCCACTTGTTTCTCACCTTACATGAAAACTCACCAACTGCCCTGTAATCCACTTTAGTTTTTCTAGCAATACTTGGTGAAGTCTGTAAAGGGGACCAGGAGATGCAGAGTCAAGCTCTTACATCTTCTCTCAGGTACAAGGCTAGCTAGTTGCTAAAGATAAGCATCTGTGATAGGGTGGTGATGAAAGCAAATATTCATGTGAACAACACTTAAGGAATTTTAAAGATTAAAATTTCCATTGCTGGGAAGGAAAAAAAATGACCTTAAATAATCTTACCACACTAATAAATTTTAAATCTGGAAATATCTAGATTCAAATGATGTTTTGAAAAGTAAGTTGCTAATAGAGGAATTACGTTGTCATGTCTTTAATATGTTCCTGACATTTTATCCATTCAGTTATGTGATAGAAAACAGGATTCCATCTGTCAGGGTTCCATCCAGCAGAATTATGTGGTGCTATGCACAAATGGGAAAAATCAATGTCAGCTGCTTGAATGGAAATGTAGGAGTCTGATAAGGAGGAAAAAATGTCCTGGACTTCTATTCGTACTTTTCAAACTTATTAAAATGTTTTATTTTTAAAAGGGTTTTTGTTGGCCTGTTCTAACGTGTTTTTTCATGGAATTTTTCAGCCTAAACTATGTGCATCATGAATGTTAGTATTGCTGTTGAACAACAGTTCTGTAACATCAAGGATTTCAGTGACCTGGAATGTTGTGGTTCATAGCACGAAACTTCTCCTTTGCATTGCTCCTGAATTTTCTGTTACTTGGGTACATTTACCCCAGTTAGGAAGTGTTTGTGGCATTCATCAAATCTAGCCCATAATTGTTATTTTGACAATGTGGACCAGTGATTTAGTGTATGACATTTTAAATATGCTTCAAATTAAGCATTATGGGGTTTATGTCTAAGCTTTTAATCTGGTTTTTTTTTTTAATCTTTACAATAGCAACATCTTTTCTGCTCATCTGCTTTGCACAGCACACAAACAGTGAAACAGACTCTATGATAAATGCTTCTACAGGACTTCTTTTAATTAGCTGGTCTTGATAGAATCATGGAATATCCTGAGTTGGAAGGGACCCATGAGGATCATTGGGTCCAAGTTGTGACTCCACAAAGGGAAACCTAAAAGTTAAACCAAAGAGTTGTCCAAACACTGAACACCACAGGCTTGTAGGAGCTGCTCTCCTCAGTGGGAATCTGAGCAGGAAGCCCAGTCTCCTGTGGTATTTAGCTTTCAATATAAGACTCCACAAAGCTAGTAGATCTTTTGTTTTGTGCTGCTGTCCTGACACCAGAGGTGCACAAGTGCAGTGAAAGGAAGGGAGGGAGGAATTTTTGTTTAAATAATGCTGCTAAATCTTATTTTCAATAATTAAGGTCAGATAGAATCAGACTAGTTATTAAATCTTTTTACAACTCTGAAATCTATTTGTTGCAATAACTCAATGACTACATATATAAATTTAAATGCATATATAGCATTTTATTAGGTAATGCACAGCCTTTTTCTCTTAAAAATGAACAGTATCCACATGTGTTTATATTTGCTAAAGCTATTGTGGAAGGCTAAGAAATGGAGGGTGACAGAAGTAAAACATGTGGTTGTTTATTATTGTCTGTGGAAAGAAGCAGCAAGAACGTTTAGCAGTTGATGAGTTGGCCAAGCCTGGGTGGAATTTCATGGGAATTTCAGAATGCGAATACCACAACCTGATTATTTTCTTTCTGTGAAACATCAGAAACTTGATACAACTGATACAGATGTTGGATACTTTTCCAAAGCATGTTTGCAAGAGCTGTTGGGGTTGGTTTATAATTAAAGGTGCTTGTAAGGCCAAGAAGGGTCATGTCAGCATTCCTCCTAGGAAGTTGATATCAACTGTGTGAGGTGTCCAGTAACATGAAGAACACATCTCCCTGTGCTTTTGCAGGCCAGTGAGTCCCTGCTCAGGACTGACTCTGATTGCCAGAGTGTGTTAACCTTCCTGAGGTCTGGCTGGCTCAGAGCTGTGTCTCCAGTGGTGCCAGCTCACCTCTGCACAGACAGGTGCTTGAAGGCTGCAGCTACAAAACTCAACTGGTTTGCAAGGGCAGGTTTAAAAACTGCACCCAGTGCACACCCCTCAGTAGTTAGACTACACAGACCTGAAGGAAAATGCAAAAAAATCTTAAGAAAATGCCAGAATTCAATGTTTACCATTAATTTACTGTTATCTGTCCGTTTGCATTCTCTTCTTCCAGTGTCTTTTCTCCCTGAAAACTCTTACAAAAAGGCACCAACTTGGTAGACTTTGAATAAACTTCTTCTTGTATTCTAAATTTTTCAACTTTTTTATTATCACTGGGATGAACTAATGGGATTTGCACAAATCCTTGTTCAGGAAGTGCTTAGAATGAGGGTTAAACCCCATTGTTTTCTTTGACATTATTTTCTTACTCATGACTGACATCAACACATTTAATTTTTCATAGCATGCTGTAGTGCAAAAACCCCTACCTCAGACTTGATTCTTGAACACTGGAATATAAAGCTTTTTGGTTTTAATTCTCAGGGTCTACATGCATTGTATGTATTTTGGCTTTTATTTTGTATCTATCTGAATTTGAGTAACAACCCTGAATAAAATTGAGACATTTAGGGCAATTTTTATGGTATGGCCATCAGCATCCAATCAGTAGCTGAGTTTTCTGCTTTGCCATTATATCATGGAAAGAAAATTCCCCCCCACCTTTAAAAAAATTCAGCTTTGCAGCAGACCTCTTGTCAGATGTATCTGCTAAAAGTTTTCTACTGTCTTTAGTTTCTAAGGCTGAGTTTTTTTAAAAAAAGGAATCATCTACTCAGCTATTGCAAGATAATCTTCTTAAACTAAGAAACATCATCTCTTCATGTGATTACAAGAACATGATCTCAGCTAACTCAGCTGCCAGTCACTGATTTAATTTATTGAACCTCTGCATTTGGTTATATTTGGTATTAATGTCATCTTTTAAAAACAAATTGTTGTATTGGAATATTTCTGACCAGCCTTGCTATTTGAACTTTCTTATTTTAAAATCTTTTAGCACTTCTATTGCTACTTTCTTTTGAAAACAATAAGAATGTGCTTGTGTTTTATACTCTAAATTTCATCAGTTTTTGCCTTTTTTTTCCTTCCCAGTTGATTGTATTTCTCTTGCAGTGCAGCAGTTAATGCCCCAGAACTTTTTGGTTTGTGTGTTTTGTTCAAAAAGCCTTTGAACAAGCTGTTGGCAGAAAGCATTGCTGCCTTAATATCCATCAGAAAGTGGTTCCTGATGTTGTGAAATACAGCTTGATACTTGAAAGCCACTGACAAGGTTATTTGAACAACAAACTTTGAGAGCAAACTCAGCTCACTTTCCTTTCTTGCAGCTGTCAAATGTGCTTTATTTGCTTACAGAATTAAAAGCTCCTACAGTTCTTTCGAAGGCAATGTTGAACATTTGTTTTAAAACTGTTAGTTTTGACAGAAGAAATACAAGTTCTGTCTAAATGAGAAAGAATGGCAATATGCATTGTCACTTAAATTTATCGTAGCAAAACGAGTGATAAATACAAACTGGTAGCTCCTTGCCTATCCAGGTTCTAGGGATCCTCTTTTAGCTTAAGGATTTTTCTTTTCCCATGCAATAGAGCCTCTTCTTTCTCAGCACTAGGAATAAGAAACAGCCAAATGTCTTCTTTTTCTACTTGTCTTCAAAACAGAGTTTTCTTTTGCTTTCTGGATGAGCAGATGCTTCCCTCTTAGATCTCAGCTTCTGATGAGGAAAGTAGAAAAGCAGCTGCAGCTGACTTGTCCCCATGTGCCATGTGAAAGATGAGCCAGCAGGGAGCGAGCCTGGCCTGGCTGAACAGAGCTTTGGCTGGAAAGAAGGGTTTATGAACTTTGGAAGAAGGGGCAGGCAATTCAGAGGGACTACAGAGGTGTTGGGAGGTTGTGCAGGGAGAAAATAAGAAGGGTCACAGCCAAACTAGAACTTAACCTGATTGCTGCTGTGGAAGACAAAAATTGTCTATATAAATGCTTTTGCAATAAGAGGAGAGCTAAGGAGGATCTCCATCCTTTACTGGATGTAGAGGGAGGCACTGTGACAAGGAATGAGTGGAAGACTGCAGTACTAATGCCTCCTTTGCCTCAGTCTTTAACAGTAATGCCAGTTCTCTGGGTACCTGAACTGGGAGACAGGAACAGGGAGCAGAAGGAAGCCCCCTTAATCCAAAGGGAAATGGTCAGTGATCTGCTACACCACAAAGAGACACAAAGGTCTGTGGGGCCAGATGGGATCCACCCACGGGTACTGAGGGAGCTTGCAGATATCATATGCTCTTAGCCACTTGCCATCATTTTTGAGCAGTCCTGGATAAGCATGGAGGTCCCAGCTGACTGGAAGTTAGCAGAGGTGATGCCCATCTACACAAAGGGCTGATTTTGGAGATTTACATTCTACTCTGCTGGAAGGGACTCTAAAAGTAATAATTCTAAAATCCAGTGAAGGATGTGTGTCCAGTGAGTGATTTCCTTTACAGGACAAATTGTCTTTTGTCTTTTCAGATACCATTTTATTTCATTTAAATAAAGGAATTTTTAAACTGGCTACTCTGTGGGGTAATAATAGATGAAAATATTTTATATTATCTTATGGAAATAATCTGTGTATCTTAGGTTTATTTCATAAATATTAACTTCAGTTGCTCATTTTCTTGAGGCTCTCTGTGATAACTTTGCTCTCTCCTCCTAGATGGTGATGTAGCTCATGAAATGGAAGATGACAAACCAAAGAAAAGCCAAAAAGATGATGAAGAGCAAATTGCCAAGTACAGAGAACTTTTGCAGAGTATCCAAGAAAAAGAGAAAAAACAAGAAGAAAAGGATATAGGAATGGAAATTAAATGGGTTCCAGGTAGGGTTTATTTTTTTTTTTTTTTCCTGCCTTGGCAGATATGCGGTATTGGTCTGCTGACAGGGATATAGTGTAAGGTGCTGAATTTATAGTAGGAAAAACAACCCCTTTTTTTGCCCCATAAATTGAAATCCATATTGTTTACAGCGAGGGAAATAGAAGAAATAAGATGACTGGACTCAGTTCCTCATCTGTAAGTTTCTTTTATAGATAATTTTTTGCCAGGATTTTTTGTACTTGCTTTTTCAATTATCACTTTATAGATGTTTTTTAAGTAGAATTCATGTGTTTGCTATAGAGTCATAAAACATACTTATACTTTTAAAAATGAAAATCAGTATGATTTGGAAACATAGTGTATAATTAGAGGAGAGTGGTTTGGAAATGTTGCTTGCATAATGCTAAAGATTTGGGGTAGCAAAGAGGAAGAAGTCTGACCTTCCAGTGAAACTGCTCTGGGAGAAAGGAAGGTACCTGGAGTGACTGAGGAACAGTGACATCCAGATCGACATCTGGAAATCAGTGAAAGGTAACTTAGCCATGTAGCATCCCTGCACAACTCATCTGGAGAGCCACACATGAGTGTCTAGTTCTCTTTTTGCTTTGTGACAGAAAGCCACTCAGACTGAATGCTTTCTGTGAGGTGCAGTGAGCTAGTTTAACAGCTCACTACATCCACAGAGGGAAAGGTTTGCACTGTGGCATCACCTTGATCCTGGCCCAGAGCTCATTCTCACTGCCTGTACCAGCCCTGGCGCTTGGTATGTCTCTGCAAGCCTAATTTTGTTTGCTAAAATAACAGAACTGCTCTGGAAAAGAAAAAATCCAGATCTTTTCCACTGAGTTAGCATGTCAGATAGGCAGATGTTCAGAGGGTTAAATGTGCAGCTGAAAGAATAGGAAATGACATTCCCTTCTTGGGAGCAGCTGTGGGACTGCAGCCTATGTCAGGACACAGCCCCGTTCTGTTACTGCATGGAGCAAGACCAGACACATGCCAGAATCCAGGCCCTTCACTGCTGATGGGTTAATCCCAGCTAGGAATGCATATCTAATGATATGATTTCTACAAATATTATTCTGAGTTATAACTCAGGTAACTTCTGCTGAATAGAAGTTCTGATTGGTTTGAAATATTCTGGTTTCTGACGGTTCACTGAAATGGACTAAACTGAACAGAACAATTTTATTCCTGTTTCTTCATCAGACCTGTATTCAAAAGGATACATGGACATTAAAAATTGTGTGCTTTCAGTCATGCTTTTATAATTCCAATGATTTCTGGCATGAATTCTGTCAAAACCATTTTGGAAAAGCATGTATCATGCAGCCAGGACAGGAGCTCACTGACACAGTGTCGTACTCCATCTGTCCACAGCATGTCAGTACTTGCATTCACAATGTTGCTCACTCAGTAGTTAATTCATTGTGTCACTGAGCATTCAAGGCCAAGGAGTTTTCATAGATAGGTAGCTTCATAAGACTTCTACAGAGATTTGTTGTTGCCAGCTTTCAGAGTGAAGGTGGAAACCACAGGGGAATCAATTGCTGCTAGGAGTGTGTTTTATATTTCTATATGTTTGTATTTAGGTGTTTTTAAAGTAACTATTTTTTGTGTTGGTTTTGGAAAACACGTTTGGAGAGTTTTTTGTTTATTATGCATTCTGTTTTTTGAAGAATTTTGCAAATTGTATGAAAGAAGTCCTGTAAATTTAAGAAAGTTTGAGCAACTTAATGTGGTAACATATTCGGGAATCTAGAGCAAACCATTCATTTTAGGAGGTGGAAAATTGTTTTAAGGGAGACCAAAGGAAACTCTTTAGCCTTGCTTGCCCTGAGAGAGCACAGAGTTTTCTAAGAGGCTGTCCTTAAGACTGTACCTTGCATGTTACAGGTAAATTGCATTCACTTTTAGTGGCAATGGAGTATTAACTGTAGTAGAGATGGAATCCAGTTCTGTGTTGCATGGGCTCTTGTTTCTTTGCAATGGAACTTGGCTTTACAAGATTGGATTTGTTACATCCTTACACCTAGTCCAACCCCTTCCCTCCTGCACCTTCTTGTAGGACTCGTAGGACTTTTGCTATGTCCTTATCTCTTTTGAGGGGGGGATGGTAAAAAAACCCAAACAATCAAACAAAACTCCCCTATCTTGATAAATTTGACTGATTTTGTCTAAACTTAGCTGGATGTCCATGCACAGGGTCAGGTTTGTTCATATAATTTTAGTTTCAATGTGCATGTGTGCACAATGAACTTTACATGGATAGTTTATAGTATTTGATGTTAATTTAGCAACTATGATTTTACAGTATATGTTGACATTTCCTCATTTCTTACCCTGAAAAATGAGGAGTTTATTGAAGAGCAGAGGTTCTGGAAATCACAGAAGCGTTCACTTGCCTTTGTTAGAGATTGTTCCCCTCCACAAGGGCAGCAGTGCCACTTTTGCCTATTGACCCCTGCAATACAGTTTTGTCCAAAACACAAGTTGTAAAAGTGAAAATGGGTGTCTTAAGTTTGCTTTTGAGTCAAAAATTCAGCCATTACTTATTTCAGGCAGCATTTGGAGAAGAGGTCCTGCACACCTGAAGGGGTTACTCTTTTATATATTTATTTTCATATCGCGGAGCATAGGCTGCACATGCTGCACAGTAGTTTATAGCTCTGGCAATTTATACATGCTTGAGGCTGTGCTTCCTTATGGGAGGGAGGATAATTAGTTATGTTATTTTTTCCTGAACAAATGTGCTCTTTTAAGTTTCAAAATCATTTTTGGAGCATTCTGGGCATTCACAAATAGTTTTTGTTGTATTCTCTGAAGACTCCTTAATTTTTTTCAGAACTAGTTTATGTCTGTTGAAATATTTTTATTATCAAGTTCTGCCTTAATGTGCTTGACTTATTGCAAAATCTTTTTCCTGTCCAAATGTTTAATACATGGAAGAATTACAACAGTTAAATCCAGGAAGTTTTTCAGTTGAAAGGCAGATATTTGAATTAATTTAAAATTTTGAGTTTTGGCAGAGTTATTTACACATGGTTATAGAAAGCATACTTTGTCAGTGATTCAGTTATTCTTGAATCATAATAGTTTTAAATAAACCACCGTGCCAGCAAAAATAAATTATATGTAGTTCCAACTCTTTTTGGTCTGTTTCTTCTAGGCACAACATCAGTGTTATATTCAAGCATCCATCTGTTTTCTTAATCATATCTGATTTAAGCAACAATTACTATGAATCCTTATCCAGCTCCCAAAGCTCCCCTTAGAAAGTGAAAAGAGAGAAGACCACAACTGCATTTTCTTGACGATATCCAGCCAAGTTTTTGGGGGCGTTTTTTGAACTTCAAAACTTTTCCTTTGGGAAGAACAAGATGTAAATATTTAGCTAGGCTTAGAGCAAAATTTCAAATTTGTTTTGGTCAGAAGTAGAATTGAAGGCTGTGGTGTCCTTAAAGTGCATAGTAAAGCCCAAGTGTACAGTTAGAGATGATGTTGAGCACAGAAAGGCTCATAGGAAATATTTATCTCCATTTGGGTCATTGGTGAGTGTGTCCCTTCCTGGAGTGGCCTCAGCTCCTGCAGCACATGCTGAGCTGTGTGCGGCTCACACCTGACAGCTGCTACCTGTGGTGGGTTCTCACAGGCACTTTTACTACTTAGGAAAGTTTGGCTGACTTTAAATATTTTGTCCTTGGGGGTGACAAATTCTCATGTTATCAGAGTACTTCTGTTTGCTGTTCCTTTCAACTACCTGCAACAAGGTGTGTCATTCTTCTGGTGAGGCATTACACACAAGATGAACTTGCTTGATTAGGTTTCCTGAGAACAGAAATGTATTTTTCTAGCCTCTAATAACAGTGGCAGTTGCAGGCTGTTAAACATTCATGAGTTTTCAGAACTGAGTGTTTGGAGAGGTAAAAATTCTGCCTGCACCCATCCCTTGCTGTCCCACCAGGGTGAACAGCAGTGTGTTTAGGTTTGCTGTAGTATTTACAACTCATTTAATCCTTTAGCTGAAGTATGATTTTGTTGCATGCTAATATAGATTACCTTTTCCCCCTCTTTTGTGAAGATTTATTAAATAAAACTATTGATTCATTAATTCTAAATAAAAAATTACATCAATAAGGGTATATAAGTTAGACCTTTCTATGGCCAGCTAATATTTCTACCTAAAGTAGACAATTCCTTCTGCCTTCTGGAATCAAAATCCTTTTGACCACTTAAATACACTCTTATGCTTGGGAAGTGGTCTGGACAGTAGTTTCTAAGCCATTCTAATCTGTGGAGAAACTCTAATGCCTTTCATGAGACTGCCAAATACCACAAGAAAGGGCTAGATTTTCCTCCAAGTTCTTCAGTGCCAGATGGATCAAATGATTCAATTTTCCAGGCAAATAAATCAGAAATATTGTAACTTCCTTTCAGATTTTGGGTCTCTCTTTTGCTGGAGATGTGACATATATTTTTTTAATTCTGTATTTACTATCTTCAAAGAGAATCTGCAAGGTTGTTACCTGACCAGTAATTTTTTCCATAAAAGTACTACAAAGTATTCAAAGTTATAGTGGTTCAGTTTCAAGGAATCTTATGACTCTGCTTTCATGGACTTTGAAGATAACTAAATATTTGTTCTTGTATGAGAGTTTCTTACTGGCATGTTTTTAGTCAATCTATGCAAAATCCTTCCTTTATCGTGACTCTGATTTGTTTGCTAGTTAAGTACCCAATTTTTGTGGCTGTAACAGTTTGCCACTTACTGTTCATTCTGGCACCTTTTCAGAGTAGCTGAAGGATCCTTTATCTTGTTTTTGCTCCACTCTTTTCCTCCTACGATCCTATGGTTTAATATGATTTTAGATCTTGTCCACACTTTGTATTTCAGACAAGTTGTAACCAGCTCCCCAGCCTTGGAATGATTTTTGGAGTGTCAGTGAACTCAAAACCAGGGATTAGTGTTTGCAGTTTTTCAGAAAAAATGTTCTGCCTGCTCTTCTGGGAATGGCTAGAGTTGTCCATGAAAGCTGCCCTGTTTATTCCACCACAATCATTGTTTCCAGTGCCTCCATACTGAGGAGAGCTGCAAGGAATGATGAGGAATGGGGACTTGGCAACTGAGAAACCAGGGAGAAAGAATGGGATCTAGTCTAGGGCATCTGGAGAGGTCTGAGTATGATTTCTAAGCAATAAAACTGGGATGAGGGGTGGGAGGGGAGAATGTGGTTAGGTCAGGGCTGCACTGGTGTGGCAGAAGAGGATGCTGAAGGGAGACCACCAGAAGTCGGACAGGGGAAGAGACAACAAATATCAGGCTTGGAGAGTGAAACAGAAACAGGATTCCTACAAACTCCCAAGAAAATTCAGTCACTCTGTGGGAGACAGTGTTACCTGTAGGATATCCGACTGATTTGTTACCAAAGTTTAAAACCAAAGTTTTAGTGGATGAAGCAAAGAATTGCAGGTAGGAGAAAAATACTTCATTGCCCAGGCTGTTACCTCCTACCAGGGAAGTCGGTTCTATTTCTTCCAACGAATGGTGCAAAGTAATTAAGTCACTTAAAATTTCATTATCTAAGGAAATTTTTTTTTTCCAAGTGCCCATCTTCTGAAGAGTGGGCTGAATGTTCATGAGGTGCATCTGAAATATCTGAAATCAGTTTTCATCCTCATAACATCCAAGTGCTCTGTGATGCAATGAATTTTAGAAAAGTATTCTTGATGTGTATGGAACTTTTTACCAAAGCTAGAACATTGCTTTTAAATGAAGTTCATGTTCTGGATTTAAGTATTCTACATGGGGATGCTTCAGATATTTAATGGATTTCTTTTTAAGGTGATGTTCTTACATCATTGAATACTCTAATAATGCATATTTACAGAAAACTTCATTCTGTTTTATTTACAAAAAGCTTAAAGATTAGGACACACTTGTCTATGCAGATGAAATTGCTGGGCATGGAAACAGTGGATGTCTGTGCTAAATTACAGAATTTAATGTAAACCTAATTCACACATGCAGACTTAACTGTCTGATCCTGTTAGGCCAGAATTATGTGTTGCACTTCTATAGGGTTTACTTTTCTAGAATGAAAAATACAGTGTTCAGCAGAGATCCTACAGCATTGTCAGAGTATTGTCACAGAGGCAAAGCTTCAGCAATGTAACTAATTCAGAATTTTAACTAATGATGGTGTGGTGCATCTGTGTATGTCTTGTGGTTTTATTGTGCAACTGTAGACTGCACAGTTGAATGTCTGGAGCAGAGACCTTTCTGAGGAGCAGCAGGAGTGTTGGGGATCAGATACCACATAGCAAATGCTTCTTCTGACTCCTGTACAGTTCTTACTGAAGGAATGTTTTATTTGGAAAAATACATCCTGTAAAGCAATCTTCTTTATAAAGATGGGTTTTGAAGCAATATTTATGTTGTTTGCACAGACTTGTTGAATAAAAGCTAGATAGCTCTTTTGCAAAGGAGAAAACAGTTTATTTTAAAAAAATTCAGGTTCATCACAGTTTTAAAAAGTTACTATGGCTTTTTTCCTAGGCCTCAAAGAAAGTGCTGAAGAAATGGTCAAAAACAGGTTGGAGGGAAAAGATAACCTGACTCCATGGCAAAAATATCTAGAGAAGAAGAAAGAAAAAAGAATTCTTAAGAAAAAGAGAAAGGTAATGTTTATACTGGGCATTTGAGGGGGAGTTGTTGTTTGTTTTTTGTTGGTAATGTTTGATTCAGATAAACAAAATAAATTGTCCAGCTGCCATTTTAAGGTTAGAATATGCAGTGCTCACTCATGTGGAAGTACTGGGAGTACTTCATCAAACCTATAGAGTAAAAGGATATTCTGCATACTGCTGATCATACATATGCTTACACAAAACATCTTTTATCTACTTGTGCTGCTGTTAAGATATGTTAGTCATAATAATAATTGGCTTTAATTTGCATTTTTTATGCATTAGAAATGGTCTTTTTGCTCCTGTGTGCCTATCAATTCAAAGTTGTTATGACAATGATAATTGTAGTTTTTATGACAATGATAATTTGGAAATTTTGGGGCTAAAATAATTCAGACTTGTTTCCCAAACCTGTAATAGCAAAGAATTAATAGCTGCAAAGAACTATTCAAATTTCAAATTGCAAGGGAAAAAAAAAAAGCATGTGGCATGCAGAATCTAGATTTTCTAAAGTCTTAAATTACTTCCAGTGTAACTCACATTGCTGAATTACACTTCTAAGAGTAAACTCTACACCTTGAATTACTCTGTGCATGCCAGTTAATTTTAACTGGCACTTGATGAGTAACTTTAAATTGATAAGTGCTCAAAATGGAGCAAGCAGCAATGCTCAGTAGCAGAGCAACTTTCTCTACCTTAACATGTTTGTCCAGTTTGATAAATTAAGTCAAGGAGCAAGGTGTATGACACACTACTACCAGTAAGAAAATTCTTTTAAATCTGAACTCCAGCTTTTTGAAATCTGCAGCGCAAAATGAACTTTCTTACTCAAATTTGTCCCCAAGCATAGCTTTTGTGGAACACAAAGTAAGGACATAACTTACTGTGCTGATCCTGTAATTTTGTTGGAATGGTTGTCTGATGTATCACAGTTTGGGGATATGCCTAATAAAATGAATGAAAGAGGGTTGAAATTGTCAATTTGTCTTTACTATCAATTTTTACTGTGCTCTGGTTTTTTGATGATCCATGTACAGTATTTCAGTTTTCATCTTCATAGCTACTAACAACAGACCATTCCAGCTAAACTTAAATAGTTGATTCATTGAAATAGTGTTGAAATAATCCAATGTTGATTGAAATAATGTTTGCACTTTGTTACAGGCTGCTGCTGAGAAAGAAGAGAGTGAAGATGAACTTCCACCTGATGTTGATCTCAATGACCCCTATTTTGCTGAAGAATTTGAGAAAACAGGTCAGTCAAGACAGGCAACTTCTAGAGTAAATCTGCCCTTTTGTTTAATACTGAGTTCCAAAACAACGTCAGGCTGGACTGAACACAGAGATAGAATGTTCAGAATTAAATGAAGTAGGTGTTATTTGCCTAAAATGGCTATTCCTGTAAAATTATGAGTATTGTAATACATGGAATGGTAAGGAATATTTTCTTGGCTTTTACCAGAGACCATGAGTTATCCAGTTTCTAGGGATGGCTGTTAAAAACAAGCTGCTCCCCTAAGTATTCCAGAGAAATGATCTCCAATGCTTTTGAAGTCTTTTTCTTTAGGAAGAGCCATATATATATGGGTCCCTTTGAAGCTTGGGTCAGTTGCAAAAATGTCAAATGTTTTTGCATCATAAACAAAGTTGTCTTTGAGAAGAAATCACTTTTCTCTTAGTCTGATACATGGTTTTTAAAAAAAATGGACAGTTTAGATTTTCTTGGTTGCTTTTATTCTGAACCCCAATAATCAAAATTTATTTTGAGTGATTTTGCTGAGTAAAATATTTTAAAATTAGAGAATGAGCTTATCTGCACATTTTTAAACCTTGTCCATGACATGGAGAATAGACTTTAATGTTTGTGGAGTCTTTGAGGATAAAATTAAATACACAATAGAGAGTTAGTCCTGTCCATGTTTTAGAAAAAACACCACAGTCCAAAGTGTCATGCAGTGCTTTTTTTCTGCCATGTCTTCTGAAGGATTGCTTTTAAACATTTACTGAGATACAGGAGAAAACCAGGACGTGGTTAGCCCTGGAGAAGTTCTAAAGGAACAGTACAGTGGCTGGCTGTGAGCCAGTTTACATTTTAATGGTAATTACACAGCACAACTTTTGGCATTCTGAGATAAGGAGAAAACCAGGACGTTTACCCAGAACAAAGCGTCTGTCTCATTTTAGCTGGGGTTGGCATTTAAGTTTACCCAGAACAACTTATCCATAGCTGGGGTTGCTTTTAAAAACTGGGTTACAGTCATCTTTGAACTTGGCTGTAATTCTGCCAACTTTGTATTTAGGGTACAGGCAACTTAAATGACCATCATTTTTCACAAGCCTTCCACAATTCCCCTGGAAGATTAAAATTTCACCCTTAAATTGACTGTCAGATTATTTTAGATTATGCTGAAAAAGTGTATGACAGGGTTTATTTGCAGACTTACGTGGACCAGTGCAGAAACTGAGGATGCAGCAGTGCTGGATTCATTTGTTGGCTGTAACATGCATGGGTCTTGTGTAGCTTGGTTTCTATCAAACTGAGGCAATTGAAGGGGGAAGCAAGAGTGTAAGGAGATGCTAGACCAAGGGCCTAAAAACTCTTGAGTGCTGTGCAAGGAAAACTGGAATTTATGGGAAATCCACTGAGGCATATGTTCCTCAGGTATGTCTTTGCTCCTGGTAAGCAGGAAATTATTTTTAAACTGTGGGTGCTTCACCCTGGGAGGGGCAAGGAAGAAGAAATTCTTTGTGCCTGCTGTGCCCAAAAACTGTCTGTGTGGGATTCATGGTAGTACTTGCTTTGCACAGTTTTCATGTGACTTTTAATCGTACCACAGACTAAAATGTCAGATGCTGCAGATACAAGAGCCTTGATGATCCATTCTAGAGGCCTGACTCTAGTTTCATATTGTCAAGAAAAAAAAAATTGTCACTTTCATTTTACACTGATGCCTATACTGTTTCAAAAAGCGTTGTAAGACTTGGGTTTGGCTTGGCCAGTTTCACTGTTACTGCATCAGCTTCTGTGGGGTCTCAGAAAAAGGAGACAAAATTATTCTTGTAGCTTAAACGGTTGAAAAATTAATGGCTAAATAGTGTAATTGCTTATTAACATGAGAGCAAGGCCCTGCTTTTGGGGATCACTGAACAGTTCCAGAACACATTAGACCATTAAACATAGTTTCTGTTGACCCTTTGAGGAATTCTCCATGCATTATTGTAACTCCTATTAGTTCCAAACCATTAGATGCCTTCTTGTGATCTAATTTATGATGTATGTAGGAACTAATGGCTCTTTAAAGCTGGAAGGGAGCAGTATGAGTGCAAGGACCTAAGAGCTTAACAACAAAATCAGAGTATAGTTGTAGAACCTGTACTTGAAAGATAAAGTAGATGAAAAGATTCATTTACCATGTGTCTTTGCAAGGCTTTTGAAACTGACTCAAGTTTCTGAATAAGGCAGAGGTCTTGTGAGAGAAGTTTTTGATTTGAGGTCAGTTTTTGTGTCTGAAGTCCCAAAGGTAAGATTAGCTTTTTCTGCCAGCTGGAAAGTTGTTGATGTGCAAAGTTAATGTTGCAAACAAAATTCTTGAGCTGAGAAAGAGTCAAATGGCAGCTTCAGTGGGAATTACAGCAGAAACTGGACACTTCTTACACTGGCTGGTGGCAGCTACCAATTTAGTTCTGTTACACACAGAAGTATCTTTTGCTGTAGGTGGGACAAATCTGATTAAAAGATGGCAATGGGGATGAAGTGCTAGGAAAAATCTGAGGGATTGCAATCAGTTTGCCATAAGTGTGCAACAAGTGTGTGTGGTGGGGCTACAGAATGTTTGTGGGAAGAGGAGGGACTGTAGCAGGAGTATGTTAATAATACAGAAAATTATGCATTTGTGAATTTTCAAGCAGAACCATTTTCCGTATGATACAGATTTTTGAGTTCCAAGGGTGATTTTAGGTCCCATGCTGGTTTTACTAGCAGCATAGTGTCAAAGTAAGAAATAAAGGGTTTACTAATTTATTTATTTTCATGGAGAAGAGCTCAGTTTGATACCAACTCCTTGTTCAGCCCCATCTGCAGCCACAGAATGCTCTGAAGGCATAAGGATCACTTCTGTGATTCCCCATAGAGTGAAAGAGGAGGGAAGGTGACTTCAATGACTTTCCTTTGGGAAATGTGTAGAAAGAAAAGAAATTTATTCATCTAACTTCTCATATAATTGTCTCCAATTTTATCTCTGTGCTCCTTTTCTGTAGTTTAGCCACTTCTGAAAGTTAGAAAGATTCCATAGTTCTTAGAGGCCTCCAGAAGACATTTACTTCTCCCTTCTACACATTAACTTCAATAGTGTAGTTTAGGTAACGATATGATATCTGAATCTGCTTTTCCTGCACATTTCCTGAAACTACTAAATCAATACTTTAGTTTTTCAGCTGATGACATTGTGCATCAGGATAGTTTATTTTTTCGTGGTGGTGGTTTGTTTCTTCTGGAAATCCATTTCCAGTTTGGAATCCATGTAGAAATAGTCAAGGGAATAGTCAAGACAGAAAAAAACCTTTCTCAAGAAATACATCCTCTTCCAGAGTATCCTTAGTGATGTAACTTGACATGTGTCTGGCATGTCTGTATTTCTAGTCTGAGTACAAACCTGTCCTAAGAAAATGAACCCAAATATCTTCCCTAAGAGTACCCCCAGTGGACTGCAGAAAATTGCCTGGGAATGTCATTCCAAGCTCAAAGGTCAGAGTGTGTGGTTCAGGTCAGGAACCTTCTGCTTTTCCTGCTTTTTCTTGATCAAGATCTACAGGCATTCCTACAATTTGATATTGTAGGATTTATAAACAAGTCTGTTTTCATTAGAAGTGAGGTTTGGCTAATGTCTTATGCTGTTACTGTTCATTATGTCTGTCATTATCAGCACTGTGTATCTGAATGCTGAGGGAGCAGGGGAGCTTCCTCAGAACAATATTCAGTCTGAGCAGTCAATCATGTTTTAATTTCCACTAGAAGATGCCCTGGGAGTGGTGTGATGTCATGGGTTTGCCAGCACTATTGTGATACTTCCCTCTACTGCTCTATGAAAAAGACAGTAAAACCATGGGTTTGACTATTTATGGCACTTGAATGTTGCTGCCTCCTTAAACTGAACAGCTATTCAGTGCATTTTTATTGCTTTAAGTCTTCTTGGTTTTTCTTAACTTTGCAGCCTTTTTCCACATCTGACATTCAAATACTGAGCGCAAGAAAATGAGATTTACTTAGAAGTTCTAGCTAGAGGTCAATGATGCCCTCATGCATAAGCTTGGGTAAATCAGTTCATGACCTGTATTTGCACTTAGGTTTAAAGAAGCCAGAATCAGTAGAAAGTACCTCAGAAGATGAAGATGAAGTTGAAAAACAGAAGGTAAAGTGATGTAAAATATTGCATTGCATGAATTCTGCGAGTATTCGGTGTGTGTTTGTGAGTGGAACTGCAGAATTTCATAGGATGGCAGTAGAATAAAACTATAAAATTTTAATAGTGAGAGCTTTTGGAACAGAAGCTTCCAAGAAGAAGTTTGTGTGTTGGGCAGTGCCAATTTTTTATTTTTTTAACATCTGTATTGTATGAAACGTTTGTGAGTTCAAACCTTGTCCTGTCTATTTCTGTCCTTGAGGATTGAGTTATTTGCTATTTTGTGTTTTCTTTTCATCCTTTCTCAGCACAAGTTAACTTAAAAGAATTACTTAAATCCAGATATGTTAGTTTTTATTTAGCTATATGAATATCAGTATTAAATTGTAGCCATTGTTATTTCTATGTACTGGTGTACAATTTTCAGATGAGATTATTACTGTGTTTGAAAATTGAATGTGCATATTTGCATTCATTTTATATCTAATAAGAAGGAAATCAATTTGTATTAATACTACACCTCAAAATGTTAGAAGAATGTTTTTATGGGTGAAATAATACTGCTCTGATGACCCTATTTCAACTTATTTAAATAAATGTAGACTCACAGCGGCTTTATTAATGAGATGCTGAATTTTTTTCATAGGAAAGTTTCATTGTATACGTGGCCTTTCTTATTTTGTAACAGGCTGAAATGGCCCTACTGATGATGGATGATGAGGATGACACCAGAAAACATTTTAATTATAAAAAGATTGTCGAACAACAGAATCTGAGCAAGAAGAAAAAGAAACTTCTTATGAAAAGGAAAGAATTACTAGAAGATGACTTCCAGGTAATTGTGTAGTTCCTGACTTTGTGACTGGAGCAGTTCCAGGAATCCCATGAGCTGTGAATTCTGAAGCAGTTCATGTTTTATTAGGCTTAAAAGCTTTGCTGTCATGGGAAAAGTTGACCTAAAATAAATGCTTTTTTACTCCCTTCAGGTTAACGTTGCTGATACAAGATTCCAAGCCATGTTTACTTCTCCCCTCTTTAATTTGGATCCTTCAGATCCAAATTTCAAAAAGACAAAAGCAGTAGAAAAGATCCTGGAAGAGAAAGCTCGCCGAAGAGAAGAAAAGGAGCAAGATCTGAAGGAGGCAAACAAGGGCCTGGAGAAGAAGATGGCAAAGAAAGGAGAGGTTGCCAAGAAAACCATAGATCCTGCCCTATCAATGCTAATAAAGTCTGTCAAACATAAAACTGAGGAGTTTCAGGCACGGAAAAAGCAGAAATTCAAATAACTGAACTTTGATTTTACTCAGCCTTTACTTTAATGCAAGCCCTGCTAACTGGAGACATCTGTTAAAGTTACTGTGGCCTGCTCTAATTCCTGTCCACCTAAGATGTCCTGAAAATTCATTTAACTATGTTGGTGAATTGTGAAGTGTTCAGAGTAATAATCACTCTTTTTTTATGCCACAACAAATACTGTTTTGCGCAAATGTAAGGAAATTATGGTTTTGGGGTGGTTTGGTTTGTATCATGTCATCTCTTAAAAATAATAGAAGTGCTGAAGATGGCTAAAAACATCATAATTATGGGTTTATCTATAAATAATAAAAACCATTCTGCAGAGGTTTATTGCTGAAACTAAGTGGTTTTAAAGTTTTTAATCCCACAGAAGTCTGTAAAACATACCTGTCCTGATAAAGAAGGTAATAATATAACTACAAATGGAAGAAATTTTGTATACAAGTTTTTTTGTAGATTTTTAAAATATTGCATAAATGCTTTATTCATTTCTCCTTTAAATACTTGAAGGTCATAGAACTAATTCATGGAAATATTGCCATTTAGAAGTATTTAATTAACATCTTTTTGAAATAAATATTTTAAATTGGCCCAAAAGAATTTTGTGAACTAGCTGTGTTTTTTTTTTCTTTCACACCTAAATGAAATTAGATCAAAATAAACTTTTTGCTATTGTTACTACATTTCCATGAATATAATACTTTTACAAATTCTTCCAGTGTTGCAAGTGTTAAAAATGGGGGGGGGGGTGGGGAGGAAAAAAATCAAAGGCAGATCTTGATGATCCAATTTCAGAAAACATTGTTTCACCCCACTACTATTTCTATAAACTATGCATTATGTACTTAAAGATTTTGTTATACTGACAAACAGCTAGATAAAGATTATATCTGAATACTTAACAATCAGTGCAAAAACTAATATATATAATGTAAAAGCCAGTATCCTGTTGCAGTCCTCTTTTTTTTTAACAACACCCTCCTTTTCTCTCAAATCAGTCTGTCCTACTTCAAATTGCCATCTGAGAAGAAGAAAAGTACTTTGAGGAATCTCCTTGGTTCAGTTCAGTGCTGTCAAGAATATCAAGGGCTTGAAATAAAACAAAACAAAAAAAAAGCAACTTGGATTTGGACCTCAGGTTAAAATCTGTGAAAGAAAGCCAAAGATTTCCTGAGGGTTTGTGGAGTGCATGTTATTTTCTTGTAGTTTTGTCCAACAGAATAGGAAGCACCTGGTAATGTGGAAGACAAAAGCTGCTCTCCAAAAGCTACATAGTTTTGCGTGCCAAAAACTTGTGTTGAAAAAGACTTGCATTTGTTCCTGACATATTTTGTGTTGTTAAAAAAACGTAAGGCTGGTCTTTGAAAAAAGAAGTCAATGATTCAAAAGTGGAAGCACATTTTTATTGGGAAAAAAGCCATAGAAAGGTTTTCTGTGACTATTAGGCAGGAGCCTTCTGAATTCCTGGGGGACATCCTGTGTAGGGCAATGAGGATGTGGTGGAGATGGAATAAAGTCTGGGGGTGAAAAAGTTTAGTTTCCAGATGTCCCTATCCACAGCAGGGGGGTTTGGATTAAATGTTCTTTAATAGCTCCATCCAGCACAAACCATTCCATGGTTCTACGATCCTTTGTGTGGTTCTCAGCAGCACAGTGCAAGTTCCTGCTAATGTTTAATACACAGTATAACCTGTGTTCACCACAAACATGACAGCAAATGACATTTCTCTTGATGAAAGCAATCTGTTACTAGTCATTATTTGCTACCAAATGGATTTTGGCTAGTGGATGAAACTGGTGTTATTAGGAAGTCCTATAATAAGTGCTGCATGTGAAAAAGGCATATTTTATGATTGGCTTTTTGCAAATATTAAAATGGATACTATATGTGTTAGAAAGTTATGTTGTATTAATTTTATGAAGTAGTGTGTTAAATATAGTTTTAGGTTATAGCATAATGTTAAAATAGAAACTATGCTATGTAAGATACTTTTTTGAAAGAGAGGACTCACACTGAGATAGCAGCCACAGGACATCTAAATCTTTCAGAGAAAAAGAATTTATTGTTCCATTATCGGAAGAAATGAACTTCTTCCCGCCCCGCTCAGCACTGAAGACGCTGTCAGGATTCAGAGGAAGCTGACGCTGACCAGACAGAATCCTGTGTTTGAATGGAATTGCATGGATGAGGTGTATGAATATGCAACAGGCTGTTGCTTTTAAGGGTTAATCCTCTGTTAACGTGGGTCCTTTTTCGGGCTTATTTTGCCCAGAAAGAGGTACCCGGACTGTCTGTAACTCTTTGTTTTTATTGTCATGTATTGTCCTAATGCTAATTGTCCAAATTATTATTACTCTAATTTTATTACTATTTTTATAACCATTTTATTGCTATTAAACATTTAAAATTTTAAAACCAAGTGTTCGGCATTTTTCACATTGCAGAAATATAATTTGTCAAAATTCTCTTTAAAAACTCAAGTCTGGCGGGCGAGCTCCCACCGGCTGCCAGTTGGAAAGGAAGTCCACGGCCAACAGGGCAGCTCAGGGCCCTGGGCAGGGCCGTGAGGCGGCTGCGCGCAGGCTCTCTGCATGACATCATGCAGCACAGCAGGTGACGTCACGGGCCAGAATGAGATTGGTGTTACTAGGAAGTCCTGTAGTAAGTGCTGCAGAAATATAATTTGTAAAAATTCCCTTTAAAACTCAAGTCTGGTGGGTGAGCTGCCGCCAGCTGCTGGCTGGGAAGGAAGCTGACAGCCCATGGGGCAGTTCAGGGCACTGATGGCCTCACCATGAGGCAGCTGCATGCAAGCTCTCAATGTGATGGGGCGCAGCAGGTGACGTCATGGACCAGAATGAAATTGGTGCTATTAGGAAGTCCTATGGTAAGTGCTTCAGGAATATAATTTGTCAAAATTCCCTTTAAAACTCAAATCTGGTGGGCAAGCTTTTGCCAGCTGCCAGCTGGGAACAAAGCCCAGGGCCCACAACGCAGCTCAGGGCCCTGGGCAGTGCCATGGGGCGGCCGTGCGCAGGCTCTCCTCGTAACATCACGGGCCACAGCGGGTGGTGTCACGGGCCAGAATGAGATTGATGTTATTAGGAAGTCCTATAGTAAGTACTGCAGAAATACAATTTGTCAAAATTCCCTTTCAAATCTTAAGTCTGGTGGGTGAGCTCCCGCCAGCTGCCAGCTGGCAACAAAGCTGACAGCCCACGGGGCAGCTCAGGGCCCTGATGGCAGCGCCATGAGGTGGCCTTCGGACAGGCTCTACAGGTGATGTCACGGGCCAGAATGACATTGGTGTTATTAGGAAGTCCTATGTATGTGCTTCAGAAATATAATTTGTCAAAATTCCCTTAAAAAACTTAAGTCTGGCGGGTGAGCTCCTGCTGGCTGCTGGCTGGCAACAAAGCCTGTGGCCCATGGGGCAGCTCAGGGCTGAGGGGAGCGCCATGAGGCGACCCAGGCACAGGGTCTCCGCATGATGTCACGGGCCACAGCGGGTGATGTCACAGGCCAGAATGAGATTAATGTTACTAGGAAGTCCTATAGTAAGTGCTGCAGAAATATAATTTGTCAAAATTCCGTTTAAAATCTTAAGTCTGGCGGGCGAGCTCTCACCAGCTGCCAGCTGGGAACGAAGCCCAAGGCCCACGGGGCAGCTCAGTGCCCTGATGGCAGCGCCATGAGGTGGCCACGCACGCGCTCTCCGCGTGACGTTACAGAGCACTGAGGGTGACGACACGGGTCAGGGGGCGCCGCGGGGCTGCTCGGTGTGCCCGGGTCAGGCCTCGCTGTGGAACCTGAACCCACTCGGGAACAAAATGTGCCCTGCTGCTGCTGCTGCTGCCACACGGACACCGGAGCGTTGACCCTGTCCGCCCCTGCGTTCCGATCGCTCCGCGGCCATGCCCTGCGGGACTTCGGGCCCTGCGGGGTCCCCCGAGGTGGAGCAGGCTGCGAGCGGCTGAGCGGCTCCTGCTGCCTCCGTGTCACCCTCGCGTGTGTTTTGTTTCTCCCAGCGCCTGCCTAGCATTCAGAGTTACTTTTGAAGAGCAGTCAGGGCTTTGGGCAGCTTCCAGGTTGAAGGAGACCAGGTTGCTCAGAGCTCCATCCAGCATGGCCTTGAACACTTCCAGGGATAGGGCATCCGCTGCTTCGCTGTGCAACCTGTGCCAGTGCCTCACCACCTTCACAGCTCAGAACTTCCTCCTAATATCTAATCTGAACCTACTCTCTCTCAGTTTGAAGCCATTTCCCCTTGTTCTGTCACTCCATGCCTAGTGAATAGTCCTCCATCTTTATTGTAGGCTCCCTTCAGGTACTGGAAGGCCACAGTTAGGTCACCCCTAAGCATTCTGTTCTCCAAGCTGAACAACCCCAAATCTCTCAGTCTTTCCTCAAGGAAAGCCGCTCCATCCCTCTGATCATCTGGGGGGCTTCTTCTGGCCTCGCTCCACCAGCTCCATGTCCTTCCTGTGCTCGACCCCACATCTGCATGCAGCCCTGCAGGTGGGGTCACACCAGAGGGGGGGCAGAGGGGCAGAATCCCTTCCCTCCCCTGCTGCCCACAGGGCTTTGGATGCAGCCCAGAACAGGGTTGCCTTCTGGGCTGCCAGAGCACATTGCCACTTCATGTCCAGCCTCTCACACACCAGCACCCCCAAGCCCTTAAATAATTTTTGTTTGTGTTCTTCAGGAGTCACATTACTGTGTATTCCTCCACTACTGTTTCATTAGCTATACAGACGTAGAACAGCAAACCCCCTTGACCCAAGGAGGGTCAAGATCAGGATTGATGGAAGTATGATAGCCAGGAAGGAAAACTGATAAATACTAGAAGTTTGAAAGTGAAAGGATGGGTCCAATGTGATCTTACAAAGTGGAAGCAGCAGTTTTCTAAATGAAATGGACATTAATAATATTTTGAGATGGAAGTGGTTTGAGCAAATTAACCTGATGAGGAGGAAGTGTTATGAAACTATTAAGATAAGTCAACCATATGTAAAAATAAATATGTTCTGTAACACAATATATGCAAAGGCTAATTATTAGGATTCTCAGTCTGAAGCTACACTTCTTATTAGTGTTTAAGTAGCACCTCTATCTTAATTTTCAAATGCAAGGGCAAAGTGAGACAAGCAGCCACTCAGACCCTCTGGCCTGGCCTTGCCTTGACATTCCCAGCCTCTGGCTGCCAGGCAACAGCCCTGTGACATCGCAGCTGCTGCCAGCACCTCACATGGAGCCCGTGGGCACAGCTCAGCTCGGGTCAGGCCCAGCAGCTCCTGGGGCAGCTGTGCCATGTTCCGCCCGGGGCTCTCCCTGCTCCTGGGGCTCTCCATGGCCTTGCTGCTCGCCAGCACGCCCACAGCTCTCAGCTGTCCCGCCAGGAGCGCGGCCCGGCTGCCTGTGCCGGCCCAAGGTGTGCGGCAGCCGCGCCCTGGCACGGGCAGTGCCAGCCTGTGGTCCCTGCAGCTGCACTGCTGCACCTTCCTGGCCCTGTCCCTGCTGCTCGCCGCGCTCTGCCTCGGCTGCAGCCTCCGGAGGAAAGCCCAGAGGCAGCGGAGAGAGGTGAGGGATGGGCACCGGGCAGCTGGGATGGTGCCAGGGGCCGGCAGCCGCAGCCTGTAGGGTGAGGATCAGTGCCAGCCCCTGAGCAGAGGAAAGCCTGGGCAGGCACCAAGGGCCCTCTGCCTCCTCCCCAGCCCCGTGCCCAAGCGCAGAAGCAGAGGTTGGGCTCAGCCCTCTTCCTCCCAGGAGGAAACAAGGACAGGCTGAGCCACCAGAACAAGACAGACCCTGCCCGACATCCTCCCCAGCCAACCTGCAGCCTGGGGCAGCCCAGCCAGGCCCCAGGAGAGCCCAAGGGGGCCCAGCCCCTGCAGCCCCTCTGCCCCCGTCATCGTGCTCCCTGCCCTGTCTCTCCCAGGAGAACTGGACACGCTCAGCCTGGCCAAGGACCTGCTGCCTGGCTGACTGCTCCCCCCTCAATGAGGAGCCGATCGGCCGCCAGAAGGAAAACTCTGCCTCCATCAAGGGCTTCCTGAGGCACCTGCGCCAACGCTGCCTGCAGGGGGACCCGCTCCAGAGGGGAAGGAGCAACCACGTGTGGATGAACTACGACGAGGAGGCAGCGCTTTTCTCTGATTGAGAAAACAACACCTGCTAGGCAAATGGAGCAATATACTGCAAGATTACTCATACAGATTTCATTGTTATTAAAATTCATTATTAAGTAAGACACGCTTTATTAGCAGTGAATGAATTCGTTGTCAGAGACGTACCATAGAAATTTTATTTTTAAAAATTATAGTTTGGCTGAAGCAGGTGATTTTCTGATGGATTGTTTGCAGAGAATGAATGATACTGTTCACAGTTGCAAGAACCAGTGTAACATGGTTAATATTACAAGCCACATACTGGGCTTACTCCTAGGAAAACAAAACTGAGGAGTTGAAATTACTTCATCTAGAGGGGTCAGGATAATATTTTGTATAATATATATCCTTTCACTTCTCATGTGCAACTTGAGCAAGAGATTAAGTGAATTCTGCAAGCATTACAACCTTGTTTTGATGTAAGAAAAGCTTTAGAGTTTCGACTTTAAAAGGCCAAGCTTCGCAAATGAGAATTTGAGGTGTCAGCTAAAATAAATTTACAGTATAAGTAAATCTGTAAGGACATCTGGACTCATTTCATGGTTCTATGAAGAAGAGGAGCAATGGGGTGGAAGTGTGGAGGCACTTTGGGAACAGTGGACAGCGTGGACTGGGATAACGAAGTGTCTCACACACACACACAGCTGGTTCCCAGGACTGATGATAGTGACCATCAGAGAAGGTGTCATGGACATGGGATTCATATACAGCTGTCCTTGATCCTGGGAAGGCAGCTTCATTAACCAACGTGTTTCTACACCACCTCTTCAACAAAGTAGACAGAAATTAATAAAACTCTCTAGCAGAACACAATAGTTGAATGCTCATTGAAGCAGAAGGATGTGAAATATCTGATTGTTGCGAAAATTTCCTAGCAAGTCTATTATGAAATATATGTATTTTTAATCAATAGACTAGTTTTGAGCAGCTGTCAGAAGTCACATGTGTAGATATGTATGTATCCTACATATCCATATGTGTATATTGTATAATTATATGGTGTATACTGTGTTATATATATGCCTAGTGATATGACACATATGTACATTGCATATTAATATATGTATATTGCATATTGCATGATATATATCTACACTGATCTATAGATGTATTGTATATTGGATGTATATATGTATGTATATATGTATATTGATAAACTGTATCTGCATATTGATAGAAATATGAGTATTGAAATGATAGATGGGTATATAGCATATTTATATATTTGTATATTTATATGATATATATATCATACATATATTGCATGATGTTTGATGTATATCTACATTGTATGTTGATATATACATGTATTTCATATTGGATGATATATATGTATATTGATAAACTGTATCTGCATATTGATAGAAATATGTATATTGATATATGGGTATGTAGCATGTTTTGTATTTGTATATTTGTGTGATATATATAATATATATGTATATTGCATAGATATAGAGGTACAATACATATTCTATGACATGTATATTGATTATATATCGATATGATATATACGCATATTGATATATATACATATATACATATACATACATACATACATACATATATACATATATACATGTATACATATATACATATACACACACACACACATATATATATATATATATATATATATATATACATATATACATATACACACACACACACACACACATATATATATATATATATATATATATATATAAATATTGCCCTGGGGCTCACGGTAACGACACCGGAGGTTACTATCCACCCCCATGAGACACAGATGGCATCTGTGGGGCCGCGCTGTTTTGCCCGGAGCCGTGCCTGGCACCGATCGTGCAGCAGGATCTGAGCGGAGAGCGCTGTCCTGAGCCCGGCCCCGCCATTCCTGCCCCGCGGGGCGCCATTGGCCCTGCGGAACGCCAATCATCAGCGACGCCACTTCCGGCCGCGGGGCGCGTCCCGGCCAATGGGCGCGGCGCGGGGGCGGAACGCCTCACGCTCACCGAGGCAACGGGCGGGCGAGCGGGCGGTCCCGGATGGCGCCGGTGCAGGGTGAGTGCGGCGCCGCCGTGGGGCTGCCCCGGCCCGCCGCTCCCGCCTCCCCCGGGACGGCCTCACTGCCCGCGGGACTGCGCGGGTCCAGAGCGGGCCCGGGGCGGTCCGTGCGTCCGCCGGTGGGGCTGACCCGAGTGACGTCACTGCCACCGCGTGACGTCACGGGCTGGGCGGTGGGAGCGGGATGGAGGCGCGGGAGGGGAGGATGCCTCGACCCGAGCCGACCCTCGTGTCTGTGTTCTCCCAGCGCCCGTTCAGGAGTCCGAGTGCCTTTTGCAGTGCACTCGGGGCTGTTTTGGTCAAATCGTTTCGGCCGCTGCTCTCCAGCAGTCACGCTGTTGTGTGTTGTTCCACCGTTCCTGGCGCTGCACGGATGGGGAGCAGGAAATGGGTAGCAGGGAGGGATGAAGTCAAGAGCGGTGGAAGTATGACAGTTCGGGAGGGAGAATTGATAAAGCCTAGAAGAGGCTTGGAAGGGAAAAGTTGGGTCCTGTGGGAGCTAACACGTGGAAGCAGCAGGTTTGTGAATGGAATGTGAAAGGACGTGAAGAGCAGTTTGAGACGAGAGGTGTTTGAGGAAATTGAGTTGGTGTGGAGGAAGTGTTACAAACGGAAGCCAACGAGAGAGACGGGTTGTCTGTATGTTCTCTGTAGAAATAAACACATCCTTAGACCCAGCTCTGTGCAAAGGCCTAAGTGAGGATTTTCAGCCTGCAGCTACACTGTTAGTAAGTCTTCAAGTGACATCTCCATCTTAATTTTCAAAACATATTTTGTCATCATTATTGCTTTCCCTACTACCACGCTATTTCTTCCACTCCTGGGAGAGTTTAAATTCCTTACTTACTCCTCTTTTTACTGAAGTCTGTGCTGTGCCCTTGTTGCAGGAGTGACTTTCTGTAGCAAGATGCAGCAAAGAGGACCAATGGTTGCCGGAGCCATCTTTACTCTTATTGGTAAAAAGGAAGTAAATGCAGTGATGAATACTTTAATTTTAGCTCTGAAATTTTTTCAAGTGACCATTACAATTGGGTGTAATCCATAAACCTTTTCTCTCTGTAGAGCCTATGTGTTGTAGTAGTCTTTCATTTTTTTCTCAGGACATATGTAATTATAACAATACGTTCATATTTAATTTTGAAAAGTAAATTTATAAGTGTATGAAGATTACTAGGAATGAATTATGGTGTATTATGATTACTAGGAAGAAATTGTGGTGAATAAGTAACTTCCTCCAGAGCTGTGCTGATTATTCTTATCAAAAGAATAGTTATGGCAAACCAGCTGGTTTGTTGTGTGGCAGTGCTGAATCGTGCTAAACATCATTTACATTGTTTGGGCCATTTAAATGGTGTGGTGTTTAATTGCTGGAGTCAGCCATACAGCATTTCAAGAGTCAGTGGTTTAAGTCTTATGCATTAAACATCTCATTTTCCCACTTCTGCTCACCTTCCAGTGTTCTTGGGTTACAAAGTTCTTTTTGAGATGGTAAGACTGATAGATGTTATACTGGAATATAGAGGTGGAGAGTCAGAATGGTTTGGATTGGAAGGGACCTTAAAATTCATCTAGTTCTTAATTTATAAGCTATCTTAATGTATTACAGAGGTTTTCTCCATTAGCACTACCTGCTTTTCACTTAAGTAATTCAGTGTGTGGAATGCCTCTGTTTTACCTTCTGAAGCAGACAAATGTTTTTGTGTCAGGATTAATATGTAGTAAACTGTGGATAAGAGCAGCAGTAAATACAGGCAGTTTGTTTGGCAACTCCTGATAAATACATCATTCTGTATTGTTGTTATTGTTTCACGCACTAGACAATACTGACAATATTTCCATTAGCTTTCTATAAACAATCATTTCCTTAGCATCTGAAGGGTTAACCATCAAAACCAGTAGAGTTACTGAATTATTTGAGCTTGACTTAAGCATGTTGAGGTCACTAGTAATCATGGTAGCTCTGCATACCCAGACAAACATTATTTGACTGATTTAGGCTTGGTTTTGTTTTAGAAATAATTTGTCATTAAAAAAAAAAGTTAATCTATTTTTTCTTTTCCTGCTGCAAATTAGTGGGGAATTATAAGGAGATGGGATGAAGCAATATAGAACACTAGGAGTTCATTATAGGATCTTAAATAGGTTAGGTATTCCCTGCATAGAAAGGAGAAGGTGTTTTAAAGGGTTAGTCATGTGCCAGTTAGATGTGATGGCTGGAGAAATTAGTTGTATTGTTGGAAAACAGGACATCATGGAAAGCAAAACTTATATTAACAGTTCCTTCCAGTGTCTGGCAAGATGATTAGGTTCAAGTTATGTTGGAGTGAAAAGGCTGCTTTCAGCTTGTAGCATGGACTTTGGTTATTTTAGGTCTCATTAATGCTGTTGCCCAGGGAAGAGACAGAACTTGGCAACCCTGCTTTGGAGAGGTGTGTTCCCCTTGGTTCAAACTTTTCTCCCTAAAGTTCTTTGGGATTTGGTTATTTGTGTGAAATTCATCTCTTGAAGCCAGTGTCTAACATATATATCTGATCTGCTTTTAGGATGATTTCTCTCCAGAGTTTATTTTTGAATGGAAGTGTGCTCCTTCCCAGTAGAAGATGGTGATCCTAATGTGTGACCATGGAGAAGGGGATAAGTTCAGTAGAAGTGTTACCTTCCAAATCATCTCAGGTTACAGCTGTAAAAGTGGTGGTCAAAGAGCCCGAAACAAAGCAAACCCAAAGAGGGAAACGAGTGGGATTTGTGCTTGTCCATGCAGGTAAGATGTGGAAGCAGAGCAGCTGCAATGGAAATAATGGATATTTTGGTATCAAACTAGGTACCAGCAAAAATTTTATAGTGGCTTTGGACTACTAGTGTGCTAATAAAGTGACATTAACTCTGTGTTCAGATCTCAGAATGAGGAGTTTGATTGGAAGTTGCACTGGAAACTCTTACTCAAAATGTAGTTATTTGGGTGTTCAGGATGGTATTTTTGTTCTCCTTGACAAAGAAAACCCCTAAATGTAAATAATTATAAAATGTCATATTCTGTACTTGTCTGCTAAGCTTGGCAAACCTACAGAATGAGGGAGATATTTCAGTCTGTTTCTTTACCTATGGAAGGATCAAATACAGTCCTTTCACTGCTGATGGTTTCTTGTCTAGCTTGTCCATGAGGACAGTCCAGCTAAGACCTTCTGAAATCTGATTGGGCTGTTTGTTACAGAACTCTTTACCCTTCTGACATTTCTTGTGGGTCTGTTTTTCTGATCTTGTTCATGTTTAAGTGAGTTACTGTTTGTTCTTTCCCCATATAATGAAGGACTCCTCTGCTCAGATCTGATACAGAAATTATGTGTTATGTGTGTCTTGCTCATAAATTCTTCTTTCATAGGTTCTCTATTAAATACTATGAATCGTGAGCTTAACAATGCTTATATCTGGGTGTATATTTGTTTGAGCATCCTTGTGAGTACATGAGGTGAAATAGAGCAAAGTTGCCTGGTCATGCCTAAAATATTTGAAAACCCAACATGTTACTTGCTTTATAAAATCATTAAGGTTAAAAAACCAGCTCCAAACCTGAAATAATTTTTTCTGGGTTGATGTCTGATGACCCTGGTATTCTATTTTAAGGGCAAATGAAATTGCTCAATGTGGTGTCCTTTGCTGGGTCACTTTGGTGTTAGTGTTAAAGTTTATTTTATTGGAGTTTCTCAAAACTAATATTTCTAAAGGTGAGTAAAGGGAAGTTGAGATAAATTCAAGCATGTTTTTAGGTGAAAAACATGGTAAAACATAAGTAGATTTTAAATATATGCTCCACTCTTGTTTTTCTGATGCTGCATTTAGTTGAATGGTGGCATTGATAAACTTTCAGCTATGGAAGTAGAGGCAGTGACTTCAAAGTAGGGCAGAATGGTTCAATGCAGTGGGATAGATACAAAGACTGAGAACAAGAAAAAGGTGAAAAATCTGAATGATCTTCATTTGAAGGAATTCCTTGTTCTAAGTCAGGAGTAACAAGCTCTAAAAACGTAGCATAAACATGTGAAAATGAGTAGAATTGTGGAAAAAAGAAAATCAAGAGTTTGACTTAAAAATGAGGGTTTTGCCCAATAATGGATAGTAAAGAAAAAAGCTATGCTGGAAATCCTCCAAGAATGAGTGAAACTGGAATGTCTTGGAAAGTTTTTATAGGAAAAGATTGATGCTGATATTTATACCTGCATGCTTCTGGATATATGATCTGTATCCTGTATTTTACTGAGTGTGTTTGATTCTGTGTTGGAATGCATAAAGTTGTCAATCTTGATAGAAAAAGGAAATGCCAGTGTAATCCAGAATAAGGAACACTATATCTGCCTGTCTCTTAAATCTCTACGTGAACTACAGGCTGTAGTTTGCCAGGTACTATAATATATTTTCCTTTTGTTTCAATTGCAGGTGCAGGTTATCATTCTGAATCCAAAGCTAAAGAGTACAAGCATGTGTGCAAAAGAGCCTGTCAGAAGGTACGTGCCACCAGCTCCACAGTCCTGTACTGGCTACACAGGAAATATCTGCACTTAGCTGCCTGGGCTCTGTGTGTTTATTGAAGGAAATGAGGGAAAACAGAGCAGAAACAGTTAGGATGATACAGAGACAGGACAGTGACTGGCCATGAGATGCAGCAACATTCTCATCATTGCTGGCAAATAGCAGACACCAAAAGAACAGTTGGAGAACAAGAGAAGGTCACAGTGGTACCTACAAGGAGTATTCCTACAGCTTTCTGCACTTCTCCAGGGTTTCTGGAGCTAAGTATGGTGTCTGTATATTGATTTCTTCCATGTCCACTCTTTGGAGTTTATTTAAACTCTAGCATCCAGGTTGCTCTGTGAATGCAGGAGTTTCTATAATTATTTTATTTTTGATAGCTCTTACCCTCTTAATAGGAAGGGAGGTAGAAACAGGAAAAACAAAAACAAAAAAAATCAAAGTTGGAAACGGAGAAATGGCAAGACTTTAATTTCCATTGAAATTAATATGTTTTCATCTCTTCCAAGAACTTTACTTTGGAACTGGCAAGTCCTGTCTTTTAAGTGTTGAATGAGTAGCTGGAAGACCTCTCTAAAATTTTTAATGTCCTTTGCTTTCTCCAGGGAGAAGGAGCTTGGGAGCTTGGCAGGATTTTTAGAGGAGTCTCAGAGTTGGTCTCTGATAATTATCACTTTGTGTTACAGTTTGTTGCTCAATCCTAATACCAATCTAATTTTGTAATGAGAGGCCTCACAAATCATCCAAACTTAGCACTGGCTTTTTAGCCTTGGTGAAAATAATTTTCCAGCTAGTTATGTGAGATCTGCTGTTGAATTCAAGTCCAATTTGAGATTCTGTGTAGCTACTCTTGAGCTGAGTTGCCAACATCAATAACTTCTGTGAAGAACAAACAATTTCAGGTTTGTCTTGCAGCCAGGGTTGTTTTCTGGGGTTCCCTGAGAAAGCTTGACTGTAAGGTCTTGTTCAGTATGGAGCTCATAAATACTATGAGGCTCTTCAAGTTCACTGTTATGTGTGTTTGTAATTTGAAGGTAACATTATATTATGTGATTTGTGTTGGTTTTTAGATGAGGTTGTGAAGTTCTCTTCAATTTTATGGTAACTGCTATATGTGGTACTAGAAATTTTTGTTGCATGTTGGAAGGAAAAATTGAAACTTTTTGACTGAGACATTTGGTGTTTGAGGACATGAAGTATAAGAAGTTAATTTGATAGAAATTTGACTATGCAGAAATCTGCAACTAAATGCAGTGTCACATTGTCATAGTAGTAAAATCATATCTTCAGATCTGCCCTCATATGGTTCATACTGACTTTTTCCAGTGCCTCTTGTTCTTACATCCTCTTACATTTTAAACTAATTTGGTGAAGATTTTATTTTATACGGGAATAGGAAAATGTTTGGCTCAGTCACAGAATAATAGAATTTCCTAATCATCAGCTAACATTTGTGTTTTACAGGCAATTGAAAAGCTACAGGCTGGTGCTCTTGCAACAGATGCAGTGACTGCAGCACTTATAGAATTAGAGGTATGAACTGACTAGTAGTAAATATATCTCTTTGGGTGAATCTTGCCAGACCTTTCTGTAGGGGGCTGTTAAATGGGTTCATGTGAATTTTTGTTTTTGTGCTACACTAATTTTATGTTTTGCTTTTCCACTGTATTTGGTGTAAATATGTTTTAGTACTTCATAAAAATGTAGACTGAATAAAAGTTTTCTAGATGATGCAATTTGGTTGTCATTTTAGGTATGCCTTATCAGATAGTCTTTAACCTTTAAGAATAAATGCAGTGATTAAAGACTTATTGAACACTTTGTAAGGAACTTCATTTCTGGCTTGCTGAGTACAGATAGGTTGTTCTGGCTCTGCTTCTTAGAGAGGGAAAATAATATCCTACTGGTTCTGATTATTATGACAAAATATGCATAGAGGAATAGGCCAGTCATGTTTTTATTTCCAAACAGTGCTTGTTAATTAAGATAAAATGTCTTGATGAGCAGCTGCTGGTGAGGTTTTTGGAAAAGTGTCTTTTTAGAGTGGTGAGGTTTTTATAGCATCTGCCACAGTGAAGGTCCCCATGAAATAATGTAGAAGTGAGTAAAGCTAAACATTTCTGGGTGGTAAATGAAGCAGTTTGGTCATTATCCCAGATCCACTAATCACTCATGACAGTAATGATGGAAACAGGTATTCTTCTTCTCCTGTAAGTAGTGATTGCTTTTTCCTCTCCAACTTTATTAGTAAAAAAGGGAAGGAAAGCAAGGTAAGTGTTGTGCTGTAAAAATAATTTCCTGCACTTGGAATTTATGGTAGTATTCCAAGAGGATTAGCAGTGGATTTGCTTATGCAGATGTTGGGAAAGTGTTCATTCATGTACTTGGTGGGGCTGGCGTAAGGCAGGCAGTAAGTGCATACTTCAGTATGTGTTAGACATGCTGACTGGGAGCCAAGGCTGCAGTCACACTGTGAACTTGGCAAGTGCCTTGGCTTTTAGCCCTCCTGTGGGTCTCCCTGAGCTGTTCAAATATGCTTTCATGTGTTATCTTACACATTAGAGTATAGCTCACAGAAAGCAGCAAGTGTCTCTCTAATGGGATTATTTACCATGCACTTCCCTAAGCTCACTGAGGCTGCTTTCACTCCATGAGACTGGTTTGTGTGTCAGCTCCCTCCTCAGTGGAAAACAAAAATAAAAACCTACTTTGGGGTGTGATTTTTATCGTGTTACAGAGAAAAACATATTTTGAGAAGCTTAACCAAACAGTTGCAGATCTCTTTGCAGCTGTCTGGGGTAAATAGTTTGTATGTTTTTGTTATCCCCAAGAGACTTTTTCTTTAGTAGATTTAAATACTCTGAAGTAGCTTCTGTAGAACAAGTTATGGCTCTAAGATGAAATAAAAAAGCTTTTTCCATCAGAAACCTTTTTCTCCTTATCTGTCTTGCTACTACTGATGCCTGCCATGATTCCTCTTTCTGGTTTGGCAATTGTCTTAGGTAGTATTTTTATGTGTTCTGTTGCACAAAACCTTTTTTAGATAAAATGTTATTTTGTTTAGCTTGCAGTACAGTCATTATTTGCTTTCAAGTAATTATTTGCTTTCATTTATTCATTAAGTGATTTATATAATCTTTTACTTGAAGGTTCTGTCTGTTACTGGAACAGGGAGTACTGGGTTTGGGATTTGGCCTTCTTGTAGATTAAAGTAGTAAGTTATGCAGTTAAGTTGAGGGAAAGTCAAATTTATACCCAAACCAGAAAATGGTGTGGTTTGCAGTGGCAGTTTTTTGGATCTGGTATGAGAAACTCTCAAGTACTAAACTGTCAGCTTCCAAAATATGGAATGGTGTGTATCTGCTCGTACCTCGTTCTGAGCAGCACCTCCTGACATCTCTGTCATTTCTGGAGCTGCATCTTCTGCTTTATTACTGGTAGTTTTTCTGTTGCTCTATGGAAAATAAACTACATGTGGCAGGTCAACAAACCAATCAGAATAGTTTTTCTCATTAATTGCAAGATTTTATGAGTGAAAATATAGGTTTGTGTTGACGGTCTCTCTAGTGAGCTGTCACTCCCTTTTGTTTAAGCTTTAGGATAAACAATGTGTTTTAGCATTTGAAGTTGGCAAATAAATACCAAAAATCTGTGAAACTGTTTGTGTTCTTGTCTCCCTGTAACACAAATGAAGATGCAGAACAACAGAATATTGTATTAAATAATTAGAAATTTCATTGGAAAGTATACTGACTGTAACTTCGTGATATTTTGGGTTCTGTAGGACGCATTGCCATGAGTTTATCTGAAATATTTAGTCACTTTTAGTGTTCTCTCAGACTTTTAATGCTGTATTCCAAACATTTGTAATCTTTGCAAGGCACAAATATCTTTTCATGGAAGTCTCACAAAAGATGAATTTTTTTCCTCAGTTCCGCTCAATTACAGAACTCCTGTTACAGAGGATTGCAGCTCATCCAAAAGGCATCACTTCAAAGAGTTGTTGAGGCACAAGAGTTGCTCTTGATCTTTTATGAGCAAGCTGACAGTTTGCTTGTGGTATGCTGTCTGTGTTTTATTTTTCCAGGCTCTAAGTGCAGAAAGAATATCCTTTCTTTGTTGGACTGTGCAACTGTCAAGTGAAATGCTGTTCTGTGAATACAATTATAATGGTAATAGTTAACTAGAGGAAAAGGTGGGTTTCTTTTGTAAAGGAACAAGACTGACACAGAATATTGTTAAAACAGCTGTGCTGGTCTTCATAAGCATCAGCTGTATTTGATAAGGTCATTGAGGCAGGTATGTTTTCTGGTTTGAGAACTCTGGTATTGCAGAGAAGCAAGTGCACGTGTTACCTTTGTCAGCCTTTGGTAATTAAATCGTCTGGACAAGGTATTTCATAAGACTCATTATTTACTCTGTTTACTTCCACAAAAACATATTGCAGTACTGTTAATATTTGCACTCTTGCTATAAGCCACCATATGATCCCTGGATGTTTCTTGAAACGCAATGAAATTATCAAACAGTTTTTTTTGGTGGGGGGACGAGACCCCATGCAACCCACTTAAAACGTGCTGTTTTCAGCAAAACCACATGTTGATTTGCATTTATATGTGGCTGTGAGAAAATTATGCAATTTCAAACTTTTCTTTGACTAAAGAGCACTTAATGAAGTCTACTGATCAGGTGCTAGGAATATACAGTGGATGTAAAGAATGATGAAGATTTCAAATTGTTTCTAAGTTTAGTGTAATCCTTTACTAATATGTATGTAGATTACTTGTTTCTTTATCTGACTTTAGTAGAACATTCTTTATGAACATAATTTAAATTGGGAATTAATATGATTGATCTGGAAGTGGATGTCACATCCAATCTCCTTGCTACTGAAAGTGCTCAGTTTATTTTGCATCTTGTTATTGTGGATCCAGGCAAAGAATGTTTTCAACCTGTTGTACTCAAGCAGTGTGTTTCTATGGTTGTCAGTAAAATTTTGTAGTGAAAGAGCCTTTTTCTTGAGGAATTGGTTTTTGTTTTTTTTTAATTATTACTTTCCTAGTAGTTAGGACTTTTGAATATACAGTCTTAGTCCCAGGGATTTCTCTTTCAAGGAGAAGCATCCTTGTATTAAGGCAGTCACCATAGATGAAACTTTTAATGGGCAATGAACTGGAAGTTGTTAATTCCAGTTAAAAGCATTACTAATATGCTTTGCTGCAGAGTGAGCAGTGAGCAACAGTAATTTGTGACAAAAGTGTTGTCAAAAACAGTTTTGATTGTGTAATTGAAAGAGATGTGACTCATCCTCATAGATTATTGATTGTCATGAAATTCTCATGGAAAAATAAGTTCTAAAATTACAGTATGTGGAAAGAAGTGCCTGTAGACTTTGAATTTGTTTTAGAAGTTGCAAATAAGCCATGGCCAAAACTGTATCAAAGATGGATGGAATGTTCTTTCATGTTCATTGAAAACCAAGCATTTTAACTGTTTGCCTAGATGTGTTACAGAGCTGAGTAACATCATCAAGCATTCCAACTTTGACCACAGCTAGAAATTTCAGAATGGCTGTATTTGCTGCCAGAACACTTATAAATACATTTTGAAGTAAAAAGGATTTGGTAAATAAAAATTATGCCCTCAGAAGCTTGAGAGTTTTTGCAAGACAGGTAACTTGGGAAAACAAAACTCTTATTTCACATCTTAAAGCTTTCTTACCTCTTTTGCTACAGGTTTGCATGGTAAGTTAGGGACACTTTGTGGAGTCATTGCCAGGAAGTCTAGTGTTTTTCACATAACTGAAGAGTTACATTTTGTTAAAATGCTTTGAATAGCCATTTGTTTGTCCTTTCTCTCTTCTGACTTAGTGTTCTGTGGTGGCAAGGCTTGTGTTAACTTGCAAAGCTCAGGCTTGGTTTGTTTACTTGACTTTTTCAGTTTCCTTAGAAGCACAAAGGCTGATTGCTGCTGTGGTTTTAAATAAAAGTATATTCCTGAAGATACCTTTTTCTCTTTTCCTGTCCTCCCTTTGCCTGGGCACATTCTTTGGCTGGGTTCTTCCCCATTTTATGCTAGTCAGGTCTTGCAGTGCTGCACTTTTCTGTCTGAGAGCATGAAGAGACTTTCACTTAGGTCAGTTTGTTTCTTGCCTCTTTGAAGGCATTCATGCTTCTCTTTAAATGTCTCTGCTTTCCTTGTAAGTTTTGAATTTTCATTTCAAAATACACCTTAATGTTCATACATTATATTTTTACACTTGCATATCAGACTCTTGAAATCTTTTGGTCAAACTTCGCAGAGATTCATGTTTTCAAGTAGAGATTGTATTTGTGTGGTATATTTAATCTCTTTGCTTATTCACAGAAGTAGGTGTGAAGGTCTTGTTTCCATTTTTTTATAAAGGTTTTCCCCCACCTTGTTTCAAAGGCTTTTATCTCACCTCAGAGAAACTCAGGTAGATATCAAAAATTCCATATGTTCACACCCAGTTCCTCTAAAGCTGTTTTCAGATTGCCTTTCAGATGTGTGAAGTTAAACTATCTTTCTCTTGGGAATTCTAAGCCTGTTTTCTTAATTGAATGCAATCTGATTCTAAAGCTAATTGAAACTCCACAGAAATTTTGAACAGATACTTGGAATTTGGTCTTTATTTCTTTTTACTGGAGAAGTTACTCATGTTTCTACTGGTAAGATTCCTTCTGAGTCCTAATATGAGAGTTACCCCACCAAAGAGACACCTGCAATTTGGTGTGGAGTTCTTGTTTATCAGAAATTCTGTAGTATTCTAATAAATATCCTGTAGGGAGAAATAGGTGATGTTCCCTTTGTTCTTAGATCATCTGAGTAAACTATGTCTTGGTGCATCCTTGAGGTTGTGCCAGTGAAGGTGCTATGCCAAAGCATGTAGCACATACAGGTCCTTGGCAATAAAGTGAACTCTGTATCCTGTATTTTTCCCCTGGCTTCTTTTGATTATTACCTTTACCACATGGTAGAGACCTTTGTGCCTTGAGTGCAGAGGGATTCTGGACATTGTTACCAGGACTTCTTTCTGGTGGGTCCTTCTTACTGCCTTGATTTGGCCATGACATCTGTTCTTAGGATAACAGCTACGTCTGCTTTGGCAGTGACAAATCTGTGGAGCACAACATTTTTCCTCTTTGCTAATTCTTTTAAGTGTAATGCACCGAGTGAATGTGTTTGGAACAGAACATGAGAGATTTGTCTCCAGACTCACAGGTCTTTGCACTCTGATTACCCAGGGGGCAGAGGGCTTGGACAGCACTAGGAGCAAGCATTGGTCATCCTAAGCATTCCTGGTTTTACTGTGTTTTCCAAGTACCTTTCACTGTTTGCTTTCAATTCCTTCCACCACTTCTCTGCTCTCTTTTTTCCTAAACTTCACTGACTTAATTTTCTTCATATTTGTAGAGCCTGGGGAGCAATGAAGCCAGTTAAGCCAGCAGCTACTCTGAATCTTCTGCCTTTTCAAGGCCATCATCTGTTTCTAAACATATTTTCCCCCACCCATCCCCTTTCTACACAAAATTGTTTGTGCATTCTAAACTGTACATGTTTCATTATTCTAAAATCTTTTCAAATTTACTTACTTGCTGTGAGGTGTTTCTGTCAAAATAAAAAAATAAACACAGAGTGAAGTGGAAGAAGTATTGTGGTATGGGGTAAAATGGGATAAAATCTTGTGCTGCTTCAGAAGGAAAAAGCAGAAGATGAAGGTCAGTTTCATGATTATGTATTAGTCAGGGATCTTGTATTCATGATTCTTCAGAAATATAGTGTATTGGTGACTCAAACACTGAGAACTCTTTGCATGTCTCTGTAAATTTGAATCAACATCTTACAGAACAGATTCTGAATTTACTCACTACGTGCTGATTTGAAAGTTAATAAAAGCTGACATCGATTTGAAAGTTAATGAAAGCTAACTGACATCGGATTTATTTTTCATTTGTGCTCACCTCTCTTATTTCTTTAAATTCATTGCAAATTTGAATGTTCAAAACCCCTCCAGTTAATTTTAAATGCAAGACAGAACTTAGAGCTTTTTCCAATGTTTGTCTCCTGGTTCAGCTTTTACTACTCATCAGTGAAATGAAATATTTCTACAATACACAGGTGGTCTAGACAAACATTGTTCTTTGTTGCATCAGATTGTTACACTGTTGTAATTTAAACATAGGAAACTCTGAAAGCATGCAGCATCTCTCTGAAATTGGATTTAGCTATTATTTCTTTGTTCTATATTCCTTGCATATAGAAGAGGGATTGTATTGAGCTGGCAGTGAGACTGCTGAACTGTGCTACTTTGAAATTTTGTGGTTTTAAAGTCATGGGGATGCTCTGGTGAAATGGAAGGGTAAAAATGGGGTTTAGTTTTTGCATGCAGAAATTACTATTTGACAACCTTGGGTTTGTTAAAAGCCACAAAAGGTGTTAACAAAAAAGGAGTTAGGTTTATGACATTGTTTAAATGTTGTTCCATAGTTTCTATGAAATAAGAATTGGTTTTTAGTCAAGAAGCTTCCAGACCACAGTTCCTGTGCTAATGGTCAAATAGGAATTTTACAAAGTGGATTTTTAGTCATGGGCTTAGAATGTTCAGAAAAAGGACAGTTGTGTTTTGCTGTAGTGTCATACTTAGGAGTTTCAAAGGTAGACTGGTCTGTGCAGTGATTATAAGATGTTATTTAAATGTTACTTGATGGGTTAAGGACCAAGGGAAGTGTGTACTTCGGGAGAGGGAGAGATTTTCACTTATAAGGCTTTTGCTTGCACAGAAATGATCTTTAATTGTTAGGTGACTGGTTTTTATATTAGTGCATTGTTACATTTGAGATATATCACACCCTGTAGAGGTGAAAGCTGTACATTGTAGTAATTCTAGATGTTCTGTTCAAATTGCCCTTGTTTTTGTTATGGAAGGTTAAATTACTAAAATAAGAAAATGCATTGCACTGAGATCAGTGCCATCAGATCAGTTACACAGAGGTTTAAATCTAGTCTCTTATGGATGTGGCCTTATACTGTTCTGTTCTTATTTTTAGGATTCTCCATTTACAAATGCAGGATTGGGATCTAACCTAAACCTTCTGGGTGAGATAGAATGTGATGCCAGTATAATGGATGGAAAGTCATTGAATTTTGGAGCTGTTGGAGCACTGAGTGGTATGTTAATTATGTATTACAAAGCTAACTGCTGATTTAAGTGCAAAGATCAATTTTGGGGTTTTTATTTCTCATTTGAAGGGGGACACATTGTAAATTCTGCTGTGTTTAAATAAATTTTGCTCCTTTAAAAAGGAGAGGCATTCCTGCTCCCTGAAATGCTGGTTTGTGTTAATTTCTTTGTGGAACACGTTGTCTTATTAGTTCACTGATAATCCTTTGACGTAGCACAATTGTGTGATACCACACAGTATTCACAGTGGGATTCAGTTTGCTGAGATGAATTTGAGGAATCATAATTTTGTAATAAAATTCAATTATTAAAAAGTATTACAAGTATTTAAATTAGGCTTTTTATTTGTTTTTTTGCTCAGGCAATCCATTTGCATATGGGACTTGTTTAATATGAGAACTAATGTGTTTCTCTCTTTTTTCTAGTTTTAGCTTTCAGTGTAAAACAAATATAGGTATAGTCCCAAACTGGGATTATTGAGGCTTCATTCTAAGTATATGAACAGCCTTAGCTGTTACTATTGAATCGCTTTTCTGACAAGATTTCAAGCTTTGTTCTTTATCCTAGAATAGTTCTAAACTGTGGTAATAGCTTCCTCATGTAGATATAAATCTAAAATAAAGAGTAAAATTAAGTGTTTCAAGCCTTGTTTGTTACAAAATGTATCCTTCCAACCATGGGGAAGGAGGAAATTGAGAGTGAGAGACAGCTAAACCTGAGTCCTGTGATTTCTGTTCTGGCCAGATAGATCCAAATGAAAATTCCACCTAGAAAAATTAATGCTTATAAACATCTTTGACCCTTAGATACAATAAATTTTACATGAGATTTCTGTGGTAGGAGATCACTTCTCCTATTTCAATATGGTTTGTTCTTTCTTTTTAAAAAAAGTGGGGGAGGTGTTGACTGGAAGGATTTGTCGCTACCAACAGCAAGTGAAGGGAAAACTGAAAATGTTGTTACTACATTGAAACATAAGGTATCTCTTAATTACTTGACAAACCCTTGGAGATTAAATGATTCAGAGAAATTAAAGGAATCCACTGCCAAAATGAACTCTATAGTGCTATGAGGGAAAATATTTTAATGTTTTGTTCCCATTTTTGGTAATTTTTCTTTTTTAGGAATCAAGAATCCAGTTTCGGTTGCAAATAGATTGTTGTGTGAAGGGCAGAAGGGGAAACTCTCTGCTGGCAGAATTCCACCTTGGTAATTGCTTTGTTCTGCTTGACTTTCCTTTGGTCTTTCATCTCTACTGCATATATGCCATATTTGAAGCTTTTATCTCACCCAGGAAGGCTGGTGCTGTTTTACATACCAGTGATAGTGTGTCTTTAAAAAGAAGATAAGCTTTGTTCTCTCATCTTGAAACTTCTTATGCAATGAGTGGAAGGAAGTATTAGATATAGATGGCAACATCATTTTGTGATAGTTTCTGTCTGTCTGATTATTACCAGTTGTCATATTCAATTCTTATGTTTGTTACTCTAGCCTTTTGAAAACTACCCAAAAACATCAAGATTAAATGGAAATCTGCTGCCTTTGCCTCTGTCTACCTTTAACAAAAAGCAACAGTTTTTAATAACTATAGAAAAAATATCCTATTTTACTGCCTTTGTGGCTTTGTGGAAATGTGCAGTGTTTAGTAACTTCCTCTTATTTTAAAGATAAATTTAATAATATTTACAACAAAATGAAAACAAGCAGTCTCTAAAACTTAAATGGAAGAGGTAAGTATTAAACACAGAATAACTCCAAATATTATTGCCTCGCTTTGGAAAAAATCCAAGAAATGTGTCAAGAGTTGATTGCTCTTAAAACCACCTTATATTCATTAGCAGTTTAAATTGACAGGTAGAGAACTCGAATAATTTATTCATATTCATTGACTGCTATCATCCGTTGTCATACCTGTATCAGACTTTTCTGCCCTTTGCCAACTAGTGGTCAGTACTTGCAAAAGTATTAAACTAGCATTTATGTAGTTTAAAAAGATGTAAGTATTAGATTTACAAATTTTACTTTTCTGACTGTAGTGTTCTGTAAAGTTAGCCAAGTAGTCTGTAGCTGGGTGGTGCAGTATTCCAGTGTAAACAGTGAGGATTTCAGTGTTCTGTCATGTGCAAAAAAAGTTCATAGATCAAAAAAAGCCACCTTGAAATCAAACCATCAACAGGCAAATTTTGCATTTTAAATACTTTTCTTTAATGGATAAAGAACAGAGTAATTGTGGAGAGGTTTACTAAAGAATAGGAACTTTATGTTCAACAGCTGTTAGCTGCTCATTTCTTTAGCTGTCAGGAAGAAATGAGGTACATTAGAATGTGAAATGAGTGTGAAATGTGTTTTTTTGGTTTTCCAGAAGTATTATTGAAGTCAGCTACAGGAGCAAGCACTTGTGATTGCTTTACTTGTATCATCACTGTTCTATAGAATTATTGTAAGGGAGAGCACTTGGTATTATGCTGTGACTTTATGTTTATGTGCTATTATTTTAAAAATACTGAGTGGAAAAGGAACTATATGCTCTTGCCCCCCAAGGGCAAGACTACATCTTTTGAGGGCTGTGCAAGACTAGCAGATGCTTTTAGAGGCAGGGTAGCTCAGATCTCAAGGTGAGAGATGAGCTGTCTTTGGAACCAAGGCATGCAGCTTATTGTGCAAACGTTGTGCACTTGGGTTACCTGATAAATATTTTCATTTCCTCTTTCCCTCCTTCTGGATTTTGAATGCACATTTTATTATGGCAAATTTTTTACCCTGGAAACAGTCTATTCTAGTGGGATATGATGGGTTATGCTTTGGATGCTTCTGTACACACAGGGTATGCCAAGGTCAGAATGATAAAGTTCATGTGCATGGAAGGTGATGGAATGCAGGATTTCACGTCTTGTCTTTCTGGCTGGGGTTGGCATGACACATTGTTTTGGGACTGAAATATAGTCCTGCCAAAGCTGGGAATACTTGGAGTCAAATGACAAGAGATCAGCCATATTTTGGCATTCCTAGAAAGTGTCAGGATTCCAGTAGGTGATTTTTAATTGTTAAGATCCACGATTTTCCTCTTGGTTCTCACTGGCATGTAGTGTATTGGGGAATCTTCCAGATACTGCTTGGCCTAAGAACCTGCTTAAAGAAACATGTGGAAGAGCCTGTTTCTATAGCATGATCTAAGCTAGCTTAATGTTTTCTGCCAAAAATGCTTGGCATGTGACCAAAAAGGAAAAATTCAGGAGCTGTGAGGTTAGTAAAAGTGCCATTAGGGAATTCTTTCACTATAAAAGAAGAGTAGAGATAGTTTGCTTGGCCTGTTTATCCCTGTAAATACATTTTCATAGTGGCAGTTCAAAACCAATTCACAGTGGTATATTTCTGATTTTCCGTAGAAGAAATTCCAATGAGTGTGAATTAAGTTATTCAGAGATTATAAGCTTTTTGGGATGGAGGGATCAGGTGCCTGAACTGATGTATCTAAAGTGCTGTAAATTGCTCTGTAGAGTGTGTCCTTCTGCATCAATCTCTTGTTGTGTTATTTAAAACACAGAATCCCACTATCCAAATAGAATTTAAAAAGTTTAGAGAAAGACTGAGTGCATGGTGCGGTTGTTGAAACCTCTGAGGTCCTGACATCTTTCTGTCATACTTTATTCAGCTTGGTGTTGTCAGGATTTTCTCTGATGAAGGGACAGAAAATATTTGACTCTTAAATATTGCATAATCTCCTGTAAGATATTCCTGTTCCTTGTATAACTTTTACAAAAGGATGTACTTTTGCAATTGCATGGTTACAAACTGGATGAACCTTTGGAAGTGGTGTTTGAGCACAGAGTAATGGATGTTTTGTAGTAATAAACTTGAAGATTTTCTGTTTCCTACTGTGAAACCTTGACCTAAGGAAAGAGGCTTCTTTACATCTGTCTGCTCTTAAATGTAAAATTTGGTAAGGTTTGCAGTCCAGCACAAATGCACCTAAATGTCTCCTTTCTTAGAACTCGTTAGTAGTACTGCCATTAACTCCATGTCCATATCCCTTTCTCAATAATAACTATATGGAAAAGAGTTCCTTCTTAGGTTTCCCCTTGGGATCTACAGAGTTTTGTAATTTCTGCACCGCTTTACCCTGTTATGTGCAGGATACAAACATTGTGTAACCAGTAGGGCAGTGCCTAGAGTTCCCAGGAAGAATGAAGACCCACCACCTTTTATCCCCGCTCTGTATTTCTTCTGAGCAATTTTTTCTTTGTAACACTGATTTCAGAGTGATTGCTACATTTTATAATAAAATGTTACAAAGTGGTTTTGTTACCATGCAGATCACCTTGACCATGACCCAAAACCTTCTGGCGCTTCTGTTTTGCTTGGAGCAGCCTGTTTCCCTACAGCCCATATTAAATGGCCCTGTTTGGAGTATTCAGCACCACCATAATCATGTTTTTTGGAGAAAATTGCCTAAAAAGACCATTTTAGAGGCCTTTACTTATATTTTCTATTAATATGGCCTAGTGTGCCTGGAACTGGAAAGCACGTTGAGCAGCTGGGAGAGTGTTTTCATCTTTTGTGTTCTGAGCCTATAAGAACTACACAGTACTCTGATATATTTGCAAGGAAGATCTTTATGTCCTGCTTGTGCAGACCCAGCTTTCAGAGTAGCAGAGAATAAGCTCATTCATCCTTTGTTTATATATTTGTTTTTCCCCTGCCTTTGGAAGATTGTGTTTTGAATTAGCCTGAAGGCTTTTGAAACTTGGGGTGGTTTTGACTGCTTTCTATAGTGCACTGGCTTTATTCCCTCTTCCCTCTCCCCCAATAAATCAAGCTTGGTGGTAGTTTTGTTTTTATGTGCAGACAACAAAGCATTGAGATCCTGATGCTATTTGTCTTGTAAACAGTTAATTTTAACTTTTCTGTGGTTATGGTGTCCTTTAAAGATCCAAACTGAACAGTTTAAAAAAGGTGGATGATCCCTGTGGTGATAGGGAGCCTCAATTAGTTTTCTGCTCTGATTTAAAGACTCTTTGGAACTAAAACTGTATGTGTTCTGGGAGGGAAAGGAATCTAAGCATTAAGGACAGCAATGTGAACAAACTAAAAGTCACATCACATGAGTTAGGAGACACTCTTGGGTGCTTTTTTTCACTCTTTGTAAAATATTAGTGACATTCTCTGGTTTTAGGTATTAATAAGGCAGCTGTGAAACTGCTTGTAAAACACAGTATTTCTGACTGACCTGTGCTTGAGTTACCATATATCAAACTCCCAATGTTGAGTTTGATGTTTTTCCCCCCTAACTTTTCTCTCTGTGTAAATTATTTTATTGAAAAGGAAGTGCTTATTCCCAAAAATGTGTTGTTTGATAAACACCAAACCCACCTTCTTTGAAAACTTGAAGAATACTACTAAATTACGTTTGGCTACAGTTTGCATATCTTTTTAATGTTAATATTGGAAGTTTTTTTATGTTATGTGTCAGTGCCAGGTTGTTTCTTGAGCACTAACTTATCTAACAGTAGATGCTTGAGTTCTGCCAAAGTACCCAATAGCTTATCCTACAGTATCTTGCAACGTGAACAATTCTTACCTGAAGCTGCACTAACAATGGTAAGAAATATGCATTTAACAATTCAAATTCTCATTTAAATCAACCTCTTTTGAGACTTTAGTAAAGAAAGACTGGGCATACCTCTTGGATTGGTTAAATCATATAAAAGATAGAAAATATCACCACAAAATACTGTATAATGAAAGCTTGATGTTGGATATAGCACTGCCAAGAAAACTTTCAGCAGCATTAATGCCAACAAATTTGCTATATCAATAGTGTTCTCAGAAGCTGAGAACTGCATAGCCCCAGGGACCACTTTGTAGCTGGAATAACTTCTTTAGACTCATCTTCTTAACTCTGGCATTTCAGTGAAACTTTTTCCAATTTGCTGAAAATTCTTAGTTCTTGCTTCTGGTGTCCATTAGGCAGTTGTGTTATTCTTAACTTCATTGCCCATTTTTGAAATAAGATTGGAAGTAGTTATCCTTTATTGTGTTGCACAGCAGCTTTATGAAAGTGTCTCATTTGCAGCTACTACATACCCTTTTTTGGCTATAAGATTTAATTTCTCTAAGGGGAAACAACTTGAGGCTTGCTTTTTCTTCTATCCCTAGAAGTTCCATGTGTGTGTGTATTTTTTGCTCTTGTTTGTTGTCACAGCAGTGTGCACTGTCTCACTATGGTAAACTGTTCAGTACTGACTAGAAAACAGCTTCTCAGAGGGCTGGAGTTTTTTTACAAGTATGTTTAAAATTTAGTGGGCTAATCTCATTTGCAAATGATTGATAAAACTCCATGAAATGGACCTTAATCCTTCTAAATAACGTTAGTTTTTAGCTTGTGCTTCTCAAAATACTGCTTGGTATTCCTTTGACACTGGCTGGCTTTACTGGAAATACCATTCTCACCTTTCTCATCCCATTTGGTCTTCAGGATCTTGCTAAGTTGTTATAGATAGCAAGATTTGAGACAGCTCTGTCCTGTTTTAGCTGCAGTTGAAAGCTGATGCTGATTTTGTATTGAATTTCAGATTTATTGGCACTTGGTTTTGTCCAGTAATAAATTTAGTGTCAGAGCTGCCTAATCTTTTAATGAAACTACATAAGTTTGCCAAATGTAATTAATAGCAGACAGTCCTGTGAAATATAGACAGCTTATGATTTAAAATTGACCAGACCAAATAGAAAAAAATAATTGCAAGCAAAGGGGGATTTGTTATATGGTTTTGTTTAAACTCCCTCTTCTGTGTCTCCTAGCTTTTTAGTTGGTGAAGGAGCTTACAGATGGGCAGTTGATCACGGGATACCAGCATGTCCTCCAGGTATCATGGCTACAAGTGAGTAAACTGGTGGTGTCAGTAGGAAGAACAGGACAGAGTAACTTTAAATGGTGCCTCATCTTTTGAGGTGTGCATCACTTCATTGTTCGTAACATTCAGCTAGCTTATGGTGTTATGGTTTATAAGGGTTGTTTAAGTTTACTAATTTTCTGATAAGTATCTAAATAGAAAAAAATGTAAACTATTACTTTAGCTGCATTTTAGCAACATCTAATTTAAGTGATTCTGTGATTCTAGGACTAAATCAAATGATGGACTTCTTTTTAACTAAAATGTAGGCTCTTTAAAAGCTGAGTCCTACAAGTCTCCAGTTGTGATCCATCTTGGATCCTAACAGCACCACTAGCTGTGTATCAAAACTCAGCAGGTGCCAGTTCATCTCTGAGATTGTGAGTTACACCCATCTCTGGGTCTTTGTTCAGAACTGTTCTTGTCAAACAAGCTGTCAAAGTAATTTGCCTTTTTTTTAACCTAAGGCTTCACTTCACCTAATCCGATAAAATTACCCAATCTGGAAAATAGACTTGGATTATACTGTATATTAACCCTAGTTTCTTGGAAAAGCTTCTTGTCTTGAAATTAAAAAAAAAAGTGATTATGTTATATTGATACATCATCTATGAACTAGGCTAAAAATGAACACACTTACCCATGGAAAGGAGGATGTGGTTCTCTTCCTTCTCTTCTTCAGCCCCACTCCCTTTTGGAAAGTGCCATAACTACCAGTCTGTTTTGTTTTAGGTGAGAACATGCCCTGTGCTGCCTGTTGAGGTTATGCAGGAAAAAATCAGAAGTTAGTACCCCTAAAAGGAGAACACAGAAGATTAGGAATGTTTATTTTATAGTAAACAGTACTACTACTTCAAATACCTGACTCATCCCTAGATCAGAGGTTGAAACCCAGGGCTCCCATTAAGCCTTTTATTGGGTCTAATTTTAAATGTAGATAAATATCTAGAAATTGCAGCTCAGAATTGTTGATGCTCAGTGCTGAAGTGTAACCCCAGAAACAGTGGCAGTGTTTTATTTGATTGCACTGATTTTCACATGTATTCATGACACATTTAATTTTGAACAGAAAGTTTTGATCTCTAGCTCTATGTGACTGAAACTTTTGCTCTAGCTGCTTTCCAAAACAGCATTTGCAGAACTACTGTAGTGCTGAGTCGAGCAGAACACCTTTATTTCTGTGGCTCTAGAAAGAGTAAAACCACTAAATGCTTTGAAGGTTTTTTGGGGGGGTGGGGGGAGGAAGGTTGCCTTTTTTTGGCTTTTTTTTTCTTTTAGGAAAGCAGTTGCTACTTACATGCAGGAGATACTTCACAAAGAAGGTGCCTTGACTAATTCTGTTTGCACGCACAGATTTCAAGTGTTTCTAGTACCAGTGTGTTTTGATTGTGACATTAATTGGCAGATGATACATTTGCTAGCTACAATGTACCCAAGTCAGAACAAATATGCACCTTACAGTTTAAAAATAAGGATGGCCACTGCTAGTTTGGTTTGCCTAATCCATACTAGGAGTTTACATTGGAGAAACATCAGAAGAATAATCCCAGCCAGTGTATTTTCACAATCCTGCTCCAATAGACCACTACTTGCATTTTGTGTCTGCAATATATTCAGCATACTTCTATTCAGTAAAACAATTTGCAATAAAACAGTTGAAACAACCAGGACTGACAAGTGAATTTTGCAATATATTTATTAATGGCAGTACATCTAAATTTTTTTTCTCTTTGAAAAAACAATGCAAGAGTAAACCTGAAAAATCTGTTCCAGAAAATGTTGCGCTGTTACACTTCCTTAGCTAAGTAAATCTTGTACTTCATTCACCTCTGGTCAGTGGGATTAGAAAATGGGATTGTTACAAGTGAAAAGAAATTGGAAACTCACAGGTAACATTTAAGAAGCCAAAATAAATTTATCCAATGTTACCATGGAAAGGAAAGTTAGATATGCTTAAGAAACAATCAAATAGAATGTTGTTTCCAAGCAACCACAAAGAGATCTCATCTGAAGTCAGCTGTTTTGTTAAATAATGTGCCAATCTTCAAAAAAAAGGGAGACTTTTTTGATTGTGCTTGCTACCATTGCTGTGGTAAAGTTTGCATGGAAAACTGGGGGTAAATTAAGTAAACATCATGTGTCTTCTGAACAGGTCTGTAAAAGAAAGAACTGAACTAATTGCCAGACATCAGGAAAATATTTTAGTGACTTATTTACAAAAAAACAAACCGAAATCTCCTCCAAAAGCCTCTCATCCAAATTTAGATGTGTACTTGCAGTAAATATTGGCAGGGAGAATCATGTGCATGTTTTGGCTTGTCTGTGCTGCACACGGAAAATACATTTTTGAAGTTGTCTTATTCTGTCTCCTTTTTCTTGGACCTCAGATGAGAATGTTCTAGCTGCTGTCAGTAAGGCTGGGGGATTGGTCTGCAGGGATGGAGATTCCCTGTGATCAGTATCAGAGAAAGAGTCACAATCTACTTTGTGGTCACACTCCATAGTTCTCTCAGAACTATCAAAGTATCCAAGCACCAAACTGGAAGCATGTTCTAAACCATGTTACTTGTTGAATTACATCAAGGTTTTGTCAAGGCTCATGTGCTTTGTCTTCTTTGGTTTGTCAAGTGTGTGAGGAAATGGGATTTCTACCATTTGTAGAAACCTGGTGACTTTGCAGTGTACAAAGGAGGTGCTTTAAAAAAAAAAAAAAACCACCTGAAATGTGATCTGTCTGTATTGCCCAGTCTGCAAGGAATCTGAATTTATTAATCCCTGCCCAAACTAGAGGCTGCCAGTACAGAGCCCATACTGGCTTATCCCAGTGCTTTTTTGCCCCGTGTTAGAGACAGTGTAATCCAAGAGTTAAGGTGTAATTACAATTTAGAAGTGAATTACTGAATTACTGTACATTGGAGTCTCTTAAAAATGTTCAAAATACACTTTAAATATGCAATGTAAATTTGAGGTCCATCCTCAACTGCCAATATCTGTGCGTGCACTAGTAATAACCAAAACACTTTTATCTGAAATGATCAACTCAGCCTATAATAGATGTAAATTTGTATTGGACAAAGATAACATGGTGTAAGGCAGCATCTTGCATTTGCTTGCTGTGTCAAGTCTGCAGAGGGAAAGAGAAGGAAGGCACCTCCTCATGCAGCAAACTTGTAACTCTGACAATGTGGAAGTGACTGTAAGCACCTCAGTGAATAATGTTATATAAGAGCAAAAGTAGCAGCAGTGGATCCACTTAACTTGTGAACTGCAGTTCAAGAGTAGCCATAAAGAAGATGCTTAAGGAAGGATGTAAGAACAGGGCAAGTATTTGCTTTCCTTCCCCTATCCCTTATATTATTCCAGACTCTAAATTCTGGACTTGTTGGTGACTCTGGCATACATGGAATGTAAACAGTGGCGTTTTCTGACATGAAATTTTTGTTTACTTTTGAACCCATATTAGTTTCCAGCACCTGCAAAAACCTTTACAACTATGAGTTACCTCATTGTCATTATTTTGAGACTTGCTGAATAAAAGCTGCTACTTCATTGTCAGAATCCTACTCAGAATCCTTCTTCAGTCAAATTCTCAAATTACCTTGAATAACTTTGTGTTATCAGTAAAATCACATCTTGTTCAACAGGCTCAGGGCTGCTATGGGTTGGTTTGAACTTCTACTTGTAATAGACCATTTCTTTACTTGTACTTTGTTACTTTTTTTTTAACTAACTGTGTGCATGCAAAGAAATTCCTGTTTATCCTATGGCTGCTTGGATTCTTTAATGAGGAAGAGTAATTTCTGGATGAGTGTAGTGCAGACTGTGCTATTTCTAGTGACGCTGTGTGTCTCCCTGACCACCAGTATTGCCTGCCTGTCCTCCAAAACCCCAAATCTCACTCCCAGTTCTCTCCTTACTCCATTATTATTGTATTAAGAAAAACACTTGCTGTATTGCTGGAACTGTGCCATGAATTTAGGCAGTGGCTCAGGGCAGGGCTCAGACCATGTCTCCTTTGTTTTTAAGGAGAGGATGAAAGATTTGGAGATAAACTCAAGGGTTCTGGGAATTTGGTTAGGAAGCTTGGTTAATCTGAATACATGATGTAAATCTTCCCTGGATTTGGAGACAGTAGGGTCACTTTTTGTTCTGAAATCTGAACAGCTGAGTGCAGCCAGGAGAATGGTTGTAAGTTACCCAGGAAAAAGATTGAGCCAAAGTGCCCAGAAGATACTTTGAATGAAAATCCTTCCAGGCTCAGGAAAGGCTGCTTCATGAAAAACAAGAATTCTTGCAGGAGGCAGTAAGAAATGCTGTGTCCAGCAGCACTTTACCCTGAGTTTGTGTTGTAAAGAACAGATCTATAGAGTAGTGCTCTGAGAGATAGGTTATTTTTTTAGTATGCTTGTAAGTGTCTTTTCCCCCCCATTCATTTTGCTGTTTCTGTCAGAATATGGCAACATGGAAGCTATCTCTTGTAGTCTTTTAGTCCCAACACAAGCCTAAGTGGTGTTAATCTGTCATTTAAAATAACTTTGTTGAAAAGAAATTTATTTTCATCTTCCTGTTTGAATTTGTGTCATTTATTTTAGCAACTGCTCAACAGAATTTTTCACAAGATCATTTGAATTCCTGTGGGTTAACTAATTTGTTAGTATATTCCTTTTTAATGCTCTTCTTGAATAGTTGCATTCTCTTTTAATATGGAATAGAAAGATAAATTGCAGAAAGCTTCTGCCAGCTTGATTCTAAGCACTGTCTGCCAGGGGGTGCTATATGATTGGTCAGAGCTCTATCTCTACTTCAAAGATTTTAAAATATTCTTGGGGTTTTTGTAGTATTTTCAATTTATAGTTTGATTTTAAGCAAGGATTGCTGAACACTTCCAGCTTGTGTAATATTTAGTTGCATAATAATTTGTAATATGTGTGATTGAAAGTTGGTTTTTGGGGTTTGTGTTCCCAGCTTGCTGTTCCACCACTGTAACCAGGAAGGTTTAAATATTGTCCTGAACTTGATTTGTCATTTAGTGGTGCTAAAAATTTGTATTTCCTTCCTCTGTTTGAAAATATAGTTGTTCACATAGCCATTTTCCAAATTTTCAACCTTGCTGAAAATAATTAAGGGAATACATGTGGCTTATAAAATGCATGGGGATTTTAAGGAAACGTGAACTTTGTAGTAAAAATGTTTTAACTTTGGGCAAGAAATTAAGTTTATTCTGATAAACAGCCTGTCATCTGAGGGCCTGTTTAAGGTACATAGGGCTAGAAGTAACAATAGATATGTATTGATTGTACCATTATTTAACAGATGAAAAGGTGTCTTAGTGTTGGATTTAAGTCTGAATGTACAATTCAGTAGCTTCAAGGACTCCATGTATAGGACAACTCTGCTTTTCATATGCCTGTGCTCTCTGAACCATTTCTAATGGGCTATGAAAGGTGACTGAGAAAAACTTCTGAAGAGCTGTGTAGAATGGGAAATACAGTTTTGTTTCATTTACTTAGTCATTGTATCATTATCTAATAGAACTGTCAAGGTTTTTGATTAAATTTTTACCTGTACATAGTATAATGGGTAAAGGGGTTAAGGGAATGATCAGAGTACAGGAGGTGAGTAAAGGATGTAGAAGTTTTATGGCAAACAAGTGGCACAGATGAGTAGCTTCATCATTGGTCAGAGACTAATAATCTCTTCCACTGACCTGCTTGCTGAAAATTGCTTTCTCATCTCCTTGTTAGGTGGTGATAATGATGAAAAAAGCATGTAAAAAAGGTGATTTATTGTCTAGCAGTAATAGTTTAGGAGATGAATCTTGGGATAATTAATTATTTATCGGGGATCCTGTGGCCTTTTCTCAGCAGGGTATCCAGGAACACCAGAACCTTTTGAACATCCACAGCAGACTTAGCTTTGAACAAATGAGCCTGTCAGACTTTTCTGCTGCATTTACAGATAAATATTATCAAGTGCATGTTCTGATACCACATCCACTAATGCCAACCTCTCCTACAGGCAAGTGGTGTTGAGCAGGAGCTTTTTCTGCTGTTTTGTGCTCAGCCACTGAACCTTGTCCCAGGCAAACCCCCACACATGTCTCAGCTCTGCTGTGACCAAATATTCCACCAGAGCTTCCCCTGTCTGGCACAGTTGCACCAAACTGCAGAGTCCATGTGGGCTGCTCATGTTGGTACCTTGGGGGCTGAAGGGAGAATGTGGATGATTAGGAAGGTGTTTCCAGGTCCTTGAAGATTATTTGTTCCAGAAGAGGCAGGGATGTGTGGTAGATACTGTAAATGAGGTTGGATTTATTTGTAATGCTTTGGTTCTGATGTGCTACAGTTGTCACTCATTGAGTCTTTAGTCTGGATGAGGCCTGAGAAAATGACTTCTGAACAAGAACAGTAATTTTGTAAAGCTGTGGGGCTTTTTTTTTTTTTTTTTTCCTTCCTCTCCCAGCAGCTCAGAGGCAGTTTTATTTATGCCAGTAGGTGCACAAATGAGGGAGCAGAAGAGATGGGCTGGTTGTACTCCCAAGACTCAATTCTTCTAAGCATGATGTGGAGTGCACATGCTGTTACTGGGTAGGGTAATAATTGCCAGGGATTTTATCTGAAAGTACTTTTTTGAATTACATCTAAACTTTTAAGTTCTTGAACAAAATCAAAGGATATTTTACTAAATACCTTTCCAGAGATTTCAACAACAGTACCACTGGGCTGTGATCCAAAACTTTTTCAAACTAAAATTCCATCAGCTCCCTTACCCTTCTTCCTAGCTTTCTCCCCAGTCAGTAAGCTTTGCTTCTCTTGCTCTTCTCTTCCTCCTTGACCCAGGCAACATCAGGCTGATGTAGCTATATTGCATTTGTTTTAGGAAAACATGCCTGTCTTCATCACTGTGTTGTGACCCTTTCCTTTTCTCAAGCTTGGAATGCACTGTCTGGTTGGAGAAGGTGAGAGTGGTTTTTATACTGTCATTAAGGACAAATGAAATTTTGCAGTGTCCTTGCACCACAAAGTTGAGGTTTTGTTTTAGATTTAATGTGAATTATGAACTCAGATTGTGTGTAGGTGTTTTCTTTCTGTCTGTAGCACCTATTTACAAAATAAATTTTCTGTGGGTTGTTTTTCCATGTTGTGTGTGTGGTGTTAACCAAGCATGTTTGAATCCTGGATTGTATTTTAGTTCATGGAATGTTTTAATTTGATGTTTTAGTGTGTTCTTTGTCAAGGACCAAACTTAGAGGGTGTTTTCAGGAAACTCTGGTTTCATCTTTCATGTGTGTACTTTGGAGCTCACTTGTGTTCCTCAGTTTCTTTTGTCACTAGTAGACCAAGATGAAGCAATGAGAGTACTGTTCATTTTAATGGCATTTATAGTGGTTTTACATAGATAGAACATCACAAAGGCAGGAATAAACTAAGGGCAGGCAGCCTGTCACTTGCTTTAGTCTGTACTCACTTATTCTGGGGAGAAAGAAAACAAATTTAATATTCAAGTAAGAGTCAAGACATTTTTTTAACTGAATTTGGACATAAAACTAACAGAGGAAAAATTTGCCAGATTTTGAGTTGTAACCTGGTCCTTTATTTCATGGAAATTTGGTCACTTCAGAGGTATTAGCTGGCTTATCCTGCTAAGAGTAATTCATAATTACTGCTAATAATTATTTTCCCTAAATAATGAGACTGTTATTCATGAATCCTTGCTAAAACAAAATCTTCACCTTTCATGTAAAAGCTAATTCTGATAACTATTCTGAAGTTCAGTGTAACCTGAGCACAAGAATTTCCCTTCAAGGGGATGTCTGACTAGGCTGATGTTCCCTCACAGGTATGAAAGGTGTGATAGTTCATGGTCAACTGAACAAAACTGAAGAGTATGAATTAATACCTTATTTATTTAAACATGAGGTTGATCAAATAGTGATGCAGAGGCCCAGAGGAGTTGTGAAATCTCCATTGTTGAAAATACTCAGAATCTGACAAATCTTTTTAAATCAGATTTGATTTTTTTGGAAGTTGGACTCCACAATCTCCTAATATCTCTTCCAACTTAAATCATTAAGTGCTGCTAGAATAGGTGCCTTTGTCTGTCTGTCTGACATGGCCCAAGAGATGTGTACTTTGTTCATAATGATGTTTTTTCTACCCCATATTTCTCAACTTACCGATACCACTTTGAAATAACAATGCAGATAAGAAGTTACTGTTAGCAGATCATTCAGAATAAGTATTCAATTTTTTTCCTGTTTTGAAAAGACAAACTATCTTAAGGCCACAGGGTAACCTCTGAAAATTAGTTGCTTAGCTGGGGATTGCAGTCTTAAGTGAATGAAGCATTTTGTGTCTTGTGGAAAAGCGGCAGGATAAATCTGCTACCAAGGTAGCAAGGAGATGCTGAGAGGCCGTATAGCAGCACTCTGTGCAGCTGGCAGGGCAGCTTGGAGCTAGTCCATGTGTTGTGTGCATTTGATGTGATCTTTGTGCTTGTGTTTGAGCTGGTGAAGGGGCAAATACTGCAGGAGGTTTCAGGACACTGCTGGCATTGGGCTCTGAGATCCAAGGAACTGTTCAGGTTTGCATGTGTGGGCTCCTGCACCCTTTTGCCTCTCTAGGTCCACGTTTTTTCCAGCTTGGCAGGAGGCTGGCAGCAGCAGGTAACAGGTTTAGGCACATTTATCCTGCTTTTGAGGAATACCAAGGCCAACACCATTCTTACTCACCCCAAATGGCTCTACCCATAGGTATTTGCTGTGCTGGGTGAACTTGTGTCAACTTACAAGTTCTCCTGTTTAAAAATTCTCTTAAGAACAATCTGCTGGCTTAGTTTATTTTGGGGCACTTCTGTTTACAATGTTCTTGATCTGTGAGAGATTTTTAGTTTGTTTCTTCCCACTGCCAATTAGCACTTGACTAAAATGGTTCTTTGTCAGCTCCCTCTTATCAAGTATTCAGGTTTTACCTCCTCATCCTCATTTCAAACATAGAAATGTGTTGTCCTAACTAGCTGCATTAATTAGCTCTATATAGTAGAATGAATTCCTTTCTTGGTGATGGCTGATTAATATGAGTTTACATTTTTAAAGAACTGGTATTCCTTAGGCTTTTGGGGAGAAATGCCAGCTTTCTCACTACTTTTTGAGTTACATCCTTGAACTAACTGTAACTAACTGTGTGTACATTAAGGTCCAGTTTTATATACTTAAAAACATGATTAAAAGAGAATTCACTAGGTGAATTAGACACCTGTATGGAGGAGTTTCAAAGTAAAATGCTCACTGTCTGTGTACTTTGTGAGAATTGTAAATGGAAGTTCTGGTTCCATTGGCTCTGTTATACTGAGTTTATTACTAGACTTCATTCCAGTCTTCTGAATAATAGTGATGTGACTAGGTTCAGAATTTCATTTAAAATGAAGTTTATAGAAAAACCTGTGCTTTTTAGTTTCCATTGAATTTGTGACTTACTTGTATAAGTAAAAGATTCAAATTGCTCTATTCTTCCAATAGCTTGATTTGGTGTGGTTAAACAAGTGACAAAAGACATTTTCTCCACACCTCTTTACATTTTACAGAGGATGTTAAAACAGCCTGGGGATGATATTGAGTCAAAACTAATTTAAACTAAATATGTCAATATCTGCAATTTGTTCATGAAATGAAACTTCTAAACTGGGAACATGTAATTTTGGTCTCTTAAGCATAACAATTTTATTTTTTAGTCCACTTTAGACAGCACTTCCTTTCTGAATGTAGGGCTTAGATGTGGAAAGTAGATGTTTGTCTTCTTGAGACCTAGGTGGTCTTTAGACTGTGTTGGATTATGGAGCATAAACTACTGCTAGACTTGTGTGTGGCTTTAAATATATGGCTAAACATACATATATGTGATTAAGGTAATAAAATAGTAACCTAATTTCATGGCTATCAGTATAAGCTCACATGGTATCTATTTACTTGTCAGCAGTCAAAAACATTTTTAACACAAGCCACTTATTCTGTTCTCTTCTGTGCAGTGCTGCTTCATAGCCAAAGATATTTAGACCAGCTTCCATGTGTTCATGCTGTGTTTCTACCAGATATTTTACTCATCACCGTTGCTGAACAATAGTAGAACTTTTAAACGTTGGAAAAGATGTGAACAACTTGTACTGAAACTTGAATACTTAGTTTTTGGCTTTTTATTGATGCATTTTTGCATCAGTAAAGAAGTGGGGGATGTGTCCTTCAAAATGTCGACTTACAAATACTTGCTTCAAATAAGTAAATTTTATTTAGTTACATGCTTTTGAACTATTTTTATAGGGTTTAGTTTAGCAGCTTTTAAGAGGAACAAGAGGAAGCTGGAGTTGGCCGAAAAGGTGGAAACAGATCTCATTCAACTAAAGAAAAGAAGACAATCAAATGAAAAGGTTAGCTCTTGTTTCAAATTCTTGTGTTGTCCTAAACTTACAGCTGACTGCTAATAAACTTCATGTCTTATAAGACTGATGTAGCTTCAGAAGCCTGTTCTCCTTGTCCATCCTAATGTTTAGATGATATAATGAAAACTTAGTGCAGGTAAAACTTTCTGCCTTGCTATTTGAAAACCAAACCATCACTTTATATCTTGTTTGCGCTAAGAAAAAATGTAAATACAAACAGATAATTATTTACCAAAACATTTTCTTTAGCTTGGGATCTCTGTCACTGTTTCCCACTTTTTAATGTCTCCTGAGCACACTGCATTATGGAACTGGAATTGGTGAAATTTGAAATACCAGGTAGGTAAACACATGCATCTGTGCATGCATCTGGCATTGACCTGGCCCATAGTACCTGTGCTACAAAACTACCAGGGATTTCCTCTTTTCCCCTCATTCTTAGTTTAAATGTAGGGCTTTGGTAACCTGTGAGAATGTCATTCCCAGTATTTGTGTTGAGTATCAAAGTATGGGCCATTAAATTTAAATGCCTGTGCTTTTTATCTGGGGCCTGTGGGCCTTTGGATTGGGCATTGCTCTTTGCTTTGCTGAGCTGTGTGACCGCTGCATAGTTACATATATTGATCTAAATAAGGTATAAATCCCAGAGAATTGTTAGCAAAAGTGTATTCTCTGTAGTCTGCAAAGGCAAACAGTGATAAATTAGGCAATTTGCATCTGTGTTCTTAGATAAGATGTTTTCTCTAGCAGGGTGCTAATTTTAATTTTTTTGAGGATTTAAGATTTGTGAAGACATTAAGGATGGGGGAGCCATGGAAGTTTGTTGTTCATTTTGGAACTTTTCCTGTTCACAGGATTTCAGTTCCCTCCTTGTGGACCTGGGAGTGTGAAAGTGTACCTGGGGAGAGGAGGGGTCCCTGTGTAGCTTTGCTGTTCATGTAATAAGGGGCAAGTCAATGCTTGAAACATATGCGGTGCCTGAGCTTACCAACCTGCAATTTGAAATTTCAAGGGCTCCAGAGTCCTGTGCAGAGCCTGTGGGAGATTCCCAGTGGTGGTAGGTAAAGGAGGTGATGAGACAGAGCTCTTGTCCCTGGTGAGTAATCCAGTAACAACTGGTTTTGTCTGGGCACATCCTGTCCATGGAGCAGGGGTGAAAACCATCCCATGCTCTCAATATGGGATTCTCCTGCTATCCACAGAGTGTAGGATAATTGCAGCCTTACAGGAAGTAAGGTTTTCAAAGTAGTTTTTCCAAATGAAATAGAAAAGAAAAATCAAATTGTAAAAGAAAAAAAAAAGTAGAATATGTCTCCCCAGACTAGTAGAAAAGGGTCATTTAGCTAGGATGAAGCATGTGATTTGTTGCCCTAAAACTCATGCTGTCAAAACTGGTCTCTCATGAAAGGTTTTCAAATAACTGGTTTAAAACCATTTAAATACTTGAGTAATTAGAAGTTAATCTTCTTGTCAAAGTTATTTTAATTGATAAATACTCCTGTACCTTTTTTATCAGCTGTGCTTCTCTGGAGCTGCCGACCATTCCTTTCAGCAGGATTTCAGAGCTGTTTTATTTTCTGGTTTGACTCACCCACTTCAACTCTGTGCTGCAGCTGGGCCTGTGTGCCTCTGTCAGTGCTGCAGGCTGTGGGGAGAGCAAGGTAGAAAGGATGTTTTAACAAAGGTGGGGTTGAATGGGATCAGAACTAATAGGCCAGTGTGAAGACACAGTATTGTGACCAAAACAGACTGAAATTACTTGGAAGTTTGAGCTACTGATAAATATTGCCAGCTAAATAGAAAAATACAGGTTTAAAAATTAGTTTTCAATAAAAATGTGATGATACCAACCTTAAAAAGAATAAGGCTGTTTAAATTTGTCAAAGTTTGTTTGGAAAAACTTGGCAGTGTAACTTACTACAGGAGTTTTATTTCCTGCTAAATGGAGTTTTTTCTGTGTTTTTCTTTGTTCACCCAATGTAGCATTTGCAGAGGGTTATGCATTTGCATACAGGAAGATCCATTAATAACGTCACCAAATTTTGAAGGTGTAAAACTTTTGTCTTTTTTGAGTTGCAGTCTTACTGATTTACATAGCTCAGAAATAATTTACACACAAACAAAAATTAACTAAACATTCTCATGGGGGGCGTCTGGGATGTGTTCATTCAGCCAGATGCCATTCTCAAATTCTTCCCTCAAGCACCAGTAAATATCAGAAGTAAATATTTGTCTGCTTACTGTTAGTCTGTCTTTTACCAGAGAAAATTGTTGAAAATAGCTTAGCAGAGTTTGGCTAGAAGCCCTAAGTTTACTTTGTCTTTTGCCATTAAAAAGAAAAATACAGGTTTAAAAAGAAAAATACAGATCTAAAATTTAGATCACTTTTACAAGTGATCTCGGCATATCTGTAGAAAGTTGTCTTCTTCTTGTTTTGAATAAGTGACACTAAGAACCCCTAGTACACATGATTTTTTTGGAAGAGATTGGTGTTTGTAAGTTAGTATTTTATAGCCTAGTTATTTAACTCTATAAATGACATTATTTAGGTTGAGTTTTATTAAAACTGGCTTGGTTTTTATCTAGTTCAGCATAGGTACTGACATGTGTATACATACACCAGTTGGAATTATGCAATATGCGTGGAATCAACAGTTCCATGTGTTTCTGTTACTGTATTAAGACTGAACATATTTAGAAAATATTTTTGGATATGTGCAGGTAATTGTAAGTGTAGCAGTCAGCTATGGCAATCCTAGTGTCTGTCTTATTTAGTCTTGCAGTTTGGAAATTTCCTTAAAAAAGAAATAAATGTTCCATGTCACATTTGTGTGCAAATGGGCTTTGATGGTAAAGCCTTACAGTTTTCAAAAGTATGCTTCAAAATCCATTTAATATGGGAAAAGAAACCTAAATAATTTTCACCCATTCTAGTTTAGTTTTGTTGTTTTGTTTTGGCTTTATCTGTGGAAATACAGTATGGAATAATTTCCTCATCTTGCACATGAAGATCAAACAAAATGTTCTTTTTTACACACCAAACAACTGTTAAACTGGGAAGTCTGGGTTTGTTCATCAAGCTTTGTATAATTCCATAGTTGGGTAATAGCATATAAATGTTAGTTGCTTCAATCTGATTAATTTTTGTATTTTGTCAGTTATACTCAGAGATGAGATTTAATGGTAATTACTTTCCATGGCATTTCAAAACTATCTCAGGTGGAGAGGGGAAAGGCCCTGTGTGTAGAATCTTTCAGTGGGCACTGGGTAGAGCTCTCCTAATCTACTAATTGCTTCCTTAGGGGCTTGTAGTGATGAATATTTACAATTTTTTATGTGCAGGAGGGAAGGAGGGTTTTTTAAAAATGCTTGCTAGAACTCTGCATTTGTGCAGGTGAGCATCTCTCAGTTTTGTGTGCATGTTCTTAGCACAATCTGAGTATTTGGACCATGGTTTAGTGCATTAATTTCCTTTCCTGTTGCAAGGTGCAAATTAAGTCATGTGAGGTTTGACTTAAAATACTGACTTTCAGTTTTTTCCATGCAAGATATTAACTACATAATAGATTATATTTAGGTTGCAATACTGCACTGTTAAAAGCCCCAAACTACATTTGCAGTGGACAAATATAATTTAGTAGCTGAACTCAGATACAGAATTTGGTAACAGATATCACCAAGCTTCCTTTAGAACCTGCAAAACTTTAAAATGTAAGTAGCTAAGTAAATCAATCAATAGAAAGGCAAGGACAAGCAAGCTGGGTCTTGTTTAGTCCCTATTGGACCTGTATAAAGTTTGGTCTTATTTTAGACTTTGTGAATTGTAGTATTTATCATACTTTCTAAATCATACTTTCTAATATTTTCTAAAGATGTTTTTATTGTCCTGACACTAGCTTGCTAGGATCCTCTGCTTTTCAACATTGATATGATTTAAGAGATGAAATGTGTGACACTGAAAGTCTCTCAGCAGGTGCAGTCTTGCAGTGACTCCTCAGGCACAGAGTGCTTTTCTATAGGGAGATGTACAAAAAGTTCCTTTGTTAAATTGTGATGAGCTCTTTATTTACTGGTCCAGAAATCAGGGCTGCCAGTACAGTTCACATGTGTAGAAGATGTTGACAATGTTTTTTTTCCCATTGGACGTGGAATAGAAGATTGCTGATTTTCAGTTTGCTGAATAAGGATAAATACAGCATCACTTATATATGAGTGACTTTTTTTTTCAATCACAAACCAGTCCTGTTTCCCCCTGCCCCAAACCTGTATTACTGAGAAGAAAAATACAGAATTCCCTTACCTCAGAGATAGATTTCCTTCAGAAGGTTGTGTGGGCCAACTCAACCTTTCCTTAGCAATGCTTCCCTTAGAAAAGTGTCCAGCCTTAAAGTTGGCTCATTTAAACTAACTTTGATAGGTAGAGTTTTATATCTGTGGCTTTCTATTAATTAAGTTTTTTGTTGTGGGTATAATTTCCTTTGATAAAAGAGGAAAATTTGATATATATATATAAAATCAAATATATATTTGATATATAACACATATTTATATATATGTTTATACTATATATATATAAATTATATGTATATTATTATCAAATTCTTTGATAAAAGAGGGCAGGGGGGTAGATAGCAGCACCTGTATCATAGTAGTTCTTCTGTACAGAGAAATCATGAGAGAATTCATGTTGGGAAGAGTTTTATCTGGTCTGGTCTTGGAAACCTCCAAGGATGGGAATCTGCACGTCCCATGAGCAGCCTGCTCTGCTGCTTAAAGTCTTCTCAATCCCCTGAGTAGTATTGTTTGAACTGGGTTTGTTTTAGCTCAGGCTGTGTCTGGGAGTCCTGGGAGCTGGAAAATACATTTGCACATGAGATGTTAAAAACGGGTTCCTTAATTTTCCTTCATCTTTAGAACTTGGAAGGGAGCTGGCCCTTTTCTTATCCTCTTTGCTCCCATCATCAAAACTCCTTTTGTTTCTACTTTTCCTACCCTCTTTTTTTCAACTTACCCTTTTTACCCAGTACCAGTTGAAACTGTGGATCTCTAGCTTCTCACCCCTGTCTGTCTTTAAGCAGTTACTCTGCTTTTTGTTGGGACATTAATTTGTTTTAATATTGAGTGTGGCCAGTGCCAGCATCTGAGTGCAGAACTTGTCAGGGAAGATCCAGGTGCAGGAGCAGAGAAGAAGCTTTCTGTTTCTCTGGGTGAAATCCAAGGATGAAACTCCTGTCTAGGAGTTCCAGTTGCTTGAAAAGTACTGTAGAACATGGTAGCATATTTTTCCTTTTGAGACTGACTGTACTGCATATTTTTCCTTTTGAGACTGACACAGAATTAACCCAAGTGTTTTCTCTTAAATTGTGGCCAGAGTATCCTCAGCATTGCAGTACTAGAAACCATGCTTGATAAGTGGCATAGTATGCCCAAAGGAATTTTAATTGATGATGGGGACTTGATAATTTGAAGTTGAATAGTTAGGTGTTTTTTTTTCCTGAATTCTAGTCAAAAAAAAAATCACATTTATATGAAAAACTTAATAACTTTTGGCATTATTTCACTGGGTAGGTCTATGTAAGAAGCTTGAGGCTTGTGCAGCACCAGTGTGCATCTCTGGAGTATGTGATGGATGATGGATCAATTCTGTTTATTTGGTTTATTTTCTGTACACTGCATGCTGTGGGTGTGGTGGAGCTTGAGGTGTGAGTGCCTTGCCCTGGGTTCTGCAGAGAGGGGAATGTGGGCCAAGCCTGGGCAGAGAGGGGAAAACTGTTCCTTTTTTAAGAGGGACTTGGTGTGGTGCAAAAAGGAATGGGGGAGGGATATAAAGGAAAACCCCTGCTCCTGGGGGGAGTAAATCTACCTCAGAAGTCATGGAAGTAACTTTTCTAGTTACGGGAAAAAAGGGTAAAATTGCTTTACTCACCCAAGATTCCTGAGCTGAGAACAGGTCTGGCAGAAAAAAATCTGTCCTAGGGGAGATTTTTTTACTTGAGGTTTCTGTTTATTGTCTTGCTCAGAATATCAATATTTTCTCTTTACATGGTAAACAGCTGCTTGGTTTTTTCTGGTGGTGCTTTTTTTGCGGGGGGGGGGGGGGGTTTGGTTGGTGTTTTGATTTTTTTTTTTTTAATTTCATTTTTTTAAAATCACACATCTTCAAAGATCAGAGCCTCTGAAAATGCTTTTCCAGGCCTTCTAGGAAAGGCCTTTTGATGTGGCATCAGTTGCTGAATCATTTCTTAGTGGACAAATGGCAACCACTAAGAAAAAATGACTTCTGGCACTTTTGTGAGTAAAAGCAGGTGATCTAAGCATTGGGTTAGTTCTGAGATGTTTATTACCTTCTTGTTACTGGAGAAGTTTTATTAAGGTCCTGTCTGAGGGAAAGCAGCATTTTTGGAAGATTTTTGGCAGTGGGTACAGGTGCATGATAACAAATCCATTTGGTCGCTAGGCTCTCACTTGCACACTCCTAAGGAGTATGATCTGACTTTTATATACTATTTTTGCTAGGATTTTTTTCTGTTTATGTGTCCTGCAGGAGAATGACTCAGGAACCTTGGATACAGTTGGTGCAGTTGTTGTTGACCAAGAAGGAAATGTGGCTGCTGCTGTCTCCAGTGGCGGTTTAGCACTGAAGCACCCTGGAAGAGTTGGTCAGGTGATCAATCATTGTACATTGTTTTTTTTTTTTAAATTTTTTTTATTGGGAATGATTGTTCAGTGTCACAACCAGGTGTAGTGTAAAGCAAGAGCTGTGACAGCAAATTTCTGTTCTCCCTTCCTTCCTGTTAAATGCTGAAGGCATTTTCACTGCATTGATTTGCAAGTGTTTTTAGTGTCCTCCATCAGTGTAACAAAACAGTGATAGGGAAGATGTTCTGTAGTTAGTTACCTTCAGTAAGTTAATTTCTTGGACTTAAATACATCCTTAAATGGTCTCTTAAATGCTTACAGTCTTGAAATAGATTTCTCTCAATATTTAGGGAAGCTGTCCTAACTAATTTTTAAATTATCTTATGAATTGGAGAAAGTGACAAAAGTAATAAAAGAACATATCAGATATTTGTGATGTGTTATATGTAAGTATGATTATTTTTATAAATTATGTATAGTTATGTTTATTATTAATGTTAATAATAATATATTTATGGTGTGTCACCTTATTGTTGTTAGGGGATTTTGAGGTGCACCAGAAATTTTGTACTCCATTGCTGTACAGCTGTATTTTTGGTTGACATTTTCCACTGTCCAAAAAGCAGTTCTCTTTTGAAATGTAGTTAAGATTTTTTGTTTGTTTGTTTTTTGAATAGCAGAATGAAAGAGACTTTATATGAGCAGGGTTATATCTTTACCCTCATTTTCTGTTAAGCTAAGCTGGAATTCTGTATCTATGACAAACACTCAGATCTCAAGAATAGTAAAAGGATGTAGTAAAATGGAGTGGAATTACAACATGGTTATGATATTCTTATTCATCTTTTGTACTAATACTTGGATTTTTCTTGGGTTTCCTTTTTTTTTGTTATTATTGTTGGTTTGAGGTTGTTTTTGTATTTTCATTTTTTTTATGGAAAGGGAATAAAGCAAAAATCTCATACACTTAAAATTTATGAACAATGTGCTTCTTTCCTTAGGCAGCTCTTTATGGTTGTGGCTGCTGGGCTGAAAATACAGGAGCTCATAACCCTTATTCCACTGCTGTGAGTACTTCAGGTATTTACTACTTTTATAAATATTTAATGAAGTTACTATCTTCCCCTGTAATTAGTTTGCAAATTTAAAATACTAACATAATTTCCAGACTATATTCTAAATTTTTATAGTTTATTTATTTGTATCATTTAATTTGAATAATTTATTACTGTCAGTATTGTATTTAAATCCATGAATTGATCTCTTGTTGGTTGCTTATATTGCTTTTTTTAGTTAATTAGCAACCATGGGAATTTTTATTCTGTTTTCTATTGCACTGAAAGGATGTGCTGTATTTGTGAAGTATTAGGGAACCTGTTCTCCTGTTAAGAAGTGCTTATTAGCCCAGTATTGTATTAAATGCAGAATGCCTCTGGGAGTGAAAGCCTTGTGTAAAGGACTGAGATAATCAGAGGGTTCCTTGATACAGAAATGCTACATGCAGCATTTTTTCCTCAAAAATATTTAATTACTATTTCAGATGAGTATTTAAGTGAATTTTTTCTTCATCTCTCTTTCTTTTCCTTCTGAAAGGAAAGGGAAAAGGTAAAACCAAAATACTGGAATAAATGTATTAGGAAATATTTATTCAGCAATTGTGAAAGTGTTGTAAGAATTAGGAGAACTTCTATTCTCTTTGGAAAGTTCAGAGTCCTTGATACACAAAAATATTGTGTTTATTTGATGCCTTGCAGAACACAAAAGTCTTAAGGTGAAGTTGTGTAGGAGTTGGTTTTACTTTTTTGTTCCTCCCACTTGTTTTATGAAGAGCCTCAATCAGAAAAACTACTTGTAACAGTTTTTCATAGGTGCTTATGTCAGCTTGCAAAATTTATGGTACTGCTGCTGCTCAGGGGTCAGAGTTAGCAGCATCCAGTGTAGGGAGAGGTGAAGAAAACCTGCAGAATTCAGATTTAGGTCATGCCAGCTGTATCCCATGGGCACTGCAGAGCTGGAGTCCTGCTACAGAAACAGTGGGGGGAGCTGGGTGAAAAATTGCAGAGTTAAAATTTGATAGAGGCTGAAGAGCATCAGGAATATCCTGTATTGCTTTTATTTCCTCTGTATTCATGTCTGCCTGCACTGTTGAAAATTGGTGTAGATGGTCACCCTTAAGTTTGATGTCAGTAAAAGCAGATGTCCTTTTTGGTGCTTACTCAGGGGATGGTTTTACTGAACATAGGAGTGTCAGAAGACATTTTTACTCAAGGGACACCACACTGATTTTAGCTTAATAAATGCTTACTGAGTAACCAAATATATTTAAGTATTTGGGACCTTGTTTTAATTAATTAGTGAGCACAAGTCCAATATTAGAGATTGTTTGTGGAAGAACTGAAGTGGACAACTTTATTTACTTCTTTAAAGCTGTTCTCTGCAAAGTCAGCTGGATTTGAAGTCCGTGTGAGCACTGACAAGCATCCTGCCCTAACAGGAGATGATTAGATTTAATGATAGTCTGAAATACTAGTCTCCTCTCTTTTTGCTGGTACCACTTTTGTATAATCCTAAATACTTCAATGTTATACTATTTATAACTGTCACAAATACACATACATGGATTTTTTTTGGTTCAAAACTTTTGGCTTCCATGACATTACCCTGAGCCCAGTCCCAGTTAATTGGAGTGGCCTGCTGGCGGACTGTGAAGTGTGGCCATCTGTTCATTCATGGATTTGAAATTCAGACTAGTGGTGTTTAATTAAACTCTTGTTTCTGGTTTTCCTTTAAAGTATGTGTATGTCTGTGAGAGAGAGTGAGATAGAAATGTTTACAGGAAGTGAGAACTCCTCTGTAATCAATACCATTCTTTTTTCCATTTCAGAAGCTCATAATGTTTTATTTTATAATGTACTTTATGTTTAGTGCAGTTCTAAAATGTATTGATGCCTGACTCTTGTTTAAAATATGAACATCCAACGATGTGAACCATGAATTTAATTAAGGAGTAAAGGGATGGAAAATTAAGTTGTAGGAAAAGTTGAAAGAATGAAACTTGCAGCTTGGCTAGATCTCAACAAGACATGGGAATGGGGGCATGAACATCTGCAAATATTCAGGTGAAACTGCCATGGCCAAGGAAGAGAATAATGCATTAAGATATATAATTGTTAAATATTTAGAATAATAAATAAATGTACTGTGTAAATTCTAGAAGATGCCTTGGTTTAGAAAGCTCCAAGATGAACAGTGCTTCTTAACAGAATATCACCACTGTCCCTTGATGTAACTAAACCCAGACTAGACTGTATTTGTAATAGTGATTATACCCCCCTTTTGTAGATTTCCAAACAGGTTTTGTCTTAACATTTTTTTTAAAATCAGCAACAAATGCAACTTGCATGTTATGTATAAATAAAAACGGCGTACATGCACATCCATTTTATGTTTCATTTTACATTCAGACATTTACACCTGTACATAAATGTATCTAAAAGATGTACATAAGAGAAACCTACAATCGGTTTAAATTTCTGTGGTTTTCATAATATAGTATTTTGTTGTTTTAATTTCACGTGTCTATTTATTTTAATTTTTCTTTGAGTCATGAATTTGGCACAAATCTAATAGTTTCTACAGGGAATTTTTTCCGTTTTGTGGGGAGAAGAAAAAAAAAGAATAAAATTAGACAGTGGTTGCTGTGGGCATTGAGTAATGTTTAATGTTTATTGTTACATGAGTTCAGAGAATAGCTGACTCATCAAATCCCATTTGGAATTAAAATAAAATCTTGAATAAAAAGTTAAACTCTAATTCCCCACAATCTTTATCAAAAGTATCCTCTAAATTGTTTGGTATTAGTGAGTGTTAAACCAAATAATTTTAGCTGAATAATTCTTTGGGAAATAAAAGGTTTCTCTTTTGTGCTGGTTTACACTTTTAAACTTCTTTTTAGTGATCACTGAGAATAGAATATTTTTTATTTTAGTTTTAATAATAATATTTTAGTTTTGCTGGGAATAGTTTTATTCTGTGATTACCCTTGTAGAAACTTCCTTGGAAAAGGAAGTTTTACTCTAAATGCCACAGTTAATAATAGAGCAGGCTTTATTCTTCAATTTTTATTAATTTTGTTCTAAAATCCTCCAATTGAAACTTCAGTGTGTTTAAGTACCTGCCTCATTAAAAAAAAAAAAGCAGGCTGGGGGAAGATGTTCCTGTAGCTTTTCCAAGTTCCTGTAGCTTTTTTTTCAATGCTTGTGTATTATTTGAAGAAATTTTGGATCTTCAATTGGCCCTGTAGCTGCTGGAAGGCTTCCTGCTTTTGCCTCTTCAGGAAGGATTTGGTATTAGCTTTTATGCTAGTATTTAACTTTTAGCAAGTTGTTGCTTAAATATTTTTGGCTATTTTTATCATGTTTTTATGCTGAGTGTGCCAAAGGTGGTGGTTCTGTTCTTGTTTGGGCATGACTTCAACTTTTTGCATGGTAATTTCATACCTCTAACAGTCGCTTGACCATGTTGTTTGAACACAGTGTCTTTGGTGGTTTTGGTGGTTTTTTTTTTGTTTTTTTTTTTCCCTTGGCTTTTCAAAATTTACTTCAAGGTTTACAAAATACAGCATATTATAAAACTCATATTTTATGGTTATAGTTTAACAGGGCCTGGGACAACTGAAATCAAAAGATGGAGACTTTCTAAAAACACAGTGGGGGAGATGAGGAAACTTAGGACTGACTGGGAGTTTAAGGGGCCCTAAATCCAAGGTTTATTCTGCAACTCTCAGTCTAAAATTCAGTTTCTGTGTAAACAAGTAAAGCCTTTCTGATTTTTTTTCCCATCAACTATTTGAGACATTTTGATGTATAAACTTTGAATTATATTAGAATTAATATTTTGGTTGGGGAAAAAATAGTTATGGGACTTTATTGGCAGCTGAAGGATAAACATTACAGGAATTTAAGTATCTCCAAAGCAGTATTAAAATTCAAGAAATTCAAAGAATGTTGCAGTTGTGTTGGGGGCACACCCAAGATACCTGGGCAGTAACAGTGCAAGGGCCCTTCTGTGCAGGAATGATGGTGGAGATGGAGTGAAATTAAATGAGATGTTAAATGAGATGAGCATGCCCAATGGCCTCTATTTAGTATAAATGCAATTAACAGCTAAACTGGCTTTTGGATCAATGCAGTAGAAGCCAAATCTGTTGTGTTTAAAAGCTTTTCCATGCATGTGTGCACACAGACACAAACAAAGCAGGCTCCCCTTTAAGCACCCCCACCACCTCCCCACAAAAAGAGTCCAGAACTTTGTAAAGCTGCTTGGAGCTATTTAGTGGGTGTTTTTTGCTGGTATATGAATGTAAACACAGGAAGATGGGTATTATTTGGAGGGAAAACATTTGGGAACAAAACCCAGCCACAGGAGAAGCAATAGTCCATTTTTTGGCTGTACTTTAAGAAAAAATTTCCTGTTTTTTCCCAAGCATAATAAGAATCAAAGTCTTTGTGCATATTCTTCTCATTCAAAATAATATCAAGTGTGACACTGAATTTCCTACTCAGTTGGAATATCTGTGATGATTGTGAATATTCATTCACTAACTGTGCCAAAAGCAATAGTGCTGGTGTAAGAGGCAGGCTGTATCTTCTCTGGGGGAGAAATAGAGAAATTCTCTTTGGAAATGCAGAACTTTAACCATAAATACGAAGATAAATAGAAAATTACAGTAACAGCTCATGCAGGACACTTCGAAAATTAAACCCAAGTGGAATTTTTGAGTGAAAGTGTAGAGACTGAAAATGTCTTGCATTTCTTTCATCTTAACAAGAGCAGGAAATAGAAAGCATGCAAAGGATGGGTGTCTGCTGTGTCTAACCAGCCGTTGAAGCCAGCAAACCTTTAATATTGCATTTCTGAAGATAGAAGGTCTTGCATTATTTACAAAATGCAGAAATTCTGTGCCACAAAACTGCAAAATCTCCAGCTTTTACTCAATTTATTTGAAGGGACTATTTGATACAAGAAAGGCAGATAGGTTATGCTAGGGAGGTTTAAAATACAACCTAATTTATGATCCCAGAGAAAGAGCAGAAGCTTGACATATGTTGAAGTCATTCAGAAAATTTAGGGATGCTAACAAACTCAATTTGGTTTCAGGGCTGAGTCAGAGCTGTGTTTTGTTGAGAAGGTACAAGCAATGTCAGTTTTCTGGAAATACCAGATTTATTTACGAGGTGTAGTTGAGGATTCTGTCTGGGAGAAGTCTCCTAGTGATGTCTTGCTCTTCTCTCCTGCACAGAACCTTTTCTTGAATGGAATGAAAATCAGATAGAGAAAACAGCAGTGTTTTAGGGATACATGTACAAACTGTGTTTATTCTGTGTAAACTTCCTTGCCAGTTTCTTGTGTTGGTGAATTCACCAAGATCCTAGAAAACTGTTAAGGTCTTGTGACAAAAGCAGTGGCCTCTGTTCTCATAAAGGCATTTTAGAGATTAGATCACAATACTTTAAAAGCTGTGTTGGATATATGTATGTACACACGTATGTACACATAATGCATCATTCCATGAAGGATAAATAGCCCTTTGTGTTTTGAAGAATCACAGAATTGTTTAGTTTGAAAGGAACCTCAGGAAGTCTAGTCCAGCCCCTGCTCAAGGAGGTTTCTCTTGTTTTTGAAATCGACATCAGTAAGGGAATGAATATATTCACTTTTCCTTGCCCCACCTTTTCCTGCTCCAATTGTGTTCACATCAGTCGTTCTTTGCAGCCCATTGTGTGTCTTACGGCTGCTTTTGCAGGCAGTGTGGAATAGGATGGAATGGGAATGACACCTGTGCAGAGATAGGCTGTGATTGTTAAATTATTTGTTGAGTTATGCCCTCAGCCAGCATTTTGGTCTCCTTATGGAAGCCACTGGTCTGTAGATTCCTACTTGAAAACTCCTTTTGCAAACAAACCACAGTGATGTGCAAACCTAGGGAGTAAATACTTTCCAGGGAAGCTTTAATGCGAATAAATTGACTTGTGGTGCATAACTTTGGCTTTGTGATTCCTTTCTGTTGAGGGCAGCAGTGGCTGTGTTAGGATCCTGTGTTAGAATGAATACCTGGCCGATGCTGTTTTGTAGAATCATGGAATAGTTTAGGTGGGAAGGACCTTAATGGATGGAGCCCCTCTGCCCTGGGCAGGGATTCCTTCTCCTCTAGACCAGGCTGCTCAGAGCTGCATCCAGCCTGGCCTTGAACACTTGCAGCAATGGGGCATCCACAGTTTCTCTGAGTAACTTGTGCCAGTGAATTACATTTATAATGTGATGATAAAGCTTGCTTCAAACTCGCATGTGTTGTTAGCCCTTATATAACACACAAGTGCAGCATTGTCTGTCTGGCCTGTCCTTCTGAGTCCATGCTCCCAATGCCTAGAGGAATTTCACATGCAATCTTGTATCCTCTACAGATTTGGGATAGATATTACGATACAATCAATCTCTTTGTAGACACATGTATTATCTCTTAAAATCAGTCTGGTCCTGTAAGATTTGGGGAATAAGAGGTAATTTAATGCATCACAGATGAAGCAAATGTAGAAGAGTTATGTCATTGTTACTGTGAAGCAGAGGGTAGGGTGGAGGAAGGGGAGCTCCATCTCCAGACAGATCAGTATTTACCTGTGAAGTGAATGTTTCTGTCAAGAGTTCATCCAGCCTGTGTGTCCAGATGCAGCTGGGAGGATTCAGTGCTGTAGCAGGTGCTGTGTGAGCTAACTCAGCAGCACCAAAGCCTGGGGAAGAGAGAGGAAGCCCAGGGCAGAAATGATTTGTGGGAATGTAGCGTGGAGAAGCTAATCAATGAAACACACTAGTGCAGTGTTCACAGCTGAGGGGTTTGTCCTCACAATGGTCAGAATGATTGTTTGAATTGCCTTTGGAAGGCTTGCTGGGAAGCAGAACTGGATGGATCCAACAATCAGGGGGCTTATTGAAATTTTAATTGGGCTTGATATTATATTATCTGTGAGGCTTGAAGGGTCACAGGCTTGTGGAGGTTGTAGCTCCCTGCAGAAGGCTCAGTGTTTGCTAAGCAGCGCTTTTGGAACCAGGGCCAGCAGCTGTGCAGCTCCAGCTGCTGCTCTGGACACTTGGTCCTGTCCCTGCTGCTGAGCCTTGTGCCAGTGCCTTGAAATAGGTGCAAGGATAGAAAGTGAATTGAAGATGGTGGCAGACTGAACTCTCTGTATCTTAAACACTTTTCTGCCATTTGAGAGCAAGTGATTTTATACCTTTAGTTAGCAAACACATAAGCTATTGTCATACTTTCTTCCTTGTAAGTTTTATATGACAGAAGTGATGTAGTTTAGAGAGGTGTAGGGTTTTTACAAAGATCAGTAACAGCAAAACTTCTGAGGAAGGCCTGGGCAAAAGTGTTTGCTTCTTTGTTTACAGCTTAACTGAAATTAATCTTTCAAAATGTATTAAATGTAATGAGGAATGTAAAAAGTACATCCACTTTAAAGGACCTACGTTTTTTCTTCATTCTAACCTCTCTTGGAGATACATCTGAAATTCTTTTTGTTCATAATAATTCAATTTATTTTGAAAGCTTTTTGTTTATGTGCCATTTACCATTATTTAGAACTAACAATGCCAAATGAATGAATCCTTATCTCTCTAACCAATTTTTTTCTTATCTGTAAAATTGTAGAAAAGCTGAATGAGTTGTTTTTCGGAGTGATTTTAGTTTTTTTTTTCCATATTAAAAACTTAGAGATGTGTTTTCCTACCTTTCCTTAGGGAAGGTGCTTTAGACATGAGTGTGTGTGCATGTTGAATTTCTTTTGTTATCTTTGAAACCTGCCCAACTTTACTGAAGTTTCAACCTTTTGGAAAATTTCCATTGCATTTTCTTAGTAGGTAAATCATCTAAGGATATTCTATCTGCAGCAGGAATGTGCTCCATTGAGCTCTCTAGGATCAATGCTTTAGGCATTGGACAGGACTTTGCAGGTGTTTTTTCTGGCAGTTGGTCAGTAATTTAAAAATTTCCCCTGCTAGTATGAAGACAAGATACAGCAGCTGATAGGAGAAAGAAACCCCTAAAATTATTTTACTTTAATACTACAGTATTAATATATTACATTCTATGTAGTGCATTCTGCTAGACTGCAGCATTTTGTCTTTTGAGAATTATGCATTATTTTTTTCAATATGTATTTACGTGTATCAGTGTCTTGCCAACTAAATATTTATATTGTACTGTATTTTGTTTTTGTAGAATCACTGCTGTGCAAGGTTTTACTCAGAACTTTCTAGAGATGCTGGAAGTGATGAGCAGAGCTTACTGAAATACAGGTTTCACAGTGTTTCCATTAGGCATAACTAGAAGTTATCCAGGAAATAGAGCAGAAATAGGAGTTCTTTAACTTGTTAGCTGATACTTTAGGGACTACTATTGAACTGAAAATAACATCAAAGCTTAACAGGACAGAAACAACAGGGCCTGGTTCAGACTCTGCTGCATAGAATAGATGATAAAATACAGATAACCTGTAACTTCTGTCTTCAGCTTCTGTAAAGCAAAGAGTCATACTTCGGCAGTGGAGTAAACTAGATGAATTTTTCCATTCTCAACTGTACATGAGTAATGCAAGTTTCCATTCTGTACTCCTTTAAAACAAGTTCCAATACTTTGTGTTGAGGTACTGTGTGTTTCAGAGCTAGACAGGCTCCTGCAGCCTGTCAAAGCTCCACAAGCTCTCTGCTTGTGGCTCACAGAAAGCAAACTCGATTTTCATTTCTCCTTCCATTCAACAGGAGCCTCTTTCATGTCTGAAAATTGGAAACGCGTGTTTTTCAGTGTGCTGCATGGATGTGTGTGTGTGTGTGTGTGTGTGTGTGCCCTCTGGCACACCTGTTTCTAATTTCCTGACTTGAAAGCATCTCCCATCAAAAGAAGCAGAAAAACAATTTCTCTCTGACATGCTGCTCCTTTCCTTTGCCATCTTGGTTCCATTGGAGGAGCGTTAAAAGATGCAGAGCACGCATTGAATGGGATGTTCAGCTTATATTGTGCTGGGTTCTTTCTCCTCTTGTTGTGGTTATTTCAAGCATTAGAAATCTTCTTGAGAAGTCACTATGCTGAGGAAAAAACCCAGTGATTTAATCCTTATTTTCTTGCATGAAGCTCAAATGAAAGATCCAAGTGGCAAGTTAAAGTTTGTATGAGCTGTGAATTGAATGTTAGTTACTCTTTGGTAAAGAAAGATTAACACTTAAAAATTATAGCTTAGATTTCTTACTTTTTTCAGAATTGTATGCAATGTAAGATAATATCTAATATAATACCTAAAAGTTAAAGATGTTAACAACCTTAAAAAAATAAAAACATCACAACCCCTCCTTCCCCCTAGTAACATGGTTGTTATGGAAGTTGTGCATCGGCTAGCTAGCAAATTACTGCTAAAGTAGTAACTTGAGAGGACTGCTGATACATCCAGCACAGCTAAATTATAGTAGGATACCTTAAGAAAGAGACAATGAAAAAAAAAGGTTGTAGATTCCTAGACTGTTCTTGTGCAATTCTTGTAGTAATCAATGAGGAGTATTTGGATTGGAGGTAAAAGTGTATTATCATCAGAAATTACACATTTCAATACCCACAGAAAAGGGAAGTTCTGTTTCACTGTTGGTCTGCCTGGCCCTTTGAAAGAAACACTGCATTAAAACTGTATTGTGGCATAATCCAAGATATGTGTCTCTCAAAATCAGTGTTGGTGTTTCTGTATGATCTTCAAGTGATTTTGTAGATAATCTTCAAGAAATTTTCAGGCAGGAATAGAAGCTTCTGGTTGAACATAGGTTTTCTGGGATCTTTTAGAATTTCATTTGGGTTTGTAGTTTGTTTACAAAATAAAGGTGTTGTGTCTATTAAGCCTCATTCTTCTTTCCTTCCCTTGTCATAGGAATCTGTTGCCATCAATGCCTGGAGCCTTTAGGAGTCTGTATATTCTCTCCCCTTTGTAGGAGGCTAGAAACTTCCATCAGAATATCTGTCTGTTTCTGTTTATTTTTCATAGGATCTTCGAGTGTTCTGGGTTGGGAGGGACCTTAAAGTTCAGACTTCAAAGTTCCTGCAGTGGGCAGGAACACCTTCCACTAGAACTGATTCCTCAGAGCTCCTTCCAGCTTGGCCGTGAACACTTCCAGGGATGGCACATTCAGAACTTCCCTGGGCAACCCGTTCCAGTATCTCACCACCCTCATAGTAATGCTGTAACCTCATTGTAGGAGGTCACCAAATTTGTCAGGCGTGATTTATCAAAATAGTCTCTATAAACTTTGTTTTCTGTAGAAGTGTTCTTGCCTTTGCCAGAAGCAATCCTAGAGGAAGGCAGTTAATTGTACTTAGCCCTGCAAACATGGACAACAGCAGTTCCAACAGGAGTTTTTTTGTCAGCATAGGAGTTATAAGTAGGCAACATGATGTTTGCAGAATATTACTGTGTTAGGAAAGTAATTTGTTTACTATATGAAAGTTATTTCAATGTGAAGCTCTAGTTTAACCCAGTAAATTTTTCCAGCTAGTCATCTGCATTTGAGTCACTCATGTGTGAAATCTTAGGGAAGCATTTGTCTGTCATTGCAAAATATTCATCTCTGAAAAGTAATGAACTTCAGGATACTGCAGAAGTCATCATCGTAACTGGGAAAGGATAATAAAATGATTTTAACTCTGTTTACAGGAAAGTTACTAAAACAAATGCATTTGAGACTTGAATGTAGAATTGGAAAATTCTTAGTGGGAATCCCTGTTGGTTTGGTTGTACTTGGTAGTACTATTCAATGAAAGGAATGCCAAATGTATTAACACTTGCCGTTAAATGTAGTATAATGGGAGATAGTTAAGCACATTAATCAGATTTACATTTTCATCAACTTGTGTGCATGATTTGGAAGTGAGTTTAAGTAGCTTTCACTGGAGTTGCCTTCTCGACTCATGTTAATACAGCTTCTTTGGAAGTTGGCTAATGCTGGTGGTTAGACTAAAGTGACTGGAACTATAAATTTGAACCCACAACTTTATATTGTGAGTTACAAATCAGTTTTGATTGCTCTAGTAATGTATACATTAATATTTGCCTAGTCCTAGTATTATCTACAGTGTGTCCCCAGTTTGAGGCTATACAGACATACAGATCTGCTAAACCTGCAAGAAATTAGGTTTGGAAAATAGAAAGTGCAATTCTTTTTTCTTAGCCTGTATCTGGTCAAAGTATGTGACACACTGCTTAGATTTTTTTTTCTTCTTCAAAAATAGATGTTCCTACATCAAAAACTACAGTAACAAATTTTTCTTTTGCAAATGGGGAAATTGTTTTCCTTAGTTATCTGTCCCTGCAGACTGCTGGCAAGTGATGTGCTGAAAGATTTTTACATACACTGCCAGCAGCAGGCTGTAAGTTTGTTGCCTTATAGGTTGACATAAATATGACAAAAAGAAATGACTTTGTCTGTGGGGATGTAGAGATGTGTGATGTGTTAGTAGAATTTCAAAGCTGCTTTCCTTGTGGTTGATCCTGGATGGAGATGTGGGCTGCAGCTGTTCTTAACCCATATTAAGTTTTCTCTCTCTGAATTTTTTTTGGAGCAGACTTGATGTTATGGGAACTCTTCATTAAAGTCATTCTCCTGGGGCAGGGAATAACATTATACGTCATGCTAAAAAATGGCCATTGTTGGGTTTTTTTAATTCCAATTTAGGAAATACTTGTAAATTGTGAAGTAGTAACATCTGGTTTTATTACTTGACACATTGAAGATACATAGGCTCACTCTGATTTCTGTGTCTCATTTGTTTGATTCCTCTTTTAAGTCCCCTGCTTCTTATTTATGTAGTTATATTTAAAGGTGTTACATGTTATATTTTAAAGGTCCTAACAGGTTTTTTGAAGGAAGAACCAGCTTTCTCAGATTTTGCCAGAGCATCTGCCTGCTTAATTTTATTTTTATTCTTTACAGCAAAACTTCATAGTGATTAAAGTTTCCCAGTTTTAAAAAAGCGATGTCCATGTTGTGATTTATGGGTAAAATGCATCTTGTGGGGTATTTTTCATGTTCTTCATCCATCACTTTGGAATAAATAGTAGATAACTCGCAGTTCTGTTGTGGACAGAAGCTTCAGAGTGTGGGTATAATGAGGCAAATAAATAGACAGACCCTTCTGTAAGCAGATGCTGAGGTTGCTGTATTGCACGAGCCTCTTGAAGGTTATCTCCTAACCAGGACACCTCTCTTATTAACGTGAGAGCTTGACAGTCTCAATGAAAACACTTTCTCCCTTGTGCTCTCAAGAACAACTTCCCTTGGCTGTGTAATTGTTGTAGTATTTTGGCTCTTTCATTTTCCTTTTTATTTGTAACTGGATTTTACTCAGTCTGTTTTCTATACAAAGAATTTTTTGTGTTTCTGTTCTGCCAGTTGTATGTAGATTGAATGCCAAAGTGTCCCACTTCAAACAACTCAGTTTAGCTGAATTGCATTAATCAGGAGACACTTCCCATTAGCAGGGACACATAACTGAAGACCAAGGTATTTTTGTGAAGATTGAGCATAGCAGAATTTTGGGACATGTGCACACAATTTTTCAGCAATCTGGTGTCTGGGCTGATTCTCTGATATCTAATCATCTAATGCATCCATAGTGTTCCAGAGAGTGTTGTTTGGTGGGGGGTTTTTGTTTGTTTTGTTTTTTTTTTTTTTCCCATTTTGTTTTGTTTTGTTTTGTTTTTTTTTTTTTTTTTTTTTTTTGAGGGGGGTGGAGGGGTTTTGAGGTTTTTTTAATCTTGAAAATGAGGGGGGTAATTTTTTTACCCTTCCGTATTAGCAATCTTTGCAGAACAGTGGAAACTCACTGTGCATTTAAGGGGAAGGGTATAATTGTGTGTCAAGCAGCCAGAGAGGGAGATTCTTTGAGTAGGTTGCCATGTTAGGGTTTAAAATGATGAAAAGAACTAGAAACCAGTCTGTGAGTCACTGCAACACACAGTGCCAGATCTGCCAACGTGTTTGTGCCCTGCTGTACCCACAGCAGTCAGTGCTCTAAACTCAGCATATGCACAGGGATGAGAGACTCAGCAGGCTGCTCTGGAGCCACTTTGGGTTGGGTTTAATTATTAAATTTTTCTTCATGCCACATCTAGGCTGGCTTCAGCCAGTGTCTCGTCCTGGGCTTGTCAGTGCTTCCAGTAAAGTGAGTTACCCATGGAGACTGAGCTGCCTTTGTGTGAAGCCAGCCTAGGTCTGATGTCTTACCAGCTCCAGCTCCCTGCCACTTGGAAGCAACTAGATTGTTTCCAGCCATAAATTTGTTTCTGGAGGCTGTGTAGGTGTATTTATGTAGTTCTGTACCTGAGCTAATAAGTCCAGCTGTATTATAGCAGATTTTTTTTTAATGATTCCAGTGCTTGCATCATCTTGTTGTATTTAATGAGAAATATATAGAAATATTTATATTTCCATAATTGTGAATGGACTGTGTCTGACTTCTCTCTGTATATTCTGGTGTCTAATGCAGTTTTTGGTCCTGATAAATTACAAATCTGATCAAAATGTAGTCACTTAGATTTAGATAATTTGAGATCATTGTTATTTCACAAGTCTACATTAGTTGTGTTTTTTTCTTTCCTAACTGGATAACACAGTTCACCTGGCTCTTGGTTAAACCTCTTCTGGCTGCTTTGTCTGCTTCCCTGCCATTAAGGAAAAATGTCAACAAACAGGAGGCTTAAGTAGTGTAATGACCTCGGTCTATATGGAGAAAGTATCAGCAGTGAATTTTCTGTCCAACAACCCCAGCTGGTCCAGTGAACATCCATGGTGCCATTTGGCTGCAGCTGCATGTCCCAAAGCACAGTACAGGAAGGGAAAAGGGTGTAGGAGAAAAAATAGCAGGTGTGAAAGTGTTCCACAGAACAAGAGTAGCAGTAATGATCTGTTTGTCCTCACCAAAAATAGGTTTCAGGGGATAGGTACAGAAAACACTGAGGCAATAAGTGATGGTTTGCAGAAGCTTTTTAGTTTCTTAAGGACAAACCTTTAAAAATTACAGGAATTTGTATTAGGAGTCCAGTGACCAGCCACTTTGGCACAAACCATGGCTGAATTCATGTATTCCTCTGTTGCAAAAAAGCTGAATCAGATGGACTAAGTGGAATATTCTGTCATGCAAAAGGAGTTACTCTGTCCCTGAAGTTGTTCTCGGTTTGGAGAGTTGCATGCAAGGATCATTCCCAGGAGAATGATTAGTAAGAGGATTCTATCTGGATAGAGATGCTAAGTCAGAGACAGTGTTGCTGTTTCTTCTTTCTGTAATTTTTGTTTAGTTTCTTTTTGGTTTGTGACTTTGTGGAGTTAAAATTTCAGGAAAGTTGTGAGAAAACCACTGACTTGAATTTTTGAGTGATGTCGTGTCAACCTTTTTAAGAAATAAAAATGTGTGGCAGACACTTGTCATTTGCATCACTATGAAGAAACACTATTTTGCATCATCACAGCCAAATTAATGTGATGATATAAATTAATTACAGGGTTTCTTCAAAGTGATATCTGTATTTTGACAATTCTTAATATTTCTTTAGGTTGTGGAGAGCACCTTGTCAGGACCATACTGGCCAGAGAATGTTCATGTGCATTGCAAACAGAGGATGCCCACCAAGCTCTCCTAGAGACTATGCAAAACAAATTTATTGGTAAGTATATGGCCCAAATTGACTAAATGCAAGTAACTCTATCAGAGATATTTATTCTTGTGATTTCTGTTGAAGCCTTGGGTTTCATTTGGCTTCAGATTTAGTCTTGTGTTACATCTGAAAAATGTTAAACTACAGAAGAATATATTAGGATATTTAAAGGAAAACCCTTGGAAATACCTCAATTGTTATGTGAGTCATAGAATACCCGGAGAGGTTTGAAGAAAGAATTTCCTGTCTGAATCATGAGCTGTGGTGTACAATTGCATATTTTAGAATTGATGAGTTAGGAGCATTAGTAAAAATTATTCATCATGTTAACCCTTTTAAAAATAGTAGACCTCAAAACCATTTCTTGTTCTAATTAAATGCTTTGGACAGACAGATTCTGGTTTGCTATTTACATAATTAAATTAATTTCTTGGAAAAGTGAAATATACTTTGTTAAAAAAACAATTTTTTATTTGATTTAAGAGAATTGTGTAATATAACTTCAATTTCTTATAAATATATATCTTTTTTTCTTTCCTCAAATCATAAGCAAAATATGAAAGTGGATTTTTAAAATAAGCATAAAATCTTGCCCTTTTGAAAATTCCAGTGGAGCTTCTGGTGTATATGTTGACTTGCAGTGTTTTCATAACCCCTTAAAATTTTTCAAGCTTTAGAATCCACAGACAATTTTAATCTTGAAAATTTCTTATGGACAACATAATACTTGTACACTGTGCTGCTGAAGCTGTTGTGTGATAGTTTAATTAGAACTGAAAGAGGGGCATTACACACCTTTTGGGGTCCCAGGGACTAATGCATTGGTCTTGGCAAGCAGTGCATTGCAGCTTCTTGATTTCTTTTTATAGTGTTAAATCCATGTTAGATTCTGCCTCTGACATTTGACTGTTTGAAGGGAAGTCACCTTTGCATTGAAGACTGCACTTGATAATCTGCTGCTGTGCTGTGGTCACTTCTAGGTGTTGTAAGAATGCAGAACACTCTGTGTTCCCCAAAAAGGTTCTAATCCAAGCAGCAAAAATGTAGCTTTTTATATTTAGTCACTTATTCCAGTGCATAGTGGCACAAAATTAGGAGTTTGTGTACCCAAAAGAATTGTTTACGAAGGATGCATGTGATAGCTTTGCTGATTTCTAACCTGCTTTGCAGTTGTTGTATGGAAGTGGCCTAACTTTAGGAAAGTCAAATTTTATTCCATGGTCTTAAAATTTATTCTGCTGTTTGTTCTAAGAGTGCCAAAAGCAAGCCCATATTGTATGTTGCCTTCTGCAATTTCATATTAATGCATGCACACACACAAGATGGAAAGCTACTCATAAAGCAATTCATAGAGACTGGCTGATAGAAGCCCAAAATTTAAATTGTTTTAGTTCAAGGTGCCTTCTTTGAGTTGCTTTGAGTGTTCTGGGTTTTCTTGTTAAGTTTGGTAATGGTTAGCAAAAAACACAATTCTCATTTTGCTGTTTAATGCAAAGGTATTTTGCCACCACTTTGCATATAAAATGTTAACTGGCTCCTATGTGATATATGCATTGTGTTCTTTAGTGGAAATGTGAAAATGTTTCTGTTGGAGATAAGAGCCTGTTAAATGTTGCTGAAGAATTTGTTACACCTGAACTATCAATTGCAGAGAAAGAGGAACTGCACAGGCAGAGGTACCAGGATATCAGTGTGATACGTTATTGCCTTGGGAAAACACTAAACCTAGCTAAACAGCAGAAAGTGAAAAGAGTGAGAGACAGGATCAAATTGAAAAGAAAATTTGAAAGAACTTGTAGTGTCTGCTCAGTTATACTCAGTAGTATCTCAGTTATACTCTGGGCAGTGCTGATATGGGGAAAAAAGATACTTCCACCTTTGTTTTTTGTGTAGCTGAAGTGCTTGGATTAGAAAACATAAAATCTAGTTTGTGCTCAGCTGTCCTCTGAATGAAGACTGATGGAGGAAAACATCAAAATCCAGATACATCTTGCTAGTTACATGTGACATAGTACTGAGTTGGTAGCTGGTAGAGAAATTTTGGCCATCTTGGCAATTCTGCAGATGGAATGCAAAGTTACATGTGGCAAATACAGTGCAACAGTTAAAAACACGCATTACAATTAAAACCAGTAGGTTTATACTTAATAGGTTTTTTTGTGCTAGTTAATAGGACAGGATGTGTGGTAGGGTGCAGAATTTCTTACAGGTGAAACATGAGGATAAAATGGGGTAACAGACTCCTTGCTGATGGCATGGATGCTTCCCTTGCCTTCCTTAGAGCCCTGCTTTGTGGCCGTGTCAAACTGTCACCAGAATTATAATGGACCAAGGCATTGGGAAAAACCCCAGCCTTTAACAAAGCTGAGCTAGAATGTTTTATCAGAAATCAAAATGTGTGTTAGTTGTATCAGAGGGATGAACAGCTGATTTTGGCAGTTGCCATCAGATTGGTGCTTCCTGTTTACAGGACTCTGAGTCTCTGCAGAGTCCTGGGAGTCCTTCCAGCTAGGGAATGCCTGGCTTAGGCAGTGAGTGCTGTTTGAACAGCAGGTGATGAGCAAACTCATGTCAGATGTGCTTCTCTCATCCTTTCTGAGAGCCAGCTTACTGTGGAGAATGCACAGCTGCTGGTTGAATCAGAGGTGAGAGAAATGAAATATAGACTTTTTGTAAATGGAATGTGCGCCATATCTTTAGTCAAAGAGTGCAGAAGGCTTGGTTCACAGTTAAAGAATGGTGTTCTGTAAACACAAGTACCTTCCAGACAGAAAAAGGGAGGATTTTGTTACTCATCATTCCTTTCAAATGCAGCCAAGTTTGTGTTTGTAGACTTAGAGTAAATATTTGTGTCATCCCATTGGCTGGAAATCTGGGCTTTTAACAGTGGCAGCATTACCAATGGTACTTTAGAACTTCTTATGAAGTATTAGAAAATAATGAGCTGAAAGACGTAGTTGGAATGTGATATTTGTTCCTTCCTTAGCAGAGATCTGTTTCTCAATTCTTGTATTTTTAAACTGCACTTCAGTTGAGCCAAGTCTGCAGCGAGGTAATGGCAGAAGAATAATGCTGACACTTTCTCTTCTAGAAATGTAGTGTCAAAATCCTCTCTTCTGAGCAAGACTTTGGACAGCTAGAAATCACAGAAAATTAATTTCCTGGTAATTAGTTATGCTTGCTGGGTAGGAAAAAGCCTCATACTTCAACAGTTACAAGACTGTGACTGGCATTGGGCAGTGTTGCAGTTACTTTATAGTACATTAGAGTTTCCTTTGGTGCTGCATCACTCTAAGTTTTGTAGTATCCTTTGTGGTTTCCTAGCAGAGGAAACAAACTATGGAAGCATTATTATCCTTCTCCATGACACAGAGAAAAGGATTTCAGAAGAGAATGAAGTGATCCTGAACTTTCATAAACACAACGTGGTCATGTTCCACAAGGATTTGTATAGGTCCTCCCTATGCTTCTCCATGTCAAAAGCATTGGGATTTTATTGGTCTGTGGTATCCTCAGTTATTTCATTTCTTAAAACCTCACCTGTAAAGTTTTAAAGGGCAAATGTTTTCTCTTGCAGCTTCTTTAAAAATTCAATATAGATGTTATAACCTAATGTATCATGAAATATAAAGACCTCTGACTTGAGACAGCTTGTGCCTAAGCATTCACCAAATAATGGTGCATGAAATTAAAAGCAGGCTTCATTTAGTGCTTGTTATATTTTGAATTTAGTGGGATACATAGCAGAAGCAGAGTGGCAAACAGCTTCACTTCCACCACACTCTGTGCACAAGCTGACAGTCCAGTGGCCAAGGTGATCTGTAACTGTTGATCTGAAAAAGTCAGAATTTCACTCACACAGTGCACAAGAAGGTTTAGAATTGTTTAGCTGCCCTCTGTTAAATCTGGGGGATGCTGAAGCACTTAATTGGTTACACCACACCACAGCCAGTGTTTAGACCCAAGTTCTAAGCCTTTGAAAGCTGATGTAAACAATGAAGCTGGTAATGGTTTCTCTGCTGTGGAAGAGTGTGAATGTAGAACATCTGATGAGCAGCTGGTTCATCCTTCAGCTGTGTAAGTGTAAATAAAACACTTCATTTACAGCTTGGTGTTGAATCTGTGCTAGAATGGTTCTGTGCAGTAACTACAAACGGGGAAAAAGGCACAGGATCAGAAGTGAACAGCTTCATTCCCATGATCTGGAGGGACCAATCTTCATCACAGGAGAGCTTTAATTTACAAAAGATGCCAAAGACAAAGTGTTCTTCACTGTAACTCTAGCTCCTCCAGAGCAAGGGTGAATGTTGAGGCCAGTATTTGCCTTAACACTTGCAAAACTCTCAGTTTTGTCCCTGATGAGCAGCTGAACCTGAGTTGTGGTGTTCAGCTCTGGCTGTTCTTGCAGAACTTGATGGGATCAGGGAATGTGGAGTAGCTGTGATGACCTGCTTGCTTGTTTTTGAGAGACCATTGCTACAGATTAATAACATACAAAATACATAAATAAAAATGTAATGATGCTTTCTGTATGTCACATAGCAATAACAGAATAGTTGAGCTTTGAAGGAGAGAAATGTATTTTTGTAAAATGTAGTTTTGGGACTAGGGAAGGTAAGGATTTGACCAAAACTAATGAAATATGGGGTTTGTTTGTTTGATTTTGTCCTACCCATTCTCTCTGCTATGGCCAGTCAGTGCTAACATTATTAGTTAATGCTGCAGTTGGAATTTTACTTTGGATTTTTCATCCCACATTCCTTAGTGGTTCTGCCAGTGTAACTGGGAAAGGAACACTGGGCTTCATGAGACTTAAAATGCTGTTTAAAGTCCCAGGTTTTTGTAATTTTGTCATTAGCAAGCTATTAGATCAAAGATTTATCCAGCAATTCTGTTTTATTGTAGTGGAAAACAATATTTTTGGTTAGTAGGCGTATTTTAACTAAATTTTGAATTTGTACAGGAAAACCTATTTTTCTGAAAAGTACAGAGAGAGCAAATGGTGTAGGAGGTGGGAGCCAGATCACTTTTTCTTTCTAATGAGAAAGCATTCTGCCTTTAATATACATGGCAGTATTTTAGTTCCACTATTTCTCCTCCTCTTGAAATACTAATTAAATGTGTATAGAAAAAAGTCATTACCTATATTGTTATTTTTTACAAAAATCTGCTCTGTTATTCTTTTTCTCAATGGGTTAGCTGTAACAAAATTACTTTCAGAACTGAATTAATGAAATATGTTGCTAACCTTTGAATTCACAGTGTTTTGAGAACAGTCAAATTAACTTGTGTGTATGGTACATGGATTCTCTTTAGAAATAAAGCATAATACTGTACAAAAAAAAAGTATAATACTTTTTGTATCATTATTTTTACAGATCCAGTGATGGATGCATAGCATTCAGCTGTCTGGAATTTTGCTTACTGTAGACCTACTCATTTGGTCTGTCTAGTTTGTTAAAATGCACTCTTTAGCATAATTGTAATCAGCATCAGTAGGTCCACATATCTAGAAAGATCCTGGTTTTAAAAAGGTATTATATTTGAGTCCCTCTTTTAACATTTTTGAAAAATTGCTTTAATTGAAAAATAAGTAACTTTTAATAAACAATATGTTTTTCAGCATGTATTTAATTTGGCTTAGGGTCTGATTTTTAAGAGCAGAGAAACAGCCTAAATGTACTGTAACATAGAATATTGTAATTATTATTATTGTAGGCAACTCGTTTTTGACACTTCTTAGAGATTGATTCTCCACAACTGATGCAGTGAATTGGAGACATAAACTGTGTTGTTGCTGATTTTACACTGAGATGATTTAGCTGAACTTGCTGCTGAAGGCATCTGGGATGGGAGAGGGTGGAGTCACTCAGTTTGCTTCTGATGTGTCTGGGAATGGAGGCCTTCAACAGAAACAGGGAGGCAGGGTGGCCATGGGTGGGAAGATCCTGAATCTTTGCAGGGTAGTAGTGCAAGTGACTGTGTCCTCATTTGCTGCTTGTGTTTGGAGATGGAAACAAGGGGGGTGTTCTTTTTCAGACTTCTCCCACATTCCAGGGTAATGCTCATTCTGCAGGTGATGATGAAATGGTGTAGAAGATCAAAAGGGCAAGCAAGGCTATGTTTTTGTGTGTAGGAGAGATAATGTCTCCCATCATCCTTGCTTTGTTTGCATAACACAATTTTTAAGACATTTGGTTCAATGTTTCATTCAAATTACCTGCTAAAAGTCACTTTAAGTAATTTTATTCATCTCACACCAGTAGAACTGTTACAAAGTTAGTGCAGTGTGACCTGGTTTCATGTGGCATAAACAACATTTCTTCTTAGTCCAAGGGCCCAACCTGTGTCATTCTTAAAGAAGTCAATGTCTTGCCCATCTATTGTGTTTTGTGGGTGCTGAAATTGAGACTTCCATCACACATTAATCAGGTGCAGTACTATTAAGTTAATCTTCCTCTGGAGTTTTTCAGTTGCAATAGGGTGGCAGTGTACTTCAGCAAAGGCTGAATGAATACAGTTAGTTTTCCAACTTTTGAGTGGTCTTCAAAGCCTTTGAGTTTTGTGAACTGGTAATAAAGCTTCTACGGTGCATAATCATTGAAGGAAGTAATTTGTTCAGAAAACAATTGTGTACATACTTAGGGCAGTATAATGGACACCATGTTTAATGTCAATAAATAAATGCTATTTATGCTGACAGAATTGGGGCTCTCAGTTGTTCATGTAGAGGTTGAGCATCATTTTGGATGAAGTTGTAAGCTGAAGACTTTGTCTTATGTGCTTGAAGCTCAATTTTTAAATTAACTTATTTAAAGCCTTTTTCAAAAAAACACTTGCTTGGAGTGATTGTTTTTCTTTTATTCTGTGTTTCACTGAAGATGGATATTTTGTTCTCGCAAAGAAGTCCCTGTAAAAATGGAAGTTTTTGATGGAAATGCAGTGTTACTGTTCTGCTGCAGAGTCTCCGCAATGAAAGAAATATACTGCTAAGCCTTGTGAAATTTCAAAAGACCATGTAAAAGTTACTCAGATTGCTGACAGTTTGGTCAGTCATGATGGCACAGTTGACAAAAATACTGGGAAAATGATGAAATATATAATTAGCTTATTTACAAACTTCCCTTTCATCTCTTTTTTTCAGAGTGTGGGAGAAACAAAATCCCTAAAATAAATGATTAAACTAATGGAAGCATTTCTAGAACAAGACTTCAGTGGAACCAACTCTATAAACTATAATCAGTAGTTGCTGTCTGGTATTATGTGCACTCATACAGTCCCAGTGTTTTACTGTGCCCTTGAATGTGCTGTCTGCTGTGAATGCTGTTTGCTGGCTGTGTTCTGATGAATTAGAACATTTTTAGCCATTCTAATTAAAGAAATAATTAATATTTTCACTATAACCTTGGAGGAATCTTTCACAGCTCTTGAAAGGGAAGGAGAAACTGCTTATTAAAAAGAAACCTGACCTTTTCTGTCTCTTTGCAATGACTTTTCACCACAGCTTAGACAGCTTAGACTTTTCACCATGGCTTAGAGCCTAAATCATTTGTGCAGTTTAGTGTAAGATTAGGTCTGCAGAACAAGTTCAGGTAGAGGCATTGTCTTTGAAGAGCCTGATTTTGACTTGGGTGGTAAAACCCTTCACAACTTTCCAAGCCTTGTGTTTCTATTTTAACCAAACATATTTTCCTGTTTTATCTTCTACCTTATCATGGGCTGGATTCTTGTTTCACAGGGACTTGGTCACAGTCAGTGAGTAATACAGGAGGTGTATTACTAGGTGTAAGTAGTAGTAATTCTTCTACAAAGCAAGTGGCACTTTAAAGATAATAATGTTTGCATTAGATTAATTAAGATATTACTGTTTATTAAGCACATTGCATTTATTATCTTCCTGCAATGTGGGCTTCTATTGCAATGGCCACCTTGCATCGTTTTTCAAGGCAGCTGCTCTAATGTTTAGAGAAAACACAAAAAAGCTTTTAGTTTTCCTTATGGTAATGCTCAAAGTTGTTTTTTATTGGGCAGTTTTGTTGTTATTTGCATTAAAGGAGTAATTTTAATTATACAAATAGTTGTGGGCAAGTTAAAGGAGGCTAATGAATAGATCTGCTCTAAAGTTCTAGTGGCTGGCAAATTACAGTGTCTGTACACTAATTTATTTAAAAGGAAGAATAGAAAAGAATTACATTAAATGGCTGTTGCAATTGTATGTTCAATTTTAAATGGCAGTATAGTGCAGATGTGTAACTAGGATGTCCATGGGCCTAAGTGCAAGAACTTGATTAATTTTGTGGCTCAAGACATTTTAAATTGTACATAAATTATACCATTGTTTCCACATTTAAAGCAATAGGAATCTTATTTCAAATTGCAAACCAGAGAAAAAATACTTAGGCTTGGTTCAGCTATCTTTAAAGCTTTTCCAGCTTCTGATAGAGGACTTTTATATCCTATGTCTTAAATTAACAACACAGGAGCCACTGTAAAAAGGATGTGCTCAGGCTTTTCTGTTAGTATTCATCAAACAGCAAGGCAGACAGCATAGCAGTTCCATGATGCCTCTGTACAAAGGACTTTAAATTGTCAAAAATGAATAAACTTTAAAATTACCTAAATTTGCTTGATTTTTTAGGTATGTCTTTATATAATCTATAGAACAGAAAGAGCTAAATATTGAGTCACAACTTTTTTTCAGCTTGACACTCCATTTTTCATTATTATATTTTCCTTGATCCATCCAAATTACATTTGAGGTTTGCACTCAAAATATAATTTTTAATGGTTTTGTTTTATTCCATGTAGCTCTTAATTTTTTTGATTGCTGGTGAATTAGTAGATTAACATTCCAGAAAATTTTTCTTTTGAAACAGTAGGAAAAAGAGAACCGATGCTTTTGTAAAAGCACTGTTTGATCTGTCAGTTTTTTCAATCCTTAATGACAAGATTAAAGGGAAAAAGCAGAAAGTCAAATTAAAAAAAAAAAATGCCCAAGAAATTGTTTCTATTGCAAGTGATTCTCCCCAATGATTTTGTCCAGGTTCGCCTTTCCTAGCCAATGAAGATGGTGTACTCGGAGGTGTGATCGTTCTGCGCTCCTGCAGGTGTTCAGCAGAGCCTGAATCCTCACAGGAAAAGCCAACTTTACTAGGTAAGGAATTCTTACTCATTTTAATTTAAAATTAAGGGTGAAGTGAAATCTCTGTGTGTGTTTGAAAGCCACAGAGAAAACAAAAAGGAATTGACATTGAAATAATAAAAATCTGAAAAATGAAATAGGGAACAAACAAGGCTAATATTAACAAAACTCCAAAAAAGAGCATTCTTTCTGACTCATTATTTCTAAGCAGAATTGTCATTCAGGGGATTGTGTGGGATCCTTCTAAACCTATGGCATAGATATAATAGTTGCTTGTGGCAAGGTGGGATGTGTTCCTCATAGGAAAAATTGCATTTATAGCTGGGAGTAATGCATGTAGCTGTTTGCTGCTTCTCAGTAGCTTAATTTTGAAAAATGCTTTCTAAAAAGTTCTTTATTCCTCTTTTTTGCATAAGAAAATGTGTGAATTTGGAGAATGCACTGAAAATTTGTAAGGAAAGTTGTTTATGGTTGTTTATTCTTGGTAATTGCCAGGAGAATCGGTTTAGATAAGTCACAGTTACTATTTGCATTTGCACCAAACAGAACTTTCTGCTGCTCATACTGAAATCACCTGGACTTTGCCTCTCCCAGTAGCTGTCTGGTTGCAAAAAGGTTTTACATCCCTTCATCCCTGTTTCTGTCCTGGAAACACAGTCCTTCTCTTACTGCTTTATGGCAGAAAAGTGTATTATGGAAAACTGTCCCGTGGTTTGTGTGGGAGGAACAGATGGGAACTGAAGGCTGTAGATATGAGCAGGACAGGGTGGAAATACAACCCTGAGACAGTAAGGTCTCTCTAAGGGAAGGAATTTGGGATTGGGGACATATGAATTACTTCAGGATCCCACTTGTGCCATCTCCTTTCCTGTGGTGCTCCTCAGATGTGCAGCTATGTGAATATTTATTGGGTCGCATTGACCTGTCTAATGTTACCAGAGTTAAAGTGTTTTTCCTTTGTATAATACTCTGCTTTATTATTATTTACCCATTTGTGACATTATCTAGTGCAACAGCATCCTGCAACATAAATTCTATCCTTTAAAAAAGAGTTAAGAAAATGAAAACACAAGTCTGATTAAGTGAGAACAAACAAGATCAATGTGGCCTTCAATTCCTGAGATTTGGAACTGAGAGAATTTTTTATATTCATGTAATGGTTCTCATTCATGTAAGAGAACATATTCTATTAATGAAGATTTGGCATTTTCCCCTCAAAAATTAATTTATAAAATCCCCATATATTGTACATCATAAGTAAAGACTATTTGTCCATTGATTTTTGTTTTCTTTTTCACTGAACTAACAGAGATTAATTGTAACACAGTACTTTTTCTCTACCATGGAAATTTCCTACATTATAATGAATGCAGAGATAATACACAATTAAACATATGTAGTATTTGTTTTGTTTGGACTGAAAATAAGTTGGTTAATACTGAAAAACTTCATGTATAGAATAAAGAACACTCATGTCTTTGTTACAGGGATCATCTTTTTTTCTTTCTTTCTAATATTGAAACAAATGACAAGGAAGTGACTTATGAAATGGTTGAAAATATACTTATCTGAAGATATTTCACATGTAATTTAGAATTTTCTTTATAGTTCACTACCTTTAATGGCTAAAAATAACTAAGGTTTGTTCTAGTACAGGATACTTTTGGTAATTTTCAAAGGCAAAGATATAATATTTTGAGGATATTTGTTCTGAACTGTTTCTCAGCTTCTCAAAATTGAAAGATGGAAATTAAAATTAAAATTAAATTTAAATTAAATTAAATTAAATTAAATTAAAATCTATTAAATTTAAAGACAGATTTTAAATTTGTCTTTTTAAAAAATGCTTTCGCTGGCAGTGGAGCCTTTGGGGTGCCATGGAGAGGTTGGGCCCCTCCAACACACATTGATTGTTTCACTCTGTGAAAGCTTTTGATTCACCTTTGGTGGTATCAGTCACAAATCTGTTCTGGGGGGGAAGAGTGCACACCTCCATGAAGTTAATTTTCCTTTTATGATGATATCTGCATATCTGTCAGAATCTTCAAGTCTTGCTGGGATCATCTAACATTTGATCTCCTGCTCTGGTTTAATTGCTATGCAAGGAGATGTGGTTCAAAGGATAAGTGTGCTCAGCAGGCTGTGACCTTCATCCTAAAGGAATGTGAAGAATAGGAATGAGTAAAGGTTTTAAACCCATCCAGTCACGCTTTTTTCGCAATATGTGAAAGTCACTCTCAAAAGAAATCTGTGGAAATGTCTGTTCAAGGCATCTTATGTATTTCATGTAAGACACCTCCCATAATCCAGAGAAAGAATTTGTGCCTCAGTGCATTTTTTAAAGCCTTTTACAGAATTCTGTGAAATGCCTTAAATTCTGATCAGCTATTTTTTTTTTTTCCCCTTCCAAATTATGGACTTCATGAATACAAAGGAAAATGACCATATCAGAGAGCAGGAAGAAAACAGTGTGGCAATTTATAAAGCTCCACTGAGAGAGAGCTGAACATTTGAATAATGTGCTCTTTGTCTGAATTTTGTGTTGCAGCTGTGTAGGAGTGTGTTTGTGTACATAAAGATACCTGCATATGTATCAGGCAATTAAAGATTACTGGAACAGGCTGTTAAACAGCTGATAAATCAGAACACTTTCAGACTTCAGGACAGGTCCTTTTTGCTTCTTTACCCTGGACTATGCTAGCAGCAATTCAGACTGCTGCACAGCACCTTACTGGATTAGCAGGCATTAACAATGCTTGTGAGCAGTGATTAGTTTTCTTAATCATTATCCCTGCAAGCATGGCAGTGCTTTAGGATGTCTAACCCTGATATCCTAAATTAGCTGTGAGTGCAGTACCAGAGAGCTGCTGTTGTTTATCTGGTGCTGGAAGTCCAGGTAATCAGACCTGGGAGTGCTTTGCTAGGGGTTTCTTCTTCATCTTTCTTTCCTCTCTCACCTTTAGTGCTCCTTACACTCTCCTCAAAGGAAAGGGGCGTTTGCATCTGCTCTTGTAATTCAGCATATTTCCTCTAATTTTATTGTGCATGTTACCTTGTTTCCATCATACATCTCTCCTCCTTTTTCTGCAGGATAATTTTGCTTTTACCAGATATCTTTCCTGCCTGATCTATATCTTCAATTCCCATATTGCAGATTTGACTATTTCTGCGTGTTTGCCTGTGTCCTGCTTGGGATACAGGCTAACAGCTGAGCCACAAATCCCCCTTTACCTGTTGATACTAGGTCACCTGGCTTTATGCTTTTGTCTGGGTTCAAGGCAGGCAAATACAAGTTCTGTCAGCTTTTACTGATGGGTGGAACAGGCCACTGGTCCAGTTTTTAACTGCAGTTGGAGATGATGCATTTCTCATCTTGGAGGCTCCATATCATTGAAGTAGCATTCTCATTGTGGTTAAGAGTTCTGCAGTGTGTGACTGTGAATATTCAGGAAAGTCTTGTTTGTTTGATAGCTGTTTCTTTTGAAATTTATTTGTCTGTGTCGTGGTTTGAGTAGTTTTTGGTCTTTGTTTTTTATCCTTGCTATATTTGTTCCTCAAGTCACAGTCTTGTTAAATTGCATCTTGTATTTTAAACCAAGGCCTTTTTTGTAACTTCTTGCATTTTCCTTTATAGTGGAATTTTTGTGGAGCCATACAACAGAGAGCATGTGTGTTGGATACATGTCTGCACAGGATGGCAAGGCTAAGGTAAGCCATGAGGAGTAGGTTGTAATACAGTAGGATGACTGCAGAAACTAAGGAGAATTTGAATTTATGATAATGAAATATATAAGAAATTTCTTTAAGAGAACAGAAGAAGTAATGGTTGCATAAGCAGTTAAATGTGTCAATTGATTAGGCATTTCTAATTTCTTTTTTTAATTGCAGCAGTTAGCAACCCTATACTAACATATGTTCCATGTCAGGATAAGGTGCCACAAACACATGTCCATTCCCTCTGCTGACAGTATTTGTACTTAAATAACTTTATTCATCTTGATTCAGTTATGCTGGTACCATATTTTTCTATGGGCATGTCTTCCTTTGGATAAAGCAGTTGCACCATCAAGGAAGAAATAAAACAAACTTCAAACAAGTTCCTGGAATACCCTCTGTGATAAATAATTCCAACATTACCATCCATATTTTCAGTTTCTTGGGGCCTTATACTTGATTTTTAATGAGAGAAATATTACATTAAATTTGAATTTAACAGTGAAAATTGGAAAATTCTGTCACTTCATGATCAAGGAGTAGGGAATAAAGAAGTGGATGAGCCATCCATTCTTAGGAAAAGAGCATGGAAGGGAGAAAAAGGAGGTTACTGTAGTGTAGCAACTGGAGCATTTAGGAGAGATGTTTGGAGAACAGGAATGCACATGGGAGAAGCTGCAAGCAGACACTGTAATAGTTTCTGTAGACATTAATGGAAAGAGGGATGTGACCAAGGTAACACAAGAAAATATAAATATATATATATATATAAAAGAATATAAATATGTAAAGAAGAAAATCAACATCAGATATTTTACCCTGCAAAACTGGTAAAACACTGTTTAAAGCACTGAAATGGATGAGTTCATCTTCAGGATATAAAATGTGCAGGAAAAAAAAAAACAAGAATGGCCCAAAAGACAAGGAAAGTAACAAGCAGCTGATGAAGGAAGTGCTGGTAAAGGTGTAAGTGAAGTATTGGCTTCACTTTTGAATAACTTAGGTACAATTCTTTCCAGATACCTATACATGGAAGACTGTGGTTTTACTTCTTTTCTTAATATTTGTTTCAGATTTAGTTGAAAAACAGTCCAAACTAAAGTTAAAAGCTCAGATTGGACTGAGTGGAACTAAAGCAAATTCAGGCACAGATGTTGCAGTATTTGCTAGTTAGCTTTAGAATTGTTGTCATGTGTTTGCAGAGAAAGAATAACTGGGAATAAAGGATGTTAAATGTTTCCTGTGTGCACACCTGCCTCTGACTTACACTGTGAAGCTCAAAATGTTATTGTTTCTTCCTGGTAGTGTCTAATTAATAAATAAATGCTAAATATGAAATCTGTCTGGCAATGAGTATTAACATGACAGTGCCATGCCCAGAGTTGCTTTCCTACTCACAGTTGCAACATTTGACATCTGGTGTGCATTGTTTTCATACTGCTGGTAAATTCTCCAGCTGGTAATCCTGATTGTGCTGACAGACACAGCTGCTCTTCTTGGATCACTTTTAAATTATGTTTTTGACCTTCACTGAAGAGTTAATCCCCCTCCCTTTCTTCCTTCTTTGAGTCTGTGGCCACAAATGCTTTCCAGAGAAAAACCACAAACGCTTTTGCTGCTGACTTCTATTGATCAAAAAAAGTCTTCTGTCATAAAAGCTGGAATTTTGTTCTGCTACAACTAGGACTAAGTTATAGATGGAAAACTGGGCTTGAAATAGAACACAATGTATTGCAAGTGGAAAAAAAAAATCTCTGTTCTTTAATAGAGTGACTGTTTTGCTACAGTTAATTTTGAGTGCTTGCCATGAAAGAATAATGGGATAAGAGTTCATAAAAGTATAAAATATCACTTGTTTATGAGGACCATAGCAAAATGATTAGACAGCAGCTTGTAAGGAAATATTTGCTTTCCTGTTTTTCTAGGGTGGTAAAGACCTTCAGGTTTTATTTTTTTCATCAGTCTAGGACTTTAGTTTTGTTCTTAAACTGAGGGGTTGTCACAGTACCTGATTTTGAACTGGTTCAGGTTTTTTAAGACTAATATTAGAATCATATAAAGGGGTAGATAATAAAAAGAAAAGGAGCCTGCTTTACTATCTTGGTGTGATTCTTTGGGCATGGGAGGTTAATACAATTCATAACAGGAACTAACAAATGGTGGTTCTGAACACCAGCTACAAACTGTGGAGGTACATGATGTCTTTCTTGAAAGGCAAACACAGGGTAGGTGCAGCTCACCTGCAGACACTGGTGTGCTCAAGACACAGAGCACAGTTATCTGTCAGCAGCTCCTTAAAAGAGGAGTGGGACAGGAAAGTGCAGTCAGAGACTTGAAGTGGTTTGTACACTGTGACCTGCTGGTGCTTCTGGCTTCTACAGCATGAGCTCTCCAAGCACTGCTGTGGAAGTACCCTTGCACCAGGGGTTTGTTTGCTCCCAGTTTGGGCAGGACTGGGTTCTGCAGCTGGCCACTCACCTTCAGACTTCCTGAATGTTGGCTCACCAGCACCAACTGGCTGAGCCTGCAAGAGCTGTGCACTAATAGTGGCTTGATTTGAAGCATACTTTCTGGAAAGGTGTCCAGATTTTTTTTTTCCTGGAAAAGTAATCATTTCCTGTTGTATTAAAGTGTTTGGGTTAATGTTGCTTTAAGAATCCTGCACAGCCTTGCCAGATGAACTAAGTTCACACCTCATTGCTGACACAATCACCTCTGTTTGTGTGTCCTATCAACTCTTTCTGGATGCTGGAACTATTTCAGCTCCTCCACCACTCATAACTCTGGAAGTGTCATCTCCAGCACCTGCAGAGTGGATGTCCCAGTGGCTTCCCTCAGATTCTTAGGCCACAAACATCTAATCAAGGCAGATCTCAGCTGTTTCAGCTGTGCTTTTCTTTTTTTCTTGTCATCCTTCTCAACACAAGCAGCTTCAAAATCACTTGGTGCCAGCGTTTGTCACAAATTGGATGTGACCGATCTTTTCATCTCAGCATTTTGGCTCTTTACATCTTGAACTACCCTGCACCAACTGGTGCTGCACCTAACCCAGGCTGGTGCTTGGGAGCCTCAGGTATTATGAGCTTAAGGAACAGAGACACTCAGGTTTAGGAGCTGCTGGAGCCAAACCTTCCCAAGGCAATACTGTGACAGGTTGTTTCAACATCATTCATCATTGGAAGATGAATGGACTTCCCAAGATCTCTCGAAGCAGAGGTCTTGTATTGCTACCTCTGTGATGGTAGAATTGTCACAGTAGCTGATGCTCAACTCTTTCTATCCATTTGTGAGGCTGTTGGAATATTCTGGGCTGCAGCAGAAGTTTCTGGCTGCAGCTGTGAGAATGCATAGAAGCAGATAGAAAATATTAATTTGTGGGTTCCCTCTGTATTCACACAGCTCCTCTTGTAGCAGTAACTGCTGCATCCAAAAGGTTATGACTTCCAGAGTGAAGGACTGGGGGATTAAATAACTGCATGAACTGAAGAGATTTTTTTTTTGTTATTGTGTTGTTGATTCATGAATTACTTGATATGAATTTAAGCAATTATTTCTTTTTCCAGGTCAAATTTTCTTCTCTTTCTGAGATACTAGTTGGTCTTCAGAACAACCTTCCAGATGCTTTGGTTTTTTTATGGATCCATAATAGATCTAACAACTGTTCATAGCATCAGCTAAAAAGGTCACCCTGTTACCAGGGCTTTGACTTCTTTAACATTACTCTGGAGGGTTCAGTTATCATTTCCTATTTTCTTGAACTGACTGGGTTATGTTCTGAGAGCTGATGCATTTTTGTTGTCACCACTGGGGAAGTAGCTCTACTCTAAGGTGTTGCTTCTTGCAGCTCTGTCCATACTGTCATGGATGATGTGCAGTACTTGAGGTCTTAACAGTTTGTGTAGCATTTGGTAGAGCAATTTCAGAGTCAGTTTACACAAAGGGCTTGCAGACCTTCTGCCATGTAATTTGAGGTGGGAAGAAGAAATAATTCCTCAATTCACCCATAATGTGATTTTAGATTAAAATGAGGAATGGGAAGGAATGGTGATGATGGTTAGGTTGCACAAGTTGATTGACTTCTTGGTTACAAAGACTTCATATCTTCCTGTTCCATGTCTGCTTGCTCAGTGGAGGATGCTTCAAAGGAAAATAAATTCTTCAGTCTCAAATGAGAGTGCAGTGTATGCCTGCAACGTGAGTTCTCATACCAACAACATCTCTTGAAGGTTCTGGCTATGGGTGGGCAGCCTTTCCTTGATGTAATGTTGTGTACCTGTGCTAAGTCAGACAGGAGCCCTTTAATCTCAGGCAGGGTCTGCAGAGTATTGTTTACTCAAGCCCTGCAGTATTCTGTATGCAGAAAGTGTAAGTGGCTGGGATATTTTTTTTTCCTGAATCTGAGCAGTGTCTTATCATGGTGATTGAGAGTAGTTGCTGGTGGCTGATTGTTCTACTTGAAGATAGGTAATTCCTCATTTTCAATAATATTTGAAGTCAAAGTCCTTTTTTCCCAGTGCAAGATCCAGTCTCAATACCAGCAAAATGCAGTTGTGGTAATTTATTTTGTGTAAGTATTTGAAATCATTTATCAGCTCACTGTGTTTCTTAGTATTTATAAATCTGCTATATGATCTCTATAAACATTGCAAACTTTGGCAATTACTGTAAATTTTGCAATATTTTTGAGCAGTAGTTCAGACTCATAGGTTTTAGTTCTTCTAACAGCTGGATGACTTAGACAGCAAATTTAAAAAGCCCGGTTGCAATATTGAATATAATCCAATTCAGTTGCCAGTTTAAATCTCTTTTTGGCAGCTGTTCAGTTACTATAACATGAACTGCTAAGCTTTATGTTATGGCAGGTTTTAATAATGCAAGGCTACATAAGCTGTTCTTTCCATTCTCAAATGAACCAAATTCCCAAAGCTTTGCAAGACATAGTGCAGCATTAGTGGGGAGTGTTGCATATTGCTGTTTTTGCAGCAGCTCCTGACCACACCAAATGTTGTGGTTGCAGTGTTCAAACAGAAACTTTTATCTTTGAGAGTTAATTTCATCTGCCACTATGAGCAAACATAAACATGGTGGACAGGGAGACCATCTCCAGTTCACTTTTCCTGTGGAGATGTAAGCTGTCATCATCAGATTTACTTGCCTTTACTGACGTTGTAAAATTTAGCAAAAGTCCTTCCCTCTGTGTTTGAAGTGATACATGTGACGAACACTGATTGTCGTGATTGTTGTTGGCTTTCTGAGGATGAGCTTCTGTGTTTGACTTTGTGAGTGAAAGGTCTGTGAAAGCCCTTTGTCAGGAGAAGGGCAGCTTTCCAGTGCTCGTTGGGCAAAGAAACACATCTTGGAAGAATCCTAATTCTAATTTGAAAATTAGTGGAAAAATTTACCAAGCCTGTTTAGTGAGCAGAAATACGAAGTCAAATAATTCAGTCATTCATTTCAGACTACAGAGACACTCTTTTAACTGCATGAGGCAGGAGAAGTATATGTCACTGTTCTTATTTCCTTTAATCTTCACGCTTGTCTGGAGACTGGGGAATCAGTCAGAAATTTTCATTTGATTACTACTCTTGGCATGCAGTGGACCATCCAGTTCTCTCATAAAAATAAGGTTTTTCTGTTTGTTGGAAACAAATAGAAACCTATTTGTGCTAAGATGTTTGGCTCATAGACCTTCATGGAAGTTAACTGGTTCTGATATGAGAAGAGAAAATCACTTTTTGGGTTGGGTTCTTGCATAAAGCCAGCAGTTCTGGAACTTTCCCTGGATTTGGCTGAGAGAGGGGAAAAGGGACGACGGGACTGTGTGTGCAGCTATGCAAATATAAATGCAATAACCTTAGCACCTGCAATTCACAATGATACAAATCACATTTGAAGATTTGTGACAGGGTTTTAGAATACCTCTGCAAAACCCTGGGATGCTGAGCTGATTAGATGATTGGTTGGTATGTGACTTTAGGCTGTCTTGATACAGGTATGGGTGGTTTAATTAAATGCAAATAGTTTATAGTAAAATACAAAATTAATATGAGCTTGGAAAACAGTTATCTTCCTAAGCAACCTGTATGTAAAATCATTCTTTCAGTGCAGCAAGACCAGAATTACCCCATCACTGTGTCTTTCTGCTGTTTCCCAGCAAGGACAATATTCTAGATACTCTCTTTCTATTTGTTCCCCATTTTTTTTTCTTTATTAAGGTTTCACCAAACAAGATGTACATGGCATTTTCCAATAACAGGAGTTGCCAGTATTTAGTGGGGCACCTTCTCCTGCTGTACTGCAGGTGTACATACAAACCATGGTGGAGGAGAGATTACCAGGAGAAAGAGCAGCAGACTTGCTGCCAAAATGGGCTCTTACTGCTTAGAAAATAAATTCAGAATGTGTGGTCAGATGGTTCTGATGGTGGAAGTGTGTACCCAGCTAGAAGGCTCCAAATTTCTAAGGAATATGAGTTTGGTGGTACTCTTTTCTTCAGGGAGCAAAGCTGTAAAAAGCAATTTCCTTAAGGATATGGTACCTTTGGTCTCTCATTATATTTCATCTCTGTAGTGTAATGAATGGAAAAAGTTTGTTTTATAAATTATTCTGTCTAAAGCACATCCTGAGTGTGTAATAAGAGTGCTAAACACATGAAGTACTCCCTAGATTTGCTTAAGAACTGAATGTGCTGCCATCTGGTAGTTGTACTCTGTCCTCTTGGCAGTGTTTTATTGATTTCAGCTTTCTCATGCAGCACTGTCTGTCTCTTGGCTGAAATTTTTTATATTCATTTTATATTGTATTAATGCTTTTAATGAAAGAAAAATTCTCTAAGTTGTTATGACAAACTGATACTTTTATGTGAATAGATGGAGGAGACTAGTTCTTTAAAAAAATATTTTTCATATTCCTTGGTCTCAAGGTTGTTTCAGAATCCCTGTCTATGAGACATGAAGTAATAGAAGTCAAAAAGATGAAACCATATATTGGTCCTGTAGTAGTTGTATTCCATGAATTCCAGAAAGAGCTATTAGTTTTTTAGGTAGGGAACTTTGCAGTGTGCATCAGAAAGCACTGGGATAGAATTACATTCCAGCGTCTGCAGCACTGGGGTTGGGATCAGTAGTTCCATGATGTTGGTTTGGTTAGGAGGGAAAGAGGGAAACACTGAGTGTTTGGATGTCAAGAACACAGAGCAAGAATCAGCATCAGAAGGTTGGTTGGCTCTTTTGGGCTTTTTAGAGGGGTAGGAAGCAAAAGATAAATGTTTCTTTCAGCATTTACCTTTTTTCCTGTGGAACTGTGGACAAGAGGCTCCTCCTCTAAGCTGCAGCAAAAATCTGTGGTGACTGACTGGTGTCCCAGATGTTGGTACCTCATCTCCTACTGGACCCTCACCAACCTTGCTTTTCTCTGGGAAGGCAAAGCAAATCAGAATATTTTTGGGACTGTAAAATGCCTATATATGAAGCTGAACATGTGGATAACTCATCATTCCTAATCTACCATTCTTTGACATGCACTTTCCTCAAAGAGAGTCTTCTGTGGAGTTGAGTGGAGGATTAATTCAGGAAAAATATTTATTTCCCTTTTTTTTTTTTGTGTCCCAGGCACAATTTCTTCCAGGTGTGGGTTCATTCGACTTTTAAATCTGACAGACTAATTGAGTTCAATTAAAACCTTTCCAGTGTTCTTGTTTTTTGTTTGCTTTTTTATTTTTAAGTTTCTAGACTCTAAACCTAACTGACTATACAATCTGGACTTAATGTAAAATATGATGTTGGGATATAAAAATGTAATGAATTTACAAATAAGTACTGTGGTTAATTTAAAAATATTCTGTGTTCTTTGATGTTTCTTTTTATTTACTGGAGTTTGTTCTTATGGTTAAGAACAAGGGAGATATAAATGTAAAAATTCATTTGGGAGTTTTCTACAGTTGTCTTGACATGGCAATGTTACCCTTTCAAATTATTTATTAAGTAGCATCTCAAACATTATCATCTTAGATCTGTCTCATTTTTGTTCTACACAAGGCAGCCATTGGTGAAAGTAGTAAAAAGTAGTCAGTGTAAACCAGATCTGTATTTACTCCATCATAGAAAGTATGCAAATAAACAGGATGCAAGTAAAGGCTTTAAGAAATACTTTGTTATATGTGGTTTCAGTGTTTCTGTAAATGGAAATCTTCAGATGCTGGTGTACAGTGGTTTGGGGTCTTGTGTGTGGGGAATGTGTTCCTCCTGACATAAGAAATGATGTTTTCTATAGGAAATGTGGTTTGAGGGGCTATTTAAGCATAGATACTTACCAATGTATTAATGAATAGTGACTAGCTGCTTATCCCCTCTTGCATATTTTCCTCCCCTTGCTCAAAAACTTGTTAGGATTACTTTACTGGTTTGCTCTGATTGCAGTATCTCAGTGAGCAAGTGGCATTCTTCCTCTGAGGAAACAAATTTGCTACCATGCTCATCAAACAGTGCTCCTTTTATACTGTCATCCCTTTCATTTAGAAATTTTTACAGACCTGGGAAAATATCATGGATCTGTCAGTCATAGAATAAAAAATACCTTTCTTCCACTTGATTTTGTTCCTTTTAATTTTTTTTTAAATTTATGAAATGACATCTACAGAAAAATTGTCAGTTACATTTTGAGGGAAACTGTAACAGATTTAAACAGATTATTTTCTTCTTGGGGTAGTAAATCACAATTGTAACTGAAATTGTTCTGAAAGCAGGAACATGTTCATGTATCAAGCAAAAAGCCAGAGATCAAATTTTAGCAATAAAATGAAAACATTGAAATGCTGTAAATTTAATCTTATTCTGTGATTTAACTGAAAATAAGGCCACCTAAGTGCAGGCAGCAGGATGCCCCCATTATCAAGAAAGGAATTTTTAAAAGCTGCTCAAGACACAAAATGTTTCTTCAATATAATGAACTGAGTTTAGAGTCTCAAATCACTTTCTGCTCAATTGATAGAAATTTTTCCTACTGAACTTTTTACATTTGGACTTTTTGTGACAACCCCTTAACAATGTTAACAAACATTGCCTCATTGCAAGTTACACATTTGCAACTGCCAGATCTTTTAAATGGGATAATGCATGTAGAAACAAATAAGTGCTGGGCTGCAATTACAGGAAGCTGTAGTTTCTAAATGCCAGCAATGTTATGTTGTGAGCTTTATACCATAGTAGGAATCATTTCTAGTTCTTAATTTAATAGAACATGAGCAGTTTTCACAGTGTAGAAACATGTGCAAAGAGGGATAAAAAGTCATTACTCTTAACAGTAAGTCAAAGTATCTTTTCATAAGCAGATGCTTTTGCCCATCAGTAATAAAACATACCCCATTATATAAAGGATCATTAACAGATTTTTAGGGTCACTGAGTTACAATTCAGTTATAAACTGGAGTCTTGTGTACACAGACAAATGTACCCACTTCCTGGCTGAAATATTCCAGTGCCTTCTCAAAGGCTTTTCAAATTTTCTGTTAAAAATATGCCTTTTGGCAGAAACACAATTGTTTTTTGGGTTGATTTTTTGGTAGGTGGCAACAGGAAGTCTTTGGAGTTTTTTAGGTGAATATATAGGTATTTTATGCAGAGAAATTTCTTATTTGCATCCTGATCATTGCAGTTGCCTTATCCTCTGAAGTGTTAGTTTGTCAAGTATTTAATTCTGTCCGAGGTTTCTCAAAGGTGTATTTCTGTGTGTGGTAGTAATGACTTCTGAATCACCCTAAGAAATAGACCTATAAACCAAGAAATGCCAGAAGTATTTTCTTTTGTCTTCACTCTGGATATTTCTTTCTACTTTCAGTGCATTGATTCAGCCAATTTGCCCTTTCTATGCATCTGTCATGGTCTTTCTCTTCATGTGTTAAACATTAATGCAAACAAAATAGAAAAAGAATCTCAGTTGCTTTTCAAGTTGCTTTGTAGTTTGTCCTCAGACTTCAGTCAGGGAACAGCATAATTGTTCAATACTTACAAGCTTACTTTGTCCTGCATAATTTTGCTTTTTCTCAGTCCATAATATTCTCTTGACTTTTCCACAGACTCACATTTCAAGACTTCCTCCTGGAGCTGTGGCAGGACAGTCCGTGGCAATAGAAGGAGGGGTTTGCAGGCTGGAGAGTCCAGAAAGCAGCTGATTCTTCATTTCATTGCAGAGAATGTGAATGACTCTTTGTACAATAAGGTTTTTTTTGTGTTTTAACAGACGTTGGAAATTCTGCTTTTGTTTTATACTCCGTATTGCGACCATGTGCACCACAACTTGAGACAAGTGCTGCTGTAGTTTATGTTCTCACTCTGTGAATGGGGGTTGTGTGCATGTTCATTTTGTCCCACGAATAAAATAGGAACAGTCCCCAGTTGTGCAAAGATCATGTATAATTAATGATTGCATTTTCATTTTTCTGTGTTGAAAGATAACCAAAAGTTAAGAAAAAAAGAATTTAAAGATACGGTCACAATTGTCATTCATATTTTAAATTTAAAAGTAACAGGCCTTTGAAGTGGCTTTTTAATTATGCAAAAAAATTATTATGGTTTCTAAGTTTCTTAGTGGTTTAAGGAAATCCAGAGGTGATTTAAACATGAGTTGTTTTTTTCCTCTCCAGTAAGGAGGATTCTTTTTTTGTTCAAAGAATGGTTTCAGTGAAACAAACTAGAGCGAAATTAAGGCTCAAATTGTTTTTGAATAGTCTTATAGGTCATATCTGTGTTCCCAAACCAAGCTGTTTATAGCTCCAAGCTGTATGTATTGCAAAAAGCTATATGAAGATAATGTATCGTTACGCAGTCTTTATGTATAATGGAATATTACAGTGTAAATAAGAAAACAAAGTTTATGGAAAGATTCAATATTATTCTTCACTTCTGCTTTAAATCTATTTTTAAGAGAGGTACAGAAATGAACATATTACTGGATGGGAAGTGCAATGTGTATCGAGTGGCTGGTGGGAGGTCTGATACTGAGCTTTCGTGTTGGTAAAGCAACTTCCTGGTGTCCAGCCGCAGCATGGGTATTTATAACTGTGTGTAATATGTATGTACTGTGCAGAAATTTACTGTAACTCTTTTGATACCTTGAACAAACCTGCAGTGTAAAACAATGTAATCCTTGGCCAGCTGAACTGTCATTTGTCACCAGTTTGGCTAAGATTGCCCAAGTCCTAAAAACGAGTTCTGCCGTGAAACCTTCCACTCAGTCCTTTTTCCTTCACAGCACTGGCAGCAATAGAAGACTTTTGTAATTGATTCATTGTCCTGATAAGTATGCCAAAGAGAAACTAAAATAGTTCATCCTTTTCCCTGGCGGATATTTGATAATTCTGTTTTCAGAAATAGTGGATGAATAGATATTCAGACTGTATTTGCTTAATCAGGCATTGTACTTGCCTGTTTTGTAATATTGTGCCTGCCTATAACAGACATACTTGACTGATGAAATGGTTATATTGATTGTAGTACCAATCTTTCCTGGAAAAGAATAAATTTTTTTTAATGGCCTGAGTTAATTTTCACTATCATACTACAGCATACATTGAGATACTGTAATCTGTGTATGGTTTTTAATTGTGACCTCAGTGTAGCCCTATAGTTGAAGATATTTCAATACAGTTCTGTAAATAATATAAAACAGCAGCTTTCCAGATTGCACAACAACAGCATGGAATGTGCCTGTCTTGAAATAGGTTGTGCTGAAATACAGTGCTTGAGGTTGGGTCCTCAGTGGTCTCAGGAAGTGAAGGACCCTTCACTGTGTAGTGAGTGAAAAATTGAAGATCATGTATATGGGTTTGTACATAGCCAAATTTGAAAATGGCCTTGTTGTTAGAAAAGCTAAAGGAACAGTGTTAGCCTGCTTTTATTCTAAGAGTGCTTTTCTGTACTGACATCATATAGAAATTTTGGCATAAATTCACTCTTTCATGCCATTATAAAATGTAAATTCATAAATGCTTTATTCCACTTACTCGCTTAATCTCTCTTTTTGGAGTTTTGAATTCCAGCATGGTATTTTTGTAGTTTGTTTTTACTTTATTTTTGTATCTATACAATACTCCAGTCAAATTTTTTTTCTTCCTTTTGGTGCAGTTTTCTACCTAAGGTACATATGAGAAGACAACCATGTTAGCATGTATGAATTTTGGTATCAGTAACTGTGAAGTCTGAGAGGAGCAGAATTTCCTATCAAACTCCCACTTAAACCAATGTAATATCTTACACAATTTTAATTGTGCATCTAATTGTGCAGCTAGTTCTATTTTGAGCTTAAAAGAGGCTCATGAAACATAAGTGTTGGGGAGGGACACTGCAATGGCGTGTTCTGTAAGCCCTGTGTGTGGTGAGTAACCACTGCCACTGGCACAAGCAGATACAGCCCAAGAGGAAATGACACAGTGGACAGCAATAGCTGCTGAAATTATAAAGGAGGGGTGAACAAGTGAAATACACAGAAATAAAATTTGAATGCTGTCAATTTTACACTCAAAGACACAATTACATGTCCTAAAGGATCAGCAGAGAGGTCAGTGCCAGAGTAGTCCTGTTCAGTCTTCAGCCATAATAAATTTTCTTGCTTAAAGTTTCTGATAGGCCAAACCAAACCTGACACATAACCCATTTTTGGCTTACTTTGCTCCTGAACCTTAACAGCACAAGTCTGCAATGAGTGATTTCAAAGGACTCCAACTGAGCAAGTGATGGAAGACTGGCTTGTTACACTAAAAAAAACTTAAGAGGTGATTTGAATTCCAGTTATGGGGATTTTCTTTTTTTTTGGTTGGTTGGGTTGGGTTTTTTAAATTAAAAACTCTTTACAGTTCTGTACAAATGAAGACTGTGCTTTTCTGCTTGTGAATTAACCTCTGGAAATGCTGTGGCATATGAGAGAGATTTGGCTGAGGTGGTGGATGAGAGGACTTGGTTTAGGGGAGCTGCAGCCATTCACCTGTGAAGGACAATACAAAAAAATGCTGTGAAAAGAAGGAAGCCTAAAAAAAACCAAAGATGGTAATAAATCTAGGGTTACTAGCAAGATTGGGGTAATTGCTGTTGTTATTTAAAATGTGAATTAAAAGCAGAAAATAGAAAAAGTAGCCAAAGGAATTGTTGGTTATGGCATTACAAGTACAATATTTCACAGTGGTAATTGTGCAACTGGACAATTGTTGTAACCCAGTTTCGAGCAGAGTGATGCAGGATTAGATGGGAAGCTCTCAAGTGTGTTAGGAGACTTTAACATGCTTGTTAAAGAGAAGGCTTGCAATTTAATGTTTTCTTTTTCTTCCAGTTGTTATGTGAGTTGTTTACTTTGAGTCAGTGAGATATATCAAGAGTTCTGTCCTTCAGTGGTAGCAGGATTTATCTGTTGAAAGTCACTGAATTGGCCAGTTTTTACAGCTTTGTGTGTGCAAATAACTGAGCACCATCTCCTCAGTCTCAGGTTTGCCACTCTAACAGAACTGGGATCAGTCTGATTCTGGGTGGCTGACATCCCATCCTCTTAGTAGAGAATCACTTTTTCAGATTAAAATGTGACTTAGGCAAAGAACCTGGTTTTCAGGTCAGCTTGGTTCATAGGAGAAGGTTTAGGAGAGAATTGAAAAGTTGAAGGGAAAGTTTATAATGTAGCTGGGTAGGGAAATAAAGGCTCTTGTTAGCAGAGTATACAGAATAAATTTGCCAACAGGGGAGAGCAGAAATCCATGGAAAGTGGTAGAGGGAAAACAACATTATTTTGAAGGAAAAAAAGAATAAGAGACAGTAACCAAGAAACCTGGGTTTTCAATGAATTGATATATCCTTCACATGCTATTAGGGCTCATCTTCCAAGGCATATTTGAAGAGACAAAGTATGAACTGCTCCCTTACATTTGGTTTCCATGTGAAAGATTTGTTTTGGTTTACAGCAGAGGGAAGACAAACACAATTTCTGTGGCTTTTAGCCTCCATGTAGTGTCAGCAGAGGTTTTGTAGATTCCTTGCAGGAGGGTTGGGAAAGGGCCACTGCCTCATACCAGAGGCCAGATCTGCCAAGAAATGCTGAGAACCTGTAACTTGCAGGAAATTGTGTTGAGATTTTATATGGAAGCTTGTGGCAAAGGACTCAGGTAGTGGGTCTAAGGACAGATTTTTATTACTGATTAATTAAACTTACATCTTTTCTTTTTGCTCATTTTTTACTGGAAAGCTTGTGGGAGGTTTTGCTACTGTAAGAGCCCCCTGCTTGATTATTCACTCTGTGGGGAGATAACACAGAGATAAGGAGGACTTGTACAGTGACTTTTATTGGTTTAGATTTTACAGTGACACAGATTAGATTGTACACATTCCACATAACCTGGGGCTTAAATCCCCGTAAAGACCATTAGCATCACTTGGCAGGGATTTAAACACAACAGATGTGTCTTGTTACCCACTCCTGTGTGCCTAATGAAGCAAATAAATTGTGTTAGCATGAGTGGCAGGTACAGTGGGACCTGCTTTTCCCTTGGCCTTGTGCCTAAACCATCCTACCCTCCCTTACCTCTGAGGTCTCAGTGATAATGTATTGCTGCAAGTATCTACTAAGGCATAGGGATAGAGACCAGCTAAGCTCATCTTTCTGAAACAAAAAGCCTTTCAAAGGGAAAGGCCATTTTCAGAAAGTGTCACTTTGGAGCTCAGCCATCAGCTTCAGTGGAGCCAGGATGTCATCCTTGGAGGTATTTGTCTTAGAGGACTCCAACTTTATGAGTCCCTTGATGCCAGTACTGAAGGCTGCAGAAATGAGGTTTTGTGAGATGTTTTAATGAGTCATTTTTTGGATTATCTGGGAATATCTATTGGGTGTGTAGGGCTCCAGCAAGCCAAATGGAAGAACCAAACCACAGACTCCTCTGGGCAAATAATCTGCTGTAGCTGAGCAATGACTGCGCTAAAAGGAGCTAAAGGGCTCTCAGGACTGTTTCATCATTTACAAGTTTTCCTAAAGATGATAATTCCTGCAGCCCTGGTTTCATTAAAGGTACATGTGTGTGAGTGGTATCAACAACAACCTGTCAGAGCACAACCTTGGGCAAGGATTCCCATGGTACAGCTCACCTGTGGCAAAGCACTGTGTCCCAGGTAAGTGTGATAAGCCAGGAAACCAGCCTGGATTGTAACATCTTCTGTATTAGGTTTTAGAGGTTTTTTCCCTTAAAATGTGAGTTGTGACTGATAACAGCCACACAATGCAATTCTGTGTTGGAGGTCTCCCAGTCCTGCTGCCTGTCGGCTTGAGATTTGACATCAAATTGTTCATGCTTGAAAATACTGCTGCTTTTTGCAGATAAGAGTAAACTCTTTGGCCCTAGTATTCTACTGTGGACAGGTGTAAAGGTCCTGGCTGTGAGAAGCAGGATGGGTAGCAAGGAGTGAGGAAAAAACGTGAGAAACAGCCCCACAAGCCCTTCTTGCAGGATTTATGGATGAGGGAGTAACATTGAGCCTGGGAAGGAGAATATGAGGGAAGGTGGTGTTTTAATTTATCTTTGTCTATTGCTATCCAAACCTATTTTAATTAGCCATGCATTAAATTGATTTTCCCCTAGTTGAGTTTGTTCTACCCATGATGGCGTTAATCAGGATTATATCCAAAGAGTAAAATTTTGCAGGAAATATTCTTCTGGTAGGTTAATTTTTGCTTGGGCCAGGGGCTGATGTTTTTGGGCCCTGCAGCTACATGACTTTGTAAAGGAAACACAGGAATGCATAGCTGGAAGAGGGATGGGGAAGACAAAAAGGTTTGCCTTTTGCTGATGTTAAATTGGGTATAAAATGAAACTGCTCCCATCATCCCACTCACTGTGATTCTTCTTTGTGTTGGATGTTGCACTTACTGCTTCCAGTCCATCCCTGGAAATAACTGCTACGATGCACCATGGATCTTGTTGGGAAAATATTGCCATGTTTATAAAATTGATTTTGTGGCTGATTTTATGGGAATCAGTCCTAGTGAAGTACAATTCTTGATCCAATAAGGAAATAGTTTCTAAAATTTGGAGGCAGTAAACTCCTCTGGGGAGATAAGAACAGGCTGAGGCTTGAGGTAATTAATGATCAGTGTTGTGCCATTATGGCCTTTGAAACTAATCGTGTGTCTGTGGAGGGGAGGGATATTGTTTCAAACCCCGTTTTATTGTATCAACATGTCACCTAATGTGCATGAACAACAAAAACATCCAACAAAAACAATGCCATGGCACAGCAGAGAATGCTGTATGATAGATGATTTGCAATGTGTTGCAATTAGATGACTGCAATTCCATTAATTCCTCAGGAAAAAGGTTTAATGGATAGAAAAACCATTATTGTGAGTATTCTATTTGCACATCAAAAGAATAGTTATTTCCAGATAAGTTTCAAGAATCTTGACCAGCATTAGGGAGGTACCTGAATTAGGAAAGAACTCAAAAATAAGGAAACACCCAACTAAAAATGATGAACAGAAACCAGGCAAAGAGTTCAATGTTAATGTACAAGAGACAGAAAGCAAATGAATTACCCTGTTCTCCAAAGTGTGACAGACAGAGCTTTAAGTTCAGGTATGAGCTAATGCTGTTTTCTTCTTTTGGTACTTTTCTTTTTACTTTTTGTTTTACTTGTTTTCAGTTTTGAAACTAAGATGCCTTTGCTTTTACCTTGCTAAAGCACTTTCACTTTAGGTATCTCTAAAGTGACACAAATTAATTTAAAACAAAGATGCTTTTACTTTTGTGGGGATGCCAAGCCCAGGTCAGGTAGTCAATAGGAGCTAACCCTGCAGAGAATGGCACCCAAATCCATTCAAGTGTCTGAAGAAATGGGTAAGCTTTCAACACTCCCCTGTGCTTTGGCTTCCAACTAGTTCCAATTCCAACCCTTCATCCATTTCCCTGCAGTAGAACCAGCCCGTGTTAGCTGGTCTCACAAATGGCACACACAGAGTGGTAAAAACCTTCCTTTTAGTTCTGCTGGGGAGGTCGTGAAGAGAACAAGACCTGTTGCTTTTGTTTTCCTCCCAAACTGGGGGTACCTCTCACCTTGCCCAGGCCCTGTCCCCAGGACATGTCACAATGTCTTTGGGATGCTTCCTGAGCGCCACAGTTTGGTGATTTGCTCTCAGGGCACTGGGAGTGCTAAACCCTGTACCCATCACTCTGATGCTGTTGTCCCTTCTGCATCGCTGCCAAGAATCAGCAGAATAATTTGCTGGGAAAATTCTTGAAGTCTCCACTTAAAAAAAGTCAGAGGCTCCAAAAACTACATTTTAATGGGTTTTTAAGTAATAATGGTGGCCAGGCTGGCTAGTGAGTGGGATTAACTATTCATTTAGAAATCCTAGGTGCAGGTTCTTTAAGGCCAATGGTCTTCTGAATTGTACATGCATGTGTCGTCTTTATTCATGTCCACTTTATGTCCTGTTCTCTCCACTCTTTTCATCTTTATTTTTTCTTTCTCCAGCACCATCACTTGTTTCACTCGAATGCTATTAACAGAGGGTCAATAATTAAATTTCCCCTGTGAAATGAATGTGTGTGGCTAGAAGGAACAAGGAAATACATCAAGTTCCTGAATTGAAAGGAGACTGAGGAGTCCCTCGAGGATCCATGCCCAGAAAAGCCTTTGTACAGGACTTTTTTTCCCAGTTAGGGCTAAAATGTAGGTTGCTGTGAGCTCTGTTGGCACAAACGTGGAAGTATCCAGGCATTGTTTGATCCAGTGATTACAGAACAGCTTCATTCACAAATGAGAGCCTTTTAAGCTGGTACAAAAATTTGGAAGGTTTATTTCTATTTATTTTCACTAGGTTTTTTGCCTATTTAATTTCTCAGATTTTCCACAACTGGTAAAAATCACCTGCACAGTATTGCCAGTCTTACACTGAATATTACCTGTAGAAGGCACTGCATCCCTGCTGGCAGCAGGGGAGCTGGTGAAGGGGCAGAGGAGCCATCCCTGCTTTTTGTGCTTTCTGGTGAGTTTATTTTTTCTGCCTTGAGAATTCTCCACCAAAGATGTTGCTTCATGCAGTCCTTTTGCAAAGACCAACACAATGTTCAGGTGTTTTGCCATGAAAAAATCCTCTGTTCATGACATAAAAGTAGATACAATGACTTTTTTGAACGGGGCTTGTAAGAGAAAGACCACAAAAACTTTTGCTTCCTCTTTGCTGAAAACTTTCATATGGATGGAAACAAGATATAAGCCCTTTCCCCTTCCTGCTAACTAATTTTCCTTACCTGAAAATACCAAAAAGGAAAAATTCTTGCAAATGAGAGCTGACATCTCCTCCACATGTTAAATATTCTAATTATTTCTATCTCCCATGCAGTTAGGCTGTAAGACCTTGTTCTTATTAGAAACACGGCAGTGAGGACACCAAGTACATTTTGTTTTAGTCCATCTTGTCAGAGGGAAAAAAATGCACTAACTTGACAGTGGACTTTTAAGTTTATAAGTTTAGCTAAACAAGGGAAGTTTATTTCTTGGTGAAACAATGCAGCTCTCAAATTCACTGTCTGTCCATACAAATCCAAAAAGGGTCACCTGCTGTTGACTCTTTCCTTTTTCTGCCCTCCTGATAGCCTGCTGCTCCTGCATCCCTGCTTTCCTGGTTGTTGGTGAGCTCTGGATTCTTCATGTTGTGCTTGTGGCCTCGGGTTAGGCAAGAGGGCTCAGCTGAGAACTTTGATCCATCTCCAAGGAGAGGATGGGTGGAAGCGCTGTGCCATGCCCTCGTGTCCAGGCTTTGAAGTCTGGGATCAGGCTGGGGAAGGAAGAAGTCCTGCATGATATATCCTTTTGATTTGAAGCTCTGGTGGGTGATGGTGTGAGTTCAGCTCAGGACTTTGAGGCTCCAGCCTGTGCTGAAGGGCTGCGATGAGCCTTTCCTCTCTCCTGGGACAGAACATCCTCACATGAAGGGATGGAGAAATCCTGGGATTGCCCCATTCTGGGCTATAGCTTTGTTGACAGACTTATTTTTCACTTGAGCATAGTAAATAAAGCTTGTCTCCTGCTTGGAGATGATTCATCTCTCATTATGTTCAATAATTCGAATTCCATGCTCGGCTGCTGCTTCCCCCGCGCTCTGCCAAAGTGAGCGCTCTCTGCTCTGCACAGCTCCATCTGTTGGCACTGCTTTGCCATACCAGAAAAAGGCCAAAACATAATAATCCTTCTCCTCCTTCCCCCCCTTCAGCAGGAAGAGCAGCCTTTTTGCTGGGAATGGGAAGGAGGTGATATACAGGGGGCATGGGGCACCATTTGCTGGGATCTCTCGGGAAAGTTCCTGCATCCCTGGGCTCCCTGCATCTTCAGCATCCTTCAAAATCAGGAGAGCCCAGTGCCTGCTGAGCATGCTGCAGATCTGGGCAGTGAGGAGGTGCCCCCACACCATTTCCTTTGGTTTTCCAACCCAAAGGTGCAGCAGCAGCTGCCTGCCAAAGGCTGACAGGGGCTGTGCTTGCTGGGAGCACAGTGGCAGTGGCTGGTGATGTGGAATGGCTGGGGGAGCTCTCAGTCCTGCCCATGCACACAGACCATAAGATCATAAGAGAAAAGAGGCAGGAGCCATCCCTACACAGTGCCTGGCTGGGAGCTATGGAAAGGACAGCTCCAGTCCTCTGGGCAGCCTCCAGTGAGCAGCAGAGCCAGGAGATGCTGAGCCCTGTGCCAGACCCTTGGGAGCTCCCTGCTCACGGAGGGCTCTGCTCCAAAACCAGGGGCCAAGGACCAGGCTGGTGTGGGGATTGCTGGGGAGCAAGCAGAGCTGAGGTGGCTTGGAGGAACACAAGGGATGGTGGTCACCAGGGATGAGGTATTGCAGGGCAGGGCAGTCACGTGCATGAAGGTTTGTGCTGAAACACTGGCACAGGTTGCCCAGGCAGGTGGTGGGTTCCACATCCCTGGGAACATTCGTGGTGAGGCTGGATGGGGCTCTGAGCAGCCTGGTGTGGTTGAAGATGTCCGTGCTCATTGCAGGGGGTTTGGATCAGACCTTCCTGAAGGGTGGTTATAGTCAGGTGGGGTTGGTCTCTTTCTCCAGGCAGCAGTGACAGAGCCAGAGGACACAGTCTCAAGGGAAATAGAGGTTGGATATTAGGAAAAGGTTTTTTACAGAAGGGGTGTTAAAGTTCTGGAATGGTCTGCCCAGGGAGGAGATGGAATGACCATCCCTGGATGTGTTTAACAAAGCCTGGATGTGGCACTCAGTGCCACGGTTTAGTTGAGGTGTCAGGGAGCGGGATGGACTCGATGATCTTGAAGGTCCTTCCAACGCAGCGATTCTGACCTGTACAGGTCCCTCCCGAGCCAGGGCGTTCCCTTTTCCCCAGCTCGGAGCGCAGGTGTCCGGCTGCTGCTATGTCAGACCTGGCCACAGGAGGGTACCACAGCCGGGGACGCGCTTCCAGCAGTGCCACTGACGCGCGCAGTGTGTTAGTAACTAACGCGTAGCGGGTTAGTAACACCGCGTCCTGCCGCTCCATCCCTCTCCTGCCCCGCACCTTTGGGAGCGAAGCTGCGAGCAAGGCTCCTGTCCTGGGCACAGCATCAGCCTCATGTGTCTCATGGGCACTGAATCCCAACAGAGCTTTCTCCCGGAGGTGCTGGGAATCTGCCGGGTGAAGCCGTCGGTTTTGGGGTGCAAGCCAGGAGCTGGGACTGCCTGGCTGCTCCCCACCCTGCCCTGGCTGGGAAGAGCTGAGAGTAAAGCTGTCTGTGCAAAACGCGAGTTGCTCGGGCAGGGTGAAATTCAGCACATCCTCCTTTCTGTTCTCAAGCTCCTGGAGCCCAGCGCCGGGTGCCAGCACATTCTGCACGGATGGCACCAGGCAGGACGGAGACTGGCATCAACCACGGCAGCTTCAGTTGCCTGAAATTGTCCAAAAGCTGGAGCAATTTTAAAAATGACAGTTACGAACGTGCTCACAAGCAAATATTTTCCCCTTGTATGGTTTATATGAATTTCTGCTTTAAAAAAAAATAATTATCTGCCTTCCTGGAAGTGTTGTCCTCTTCCAGCTACTAGTGATGTAGGTATGAACTTGCTTGACATCAAATACTGAATGTTTTCAATATTGATACCTCATATGTGGCAGGTCTCACATATATATAATAATATAAAAATAAGAATGGGGCTTTATAATTTTATTATATGTATTTTATATACATGTAAAATGTATGTTCTTAACATATTCTTTCTACATTTTATCTAAATATTCATTTATCCTTAAATGATGCTTATGATTTGATTTTATAAGGATCATCTTCTTTAAAGTGCATCAGATGTTTGGAATATCAGAAATCAATATTCTTTATGATGAGAGTAAATAGTCTGATTTTTTGATAGAGGCTTTTTTCCCCTTCTGTAAAAGGAGAAAGCAATCTACCAGCTAAATAGATGCAAATATTTTGTTTCTCATGCTATCAAAAGCAGCATGCAATATGATCCAGCTTCATTTGTGAAGGAACCTCTTTTACATAGAGAAGGGAGAGAGAGAAACTTCAGAATGTCCACAGACAATTGGTCGCTCACTGCTTTTTTCCTACTTTTAGATCATAACTTCAAAAACCTGAAATGCATGGCATACTCTTTGTGCTTGTTGCCTGTGTGAGAATGTCAGTTCTGTAGGTCATTCTGAGAGATTTTATGGTAACCATAGGCAAGTGAAAGCAGTTATTGCCTTTGACAGATATGTTTAACACAATGAGGTTTTTGCACTTTAAAAAATGAGAAGAAAACTTTAAGTAAGCACAAAAAGCAAAGTGAAAGCATGTTTAAGGTTTTACCTTTTCTTAACAGAACTATCTTAGCCAAGGAGAGGAAGCAGGAGTTGAGTCAGTAAGACTTCAAAGTAAATGGACAATTTTGGATTCGTAGTGAAGATGGAGTAAGAAGGTGTGGAGTACTGTGTAAATGCAAAAACAAAATTGCAGCAGAAGCGCAACTACCATAAATATATCTGTAAGATTGCCCAGAGAGGGACGTACCCTGGCTGGGCTGTCCTAATCCCAGACAGAAACCAAGAGTGGTGTTTGCCAAGTCTGTGTACATCGTGTTTTTCCCAGTCTCCTTTCTTTTCCTCCTCTATGCATGAGTAAGATTTTAATTTTAGCAGAAACTCTGCTAGGTTTTTGTGGGCAGGTTGGGGAAAGGAACTGAAGGATGATATTTTTATTTCTTCACATGAAGGCAGGGAAGTTCATCTGAGCTCAGCTGTCAAGGCCACCATCAGAGAGGTGTCACAAGTCTGGTTAGCATTTGATTTCCCAGGGAAGTTATTGAGAAGAGACTATTTGAGAATGTTTGAAGTCATCACACACTGGCAGGCACAGAGCACAGAGCTCAAACCGTTCATACAGAGTGGTCTGCATGTCAATTTTACACTGGCATGACTCACCCAGGTTTGTCTGACCACGCACAGGAGGGTTCCCAGCCCCAGCTCCTGCTGGGATGCTGCTCCATGCAAGCAGTGCATGTTAAGGAATATGAAACTCTGCTCACACATGCTGCAGCTCTGATGGACTGGCATCTGCCTGGTTTGTAAAGCAATCTCACTGACCAGATTAACTCATCCAGAGGCTGAATTTCCTCCATGTTGTGCTTCTCCAATAGCAAGGGGCTGCTCCATGAGTGGAATGATGTTTCAGTGGGTTTAACCACAGGGAAACAGGAAACGGAGCTGATCTCACCAGTCCAGACGGGGACCCCAGGCACCCCTGCCAGTGTCTGGTGTGGTAGCAGAGAGAAAATAGCTCAGGGTTTCTCTTCACTCCCACACCACTGACCTGTGCTGGAGGCCAAAAAGCCACCCTTGCCTGCTCTGTTTATTTGTTTGTTCAGCCCTTGTTTATTCACCAGCACAGGGGACACTGGCTCATTTGGCAGCCTCTAATGACAGCTTAGGGTTCACCACCCTGCACTAATTCTGTGTTGTTAAAAATACACTTTTTCTCCAAATGAGTAAGGCAGCAAGCAAACACAGGGAATGGCTCTTCTCTAGCTCACAGTGTGTTTGTTTTGTCCCACACCTTTGTTTTGGGGGATGCTGTTTTTTGCAGAAAATGAGTGAAGAGCTGTGTAAGTTCTAACTCAGCTCTTTCTAAGCATGTTTTCTGGGCATTATCATGCTGGCTGAAATGCAAGCTACTTCTCACAGCCAAAAATGGGAACTGAAAATGAGCTCAAGAGCCATTGATTGTGAGATAAGCAGAAGCTTTTCAACTGAGACTGGCTGCAGGATTGCTCTAGGATGACTGTTGCTGGTTGGACACTTCCTGAAATGTGCTGGTGTCAGGAGCTAAAATTACCAAAATTTCTGTGGAGTTTTGAAAGTAATTCTTATTCTGTTCCACCAGCCACTGGCGGTGGAATATTTTTCCCTACATATATTGGTCACAATAGTGGTGACCAATATTTTTCCCTACAGTAGTACAAGGGGAAATAGCCAGAAGAACAGTCAACAAGTTATTTATAAAGATGTAATGCAGTGCACACTCATCTGCTTCTGATGAGTGGGTCTGGCCACCAGCAAAACCATGAGGGATTAGAGGAGAAAGTGATTTTGTGTTTCTTCCTGTACTTTTTACTGTTAATCTGAAGCATTTGATGTGATGCTGTTCCAACAGCTGAGCCTCAAAGCATTTGTGAGGTGAGACTCCCCTTGGTTGCTCTCACCTGACTGCTGAGCTGGAATGAATGGTTGCAAAGGTCCTGCATGACACATTGAATAATCACATTCCCCATGTCCACTCATGAGCAAAATATCTTTTATTTAACAAAGGATTTTGTGTGCCATTCCTTTAACATCCCTGCAACTGAACAGTATGCATTATTCATTTTCTGTGGGCTGCTGGAGTTGTGATCATTAATCACTAATCTCACGTTTCCAGTCAATGTCTGCTGTATTGGTTTGGTGGTGTTGTAACATTTTGAAAAAACTTGGGGATATTTAATAAGGTTTTCTTAAAAATGGAAATAAGTATTGGCTTCAGTGGGAATAGACAGACAGTCCTCTGTGATGTCTGAAGGTGATAACCCTTTTCTTTGTTAAACAGTATTCTCTGGTTTACCTGAGACAGTAATTTCATGTTGTATCCATGTTAGATAGTTCAATCTGCATCCATCTGTAAAAGTAACTCTTTTATCCATTCAGGTAGTAATTGGTTAAACCAGGTAGATGTTGGTGATGAAGAAGCAGTGGAGATTTGCCTAGTGAGGGCCCTGCTGTGCTCTCACGTTTATGCGCACTCAGATTTATCAAAGAACAAATCAAAGTGTCTCTTGGCCTTCAAGTTGTGGTATCTTCTCATGTTGAGATGAAGAGGCTTGGATGGTTGCTGGGGTTTGCCTCGTGCCCATAATTATCACTGTATGCAGAACAGAGAATAATCCTGTGTCTGTAACCAGGACACAACCAGGACTGCCTGTTACCTCTGCTCTTAGGGAATACAGGATCAGCCAAAGCAGCTGTGACTGACACCCTAAAGCAGAGTCAACCCTGAACTGACACCCCAAACCTCTGTCTCACTCCCTCTTCCTCAGCTGGGACACGGGGCTTTCCATGAGCACAAACTGCTGCTCTGTGAGGCCACTGAGCCTCATGTGTGCACACATGTCAATTCTCTGGTGATCCAGATGCCCTCCTCCAGACAGCTTTCTGAAAAAAATGACTTCATATAGGAAAGATGTGTTTTTCACGTCTGGCTCTTGAACATTGTTTGTCAGTTACGTGGTATTTTCTGTAATTAGCAACAAAAATTCAGGCACAGAAATATAGTGTGTGTTTGTTCCATGAAGAGCTGGGACCATTTTGATATTTTGCAACCAAAAAAAAAAAAAAAAAAAAAGCTCATTTAATACCAGCCCAGCTATTTATACCTCTTGCACAAACTTAAACATAACAAAAAGTGCAACATAACTCATGAAGCAAAGGAGTGTCTCTGCCAAGTGTAATATTTGTATTTGGAAACATGGTCTATATTGTATGAAGCAGTAGCCTTCGAACTGCCTCCAAGGTTTCTTTTGGCTGGTGTTTGTCCAAACAGTCTTGCTCTTCACTCATGTTAATGGCTGAAAGGGAGCTGAGTGTTTTTACTTGGTGGGACTGGCACGGCTCAGCCTCTGCTCCTTCTGGTGCCCCCTCTGAGCCCCTGGGCTGCCCCTCCTCCTTCACGCATCAGCAAAGTCTCTTCTTCTGCCTTTGGCTTTGCCCTGTGTTTCCTGCAGATCTGTCAGGATGGGAATGAGACAGGAGCACCCCTGTGTAAAGGAGACACTGCTCTTTGCTGCCATGGCCATGGGGGACTTGGGCAAACCCACTGGATGTGGGACAAGCACTTGCACCGGTGCCATCAGGGCGTCTGGAACTGGGGAACATCCATGGGCTCCTGCTCTGGAGATGGCAGTGCTCAGGTAGAAAGTAGGAACTGTGTTCTCCTTGTGTTTTAAATACCCTCCTTGTGTTTTAAATGTGTTTTAAATTTTGGGTGCTGCCTTATCTCATATGTGAGGGTGATGTCCTTGTCATTCTTTCCCCTTTAGAAGAGGTTCACAGATTCACAAAAGATTCTGAGCTGGGCCAGGACCCACAAGGATCATGGAGTCTGATTCTTTTAAGTGGGATTGAACTCACAACCCTCTTGTTATGAGCATCATGCTCCAGCCAATCGAGCTAATCTCAGGTTACCAAATATTCTTGAGCTCTTTATTCCCCCTGACTTCTCTTATAAAAAATAATAAAAATAAAAATAAAAGTAACAACAACAACAACAGTAGTAATACTAATAACAATAATTCATCATCATCATCATCCCTCCTTGTGTTTTAAATGTGTTTTAAATTTTGGGTGCTGCCTTATCTCATATGTGAGGGTGATGTCCTTGTCATTCTTTCCCCTTTAGAAGAGGTTCACAGATTCACAAAAGATTCTGAGCTGGACGGGACCCACAAGGATCATGGAGTCTGATTCTTTTAAGTGGGATTGAACTCACAACCCTCTTGTTATGAGCATCATGCTCCAGCCAATCGAGCTAATCTCAGGTTACCAAATATTCTTGAGCTCTTTATTCCCCTGACTTCTCTTATAAAAAATAATAAAAATAAAAATAAAAGTAACAACAACAACAATAGTAGTAATACTAATAACAATAATTCATCATCATCATCATCATCACAATACAGTTGTCTGAACTACCAGGCTGCACTTAAGCCATACTCTTTGGGTAAGTTGCATTAATTTAGGGACATGTAGATTAAGTTTATACCTAAATTATTTGAAAAGCACGAGCTTTTCAAATCCATGCCCTGAAGAGCCCAAGACATCAGGATTTATTAGAGGAATATTCTTAAATACAAAGTAATAAAACTCCTGAGAATGGTGAAGATAGGAATAAGGTACAATTGCTACACAAAGCAGCAGGAGCAGGGAGTGGGGAAGATGCAGTCATTCAAATGTGAGTCCAAGGGGCATATTAATAATGGAATATTAGGAATAAACAAAGACCAAGCCTTGTTTTTCCTCTACTTTTCCCATCTGTCAGTTACATAGCACATTGCCATTGCCTCACTGTTCAGGACACTATCACAGCAGCCATTTTTTCATGTGGATGAGTTGTTCCTGAAAAATGCAGTTGGCACAGACCACTCTTATTTTTCACACAAGGAATGTAGGTCTTCCTGTTCCACATATTTTTCTTCAATGAGCGTAGTTATTGTTGTCACTGGGAGGAAAATCCTCTGTCTGTCTGCTAAAACACTTGAGAGGGGAGATAAAGCATGAAACCTTTTTGTTGTGGCTGAGGATTTCCTCTACAAGGCTCCAGTGATTCACAGCTCTTCTCCAAAAGAAATGCAAAGCTGGGATAGGTATGAATTATGATTTGCAGTCTGGGGCTACATCCATGGTGCCACTCAAATATCCACTGGCACCCATGGAGGGGATTTAGGCTGGATTGGTGATCAGAGCTGGAGCAAGTGCCCCCTCCTCACTCTGCTCTGGCTCAGGGATGTGCCCTCCTGCTGCCTTGGGAACACTGCTGGATGCCATTGGTGCCATGGGGCATTGCCAGGTATGGGGCTAAAATTGGGCCTCTCCTTTCAGGGTTTCCAGGGCAAAGCTCAAGCCATTGCCTGGAAAATTCTCTTCAAAAGTCACCCCCAAATCCAAATCACTGCATGGAGTCTGCAAGAAAAGATGCACTTTTTCCTCTGATGGAATAATAATAATAATAATAATAATAATAATAATAAATTTTCACAGTTTTGAAACAAAAAAAAATAAGGGCAAGTTTTCTGATTTTTCTCTAAAGTTAGAGCTATTGTTCATCTGGGCAATTTTTGTGTATGAAATGAGGGCAGAGATCTGTGTTTTGGGGGACAGCCACACTGTGGATAAGTGCAAAGGAATTCTGCCACTGCTTTGCCATGAATTATATGTTGTCTGAGGGATTTAACAATATCACAAAGTTCATTGAGAACAGGAACAATCATTTTCCTATCTTTTCCTGCCAGCAAAATGAACAAGTGATTGAGCTTCCTTAAAGAAATTCCACCCAGTAGCTGTGCCAGCTCTGTCCTCCTCATGTTGGTGTGCATTTGCTTTGTTCCTGAGTCCCAGATGGGTTTCTGAAAATGGCATGGGGTTGCCAAAAGGCATCTGAAGACACATATCATCAGCATGCACAAACTGTAAAGAATGCAGCCCCTGGAGCGATGGGTGATTTCATCAAAAGTGACTTTCCAGCTCCGCTGAAACCTTTCATGTCTCTTGTGCAATCTGCAGTGCTAAAGCAAACAATTCCAGTGCCAGATTGTCATAAGGATATGAATGCTCCAGCTTATTAAAGGGCCACAATCTTATCAAATCACAGAATAAATGAACTCTCAAAGAAGGTTAAGCTGCTATAAATACAACCAGGTAGATGTAACTGATTTCTCTCCCTGCAGATAAAATTCCCAAACACACTTTTAAACCTCTTAAGGATTTTTAGTCAAAGCACCAAGACTTATTTGCCAAACCTTTGATTGTCTGGATCCCTTGAGCCACATTTCTGGTGCAGTGCTGTGCTTATCATCAGGGAATTTTTCAGCATCTCACCTGGGAAAGAGTGAGGAAATTGGGATTTTTGAAAGACCAGTATTGTGTTTGAATTTTTTTTTTAATATTTTTAATGTTTTTGGATATTTTTAAATTTTTTTTTGAATATTTTTTGTTGTTTTTTTGGATATGAAAGTCTGCATAGTCTTAGGTTATGACAATAATAACAGAGGCAAATGGATTCAAAGCGAGTTTTGGCTAGTTTTCCAAAGTGGACAGCATGAGGGCATGACCTGAGCCTGAAACACGTGCAGGAGTGTTTTGGGGCTGTGGTGCACTGGGACAAAAACAGGTCCACAAAAGGGTACCCTGGCAGAGAAAGCCCCAGTAGGTTTGAGCTCCACATTTTGTGGAAAGGGAATAAAAATGGGGAAGTGAGAAGAGAGCAAGAGAGAAAGTGCAAGGAGCTACAAGGTTAAGGGCGTGGGACAGTGACAGCCTCCAGCTCCAGCAGTGCATGGAGAGAGGGAAGGCGCTGCTCACTGTGTCTGTCACCTGCGGAAAAGGGTGCCCTGGGAGCAGAAAGGGAGGAGGCTTCTGCAAAAACTGAGTGGTGGGGAAGATGGCTTGCGCAGGTGTGGGGTGAAATCTCCATCAGTGGAAACTTCTCAAGACACATGTAACAAATCTCTGCTAGAAACAGCTTTAAGTTGGGATGATGAGTGGATTTCCTTGTGAGGGCCACTGGAGCCCAGTTTTCCTCTCTCAAGCAGCACTGCTGCTGTAGCCACTGGCTCCTGTAGTGTCTGAAAGAAGGCAGCATCTCAACTCAGAGGTTTGGATATGGTGCCTGCCTTTCCCCCCTTCGCTCATTTTCCAGGCTTTGGGAACAAATTTTAAATGCTCATCAACTTTCAGGACAACAAATTAAGTAGGTCACGTCACAACTTTGCCAGCTGATTTATTTTAAAAGAGTGAACCAGTGATGAATTCCATACAGCCTCTTTTGGTAAAGGCATCATCTCCTCTACAACTCAATTTATGGTGTTAGAAGGTTGGTATTTTTATGGCACTTCTCTTCAACATAAAAGGAAATTTTTATGAAGACACTTCAATCACTTTCTTTCTTCTATTTTTTTAAAAGCAAATTAGGAAGGTTTTCTTGTGTGTGTGTTCAAAGGCAGTGCTTATATTCTGGTTGGAAGCTTCTTTTTCTTTCCTCGCTGAGGATTTCAGCTGGGTCAGCTTCCTGAATTGAATTGCTGAATGAACACCAGGGTGAAGGCAAAAGCTGGCAGGAGAGAGGCACTGAGCACATCTGGCTGGAGGCAGGGGGTAAGGAAAAGAGACAGTCTGAGTGAGGAGAACAAAGGGGATCCAGTCCCTGGTTGCTTTTCTGAGGGTCTACCTACATCGTGAAAGCGGTCAGAGCCGTGGGATGGAAACCTGTGAGCGATGGTGATGTAAAAGAGCAGCTGGCCCTGGAAGCTGATTTTAAGGTTTTTTTTCCCCTTCCAGACCCTGTGAGGATACAGCAGGTTTCTCTCTGAGGTCAAGACACCTCTGCCACAGCATCAGAAGCAGCACCTGCAGGTGTTTGCTCCCCCTTTTCTCTGCCCTGGTGCTGCTCCATGAGGATCGTGAAATGCAGGAACCAAGAAAATGATTGGCATCTGACTTCATTGATTCAGACGGCTGAACAATTGCTTTATTAAACTATAATTCATTACATTATTGAGGAGATACTACACTGTACTATACTAAATTACATACTGAAGAAAACGTGACTGTCTCCAGACAGCCAGGACACAGCTTTGACCCAATTGGCCAAGGAAACAAAACAATCCTCAGCAGAATCCAACTGACAAATCACTTCAGGTAAACAATCTTCCTAACACATTCCACATGTGCAAAAACAACAGGGGCAGAGAATACAGATAAGAATTGTTTTCTCTTTCTTCTCCCTGTGCTTCTCCAGGAAAAAAACCCTGAGAGAGAGAATTATGTCTCTGTCTGTCCAGAGAATGTGACTGCCACACACGGCCATCCTTGTTTTTCCCAAGCACGAGCCAGTGGATCAGCCCAGTGCAGAGGAGAGGCAGGAGCCTGTCCTGGCCAGCAGCCCCCTGTCCTGCTGTGGCTCCCGTGGTCAGGCAGGTGTTTAATCCCAGGGAAGGCTTTGCAGCCTGCTGAGCAGAGGGGTCAGGAGAACACTGCCCAGCTGGAGCCAGGACGTGCTGCAGCCCTTGCTTCCGTGGGCTCTGCGTCCCGCTGGCAGCACTGCCTGCAGGCTGTGTGCTGCAAGGTGTCCTGTGCCTGCAGCTGCTCTTGGGGGAGCTTCACAAGCGCTCATCCCCCTTCCCCTCTCTTTCCCATTTCCTAATTTCTCTTTTAGAAGGGGCTGGAGGACAGACTGTCTGCCTGAGCGCCAGGTGGGGGGTGATGGCTGTGTCCCAAACTGTGCCCATCCAAAGGGACCCAAGCAATCCCCTGTGATGGAATACACGTCCTGTGTGCTTCCATCATGTGTGTGCTCACACAGCTGGCTTTGTGCCTCACCCTTTCAGCTTCTGCAATTGCATTTAACAAACTGAAGGCTGAGGTTTCACCCCAGAGAGAACAAAGCCCTCCTGGATGCAGGACAAGGTGTCATCTGTGAGTGGCACATTGCAGAGAGGCAAATCCTGCACCGTGTGCACTGTCTGCATCCACTCATTCCCAGTTTTTTAAGGACTTGTCTGTGTGCTGCTTTGAGGTGAGGACAGTGTTTAACGTGGGCACAAACTGGTTTTTACTTCACATGTCCTGGTGGTGCTCAGTTTCTGTCTAAACCACTGGTGGATATGAGACTCAGTTACTGGAATCTTCAGAAATATCAGCATTAATACCACTTGTGTTTCCGTGATCTTTCATAGTAGTGCTTATGCTTTTGGAAGTAAAGATGGACCCCTATGGGAAAAGGGATTTGCAATCAGGTCCTGGTTTTGCCACGGCCCTTCCTCTCTGACTTTAGCCAGCTTAATTCTCTTGACACCATGAATTTTCCTAATATTACCATTAAGCTTTAAAAGCTATGGGGAAATCAGGTAATGAATATTTGTCGGGTTGAGATACCCAAGAGGGACTTAGAGATGTTTTGTAATAGTGGCATAGAAACATTCTGAGTATGGAGAACCACACCAAGGTATGGCTGTGATCCTGCTGCTTAAGCCTGGCCTGTCCCCCTGTGTAGGGGCTGACTGTGGCTCATAAGAAGCTTTGGTACATCACTGATTCTGGTTTTAACATATTGAGAAAGTCAGTGTGAGTAGATAGGCCTCAACTCCTTCCCAGTTTTGACCAGAAATCCTGCCAGTGGTGGAGGATATGGTTTGGTGGACATGGAGATATTCAGCTGAAGATTGGACTTGATGATCTTGGAGGTCTTTTCCAAACTTAACGATTCCAGGATTCTGTGAATCATCTCAGGAAAGGCTCTGCTCTAGGCATTTAGTTAAGCTAACAGCTTAACCCTGAAAACATTTGGTTATGTGCTGATAATCTAAGGAATCTGAGTAACCATGGCCTACGGTTACAGGCAAGTTCCTCTGTGTGGAAGTACAAAAATACTCTCCCATATGTGTGCGGGATCCCCCCAAACCAGCACAGCCTCCTGTCTGCTCAGGCTTTGAGCCCTTTGTCCACAGTGCTGGCTACAATTGGCTTTTGCAGCTTGTCCAGGGGAATTGAACTGGGACCCTCAAATGGTCCCACTGAGCTGTGGCCTGCTCAGCAGACAGTGGACACTGCTTTCTTCCCAGGAAGAATCTGGAATACTGCAAAATGTGCAGTGTTCCTATGTTTTCCTCCCTCCATGAACCCTTCTCATCCTTCTTTCCTCATTTCTTCTGTTGCTGGGATGCAGTGCAGCCTGGGCATGCATGTGAGGAGCTCCAGCTCCAGGTGAGGACGTCTGGGGGGCTGTCAGCAGACATCTGCCCAAGGAGGGCACGGGATCAGGGAGCCCAAATACTGGGATGCTGCTTTGGTTTTCTTTTTTTTACAGGCTCCTCTGTGACCACCAACAGCTCTGGAAACTGCCCTTTATTTCCAGTTCACTGCTTCCTAAACCATTGGCTTTGCAAAAGTATTGCAGAGGTTGATTCACAAAAGTGCTCTGAGGCCTTGGGTGTGAAATATTGTGACAAAAGAAGGCATTCCAGCTCTTTATTGCATCGCACATTTTAAATCATGGAAAATTGGACTAAAATACAGTAAATTTAGCATAAAAAGGACTGTTTTCCAATTGCCTGTCAGGATCCCTTCAGCCTCATAATTGTTTTCGTGTGAAGCAATGAGTGTAATGCCTGTTGATAGTTGTTTGTTCCCTTGTTGTCTCGAAGTTGCTGGAAGCAATTTACAAGTTACTCTTGCTTAATGTCTAGGAAGAGAAGAGGATGGAAAATGTTTACTTGTTTCATCTCGGTAAAGAGCTGATTCCTGAAACAACAGATTGGGCTAGGGATGGTTTGAGCCTTGCTGTTGGCTTTGGAGGTCAAAAGCTCTGGCCCTTTGTGTGCCCACTGCTTCTGCCATGAGCAGAAATTTGGGTGTTGGGCTCAAGTTCCCTTCGCTGTGTCCTGCGTGTTTCAATGCCATTTGTGCCACTTCCACTACATAAAAATGTTGTTGTTGAAAGAAACATCACCTGAAGGACAGAATCATTTACTCTTTGATGCTATGTGTCAGTACAGAGTGTTTTCCCTCCAGTGTTTGGCACAGTCCCACTCACTGGATCTGCTGCCCAGCTGGTTGCGCCGCTGTCCCTTTGCTGCCAAACACAAATGCTCACCTTGTGCAAATTTGAAGATGATGTTCAAACACTCTTTGATTAGTCAGGGTTTGTTTTCACACCTTGTCTTCCTGCATTGATTGGCCAGGGTGGATGGGTCTCGGGTTGCTGTTGATATTTGCTGCCCCGAGATGCGCAGGATGTCTCTGCTTCGGCCCGTGCAACTCAAGAATGAGTCTGGACTCTTCACTTTTCCATCTTGAGGTTGTTTAATGATTCTTGTCTATAAAGTTTTATTTCTGCCCAGCTGAGATCTGCTCAGCAAGGCAGCCACAAGCACTCTGACCACCCCTGAGGCGGTGTTGTCCTTTCATACTACAAACTATGTATGACATATTTACACTGAATTCCCAATACCTATCACCTATGTTAGACAGTAAGCTTCTACTCTAAACCAATCCCAAAGTGCCAACATCACTGCAGAAAATGGAGAACAAGAAGAAGAAGAAGAAGAAGAAGAAGAAGAAGAAGAAGAAGAAGAAAGGCTAGACACGCCCAAGTTCCTCCATCTTGTCCCCATAACCCCCATACCAAAAACCCTAAAATCTACATTTTCACCCTGTTATCAATTTATTATTACACCATTCAAACCTGTGTGACTTTCAGGTCCTCATACAAAGCTGGCAACTTGCTCCAGGGGTCAAAATAAATTCCCCAGGTATTCTGGGCTGTCTCTGAACCCCCTGGCGGGGTCCTCAGCAACTCTGGACACCCGGAGGGATGAACTGAGTTCTGGCAGATGGGGGCCTGAGCAACCTGTTCTGGGGGTGGCATTCCTACCCATGGCAGAGGGGGTGGAACCGGATCATCTCTAATTCCCCTCCTGTCCAAACCACTCTGTGATTCTGTTACTGAGGAATGGCATTTGGAGTTGCAATGCAGTGAAAGAGCTTCTGAGGGTTTTCTAAACCACAGCCTCCCTTCACAACCTGTTCAGGGATGACAGCTAATGCTGTGGGGAAGGTGTGACCATCTCCTGGGGACTGCACAGCTTCCCACAGCACTGGAAGCATTGCCATTTGTTCTGTTTGACTCCCAGCAGACAGCCTAATTATATGAAAAAGCATTGCTCTCCATTTGGTCAGAAGATGTATTCTGAGCTAAGTCTACCTAATGCTTTCCTGATTTGTGTGGTTTTTGCTCTTTTTTCTCCCTCCCTTGAGCTGGACAACAATGTGGTCTTAGTCCAGCAATCAAACATGAAAGCAAGCCCATATGTATAAAGTACACTCCTCTTGCTGGAGCTCACCCAGAAGAGACAAATTGTCTTCATGCAGGGGGTCTGGATTTGTCTCTCTTCCCATTAAAAAAAAAAAAAAAAAAAAAATCTGATACGAGAAGGGCCTTGGAATAGGGGCCATGCAGCGACCAGTGGTGGGCAATGCCAGTGGTGCTGAGCTGTGCTGCCAGACCTGAGAGCTCAGGGATGCAGTGAGGCCTTTGGAAAGCCAGCACAGGGCAAGTTTGTGGATTAGGAAAGGGGCCTGTCCCTTGTCCCCTGTGCCCCAGGGTTGGCAGCAAGCATATTGGATGAGTGTCTCCCAGAGAAGGCTTTCAAGCCTTTATTTGAAGTCCATACCTGGCCTGACCTGAAAAACTCAGCCAGTGGGCAGGAAAGCTGGGATTGATGGTTCAGAAGGGGCCTGGCAGCTCCGGGCGTTTTTGGGGGTGCAGTGACATGGTGGTGACTGAGCCATGGGGAAGTCACATTGCTGCTGGTTGCCTTCTAGGTTTTGCTGCCTATGAACCTTTCAAGGCTGGGTTAGACGGAGAACTCTGAGGGTGGGCAGAACTAGATGAGTGCAGCAACCCAAACCGTGATTCTCTCTAGAGGGCTCTGGGTTTGAAGATGTTGGAGAGCAGCTCTACATCTGCTGGAAGCATTGGGAAGTTTTGCAGAAGGCAATCTGTGGGAGAAATAGGTGGATATTCTTGGGAAGAAAAAAAAAACCTCTGTTCAAGATGACTTCTGCAGCTCATGGTGGAATTGCCAGCCTGGAAGTGCCAGAAGGAGCAGATAGTCCTGTGGGATTCCCTGGTCTTGCAGATTTCCTCTTCTAAAGCTGGAATTGTCTGGCCTCACCTCCTTTCAAATGCAGACCAAACACACCCTGACAGTGACTTAGACATCAAAGCTGGGCTCTCCTTCCATGGGTTCCTTTGGGCCCAGCTCCCTGGGTGGCTCTCTGGGTGCTGCTTCCACGCCAGCACTGAGATTCGGACTGGCAGTGCTGCCTCTTGCACACAGCTGGAGCTAAACGTGCACAGCTCTGGGGCTTCCCACCTTCCTCCTCCCCGCCAGTGCTGCACACCCAGGCAGGGAGCACACCCTGGCTCACAGAGGGAATCCAGGGGGCAATCCCAGCCTTTCCAGGCCGGCCACCCACCCTAGCAGGGATGGATGCGGTTGTGTTTGAGGTTGAGTCAGCTTCCTCCCCACCTCCAGCCTGTGCTGCTCCAGCTTGGTGCCTCCTGTCTGTGTGCTGGGAAGAGGAGGCCAGGTCCCTCTTTTCCTGTGGGAAGAGAGACCCAAGCCAGTGCCCCGTTGTGCTGCCAGTGGTGCTGGGAGGGGGGCAAACCCACTGGCCTGGGGGTCAGAGCGAGGGGGTTGGCCTTGTGAGCAAAAGCCACACTAAATTACAGGAGTACTGAGAGCCGTGCCACTATGGGCAAGGGCAAAACACAGTTATTTGTCAAGGTTAACCACTGCCATGGAGCTGCAGAGGGCAGCTGGAAGCTGTGGTGCAGCCGCCACTGCCGCGGCCTCTCCGAGCGCGCGGCCATGGGCGCTGTCACTCGGGAAAACAGCTCAGGAATGTTTCCTTCCCCTACACCCACCAGCTGCACCTTTTAATTGGGCTTTTCTGGGATTGTGTACCTAGTGGTGATTTAACACATGGTGAAATATTTGGGGAATGGCTCCGTCAGTGGACAGCCAGGCAAGGGAAATCCTGCTTTGGACACAGATGCTGTGTTTTCTTTGCTAAGCTCCTTTTCAAGTCTTGCTTTGTTCCTTTTGACTTGCCCCTCTCTGAGAGCACCCTCCTTCAGGATATCATTATCCACAGGCTGATTTAAATTGGGATCACCCTTAATGAGGCCATGCTGTAATTCAATGCACTGTCCTTTCCTCCCCACACTGGCCAGAGGTTCTTCCCATTCCTGTCACTGCATCCTCTCAACCCAAAGAGTCTCCTCCTGTTTCCTCCCTCTTTCTTGGTGTTTCCCAGGCAGCCTGTAAGAGGAGAGATGTGTAGGAGAACTGATGCACCGAATTCAGGGTGTTCAGATATGGTTACTATTGCAGGGCAGTAGTGGCAGACCTTGCTGTTTCTCCAAGTTGTCATTTGCTGGTTGTACAGGAATAGCTGGGACATTTGCACATCAGATGGAGCTGTGCTTCTGCCTCCTGGTGGGAGCTGACTCCTGGATGGAGACGTCATGCCAGGCTGGATCCCCTGTCCTTTCTGGGGTAACAGGAGCTGCAGCAGTGCTGGAAGGCTGACCAAGGTTTGCCCTCATTTTTGGCAGGCAGGAGGTGTATGAAGCCAGGCTGCACTGTGATTAGAAGGGGCTCCCCGTTGAGTACTTGATGGTAAGCTCTGCCAGAAGCAGAAGGATACAGGAATCCCTGTGTCTGCATGGTGCAGCTCATTTGCACTTCTCCCATTTCCCTACCCGGCTCAGGGAGCCCTACTCAGGCAGATGGGGCTTTTCCAAGGCCAGCTGTGTCCCAGTTCTGTGTTTCATGGCTCAGCAACATCCCCTCAAGAGCTGCCCCTGGGAAGTGTGGAAAGGGGAATGGCTGCAGCTTGGATTTGGGGACAAGGGAATGGGCAAAGCACAGCAAATGGGTTAAGCACAGCTGTGCAGAGGCAGGAGCCAGCCTGGAATATGGTGCCTGGACTGGGAACTGGTTCCCAAGCCTTCTCTGCTCCCCAAACTTTCTGAATCACATCCTGTATCCACCACCATGGTGTGCACATGCTGTCTGTTGCTTCAGGCATGTTTCAGAGTCTTACCAGAGTCCTCCTGAAATCCATAAGTGAAGCACTGTTCCACTGTAAGCAAAGCATTGGTCAGACCCATAATAAACAGCAAGCTCTGACATTTAACACATGTAATACTGTTTGCCCAGTCTTAAAAAGGAAATATTATCTAAGCACTTCTCTGAAGACTAGAGCCACCCACGCTTAGCTGTGCTCAGTTTGGCCAGTCTGACCTGCGCACTATTGCTATCGCTTCCAAAATATAACATTCTGAACCCCTCGTAAATTGTGCAATGTACTGAATGAAAAGTTTCTCTGTATATTTAAAAATCCCCCCCCCCCAGCTCCCAGATCTTTTTTGTGATAGAGAATAAATAAAGAAAAACTTTATAACTCCCTGAACTGATAGAAAATTAGCACAGTCATAAAAGGCCTCTGTGGCTTTAGCGGTGCAGCTGAAAAGGAGAAATGAATAAACCTGCCACTCATGAAGTAAGGGGCAGAGCTGAAGAGTGACTGCTGCCATTTTAGCCTCGTGGCCCTTCTCCCCCCTGTGCAAGTGCAAAAATAGCCTCATGCCCTGTGCAGGAGGCAAGGAAATGCTCTGCTCTGGGACCCTTCCTGCAGGCACTGCTGTACAGCACATGACTAGAGGATATCCTAAATTAATTTACATAGACATATAAATATAAGCATGTGTGTGTTTTCTGTATGAAATATGAAACCAGTGATTTCTTAGCCAACCCCTTAATTTGTCTGAAACAGCACAGGCGTAATGGAAACTGCCCACACATTTTTCCATTGCAAGTTACAAAGGTAAAGAAGCGGGAAATTGGTGACAGAAAAACACATGCTCCTTCAGCTGGCACAGAAATGCCACGGGGCCAGGTGGCAACACACACTCCCTCCAGTTTGCTGGGAAAAGTGTCATGTCCATTCTGGTGGTGCTCCTGCTGATGCTCTCCCTCCTCAGCGTGCTGGGTTCTGTGTGTTTGGAGTGGAGGGATGTGGCCGTGCTGGTGCCTGTGCGGGTGGATGCAGCGGACATGAATAAATTCGAGTTTGTCCGTATCTGTTTTGCCTTGCCCCTGCCCCCTGTGTGGTGCTGCATGGTGCTGTGGGTGACAGTGGAGCTGCAGAGTGGCTGTGCCTGGCCGGGCTGGGAGCAGGCTCCCTGCCCTGACAGCTCCCTGCCTCTCCAGGAGCAGCAGGGGCCAGGTTCCTGCGTGCTCTGTCCGGCCTGAACGCCACTTTCCCCAGGGATGGGCGAGTGTGTGACTCTGGGCTGAACCTAAGCCAAAGCCAGACTGCTGTGAGCCGTGCTGGCTGCTGGGCAGCTCCAGGCAAGCCCTGCTGGAGAAGGAAGGAAGGGGAGAAAGGGAAGGCCCGTGGCTCCTCAGAGGGGGCAGCTCCCTGGGCCACCGCTCAGCTCTCCCTCGCTGCCTTCCCTCCACCAACAAGGGAGACACCACAAATAAGACACCGTGGCATCAAGGCCCTGCCATTCAGGCAGGGCAGATTCCTCAAGAGGAAAAGTAACTTTCCCCCTTTCCTGCCTTCAGCTGGCCCCACTCAGATGTGTCAGGTGCACCAGCAGCTCATTGCAGCCAGCCCTACACCCTCAGTGTGATGGCTGTATCTGGAACAGCCCCACGAGCTCACCAGCGTTTTTCCAAAGAATGCCTTGTGTTGACAGTGCTAACCAGTCTGCACAGCAGGAGGGGGGAAGAGCAGCTGGTAACTAATGCAGGGCTGTGGGGATTCCTGGATGCATGCATGGTTCTGGTTTTCTCTATATTGTCCTATAACCCATATGCATCACTGTGGGTTATGTTAGTGGAATTTTGCTGCTCAGCAGCTGTCCGGGCAATGTGAAGCCAGGCCCACTCATCCTTTTAACCATCAAAGGTACAATTCAATCCATTTATGGCTGCCTTGGGGCACTGCTCCACACATCTTTCACAGCAGCTGTGCCAGCTTGATTCATTCCCACCAACTTGACTCAGAAGCCGTGCTCTAATCTGTATCTGCCGATTGATCGGGGGTTAAAAATAAGTTGGATGACTTGACTGGTTCCTTGTTTCAGTTTCCCTGCTCAGTTATGCTTGTTTCAGTCCCCCCCATGTCTTTGGTTGAGTGTTCCAATATGTCTTTCCTGTGGCAACGTAAGAAACATAACAACAGCTTCTCCTCACCACCACCCTGTGCCTGGGAATGTTAGCCACAAACCCTTCCTTGGGCCTTGCTCTAATAGGAAGAGTTCTGTGCTTAAAAGATGGAGCTGAATTTGGCCACGGTAACCTCCATCTCCTTGCTAAAGTCTCCTACACAAAGGTATTTGATGTACAGTTTTGGTCACTGGAAAGGAGAAAAAGAAAACAGAAAATAAAATAAAATAAGCAGCCCGGCTCTGAATGGATCATAATTTATTATGAAGTAGGACAGACTTTGCCTCTTATAAAGACTGTTACTTGGGAGAACAGACAATCTCAATCTGCTCTCCAGGACTCATCCTATGAAACACCTTGTAGGTCCTATCAGAAGTTATTTGGCACCCTCAGAGTTTCCAGCCTTGGCAAATTACTAGCGGTAGGACTTTAAACTTTGTGCGTCATTTCATTTATTAGAACAATTTTTCCTCTTCCCCGACACTTTATGTGCTATGTTCTGTATTAATAGTGTAGTAGCATTTCTCAATAGCACCATAATTTACTAATCCAACAAAGGGCAGGGATGTGTTTTATATTTCAAGAATTGTGACCAATGCTCTCATTTCTCTCCCAGAGAAACCTGAGAATATTGTTCCCCCCCACACTGTGAAGTAAGAAGCAGAGCTTTCTCCCTGAGAATACCTGTCTTCCCTGTGAAGTGATCCTGGAGTTCCTTGTGCCTTTCATCCATCTGCTGTCAATTTAACTGGCTCCACCAGCTAGTGGTGCCTTCGTATGACCTTGCAAGCATTTACAAAAATCTGGTTTCTATAAAAAATTAAGGGGTGATCCCTCTGTTTACCATCTTTCTCAACTAACCATGTTTTGTTACTACCAGCTTGTGCTAGAACATATCCACGTCCTCCCCACCAGCTCAGGCCTGGATCTGGGATGCTCTGATGCCTTGGCCAAGTTTTCCAGCTGCCGAGGTGACCTCAGCGGAGCCGTCGCTGGCGCAGATGTGCGGCGGCTCTGCCCGGACCGCTGCGTTTCTGGAGACCTGGAGCACAGTGCTGGGGCTCTGCAGCCCAGCAGAGCTGGCCGAGCCTCCAGCATGGCTCAGACTGGGTGTGCACAGCCCAGACTGCCTCTGAACCCCTGGCTGGCACCACCTGGGCACACCAACACGGAGCTGGCCCTGCCTGGGGGCACCACGCACGTGTCCGTCCGTGAGCTCGCAATCAACCTCACCCCAGAGGCCAACAGAGACACAGAAAAGATTTACAGGAAGCCATAGAAGGGTTTGGGTTGGAAGGGACCTTAAATGTCATTTATGTGTGTCTGTATACAGCAGAGGGAATTGCCTTTTATGTCTGTCTCGAATCTTTGAGCTCGGACTGACGGTGATGCTGGTCAGTTTTAACTCTGTGTGAGGCTCCATAAATGTGTGTCAGACCACATAACCCCAAACCAGGCATTTCTCTAGTGACATTTAGCCTTGGTTTTCCAAATGAACACACTGACTTGCAGCAAGGCAGTCTTTCACAGGATGGAACTGTAAGTATTTATTTACCCAGGGTGTAACTTTAATCTTTCGTTAGAATGCAGATATGAGTAGCTTTATGACAGTTTGTAAACTTGCACTTTATAAAAATTTGGAAATAAAACCTTTGCCTAACAACAGTTGTGTTCTTGGAAATCAAGTTCCATCTACAGAAACCTTTTCTGTTAGAGATACATCCCACATGTGAGTCATTGTTACAATTCAATAAATACTTTACAAAAATAATGCTAGCTTTTTTTTAAAAATTAAGACACTTTAAGACACCAGTAGTTCCTCCCAGGAAGCTTCCCTTAAAGAATAGCTTCTGCTGTAGGACACTGCATTCAGCATGAGAAAAATGGGGGAAAAGGGCTGGTTGCATCTTTCATCCCAGGGAACTTGTGGATTCCAGTTTTACTGTTCTCTAAAATAATAAACTTCCTTTTCTTAAAAGAAAGAAACAAGCAGATCCAAACATTCTTCATATCAAAAAGCTGGGAAGGAACTGTGATCTTTCTGGTCCTTTGACATGGATTCCTTCTCTGCCCTCACTCCTCCAAAGACTTACAGCATGCTCAGTTCACAGGTTCACAGCTGCTCTGGAAGCCCCAACAGCCGCAGCTCCGTATCAGAGATGTCTCCAGGAGGGGGCTGCTTGTAACTCTTGCAGAACCACTGCACCAGGACATTTTCTGGCCCGTAGGAAAACCACAGCTACATCTTCCTGCAAGCCTACCCCAGGTGGACTGCAAATACCTGAGCTAGAAGGTAACAGGAAGAATTCCAAGAGAAAAATCGGTAGGGATTTTCTATATTCACTTTTGACTGTTACCCTTCCAAAAAAAAAATTCTTCCCTCCTTAGATATGACTGGTCATGAAACCAATTATAGAGAAAACTGATGCTGTAGGTGCATTAATCTTGTAAACCATTCCCATATGGAAGAGTACATTCTTCAATCCTATTGTTTATAACAACTTTTAAGTATGTGCCTCCTCAGCTGGGGCCTTGGGGCCTGATGGTGATGGCAGCTACCCCCCACCCCCTTCATTAGGTTACAGATGGGAAATAAAATGAAATGCACATTATTACACGAACGTTATTGCAGTATAAAATCCTATCAGGACAAGACTTATGTATGTCTGTATGCAAAAATAGGTGTGTGTGAGACAGAGAGATATGTGCTTATAAATTACACACACTGTGAAAAATACTCATGTATTATTATATTACAACTATATACATTCATTAGAAAGGAACTGACCGGCCCCTGTCGAGGAGCCAGAGCAGCAGCCACCACCAGTTCTTTGGCATCCAGGAAACGAATGCTATTTTGCATCTGAAGAGAAGGAAAATCTTCTCAGTATTCCCTTGCTTCTTGAAACTGCTTGTAGTAGTCCTCCTCTGAGGGGTTTTCCGTACACTTCTGCCCGTTGTTGGGAGGCCGGGCTTCGTTGTAGCGGCTCCAGTCCCCCTTGCATATGATCCAGGGCAGAATGTCCACTTTGTAGTGGAGCTCTGCTGAGAATTCGATGCTGATCAGGTTGGGTGTCCCCGCCCCTTTGCCCCTGGTGATCAGCTGCATGCTGTCGTCGTAGCAGCAGTGCTGTGCTGCCAGCGTGGTGCTCTCCAAGGACAGCATGGAGCGGATGCAGTACCGCGCCGTGGGCTTGTAGATCTCCAGCTTCTCCTTCGGACCGCTCGCATCCTTCCAGCGGAAGTTCTTCCTCTTGAGCCGGTCAAAGATTTCAGCAGTGCTGTAGGCCACTTCTCTGGGGTAGGAGCATGGGCAGCTGGGGAGGTCGTTAACCACTTTGTGCATGTATTTCTTCAGGAACTCGCTCTTGCAGCTCATCCATCTCTCACAGCTATCAGTATCTGTTTCAGGGCAGGAAATGGAGACTTAAGATACATTAAGCAGCACCCCAGTTGGTGTGATCAGTGACAGCAACTGAGTCAAGTGTAGCTGTTCAGCACTGTCACCCCGATTTTTAAAGTTTTTCTAAGCCTTCTGATGTTTACATTCTTGTAAGGAACTTTCTCACACACTTTATGTAAATAACTCATTGTTTTGCATTCTTTTATGGAAGGAGAGAAATTTAATAGACTGTTGGTTTGTCCAGTGTCATTGGAGAGGTGGCACTGTCACCCTCCAATCCACTGTCACTTTTAGAAATCTATAAATGTTAGAGGCAGAAATTAAAAGTTCTCTTTTTACCATCAGAAAGCTGCGTGTCCATGTCGTGTTATTTCGTGTCCTATAGAGACACAGCACCAGTGCCCTGCTGCAGAAGGAAAGGGCAGTCACAGTTTGCTGCCCTGCCCACAGTGTATTACTGTGCTGTCCTGTCACATAAAGAAATCACCTGTGACTGACTTCAGGGCTAGTCTGAGTTACAGGGCAGAACCAGGCCAGTAGGAATCTGTGACACTTTTTCTACCCGGCAAATTCTCATTAAGCTACTGATAGCCCCATGTGGCACAAGAGACACTACCATGGGTTGGTAAGCAGCAGAAAAAGGGAAATCACAGTGATTTGGTGCCAGTCTCTGGTTAGAACCCTTAGTCAGAACACACTCAGCAGCAAAAATGGCAGTCAGATGATGAAGGATTAAGTTTCAGATGATGCTAGAGATTCCAAGATAGCAAGCAAGCCCTGTATTACTCTTTCTGAAGTACCTTTTAGACCCTAATTCAGAACAAATACTTTTTTCTATTTGATATTCACTTTTCAAGCATCAGTATCTCAAACATGGAGACTGACATCTTCTCTGGCAAATGCAGCCAAAAGTGATTCAGGTTCTGAAAGGACATATGTGACAAAAGATCAGAGTGGCTGTACATCAGCAGGAGTTTATGGTGCCAGAGGCATGATGTATAGTTGGGATTAAAGAGATTTGTAGACCAGTAGCATATTTAATGCCAGCACTTCATTATTTTGCAAGACTCTTGGGAGAATCTAGGTAAACATCTCCTGCCTAAAACATTATTTAAGGTGTCTATATCATGCTATGGGCTGTCAAAAACCACCTGCATGTCTTGCTCCACACTTACTTTAAGGTGGACTCTGCAGGAGAGAAACTAACTGGGTCCTAAAACTCTTACAGCACACATTCTTGCAAAATATTTACTCAGTGATCTGTGTCCTGTTTTTCTATCTCCCTAAAGAGTCTCACCCTGGCTGTCATTAACTATTGTGCACTGCTCTCCCATGGTAGGGAGGTGCTGGGTTACACTGTTTATCCAATTAATCCAGCATCCAGTGTCTCTGAGCGGCCACACTGTGGTTTCACTGAAGGGACGAAATCAGAACATTGCAGATGTTGGACTGAGTTTTAGATAGTTCAGAATCAAGCCATGCCCTATAAAATTGTTTTGGCTACTCCCACTGCAGCACATAGAGCTATAAAAGCAATGCATGCTCATAAAAGTCATTGTCTTTTTTTTCTTTTTAATTTTTCTGATGTGACAGATGCATTCTTTTATATGAAATGAAAATGCTTTTATCCAGTCTTCCATTCGAGGCTATTTAATCAAAATAATAAAGAGTGTTTGATTTCCCCCCCCTCCATTACTGTGGAGTCTTACACCTCTTTTCTGAATTAGGACAACAAATAACCCTTTTATGATGAAACAAGCACAGAACTTAAGAGGAGAAAGATTTCATGACCAAAGCAAATTTTCAGATCACAAATGTGAGCAAGATAACAAATGGCTGTTACTAAATGCTAAACTCAGTATCTCGATCCCAGAGGACTAAGAAAATCCTGAGGAAGTCTCTTATCTGTTACTGAAGGATTGACTAGGCTGCTTACCAACTTCAAAGAGTTTGGTTGCATTGAAGTCTTCACTCCCTGCAAGCAAGCTCACTTCTGTGGCAGCTGTCCGGAAGGTATCTTCGATCCCTAGGACAAACACGAGTTAGTGCTGCTGCTGTTTCCCCACTCAAACACAATGGTACCAGCTGCCTCCTCGCCTCCCCTTCTTCCCCAGCCTCTGCAAGGTGCTTTGTTTTGGCAGGGAACCCTTCTGAAGCTACTGCTGGACTGTTCTTTTAAAACCATAATGACCAAGGAACCTGTGCTGTTAATAAGGTAAAAGAGTGTCAGGGCTGAGGGCAGGTGAGGAAGCTCATCTCTGCATGTGGGCAACCATTTCTCAAGGAAGAATGATGCTGCTACAAGAAGACTGATGCTTGTTGGTCTCTCCCAGTGCCAGGGAGTAAAAAGGAATGGGTAGACAAGAGATAAGCACCCTCTCCAAAAAATCCCATCCCTGTCACTTACAGCTGTCAAATAAAATATCAGGATCTCAACATATCAGGATTTACCAGCAGCCTCCAGTTAATTGTTTGCTACCAGCTGAGAGACACAGAGATTGCCAGAAAAATGATCTTGCCAAAGTAAACATCCTTTTGTTGCTGCTTTAGTTCAGCCTAGTGATGTGCCTAGCATTGCTGTGCCATGCAGGCTTAACACAAGTAGGTTTTAGGGTTTTTTTCCCTTTCCTCTCTATTGAATTAAAGACCTCTAAAGAGAACTGAAAGATCTTTAATATGTGATAACTATATGGTTAATAATGAAGTCTATTCACCATCCATCTTCTTGCCAATGAACTTTCTCCTGATCTCCTGAACAGTGGCTTGCAAACTTCAAAACAGCCTCAGGCCAATTTTCAACAAAATTATCATAGAGTTTTGCCTTAACTCCAGCACTAGATGTAGAATAATAGATACCCAAGAACCCATTACAAGGCAGTAATTCACTGCTGGAATTATAAACAGCAGAAGCTGAGCTTTGACCTTGTAATTTCGAAAATGTCATCACAGCATCAAAGAGCAAATATATTTTGCTTGCTGGTCGTTGGAGGTCTGTTGTATGACATAATATATTCTTTCAAATTTGCCACTTTTTGGTGCTAGCTGGTAATAAATACTAGAGAATATAACTGGGGGTTACTTGCTTTCTTCTGGAATTAACTCCTTATTATTGAGGTTTTAGGATGCATGAGAGCATGCAGAAACATTTTTCCCTGAACTGCCTTGCAGTTGTTGCTTTGCAATGGAGACATGGATCTATCTGCTAGTCAGAAACTTCTCTCCAACTCTCTCACCAAGTCTTCTAAGTCTCCTCTCCAGCACTGCTGACATTTTACTTCCCATTAAAAAAAGCCTGACCTCCAGCTTAAAAATCTCTGCCTTTCTGAGTCATTAAATAAACTGAGAGTAATGCATACCACCAGGACTTGTGTTTTCACTTCTCTCTGATCTTGGGAAGTAATGAACTTGCACCTATCCCCTGCATTGTGGCAGCTACTGCATGACAAATTGGTCTAAATTTAAACACACAGAAACATTTAAAAACCAGTTTTCCATAGCAGCTTCAAATTTTCATGATGTAGGCTTAAGTGCTCAGCTCTGATTTTGCCAAAGTGAAGATGGTGTGTGATGGTAAGGACACTTCAAAATGTCAAATCCTGTGACTAGGTAGGAGCTAAGGCTCCTTGGCCATATTTTCTGAATATATTCAAGCCAAAACTTTACATTCCTTCATTCCTCTTCACAATGCAAGCAATGCCATCCCCTTCACAGCAAAACAGGAGCTCACTGAGGTTAACAGCACAGTTGGTTGGAAATTCTAAAACAGCTCCAAATTTGTTTCAAAGGAGTAGATCACACCCTTTAGAATACAAAACACCCATGCACAAAAATGACTGCCGTGACCTAGAGAAAGCCTGTACTTGTCTTTTAAGTCCCAGGGGAGGGCGGACTGCATCTAGCGTTGAAAATCTCTTTTTCCCACCGGCACCCTTACCTTGCCACGGCGCACACAGCCCCCAGGCCCAGTGTGCAGGAGGGCTCTCTCCACCCCTGCCCACCCATCCCTGCTCCCCCTGGCAGCAGTTCCCACCTGGGCAGCTGGGCCTGTCGCAGGTGCGGGACTCGGTGGCGGTGCAGGCGTAGCCGCAGGACCGGGTGCGCTTCTGGCTGCCGCTGCCGCAGGTGACGCTGCACGGGGACCAGGGGCTCCAGTCGCCCTCACCATCCATGTAATCTGTTCACAGGACAAATGCGAGGGAGGAAATGAGGAAACCAAACTCCTGCTACCCAAAAGCTACTGTGTGGTGGTTTTTATTAAGCAGGCAAAGCACGAATGGAATCCAGATGTCTCTACCTGAAGCTGGGGCCAAGTGCCAGGCGCGAGGCTGCTGCTTAAATGGTTTTCACACTTGGTGCTCCTCAGGGAAATGCACGCAACATTATTTGAAAAAATATTTCCTTTCTCTTTTGACCTTTTGGCTGCTGAGGATCCTCAGCTGCAAAGCTCGGTCATGAACTAACAGTACACATCTATTCACGTCATTTCCCTGCATACAGGAATGTGTTTGTGGACCACAGACTAATCAGGCAAAGGATAAATTGAGTTTTCTTTTTCATCTTTTCAAAGCACACGACAGTACTCAGTTTTTGGGCAAGATGCATGTTATTGGAAGCTAAGGGTCATGAGTGAAAATCACAATTTTGTTTTTCAATCCCTTGAATGGGGAATATTGCTATAAGAGCAGGGAAGTGCATGCTTTTCTTGCACCAAGAACAACATGCAATATTTAGTGTTTCATGTGAATTATTAAATAACATCAAATCTGACTATTTACTAGAAGGAACCTTATGAAAAAGAAATATGACTTTGTTTTCTTCTGGCAGACAGACAAAGGCACTGGACACCAAAACAAAAAGCTGATGCTGCTGTGAGTACCTAAACCCTTCAGAACCAGCTTCCTTTGTAAACTATTGCACATCCCACCATGTGAAGGCCACCAAACAAAGCCCATGAACCTGTCCCAGCTTTCTTGCTTCCCCATTGGCCTTCCTAGCTGAGGCAACATTTGGCTTAATGGTTTTCCCTGCAACCTACAGGAGGTAATTTACTGTGATCACAACTTGCAGCTGTAGCTCCTTTGGGTTACACTGCCACTGACAGCAAAGCAAAATCTGGTTCAGTGGCTCTGAGGCAGCCCTGCTCTATAGCTCTAGGTGAGCTACAGCAAAGCCAGGGAGGATCCCTGCCTTGCCTGGGCCTCTGTGCTACACACTTTCCCCCAGGGCCACGCTGTCTGTGGGCTTCCTGAGCTGGTTAGCAGAACACGTAACTTGATTTGTTCCATATGCGGTGACTGACAACAGCTCTGTGGGGTGCTATTAAACATTTATTGCCAGGAGTATGGGAAGGTTATAGATCTCACTCAGAGCAAGCTGCCTGGATGTGAGTTCCTCCTGGCAAGGACCTTATGTGTTTCTCCTCCTTTTCTGACAGGGCTGATGATGGGGAAGCCACCACACTGGAATCAGGTGTCTGTGGTGGGATGTGGGTGTGAACACGGCTAATGCCAGTGTGCAAGGCCTGTGGTTCTGGGATTTGCCAGCAGGCAGGCACCACAGCAGTCCAAAAAAGGCATCAGATGTCTCAGGAAAATGTGATCTGCCCACTATGCCTGGCCCTGCTCTTCTTCCCAGCTCCTTTCCAATTCTTTTATCTCCACGTGGCTGGTGAGGAGGAGGGCAGGTGAGCAGGCACAATGCCTGTCAAACAGATGCCCAGGAAGGGCAGGGACAGCCCTTGGCACTGGCAGGAGGGGAGAGAGACACACAGGAAAGGTAAGGACATGTCAGTGGGTGGAACATCTACACACCTCATGGGCAGGATCTGCTGCTGCATCCTCCTGGACAGCATTTTAGGTTAGACAAAAGGCCAGGAGTTGTTTCCAGGATGCTCTGGTGGGCAACAGGGAGCTCTAGGATAATTTTTACACCTACCTACCTCATGTTTACAGTGCACTATGAAGCACACTATTGAATATACCATGTTAGATTTTCAGCTGCAGCTCAACCTGTTCTTCCTATTTTCATATTTATAATTCTTACTATGATTTTTCTATCACAATTAACTTACATGAATAACTACCTAAGATATGAATTCTTGGCAATAAACCCTGCCCACAAATAAATTTAGGTGCAAAAAGAAGGGATAGATTTAGTCTTCTTGCCAAAAAAATTAATACATATGTATGTGTTTAAACACACTTTTATTCCACAGTTTTTATTGCATAAAAAACTCTCTCTTGATTTTTAAGATTCTAGTACTTCAAGTCAGTCAAACCATGGAAGAATAAATTTTTTTTTACCCAGGAACTCTGCAGCATCTGGGGAGTAACAACAGAAATGCCAGGGTAAAAGAACCATGGCTTTCACACCTTGTTCTGACTAAAAGCAATCTGTATTTACACACAAATTCAAGGGGCTTCTCCTGTGAGCACAGTTTAGCTCACCTCCCTTGGGTCATTCCCATGTGGATAGTCACAGCCTGTCAGGGCAGTGAATAGCTGTAGCTCTTCTCTGTTTCTAGTTTCTGCAACTATTTCATACAACAAGCTGAAAACAATTGTTTTCCCCATGACACATCTGGAAGAATATTGCACACACAAATACACAATGTTCCTGCTGCACACGCCACTCCCCACACATGCACCAACATAACTCATCTTATTTGTGTATCCACCAAATACTACCACGTTTCAGATCTTGCTTATTTATCCAATAGTTATATTCTGGTTCCCAAACCACCACATGATTCTAAATTTGTACTTACCCTTACTCTAAAAATAAATACGAAACCTTGTTTCCTCCGCTTTTTTTAAAAAAAGCACACGTTGGACTAAAAAAGGCCCTCTTCTGGGATAACTGGTATGATTTTCAAGATTATAGACTTACTAGTGGAATGCAGCTACCACAGCACAGCTTGTGCATTTGCACAGATTTGTATTTGAAAGCTGATGAACAAAAGCCACATGTTGAAAAACTCTATTTTGCTTGAATCTCAGCCATGCCTCACCACTCTTGTTCCCCCCCCCCCCCACGCTTGTTTTGGACAATCCCAGGATGCCCACGGGAGGCCTGGAACACAAACCCACCGTACTCCGGCTGCTCCTTGGACTGGAATGCCCGGTGACTGGGTGCATGGCTCTCCCACCCACCCAGAGGGCTCAGGAAGTTGCTGTCCTCGGTGGTGCTGTCGTATTTGTAGTCCTGGTCGCCGCTGCTCATGCGAGTCAGAGTGGAGGACCTGTGCCACCAGCTCCTCCAGTCGGGCGATGGGGCTGGCCAGCTGGGCTTGCTGCCCTCCTTCTGCAGCTCCTTGTCTGGCTCTGGGTCAGGGCTGTCCACCACTTCAATGGTAACCTGTGGGATTCAAAGCAGACCAGCCTGATTGTCAGTGCCTCCTCTTTGTCAGGGGGGAAACTTTCCACACAGCAAAGACAAGGTGTTGGTGAGGGTCCCCAGGACGAGGGAAGAGATGAATCTGACTCCATGTTCTCAGAAGGCTGATTTATTATTCTATTCTATTCTATTCTATTCTATTCTATTCTATTCTATTCTATTCTATTCTATTCTATTCTATTCTTCCATTCTATTCTATTCCATTCCTATACTAAAGAAATAAGAGAAAGGATGCAGACAGAAGGTTGAACAAGAATGAATAACAAAAACTCGTGACTCAGAGCCTTGACACAGCCGGCTGTGATTGGCCATTAAGTTAAAACAATTCACAAGAAACCAATCAAACATGCACCTGTTGGTAAACAATTTCTAAGCCACATTCCAAAGCAGCAAACACAGGGAGAAGCTGAGGCTTCTCAGCTTCCCAGGAGAAAATCCTGGGCAAAGAGGAATTTTCAGGAAATATCATGGTGACAGACAAGGTGCTGCCTGGCAAAGGGGCTGTGCAATACCATGGGTTTGGCATGTTGTAAAGCCATATGTGGATTACTGAGCCCAGAGACATGCAGAGGCTGATTCCTTCTGCTACCTCTGCTGATTCAGACCTCGGAACCAAGGCTAGGAAAAATCCTGCATAAAATAATAACCCATGCTGTGCCTAAAACCCTTGCAGCAGAATTCTCTGCCTTATGGGGAAAATGTGTTTAGAGCCTAACATATATTACCAGGAAAAAGAAAACCCAAGCTGTGCTCTGTGCTGAGGCTGAATTTGAGGCAAGCATGGAGCACACCAGTGTGCAGAGCCAGTTCCAAGGACTTGGGCTGACTCAAGACAAGCAAGGTCATGTGTGAGAAGGTCAAGATGCACAGCCCAGGTACTGCTGGGTTTGCATCTGTCTCATCCCTCTGGCAGCAGCCCAGCTGTTCCTGCTGCATGAAACCACACTTTGTGGCAGTGATGGGAGCCAGCAGCTCTTCTGACCATTGCTGAGTAAGCCACTTGCTGCAAAGCCCTTTAAAGTTGGTCCTTTGTCATGCTGGGAGAGCAAAAGACCATTGCTGCAAAGCCACTTGCTGCAAAGCCCTTTAAAGTTGGTCCTTTGTCATGCTGGGAGAGCATAATGACCTGTTATGGTCAACCTGTTTATGGTTTCTAACAGAAGCCCAGAACCAAAATTCAGAGTTTGCTGCCCAGTTCCCTCACAGACATCACTAATGCCAATATCATTCTGCATAGGAGCAACCTTTGATTATTGCTTTCTGTGCTGAACAATGTGTAATTGTAAAACTCTTGGACAAATAGTGTGTGTGCATATAGGTGGCCATTTAGGTAGAAGCAGAGACTCTAAATCAGAAACCTTGGCTCTGTGAGCCATGCAAGTATTGCCTGGCCACAGAGAGATCATAAAATGCTCTGATGTTTCATGCTAATATGGTTCAGTGATTACACTGGGCTGTCTAAAAACCCAGAAGTGACTGTCAGATAAATCTATAATGTTTAATGGGTACAGAAGCATTTTCAGCCTTTCAAGATGGTACACAATGAAAATCAGGTTGTATAAAACAGAAACAATGCACTGTTATGCTAAAAGTAATTTACACAGCTCTATGGATGTGCATTGTACATAAAAGATTAGTTTTATACAATTGTTATTAGTAAAATCACAAGACACACACAAGAAAAAGAAAGAAAAGGTCACAGCTACCTGTGATCCACAGGCTGTGACACAGGAGGCAAAGCAGAACTGTTGTATCTTCAGAGCTGCAAACACAAACAATGCCCACACATCCTTTCTTTGGAGACAAGAGATTTTGGATCTATTTCATGCTTTGCATTTTACCATAGACCAGGCCATTGAAATGAAAAGACTTGCAGGCTACTAGGTAGCTCCACTGGGAAAAGAGCAAGAGCAAGGGAAAGTGCAGCTGTCAGCCTAATAGCTTCTTTACACAAAGGGTATTTCACTCCCAGCCTAAATATGGAATTGGAGTGGTTACTTCATTAAACCTCAGTTTCTACAGACCAAGAATGAAAATGGATTTCATAAGCTTGAAAACACCAGAGTCAGTTCAGGGATTCAAAATTGTTACCTCTATCCAAGGAAAACAGAGTTTTCACAATAAATGAAAGGAAATGGCCTTACTGAGCAGCAAACATTGCCAGTGGTGGGGCTTTAGTACTCCCCACCTGGAAATCAGTACAATTCTAGTACTTCAGCAGCAAGTATTTTTAGGACCACACTAATTGTCTGAGCAATGACTCAGCAAAGTGGAAAAAACTAAACCCCCTGATTAAAAAAAAAAAAAGATAATTGCTCCATATGCTTTGATAATCTGTAGCTGTATGAAAGTCAACCAGCATGAACTGGCATTATTTCAGCCAAGGACAATCTGAAGAACCACAAGAACTTGATTTTAAATAATGATTGATGATGCTAAGTCAGCTTAAGGAAAATAGGGTTTGCAGGGACAAAGAAACATCTGCTGAGCTTGGTGCTACACTGGTGAGGAAAGGCAGGTGGAACACACACACTTCCAGTGCCACCAGACCCCACCAGTGCTGCCACTAACTCACTTCCAAGACTGGAATATCTGTGCAATCAGGCACTTCAGTCTGTTTTTACCTCGGAGGAAGTTTATTAGAAAGGCCTCAAAAATGAGTTTTCCAACACACAGCCAATTTAAAAACCAAAACCAGCAGAAGCAAAATCCAGTGTGGTAGTCTGAGACACATCTATGTTCCCCTCTCCACTGCTTTAAGCTTTGATTACCAAGGTGTTTATTGGGGAATAAAAATCACACATTGAAAAAAATTCTGTAAAGAATCCTGGGACAGTCTGAACTGCCACTCTTGGAAATCAGAAGCCAACTTCAATGGACTCTGGTGTTTTCAGGGACTTGGCTTAATGGACCTTCCAGAGGCATAATCCTAGTAATCCCTCCTCCACTCTATGACCCAGAAATTAGGGTAGAATTGTGAGAAGAGAAGAGACTGCTGTTTCAGGTGAGCAATTGCTCCCTTTTCCCAGTTTAAAATTTTGAAAAATGAGCTTTCACTGATTTCTTCCCAGTACTCACAGATAGACTTACAGTGTTAGCCCATGACTGCACTTACACATATGCTTGTACACATAGATGGCACTGAAACATGTAACTTGTGTGATCAGTTTCTATATTGGGGGCTGTTTATAAAAAGGAATAAAGGAATCAGGAATTAGAGAATAAAGATCAAGAACTAGAGTAATACAAACCAGGCATTTAGAGAAGCTCTGGAAAAGCTTTCGTACTATGTAAGTATTCCAACAAAAACATGTTCTCTTAAAAATTAAAAAACAGATCTGGTTTAGCAGTTCTATCTTGGAGCCCATTTTAGAGGCTGATTTCTTCTTCCAGTGATTATCAAAACTGTAAAGATTTTTCTCAAGCTTCCCAAAATGTCTGTGGTAACACAGTCCTTGCATAAATCCAGTCATCCCCAGAAGTATTCAAACCTAAAATAAAGCCACTTCTTTTATGGTTGTATGAGCTAGGAATAAGGACATTCATCTGAAAACTGTTAAAAACAATTGGCGTAGGCACATTAAAACAACAGATTTGCAGGCAATTTCTAATGAAACAAGTGTATCATGCACAGATGTCTCCAGACACCAACATCCAATTTTCTCCTGGCCAAAAATATACAGAAGATAAATATTATCCCAGCCTGCTAGAGTGCGCAAAAAGTTCTGTGTTCTTTGTCCTGTTTACTGAGACAATGTTTCTGAATTCACTTTGCTGGTGTAAACATTGCCCTGAGTGACCAGAAGATTATGTTTCAGGAAGAACTATGTTTGTGATGTTGTGCAAGTAGCACATCCTACAACATTTCTATCCTGTTTTTTTCATGCAATCTATGCAAATTTTCAATAGAGAACTTACCATTCTGGGTGCAAGTCAGCAATGAGTTAAGTAAAACAGGAGAACAGGAACAAGTTCAATACGAGACTGAAATGGTACATCTGGCTTTACATCACATAATTTTAATTAAAATGCTATCAGCAGTGGCAATAATTTACTTCTGGTTGTGTCACATCACTTAGAACAGTTTTCTGGACTTGAAAAGTGAAGGTCCCTCAAGCTTTGTTGGGAGCAAAGAAGAAAACATGCCTTGAGACCTGAAACATCTATTTGATGTTGTCAATCCAATTTGCCATCTCCGATGAGCCCAAATGAACCCCAGAAACAAAAATGTGCTCCAGCCCTGAATTCTGCATTCTGCAGTGAGCTCTTGTTACAGCACGACACAAGGAAACCTGCACAGCTCTGGTGTTGGCAGGGGTGTAACCTTGGCACCCTGGACTTAGGCTCTGCCCACACAAGGCTCTGCAGCTGGAACAACCAGCGCCCGCAAGGCTCCACTGTGCTTCCAGTGCTGCACCTGGCAGCAACTGCTTTGCCACTACCTCAAGGCATTAAACCTCACAGGCATTACAAGAAACAGGCACTACTGGGGCCCTCTGGCTCTTCCTGTGTTAAATTAGAGATGAGGCTGGTAGGACTGGTCAGACACTGTTGAGTCTTTTGTGACAACACCAAAAGGGCGTTGCTTTCCAATGCACTGAAACCAGCAGCTTCAAAGGACAAATATAAATGATAGCTAAAAAGTTCATCTAATAAAATATGTGAAAAGTGACATTGTGATGCAGGTGGAGGTGAGGGAAATGGCCATGGGTGAACTTGGAGAGGAGCTGAGGCCTGCAGTTCTTTATTCAAAGCAGATCACACAGCCTTGTTTCTCTGTAGTTGTGTATGTTCCCAGAGTGGGTGGTTTTGTGTTTCTAAGAGAAGGCAGTAACCCAGTAGGTATCTAAGAGAGAAAATAGGCAACAAGGAGATAACACAGCAAACACAGAAGCACAGGAGTGGTGTGGCTGGTGAACATGGCCACAGGCCTCATGGCAAATGGCAAAGACCAAGCAGGCCTTAACTACTGCTTTAAAACCACTCCTGCCAATCAACATGGTTTTAACCAGGAATCCTGCCTGTTCCTGTGCAGCTTTCACCCAGAACGTGTCACCTCATCAAAACGTTTAACACATCCATTACAACTGGAGCTCACCCAGCTGGGCTTCAGCTCTATTGGACATGAGGATTGAGCAAGACCTAAGTTCAGTGAGGAACACTAATATCAACAAAATGCCCTTATTGCCCTGCAGCTGTGACAAGGCTGGACAGGGCTCTGAACAATCTGATCTAGTGGAAGGTGTCCCTGCCCATGGCAGGGGGACTTAAACTAGATGATCTTGAAGGTCTTTCCCAACCCAAACCACTCCATGGTTCTATGAGTTTTCCTTTTTCTGCTCATTTTTCATGGTGTCAAGCACTGCCAGGGAAGCAGCAAAGCAGTGCCACAGCAGAGCAGCACACTCCCTGACTCTGTTTCAGTACACAAACCTGGGAAACCATTAATAAGAAGAAAAGGTGAGGCACAAGAGCAAGAGTTCAACTGCAGGTTGAAACATCTGGCTCCGAACAGAGGGTTGGCTGCAGAGAGTGGAAGAGGTTGCAGAAGGCTGTTTGGAACAGACATGAAAAACCCATCAGAAATGGAAAACAGATAGGCTCCTGTACACCTCCCATGTGACTTCATTCTGCTGCCCAGGGGAAAGAACAATTCTGACTTTGAACAACAACCCTGACCAATTACAGGGTCCGCATAGGCACCCCTTGGCTGGTCCTGTCAGACAAGTGCAAACCTAGACAGCAGGGATTTTCCACTTGTGAAAGGAACTGAAAAAAAAAAGTGTAATCAGTTTTTGTAATCACCTTCTCATCTAGAAGTCTTCCAGGCATTGACAGAATTGTTAAAATGACAAAAAAGAAAACAAAACGCCCCAAACCAAGCAGCTCACTGTGGTTACTCTCAACAACCAGTGTGGAAGCACAGCTGAAGCATAAAATGCCACTTAAAATGATGGGAGATTTTACAAGGCTAGAACAGCACAGGAAGGCCAGTAAGGGTTGTCCTGGTCATGTATGCAAAGAGTCATATTCATTTGGATTACTGCAGCCCTGACTGTTGCTTCTGAGGGTTTTCTAGAGACAGTCTGCTGTACTGACATTATCATCTAATAAATATGGCAGTACCTGGGGTAATCTAAATTCCTCTGATGGTGTTCTGATACTCACTTTTAGTTCATCACTAAAACAGCATGATACAGCAAGCACCATCTCACAGGAACCAGAGAACAAATGGCCCTAAAGAGAACTCACTGGAGTATTTTTTCCACCTGTATTTTTGGAAGAATTTTATGCCTCTTTCTTAGATTTCTAATTCCCAGGTATAATTTCCATTAAAAAATGTTATTTTTGGTTTATGCAGTAGAAGGAAAAAGAGGTTTTGAGTCTTTGAGAAGAAAATGTGGCCCTTGTGCTGTCTTAAAAGAGAGGCTGCTTTCTCCTATCCAGCCTCTCAGTCCTAGGAGGACCCTTTAAATCAACACTCCCAGAATTGTAACTACAGATTTGGGAGCCATTGTGCAAAAAGAAAAATAAGCATCAATTCTGTTTTCACCTGCCAAATAGCTGATGAGAAATTTGCAAGTCAACAAGTGTCTCTGTTTCTGTTCAGGTCAGTATAGTACAGTTTAACAAGCAAGAATTCACTATAATCCTGTTTTTTCGTAAAAGAGTAGGCCAACTTTTACAACCTTTAGGCAAAAAAATAAACTTTCTCTGACTCTGTAAGGAATTAATGGGAGTTTTATGTCCATGAGGCTTGACCAGCTGTAAGACTGTCAAACAAGAACTTAAAGAAGCTTTGTGTAATCACTATTTACTCACCTAAATAAGCAGAGTAAATTCAGAGTAAATAAAATGCAGAACTTAGGGAGCCTATTTCTGAAAGGGCTCATCCTTGTGCACAAGAGCTCTGGGATCAATGTTGCCCCTTTCCAGTTTACAGGACCAGTCTTCCCAGTTCTCAGAGTCCAGCAAAACTGCTGACAGAGTTGCTGACATATTTCCAAGATTGGGTGGTGGAAAAAGAGGTCTTAGCAGCAGCAGCAGTTACTATGAAAACAAGCCAGGGAACTGCTTCCATCTCTTTTATCCCTGTGTCTAAACTTTGTCTGCTGTCACCACTCAGGAAAGGTTTTTGCTTCCTCCTGTCCTCCTCTGCAGTTTACATACTGTTCAAACAGTGATGTTGCATGATTTGCCTCACGCCACAATCTGGGGTCCCTGCAGCTTCCAACCTTCCCTTCTGTCTTAGGTCACAAAATGTGACTGGGGGTGTGTATTCCACTGCCATCTGTTAGGGGTGGGGCAGTTATCTTCTGTTCACTGGGCAGTTTTCTTTATCTCTCCCACAACCACTCCTCCCTCTGGGGAGATACCTTCTGTCCATGGCCAGTGAGTGTCACTGCACGGCTGATAAAATTCCATCATCCCATTGGGACATGCTCCGCCCGAGGGAGGAGCCAAGCATTCCTACCTGGATATAATCTGAGGTTTGGAGCACCACAGCAGCCTTTTCCACTGGATTCCTAGAGGAGCAGCCCTCTCCCACTGGATTCCCAGAGGAAGACCAGGCCCATCTACACCTCCACTGGACCTTCAGAGGAAAACTCCACCCTTCTCCAGGATCCCTGCTCCAACAGAACCACACCTGGAACATCAGGAGGGTTGCAGCCACCATTTAATGGGACTGCTGTCACCACCCTGACCCACAGGCTGTCAGGTCGTATTCTGACTCTGTCAGTGTTGATTTTTTTTGTACTATTGCACTTGTATTTTAATTTCCCTAGTAAACAATTGTTATTCCTATTCCCATATCTTTGCCTGAGAGCCCCTTAATTTCAAAATGATAATTTGGAGGAAAGGGATTTACATTTTCCATTTCAAGGGAGGCTCCTGCCTTCCTTAGCAGACTTCTGTCATTTCAAACCAAGATACCTTCCTAAAGCTTTCTGGAATGGTTCTCCTAGCACAAGAGATGTGTTCCATTGCCACATATTGAACATGTTTACTCTCTTGGCCTGTCAAGTATTAGACCTGCCCTTGACCCCAGATGTGTGAGACTTCTTAATGGTCCAACTCATCTATGGTGAATGCAAGGGAGTGATGCTGTGGAGGCAGCTTCTCCTCACCCAGTTATGGGTAAGAATCATGCACTGGTTTTGGTTGGAAGGGGTCTTAAGGATCATCTCCTTCCACTCCCCTGCCATGGTCAGGGACACCTTCCACCAGACCAGGTTGCTCAGAGCCCCATTCAGCCTGGCCCTGAACACTTTCAGAGATGGGGCAGCCACAGCTTCTCTGGGCAACACCTGAGCCAGGGCCTCACCACCCTGAGAGTAAAACTAAAACTACTTGCTATAGCTACCAAACTTATCCTCTGCCAGTTTAAAGCCATTCTCTCTTGTCCTGTCACTCCATGCCCTTGTGAAAAGTCCCTCTCCAGACTTCTTGGAGCCCCTTTAGCACTGGAAGATGCTCTAAGGCCTCCCCTGAGCCTTCTTTTCTCCAGGCTGAACATCCCCAGCCCTTTCAGCCTGTCTCCAGAGCAGAGGTGCTCCAGCCCTCTTGAGCATGCTGGCCTCTCACCAGCAGATCTATTACATCTTTATATACATACTTCTTAGAAATATCAAAAGAATGGTAATTTTGTGGGCTGGGGGACTATAAGAAGCCAGGAATTAATTTAACCAGAAAACCAGATCTATTAGTGGATTGTTTTTATAAGCACATCTTAGGCAGAACAACATTTGAATTTATTGTTTTGGTTAAAAAAGACTGCTTATTAATGCCAATTTTGCTTTAAGGCTCTGAATTAAAAACAAATCACTCATTTTTTCCTCTTTCCGATCCTTGAAGTTTCAAGATGCAAGTGGCTCGTAAGAGGCCGTTCCAAACCCAAGAACTGTTTGAGGAATAACATATAACAAAGTTTTTTGCAGACAACTTTTTTCATACTACAAGCAGCTGCTACGGAAATTAACTCTAAGTCTCACTTCCATACAGAAGAATGCATTTTGAGCTGAAACTGAAATACTTGTTCTCTGTTAGCCTTTGGGGATGGTTGCATTTTATAATAGTATACAAATGCAAATCTGTTCACAAACAAATTTTACAACAGTAAATTGAAAGCAGAAATTAAAATACCCATTTATTTTCAGTAATATGCTCCAAAATGGCAATCACAACGATGGGTTTAGTATCACAAATAGATCTACACTGACCTCCACACTTACGAAATCAACACTAGTCAAGAAGAAATTCAGAAAAATTTTGCAATATGTGCATTAACTTAGAGAGAAAAAGTATGTATTATATATATTTTATATATAGTACTGTATTACATTATATTGTACTATACAGATTCTCTGTTGGTAGAGATGGATTGTTCTGGCTGCGCATCATGGAAGCCAGGCTCAAAGTCGTCTTGGCTCAGTAAAATAACTTTGTGTAAGTTATAAAATAGTCAGATAGCAACATAAATTTGTACCTGAATGTTGGGATTCTGCCCATTGATATCTGCTTTTGACAGGTCAGGGAAGTTTGGGAGGTCCAGGAGAAAAGACCTGGGTCCATCTCTTTGCAAGGCCGTATGCCCGCTCTCCTGCCGGAACTGCTCCTTGGGAAACGGCCGGTGGGCAGCCTGGAGATTGGGGTATTCTCCTCGCTCCTCGGGGTTCAGGGTGAAACTGTCTTCAGGAGAATGGTCCTCTGCAGTCAGTGTGCTCTGGGGAAGAAAAGCAAGGCCCAATAATGACAACTGAGAGCGTGCAGTCCTGCCAGTGCCCCCATCCCTCCAGGGGCTGCAGCCTTACAGCACCCAGACCCACAGCTCACTACTGAAACACAGATCTGTAACCAGCTGACACAAGATAAACCTGAGTCACACTTGGGGACTTTAGTTCTTCCAGGCTCCTGAACCATTCCAGCCTTGTGGTGAGCACCTACACATGGACACAAGCATCAGACTTAAAACAAACCTAGAAACATGAGGCTCTGAAGTAACCCCTGGGAAATCAAATCGTACCACATTAAACACGTCCCTAAAAATGATGAAAGGCATCCATCTTAAATCATTGTAGTTTGCTTTGTTCCAAAGCTAAGCAAAAACACTGACTGCTAAGGCCATGTTGAAATTTATGGTATTAAAAGATCCTACCGCTGAGCTGGCAACCTCCCATTCTCTCCCCTCAGTCTGCAACAACTTCCATCTCATCTCTGTGTTCCTCACCCAATTTCTCTGGTCTTGAGCATCTGAACCTTCCTTCCTCTGGGATCTCATTTTCATGTTTGCCTAATGGTGGGATTGAATTTCACCAAGCTGCGGGTCAGCGGTTAATGCTTTTGTTATTGTTGAGCGTACTTCTGGGTTTTGTAGTACATTGCAGCAGGCTGCCTCTGAGCCAGTAGCACTGCGGCCACTGCCTTTGACCTCACCGAGGAGACACATTTAGTATCAAAACACTGGCTCCCTGGGTTAGGGCTGGCCTGGGGGACTTGGGGAAAAAACAGCAGAGAACTCCAATCTTCTTATGGCTACAAAAAAAAGAGAAGGAAAAAAAAAAAAAAAAGCATGGGGTAGATTCCGCACAGGTTTTGGGTTTGACTCAGCTGAAAAAATTTTAGCTTGAGGTCTTAGTATGACTGCCTGGGGAGTTTTTATTTTCAGTTCATAAAGAGACAGCAAGCATGGAGAGGGTAAATGTTAAAGACCTATCTTTTAAAACAAGCACAATTAAAGTGGAATGGCCACATGTGGTTCTGGCTGTACTGAAGCATATTTTTGCCAGCATTTCTGGTTAAACGCAATCTCCATCCAGCTCCCCTGGTTCAAATTAAGCCCCAGCATACCTTTAGCTAAGCTCTCAGATAGATAACAGCTCCAATGCTTTTTCTTTTATTTTGTGTTTATTTCCTTAGAAGGTTCTAAATTGACCTTTAAAGGGATGTTAGAGTAAAACCTGTGCACGTTACAGAAAAATATTCACTGAGTTAAACTGAGCTTGAAGAACTAATCTCAGACTAAGTGAGATTGTCTCGAGTAAAAATGAAGGTAGTTCTCTACCCTCCTCACTGCACCCTATTTGTAAAGAGCAAAAGCAATTTAGCAGATTAAAAACTGTTGTTGTATTGTCCTTCCCAGAGTAGTTACAATCTGAAAGTGCCAAACGGGTAATTTTAATTTTATACATTTATCTACAGCACAGGTCCAAATTCTGAATTAGTGTATGTGTGCAGCGCTAAAAATGTGTATTCTCCTGATAGTCTGCTCCGCTTGAAGTCTAAATCAGGCTCTTCTCTTTGCTGGAGACCAGGAAGAACTTTCAGATGCCTTTGGTGGCCCACCCATTATTCAATACAAAGTAGAAAGCAGATCATGCAGCAGGAAGCTCTAGGAAATTAAACTGACGGCCACTTAGCTAACTTTAGGTTCCTCACTCATATGCTACTGCTTTAACTTAACACTTTTCAGATAGAATTTAACATGCTTGGTGCATGAGGATTAAATGGCTTTTCAGTTATGTCTGACTAACAACAGGGCGTAGTAGTGCTGTGATTAAGTTACTTCAGTGAGAAGGAACAGGAAAAATGTGGTACTTAGCTATTTTTAGTGGGGTATCATGCCCACAGTCTTACCTTTATTTAAAATAAAGTAAGATTTTATTAAAAACTAATAAAATTCTCACATACGATTCCATCCTTTCCCCATCTGTCTGCTCCTTCAGGAGCATCCTGCTTCTCCACATTAACATACCATGCAGCCAGAGCTGGCCAAGGCCTTTGGAGACCCAGATTTAAGCCTCTGAGCAGACTTGGTGTGTGATCCTGACAGGTCACGCTCTGCTGGTGCCTCGGTGGGGATAACAGCACTTCCCCTCCTCACTGTGATGTTTGCGGGGAGCTCAGCAACTACAATAATAAGGGCTATATAAAAAGTTTTTAATAGTGTCAAACAGATGGAATATCACATGGAGTTAGTTAGGAAATTGTCATGGTGAAGTAATGACATCAGGCTGATCGGGCCCACTACCAAGCTGCTTGGGGCAGGGGCTGTCCTTAATTACAGACCCAGCGAGACTGCTCCACATTGGAAAGGAAAACAGGGGGGACAAGACAACTGCTCCATCCCAGAGGCTGCTGCAGCCAAGGGAGGAGGACGGACCCCTCTGCTAGCCCAGGGTGGACCCAGAGACCCCAGTGACACATCAGGGACACGTTTCTGATGGCAGCGACTGCCGAGCCCCAGGGTGGGACATGGAGCTTCCCTTCAAGAGCAGGGCTGGCTAATGCCTGGCAGGAATGACCCAGGTTAAACAGTGCTCTGCCCAGAGGCAGGGCTGTCCCTCACAGTCCCTTCTGCACTGGGAAAGGACTTTAGGAGCTCTTGGGCCTCTGTGTTGTACTGCAAGTGGAAATGCTCAGTATGTGTGATTGTTCCAGTTATCTGCTCGTGGTACGACGAGCGAACGGACATTTGTTTCCAGTTAATAAAATGAAGGGAATGTCCATTTTTTTAGGAAGATACTTCTTGGTGTCACGTCTGAGCTGACCTGCAGTATTATTAGAAATGTGCATTTCTGGTAAAAAGATTAAAGAGGCTGCCAAAAATAAAAGTGAGCTTGAAGTGCATGTGAAGAGAAGACTGTGCTCACCCTGTGCTACTGCAAAGGCTCTTCCAAGACCCATCTAGCAGGAAAAAGTTTGTCCTTATTGCAATGCCAGCATCCTTTTTGAAGAAAGTAGGGTTTGTGTTCCAAAGCTAATAGATGAAATTTGATTTTTTGTTTTCAAGGGGGATATTCTTCTTTCCTTACTTTTACGTTATTTCCCATGTTTATATTTCACACTGTTTATTTTTTTTAGGTGTACACAATTTTATTACTGATGCTTTTGGGAAGGCAGTCTTGTTTGCCTTCCTTTAAAAGCGATGTCACTTCATTCAGAACTACTGACTCAGTTTCTTTGAAGTATCCTGCTTCTCCACATTAACATACCATGCAGCCAGAGCTGGCCAAGGCCTTTGGAGACCCAGATTTAAGCCTCTGAGCAGACTTGGTGTGTGATCCTGACAGGTCACGCTCTGCTGGTGCCTCGGTGGGGATAACAGCACTTCCCCTCCTCACTGTGATGTTTGCGGGGAGCTCAGCAACTACAATAATAAGGGCTATATAAAAAGTTTTTAATAGTGTCAAACAGATGGAATATCACATGGAGTTAGTTAGGAAATTGTCATGGTGAAGTAATGACATCAGGCTGATCGGGCCCACTACCAAGCTGCTTGGGGCAGGGGCTGTCCTTAATTACAGACCCAGCGAGACTGCTCCACATTGGAAAGGAAAACAGGGGGGACAAGACAACTGCTCCATCCCAGAGGCTGCTGCAGCCAAGGGAGGAGGATGGACCCCTCTGCTAGCCCAGGGTGGACCCAGAGACCCCAGTGACACATCAGGGACACGTTTCTGATGGCAGCGACTGCCGAGCCCCAGGGTGGGACATGGAGCTTCCCTTCAAGAGCAGGGCTGGCTAATGCCTGGCAGGAATGACCCAGGTTAAACAGTGCTCTGCCCAGAGGCAGGGCTGTCCCTCACAGTCCCTTCTGCACTGGGAAAGGACTTTAGGAGCTCTTGGGCCTCTGTGTTGTACTGCAAGTGGAAATGCTCAGTATGTGTGATTGTTCCAGTTATCTGCTCGTGGTACGACGAGCGAACGGACATTTGTTTCCAGTTAATAAAATGAAGGGAATGTCCATTTTTTTAGGAAGATACTTCTTGGTGTCACGTCTGAGCTGACCTGCAGTATTATTAGAAATGTGCATTTCTGGTAAAAAGATTAAAGAGGCTGCCAAAAATAAAAGTGAGCTTGAAGTGCATGTGAAGAGAAGACTGTGCTCACCCTGTGCTACTGCAAAGGCTCTTCCAAGACCCATCTAGCAGGAAAAAGTTTGTCCTTATTGCAATGCCAGCATCCTTTTTGAAGAAAGTAGGGTTTGTGTTCCAAAGCTAATAGATGAAATTTGATTTTTTGTTTTCAAGGGGGATATTCTTCTTTCCTTACTTTTACGTTATTTCCCATGTTTATATTTCACACTGTTTATTTTTAGGTGTACACAATTTTATTACTGATGCTTTTGGGAAGGCAGTCTTGTTTGCCTTCCTTTAAAAGCTATGTCACTTCATTCAGAACTACTGACTCAGTTTCTTTGAAGTTATGACATTTCTAATTCAGGCACACTGGTTTCTTACTCAAATGATGCATCTGCTCTAAATATTTTAAGATAAAACACTTTTACCCTCTTCATTTAAAAGGATTATTCACAATGTTTAGACTTTCCATTAAGATGAATTTAAGAGGTTACTCATACTGGCTGTAAGCTGCAGTTCTGCAGGCCCCATGGGATCAGATAATTACAGAAATTCCTAATACAAAAACAGGTTCGGATTTTTTGAGTGTTCCAAGTGTGGACAGTATATAAAGGCAGGAAGATATAGCCTATTGTTATGGGTTGTGTGACAAAGCAACGAAATAAACCCTTGAGAGAGAACCTGACACATTGCTGGCATTACAGAATAACACACCTTGCAACACCCATCTCTGAAAAAGGGAGGGCAATAGGTCAGTATATATCAGAAATGTTTGTCCATCTATAAACCACAAAATAAGAGCAATTCACAGGATTTTGTGAGGATAATTTTCAGTGATCCAGGTGGGACTTGCACTGTGGCAGGGTTTAAGGCCCCAAGGGAGAACCCTGCCCACAAGAAAAATGTTCTGCCTGATATTGCAGGTTAACTCTCCAATAATCAGAGTGGTATTTTAACACCCTCCTTGGCCTTCCCATCATGTTTCTCCTTTTATCACAACAGACATGAGGAGCAGGGAAATGTACTATTTCTCTTCCCCATAGAGAAACTGAACAGAAATGGGAACTTGTAAAAATACCAAACTAGGAGAAAGGAGAATTTCTCTGAAATTTTGGCAAGTAAGGAGTCCATCTCCCTCCCCTCTTCCTTATTTTAATACCATTTCCAGTTCTGGAAAAACAACCAAGACAGAGAGTAAGTGAGGAATGACTGTAAATACAGAAAATATTCTGAAACAGTTGCTCTTTCTCTGCCCTTTATATTTATTACTTTCCTTCTTTCACTCCCTACTTGCCAAAGCAAGAGCACATTTGTAAGCACTGCTAATTATGGAGTTGAGAGGATTTTAGAAAACTGACACAACTTATATTCTAATAGCTCCCAGGCAGCAAGGGCATCTATTACTAAATCCCTGCTGCAGCTACATTGCTTTCTTATTTCTTGTGTACTCCTTTGAAATATCTTGTAAAATGATCTTGACAAGAGGTCTTGAATTGAAAACCGAGGCTCTGTCACTGCACTTTCATGATGCACCTGTACAGCATCTTCAATCACCAGCAACAAAGAACTTTTATTTATTAGGAAACTTCACAGATGCTGTATTGCTATCAGAGACAAAATGAGGCCTGAGGCCTTCACAGAAAACCATTACAGCCATTAGGAGTGGTTTCATTTCCCACCTGCCCAAACAGATTGTTTTCATTTTGAAGGCTGTTGTGGGTTTTCAGGTTAGTGCTAAATGATCACTTTACAATTAACCAGTCTTGGGGGGCTGAGTAACACACCAGGACACTACATGAGACTTACAGGCACAGATCCAAGATGTGCAACGAACTTGGGTGATCTAATTCCTGGAGTTTATTTATGTTTTTCATCTACCATGAGTATAAACAGCACCTATCAGGCATGTTAAAGGAGCAGGCAGTGAGGGTAACAGCTGAGAGACATTATCAGAGACACACAGAGAAAGATTTCTTTCATGATTAATGCCACATACAGTCCAGGCAGTCAGACAGGAAGTCAGACCAGAGGGGTGTTACATCAACCACTCTGCCACTTAAACATTTTAATTTTTCCTTAAAATGAGCTTGCCCCTCACTCACATATAGCAGTAAAGGGAAAAAACTTTACTTATCTTTAGAAAACTGTACAAACTAATTGTTCCAATAATAAAGAGTGCATTTTAGATAATCAGTGATAATAAATAATTTAAAACAGATGGCATTGGCTAGTATGTACACAATTGTTTTCACTAAGCAGGTCCAAAACAGAGCATCTGCTTTAAACATCATGCAAATAAAAGATGAATCACTGACAACAGTTGATAATATAATTATAATAATAACAATAATAAAGTTCTGTTAATCATGGTCTGTGTTTTAAGAGTTCTCTACTATTCTCCAATTCTCCAGGAAAATTGGTAAAATGACAGTGTAAGCAGTTCTAACTTGCAGTACACCAGCCTGTGTGACTATGTGGACATGGACAGACTAAATCCAGCCCCCACACAGTCTCCTGCTCTGGGACACACGAGCTGCAGGGGCTGTATGGCTCTGGAAGAGATTTTGTCCCTGTGGAGAACAGGATGGAGTCACAAATACTGCTGCAAGAAGCTCAGGGCAGACATCAATGCACAGTCACTGTTGAAGGAATGGTCTCTGCAGATGCTGGGTACCAGCGGCAAAGTGAGGTGCTTGGGGTGCCCCAGCACACACCCAGTCCATCCCAGCTGTTTGTCTGCCTTGTGCTGAAACAGCTCTCAGGAGCTGCATACAGCAGAACCAGGATCTCAAAGCATCTGGGCACATTCATCACAGAATCACAGCTTTTGAATTTTAGGCTTTCTACACTATAAACTTGTCTGTTTAGCCCTCATGGCTACACAGAAAATCCTGATGACTGAATGTGCAGCCAGGACATGTGTTATGACTGCAGAGATCCTCAGGCTGTAGGGTTGAGGGCCCCTTCACATCTAGCAGGTACCAGACAGCTCTTTTGAGGCACGTGGCTGACACTAGGTCAGCACCCTCTGCAGTGGAGGAAAAGCCTGTTGTTGCCTTGTTGAACCTTGTGAACTGATACCTCCTGAGTGCCAGAGCAGCTCCAACACCATTCTTCCCCTACTGAGGCAGTTTATTCACTTGTAATCATCAAGCTTTGGTCCATCCTAACACCATTCCTCCCCTACTGAGCCAGTTTATTCACTTGCAGTCATCAAGCTTTGGTCCATCCTTTAGCTCAGATTCTGCTTGGGAGTTTTTCTGTCCCCTGCACACCACTGGCAAACAGTGGGTCCACATCTGAGTGGCTCTGGCAGACAAGGTTTTTAACTCTGGGCTTAAGGAGAAAACCAACCATGTTATACTCAGATCTTTTTGCTACATGTTGTGGACACACATTTCACATCACAGCTATTTTCTGTGCTCTGTTGTTTGCTTGTATTTCATGTTTTCATTCAGCTGGAAAATACAAACAGTATGGTTCAGCTTGGAGGTGAAGAACTGCCAGTTTGTATAAACACTTTGATAATAGAAACTTGGTGGTGATTACAGCTCAATGTCTGCTGGAAAAAAAACAGAGGCCCTTCAGCAAATTTTCTAACGTAGTACAACACTGGTGCTTTGTTCTTCAGCATATCTGCTCAGCCATCCAGGAGACAGCCAAGCACACAGAATTGAATTGTGTAGGGCTTTGACAGATGCTCAGTGCCAAATTTTGCTTCTAGTTAACAGGTATTTTCAGTTGCCTAAGCTGCTGATGAACATTTAGTTATTCTCCATGACTAAAGATCTTCCCTGTAATCACTGCCTGGCTGAGCTCTCCACACAGGACTAAATCAGGGTTTAGTGGCTGAACAGGCAAAGGTACAGCTGAAGAGTAGCCCAAGTATTCTACATCAATAACCTGTGGTGCCAAAATGAGAATTCTTTGAAAGTTCTAGACTTGCATCAAATCAGTAGTAAAATAAAGCTTTAAAATAGAATTTACTTATACCCTTGCTAAATTCAATTAAACTAGTTTATTCTCACCCATCATCTGAAATCTGCATCGTAATTTACACATTAGGTTCCAACAGAATGGGAAATGCTGCCTTAAGCTGCAATCAAAACTGCAAAGGAAATTCAGAATATTAATACGTTTTGTAGACAACCCTTTTTTCAGGCTTTGCAGGTCAGCACACAAAACATCAAATGACAGAGAACAAACATACATCTTAAGTTATTTTCCTGGGTTTTAAACTATGTCCGTTTGCAAGTTTATTCTACTAAATCCCTATGGCTAGGATTTCACTAGGTGAACCAGCTTTAATAAGTGAAGTTTTTATCTCTCCCTAGCTAAAAGAGTAACCTTACTTGAAGCCTTTTCAATTTCCAAAGTTGCCTTCAGCTGTTAGTTTCCAAGAAACAGCTATTCCCAGCCTCCATGTCTCCCTCTCATATGCCACTGAATATCCACCCTATGCTTTCAAAAGTGTCTGTGACTCCGGCTGTGTTAACTGGCAGATGTTTTTAGAGACTAGAAAGTGTTTAGTCCCTGTGGACTAAAAGTTACATGATGACTTCATCACATAAGCAAAAGCTAATAACGGGAAAGCAAGAAAGCAGACAAGTGTTATATTCCAAAAACATGATGTTTCCTGTGCTTCTGGCAAAGCTACTTCTGTGCCTGAAAAAAGGCAAATCACTTTAGTCTTGGTGCTCAAAACACACACACACACCATCAAATGGCTGCTAGATAATTTATGTGCCTCTCCCTTAGCTGCCTTCCCCACTAATGCTCGCTTTCCTTTGGATGGAAGTGAGAGGGTGGAGGCAGAGGAAAGGCAGTGTTTGTTCACCTTCAATATCTGTGCACCACAACACTCTCTGGAAGGGGTTACTGCACCCAGGAGTTTACAGCAAAACAGCAGCAGAAATCTGAGCAGCTGCCTCAGGACCCTGCACCTCAGCTCCTGCAGGGAAATACTCTTTCAAGTGCACAGCTCTACCCTCTCTGTTCAGAAAACTCTGGAGACTGATACAGGAGCAACTGCAAGTAATTAGCATACATGGCATTTACACACAGAGGCAACACTTGCTGTGTTTTCATATCAAGCCATCAGCAGTGGACATCTGTGGAAACCCAGGGCACTGGGAATATTTCTCTGTCTGCTCTGGGGTGCCCTGACCCCCAGGGGTGCCCTGACTTTGACCCTCACTCATGGAGAAAGTTTCCTAAACTCCAGAATAGATCAGAATCCACTAAGGTGTGAAATAGATTATAGAGAGCAGTGTAGGTGTATCACTTGGTGAGAAATTTAGGTTTTGGGATTTTGAGTGTGTTGTGGATGGAAGCAAGATGGAGGGCACAGGGTGTTGTCCTGGGTTTCTTCTTCATGCTTCTTCTTCCTTCTTCTCCATGGGTTTGGGTGGCATTTTGTAATTGGGCAGAAAAGTCCCATTGCAGCTCTTTGGGATCAGTTATTGGGTTAAAAGGGAAAATAATCCAGGTGTCAGTTCTTAATTGGACAATTTAGCTTTAAAAGACCTTGTAACAAGAGATTGTTGGCCATTTTTGTGGTGCTTTTCCAGTGCACTGAGCCTGGTGTGGACAGCATGCAAAACTCTAGATAAGATAACAATAAACAAGAACCTGAAGACCGAAAGAATCCAGTGAGTCTCTCTTTCCTGACACAAGACCACTCCAGGAGGGTCTCCCCTGACAGGGGAGCCCCCTGGGAGGGCCCAGCCAGGGTCCCAGAGGTCAGGGAATCAGCAGCAGATACCTGACAGACATCCTGCTCTCTCTCTCCCACCTCCCTGAGCTGCCTGAGTGATCAAGAAACCAGAGGAGGTGGATTCACAGGAGAAAGGCCTCCCTCCAGTGACATGATGGGGAAGAAGAGCAAGGGAGTAGATGGTGGCACACCACGGCAAGACACTGAGAAGACTCTGCTCTGTCGGAGAGGGGAGAAAGGATGTGCCCTGGAGAGAAGCGCGGGCTTTCTGCATCGTGAATTCAGTGCATGTATATATAAATTTTCCTAGAACAGTTGGGAAGGGGGCTATTTCCTAGAGCTGATTAAAGAAGCATGACTTGATTTTCAATTTCTAGCGACTCGGGGGGCATTCCAATCGACTGCAGACAGGAAATGAATTCCATACATGCACTGAGCAAGGCAGATGCTTTTGAATCTGACACTTACGTGAAATGAAAATATCTTCATTTCTGTCTCCCTCCCACCCCATGATCACGAGTTAATCCTGAGCTATTTTTAGGGTAAATGGTTTTATTTTTTAAAGTTGTTATAGTCTTAGCATGTGCCTGAAGCCACCCAGACGCCACTGACAATAAAGTGCATGGGAGCAGGCAAAAGGCATCTTTAGATTAGTCCCAGCAGCCCAACACAGCACAAAGGTGAGAGGGGAAAGATAAGAAGCTCAGTTTTGTGTATCCTCACCTCCTCTGGCAAGGAACAGAGATGGGACCCTTGTGGAGAAGCCATGTCCAGGGAGGGAGAACAGCTCTATACAAAGAGAGATCCCAAAGCAAAACCAGCAGCGACACTGAAGGCTATGGCTCAGAACTCACATCCAGCTACTCAACTCTGCTAAAGAAATAAATATATATATTTTCTCCTCATACAGCTCTCACAAGCAAACTGCAATAATTGTCATGGTAGTATTACGGGGTTTATAACCCAATATAACAATGTAATTGCTGCTCCTTTTATCAATGGCAGCAGTGCATTTCAGAGAATTGGCACATGCATCTCTTTTCCCCCACTCAGTCCATATGTGTGCAAACACATGATTTCAGCTGCATACTCCCCTTGTATTTTATTGTAGGAATAGCACAAAGGAAGGAAAAAAAAACAGAGAGGTGGTATTAATCTGGCCCTTCCTCTGATGTTATGCAAATAATGAGTTTGTTTTATCTTGATGTTCAGACAGCCAAAGCTGTATTCCTAAGAACATGAAAAAATGATCCTCGTAGGAGACAGAAGAAGAAAAAGGGATGGGTAGGTGAGAAAGGCAGCTTTGATTTACATTATTCAAAGGGCCATGAATGCCAGATCAAAGAAGAGCAGGGATCAAATTCACATCCACTGGAGGATTTCAGCAGCTTTTTCAGAGCTATTGATCTCTCAAGGGCAAACCCTTTTAAACACTAGGTGATGCCTCTAACTAGCCAGAACTCTCACCTTATACTGGCTGAGCCTCATGTAGTTTGTTTTCAGCAGCTGAGGAAAACCAAAACAGCCAAGACAACACAACACTATCTGGGCTGGATGTAGGACACACAGAACTGAGCACAGAAATGGAAGGTGAGCATTTTCTGCACCTGATGCTGCCTTGCTACATCTGCTGCAGAAAATGGCCATCATGGTAGATGTTCACTAAAAACCAGATTCCCCACTGACAAGCCCTGTGCTTGGTCTGATGACAGACTGCTGTCACCCTGATGAGAGTTCTGGGCAGGGTTTGTTTGCTCAGCGCTGATTTACTAAAAATTTAAATTCACCTCGTATTTTGTGCAGGATGCAGGCGGAATAAGACATCTAAGGAGCTACTGCAGCTCAGCTGGCAAGCAGTGACTTGTTCATGAGTTTGTACTCACAGGTCTGATCTCAACCCCCAAAAGGCACAGGATCCAACCCTAAATGAAGTGCTGAACTGTCAAATGCATCACAGATTGACATCTTCCCCTCACCCCTTCCCTTCCTTGGGACAGGTGTCTTTGGAGTCTGGTAGACAAACTTCTTGGTGCTTTGCCTTGTCAGTGGACTTCAGGATCATGCCTTAAGCAAGAGCCACTGGGATTTGGTGCAGCAAAGCAATTTAACCTGATCCAGCCCCAGATCATTTCCTAAGAGCTGCCTTTGGATCCCCTTGCAGCAGGCTCATTGCTGCTGCCATCATCACAGCCCAGGAACACCCCCTTCATGCTGCTGCCATCATCACAGCCCAGGAACACTCCCTTCATGCTGCTGCCATCATCACAGCCCTGGAACACTCCCTTCATGCTGCTGCCATCATCACAGCCCTGGAACACTCCCTTCATGCTGCCTACAGTCCACTTTTGCCATGCTGCACACACGGCTGCAACAGCACATTATGGATTATTTGTCTCTTTCCAAGCTCTGCTCACATTTTGAAGCCTATCTGCTCCCATCAGCACTCTTGGTACCTTGAACATTTTCAGGAAGTGCATGACCCTTTTCCTCCTGCTTGTTTGGATTGAGAGCTGGTGCTGCTACCATTTCAACACACATCAAAATTATCCAGGACTCTACCAGGCCAAAGAGCTCATTTAAAGCCTCTGCCACTATTCTTTTGATGCACCTGAAGTCACAGGCAGTGTGGCTGCCCTGGGTCCCCTTTGAGATATAAATTCACAAATGTTAGACTCACACATATCAAGTCCCCCATTCTTTCCCAATAAAATCCTGGACTTTAAAGCACAAGGTGAGGAATAGGTACTCTACTGGCCAGCTACAATGAGCCTTTCATAAATAATGTGATTATCAACCCCAAAATGGAAAATGATACTCCAGAAGCTCTGTCCTGCCTGACAAACATCTGTTTTCCTCTTGTAGAAAGGAATAACATGATAGAACAAGTCAAATGCTGAATGCCTAAACAAACTGAATTAAGAAGAGATGGTAGGAGTAATGATGGATGAATTGTAAACCACCTGCAAATGTTAAAGTTGCTGTACTCTTCTGCAGAACATTAAGCCTATAGTGCAAACCTCCAATAGACAGGGACTGTGCTCCATAAAAATCATGATGAATGCAGGCTTGTTTTTATATTACGGAGGTCCTAATCCTCCTCCTCCTCTGCCTTTGCTCTATTGTTACAACATCAAAGACCAACTGCTGGCCAAGATACAGTCAATATGAAAAGGGCGACCAGCAAATTTACTGCTTGACTTCATTCCCTTTAAATGGAATAGGCACCATGGCCCTTTTTCAAAGTCCAATCACAGACATATATCTTTTTTATTGGACATCATGTACAATAAAGTGAAGCTGTAACTTGGAAAAAAAATAGAACACCTTTAAAAAATCCCATGAGGTGAACATTCCTTTATAAAAATATCACTGTGGTTACATGTTTTGAAAAACTCCGGGCACTCCACAGGGCAAAAGGCATGGACTGGCTAGGTTAGAGTTTAGCTAAGATGCATACCCAGACCTGATATTGAGTTGGTTTCAAAAAAATACCTCAACCAACTAATAAAAAGTGATATATTTAAGATGGAATGCCAGCATCATTCAAATAAACTGTAATGGCAGCATTCATGCCACGAGAATCATTAACTGCTTTGTTATAGCCTGCTCTGTGCAGTGAGCCTTTACAGACTTCTTCTGACCAGAGAATCTTAAAATCAGGAGCACAAAATGCTGATATACAGACTGCATCTTGAACAGCTCCAGTCTGATTACTGAGGTAACTTCCAGAGGCACTTTCAGATGAGAGCAGAATCAGCAGACATTAAAGACAGAGGCATTTTTATTGCTGTCATGTTGCTAAATAGAAGAGAAATAATTTCTGGCTATGTAATTAAATAGTGCATAAACAATTTACATGATGTAGGAGGCAAGCAGAGTGGGGTGTTACAGAATCTATGCTGGACAGCTATGGTTCTCATTTTCTGTTTTAAACTATTAATCGTGTTTGTTTCTTTGGGTAGCTTGTGCAAACAGACATTAGTAGATATCTGGTTGCTAATGTTACATCGAGACCAATCTCATTTTAAAATCCTGCACTGATGCATATGGCAGGTAAAACAAAGCAAATTTATGTTTTATCTTTATAAACTTCAGCAGCTGCTTCCAGTGGAGTAATGATGGTTTCTTCCGAGGCTGCTGGGTTACTTCTAAGGCAATAAAGATACCAAAGCTGTGTCACTGACTTTTGAAGCACTAGCTTAAAAAATAGCTGTCTTATCACTCGGTCCTCTTGTCTGTTATTTCTGTTACAATTTCTCTGCTGTCACCTCCTGCCACCACAGCCTGCAGCACATCTCTTTCAGTGCAAGGACTTCCCCTCCTGCTTGTCGCAGACATCTTTTATGAAAAATCCTCTCCTTAGGATTTTTCCTCCTGAGAAGCTGAGAGGCCTCAGGAACAAAATGTAAACATTGATTATCTGCTGCTGTGGAATGCAACAGATACATCTGTGATTGGCTCATGTGGTTGTTTGTAATTAATGGCCAATCACAGCCCAGCTGGCTCGGACAGAGAGTCCAAGACAGAGCCTTTGTTATCATTCTTTCTTTTTCTATTCTCAGCTACCCCTTCTGAGGAAATCCTTTCTTCTATTCTTTTAGTATAGTTTTAATGTAATATAGATCATAAAACAATAAATCAAGCCTTCTGAAACATGGAGTCAGATCCTCATCTCTTCCCCCATCCAAAAACCCCTGTGAGCAGCGTCACACCTGCTCAGCATTCCTGGGCATTCCTCTGTTTGAGGAAGTGTTGTGACTGAGTGCCCAAGCCAGTACCTGAGCACCCAACTCAATGAGAATGCAAAGGCAAGATGCCTGAAAGGAGCATTCAGGAAGTTAAACCTGTCCCATGGATGACACGGACCCGGTGACAGCTCCTTAGAAGAGGAGGAATCCACTTTTCTTAGAGTGGCTCCAGTGGCAGAAACAGATGGGGCCCTATCTGGCTTTTATAGGCACTTACAGAGAACTCACTGGTTTTGTCATGAGAACTGATCTCAACAGCCATGCTGGCAAAGAGGAAATGTTAATCTTCCCAAGGAAGAAGAACTACTGTGGAACAAACAAACACCTGGATTTTTCAGTGCAGAGAAACATAACAAATGGAAATTAATTCATGCAACATGAAGGAAGCCACACTCCAGGGCCCAGCTCATCTTTGTGGATGGAGGTCCTGATGACATTTGCTGTGTGCTTATCAGCTCTGTGGGAAAGCTGAGCTGTGAAAGATTCATATTCAAGAGGATCTTGGCTCTGCAGCTGACACAAATCATTGACTTGCCTTGCTTTGTGGAGGTCAGTGGAAGGAGGTCAATTTAAACACACTGAGAACACTGATCTAGCACAGAAGCATAAAAGCCAAGGGATGTTTGCACTCCTCCTGCCTTTCAATGTGCACTGACTCCACCAAGAGCGTGAGAGAAAGATTTCATCCCTGATTTTCCCCTCTCATCTTCAGGAGCACCTCCCTACATTAAAGGCTTAGAGATGAACAACTCCAGGCCTGCTTTCACCAGCCAGACTGCTAGAAGAGAGGAATAAAAAAGATATGACCCATGGCTATGAGTTCTCTAAGCACTTGAAAAACAAGGACAAAAGGATAAAGGAACTGCTTACCAGTAACGCCCACACCAGCTCCTCTAACCAAGCATTCTGGTGCCACAGAAGTGACCACTGTGGCAAGCCATCCCTTATTACAATAATAAGTTACATTTCACTTTGTTTTCTTTCTTTTTCTGGTATTTCAAATCAAAAGTTCATGGAAATACCAACACTGGAAATATTCTGCTCTTGCTGATGTACCAGTGAGCTCACTACGCTGTTTCTTGGAAATGTTATTCATCTCTATGCTTTGGACTATGAATTTAGCCTGGCATTTACTGTCTTTAAAACTTGTAAAATAGGCACAATGGTCTTAAAAGTGCAGCAGTAACCACTGCATCACTGAGTGCTTCCTTCTGCCTTTTACTGAAGCACTTTGTATTTTTCACTTTAAAGTTAACACTTCATTATTCATCTGTGACAGTGCCTCTATTCAGCCTGGAGACCCACTGCACTGCACATTGCTCACAAGCTACACCACAACACTGAAACCTCAACCTCCATAAGCTTGGGTTGACATTTGAAAAGTAAAATAAGGGGGGGGAAAAAAGACACCACTGAAAAATAATACCTTGAAAAAGTCACCTTTCTGATAACTGAACATTATTCAGTCAGTTCAAAGGGCTTTTATGTAGTGTAGTCTTAAAGCAGACAGCAAGGTAAGAGTAGTAAAAAAAGGACCAAGTAAGCACTAACCAACACCATGAAGAGAACAAATGAGGCACAACTGGGTACTACCACATCTGTTTGCAAGGAACACTGGCAAAAAACACCCAGAGGAACATAAAGCAACCAGTGCTCACAGTTAAACCTGCCAAAGCTGCTAAATCAGGATGTAAGCACCGAGCAAAATTACATGGCTTCAATATTTTAGGTTTACACTTGTGTGAGGAAACATCTCAATTGTCTATCTATATATTCAAAATAGGAGTGTATTTCAAGATTTTAAAGTAATGCAGAAGAATGTAAGCATAAGATAAGAATGGCAAAATAATTTCCTAGCATTACTTTCACTCTGTGCACTTTTACATAATAAAGGAAAACAGAGGGGAAATTCTTAAGCATGAATGTTCACAAATCCGTGCATCTTAGAAAATATTAGAGATTTGTAAACTGTTTTTTTCTTCCCACTGGAATACCTACCAAGGACTGGGTTTTCAGAAGTCATCTCTATCACATATGGTTTCAGAAAGTTTTCAAACACACCCATTATGTTGGCAGGCCAAGCCTGCATTTGTCTGTATCATTATCCATGCTACTATCAATGAAGCCTTCTGGATTTCACTTTCTGTGAAGTTCTGAGATGCTGTGACATAACACAGCATCTGAGAGCTTAACACAAGTGTTTCCACCTTAGCAACAATTCTTTCATTGTTTTCTTTGACGGAGTTTTCCACCACTTTGGAACAATTCAGCTCTGATTACTGACACAGAGATGTTGTAGATAGGAGCAGAGACAAAAGAAAATGCTGGATTCAAGCCACAGTTCCCAATTTCCATCCAACATAACCTGTACTGGTTAAGCAGATGTCTCCTCAGCAGAGGAATTCCACAGCAGAGCAAGGTGTCAAACAGCTCAGTCTGCTGAACCTCTAAGCACCTGCAGGTCATAACAGTGATGTTACAAACCACAGCGGAGTACACACCGAGCAGCACCACACAGCACTATGAAGAAGAAATTGTTGAGGCCACCAGCAGAGCTGCAGCCCTAGGCCTCAAAGGACAGAACAGGTAAATGTGACTGAACCTAAGGGCTGGCAACCAAAGCAGGAGAAGCAAAGGAGAGAGTTTTGTACCAGGCAGGTAGGAGCAAGGGGTCAGGAGCAGAGTGGTTGTATCACTGTTATAGCTGCCGTGACCAAAATTAGCAAAATATGCCTCATCCAAACATCCTGGTAAAATTGAACTCAGGGAGTTACATTCACACCTGCCTAACATTGCTCCTTGCAGCCATAACTACAATATTCTTGGTTCTGAATTACTTCAGTAGTCTAAGATACTAAAAACCTTGCCACATCCTACCCTGAAGGTGTAGTAACACTTTTCCACCAAGGATACTTTGGTTTGCTATGAAATTAATCCAAGTGATAGTTACGGACAGAAGTTTAATTAATGCTTTCTGGAGATTTCTGGGAGCTGGGAGAAGAAAGAATCTCTCCTGGGAGCAGTGGATGCCAGAAAATGGTCCTCTTCTCACTGCAGCAACCTCATTCCTTCATCCCCATTTCCCATTTTATCCTTTGCTTCCTTGCATGCAGCAGCAGCACACGTAAAGCTGATCACCCTTCCCTGGGTCCTGGAATAAGCCACAGCCCAAGAGCCAAACCACTAAAGAGCACACACAGTTCCCTCCCTTGGGAGAGGGGACAATGAACTGCACATGGTCTAAGCCATTGCTGAATCTCAGTACACAGCTGGAGGAACACGTGCCAAAGGGTGAGCCTGAGCTAAGAATCTGCACAGCAAAGCTGAGAACAGGCAGGTTCCACTGTCACTGCCAAAAAGCACAAAAAACCAGCATCCCCTGTGATGAGGAACCCCCTCACCAAAAGAGATTCTGGGTTACAGAGAACCAGCCTACCCAGCTCACAAACCACCTGCTCTGGAAGCTGTTCATGTAATGTATAAACGTCCCTTAAGGCAGAGAAGGATTTAGGGTTCATATTAAATACACAGTGTACATCCACTTACTGGCACCTTGTACAGGCTAAAAGCAGTCTGGAAAACAAGAAGGCAGAATGTGGAATGGACAGGTTTTCAAAGATGACTTAGGCAATCGTCTCCTAATACAGCAAACCAAATGTAAAGCTCCAGAGCTAAAATTTACTTAAAAAAACCCCCAAGTCTAAAACACTCCCAAAATAACCAGCTTGAGTCCTACTTAGCTGAAGAAGCCTGAAAGCTGAAAACTGGAGACAGTTTTACAAATTGCCTGAATGTAGTACCAGGGTCAGCAAGAACTCACAAGCCCCGAAAAGAATGAAATGCACCCCAGCAAAGATAGCAGACAGCACACCATTGCTAAAGCACTCCTGGCACTGAACTGGGGATCTTGGGAGAAAATTACAAGCTCATCCCTGAAAAGGGCTATTCCCACAGCTTGGAGAGTGACTCCTGTGCAACCATTTCTATGCAGCAGGAGTGTGGAAACCCAGGGCACTGGGAATATTTCTCTGCCTGCTCTGGAGTGCTCTGACCCCCAGGGGAACACTGACTGACCCTCACTCATGGAGAAAGTTTCCCAGACTTCAAGATAGACTGGAATCGACAAAAGTGTGAAATAGATTATAGAGAGCAGTGTGGGTGTATCACTTGGTGAGAAATTTAGGTTTTGGGATTTTTGGTATGTTGTGGATGGAAGCAAGATGGAGGGCACAGGGTGCTGTCCTGGGTTTCTTCTTCATGCTTCTTCTTCCTTCTTCTCCATGGGTTTGGGTGGCATTTTGTAATTGGACCAAAAAGTCCACATTGCAGCTCTTTGGGATCAGTTATTGGGGTAAAAGGGAAAATAATCCAGGTGTCAGTTCTTAATCGGACAGTTTAGTCTTAAAAGACCTGGTAAAAAGAGATAGTTAGCCATTTTGTGCCTTCTAATGAAAAGCTGCCAAACCTACAGTAATGAGACTGTTTTCCTGATAAGAAATAATAAACATTTGAGTCCAAACATGAAATACCATCTCAAGTGCCTTCAATGCAGAGAAACCCACAACTGGTGCCCCCACACAGAATGAGTTTTTTCTGGTAGGGCTCAGAGAGCATTTCCAACAGGGTGTAATTGCTTTGCATGCTTATTGAAGAGGGGGACAAGGGCAGGAGCAGGGGGATTTAAAGGAAAAAAAAAATCTGTTTACAGCACTGTGGTGCTTTTCAAATGATGTTTTCTTACATGGCTCCAGTTTTAGGCACAACCACCGAGTTTCAGGCTAATGTAATACTGCTGCAAGTGGAGAATCTGACTTCATGTGCTATGGCATATATTGTTGGTGGCTCTGCTACTGCATTTTACAAGGTCATTTTTCTTGGTGTGGGAACACTGTTATTCTTGCTGTGCAAGGCTTGCTATGGAAAACTTAGAAGTGAAGGGGATAAACTTCACGATGAAATATTTTCTCTCAGAATGAAAGCACAGATTTTAGAGCATCGTAAAGTATTAAAAATGTCTTCCAAAATTTATGTTTGAGCCTTCTCTTGGTTTTAGAACTATGTAAAAAGATAAAAACATACCCGAGCTGCTTTTTTCCATCTCTTAATATAGCTCAATTTGCTCTTCTTCAGAAAACAAAGTCTGTAGCTCTTTATTTCATAAATATGCTCCAGAACAGCTTCTGGATGATAATTAAATTAGACCTAATAGAATTCTCAGCAAAAAAAATCTCCCCCTTCCTCAGTTATCCATTTTTTTTTTTTTTGGAAGAGATGGAAGAAAGGGAATAAAATCTGACTGAGAAACACAAGGCTGATTCCCTCTCATAACTGAAGACTGTGAGCTGTTTTACAGCTCCAGCGTGGATTTCCCATTTTGTGCTCATTTGCCCTGCCACAGCCCAGTTCTAACAGCAGCAAGAGGAAGGAAAAAATAACTTGCTTAATTTTAGGATGGAAGGGTTTTTTTTTTTCTATGTTTCTTTCATCTCTCAGTCCAATTAATTGCAGGGGTTAACCCAACTGAAAGACCAAAAGAAATCAAAACCTATCCTACAAAATCCTTCCTTCATTTGAAGGACCAAGGATGGGAGAAAGAGAAGCTCTTCCTTCTCTTACTGAATCAGACTTCAAATGCTTACAAGTGTTTTAGACTACTTAAATCTCCAACAATATTTTAAGATTAGTAAGGATTCTTCCTGAATTCATTTTATGTAAAAAGGACCCAATTCTGACTACCTCATTTGTGCAAACAGACTGCCTTAAGCCCCTAATAGACCATATCCTCTCTTTGATAATTGCTGGGGACTTTTGATACAAATTTGCCATGTTGAAAGACATCTATAAACATCTTTGTTGCAAAGATTACTCTTTCCTGGATTTGCCACATGTCTTCAAGAGAAACTTCACCAAATGCAACACCGACCTACTCTCACTTCTCACAATCACTCCTCTCCACAGATGTACCGGGACAGAAAAACCCTGAGAGATGTCTAAGTGCTCATATCAACAAGTCTGAGTTTGTGCAGTATTTTCCACACTGATTCTCTCCCTTTGAGTGCAGTGCACAAGGATTTTGCATTTACTTCAGCATGTGCCATGATACAGCCCAAAACCTGCCAAAATCAGAAGATCCCAGTGCAAACTTCTCATTGAGCATCCGCCTGCTTAAATGCAACTTTCTAAAGTCAGCAATAGAATCCCTGGAAGTCAAGAAACCAGGAAACTGATAGACTTCCATCTGTTTAACCAATTGCTCTAATCAATATCCTTTCCCCTGTAATGTTTTGTACAGACAGTCTCTCAAATACATAACTGCAGAATCAATGGAGTTGGGAAGTATGAGAGGCTGAATTTCAATTCTACAAATGGCAAAACATTATGAAAATATGAACTGCTAAAGCTATCACGGTGCTTAAAGGCACAGAGTTTATTAAGGTAATCTGTAAAACATCACCGAACAGAAAAAATTCTTGAAGCCAACAATCTACAGGTTTTCATGAGACAGCCAACTGCAATGATAATAATCCAAGATAATTATCTGAAGATGACTTTCCTCCTGTTTCACCCTAACCTTAAAACAGCGCTCTAAAAGGAGCTCCTCAGGGAAATGGCATCACCCAGAGTTCCCACTTGCCCAGATGTTTCTCTCATTATGTTACAAGCCTGTCAAGAAAAGGCAAATTCAGGGTTATTCTAATGATAGCAAACACCTCATAAAAAACCTCTCCAAATTTACTTTTCCAAGGAACATCATTTAAAAAGGCATTCCCAGTGCCCATGAGAAAAGAAAGCATCATTTATAAAACATTATTACCAGAAATCTTGCAGATATTAAAAAAAAAAAAACATCCTGGAATGTCACGCCGGTGATAAAACCTGCAGCGAGAGCATGGTGGGGCCTGACCCACAGCGCAGGGCTCAGCACTCCCCAGCAGGACTCCCACCAAGTCTGAGTTAGGGGGGACCTGACTCCAGGCTGTGGCTGGGAGGCCGAGCCTGCAGCTCTGGGTTCCCTCCCATGGCCAGGGGGTTCATTTTGGGGACCACCAGCTGGGTGTCCCCTGCATGCAGTGACCAGCGCAGCCCGCACTCTCCTGACTTCTCCTTGGCTTTTATCCTCTGCTGGTGCTATGATTCTTACCCAGGTAATGGGCGGTTTGCACAAATTTATGGTGATAATAATTATGACTTTTTTTTGGTCAGTTTATCACATGATTTGGTAGTTGATTTTATTTTACCCTTGGATGGAGGAGAAGACTGCTGGCCAGGGCAGATGCAACTGACCAGAGATTTACAAGCTTTGTCTGCGGATGCTGGTGATGCTGCAGCTTTGATCAGTCTCCAACCATTATAAATGAATGGCAACATGTGACACTGAATAAAAAGAACGACCTGCAAGAATACTGAAACAGAACAAAAAAAAGTCCTTCACCTCTGTGGGACATAATACATAGCGGAGTTTCATGGGAGAAGTCTTTCAAAAGCCTGGAAGGGACTAGCTGGATCACAAGCGCTGTCCTTCACATCACAAGCACTTATAACGCTAAATTTCTTGCCTATTTCAGGACTGAATGTCAGCCGGTCTCTTGGTGCTTTCCAAGGAAAGCCATACACTTAGTTCCAGCACTTCCCGAGACCATACACCGATCAGTTCCCCTCTCACTCCGGGGAATCCTGTGCCCCACGAAGGGAGGATGCCCTGGCTGGGACACGCCGTGCCTGACACGGCTGTTTCCATCCTTTGCCTGCCCCCCAGGCTCCCCAGGTGCCTGAGGGAACACGCGTGGGAGCCGCCCCGACGCCTCTGCCTTTGCCACCGCTGCCCCGACAGCGTAAAGCCGAGGAGGGCGGGGGACACCCCGTAAAAAAAGCCCCGGGGGAAGCCCTGGGGCGGGGGAGCCCTCGGGCCCGGGCCGGGCGGCGTGAGGAGGAGGAGGAGGAGGAGGAGGAGGAGGAGGAGGAGGAGGAGGCGGACGGGGCAGGGCAGGTGCACGGCGCCGGCTCCCTCAGCTCGGCCAGCGCCGCGCTGCCCCCGGGGGACGCGGAGGGTGCGGGGGAGGCGGGCGGCACTCACCTGCCGCTGGCTGTGGTTGCCGGCAGCCGAGGGGGCGTGCGGCTCTCCGCCGCCGCCGCCGCCGCCGCCGCCGCCGCGCAGCACGGTGATGTGCAAGGTGAGCAGGAGCAGCCCCAGCAGCAGCAGCAGCTCGGCCGCCAGCCGCACCATCCTCTTGAGCCGGGCGGCTTTAGGGCCCCGCGGCGGCGGCGGCGGGCGCGGAGGAGGCGGAGGCGGAGGAGGAGCCGCCGCCGCCGCCGCCGGGGCCGCCACCGGAGCGGCCCCGGCCCCGGTCCCGGGAGCCGCAGGACGGGCGGCGGGGACCGCGGCGCTCTCGGCGTCGGCGGGGCGGGCGGCGGGCGCGGGGCAGCGGCGGCAGCAGCAGCAGCAGCAGCAGCAGCGGGGGCCGCCGCACCACGGCGGAGCCACGTCGGGGCGGGATGCGGCCAGAGTCCCGGCGCTGCCCGGCGGCGGGCGGCAGGTACCCGAGGCCGGCGGCGTCTCTGCGGGCAGCCCTGCAAGCCAGAGGCACCGCGGGCCGTCGGAAGGAGGGAGCGGGCGGCCGAACCCCCGCCGCCGCCTCGGGGAGAGCAGCGGCTGTCGGCGGCCGGCGGGGACACGCTGCGAGCACGGGGGGAGCCGGCAGTGCGTGTGCGAGGGAGAGGGAGGAGGGAGGAGAGCGAGGCGGGGGGGGCCGGGGACGAGTCTCACATGGCGGGGAAGCCGGGACGCTCCGAGGGGAGGAGAGAGCTCGGGGCTATCGCCTCCCTCCGTGCGCGGGGATGGGGGTGGCCCCCGCACCAGCTTCCCCCGCCGCCGCCGTGTCCTCGCCCGCCCCGCCGCTCCCCCCTCCGCTCCCGGCGGCCGTCGAGGCGTCGCCCTGCCCTGCCCTGCCCTGCCCTGCCCGGCCCTGCCCTGCCCGTCCCGCCGGACCGGCGCTGCCCCGGCCCCTCGCCGTGCGGGGAGAGCGGAGCGGGGCACGCCGCGACCGCCGCCGGCTCCCAGCTCCCCGCTGCGAGCTCCCCCGGGAAAAAGAGGGGCAGGTTGCAGCTTCCTCTCCCGTCCCTCTTCCTCCCCTGGCTCAGCCGTGGGAAATGGGATAGGGGGCAGGTCTGGGTCGGGGGATGCGAAAAGCTTCAGCTGCCCGCTGCCCTGCCGAGGAGCTGGATACCTGGCTCCATCTCTCCTCTCTCTTCCCTCCAGTGCCCTGGGGCTGGCAGGGGTAGCGCCGCACTCTCTCCTGCCACCGTGCGTGCGTGTTTGCGAGCGGCTGCCGCTCCTCCTGCCTGCTGCTCCTGCTCTGCTGCTGCTGCTGCTGCTGCTGCTGCTCCAGACCCACTTTCTCGCCCCCTCGCTCTGTGTCGGGAGAGGTACGTGTCGGATGCTTTTATACTGCCCTGCCTCCTTCCCCTGCTCCCCCCCTTTTCCTTCTCCCTCTCTGCAGCTCCTGCTCCAGCCTGGCGTGTCCCCCCCTCCAGGCTGCTCCCCTCCTCTCCGTGCCGAGCTGCTCCTCTCCGTGCCCTGCTTTGCCAGGACACCCCACACACGGCTGCACCTTGCGTCCCCACTGCCGGCCCTGCTCGGCTGGGATGGATCTGCCCTTCCAGCTGGTCTGTGTGTCCCTAGTGGGACTCCACCGGGGTCTGACACTCCTTACTCTTCCTCTGGGTTGCTGACCTGTGTCAGTAGTGTGGGAAAACCTTTCTCTCTCAGATGGGAGGCCCTCAAGTTTAAAAGTAACGTGGGCTTGAGAGTATGTTAAAATGAGGGTTGGATTATCACTTGCTATAAATCAATATCTCAGCGTCCAGTCTGAGGGAGCTGGGCTGCTTTGTGGGTGCTCGAGGTGCAGCTCAGTGTAACAAGAACAAACACAGCTCAAAACAACTCGAAACATAAATAAAGCCACCTAAGAAAAAATGGGAGTTTTGGAATCTTTGTTGTCGTTCTTGCGCAATTGGGAACGTTGTGTGTAAAAACGAGAATACCAACGATCTGCGAGTATGTGACAGCGGAGGCTGAATTGGTCTAAAATGTCTAAATTGGGGGAGAAGTATTCCCCAATCTGAAACATTTTCATCTGGAGACCAGTGTCCTCAGCAGGGTTTCCTGCAAGGTAAGGGTGAGATGTTCTTCCAGTGTGCGGTGCCAGCTGGGACAAGGCACATCATGGGAGCCTTAGCCTGCACTGTGCCCTGGAAAACTGGCACTTTTTTGGGACATGAGGAGCATCAGAGCTCCCCAGAGGTTCCTTGCAGATTTTGGAGCATCTGAATGCTGTGGTCATGAGTGAGTCAGAATGATGTCCAGTGATAACCACTGTCAACGACTGCGCAGGAATCAGGCAAGGCTATAGTTAATTTGATTGCACTGGGGTATCATTAAAGATGTGACCAAAAGCCACAAACCCCAAACCTTCAGATTTAAGGATTTTTAAATCCACAAACATACTCCCCTGCAGTAGGAATGATCAGCACAGGTGATTGTGCAGGGCAGGGACTCCCATGGGTCTGCCCTGAGTGTGTCAGAGGTGCAACTCCCATCCTGTGACAGCACTTGTTGAAAATTTTCTGGTATGGCACCGATGCTCTTGGATCATCCAGAGCTATTCAATACTGCATAAAGCCATAACAGCCTGTGGGACTGTCACATGGCTTTTAAAAAATGTGGTGCCTTTTTTTTTTTTTTTTTTAACCCAAACATTCCTTGGGCTAATCAAGAAGATAAAAACACTGATTGTACTTTGGATGTCGTCGCTCGGCCTTGGCTCTCCTCCTGCCACCCTTGCTGTGATCCTGGTGGCAGTGAGCAGAAGCAGGGCAGCTACAGGAGGCAGGCTTGGCAGCCAAGAGGCACAAGTGTCCTCCAGGTTTGCCAAAGTCTGACCATACCTAGTGGCTGTTGAAGTGGAAACTTGGCACATGAGTTCTGCATTTCAGAGCTTTGTAGCACCAGTCGACAGCCCTCAGAGCAAGGCTGAGGCTCGTAATGTGAAACAGTCTGAGTGACAGCCTGGTTGAAAACACACATGGATCTGCCCCAGCCAAGCTCTGGGTAATGCAAGCTCTCCCTTGCCTTATGAAACTGAACCCAAAGACATCTTTAATCCAGATGAGATGGGCCCGTACTGGTGAGCATCTCCTTGTGGCACATCAACGCGCTGAGCTGTTGTGCAAAGCTAGGGAGGGACAGAGCAGGGCTGCTCGCAGCTGCAGGCGGGTGGCAGTGAGGAACCAAAGCCTTTTCCCACTGGAAAAAGTTGGTGTAAAAGTGGCACTTGGGAATGGCACTGCTGCCTGTGAGGCTGTCTGGGCAGCGAGGCAGGAGTGGGCACTCACGTGCTCTGGAGATCCCCCTTTAAATTCACAAACACTCCCCAGTCAGCAGATGACTTCATCGATGAGTCCAGATGCCTAAATCAAGACCTGCAGGGGAGATGGATTTAAAAGCAGAGGGGAAAGTTCTCTTTTCCCAGCTGGGTGGACACTTGCTCAAGCAGCCCCCATTTAGTCCCTGGAAGATGAAGTCAGGGTTCGCCAGGAGGAGGAGACCATAGCTAGCCTGAGGGGATGCTGCTCCTGGGACGTGGTTGTGGGCACTCCGCAGGGAGGTGGATCAGCAAGTGTGTCTGGCAGTGGTGCTGGGATAAGAGACGTGTGTTCCTGTGATAGCTCCCTGTAAATGTTCACAGCTCACACCTCACCCCTCCGCCTCCAGCTTTTACCTTCCATTTCTCTTCCCTCCAGTGATAAAGGCAGACTCAGCGCCTGTGTGCTCCCAGCTTCTTGCCAGTGCCAGGGAAAATAGCAAGAGCTGTTGGGAAAAGAGCCCAGGCTCTTTGATGGGCACCACAGTGCCTGGTCAGGTGGTGTAGCCCAGCTCAGGCATGGCAGTCAGGAAGCTGTGGGAGGTCCTCTGACACCCTTCCTCTCACACCTCTCAGCTCCCATGTTCCTCCTTGTGCAGCTTCAAGAGGGAGTGGTGGCTGTCCACGTTGCAGCCTCCACCATGGGCTGAGGGCTCTCTCCTGGGACGTGTTTCAGGAGCCTGCTGGCTGCAGCTGTGACACTGACAGAGGAAGGGCCCGGGGTCTCCCTTCCACCAGCCTGCCAGCAAAAATGCCACTGTACCACCTTCAGTGCTCCAGGCCGGCAAACAGGGCTGAATTTGTCGTGTCGTTGCTGACGTGTCCTGATGGGGATGCTCCTGTCTCCTGCTGTAGCCATCACAGGTTATCACCCCATGTCCTGACCACCACACTGCCTGGGGCCAGCCCCTCTTCATCACTGTGCAGGCACCTACCCTTGGTGTTGAGTCCTGGAAACCAAAGTATTGCCTGAGACACAGCACGTTCCAGAGGCTGGGTGCTCCTGGGGACTGAAATGAACATTTTGCTTTGTTTCATTGATTGTACCTGGTCAAGTGTGGAAAATCCTCACTTTGGATGAGTGCCTCCAGGTGAGAACCTTCAAGGCCAACATGAAAACCACTGGATAAGAAGGGGAGAGAAAAAAAAAATCAGTATGATATAATGTAAACCAACATAACTCTCTTTATATGTTTTGTCTAAGAAGTGAGAAGGACCACTGGGTTTTATGTTTTATGTCACAGTATCAAGACTTCCTACACTGAAGCAGTCCCAGCAGTTAAAAATTATTGGTGTTTACCTGATGGTCCACTTTACCCCTTCACTGTCCACCCTGGCATTGCTCCAGGACTGTGAAGGCGTCCTGCCTGTGAGATCTGACAGCTTTTCAGAGGAGCATTGCTGCTCCTCAGCCTGCACCCACTCCCAGGATGCCGGCGTTTCATCTTTAAGCCTGGGGGTTGCTTTAAATTTATCAGGGATGAAAACCTGGCTCCACTGAAGTCGTTGGCAAAGCTCCCATTGACTTCAGAGGAGCCAGGATTTCACCCTGAGATGCTTTGTAGATTATTGGTGAATGGAAAGCATACGTCTGGCTTCTCCAGGGTTATTATTGTTGGTGGTGACCTCTGCTCTGGCAAGCATTGAGCAAGGCTGGGTTGAGACAGATGCTTAAAGCTTTCCCTACCTCTTCCCCTGCTTCCTCACAGGGGCTTTGCTTTATGGCTCATCATCTTGGATGCTGCTTATCAAGGAATACCTTCCCGTCGCCTGCCAGTGGAATTTAATGCCTGTTTGCCCACATTCCCCTTCCCCCAAGGCCAGCAGATCAGCAGATAGGAGACAGAATGGCTGATTAGCTTTCTAGCCCCAACCTCTTAGCTATAAGCTGCAAATGCACACACAAGTGTCTTCTCTCAAAAAAAAAAAAAAAAAAAAAAAAAAAAAAAAAAAAAAAAAAAAAGGAAAGAAAAAAGAATAACATTCCCTTGCAGGCAACCTAAGTCTTTCTGTGACTCATGGTTCCTTTATCTCAATAAATTACTACTTGAATAGTAACCACCTTCTTTTTAAAAGAGCTTAGAGTTCTCAATTTTCCTGCTTCTCCTAGACTGGTGCTTTTCTTCCCGTCTACATATTTTGCCACCAGCTGGGGTCAAGATTTCTGAGTTCTGCAGTGCCTGTGTGACAGGCTGGAAATTCAGCAGCCACTTTATTAAAACTTGAAGCCAAACCGGAAATGTATAACAAGTCTGGATTATGGAATATGGAAATGGAGAAAACAGAAACAACAGTCCAGTCCACTTTCCCAACAGCTAGGCTGGGTTTTTTAATACCAAATTCTCTTCATTTTACACTCTGCCACATTTTCACTTCTCAATATGCTGCACATTTTTGTGCTGATGGTGTGTAACTGCGCCGGAGCGTTTGCCAAGCTGTGGCAGAATGGGGCTGTGGGAACCGGCATGCCAGGCTGGGCTTTCCAGAAGTGCCCAAAGACTTTAAATTCTGCTGACTTTCATGAGAGCTTGCCACAAGGCAAATTTGCCTCTTTGGAGAAATACAGTGAAACCAGCAAATGCCTTTCCTCTGAAGAGAGTTTTAGCACTGCAGAAGTGCCTGGGTTGGTGCAATGGAGCTGAGTGTTTCAAACAGAGCAAAGGCTCCCACTGTGGATTGATTTACCATCATTCCTGGTGGTTTTCTGGCAGCAGTGAGCCATTAGGTTGGCTCATCGACTCACTTGACTCAGCCAAATTTATCACTAAATTCAAATTATTACATAAAATAAATCAGGCTGCAGCTCACCCTGTGTGTACACAGGCTGTCCGTGGGTGCACAGCAGCACCCAAACAGGTCTGGTGGGTGCTAAACACAGAGGAAGGAGGTGATCCTGGCATAGCTGACAGCTGAAAAAGATGTAAATTACCCTAAGGTATTGTTTGACTAAGGCTTGATTTTCTTGATTGCTTCTGACAGGTCTTATCCTATGCCCAGCAGTTTTTGAGAGTTAAAAAAAAAAAAAAAAAAAGAAATAGAGCAATTCATACCTTCTGCACCTAGGGTTTTCAACTCTTCACTTCTGAAGGGAAAATATCACATTCTTGGCTTGCAATTGGCTTTTTTCAAGGCTGCTTTTGTGACTCTGGAGATCAGAAACATAATAATAATAATAATAGAAGTATAAGGCCAATTCAGGCTGAAGGACAGCTCTGCAGCAGGAAAGGGAAAGGAGGATTTCACAGTGACTCCTGTGGTGGTGGCTGAGATGAAGGCCTGTCTCCAAAAAGAAGTGTTTACCGTGTCCATTGCAGGATGGCCTTCCTTCCCAGAGGTGAAGAAAACAGAGCTCATTTCTGAATGACTTCAGGCCTGAAGTGTCACCTTGCCTCATCTGGGCGATTTACCACCCCTGTAGCACAGCCTGTGCAGAGGGACCTGAACTCCTGTTGGTGAGGTGCTGCACTGGCGCAGGTAAGGATCTGCCTGGAAAGGAAATCAAGGGGCTTCATTGTATTGGTTTTGCTCAGTCAGTTCCTCTGCTTGGTAGCCAACACTTGTGTTTCCCAATATCTTTGTGCAGTGCTCTGTCAAGTCAAAATGATGCCACATCAGTGAAATGTTTGGTTTTGAAACCTGCATATTTTAATACTCCAGTAATTAAATACTGAAGTGCTGAATTTACACTAAATTTTTTCAGCCCAATTTTGAAGCAGTGCTTTAGGAACCAAAGAGTACTAATAATAAACACTCTCTTCTGTAAAGCAAAAATTTCCAGATAAGCACTGCACACCATAAGCTGATGTAGGAGGAAAAATGCCACAATCCTGTTTTAACAAAGGTGGCAGAACCATGGAGAGTGAGGGCAGGTTCTTTCCCTGCCATTTGCCTCTTTCTCTGAGGGCCATTGGTACACCAAACCAGAGCCTGATGACAAATGCTCTATTCCCTGCAGAGACATCTGGATTATCTGTGACTGGTCTTTTAAAACACCCATTTTTCTGAAATGCAGGGGAAAAGCTTTTATGGGAAGTAAATCTTTGTTCTGTAGGGATTGTGACAAGGTGCCCACTAAGGTGTTTGGCTGTAAGGAAACACCAAGAACAGGCTCAGAGTTACTACAGCAGGTGAAGAAATAATTTAAACTAGCAAATATGTTTAATGCTTTTTATTAAGTTGCAGAGGTATCAAATGAATTCCTCCTGGACTAAGGATGGGCAGTTGGGTTAGATGCTCCTTCCAGCAGGGCTGAAGTGCAGCTGTTTCTGTGCCCTCCCTTGGTGCAGTGTTGCTCACAGCAGTGCCCATGTTTGCGACACCTCAGTCCCTAAAATAATAATCCAAATACTAAATAGTGAGGGACTCCCTGGGGAATGTCCCAGCTTGGACAGGACAGGAATAACTGGGGAATGTGAGGATGACTTTATGTCAAATAAGGCAATGGAGAAAGAAAACAGAGTCTGGGACCTCTCATGTAAAGTATTTAATTCTAAGAAAACCATTCTCTGCTACCCGACCTCCAGTGTGCTGTCTGGCAAACAAATGTGCACATTGCTGGTGCTCTCAGGCTCACTTTGGACAGCAACAGCTTCACCTGCTGCCCACAGTGCAATGCTGGGGTCTGAGTGGGTCTGAATGAGATGGTCAGAGCACAGAGAGAAGCTGCAGAAAGCTCCAGGGAACCAAACCTCATTGCTGCATGCCAGTAAATAGCAGGCAGGGAGCACAGACACTCACCAGGCTCTGGGGAGATCACACAAACATCTCTCCTGGTCCTGCCAGAACAGATGTGCTGGGCAAAGCGCTGTGGTTGGATGGAGACACCGCTCTGGGCTGGCTGCAGGCTCCTGGGGGAGATGGAGGGAGAATGGTTTGAATGTGCAGCACTTTGGTTCCTGCACTGAGGCAATCTCTGCAGATCAAAGCAGGTGTTTATTCAAGGCAGCTGCCCTGTCTGAAGGAGATTTTCACTCCTCCAGTGCCCTGAAGACAGCAGCAAGTGTGAAACACAAGGGCATGGAAGAAGCCATACCTGGAGCTCCACCTTGCTGACAGAGACAGTCACTTGCTGCTAATGAGCAACAAAGATTTTTCTTCTCTGTGCATGAGCAACATCCTTGTGCAGTTGGAATTGGCTTCAGGAGGTGATGCAATGCCACAATCCTCGTGGCAGGGTTTGGTACAGAAAAGGGGCACACATCACTGTAAACAGCACAGCCCCCTCTGATCAAACCTTTAGGAAGTTGCTCATTTTGTGCAGTTATATCACATAACAGTTTATGCATTTTCTTATACATAATGTCATTCTTTCACAATGTGACATGTGTGGGTTTATTGTTGCTGCTGAAGCTGCTGGTGTGTTTTTTCTGGATAGCCAAATCAGTCTGTCCAGCTGGCAGAGCAGTCAGGCCAGCTTCTTGCAGTTTTAGTTCTGTTCAGAGTCACCTTTTCACAAGATTGAAAACTCTGAGGCAGTTTCTAGCCCTAGATCCACAAAGCAGGTTGTTGATAAGATTGTTGGCTCAAGAAAATAGGAAATTTGTGGCTGGGCCCACTACAAAAGGAAATTCTTTTCCATGATTTACAAATAAATGAACTTCAATGCAGGCAGGATCAGACCCTGTGTGTGAAGAATCTTTTTACTGTATATGGAGATAAAGACAGTATGAGACATATAAGTAGAGAGATCTTTTTTAAACAAGAAACTACTTGAAACAAAATGAGAAGGGGAAAGCAAATTAACCCTTTTTTGACTTCTGGTTCTTAAACTCAAGTAGCTTTTTAGTAGATCCCCGGGGGAGTTCTTCTGTAAAATGCTACAATTTACAAGTGGGTTTAACTACAACATGTTGCTTTTCAACCACAGGCAGACAGGAAAAGATCCAATTGACACCTGCATCAGAGAACAAATGGGACACAAAAGATGAAACTCATTTCAAAGGGTCTATTTGTTTGTCTCTTGTCATGGATTAAACCAGGGGGGCTACTATTTCAGGATGGATTCTGCTCCCATTCCAGTCAATGGAAAAAAAAAAAGCCTATTTCAGTGAATAATGCAGAACCAGCCCCTTGGCAAAGAAAAGAGTTGGTCTTTGCTGAAGTTTTACTGACAATTCTGCAGTAAGGGGGATATAGTACTTCTGAAATGCTCGATTTTGAAGCCAGATGTTTGAAATTTGAATATTCACACTTGCAGAACTTTAAACAGACCGATGAAAGTTTACTGAAAAACAATTGGGAATACAAGAATTTTTTTTTAAGAATGCAAAGTACCACAGTGCTTTTTAAAAATAGGTTTTCAATTATTTGATTCAATTCTAACTCAATTTAGAAAATTCTTCCTGTCTAAAGCAATTTCTTCCTGTCTAAAGCAATTTGTGTGTGTGTGTAAGAACAGAGAAAAATTGCTGAAATTATGCTTTTTAGAAATTCAAACCAAAGGGAAAAAAAAACGACTACCTCATTGCCAGTAGTTTCATTACAGAACATAAAGAGATGCCAAAGCAAAACCTCCAAATCCTGAATATGCTTAACAGTTTGTGTGCAGGGGTTGTGTTTACAGAGCTCCCCTAAACACACAACCCCATTTTTGCACTTTCTGTTTTGGTCCCTGGGTGCCAACGAGGTCCTGAGCTGCTTGGCTGCAACCCAGCTCTGTCTTGCTCAAAGCAAGAGGAAAAAAAAATCCCTGACACGAACATTTTGGCAGCTCTTTGTTTCAAAGAGAGCAGAACTTTGTCTCCTCCTTGCTGTCCTTTGATTTCTGTGGATGTGGTGGTGGCCTGGGTTTCCAAATCCCAGTCCCTGCCAAGCAGCAAGCCAGGGGTCATCCTCACATCCCTACCTGCCTCTGCTCCCCAGTTTGGTCCACACTTGAACTTTTGGCTGTGTGTTTAATCACTGGGGGGACTCTGGGAGTTAGAGCCTGGACTGTAATCTGCTTCTTCTGCTCTCACCCTGAACCTCACAACTGCTTTTTTTTTTTTTTTTTTTTTTAAAACCTTCAAACTTTGAGCTACTTAAATGTACTGAATGAGTGGGATATTCTTTAAACTGGCATTGCTAAGGATGACATGCATAGGGGAAATAATGAATCAAAGGGGCTCCAAAGCAGAAGGTAAACAGTGGTGACTGCAGATTTTAATTCCCAGCTCTTCAGGACTCCAACTTCAACCAAGAGGCCTGAAAGCTGCATTTGGGAGTGTCACTGCTGGTGGCATTTGCTGCTGCAGAGCACCCAGGGTCTGGAGGCTGCAGAATCTGGGCTGTGTAAGCCCCAAACAGCAGCTCCAGCGCACAGAAGGTGATGGTGCACAGGTGCTAACTCTGAATTTCCTGCCTTTTGTAGCCAGTATTGTGCCCCTTCCAACCACATTAAGAAATAATTTCATGTTAAAGGCGAGGTTTTGGCGTGCATTTACTCACATGCTTGAAATCTGATTTCTGCCTTTTTAACGCCCAATTGCTCCTCGAGGCTAAAGGACAAAGAGGTTTCACATCAGTTTAACTCTTCCAGTTTGAAACTGGTGTGACTGGGGTGTAGCTGCCCCCTCCTGCAGGTAGGGAGGATGCAAACAAAGTGCTTTCCAGTCTGCAGGAATAATCAATACCAGTATAAAGCACCTTTTGATGTTAACCTCCCTTTCTTTAGGGATTTCAACTAAAAAAAATCCCATGCCCTCCAACTGAAATAGATCGAGAATGTATGTCTAAACCAGATGCAGGATGTAAAAGGACTGGAAGGCATGGTCATTCCTGCTTAAAAATGCAATTAGAGACATTAGGTGTGAAGAGATCAGTTGGATGGGTGTGAAATTCAAGCTGCTGATTGTGGACTCATAAACAAAAATAGCGATGGTTAAAGGTGCTGAGCCTGCAAGCTGCCCCAAGATCCCAAGCAAACTCACTAATAATAATAATAATAATAATAATAATAATAATAATAATAATAATAATAATAATAATAATAATAATAATAATAATAATGATGATGATGATGATGATGATGATGATGATGATGATGATGATGATGATGATGATGATGATGTTTTTCAGGCAGTTTATATGACTGTCTGAAAAACTGATTAGAACTGGAAAATGAATCTGTAAATGTTTAAATTTCTCTGCTTTGCCTCCTTCTTGTGGCTATCAAACCTATTTGCAAATGAGTTAAGTATGGCAGCTTTAATTCTGCCTCTAGTAAACACATGGCAATCCTCTCAGAAGCAGTAGGACTACAAACAGTTCTGGTCTGAGTAGAGCAGTGGTTATATCTGTAATGGCATCTACTTCTTGTAGGAACCAGTATCAAATCAAATAATTGATACAGTCCTTAAAGAAATGGAGGTCTTGAAAGGATAACATAAAAAGATATTTGGTACCTCTCCAGTCCACTGGCATTCTTTGATTGTTTCAGCAAAATACCAGACAAGGGTCACCTGGGCTTGCAGAGAGACTCCTGCTAGAGCTGATGACAACATGAACTGAACAATCAGGGCTGAAAATTCTGCCACTGACTGAAAATTATTTAAACAGTACATTAAAAAAAAAAGTAGACCAATCACACACATATATATTAAAAAAATTCACACACACATATATGTACATATAAACCTAAGAGGTGATTGCTAAATTTAGCAGGCAACCCAACAGTGATAAAACCAAAAAAAGCTGAAGGAAAGGAGGAATTTCCCATGTGAGGAGGGGCCTAGGCAAAAAGGAAGGAAAGGAGCAGACATGCAAGTGGATTGAAAAGTAAAACAGCACCTGGTTTGCACAAAGGGAAATTACCTCTTCCATGCTATTGGACAAAGAGAGTGCAGCATCATTGATTGACATTAATTCTGGAAGCAAAAAGGAACATGCTTTTAAATAAATAATGCCTAACACTGTAGAAATGAGCAGTGGGATTCAGACAGAAAAGTGTTGAAACCAAAAGAACAAAAAATTTCTCAGCCAATCTAAGCATTCCTATGTGACCAAAATCTATCCCTTGTATAACATAATATTAGCAAAGTCAGTGGTGCTCCATCTGGTTTTTAATGTGGAATGCTGCATTTGCTTCACAGGGATCCCTGTGCAGTTCCTGAGCCTACTGACTTTACCTTTGCTTTCTTCAGCTGCCTGCTGCTGCCCCACAGATTCATGAACTACAGGCTGGAAATCTCTTTTCTAAAGGATTTCAACCCTTGGAGCTCAGGACACAGTCATCTCAAGACCAATTTAAAAAACCAAAAAGACCTAACTACTGATGGGAATGGAAAGATTCTGCATTGGACTTAATTATCTAGGGCAAGGAGAAAACATCCCTTTCATGCAGGAATTGTGTAATTGTCTATTATGGGCTACAGTCTCTGCTTTAAAATGAGTGACAAAACTCATACTGAAATAAACAGAAGGAGGATTTGACCCATGAGGGTTCAGACATTTTGAAGCATCTCATTTGCTGATTGCTGACAAAAAAGAACATGGGAAAAACAATTCAGTCCTTAGATATTGTACTTCCAATGAGTGATAAGGCTCTCTCTCCCCCAAAAAACCCAAACCAAGCAAGAAACCTGAGCTGAGATGTCTCCACAGTGCACATTTATGAGAGTAAGTTTGCTTGTTGCCCAAGTGGAAGTCCAGGCCATGCAGAGAAAATAAATTTCGTATGTAATTTGGGGGTTTCCTTGAGCTCAGGAATGTGTTTATTTATATATTATTTAATAGAGGAACAATATAGGAAATAAGCAGCACTCGAAAGCTTGGTCAAGGCTATCATTACAAATGAAGAAACCAGGATAAAAGACCAATGTGTTAGGCTGACAAACTGGATTTTAAATTAAGTTTTAGCTGTAATGAGTTTCTAAAGCTATTTTTAGCCTCAACCATGTGAGAAGCACATGGCTCCATAAATACATTCCCCTCAAGAATAAGTTAATGGGGGTGGGGTGTGTGGAAGGAAACAACCTAAACAATTCATTTAAAGTTAATAACTGAGTCAAGAACTTTATAGCTTTGTTTTGGAAGCATTTGTCATTAAAGTGTGATTCACTTTTGCAATTCCATCCATTCACAGACCAGCAGTGCATGGGACAGTGGGCTGAAGGAGAGTTCCAGTGGGGCTCTCTCAGCCTCCCTGGAGCTCAGCCAGGGGGAATTGCTCAGCATTTTGGTGCAGCCTCTGGCTCTGAAACACTCCACAAAGGAACCTGCCTTTTCCTCTGCTCTTACAGAGAGGGCCCTGGGAGAATCAGCCTGCATGAAACCCTCCAGGCATCATTTGGGAAAACTGCACATAGGAACAGTAAAGAAAAGAACAGTCGCAAAATAATGCCCTGACATTTTCACCAAATATACATATTTGACACATGCTTTTAAATAAATAATGCCTAACACTGTAGAAATGAGCAGTGGGATTCAGACAGAAAAGTGTTGAAACCAAAAGAACAAAAATTTCTCAGCCAATCTAAGCATTCCTATGTGACCAAAATCTATCCCTTGTATAACATAATATTAGCAAAGTCAGTGGTGCTCCATCTGGTTTTTAATGTGGAATGCTGCATTTGCTTCACAGGGATCCCCTGCAGTTCCTGAGCCTACTGACTTTACCTTTGCTTTCTTCAGCTGCCTGCTGCTGCCCCACAGATTCATGAACTACAGGCTGGAAATCTCTTTTCAAAGGATTTCAACCCTTGGGAGCTCAGGACACAGTCATCTCAAGACCAATTTAAAAAAACCAAAAGACCTAACTACTGATGGGAATGGAAAGATTCTGCATTGGACTTAATTATCTAGGGCAAGGAGAAAACATCCCTTTCATGCAGGAATTGTGTAATTGTCTATTATGGGCTACAGTCTCTGCTTTAAAATGAGTGACAAAACTCATACTGAAATAAACAGAAGGAGGATTTGACCCATGAGGGTTCAGACATTTTGAAGCATCTCATTTGCTGATTGCTGACAAAAAAGAACATGGGAAAAACAATTCAGTCCTTAGATATTGTACTTCCAATGAGTGATAAGGCTCTCTCTCCCCCAAAAAACCCAAACCAAGCAAGAAACCTGAGCTGACGTCTCCACAGTGCACATTTATGAGAGTAAGTTTGCCTGTTGCCCAAGTGGAAGTCCAGGCCATGCAGAGAAAATAAATTTTGTATGTAATTTGGGGGTTCCCTTGAGCTCAGGAATGTGTTTATTTATATATTATTTAATAGAGGAACAATATAGGAAATAAGCAGCACTCGAAAGCTTGGTCAAGGCTATCATTACAAATGAAGAAACCAGGATAAAAGACCAATGTGTTAGGCTGACAAACTGGATTTTAAATTAAGTTTTAACTGTAATGAGTTTCTAAAGCTATTTTTAGCCTCAACCATGTGAGAAGCACATGGCTCCATAAATACATTCCCCTCAAGAATAAGTTAATGGGGGTGGGGTGTGTGGAAGGAAACAACCTAAACAATTCATTTAAAGTTAATAACTGAGTCAAGAACTTTATAGCTTTGTTTTGGAAGCATTTGTCATTAAAGTGTGATTCACTTTTGCAATTCCATCCATTCACAGACCAGCAGTGCATGGGACAGTGGGCTGAAGGGAGGGTTCCAGTGGGGCTCTCTCAGCCTCCCTGGAACTCAGCCAGGGGGAATTGCTCAGCATTTTGGTGCAGCCTCTGGCTCTGAAACACCCCACAAAGGAACCTGCCTTTTCCTCTGCTCTTACAGAGAGGGCCCTGGGAGAATCAGCCTGCATGAAACCCTCCAGGCATCATTTGGGAAAACTGCACATAGGAACAGTAAAGAAAAGAACAGTCGCAAAATAATGCCCTGACATTTTCACCAAATATACATATTTGACATTTTCACCAAATACACATATTTGACATTTTCACCAATATTTCCCCATCCAGGGAGGGACCCACTGGATGCCCTAAACACATTTGATCTTCCAGCAGAAGAGAGCACTTCCAAGAGAAAGGATTTGTGCAACAGAGTGTGTTTTCCCAGCTACATCAGCAGACCTCACATAAAGGCCGCAGCTCCTCTACAAACCTCCTCTCCTCTGGGCAGAGATAAAGATGACAAAGGACTTGTGCAATTAAAGAGTATCATTATGTCCTCAGTCTTCAAGCATTTCAGTCAGGAGATGCTCCTTAGCTTTAGAAAACAAAATAAAGAGGCAAAAAGTAGAGAGAGATAATTGGGACTCTTGGGCTTGTTTATTCTGGTTCATGCCCTGACCCAAGAGGTCACAGGCCAGTTGCTTTGGTGCTGCATCTCCCTGGATGAGTGGATGAGTAAATCCAGTCCTGGTATGAGAGCAGACATGGAGGACTTGGCTGCTTCTTCATTTTGCTTGTTTTGTTAAGTCACTACAGATGTCAAATTGCTGTTGTTGTGGTGAATTTGGCTCCCAGTCTGGAGGTGACACTCTGAGGGATCTCCAAGACCATCTGTGGCCAGCAGGGTCATGGAGCAAGAGCAGCTGGACCTCTGTGCTGATGAAGGATCTGGAGGAGTTAGCTGTCTGTTCTAGTTTTGCAGATTTATTATTTATTTTTTTTCATGTTGGATGGGAGATGTAAAAGTTTGTCCCTCAGTTTTCCTGACTGCTTTGTCATGTGGGATTTTCTCTGGTACATGATCCACATAAAAGTTTAAGTAAATGCAGAAATCCAGAAAAGAGGCTCCATTAGCTGAAATGGCTAAAATGAACTGCAGTTTTTGGCATGCTGAAGCCTGGGTTTCACCTCCCTGCTCTATATGTTCATGTGTGTATCTCTGACTATGGACTTCATTTTCTTAAACTGTACAGAGAAGTTTATCTTTGGTTACTTCTACTGTGGATTACTGGCTTTGCCTCTTTTCAACCTACAGATCAAAGACATTATGTAAAAACAGTGCAATTATGACTAAAATAAACACTTTAAACTCTCTTACTGTGATTTCATCCAGATTTTTTCCCCCCTTAGGTTTGTATTAACACTCATGTGACTCAATCAGCATTGGTAGCAATCCCCTGCTGATCCATCATTTGTACCAGGAAGACTTAACTGGTGCAACTTGTTTTTATTTCCTTTTTTCCAGCCTGTCAAAAGTACATGCCCTTATGAAATGTACATGTGATCCTCAGAAATCAAAAGAACAGCTAATTAATTACATCCCACCTCCTCATATGGAAAATGGATCTAAACTAGCATCTAAAACACAATGTGTTTGCTTTAAATAGCCAAATGCTGAGGGACCAGAGAGATCTGCGGGGAATTTTTGGCACCATATGAAGATTCTTTTAGCCCTCGAATCCCCCACCCTTGAATTCTGTGGTGGGTTAGTAGGGAAAGGATATAAAAATGTGGAATTTTTTTAAAAGGCTTTTCTCTTTGTTTTCTATTCTCTTTGGCTGCACTCTTATATTTTAATACCGTATAATAGTAAGGAACAAGGAGGGTCGTTCAAAAATATTTTTTAATCTTTATTAGAAACAGAACTGCCTTTTGATGCTGCTGGACCACATTTACCTACAAAGCCCTAAAATGGCTGAAAGAACTGCAACCATAGCTGCTACTTAGGGGTTTTGAGGGGTGCCCACACAGTCTGAGTGACTGCTGGCAGTGGGGAATACCAGGCTCTCGCTAAGTTTGTACGTGGTGCTGACCACTTCAGTTTGAGGCATTTCCCTGGGGTCCAAAATTAGATACCAGCATTGCTCTTTTGCTTCAGAAACAAAAAAGATGCTTTGCTCAGGCCTGACTTTTTTCCACTTAACCCCCCCTGTCATTAAGGCATATTTGACTTTAATTTGCCATGATGATGGGACAGTGTGATGAATTTAAGGGTTTTGGTGAACGAGGAGGGGATTGCTCATGTATTAATAGCTATGAAGGGGAACAACAGTGAGAAATGGAGTGAACTTTGGTCTCAGTTGTGATGGGAGTTAGATCTCTTTCCTCCAAGAGCACATGTACATTTGGGCTTCTTTATGGCTCCATACCTTGCTCTTTCAGACTTCGTTGTACAGCCTGCACCAGAAAAGGAAATCTGAAAAAAGCTTCTGGAAGGAATAAGAAAGATACAGGGAATATGAGGGTTTTTAATAGAAGGTTTCATAATTCAAATTATGAAGGCTGCCCCGTCCTATTCCAGTAATGGAGGTGGATTCCTGTTTGCTCTTCCTTCCTCCCACATGCTGTACAATTCCAGCATCTATTGCCATTTGCACAGATGAACAACAGAGCCTCCTATCACTGGAATTTACAGATTTATTCCACCTGCAGTCATTTCTATTTCCTGCCCAGTTTGCAAAGCATAATCCAGCCCCAATTTCCATGCCATGGACAAGATCTCACATTTCCATAAAAAAGAAATCAAACTTGCTGCTAATACTTATTCAAATGGATCAGATGATCCCAGTGCCACACTTAGGCACACAGGCACAGCTCCTGGGAATTGAGCTGCTGGCATCACCTCATATCCCATATGGAATGCAACATCAGGCTATTAGAAACATTAATGTAAACTAGCAGTCATATTTAAAACAAGTAAACCAGAATTAAAGAATACCATAACAATTAGAAATGTGCAATTTTACAAGGAGAAGAATGTGAATGCTGACATACAAAAAAAAAAAAGAGCAGTATGAAAAGAACGGCAATTTGCCTTGTATAATGCATGAAAATGTCTGGGCTTCTCCATTCTTATTTTGATCTTGAAAAAAAATTTTCAGATGATTAGAGAGAAAAAAGAATCACTAATATAGAGTAAAATTGCCATTTTAAAATCTCATTAAACATATGCATGCTACCTCATGCTCTGATGAATTTACAATAGAATTTTTTTTCTCCTAAAGAATGGGGAAAACACAACTCCAGTAAATACTATGTTCCTACCAAAATAAAAAGCATGTGACCAAAAGCATGTCACCATGAATTATCTTGAGAAAAATATCCAGAAGTTACAGAAACATCACAGATACGCAGACCAAGTACCTTAAACCAGGCAAAGTATCTATTAGTGCTTGTTTTTATCTTTCTCTAAAGGGAAGCTGTGTTTGACCTCTAAGGAAGGTCAACAACTTAATTATTGTACTCAAGACAAAGCTACTCTGTGCACAGGAAATGAAAGCTAAAGAGAAGCACTTTGAGAAGAAAGACGTTTTACTCTCTTAAATAAATGGGACCTCAAAAATTCAATATTGTTTTCATCCTGACCAAGCCTTCTGGCTGGATGCTAAGTGATGTTCATTGGGTAAAGACAGGAAATCCAGGAGCCTTCCTGCCTTTGCAAGACAAGAGTCATAGCAGGGGAAATCTGCTTGGTAGAAGAAGAAGAAGAAAAAAAGAAAAAAGTCCATACAGGGAGGGCTCTCACAACCACAGTATTTAGTTAGCCAAATCCACTTGCTTGAGAAATGAAGACATTGAGGCATCTTGATTTAAAACCCCTTCACTTCCAATTCTTGGACACCTCTTAGAAGTGGATAGCTTGGCTCTCCCAGAAGGTTGGAACTGGAGGAACAAGGAACAGGCAGGAGCAGTCAGGCTCTGTGACTTCCCCTTTCTGACAGAGCCCCTAACATTAATCTAAGCACACCAAAACAGAAAGAAATCCAACCAGCCCGGCAAAAAGGGATGTGTCACCATCACACACGATAAGCACTGTGCCCTGGTGCTGAGCTCTCTAACCAGCACTGCTCTGCCACTTTGTGCCTCTGTCCTTATTTTGCTGCCACACACAGGAGCTACGAGAGGTTTGCTTGACCTTGGAGGTCCCTTCAGCGAAAATGCTGTGCTTTTATTCAGGTCTGATTGTGCTCATCAGGCCAGAAGGAAGGACAGAGCTTTCTGTAGCTCACAGAAAGCAAGGAAAGGTACAGCATAGGACTACAGAGGGAACCCAGCTTCACCAAAAAGCTCAGAAAAGGGATGCTATTCACCAGTGCTGGAAAGACATGCATCTTTAACAAGGAAGGACTGGCAAATGCTGTAAATTACCAGCCACAAGCATTTTCCAGAGAGGAAAATACTGCATTTGATTAATGCAAAGACTGCAGCCCTGCTCTGGGTATGGGGGTGGGTGTCTGCTTTTTAATCACATGAACATTCAGATAAAAACCATCTTGGAGTGCCCCTAGTGAGAGGAACATGGGCAAGTGTGTAAGTGCGCACTATCTCTTTCTAGAGCTTGACAACACATCTTCCAGTATTTGTACCAACAAACAAGAACCTCCATAGAAATGGCTGGATTGTCACCAGGGCACTGTTGCAGCTTCTCCTGTGGTTAATGTGCTCCTGGAGAAGCCCAAGAGGGTAAGGAAATCCCTCTGGCTCTCTACCTGTCCTATATCCCCAGCTGTGGGGCCGGCTGGTGTTCATTTTTGGCAGTTTACCTGCTCAGTGATGACTCAATGGGATGCTTTCGAAGACCATCCCAGGGATTTACAGATTGTGCTGCATTTTCAGATGTCACATAGAACTTGGGAGCCTGTATTAATTAGTAATGCAAATGAGAAATAATTAAGGTAGAGGACCTGGGGGAAAATGGAGCAGTCATGTGATGAGAAGCTATCCTAATCCCCATTCAAAAGGAAAATTAGTTTAGTTTGCACAGATAACTTAATCCTGGCATTTTTTACCATTTGAATACCTGAGAAATACTTTCTTACCTAAAAGGAAGAACCATATCAATTGCTCAGCCTTGCAGGGTTTATGAGCTTCAAGAATGCAAGAGTGGCCCTTTCCAGTCAAACATCACCGTTTATCCATTGGATCTTTAGTGATGTTTTGACTTTGATTTCCACAAGGCCCCTTGTTTCTTCTCTCAAAATTGGCAGAGCTGCCCTAAAACTTGGTCTCTTGTCAGGTAATTGGTGTGGTAACTGGCCACCTTCAGGATATTCATGACAGATGATAAGGGATTTCAGAGGGAGAAGAAACATTCAAGTTTCAAGTTCAAAGTCAGATACTTCTGAGTTTTTCCAGCTGGTGGGAAAATGGGGAAAAATTGTCATAAGCAGGCAAATTTTCACTTTAGTCTACACAGTGGATGAGAACAGAGTGGTCTGGCTAATGAGAACAACTGATTACAGGGATTTAACACAAACAGATTTTAGGAGGTCTGAGATGGGGTTTAATCTGTTCTTGTGCATGCACTGATGAATCCCACAGCCTGTACCTGGGCCAGGCTGTCACAGTCACTGCTGCCAGGGTGTAAATGTCATCTGCACGCTTTGTTCTCAGATCTATGACCTTGCATTTTGCTGGTTTAAAACACATGTTCAGAGGAGTCCACTTTGCCAAGTATTGCAGTTTGCCTCACAGACTTGGCCTGTCTTGTTTATTTACCACCATGGCATATCTGCAACTTTTCCATCAGCTGATTATTTATTTATTTTTTTCTTCTAAATCCTTTATAACAATAACAAACAGCTTGGGGGCAAGAACAAATCATTGCAGGACCTTGATAAAAATACCCTTCTGATACCTTTTTGATACCCTTGATAAAAATACCCTCCTGATACCTTTTATATCAATTTACTCACTTAATATGTGCTGCACCTTGGGTAGTGGCATTATTTTGTATCACTACAGTGTCACTAATAGTGACATTATTTTGTACCACAAAAATTATTTTGTACCACTATTTTTATGATCAAAACTATAATGACTGGTGTCATTTATGTCACAATCTCTTGAACTTAATGTTAGCTCCTTTGTGCACCTGATTTTCTTGCAGTTGTCAGAACTGACATCAGGTTCACTGGCTTGTACTACCTTGGGGAACATGGGAGAAAGAGGTCACCTCCTTCATCTTTCTAAAATAGTGAAGCATTTGCTCAGTTCTTGTTCTCTGGAATTTCCCACATACCTTATGAGGTAAGAAGGTCCCCAAGAAATGTTGATGTAGAGCATGCCATAAACAAGAGACAAAAATCTCATCCTTGAGGCTTGGACACAATGTTGTAACACTTGGCTTCAGCCAGATCAGGATGGAAATGGATAATATTTGTTTCTGTGGATTAGTAACCTGTCCTGATTTTGAATCTGATGTACTCAGCTTCCTTAAAGGTACACTCAATTTCTGCAATTCAAGTCCATCTAAAATCTCCAATGGCAAATTGCTGAGTGGTGCTGACTTCAGCAGCAGCACAATTGCCAAGCACTGCCTGGTTACAGTAAATTCCCTGCACTTCCACTAAACTCTGCCCCAGCTTGCACACAGCAGCACAACTGACCTGAATTGAAGGATTTTATGAAACCTCCTAAAGCAGGCAGTTTTACCTGGGTTTGAGTTTCATTAAGAAAGCTTTGCTCCAGCTTCAACCATTTTTAAGGATACCAGGGCATCACCTGTTAAAACTGGAGACAGTGATCCATCCTTTAGAACTCCACTGCGTGGAGACATCACTAGGAGAAAGTCTTTGACAGCAGACATGTTTCTCTAACTTTCTGTCAACCCAATTTTAAAGGCTAACCTTTAAAATTATTTAACCTAATTTTACCACAGAAAAGGAATTGTCTCCTGTTTTGCATTTGCGAATTTTAAGGCTGTGCATACATGGAACCATTTTAATGGGACAGGAGAGTGGCACTGATGTCACAGAGTGCCTCTGAAGGCAGATAAACAGATAGCAAAAAAGGGAATTCCTAGGCAGTGAGGAGCAGCAGTCAGTAGATAGAGCTCTGGAAAACAGCATGAAGCATGCCCTGTAGTACATGCAGCTCTGTCCAGCTGACATTTCTCCCATAAACACCAGAGAGAAATTTATGCTACTGAAAATTGAGCCTGTCTTTGACATTAAAATGATCTGCAATAAAATCCTAAATTGTGAAGGAAAATGGGTCCTTAAACATTTATATCAAATTAGGACAAATCCAGCAAGAGAGAGCTTTTTGGCTAATGATCTGTCTTTAAGAGACTCTCCATAAATTTTCAGAAAACACAGGTTCAGCTGCTTTAGCTCATTCTTCTGGTGGGGAGGAAGAAAAGAAAAAATACTTTGCTAGGAGTTAGAGATCCCTCTTGTCGTTTTTTGTTTTCTTTTTGTTAGGGTACCTCCTATCCGTTTGCTCAGGATATTATTTTCTTTTCATCAAGAAGTATGGTTTTCACAGATACTCTGTTTACATGGGCACAGGGTCAATCTCTGCATTTTCTTCCTCCACTACTCACAACAGAAAGAGAAGAAAATTGCATAATCAGGGAAGAGCTTTCACCACTATTTTTGGGCTGATCCAATATCAGCAATCCTCTTTCAAGAATAACTCCCACTCTCAACACCACTGATGTAGAACTAGTCTTGATTCTTCATTAAACATCCAGAGGGCCAGATATGCTGCAGGAGCATGTTAGGGTAGAGGAAGCTGAGCTCAGAGAGAAAGAGCTCCTTTTGATCCATAGTTCCTTGCAGTTCATGTGGACTCTTGGTGTTGGTTGCCCCAGATAAAGCCTCAAATGCACCCACAGAGACAAGATTCCTAAGCTGGAGAGGCAGTACCAGGTCCACATCTTCATTTTCACATCTCTTTCTTTAAAGATTTATTCAGGAGGTCGAAATCTGATTCCCATTATGTAAATCAGGGGTACTCCTGTTCCGAGTGATTATCCATTGCAATGTCAAATTGACCAAAAGGTTTTGTGAACAAGAGTTTGTGAGGCATCCCAGTGGTTTAGAGAGGGTTGGAGAGCTCCAGCTGTTATGATTTGCTATAAATAAATTTATGATTTAAAAGGTTCCTTCTAATCCTTATTTGGCATTTCAGGACATATCCTCTATCCGCTTAGATTTTTTCATTGATGTTCCTCAGAACTGGACTGAACAGTGATGCAATAATTCAACCAGACCTCTCTGATTCTTGGCATTTCACACACCACAAATTTGGGAGCACCAGATATGACACACAGCAGGTGCAATCCAGCAGTGGCCAGGCAGGGATTGCCAGCCTCCCTCTCCAAAATGACAGCAGTGGTGTCCCAGCTGCACTTTCCCTCAGATATGTTATTAGATCAGGAGTAGGAAGCACCTGTAACAACTGCCTGGTTCAACTAATTTTACTGTAATCACACCCCACATCTTCTCTGACCTAATTTGGTGCAAGCTGTCAGCAAAAATGTGCTGGCTCTCTCCGGCTGTACTAATTCTATAAGTCATTCAGATATTATTTCAAAAAGATGGAAACCAGTTAAAAAGAACATGTCTTTTGTCTCCATTAATAACAAAGGGTGGAATTTAATGTTATCTTGATGGATTTCCTGCCAGGAGAGTTTCTTCTGAAGTACAAAAGGCCACTGAAAATCAATCAATGTGTTTCATTAACATAGGCCAGAGAACTTCAAGAGGTTTTGCCATGTCCGTAGAGATGTGGGCAAATACATCAATTTCTGTCCTTAGCCCATGTCTTGGGCTGCAGCAAACAAGCACTGCAATTTATACCAGACATTGGAGAATATGGATATTTTCTCTACTACTCAGCTCTGGGAAAGGATAATTATTATAAGCAAAACCAGATGAAAATCCGAGAATATTTTATGATCCACTTTCATTAACCCCCCCCCAAAAAAAAAAAAATCTCTATTTGCCTTAGAACAATGGGGCCAAATTCACACTTGGGGTAACATGACTGACATCAGTAGAGCAGTACAATTAATTTGGCCCATGGGATCTACTTGAAAATAAAACATACTGTCACAAGGATGACAGCCAGATTCTGTGGAGAAAATCTTTCTATACCGACTAATTTGGCTTTAAAAAGACAGTGCAGCTGTACAAGCAGCAATCCAGTGGGCTGGATCTTCAAGTGCAACTCTGCTCACATCTGTACAACAAAGTTCAGTTATAGCCATATGAGAATTTGGCCAAGTGCCTTTTCCAGACCAAATGGGAGATCAGAATGTAAGTATTATTAGGCACCAAAATGATACTTACATGACATTCATAAAAACAAAGATACTGGGAGGTAGAATTCAAGAATGACCAGGTAGCCAAAGATCTAAGTGAAATGCTGATATCCCTTGCTAATCCTTTCTTATCCTGTCTCCTCTCTCTGCCCCCAAGTAGTCTCCTGAAGCATGTTAAGCTGCAGGGAGGATCAGGAAAAAAAAAAAAAAAGCAGAAGGCTCTTTGGCTGTTTCTGTCGTCATTTATTTATTTTTAAACAAAAAATTCTTGTCCCTTGCAGTGATGACGTTTTAATGAATCCATCAATCACTGCAAACTCCAAACTAGAATCCTACATAAAAGAGACCTATTTGTAATACGTGACCTAAGCCCATACCTAGAGAAATTAGTTCTCAGGGAGACAATGGAGGTCTTTCACCGCTGTCTCCATGGAATCGTAGATGATTAAGCTGGACAGGGCCTTGTGGGTCCTCAAATCCAGCCCTGCACACCTAGCATCACTTTATCCCTGCCTTGTTCCCCTGAGTGTGTTATCTAATCCTCTGCTGACTGATTGTGACCCACCCTACAACTTCTCTTCCATGGGAAAATTTCCATTGTGTGTTGCTTAAGCAAGCTCTTGATTACTCCTCTAGGTCTTCAGTTCCCCTGTATTAATTAGTTTTAGGGCGTTTGGATCCAGGCTATCTCCCCTGCCCTCAATTATTTTAAGTCGTTCCAAAATTGCCTTTTATTTTTTCCTGGTTTCTCAGCCATATGCTGTGTACATCTCAGTGCTGTAGGCTGTGTTTCATCACACCTCTGCCACCATGTTGGGCTCCTCAGGGCACATTCATAGTCACATTTGTGACTTTATTTTGTTGCTGCCATAGGCAGTAAACTTCACTCAGTCATGACTCAATTTTTTGCCTCTCTTTTTACGGCTAGCAGACCCATTTTAATGTGCTTTCATCTCATTTGCACCATTTCTCTCAGGTAGATGTTTCAGAGCTCTCACTTGGCGCTTTCTTACCACAGCATTGTTTTTCCTTGCCACTTGCCCTGTGCCTACAAGATCTGAGCTTACTTCTTATCACAGATTGAGAGGACTACAGAAGTTGTGAGGTCAAGAAGATTCTCCCTGCCCACCCTTCTTCCCCAGGACTCTCCCCAGACCATGGATTTATGCAAATCCATAAGATGATCATGAAATTAAAATCTGACTTAGAGAAGACCCTGACTCCACATTTAAGACTTCTGATCTCTCCACCCTTCAGTGACTGTTGTTTTGGCTGCTGGTGATTTAACTGTAGGTAGATGAGAAACTCACTCAGCCTGCTGCATCCATGGGCAACTCCAAGGACAAATATTCCTTCTGGCTTCAGAAGAATCAAAGAAAGCAGTTGCTGCTCCCTCGCAGGTCATCAGCATCATCCCTGTTTTGAAAGTTGCCATCACTAAACTCTGTAGCAATTTATGATCTTCTATCTCCTCTCTGCCTGCTGAGGTGCTTTTATCCATAGCTTGGTGAAGTCAAAGCAAACCGAGGTAATGAAGATTTATTATTGAAATGGTTAAGCCCAGCCATGTCTGCAGCCTCATGGGATGACTCAACAAGACTCAGACCAGGAGATTGTTACAAACAGTAGTTTCCAAAGCAACTGGGCAATCCTGAACTCAGTGATTCCCCTTTGTCCTGTGGCACTTTCTTTTTCACCACTTGGTAAAATGTTTTCACTGCCTACATCTCCTGTCAGTACTGTCTAGCATGACTGTGCAGCCATTTCAAAACTTAGGTGGCCTCTTAATTTTTAAAGAACAGATAGAGACCAGAACACTTATATTGTATACAAAGCTTAGATGTCATCACACATCTGAACTCCTTCTGTGCTCACCATGGATGGCATCACACAGCAAATCTGCAGTTGTAAAGTGAATGGCAATTCCAAAACCTTTAGGGAAAAAAAGCATCTTCACGTATTGGGACCAGCACAGAATGAATACTTTGTTGCCAGTATTCCTTTCTTCCTTTGGGGTCCCTTGTCCCTTGCTCTATTCACCACCAGGATATTCCTTTACCCATCTGTTAAAACCGAGCATGAAAATCAGACAGGGCTCCTGTGCCCGTTTCTCACTGTTTTACACTTGAAAGCTGGCTTTGCTCACTGCAGTTTTCAGTCCTGGAAGGCAAGTATCACAAGTAGCCAAATGGAGCCTGCCCTCAGAGGAATCTGCTGTAGCTGCTCGCCTCTCAGCAGCTTCCTTCACAGGGCTAGTTCTGAGGAAATACAACTTTTTTATTAGCTTATCATTTTCCATTGGGACTGAAAGAGTTTTGTGGAAGAAAATACCAGAGCATCTGTAATTTAAAGCACTGTCCTCTCTCTGTTGGGGTTGTTCTTCACCTGTTTCCACAGTATCACTTGTCCTGAATAGAAGACAATCCTTAATTCCACCAGTTTTCCTTATTTCCTTTGCCCTTGTTTCACATCTAACATTCCTGCTCATGGAAGAACAAGGCATCTCTCTGCTTTTTGGCTCCACATTGTTCCTCCCATGTTCCAAACCACCAAGGAACCTGTCTGCTGCCATGGACACCCCTGTCCATGGACACCACTGGTGTGGTGGGATCTTTTTTCCCTCTTGTGTGAAATTGTCTGTGTTTTATTTCCCCCTTCATTCTCTGCTGTGGAGTCTCAGTCCTGGCTGTCTCCACTGTCCTGTCGTTTGGTCTTTGGGTGGTAGTTTCCCTTTCTTTCTTCTTTGCCTCTGAATTGTCTTCCTCCTCTAGCTGAATAAATTTGTTGCTCAGCTTCATCTCTCCCACAGTAGCTAATTTCATCTTCTCTCCTGCCCTTGGCTAGAGTTGTCCCATGGTTATCCCTTTCCATCTTTTTGTTCTCAAGGCCACCTTCCTATTGAGGAGTTGAGTGCTAGTGTTGCTTCTGCTCTCTCCTCAGGGTGTTCCTCAATCACTTTGAATTTCTGTCTGAATTTCAAGTTCTGTCCACTTTCTTTTTGCACTGGCATAATTTCATCCATGAGTGTGGTCAAATTATGTTCTATATTTATATATCTTCCATCTTGTGCCCTGATGTGAAACTGGGAGATTCTGCAACCATCCATCATCCTATGAACCCTTTCCTCTTTTGTCCATTTCAAATTATTCTTCAGAAGAGCATAATGGAATTAGGTACCAAAATTACATGGATTCTTGCTAGGTGCACTGGTTTATAATACATGTTAGAGAAACAGAAGACTATCACAAGCTGTTAGACAATAAAAATCCCTGCAACATAATCTGTTGTGGTTGGACATTTTATTAAAATCCTGGATAGTCATTTACAAAAAAAAGCTGACATGCAGGGTTTGGATTTAATCTTCACATTTCCACTGAAACTGTGGCATTGTTTGAACACAACAGCTTTGGGATCCTGGCAAAAAAAGAGTAAAACTGTCCGAGCTGTTCCACTCTGGTTTGAATTATCCCTCTTTTTATTTATTTGTTTCTAGCTTTGAAGTCTGTGTACTTTAAAAATCAATGAACATTATATTAACAAGCAGACACTAATTACATTTTAACAAACTGGAAAGGCTTGGCTACAAATCTTTGAAAAGATAGATTCACATTTTAAAAAGCTTTCTAATCCAACTGGCATCGTTGTCATAAGACACTGACAAAGCCTGCACAGAATGGAAATGTGAAAGGAATCTGTTTACCAGAATTTTTTTTCCTATGATTTATAATTAGTCTTCATCATTTTACTGTTTCATACTCTAGGTCTCGTAAACAGAGTACTTGTGACTTTTGCAGGATTAATGGAGACATTCTGAGATGTAGAAATTAAAAGATCACTCAGATAATAGCAACATTTCACTCTTGTAGCTCTTCTCATCACTTTAACTTATTGTTTTACAAACAAATTAGGATTGCTATCAGAGTTCTATAGAGGGATAGAAATGAGGCAAGGAACACTAATGTTTCTCATCTGCAATTGCTTAGCAGAACAGAGGCAGATCAGAATTGGGTCTCTTGTATGCAGTTTAGAGCTCTAATTCTTAGGTTACAGGGGTTCATTGAGCAGATTTTAAAATATGGGCATTGGAGTAGGCAGTGGGAGTCAGAGTTTGTATCAGAATTTTCAGCACATCAGGAAATGCCAAAAATAAATAGATGGTCCTGGAACAATAAAAAATATCATGCCTCTTCTGGCCACTCTGAGAGTAGCTGTGTCCTTGGTGTGAGGGTCACTGGAAAAGCAGCTCCCACATGAAAGTAGAATCCCCAGCAATGCACGGAACAGTTCCCACACAGACGTCCTGGGGTGACTTTATGATGCTTGTATCCCCAATTGTCTGTTCTGTTTATGCTGGATAATAAGTTTTGCACCTTTAAGACTGGTTCCAAGAGCGAAGTGGGGAGAGAAGAAACATGGAGTTTGTTATCAGAACCTGCACTTGCTCCCTGTACACAGCTGGATCCAGTCCAAGTCTCCAGGTCTACCACACCTCTCCAGATCCTGTAATGGCACTGCACTTAGGCTTTTCATTTGGTTAGCACGTGATATAAGTGCATTTATCTTTGCTTCCTTATGCCACTTGTCAGTGACATGCTACATATATGGAAGCACACTCCCCTCTTTAGTCAGTGCTGAGCAACCAGCCTGACTCAGACCCTGTTCCAATGGTGCTGAACTATGATTTTGTGTGGTTTTGGGACCATCTTGACAAGCCTGAAGCTCCTCCTCTGAAATGGATAAAGTGAGTCCTCGTTATCTTGTGACTGATCTGCAGGGAGCACAAACCACCCTGGATGTGTGAGTCAATGAGGGAAACACCTAGATGCTCTTTTTGAAGGCATCTAATGTTCAGCTTCCAATCATGGCATGAAATCTGCCATTTCTCAGCTGGTGGTGTGGTTTCTTTAAAATTTGGTCCTGATCTATGTTTTAAATTGAAGAGCAGTTAAATCTTATGCACAAATAAAAAGCATATCATGTATTAGAGAATCTCTATTGGATTTCAGAGTAGGCTAGAAAGTACATAAACACCTTTAGCACAGACTGCTTTTCTTACATCACTACTTTGTTCCCTGTCTCAGCAGGACAGGGAAATATGCAACACACCTTCAACCAAACATTTTGGAAAAAGAAAAAGAAAATAAAACCCAGCTGAAATCCTACCTTAAATAGATCCACTTCATATCTTGGTCCCCTGTGATGAGCAGCAGCTGTGAAACAGTCCAGAGACACCAGTGTTCAAACCCCTCTGAAGCAAATGCAGGCAGCTCACCTCACACTGACAGGTTCCTCTCACAGTTGTACTATTTTTAAATAGTACTAGTTGTAAATTGCACTAGTAATTAATTGTACCAGTTTTAAACCAACAGTATTGACTTCAAAGCAGGACTTAATGTGATCTACACTTGCATAAATGACACAACAAGCCCATTCTTAGTTCAACAGCTTGGGTAGCTCAGATTTGGTTCATCATAGGAATTTATCACCATCATGTTGAATTTATCGAGAAAAAAATATCTTTTTTACTTGAAAAGGAAGGACTAAGTTTGCAAGAGCTGATGAGAATACCAGGAAAATCAGGCAGTGAGGCAATGCCCAGAGAGCCAACTGTTGCACTCAGGTCGACTGCAGCTGCCTGTGTGTTTCCCCCAACAGAGAACAGCAGAACAGAGAGAACAGTAGAAAAAGACAGAAGTGGAGGGGGGAACCACCTTGACAAGTTTGATAAGCTCAGGAGATGAAGACTTTCTAAAAGAGGAGGAAGGGTAAAAGTGCAGGAAAGGGCAAACCATTCAGTTTCTGTGTCAAACAGAAACTCTAGATATATGATATTTTCCCATAAAAGGTCAATCAAGACTTTACATAGGATAACAGGATGCAGCTTGCCCACAAAAAGTTGGTGTAGTTATACTTAATGTATCCACTAGGTTAAAATATGACAACTTAAGCATTTTTTAAATTTATGGAAGGCAGCTCTTCAAATCCTTCTGAAGCAATTAGAGAGGACTATATTTTCCAAGAACATGTGTGCCTGAAGAGGGAGCACATTCTAGGAAATATGTGATCCTGTGCTAGAGGTGCAAGTTCCCTAATGGGTACTCCATCAGACTTTTTCAGACACCAGCTAAAATAGAGCCTTCAAATGCTGATCAACTCTAAATCTATAAAAATGGAAATAAGCCAGGAAAAACTCCACACTGTTAGAAAAGCAAGTGCAGATTATAAACCTCATGGGGAAAATCTCGAAGACCGAAGCTCCTGGGAGTTTTATTATTGCACCAGTGGAGCAGAGATTTCTCCCTAACTGTTCCCCAAGCCCAGGGATAGTCAGTCTGTACTTTCTCCAGTGTGTAAGGGATGGAAGAAATCAGAAGAGAGCACATAATAAATCAAATGACAGTCTCTAAAAAAATAGCTGTCCTGTCTCCTTAATATGAGTGAGAGTAATGTTCTGAGGGCAGGAAGAATTTGGCTTTAGACTGAAAACATTCCCCTATTGGGGTACAGAAAGTGATCACTCTGTAGTTTAATCAATCTCAGGCCTCTCTTTGAGGGAAATAGTGTTGCCTGCAACAGTACATGTAATAATGTTTGCTGAAATATAAACTGTGGCTGTATACCCCAAAAAGGAAGGTCAGAAGTCAGCTGAGGATCTGGCTGCAGAAGTTCAGCAATAGAGATCAAAAAGCAATATATCAAATCCAGTACTTTTCTCAAGGAACAGGTTGCAGATATTTCTCAACCCATCTCCTTTCACAGTAAGTGCACTCACCCTGCGTGCAACAAAGCTGTGCACCACAAACTGCCAGATTACTCAAAGATGAAGTTTCCTAATTTCTCTTTGTCCTGTGCTCCAGTATTTAAATATTTATACAGTGAGTTTGCTCTTATCCACAAACACAGATCCCCTGAAACTCTGCAATGCTTTTCCAGTCCATCTACCACAGTGAAGAATCACATGACACACCACTTAGTCCTCCCCCAGCCCTTGATAAATATTTCCTAAAGCCAACATTTGGGATTACGGAATGTGTTGTAATCAATTCTTAAAGTTATAGCACCACTGGATTTTTATTAACTTGCGCAACAACAACAACAAAAATCCAACAAAAAATGGGGCCTCATAATCAGTCAGCCTTGTTATATCCTGAAAGCTGCTTTAACAAGCAGGGAGTAATATAGTGTAATTGGTACTCCACAATTTAATTGTTCTGTTCTTAAATCTAATATTGCAGCTGTGGGTTCAGTTTACACCACAGCTTTCAAGAGAACATGAAAGTGTGGTACATCTGTGCAACAGAAAGCTAAACATCTCTCATCTGATGTGTTTACAATGACATTTGATAGCATGGAATTGTTTGGAGCTCATTCTTAAAGCTGCAGAACTGCTTTTCAACGGTAGAAAAAAAAAAAAAGCCTCCAATATCCTTCCAGCAACTTAGCCCACACAGCCCTGATGCTTGTGGCTGCTGGCATTGCAGGAAACTGTTGGCTGGAACAATTCCTTCAGGTAGCCTTGAGCTTTTGTCACTTGGGCAGTGGACAAGGGGACAAGAGCATCTTCAGGAGATACAATAATTGTTTGAAAAACAAACAATTTTAAAAACCCCAAAAACACAAACAACAACAACAAAAAAAAACCCTGGACAGAACAACCCCTGACATGCATAAAACAGACAAAAATATTTCAAGAAATGTTATTTCATGGATGATTGTAGCATGTATAGAAATGGTGGAGTTTTCTGTTTAGCAGGTGGCAGAACTGCTTATGGTATTTTGAACTTCACATAACTAACAGCTTCAGCATTATGTACTTGTTAGTCAATTTATGAGGCCCATAAGTAGTTCAAGAAACTTAGGAATGAGCCCATAAATGTCATCTGCAGTTTGTGAACTGCAAGTATCTGACTGTTTTGATCAAGGTTTTTATGGGAAAGTTAAATGTTTATTAAAATTATTTACTACTGCCCCACAAAAAGGGAGTAAGCCTGCTGAAGAACTTAGGTAGTGATAAGATGTGATAGGTTGTAGGTCAAATGAGTTGGCAGAAAAGCATTTCTGTTTATGTTTAAGCCCAAATTTTTATACAATTGAAAGTTTAGAGTGCATTTAGGTGACTGAGAATAGGTCTGTGGAGAGGAGGAATTTTCCCTTTCCCATAACTTGCTGTCAGAAATACATGATCTCATCAGGCTACTTTTCTTGTTCTCAGCATTAGCCTTTTTCTAACACTTTCTGTCCTTGCAGAAATGCATGATAGTGCAACTTAGTTAAAGAAATCACTTTCTGCTCATTCCTTTGTAGCAGTCCACCCGGCGTCTCCATTTATGCTCTCTAACAGATCAGTTTCACTGATGAAGCTCAGCTATATTACACTGGAATCTATTAACTTTTTAAACTTTATTATTTCAGTCACAATTAAGACTATCTGAAGCCTCTTCATAAAAAAGGGCCATATCAAAAGCTGTACGTTACCAACTGGATCAATGGATGCATTCATTCTGCATCAAAAATACCTTAAGAAGGACAGATCTCCTGGGGAGGCAAATCTGTATCAATATTTCAGTCTCTTGAATACAGAAGTTTGATACAACGTGATGCAACACCTGAGCTTCCCCTCCCTTCAATTAACTGAGAAATAAAAATTGTCCTTAGAAGGGAAGAAATGCATTTGTATTGTTTCGTTTTCAGGTTTTCCGCCCTTTCATAGCATCATAATGTTCTTTTCATGGGTGGAAAACTTAATCTTCAAGTTCAAGCCTAGATTCTTCATACAGTTCAGGATGAGATGACTTGGAATACCGGGAATATTTCAGATGTAGAAAATCACCCAATTCATCCAGAGCATTCAAAACCTGTAAGACCATGAGACTTTGTCAATTCTATTGGAAAAGCAATGAACTTCCAATAACTTTTACTTTACTGCAGAACAAGAAGATTATTTTTAAAAATCAATTAAAGTTTAAAGGACAAATGGGCAAATTTTGCATTCAGTCTACAACAGTGAACATCAGTGCAGTTGTAGATGTACAACAGCATCTATGAGAAAGGAATTTACTCCTTCAGTAGGTTTTGGTTTATTAGTAAGTACATTAATTGAGCACAGATGAAAAAAATTAATTTTTCCAAAAGCACAGAGAGGTAACAACCAAAATAAATGTTATCTTTGCATGTGCAACAGAAATATGTGAGGTTATACTTCAATATTCCTCTGTAGCTCCCAAAGACTGGCGTTGCCAAGGCATTTTCTTAGGTAGTGCTCAGCTCACAGTGCTGAGCAGAGACAGCATAAATAGTCTGAATAGTTTATGATCATTTTAGTGAATGCCATTATTTTCTATATCACAGGGATAAATATTTGTTCATTAATACTGTAATGCAATTTGCTGAGCTGTCTCCCCAGCTCTCAGTGGGTTCAAAAAGTAGCTGAGGAACTCTGTGCCATAGGGAAGCAGCCCAGTGCTTTGCAGCATCTGACCCCCCTTCAAGAGCAGCCAACTTTTTGGCATCAAAGAAGGAAACAGCAACTTTGATTTTAAGCCTGTTTCTGTTAAGCCACTAAAACAAGCTCATAAACAAAAAGTAATTTAGAACAAAAAGAAGTAATTTAGTAATGGTTTATGCAGAAAGATAGCTTCCAGGTCATTAAGGAAGTTATTCTTGGGAGCTTGCCCTTGCATGGATCTTTTCTCTTTAGTTGCAGGCTGAGATACAAAGGGAAATGTTTTCATTGTGCTTGTTACCTGTAGTTACCCTGGGTTTAGGCACAGTCACAAAGTGTTTTGTCCTAAAAGCTTTCTTTCTGCAAGTAATTAAACTCAGAGCATTTCCATTCCCCCGTGCTGTAAGAGTGCCACAAGTACTGTGGCAAAAGCACAGCACGTTCAGTGATGGCTGGGGAGTGCCAGACCTTCCCGGGAAGCAGCAAGGCGCAGGTAGCAGGAAGTGAATGCACCGTGATGGCCCAAAAATGAGGTGGGCTTGACGTTTGGGGGTGGGGAGAAAGGAAAAAAAAATCAAAGCAGCAACTTCAAGAGATAAATCTTCAGATCAACTTCATTGCCTGTTGCCAGTTACATAAACCAAAATCCTCACAGTCAAACAGCAAAAGCTGGTAAGGACCAACACAAGAATGTAGCTATGCTGTGTTCTACAAAATACTACCTTGGTATTGTACCTTGGTAATAACTACTGAACCTTTAAAAGCAGCAGGAATTTTACACTGCACACATGCAAAGCAGGTTTTGATGTTGTTTTAAAGCTACCTGCACTGGTTTGGGAGCTGCTCAGCAGGGCAGGGCTCCAGCCCCCACATCCATGGGTATCTCAGGATGCAAAAGGAGATTCAGGAGCTCTCTGCAGGCCCCAGTGCTTGTCTGCATGAACCAGTGGCACATTTAACCCAAATGCCTTTCCATGTTCAAGGACTTTTTTGCTTTGACCATCAACACTTGTGCAAAGAGAGGAAAAGCAAAGCCTGAAATTTATTGTTAAGCCTCTTTGTTTCATGCCTCTAAGTTGGCTTATTCTGAGAATGAAAATATCTCAAGCCAGGCCAAAAACACCTTCGGCAAAAAAAGGAAATGAAAAATTTCAAAGAGTTTATTTTAAACATATTTCCATGTGGGAACGAAAGTTTGTGATGGAAGTCTCAACACACTCTTAATGGTATTTCTGATATCAGAGAAAGATACAGAACTGAGACTTTCCAGACAGCACCAATTAAACTTGATTAGGTTCCAACAGTTCCAAAACTGTTTGCAATTTTCACCTGTACCCCCAAGGCTGTCCCATATACTTCTGCAGTTCAAGAAACACATGAAAATATGGAATGGAACTATGGGTATGGAAAACTTGATTTTCAATTATTTCCATATAGTTTCAGGTTTCCTACTCTGATAGTTTTGACGTAGCATTTAACTTTTGTCTTGCTGTGCTTTTCATGTAGGTTTTATTAGTGATGATAGATTTGGTCAGATTTCTATTAGATATAGAAAAACATAAGAAGTTAACTGTCTCATAACTTATTTCAGAAAATAAAATGTATAAGGCTCAAATGCCTTTAAAGATCAAGTGCCAAGGCCACGAAAACAAACGTAAAAATGAATTATTGAGATTCAAAGTAACAGAGGCAGAGCTTCTCCTGGCCTCCTTGGCACCTGAAGTTGATTTGGGCAGGACATGTGCTGCACTCACCGTGTCCAACATCTCCCGTGTATGTGCAGCTGACACACAAAAGCGAGCCCTGGACTCTGTGATAGGAGTAGCTGGAAACCCAACCACGACCACCCCGATGTTCTTTTCTAACATGCGTCTTGCAAAAGCCCTAGGGAGAGAAAACACAGAAGGAGAAAAATCAAAAATAAATTATCCCCAATAAACTGAACACAGACAGGAAACATTCACATATAACGCAACGATAGGTTAAATCCTGTTTTCAATTGATTGAATATTCCCACTGATTTCCGTAAAAGACAGAATTTCACCAGCAGGACTGAGATTCTTTGCTGCTTAGCAGCTCATGAAGCCAAGTGGGTGTGAAATACTAGAAATGTGATGGCACAGAGGGCTCTGCAGGTTGGACATGATTCATTTATGTCAATGAAAGTCTCTGAGTACAAATCAAACCATGTGGGCATTCACAGTCCATAAGGATGGAAGAGGTTGGGTTTGTGGAAGGTATAAATTCTTGGTTCCTGAACACCAATAGGAATAAACCTAAAATCAGTGTGATGGTTTATTTGCTCTCACAATTGATCTGCTAGTTAGGAAGGCTTGTGTAGCATGTGTGAGACCTAAAGCCCACAGCCACCCTAAGCTACAAATACTCCCTACACCTCAACACTTCCACTATGCTACTACTGACTTCTGGTCTCTGTGTCCAAGTCAGTGCACAAGTGCTGCTTGAGATGAACTGAATGGTAAAACATTCAAAGACCATTCAAAGATCAAATGGGGAAAAAAAAGCACCCTTCTGAACCAGTTCATACACAAAAGGCAATGTGTCTCCTTGAATAACTACAAATTCAAACCCCAAAAAAGTCAAATTCAAAATGTTATCAAAAGTATTATTCCAGACCATGTTAAAAAAGGAAAAGAGAAAAATTTTTGAATTCTGACATCTGGAACAGCTCAAAATTAAACCTAGGGGCAAAAGGAAAACAGAACTAAATGACAAATTCAAACTACAGTGTATGTTTCCCCTGGGAAGCACCTACCACAGAGAACATCATCTTCTGCAGTGTGTACCAAATAACCCACAAACTTCAATAGTGTTTATTTTGCCAGCAAGGTTTTTTCAGTACTTACCCTATCTTACCAGGCATATAAAGGAGCAAGGGAACAACAGGAGAATCATCATTGCCATAAATGATGAAGCCCATTTCATGCAGTTTTCGTCTGAAATACCTTGTGTTTTTCTCCAGCTGACGTACTCTTTGGAGCCCTGGAACAAGCCAGTCAGGAGAAAAGTCAGTGCAAAGATCATAACTGGAGTCTAGTCACAGGTAAGAATCAGGGCTGGGGCATAGTTTGGCTGAAATGTGAATGTTGCTATTTGATTGAGAAGAAAAACATGGAATGAGCTAAATGCAGCTGCATTGATTATTATGGCATTGTAGGATGGATGGCTGATACTGCTGTACTTGTGAGGTGCCTTCCCATGGACAGAAACAGTCCCTGTCTGGGGATAGACATGTGGACAATTCACTGGACTTTGTTGTGCTAAATAAAGCCTGCTAGATGACACACACCTACAGAGAAGTAGTGCAGACAGGACATGGAAATTGAGTATTTTCTTTCTCAATATAACTGACTATTATCTCTGCATTGTCCCTGGCCTCGTTTAGCCATTGCTCCACAGATGGGACCCCAGCAAAACTGACAGGAGAGTTGAAAACAATTATTTTTAATAAAGGAAAAAAACCAAAAAACAGCAGAGAAAAATGTGCTTGAAAAGACATTTCAGCCATTTCTTTTGCAGTGCCACAAAGGAGGTGGTTTCTGACAAGTGCAATTGCTTCCCAACCCATCGCATAAAGAGGCGAGAAACATTACTGTAGTAGGAGATATAATATGTCCTTCCACCATTCCACCTGCATTATCTCTAATCAGTGAGCTGATCTATGTGCTGCTTTTGCACTGCTGTGAGGTGCTGACAGGCATGGTGCCACCTCCTCCATGCCCACATGCCTGCCCAGCGCCAGCTCAAGCTCACACAGCGAAGTTGAGCCAGGTCTGCATCTGCCTGACCTTGCCAGGAACAAAACTGCCAAGGCACCCTTAGGCAGATGGAGTCTCCAAACCTAACCACTGTTCAATAGCTTGTGTCTGCCCAGCAGAGGTGGTGAGAATGTGTGGTAAGACTGGGAGTTAACAGGACACAGTTACACTCCTAACTTTCATTTTCCCGCTGTTCATCAGCCCATGCTTTCAATATCACTTACATTATGTCACCAGACATGAACACTGAAACCTCCAGTGCAACTCATTTCCTCTTTGCCTTTGCACAGATATTATGTTTTCACTCTCCATTTATGTTTTCATTTTACTTTACATTTCATTGGCTTCATTCTTCATTTAACACTTTCTGCTGTCACCATTCTCTGACTGGATGCCAGCTTCCTAATTCCCCATCTTGCTGTGAGTAATCACAGTGGCCAGTAAGGCACTTGTAGCAGCTACATGCTACCTTTGGTAGATTTGTCCTCAGACCACATTCTGCCCCCAACATCTGCTCTGGCTTTTCTTCCTTTTCCCTCTTGCCTGAAGTGGGCATCGGCACACTTACATGAACCTCTTCTACATTAATATTTCTGAACATGTGTAGGGTTGAACAAGATCTACTACTTCATTTGTTCTGTATCCTCCAGAGTCAAGGTTCTGCCAGTGTTCTGGCTGGGAAATTTATAGGGAAACTGGGACTTGCTTCACAGTGCTCGGTGTTTTGCTTGAACAAATTAAGAGATCTCATAAAACCAGTGCATTTGTAACTTTATGCACAAAACTGCCCACGCAGACAACCTGTTACTTACAGTCGCAGTCATTCAGTTTAAAGCACTCAGTGGAAGAGATCTGCTGGGTTAGAAAAGGCCACAAATAGTTTAACTATCTCTCTAATGCTGCTAAAGCAAAAACAGCTGTGCCAGAGCAAGGAAAACAAATGAAACACAAAAGCATCCTACTACAAAGCTTTCCAGTCACTAATAAAAACAATAGTCTGTGGTATTTCCAAAAATATTTTTGGTGTAGTAGATCTCAAAGAAGCAGGAGGAAGCATTGAGGAGGAGGAGAAGGGAAGGGGAGATGATGGTAAGAACAGGGAGTTAGAGAACTACAGAATAACGTGGCTGAAGTCTAAAGAGAGAATTTTTTCCTCTTTAGAAATTGTAAAGATGTTATTAGCACCTCCTCAATGTCCAAGCTATGAGGAGGAGGGTGGGGGAGTAACCTGAACTCAGTGCTCAAAGCCACTGCTGTTTCTTGCTATCTTAGCAGCCCCTGAGCGAGTTTCCAAACTCTCAGTTGGAAAGCATTTGAAACTACTAGATTTTCAATTAGGGAAAGCTTTTCATAAATGCAGATGTTCTTGGCGAGTGCAGTTCAAGCCTTGCTGCCTTCTCCTTTCTATTCATGTGTTTACCACAGAGCTGGAAACACAGTGTGAGCCACGCAGGATTCCAGGCTGTGCTCTTCGCTATTTATCAAACCATATGCGCAGGACCCAGAGTTGGACAGTTTTGTCTCCACTTATTTTTGTTGCTGGAAATTCAGACTCCAGCTAAGGAAACTTCAGAGCTGAAAGAGGAGGTTCAGGCAACCCCCCAAAAGTCAAACACCTCTTCCTTTTCTCTTCTTCCTTTCCTGGTTCTACATCCTCAAATAGTTTGTGATGCGAGATCCCCCCTTTCAAGGCTCCCTCTGGAGCTCATTTCAAGCCAGCCAGTGCTGATGCAAAAGAGCCACTGGGATGTTTTAGCAATATCCCAGAATACTAATTTCATTTGCAGGGATGCATTAAAGAGCCAAATAAAAGATCAGAGCACTCACATATATCTGGAGGGAAAAAAAGCACATTAGGAGACGATTGCTACACATTCTGTATTTGTGGGTGGGTGGCTGGGAGGAACCTATTTCTTTACCAAATGTCAACACTTTCCTTTCTCATGTTAAGTTTTGTGGTCAAAGACCACAGACACACATCATATATGCAGACTTCTTATATGCTGTCCCAATAAGAGCAATAAAACCATTAAAATTTGTAGCTGTATTTCAACACTCTTCTTCATTCTTTTATGGGACCTTCCAACATCAGATAAGGAGGCAGATCTGAGCAAAATGTTTATTTTTGTCTCACTGGCCTGATTTTCCCCCCACACTGCAGATTAAGAGTGATGAATTAAGTTTAGAATCAGGTCATAATCCAAATTCACTGTGGGATGTTTAAGTAGAAGCACCACATTTAGGAAGCATTTTCTTTGATTCCTGAGGCTGGGATCTTGCATCCTTTAGTATTTATTGAGTGAAATAGACCTTTAGCTCAAGCAGACCCTTGAGCTAAAAGAATATGCCTGCATCTATGTAAGTGTAAGAATTTACCTGTATGGGACTAATTAGAGGATCAGGTCCCTAGACAGTAAATATGTGTTACAAAATTCTTACTTTGCAAAATCCTTGAGGATTTACAGTCTATGCAAAGAGCTTATAGCACAGCATGCAGCATATCCAGAGTTATATTCCATGAAATATGTGAACCACAACACAGCATATGTTTGGAAAAAAACCAGCCTGGACAGGGAATACCAACACTCCTCTATTTAGAACTAAGCACACTAATGCTCCAGAGTATTCAGCTAAGGCTGAGAACAACTTTATTAAGTGCTCTATATCTTCTTATTTGTTAAATTAAGAAGGGACAGAAGGAGAGAAAAGTGAACAATAAACAATTCCCAAATTTCACAAGTTATCTTCACGCTGCTGGGAATCTCACACAGGTGGTTTATGGGGATTTTTCTGAAAGAAAGGATTAATTGCCTGGATGGTACAAGAAAAGCAGATTTGCTGCATCAGCAATCCACCTTCCGCTGCCAAATTTAGAGTTTTTATTTGGTTGCACCACTTTAAAAATATTTGGTTTACTGCAAAGTTCTAAGGTGTTGGCAATTCTGGGAAAAATGTTGATTATATTTTTATGTGACATGGATCATTGCATACTGCTGGCTTTAGCTCATTAATTTATGCAGGCTTTTAGAAAGCTTTATAGCTCAAAATTAAAATGGTTGAGTTGAAAGAAAAATACCAAAAGAAGGCAAGAGAGAGAGATAAATAATAAAATGCAGTAGCTCATAATTTCTTTGAAACAACCGACTTTTTAAGAGAGCCACTTGGAGTAACAGACTTGGCAGAAGCTTTGTCACACATTTTCAGGGCACCTGACATCAGGGAAGGCATTCTGACTACATATCTGAAGGCCTGATCTTAGGCTGGCTTTACTGGCACAGCCCCATGCACTTCAATAGAACTGTGCTGTTCATGCCAGCTGAGGGCCTTATCCTGGCAGCCAAAGGGGCAATAAAACTATCAGCTCTCTAAAACAAAACTTTGTTCTCCTCTTCCAGAGATGTCTGCTTTTGCCTCCTGCAAAATGCTCATGAGCAGAGAAGCTGCCTGCATCCAATTCCTGCACAAACATTCCACCTTTGAACTCTTCCCGTCGGCTCCTGCCCTTGGAAGTTGTGACTCAGTCTATTGAAAAGAGGAATAAGCAACCTGGAACTCTTCATATCAAGATCTCAGGTGTAGGAGGTGAAGGAGAGATATTTTTCCTGAACCCATGCCAGCAAAGCTAACCCCACACCGTGCTGGTTTTTGGCAGGAGGTGGACTCTTCAAGACACAAATCCACCTGCTTTAATCTTCTCCAGCTGTTGTTCCATAGGGTCTTTCTAGATAATTAGTTACACAATTGAGCTTGTACATCCTAGTGTCAGTGTTCCTCGGATGGAGCACTCAACTCCCTGCCTTCCTCTACTAACAACTAGCTAGGAAAAAGCAATCTTCCATAGGCTGAAAAAACACCTGGAAAACAATAGCTCTTTCCCACTAAACTATTACAGATGGACAGATTTCCTTTTTTTTCCTCTGGTTCCATTATAAGAGTAACACACATGTACCTCCATGTGCATTAAATCACAAATAGAATGCTATAAAACCAGGGCACCTAAAGGAAATACGTTCTCAGATAAAACAATCTTCATAAAAAATAACTTTTCTATGAACTGGGGAGAAGTGAAGACATTTACTTCTACAATCTAATGCTAACTAGAAATCTAGTAATTTCAACTTAATTTAGTTGTTAAATAATCCCTTAAGGACTTATTTTAACTGTGAACTGCTGTAAAACACTTTTCAGAGAAGATTAAGGGAAGAAAAATAGCAATTTCAATTGAAGCAGAAAGGAGAAAAACTCTAAAGATTCGGTCATTTGTACTTTATTTCTCGAATGAGTCAGATCTGCCTACCCAGCACTTTATCTATATTCAAATACAGAGTGCAGGGACAGCCTTGGCTGAGCCTTATTTCCTCCCAGCACAGGTGTTCAACCACAGAGGGCTCCATCCCACTGCTGATGCTTATGTCAGGATACAGGGAACATCTATCCATGGGCAGGGTCTACTAGAGGATAACAGCACTGGTTTAACTTTGAGTATGAAATAATTTTGAATATTAAAAAAGTGACTGAAAATGAGGCAGAATTTGATTAATCCTCAGAGATATTGCAAATCACTGGAAACACTCTTAGTCCAAAGCCCCTGCTTGTTCAGATTCACTGACCCTCCATGGATACATTGATGTCCTGTGGCAGGTGTCTGCACTAGAACAGCATGTCTCCCTCATTTTGAGCAAAAATGTTGGAATTTAGCTCTGTTTCATCATCCACTGTGATGTTCACCTTAGACAAACAGTAATTGTGGCAGCATATTATCATCACTAATATCTTCACTGTAGTCATGACTGGGAGCCCTAGTCATGGAGCCAATGCTGTGCAAACAGGGAATAAATGTGCCTAAGGCCTGGAAATGTAACCACATCCTTACTGGGAATATTAACTTTAAATTAACCCAGGGTTCAAGCATTCTGCTTGCTAAGGACCTAAGAGAAGCAATCTCCTCTGAATGAAGCAGCAAAATGAGAATTTGAAAAAGGCTTTATTTGGCATGACTGATTCTGCAAGCTGCTTTGAACAGGTCCAAGGGGTCCATCACTAAAGTCACTTGCAGATTTAAAGCTAACAGCAACAGTTTCAAGATCAGTCCAGTCTGGCACAGATTTATTTTGCTGCAAAATGGATTGTTCCTCTTGGCTCCAGCTGCTCAAGTCCTGACAGTGGCACTCATGGAGCCATATGGCAGATTGGCTCTGGGAACCAGTTTGGGTGTAGGCTAACCATTTTGTGGGAGGGCTGGTTATTTTTCAGCTACATCAGCGCTCTGATTCAGTTCATTGCATGGCTGCATGAACACTCACACCGGCACAGGGAGAAGGGGCATGAGAAAGGGGATAGGCAGGGGGAGGAGAAAGTGAGGACAAGGCTGCACTTCCTTGCACCAGTGTTGGTTTATGTCAGGTCATAGGGATGGGGAACTAAAGTTCCTGAATTTACAGAGGATCCTGACAGAGCAAAACTAATGTTTTCAAAAGAATGTTGAGGACAGATAGCAGAGGAAGATGGAAACTGATTTTAAGGAGCTGGTCCTCCAATTATACAAAAAATCTGAGGCTGATGAAAATATCTTTAAAAGGAACCTTTTAAAACCAATTTCTTTAATGCCAAACCAAAACAGAAAGCAGCATTCTGCCATTTCTCACAGTCTGAATGAGCTCAAATGCAAGAACTCAAGAGTTTGCTAAAAACACAAATGAAAACAAGTAGTTCCAAAAAGATAAACCAATCAGCAGAAATGGCAAAGTAAATGAACATTTTAAAGAAACACAATCTAAACAACTTCAGGAATTATCTTTTAACAAAACATATTTTACTTCTAGATTCTAGAGGATAAGCTTTTAAATGTTTCAACATCCCATAAAACATAAAAAATGCCCACTTCTGTTGGTGAATTATTATTTGCCATGCATTAAACAGAAAAAAAAGGTTTTTTTTGCAAATGCTGCAATTTGCTTTTTACACCAGTATAATCTATTATTAGTCATCAAAAAAATTGCTTTGGACTTCCCAGCAGTTTTAACTCTGTCTGCCTAGTGGTTCTATTTTATCCCTATCAAATTTAAGTGTAAAAATATGCTTTCAGCATTCTCATGCAGAAAGTGGGGAGGAAGAAAAGGTCTGAGGGCACAGCTGGAGGGGCTGTGTTGCATGCAAGTAAGTGTACTTGCAAATTTGTGCGGGGTCCAAACACTCTGAGTCAACTCCAGTGTCATCATGGGATAAAACCACTAATGCAGCTGCTGAGTTTCCTGAGGTATCTCCAGTGGTGTAATGAGAAAGCCACGAGGAAAACACATAAAGAATGTCTATATTATGAATTATAAAGAGTAAATGCCATGGGAACTTCTGCTTCCCATATTTCCTAATAAATGAGCAGAGACACATTTGAGATGAAAAGGCCACAAAGGCTTAAGAGGGATAAAATTATTTCTTTTTTTTTTAATAGACTACATGAGCTGAACTGCAGAACTTGCTGCCTTATGACATTACAAGAGGAAATACAGCTGCCAGAAGTTCATACACTTTTGAACAACTCTATTATAGGAACTATGAAAATGTCTATGATGTTATGGCACTAAGAACAAATGTGTTTTGTTCTACAAGACATCGATTTTCAGAGTTCTGTAAAACATGGCACTGAGAAAAACAGGACTTCTACTCCACTAAAAATTTGATTTCACATTTGCATATTTTGTAGTCAGTTTCAGATATTTTGTTTCAGTTTCTTCTTGAGCAACTTGCTCAAGAAATAATAGTAATATTGACCTCAACCTCTTCCTCCTTCCCAAGCAGGAACAATGCTGTGTATCAGTTTTGAGGGAGCTACTACCTTCTCCTAAATTAGCACTTCTCACCCTTCATTTTCTCGAGTCACCACAGAAAACATGGCAAAATAAATGAAACTGTAATAGCTGGCTGTGGGCTCTGTAATATCCTCCCAGTGACATTATCACGACATTGATGTCCCACAACTATCACAAATATTGACGTGGGATAGACCCACATGTTTACACCTTTCAGTGTGGAACAGACACGGGCTGTGGGTAATTTCCAGCTGAAGAGTTCAGGTTTCACAGAATTGCTCTGAAGGTGCTAACTTGTTCCTTCCTTGTGATGAAGCAGTAGTCCCATACACATCTATTCATATCCTGCACTCATGCATCCCCTAAACAGATCATATTCTGGAAATGCCTATCTTGATTCATTTTCCAATCAACCATATTCTTACTAATTGAAAATAAAAGAGAAAAGTAGGGAATCAATTGGATACACATCAGGACACACAAGCAGTATCTGCACTTCTGGCTCTGGCATTACCTACTATATAATTGCATCTTTGCTACTCTTTTTTAAGTCAGCTGCTTAACAAATTAGTGGAGAATAACCAGCAAGAAATTAAAGAGATTATAATCTCTTGTATCTGGGAAAATAAAGACTAAAAAAAAAAAGCATTTTTTTGAGTGGCAACTTAAATGACCAAGTCAGTTTTCCTTCTCTTAGTTGTCTATGAATCTGCCAAGGAGTCACAAAGTTCAGATGTAAGAACATGCTGGGTCAACACATTTTTTGTCCCCTTATTTCATCCTCTTTCCAACAAGCACCCTCTAATTCACATGGAACTTTTTAGCAAACTCTAATTTCATTATTTTCTAACACATTCCCAGTGATTTTTGCAAGGCTCACCCCCTAGAGAAATAACCTCTGGAAGATAAGCCCTTGGTGGACATCTCCTTATAAAGGATTCCCCAAATTTTCCGGTGGGAAGAGAATGCTATTTGAAATAAATTGCAGAATGAACTCCTCCTATGCATCAGAGAGGCTTCCAGAGAACACATGGTCAACACTGCCCTGCAGCAACTTCAGTTTACTTGAAACTTCTCTGCTCCACATCTCATGCTCTCACAAGAGCGACTCGCATGCAGGATTCACCACCTTCCATGACAGTGCACCAAAAGAACGCTGCCAAAGTCATTTTCCTTGGAATGAAAAATATCTAAGGAGAGACAGTGCTTTCTCCCTTCTTTCTGTTCCTTGCTCCTTTCTAAGCCACCTCTCTCCAATGCCAAAGCAATGCATTGTATGTAATGTGGTCCAGCACAGCATTTTTTTTTTGCTTGTGGTGTTTTTTTGTAGTCCACAAGACAGCCTAATGAGGGGAGGCCCACATGAAAGAAAACCCAAAAGACTAAAATAATGAGTCTGGCTCAAAAGGACAAGAAACATTTTTACACATCACAGCCAGCTTGTTAGCCTTTGTGCAATGGTCTAAGTTGTGATATATGATTTATTCATTTGTTTTTCTACTCATTTGCATTTCATATTACAAGACAATTAAAAAAAATTGACAGAACACTAATTTACTTCATAACAGATTTGCAGAAGACTTAATAAGCCCTTATTTCGTGCAGAAATCCAAACACTGCCTCATTAAACAACACTGCTTGTTGAAGAGAAAATGCTTCAAACTCTTAGACCTAAGACAGACACGCACATCTTAAAATACTCCATCTTGAACCCAGTTCTCCTGTTATCCTGCACTGAACTGCATGCAGAATCACGCTAGCTGAGGAGCATTTTTAACAGGCTTTGAAGGCCGGGAAATGCTCTGCATGCTTCGTGTTTTACACGGAGCATCTGCGAGCGCCGGGCAGGCTCAGAGTCAGACCGCCCTCTCACGGCAACGCCGGGGCAGGAGCCCGCTGCCGCTGCCCCAGGCTACGAGAAAGATGTCAGAGACCGTCTCTTATCCCCAACACATGTGGGCATCAGCACATGCAACCAGGACCTTCCAAATTTCAAGTTGGAAGCAGTTTTTGTGCTCCGGCTTCTCTGCGAAAATGACCAAAGCATCGCTTTATCATCGCGCTGGAGTTTTGCTGCTTTTTGTCCTTGCACTCAGCAGAATTTGGCACTGGGATTGGATTCTTCATCCCTCCTTCTGTACTCTGAGTCTTGTAAATTCTGGCCTCATTAATAGCCTTGTATCTATCATGGCTCGAAGCAGCCCTCTAGGGCACTGCAACAGAACAGTGCACAGCAGTATCTTACCTGCTCTCATCCACCCTTTATCTCTTCCATTCCCACCTTATCCCAGTGATATCTCTATCTATCTATCTATCTATCTATCTATCTATCTATCTATCTATCTATCTATCTATCTATCTATCTATCTATCTATCTATCTATCTATCTATTTATGTATATTAATACATAATTAATTCTGTAACAGAAAATCGCACTGCTGGACCAGTATAAAAGAGATTGCAATTCAGAGCAGAGTCTGTATCTTCAGCTGCATTTTAAAGAATATCATGACTCTCAGGCACTCCTGAAAGAAAACTACACAAATTCAATCACTTTTCTCCATGTTAAGATTTAAGTCTTAGAATACTGAAAACATATCAGCATTGTTTTGAAACAGTAACAGATAGGTATGTCACAGTTGTTTTGTTGCTTGTTGTATAGAAAACACATTACACAGATGATAAAACATCACACAGAGGATAAAATATGTCACACTGAGGATTGGACAGTAGCTGCACCTGCAACTTCAAGAGATGAACAGAAATACACCTAATTTTTCATCAGGACACCAAGCAGTCAATTCTTTTGGGACAAAATGTAGTACAAAACCAGGCTCCATAGGAAACCATAATTGATGCCTGAGTGAGGTAGGAATTACTATAATCATCTTCTCATACTCAACAAACAATACCTGTTCTGAAATGCTGCACCGTGCTAGAGTTGCTTGCCATTTTGAAGGTTTACACTTAGAAAGAAGCTAAACTGACAGCACCTAGCCCATAAATGAAGTCATATCCTTATGAAACCCACTACAAAGTCAGACAATATACTCCATGGGAAATCTATGTATTTCAATTTGTTGCTGTAAAGCAGGATGGGCTGGCAACTACACAGCCAGAACTCCAAAATATTTCCATCCCTGCTGCATGTGGATGAGTCTGGAAAAAAACCTCAGGGTTGACAGTACTTAAAACTATGATGATTTGGGTATTAATTTTACAATAAGAAGGATTTCTTTTGCACTGCTATTGCAATACTTCTTTGCTGCTGGGTGATGTTTTGCTGGGGGGAGGAAGGAAGGGGCAGGAGGGAGGAAGGAAGGTGGGAAGGCGGAAGGGAAGGGAAGGGAAGGGAAGGGAAGGGAAGGGAAGGGAAGGGAAGGGAAGGGAAGGGAAGGGAAGGGAAGGAAGGGAAGGGAAGGGAAGGAAGGGAAGGGAAGGGAAGGGAAGGAAGGGAAGGGAAGGGAAGGGAAGGGAAGGGAAGGGAAGGGAAGGGAAGGGAAGGGAAGGGAAGGGAAGGGAAGGGAAGGGAAGGGAAGGGAAGGGAAGGGAAGGGGGCTTACCTTGTGTTGTCCCGTCCAGTCCCATGAGACATTTCATTGCCCTGATGATTTGCTCTGCTACAGGGGGACACATGGATGTGGCGTACACAGCACTATGAGAATGAGTTCGTAAAAAGTCCACAAGGTCCTTACACAAGCAAAACAGAGCATGAATGAGCTTTGAGCTGGCCAAACAGCAGATCTCCCTCTAAACCACCTGCAGGAAGTGGGAATGTGCAGAAGGAGGAGGACATTTCACCAGCTACTGGATTGCATTCTTGACTGCCACTGTTAATACATGCCCTGAAGAAACATCAGGCAGGTCCAAATGCTTTACCATATATGTGGGACAATTACAGCTGAAACAAAAGTCTGGAATAGAATAATATTTACTTCTGTGCTCAGACTGATTATAAAGGAGCCAAAATAATTTCAAGACCAATGAACAGCCGCACTTAAAATAATGCTGCTCAGCTCCCCTCTGGTAATGAAACAAAGGCTATATGACATCAGTATAGGTCCTCTGCTACATCACCTAGCCCAGGAAAAGCAACCTCACTGAGATCTATCTTTGTCTATAAGCACATCAATTTTCAATCAAAACTTTCAATCAGTGTGGCAGGTACAGTCATGTCAGAGTTGGTATAATTGCTTTAACATTTCCTAAGAACACAATCTGTCCTTTTAGAAAAAACATTGATATACTGTAAGCATGTCTAAAACACCAGTAACTCTCCTGAATTCAGGCATGCAGTAGGAATTCAGATCTTCCTAAGATCATCATTGTTATAACAACTTATATCCCCTAGTGCAAAATATCAGAGTAACAGTTACCACACTAAAAGTCGAGTGCATGTTACTGAGAAAGGGATGAGGCCTGCTTGAAAAATTGACTTTGATAAAAAAATAAAATCAGAAAAGAAAATCCAGTGAGAGTAACACAAATCACTGCCAAAATGCTGTATGAGTCTACACAGTAACTCCAGTGCTGAGGATAAGGATTTTCCTAACTTTACACAGGTTGTGCATGGCCATATTGCAATTGTATTCCTAAGGGTTTGGTTAAAAGCTAAGAAGGCTTCTGGGCTCCAGCTGATGCAGAATAAACAGCACCACTGTGAGTTTTTGCCTACAGAAAGGAACATAAGTGGGTGAATGGGTGACCAGCCTTCCAAGGCTGAGAAGCCTGAGGCAATATTTAGTGATACACATAGGTGTGGGAAGAGTGACCTGTTTTCACTCAAAAAAAACCTCCCAAGGATTAGAGGATAAATTACATGGGACTTTACTTTTCACAGGTCTAATCTTTCTATACTTTCTAGCTACATTACCCACATTATTTTTGGTAAGAAATAAATGTACAGATACAAATTCAGGAAGCCAAGGAAACAAAGAAAATTGATTCTCGATCTATTATGACACTTGGTTTTAAGATCTCCAGGGGCAAACCCAAAAAAGACAATAAGAAATACACTATTTATACTTTCTTATAGCCCTTTTATTCTACTGTAGGGCTACCCTTATTAATGTTATCCTGACAACAACCATATGGGCTGAATAAACAAGCTTCCCACTCATTCAGCAGACTGCTTAAAAAATACATTCAGCTGGGTATGAAAAGAGAAAATAATCAGCAGCCATTTGATCTCTCTGTCAAGCAACAAAACCAATGACATTTCACAATGGTGCTGATTATGCTTTCTCTTCTACACCCCCAGTTAAAGCAAGCTCAGCTCTACTTTTTGTTGACATCTGTTGTTGGCAAGAGATTGTTTTGTTAATGTATGCGGAGCAACTGAGGACACAGAATTTACTATTGCAAAAGGCCCCCAGTAACCTCTTTCTCCATTTTCCAAAAAAATGCAACTATGTCAATTCACAACTCTTTAGGAATTTTATTATCAGTGGATAAAACTGTGGTTTCAATCTCTCAATATTGCTTCACATACTGTTTACAAATGTGAAACAAAGTAATGAGCAATCCGCATGCAAATTAATGTAGGGAAGTATATTAGCCAACCACAACATGTCCAAACATTTCCAAGACAAACAACAATCATCAGAGTGGCACAGAATAATCCAACTCAAGCAAATTACATAATATGAACATGAGACAAAAATAAGAAAGTCTGACTGTGTGATGTGCATTTGGGATCCAAGCAAAAATGATGCTAACTTTAGAACAGTGCTTGCATTAAGCAGTCTGTTCAAAAAGATACTGAAAAATATCATACATCATACAAAAGCAGTTCTCACACCCTTGATGTGAAATTGTTTATGATTTCCTCCTACCTTTTTGCCAGCTATGTATCCTCCAGCTGCACCAAAGCTCTTTGTGAATGTTCCCATTAATACATCAACATCATTGGGACTCATCCCGAAGTATTCCACAACTCCTCGGCCCGTTGCTCCCACTGCCCCAATGCTGTGAGCTTCATCCAAGTAGAGGTATGCTTTGTATTTGTTCTTCAGGGAGACTATCTCTGGCAGGCGCACGATGGACCCTTCCATGCTGCTCATGGAGAGAATCAGGGGTGAGCAACAAACCCTCCACTGACAGAAAATGTAGCCATTGATTGCCTTAGTCCACCGAAGTTCTGGAATCTCAATTTTTACTTACAAGCCAAAAAAAACCCCCAAACTCACAACCCATTCCCACCACTTGCAGGTGACTACAAAAGAGCTAAATTGTTTTAGAATTCAAACATTGAAAACCAGTCATAAAGTCTTTGGATGTTTGTAAATTGTCAACGTGTCAGAGGAGAGAAGGAAAGGTGCAAAGCAAGGCAGAGATACTTACCCTAAGCAGCACACTACAGTTCAGTTCTACAAAACAAATATTATAAAATAATTCAGTCTGGTCCTTGCTTACTTCATTATCAGCTACTGTGGCAATATTTGGGCATAACAGCTCTAGAGCAAATTCATCTGGTGCAGAGGAGTTGGGTCCAAAATACACTGGACATGGGCCATGTGAACCCACAGCTGGTGCCATAAACTCTAAGCATTCCCAGTATTCACAGAATCAGGGATTAAAACAGGCAGCTGAAATCCAGTCCTGCCAATTTGTGCTTCAATATGAACTTTTTAGGAAATGGAGTCTGCTACCTAGTAATCAAAAGTAAAAAAAGTTTCCATTCCTTTTCTCTTTACTTTCTTACAGCCATGCAGAAAAATGAAATATTTGGAAGAGGCACTGGTTGCCCAGAGAAGCTGTGGATGCCCCATACCTGGCAGTGCTCTAGGCCAGGCTGGATGTGGCTCTGAGCAACCTGGTTTAGTGGGAGATGTCCCTGTCCATGACAGGGGGTGTTGGAACAAGATGAGCTTTCAGGTCCCTTCCAAGCCAGACCATTCCATGATTCTGTGATTAATGGTGTACTGAGATTTATAGAAAGGGGAAGAGATGATCTTTTGCACTGTTGGTGGACGTGTCAGTGAATGGGAAGGCACAGAGGAGGTGTCTAGCAAAATGAAAGTGCAGGGAGATAAATAAGAAATGCTCTCTCATCCCATAAACATGGCATTTGCAAAGTATTGCTGTGAAGACTTGTGTCTTGAAAACCTTTGTGAGATGACCACAGCTATGCTTTGATATGCTCAGATGCACTCAGTATTCATTTCATAATGAGTTAATTGTGTTCCCTTCCACTAGCTCTACTAAGCAAGTCTTAAAGGCTAAAAGCTTCTTATCAAACACAAATTCAGTGTCCTGTGGGGCAGGAAAATCATGGCTCTGTGGCCAAGGCCCACAGCTAAGGTGTATCCACTTGCAAATGCAATGAGTTTCAGATGACCAGAAACATGGACTTTGGTCCCAAATAGCAAGTACAAAAGAGAAGTGCAATCAATGGTGTCTTGGAAATTTTTGCGTCCTGGACCAATGGCTTTCACAGGCTGCTTTGTTGCCACTTTACTTGTACTGTGCAGCTGGAAGTTTGGCACCACAAAAGGAGCACGATGTGTTTTTAGCACTCAGGAAATTTCTCACAATTTTAGTCCTTCTTCATCCTTTGGTCTCCTGAGTAAACTTGGAAACTGGCCTCCAGTTTTGCAGGAGACCTGCCCAAAGACAAGTCTCCATTAGTGTAACAGCATGGGGGAGTAGCCATGGACAAGGGGTGCCTGTGCTGCTCACACTGGGAGGTTCAGAGAGCCTGGCTGTGTGTGCCTGGAGGCATATTTTTGGCTGTTGCTGACTGCTGGCAAATCATGTCCTTCTGTCTTGCCCAGCCATCAAAGAGGCAGCTGTAGGACTGTGTGTTGGCACCACGGTCCCTTGCAGCAAAGAAGGGTGGGCTTGTACTGCAAACTCCTGAGGACTGGGCTTTTTCACTTTTCCCAAATGGCACTTGGCAGCTGGGGGAGAAGAAATTTAAACCACCACAGCTATTTTCCTTGTGAATACAAGGGCAGGGCCCACAGTCCTTACATAGCCCAGAGCATCAGTCAGCTAAAATGACACTGAGGCACTGGATGTGCTTGGACGTGCACCATTGTACGTGCTGGGCTTGGCAGCTTTCAGCTGTGTCTGGTGGGTCTGCAGGGAGAGAGGGTCAAGGAGCACCTCTGCACACTGCAATCCCATTCTCCACCTTCCTGAATGCTTGGGCACAACAGCCAGGCACAGAAGGACAATAATAGTTTTTCCACATTTGTATGGTCATCATTAGGCTTGGTGGCTAATGGAGATTCAGGCAGGAGAGACGGCATTTAACTTTAAAAAGAGTAAAAAAGGGTAAATTAAAAATGTGGGGTATTTGTGTAATGGAAGGAAAGTTGTGCTGAATCCCAGAATACATGGAGCTGGTACGTGGCTGATGCAAGACTTAACCATCTAGAAGATTTAATGAAAACTTTTCTTTCTCATATGAGTAGGAGATTTCTCTTGGAACTCTAAGCTGCTTAGCAAAACAAGGCACTTGTATTCAGTTTCAGTTTTGATCTACTGCTCTTGAAAGATGCTGGCTGATGTAAATGTAACAGTTGATAGAGGTCCTAATGTGGCCTTGAAGCATCCATGGAACAGATGACGTGCTGCTGGAGTCATGTATATGTTCTGTGCTGCCATTGCAACAGGTCTCAGCCATTCTGATGGCAGAGATGAGAACTGTTTTGCTGCCAGCTCTGGTCTTGGTCTCTGTTTTGACCCTGGGAGATGGTTAGTGATATGCACACCACTCTCTCTCAAATTGCTTTAAGATGAACCTTCATATAACCCCTTGAGTAGCCCAAATGCAAAGTCTACTGAATCCTCCAGTAAATGTTTATATCAAGTGAGCTTAAACCAACGAGCCAGAAGTGAACTGAACTGGTTCTGTCTTACTCTGGCTGGGCCTCTTAGCTTTGTGTACAAATGTATTGATCTGTTTCCAGATCTGCTCAAGCACACAAGGCATATAAAAAACCCCCGGGTGCAGATGAACTAAAGCTGGCTTTGCCCAGGCCAGGTGTTCTCATTACATGGTATGACATCCTGTCTTGTAGCACAAATTCCTAGCTTGGTGGCAGGGATGGAAAGCTTCCAGATTGCAGCTGACCCTCATCTCCCTTGTGTGGTGGACAGGCACAAAAACTTGGGTCAGTACATACTCATTTTGAATGTACTTCCAGAAGTGAAGAGATAATCCTAAATTTTAAGAACACTCCAGTTTGGAACTTGATTCAGTCCCCACCAAAGCACTGATGTTCTTCCTGATGCCGGTGTTGAATTGTGGATCCAGGTGCTTTGAGAGACAGGAGGTGTGTGCTTGGACTGGTCACTTCACTTGGAATACAGGCTCGCCCTTGACACAATGTTGATGGGGGTTTTGGCCAGTTATATCTTGAAACTTCTTGGGAAAAGAGGTATTCCACTTCTTATCCACTTCATCTCTAAACATGCCCTAGAGTACCACTATCGTTTCAACATTCAAAGAGTTTATCTGTTCTCCTTTCAGGCTAGTTTGTAATTGGGAAAAATCCCTCCTTTCCTGGCCTGCTACTCACAAGACATACACATTCCACTTTAACAGTTACTTTAGGTACTGTTTTCTTGCATAAACTTTGTACATTCATACAACAATCTCTGTTTTGTAGTTTAGAGTAATAATTTTAAGGAAATTGTTCAACTCTGCCCTCAAATACAACTCAATTTCAACACTGAAATTATAGAAATTTCAACCTTTAATGCTGGTCCTTGGCCAAAGACATTAAATGTTACCTCATTTTTTTCTGAAGTCCAGTCACTTAATCCCAGGAAATAAAAAAAACCCAAAACTGCTAAATTTCCTACACTATTGGCATTGAATCCCAAGGAACTTCTAATGCACATGAAAAGGCATTGGACAATATCTAACTGCTCAGAGCTATTTTCTCAGCTGGAAGGGAAAAAACATAAATTAAATTAAAACTAAGGAAAAAACAAATGAAAATCAATATGTTTCGATCAATTTCTGATTCTCCATAACTTCTGCCTTGAGCCTTGGCCTATCTGACTCCGAAGTAAACATGCATGGAAGAGAGCAGAAGCCTACCACAAACCATGTAAGAACACAGTAACTGATTAATGCTGAACTGGAAATGGTAGAAGCCAAGGAAAACATTAGCTGGAATTCAAATAATAAAAATATTATTTAGCAAGTCAGTTTAACTTGTGCCCTGGTTACTGCCAAAACTTGTTCATGTTTTTTGGAGTCAAGATTGATGGTTAGATGGTCTCCCTCAGTTTGGAACACAAACTGAATATATTTGCTCCTAGGCTGGTCCAAGTTAAAAACCAGCTTTCACTAGGAGTTACATTTACTTTTGATGATTTTTTTTTCTTTTTAAGAGAATAGAGACATTAAAAAGCAAACAAAAATATACCTAATGCTATTTATTTGACATGTAGCTTGAGTGCTTCCCAAGTCAAGGGGCCAATTTTGCCTTAAGTTGTAACCAAGCAAAATCTGTGGTTTATGGTTCCAAACACAAGTCTGATTTCCAGAAATGCTCATGTTGGCTAACAATAACCCTTTTCAAATTTTGCCAGCTGGTAAGTGTAAACACTTTAAGATACTCCTAATGGAAACAGAAGGCAAATTTCTTTCCATACCATAAACTTCATCATACTAAGACTATGGTGTCCCATATAACAGTATTTTTTTAAAGAAGGAAAGCTTAGTGTTTTCTTTTACATCTCTGGAAAAAGCATTTCTGTAAAAATTTGCCAGGTCAAACTTGCAAATCAAGATATTTTAACTTGGAGAATGGCTCTGACCAAGTTATTTAAATTCTATATTTGCTGTCCCTGAAGCATAACTTAAGGAAAAAAATAAAAAGCGGTATTAACTATTGTAAGAAGAATACATTAACTGCACTCTAACTCCTCTTAAACCCTCTTGATGAATGTTAATTTGACATTTGGCAAACCTTCAAGAAATCTATCATTACCCAATATGGGGCTGGAAAATTTTAGTCTTTCAAAAACCCAGGCCAAGAAAGGAAAGAACATACACATGAAAAGAGTAAGAGTATTTCTACTCCGTCCTTCTCCAGCTGTCTTTTCTTTTTTTTAATTTTTAATTTTTGCATATGAAATGTTCTTAGCTACCAACTGGCTCAGACTGCCTGGGGCAGTGCCATGGGGCCCGGGCTGGCAGCAGTGGCACATGGTGGCATTTGCCCTCAAGCCACAGCAGATTTGCTTTACAAACCTTTACAAACCACACTCTGCAATTTGTCATCTGCTTAGACTGTGAAAACAACTAACTAACTAACTAACTAACTAACTAACTAACTAACTAACTAACTAACTAACTAACTAACTAACCAACCAACCAAGCTACTGCTAGGGATAGTTTCCAATGAGAGAATATTAGAGACCTGAGCTTTGTTCTTTCAGGACCTTATGCCTTTCAGAAGCATAGGCACTCAGGGCATGAGTGGAATTAACATTATTTAGCCTTTATGGAGCTGAAGGAACTTCATGGTTCCTTTAAGTAGGTATTCTGAGGTTTAAGGTGCTTTTTTTTTTGCATTCCAACTGAAGGTTTTTGAATTCTGGGAAATTAAAGCTCATTTGAGAATGAACTGTAAAACTACAGGAAAAGAAAACTCTTCACCAAACATAAATCTGGAGATACAGTTATAAGTTAGTATAGTTAAACAGCTGACAGTGGGTTTGCTCCATTTCTTGGACAGATCCACATTTCTGTGTTACCAGTCTACCTTCTTCCCTAGTGGTCAATATTCAGGATAAAGGATTTAAAAGTGAACAAAGCTCAGAAGCTGGAGCCTTTTCTGCCAGCCGTGCGACCCAGGGAACATTTGTCAGTAAAATGTTGGTGGTCCACTTAATTTCTGCATGATCAAAGCCCTTAAATCCAAGCTTTCTTTTAGTAGTGCCAAGCAATGTTTATTTGTAGTTTTGCTCTGTTTATTCTGGTTGAAAGGACACGTCCAGCCTGCTTTGGATCAGCTGATCTGCTGATCCTGTTTCACCTCTGAGTGACAGGTGTTTAGATAAGGACTGATTTGGTCTCTTTGCAGATGGAAAATGTTAGGCAAAAAGAAAGCACTGACAGCTATGAAGTTGTGATGACATGAGATCCTAGAAGATTTCTTACCAAAAAAAGAAGCTAACTGGCTAAGATGTGCCAGCATTTTGCAGTAAAATGGCATAAGTGACTGCCCATTGAGACTGGCTGTATTTCAGCAACACATGATACAATCCCCACATATAAAGTTTTAATGTCACTTTCATAAACCCTGTCATGTCCTGTGAATGAGTGGTTCTGGTTTCCTTCTCTCTGGGGCAGGTATTGCTACTCCCCAAACCACCCTTGTTCTGCTCCCCCATCTCCTGTCATCACTGCAGTAGCCTTGCCTACATCCCTGCAAACCCTCTTTGTGTTCACACTTCTGCTTCTTCAGCCCTTCCCTTCTCCAACTCCCACCCAGGAGTGGCTCTTCCTCCATGAGCTCCCTGGTTGCCTTCTCCAGACTGGAGCAGTGGCCAGGATGAAGGCCAGGATGATGAGCCTGGCTGGTGCCACTGCTTTGCTGCTCAACTCCAGTGACTTTTTGGTTGGGTGTAAGATGCACCACAGAATGCACTACACCATGTACACCTGACTTAGGTGCTCTACAATTATATTGTATTATTGAAGTTGCTATTATCAGATGCATTCTCAAAGGCACTTCTCTCATTTGAACTCCTCCAGGGACTAGGGCTACGTTAAATACCACTATATAATTCTTTGAAAGCCAGTCTTTCAATTTTCCTGTTAAAGTATGAGTTTATTAGGTCCAGCACTAGTTACTAAAGAGGTGCTGATACCACTTTACCGAAGTTTAGCTTAAGATTTCAGCAGCTGGGCAAGAAGTGGGCATGCAGAGCTTAATCAATTCTGTGTAGATGTCTTTTAATCTGCCCATGTGTAACAAACAACTCTTACTCAGCAGAACTTCTCACCAACTATAGCTCCACAAACTTTATCACATCTGTCACAACATACATCACCTTACCTGTCTTGCTCTCAGTACATCTCCCACTCAACTGTGATTTGCTAAATTGACATTCAGAACAATGTACAGGATCTAGTTGTAGCTACAGGATACAAGGTTCAGGCTGTCATGATGGAAATCAACATATTCATGAGATCACAGAAAGTTTAGTGCAACTTTCATTCTCATTAAGATTTCCCTCAGATACCTAGAGTCAGAGTTTGCCCCACTCAATTAATCATTCTGTCCTCAGAAATGATAGAATACTCATCTTTCTACCACAAAGACATACCTGTAAATGCCCTCCACCAGGATGATAATTTTTCTCCATGCTCTGTGGGTGCGAGGCTGTCCGTATATTATTGCATCTCTCAGCAGCTTCTCGAGGCTCTGCATATCTTTATTTAAAAATAAGGAAAAGGAGGAAGGAAAAACAACAGTTTTTTGTCAAGAACTTTCAATTTTCTCTTGAGTGCTATTTTTCCTATTCAGAAAAAGACAACATTAAAAAAAATGTCCTAAACATAAACTTCTTTTATTAGTAGGCAAGACCCAACAATTCCTTTCATTGGTGTGACTGCAATTTAGCGACAAGAAGAGTTATAAAAAGCTTCCAGTTATGCACCTGATCTGGGAAACTTCTAGAAATACTCAGCATTCATTTGTATTTAAAGGCAAAAGGGAATCACTTTGCTTCCCTAGTACTGAGGCTAACTGCCAGCAGTTCTGTGTAGGGGCTGCTGATACTCATAATTTAGCAAGGCTTCAGTTGTGAGTTTTGGTTGCTTTCCAACAACAAGCTCACAAACAACAAGCATTTCTTCAGCAAAGGTTTTGACAAGGCTGCATGAAGCACATAAGGATGGCAGCAAGAGAAGTCTTGTCCTCCTCAAGAAGGAAAGCAAGTGGAAGGTGGCTGATGAGAGAGGAAGATGCAGGTGGATACAAGCACATGGCAGGGATACACCAATCTGGTGCCTAAATGCTTGGCACTGACAGCACTTCAATATAAGGAGGCCTGGAACAAGGTTATGATCCTTAGCTGCTTCCTTAAGGGCTGAGTGTGGGTCATCAAAAATATCTTGAAGGAAAGCCATTGAAATTTTGAAGAAGATGGAAGAAGCAAGAAAATATACCACAGAAATCAAGGTCAGGCCAAATGTGACTCTCAATGCACCAGAATTCTGGTGTCTCCAATGAATGGATACTCTTCAAAATGAATTATTTGGGTGCTTTTCAGGAATCTGGATTGGCATTTCAGAATGTTTTCCAAGAATATTCTGTAGTGTCTCATAATATCCAAATAACACTACACATCACCTCAAACCATGAACTGAAAAAATCAATGACATTTTTCCACAATATAACCCCATTTGCTTCAGCAACACAACACAGTGGATACGACCTTCTACAATAGCACAAAGTTAATGTGTAAAATGAGTTGTCCTGAGGAAAAAAAAAAAGACACCTTAGAAATATTAATATTGACCCATAGTTTGGTTTCTGCCCCAGGAGAATGGAGCCATCTGCACATTAATTGCCAGTTGTGAGTAACCTGTGCCCTGAGAGATGGCCCGCTTATGACCTGAACCCTTCCACACCTGATGCCTCCTCACCTCTTCCTAGGAACATTCAGTGATGCTGGTGGAAGGTGAAGTTCTCAGTAACCAAGCTGCCACTCTGCACCTGACCTAGCAAGTCTCTGCTGTACTCTACAAAGCACAAAATGGGCATGGACAGTACCAGCCGCCCCTTGTTTCAGTGGTGCAATGGCCTGCACACCTCAGTGAGCTCTGAGATGGAGAACGCTGCTAGGAATAATGCAATGCAGACAGCACACTTTCCACTAGATGGCAATCAAGGAAATGAAAGTTCTTTGGTGCTTTATATGGGAAAGTTAAAACCAAGCTGAGAAATTGCAGCTGCTCACGTTCTCTTTTGTTTCAATTAGATAATATTTAGAACTCCTCTTAAAGGCCTCCCTCAGGATGACAGAGAGCTCATAATAAAATTTAGACACTCCCTTTTCTCCACCAAACTATTCTCTACTGATGTCAGTGTCTTCTAAATCCTTTTGGGACCTTTGAACCCCTTTTCTGAATCACACAGGGTTTTTCAATTCAGTGTTCTATGTGTCAGTCCAGATTGGCTCTTGACTTCAGGAAAGCCATTCTGCCTCTGAGCTAAAAGCATGGCTTGATGATTTAGTCATTTTAGCACATGCACATGAAAAGAAAAAAAAAAAGGAAAGAGGAAACGAAGTAAAATGTATGTAATTCTGTTTTAAAAAAGATGTGGCTGTGAATTGGTCCTCTGTCCAAACTACCATGGAACACGAGACCTCAGACTGGGGGAACCTCTCCAAGGGATGAGATCCTCTGATTTTACATATAATATAGTCCTGCTGGAGTACAGGCTAAGAACATGTTTGTTTGCCAAACAGGTCACTTTCTTTCTGACATCTTATTTTGAAAAACATGTATGTGTGACCCTTTCTGAAGCCTGCAATAGCCAACACATAATTTGTTCGTGTGCGAGTGAATTTTACTGATTTATTAACTGCCTCATTTGGAAAGTGGAAATAGGCAGAAAGAAAAAAAACCTTTAGTATTCCCCACAAAAGGCTGCTTCTGTTCTTCAAAGTGAAAACAATGCTCTATGTGCTTGTGCTTAAGCTTTTGAGAATGTGGGATCTACTGAACACCAGGAAAGACAACAGCACAACCCCAGATGACTTTCAGATATCAAATTATTTGCTCATTAAATAGAGTTAGATTGAGAGACATTAGGATATTAAGATGATGAGCTGCACAAGTCCATCTTGAATAACCAGTTATAGAGAAAATAACAGTCCTCCCTTGTTTGACCATCACCAGCCCAGGGTTTTCAGCAGCAATGGCCAACAACTGCTCACCAGCCCAGGAGGTGGAGTTAAGAATTTGACTTGATTAATCAGTCTTACCACAACCAAATCTATCCATGTTTCACTTTCCACTTTCTCCTTACAGCATATTCCCCAGATATGGAGGATAAAGTTTCCTAAGAGGGGACAGTGCATCTATCAGTGGGTTGGTGGACTTGCATAATCCTTGTTTGAGATCTCTCATAGTTAATTCAAGAGCAATACCAGGAACACAAACTGCCAGTGGGCTGGAGCAAGTCCGAACCTGGGCAGGCAGAGTGCCATGCTGCCTGCAGTGCAGGTGGGACAGCAGGCTCCTGGAGGGAGCACAGCATGCTCAGGGAGACATGATGTCGCCACCCCTCATCCTAACACTGCAATGCTGGGGATGTCATCACCATTCCCCTGTGTGGGTTGGAAACCTCCTGTGTGATGTCAGCTGAATCCTGTTTAATTAAAATAAACAGACTGCTGCTGCTCTTGTCACATTCTTCTTTTTGCTTTGTGCTTGTAACTGTGAGTTTCAGTTTCTCCCTTTTGTAGTCTCTCATGCAAGGTGGCACAGACCCCATGGCTACACACAAATATCTTTCTTTGAAACGTGGGAGAGGTGATCACTGCAGCCACAGCAACAGCCTGAGACTCCCCTCAATAAATAGCAATCTCTCTGAAAGTAAAGGGCAATGGCTCAAGAAAGCTCCCTGTGCACACTTGGCAAGTCAGACGTGGCTTTCTCAAGGCAGAGAGGGGGAAGGCAGACACGGCATGCAGGGAGCAGGACAGACCAGTCTCCTTTGCCCTGGCAGCGTCTGTGTGTGTCACAGGGAATTACACCCAACTGGATTAGGCTGCAGTCCCCCTATCTGGGCAACAATCTTGTTTCTGATAGTGGCCAGAGGCTTCAAGGAGCACAAAACCTTAGTGGGTAATGTGCCTTTCATCCTGCTCTGTAACTGCTGTAACACTGCCCTCCTTTCTGAAATTCAAGGGCTACCTACACACTTGGAAAAAAATTTAAAAATTAGGGCACCATCTTGTACTAAGCCACCACAAACTCTTGGAGTTTTGCAGCCAAAGAGATCTCTCTGTAATTTTTACCTGCTTATTTATCTCTTTCATTTCCCCCTATTTTATTTGCTTGCTTAATTAATTGCACTTAGTTTTCCACTTTTCTTTTTTTATTTTTCCTTTAATTTCCTTCTTTTTAGTTAGAGAATATATTTGCTCTGAAAGGTGAAGGCCTTCTGCCACCTAGAAGTTCCTTCATTATTAACTACAGGTCCTCCAGGTAGGCTGTGCATTCTCAAGGTGTCCTCATGGCACTTGTATCTGAACTGCAAAGCAGTAATTTGACCAAGTAGACTGAGAAATGCCAGAGTTTGAATTAACATTAATTCACAATTGCCGTCCAAGCTGGAAACTGTGTTTTGTATGAAAACCTGGACAGCTCACACCTGCCTCACACAATTGCTGTCAACTGCTTGATCTGTGAGAGACTGAAAAATCCCTTACTACTTTCACACCATTGAAAAGGTGCATAAGGAGGAGCTAGGAATGTATTGCCCTGATTGCCATTTCAGATGCAGATTCAAGCACCAGATTACAGGCTGGATTTTCACCTAACCAATGTGCTTGGTTATGCTTTGCAATTTCCTGCCTTCCTCATAGGATCACTTGTTCTGACTGCTCAGTGAACGCAATGCATTGCAATCCCTTGCAATGAAGAGAACTGCAAATATTTTTTTTTTCCCATGGCCTGAGTTCTGAGCCTTGTCACAACATTCCCACTGACTTTTCAGGCAATTGCAAATCTAAACCTGAAAACCTGGGACAGCAATTGAGTTACTTGATGCTCCATGGGGAAAATGTGGTAGAATTAGAAAGAATAAACAAATCCTAAGCCTTGTATGGTGCCTTCTTTTGCAGGCTGGGAAGAACAGAACTCACTTGGATATAATCAGTCCATAACAGTCTCATCTGTTCACTGAAGGAACACCTGATACCAGTATAAGACCCAGAACTGCTGTGAGAGAAACACCTTGATAAAATCACAGGCTGATTAATGGTTAAATATTTGGTTTTGCTTTTCAGGTTTTATTGGAAGGGTCAAGGATTTTGGCTAATACTTAACCAGATAAAGGTCAGAGGTCCTGAAAAAGGGCTTTTAAATGTATAGTGTTAGTAAAAGATAGCCTTAGAAATTAAAAAGAAAAAAGGCCAAAACAAATCAATCTCTCCCTGAGCCAGAAAGTAAAAACATCTGAGTTTAGCCCCCATTTAGCTGAGGGACCCCCAAGCCTGTCACTTGGGGAAGGTGGGAGAGACTCCCTGGAGACCAAAGTTGGTGAAGGGTAACATCAGAAACCTTCTAGCAAAAAAACTGACCAAGGGCAGGCCACTACTGCCCCAGTGGTGGAGAGATGTTTTAGCATCCCACCTTCTTCCACTGCACACTGGCTGCTGGACTGTGCTGCTTCCTGAATTCCACTGCAGCACTGCAGCTCCGTCCTGTCTTCCCAAAAAAATCACTGCCTAGGAAATGGCAACCTGAGTGGTGTCCACCCCACAGCAGGGAAGACAAAAGGCAGGTGCTTTCTGGGCAAGTCAGAATGATTTTAGTCCACTAAAACACTTCTGCATACATTTAGGACTGATAAAACCCTAAAATAAAATTGAAAAAAAATTAAAATCCCCTAGACCTATGATTCAGAGCAGGGGCTCCAGGGAGCTGAACTTTGCTGCTTGCAAACAAAACCTCACAAATGCCTGACAAAAAAAAAACTCCCTTAAAGGCCAAAACCCATGTGCCAATACTGCTATGGCCTCAGTAGGGTAAAGACTGGAGACAGAGCTAATGAGAGCCCACAGGAAGGGAAGGCTCTGTTCAGTAGATTTTGGCTAAGATGGAATATTCTGTTACATTTCTCTGACACAGGTGACCTGTAGGTGTGTGTGCCTGTGCATTTCTCTCAGCCCAGACCTGTAAATTCCTGTCTGTTTACAAGGAAGGGATTGTTCACTGGCAGTCAGGATGCAGGGCACATTCCTATGTCCAAATAAAAACAGACTTATAGGTCCACAGCACTTTTTTTTTTCTTATTATTCACTTTAGGGCTTGAAAACCTTCTCATACACCCATGCAATGTTTTCGTCAAAAAGGAAAGATATCCAGGTGCCTTTTATTTCACCTAGGAAAGGCATAGATGTCTAAGGATTTTTTCTGTTCTAGAAAAGCTATACAGAATTTTATGCAAAGTGTAATGTCTAAGAAAGCTACCCACTTATTGAAATAGAACTTAATTAACTTTTGTAAGGATAAGAACTACATTATACATAATTAAGGAAATAGGTAGAGATTCTTTCTCATCTTACAAATGAAACAATCCTCTATTAATAATAAAATAATAATCATTTACTTTTGAAAGATGACAAATCAATCTTCTATTACAGATTTCATGCTCTGAAATAAAGTAATAGTTTTACAGAATTAGCTACAGTACAGCCTTTGAAAGATGAAGGTACTTCATAGCAAGTTTTAAATGGTAGATTTTACTCTCTTTTCTGTGAAATATTTTTATCATAGAACAAAGTTTTGTATCATTTTTCTTTAGACAGAGTTTTTCCATAACAGAGCAGGGAAAGTAAAGAGGAGAGAGATTTATGCTCTTGTTAGAACCTGATGGTGAAATCAATGCTTATTACAGATCTTAAAGCAGTAGCTCAAAGTGCAAAGTTTTCTATTCCTGCACAGGGCCAATACAGCAGAAGGAACCTTGCATTCACACCAAGCACTTGACATGGAGCATGGCTCAATTCTCCTATTCTTAAGCAAGACAACAGCAGCACAAGCACAGTCTGACAATTTGGGCATGCCTGTATATGTCACATACTCACACATGAGCAAGAATGACTCTGGGAGCACAAGCAACACAGCTCTGGTCTAACAAAACAAAATCTGTCTGAATGAAAAGAACCTTCCCAACCCAAGCTGGAATTTTTGGTTATTTAAGTAATACAGTTTTGGTCCTTAATTTTTATGCTGTACTGACTTGTGTTACACTACTCCCTGACAGACTCAGAGGGCACAAGGCTGTCTGCTCCATTTTGGGTGAAAGCTCGCATCCTACAAAGGCAGTTCTGCTGGGTTATGCTTTCCACTGCCATCTCCCCCAAAACACATCTTATTTCCCCCAAAGCAAAAGGCACTCACATACATCTCTGCATGTGGGATTTTAGTTGTTAGCAATGTGTAACTCATGGTATGATTAAGAAAATATTAAAAGACACAACTTTCTAACCACAGAAATAACAAGCTGAGAGGCTCAGAGTGGGCTGAGAGAAAGCATGGGCATGTGAAGTTCTCTCTAAATGCAGTTTAGAGTCAAGACTACAAAATTGTGACAACAAAAGCTGTCACTCAATTCCGAACAGTATTTGCATATCAGAGCCCAAGAAATTTCTCTGACTGCCCTAGAAGACTCGATACCCTGGCAGGAGGCTCGGAGACCTTGGCACGGAGTCAAAGAGACCTGTGCCTTCGATTTTAACCCTTAGAAACAATTACCAACTTTGGGTGAAGAGTTGCAAGCCACAAGAGTTTGAGTAGAATGATAGTAAATTTACCACCAACTGAAAAAGTAGAATTTTAAAGTTTTTAGAATGAGGGTTCAAGAAACAAAATAGAAGAATCTAAGCGTGTCCAGTCTTTCTCCTTCTTAGCCTCCGTCTTCTGCTGTGATAGTAACACTTTTAAATTAATTTAGAGTAAAGACAAACTGTCTAACGTAAGTGATAAGTATTAGAAAATTATTGTAAATAAAGTACACATAATTTTTAGTATAAAAGATAACACCGCCCCAAGGTGGTCAGTGTGCCATAAACCGATGTGCTGGACAGACCTCAGCAAGTCAGAGAAAGACAATGTATTAGATAAAAGCCAATAAACAACCTTGAAAACAAAAGCCAAAAATTTCTGCCTTCTTCTTCAGTCTCGAAGCTGAGAAAGAGAGACTTTCTAACACCTCTAAGTCATCTTGACACCAAAGGCCCCGTCACTCGCAAAAGTTCCCAAAGTTTCACTTTGGAAGTAAGCTAAGGTGATGTCCCAGCAACAGCATATAAGGCTGTCTTTGGCAAATAAGATCTTTAATCTTGAAACCAATGAGTTTTTCCAAAGCAACTTGGATGGGCTTCTGCTGAGGCTTGCAAAGATCATTAAAGGAACTGTCTGCATTTTCCAGTGCTAGATTAGTGCTGTTTGGGTAGCTCACTATTGTTTTTAGGCTCACCCATTATTCAGAAGAGCATTTAATTTACTGTCAGTGCAACAGAAGCTGGTTAGGCATCAGGTTCTGGGGAGGGGAATGAGATACTGAGGAATGGTTAGAGACTGAATTCCTTAAAGTGAGCATGACAGCTCCAGGTGATAGCTTCACAGCTGAGAGTAACATACTCCTCAAACCGAAATGTTTTCTGAAATGATGTGGGAAGTGACACAAGCCAGCTGGACTGCACACAGCACAGGGGGGTGGAGAGGCTGAGAGCGTTTGGATTTGGGTGGTAAGAGGTCAACACTCAGGATGTGATGCAAACTGATTGAATGGGATAAGGCTTTGAACAACCAAGCAAAAGTTGAGAAAAGACTGGTGTGGCACCCATGCTTAGCATCTCCAGATTTGTGGAAGTGGACCAAGTTGGGGTATGCTACAGTTATTCTGTGAATAGTTAATTCTGTAAAAATATTCATGCTCAGATGGTCTTTAATCCTTGAATGATCTTCAGAAATTGCTTCTTGCCCAAATTATGAACTGATATTAATTATAACAACATCTTATAGTATAATTATAGTGTTCTTTTCATTCCAACTCCTCCTTAGGCCTTTTACAGTATATGCATAATTCATTTTTGCTCCCCTTAAGCAACACTTAGTAAAGACAAGGGATTGTATTAGCCATTAAGAAAGGTAATCAGACCACTCTTCTGATTTCTCACCACTACACTAGCTTCTAAACCTTTCTTGCCTGCTGGCAGCAGTGAGGATGGAAAAGGGAACTGTAATGGGGAATAAGGGAAAAGAAGAAGCTCTTGTCATCAAAGGCAGTCCTAATGTCTCTGAGAGTAACCACAGCAACACTAACTAAATAAAAGTTAGAGAGCATGAGCATTTTAGATGATAACTATTACAATTGCAAAGTTAATGTGTGATTTCTGTACTAAAATACTATTTCAAAGAATGTTTGGGATGATGCTGTTGATAAAACCATCTGCATCTAGTAGATCCCTGGGAATTCAGAGTAACTGCTTCAAAGGAATGCCATGTTAAGGTAATTCTGGTTTCACTGAACCTGCTGGAAACAGGTGTGTTTTTGTAAGTATGTTTCTACTGTTTGGGCTCCAATGACAATAACAATAAAACTTTTGTGGCAGCACACAGTCATTCAGCAAGTCAAAAAGACACAACAGCAATTATAGTATTGCACTATTAATTTTTCCCATCAGAAGCCACTCAAAATATTAAACAGTTGATCCTCCTGCCTGGACAAAAGCATCATCTAGCAACTGACAGCAAAATAAGCATTAAAAGAAATCATTCTTGCCTTTGTGGTGTGAATAACTGTGTCTGTAAAGTTTTCCAACTTCAATACTTACTATTATGCTTGAAGATTCTAATAGTGGCACCTGAAAGCCTCGCACCGAGAACGAGAGAAGTGTGGTTCAACTCATCACTTAGAATGAGGCAGCCCTGTGGAGAAGGAGTACAATGAGCATCTGCGTGAGCTGAGAGGCTGCAGACTCGTGTGCATGTGTGTGCCAGCATACACAGGTGTCGGTGACAGAGCACTGCACCAGTTAAACTGTAAGGATTAAACATTAAATGAATTTTCTGCCACTTTCCTGAAGGTGCTGGAATATGATATAGGGTTTCTTTGAGTTAGGTCTTGTAAGTTCTTGGAGATTTATATCACACTCAATATAGCTCAGCCACCTCAGATGGCATCAAATCAGCAGGATGGCTTCTGTAGTAGTGTTGGCAATAGAAAAGTTTTTATAAAAGGCAAAATAACAAGAAAAAAACTGAGTTTTACCTGGCAAGAGGTTCTTGCTCCTGGTAAAACACCTTACAAAAGCCATCAGTTCCTTTGTTCTCTTCTTTTTCTAGTAAATTGCTTAGGCAGGACTTTTTGGCTCCTGTCCAGTTGGCTATCCTTAAGTTTGAGGTGAAGTCCCCAAGGTCTTATAAGGTGTCTTTTTACCTAATTAAGGAGAGAAACTTTTGGGCTTTTTTCCTTTTTTAAGAGACAAAAAGTAGTTTTGTCACTCCGTCAACAGGAGACGCATTACTACAGGGGTGCACTGCAAAGAAAGGCTGAAATAGTAGGATCAGATTCTCAGGCATTCCCAGGTGATGCACAGGGCCCAGTATTTTCTGTAACTGGAAAGCAAGATCGCTAAAATACAAGTGCTGGGCAGGGAGAGTTGGGCAGGGAAAGCAGCAAATAACTCTATTAAAGACTGAGTGCTTTATATAAAATCAGGCAATGTTCTGAGTGCTTTATATAAAATCAGGCAATGTTGCTTCCTCTATCACCTGTTTACAGCCCATTTTGAGTTGTAAGGAAAATGCAGCCACCACCCACATATAAAGGCTGTATGGCAGTAGTGGAAGGAGGAGTAATAATGAGGCTGGCCTGGCATCAGCCCTTTGGACTGCAGAAATGAAATGAGGAGAGACTGATGCCTTGTAAGTCCCACCTCCATTAGGATGTGAGTGAAGTTTAGGAAACAGAGCCTTTCTCTGGTAAATGCATATAGAGTTGACCTGTAGTATACTTTTTATTAATTAACTCAGTTGACAACTACTTTTGTTTTTAAAATCAAAAATAGAAATGAGGGAGAAGTAAATTTGTCGATTATATTAACAAGGGGCAGGACTCAGTTGAAATTCAAGCTTGAGCCTTTGTTTAGCTCTGCTTTCTATTTAACATGTTTTGCTGTGTTTCATTACCCAAAGGGCAACACATAATTAATCAAAAACTTATTCTGGAATCATAGATTAGGCCTAGGTTGGGGGATACTCACACAATCTCCATAGAGACTGGTTTGCAGAACTAACAATAAGTGTAGATGCAGCTTGACAGGAAAATGTAGCTGCTAGGTTTAATTATAGAGGAAAACCAAGGAGTCAATCTCTCAAACATAGGGTAGTTGAATAATATTTGTAATACATATATTAATACATACAGAATTTTCAAATATATATATACACATATTTATTTATTTATTAAAAATACATACATTAATATATTTTTTTTTGCCACTTATATCTATACCACCTCTGACAGAGGCTTGAATCTCTACATGAAGCCAGGTAAGGGAGGGAATATTATTCTACAGCTAAAACAAGTGCATATCTCACACTGCATATCTCCCCATTTTCATAAATTTACCTTCATTAATTCTCTGTAACTGTTCCCCTTGAAACTGCTGGACAAGTTGTCCAGCACTGCTGCAGACTGAAGTTCATGTTCTGGATGACTAAAGCAACTCTCTGCCCAATACTTGTATTTTAGACATCTTGCAAAAGCTGCAGTCATCTTCAGCAGAGAGTGAGGTGACTTCCCCTCTATGCTGGTGTTTCAGAAGTCCTGGTCATACACCACAAACTGAATTCATCCTACCTCCACCAAGAGGGAGGTCATGCTTTGTGCTTGCATGGCACACTTCAAGGTGCTCGACACCTGGACAAGCCAAGGAGGAGTTACCCATTTTCCAGGTATCAGCACAGTGTTTGTGATATCCACAGCTACCAGTGACAGGATGATGGATCTCCTTTGAGTTAGGTACTCCAGACTGGAGAGGAGGTCTCTTCAGCACCAAGAACCCAACTTTTGTAACATGATCACAGCTTTTGACTAGATTTGGAGCCAGCTTTCTCTGCAGAGCTGGCTGGAGCTCTGTTCCCCAGCAATGCTAAGCACTGTGCTTTTCCTCTTCTCAAAGTGTTGTAAAAACTATCCTAATCATCATCTTTTATCACAGGCAGCTGGGAAAAATCTCAGCAAGTAGCCTAAATACTTCATCCCACAAGACCTGGACATGGGATTCAACATTTGATTACTTTTTAAGGAGAAGCAACCTCATTAAGAGGAGCTAGAGAGCTGTATCACTGATCCTTAAGCAGATGTTAGGTATGTGTGATAGCAGCACTCAGTGCTAGCACAGGTGATAAAGGAGCATATTTAAAGTCACAAGCTCATCAGCTTTATGACTCACACATTCCTGATACCAAGCTCTGTTCCTCGATGGAGCCTTTCCACTCACTCAAAGCCCAGAGTACTGCAGGAGCAGTTAAAACAGTTAATAAATGATTGTTCTACATGTTCCTGAATGGAGTACTCACCTTTCCAACAAGGGCTGGAATATTCATTGAGTTAGTTGCAAAGCCCATGCCAAACACCATAGCATCTTCCACACCAAGGAACTTGGCCACAAGTTTCTCTAGTTCTACATGTTTGTCTAGGGTGCCTGCAGAAAGAAGCACAGGGAATATTAAATCTCATTGAACTGTGAAAGTTATTATGACACAAAACATACAAAAGAACAGGCTAGAAGTGTGTCATTAAGCTATGTGACATGAAGTTCTGATGAGGGTTTTCCATTTGTATCCTGTGCATGTGGGCTAATGCAAGAGGTGCAAACCAGCTGTGACTAATTCTAACAAATACTGCTGCTGTTAGGGCAGCAAAGCAGTTGCTATGGAAAAAAGCTTCCCTTTCCCACAATAATTTTTGATATAGTTTATTCTGAAGACTAATTTTTGGTCTTTGTCTCTCCCCTGCACTGAGGACAAAAATACCTTTTTTTTGTAGGAAATGTGGGACAAACATTTTAGGCATACTTAAGTTCTCTCCCAATGTGAAAACAAAAATGGGTGACAACAAAATTCTTCCTTTTCTATTGTCTGTCGACATATGTGTATAAAATTCTTAATTAGGATTTTATGTGGACAGGAAAACAAAAGCATTCTCCATATTTTTCTCTGCCTTGGAAGGTAAAAGCTATTCCACTCCCTATAACTGATGACAACTCTGCTCTTTCTTTCCTCTCAACAGCAAACATAAATGATAATGCAACACTAGAGACTCTTCTTTATTGCATATTAATTATCTAATATTAGTGCTTGAAGTCTCCAAACCAGTAAGGCTCTCCAACTATCTAACAAAAGCAGTATCCTTCCTGCCCAGCTCACAGTGAAGGATGACAAAATACAGAAGGCAAACAAACAAAAGGGTGGTGTTAAGAGACTGAGATAACAGATAGCTTTGAACAGTAAGGAATCATCTCAACTTGCCAGCTCTCTAGTCTTTGGTTGCCTGGCTGTGCATTGCAGGGACCAAGGCAGAAGGAACTCTTACAGGATGATCTGTGGGGAAGAAAAGAGAGTGGCCTGTGGATTCTGAGAGAGCATTTCCCCTATGAATAAGGCTGTAATCAGAGAACAGAAGAAAATTAGGCAAGTGAATATGTTACCTCACTTGCAATGCACAAGCTGATGGCACAATAATATAAAGGGATTACAATGGATGGGACAAGAAAGCTGTGTTCACTGTGATGGACCAAAGGCAGATGAGTGGAGAAATGCAGAAGCATGGCTAGAGTGTCTCAACAAGAATGATGAGTCAGGAAGGTGATCTTACCTTCATCATGGAGCAGAGCTCATTAAAAAAAAATCAAATATAAATGTCAGGAGAACAGTTTCAGCAATAGCAGTAAGTCAGCTGGTTACAGTGAAGGAGTGTTTTCATTATTTTTTTCTCATTAAATATCTAAAGTAAGAATGACATCCATTTGGAAATTGAATGTGACAAATATCTATCAGACAGGCAGGTAACTCTTCAACTATCAGGGAGATAAGGAGCAAGGATCATGTGGCTTCTTGAAAAACCTGGATTACATGGACAGTAAAGAACAGCAGTAGTGCTGAGATTCTGCCAGAGCCTTCCCAAGTTGTGCTAGACCTGAGCCTACTCCAGCAGAGCTTCAAGAGTGTCTCTGCACTCCTTTTATCACACTGCATGTACCTGGGGCTGGGTTGTCTCTGTGCTCTGAGAATGAGATAATGTGACACAGAAAATGTGGCCCTGCAGAAACTCCACTACCTGTGAGCTGAGTCTGTATGAAGCTCTTTGAGGATGGCTGTTTTTTGAATTTGTACATCCCAAGACACATGAGGATATGAGCTGGCTCTGCACACAACCACTGATTAGTACCCAGGTTCCATGAAATACAAAACAGTGTTTCAGAGCTGGGCTGCTCACTGGAAATGTGGGTAAGAATCTGTCATAAGGTGTAAGCCCAGCAGGACACAGCATTTATTTCTGAGGTTCTGTATTTTTTGCAAATTGGGCCCATCTATCTTCAATCTACAGCATCCATGGACAACTAAGAGCTCCAGGAGGATCAGCTGCCTTAGTGCTCCCTGCAGATGTTATTTTGTCACTCCAGGGCTATCAGTGCACCAAAAGAAGATGAAATCTGAAATGGAAGCTCGAAGCCAAGTACACCATGGTCACAGCTTGAATTAGAAGGTTTGTGAAAGTGTGAGAAACAAGCAGTGTGTGCTTTGCAAGGCAGGCATTTTAAGGCATGACACAATTGTCTCTGACTCTTCCAGGGATAAGTCTGACACTGGGGTGGAGTTAAATTGCTTTTTGGGGTTGCATCACATGTTTTCTGCTTTTATAAACAGGAAAGGCCTGACTCAATACACACTGTTCTGTTAAAGCTCCTATTAGATGACCCACAAAAGAACAGCACATTTTGCACCTATTTTTATTGATTTTATCATGGTGAAGAATGACTCATTTTGATAGTGACTGATTCCTACTTATTATTTACTAATCCTAAGTGCGAATGCAGATGATACTGTACATCACTGTTGCCTACAAATCCTGGAATACAAATTGAAACTGGTTAGCAAAACAAAATCCTGAATGACAAAGATTTGCAAAATGGTTTTGAATGAAGGGAACTGGTTTTGAATCATGTTAATTACCATGGCAATATTGCTGGTGGTAAGTAAGGTGTCGCAGAAGCAATACAACACACAGCAGTACTGTCAGTGGGAGGTTCACGGCAGCTGTATACATTGAACAGAGTTGAAAAAGCATAAAATTATGCAATTATTTAATCATATCAGGAGATATTTCTAGACAGGATGTCCTTGGACACTGTACAAATGGCATCAATTCTATCACCTCTCTCCACTGGAAGAAACAAGGGGTCAGGCATGTGCTGCTGGGATGAGGTTTGTCCACTAGCATTCCCAGCTGGTCCCAGCCACCACCATGACAAGCATAAACAGCGCTACCAGACAGATGCAAATTTGATCCAAAGGAACTGGCACAAGCTGAAACATCTCAGCATCTCAAGCTACATAACAAAGGCAGTAATTACAGAGCTCCTCATAAAATACAACCTTAGAAATGTCAAGTAAGGTTAGCTTGGCCCTTAAAATGTTTTGTATTGTGCTAGATTCAAGACCAGTATCATGGTCTGATGAATGAAAAGTGATATACTAGATATATCTTTTTAATCTACTGTATATACACTTGCCCTATAAACAGACATTAGAATTTCCCCACTGACTGACTACTGCTTGGCTTGACCCAACAAATGAGGATACAGCTGAACAATGTACACCAAATCACCAGGAAAGATTTAAGAAAAAAAAAAAGAAAAGGTACCTGCATCTTTAAGAGACAAAATCCTTTTGAAAGTTATTCCTCCCTGCTGAACAGCTGTAAGTAATACAATACAGCAGGTGTTACTGTGATCCAAGACTATATAGGTATTAAGATCACAGATCATATCAAAAGTGGACTTTCACAATGGGAACCACCTCCACAGATTCCCACACTTCTCACAGCAAATCCCCTCCTTTTCAAAATCTGATGACCCAGTTCCCTCCATTAACTTGCCACTGCACTCTGGTGACAGGGAACATGAAGTACACTGTGTTTTGACAGGCTTTTTCATAGACTTCCTGATTTTTCATATCCATGCTGTTGGGCTGCAAGTCGCTGCCAGACTACTAGAGAGATAAAGCTGGAAAATGGACTTCCCATGATCCATAGAGTCATTATTTAGTTTGACACTTTCAGCTTGGACAAGGTGGTTTATGCCACTGGTTAGTCTGCCCGACACAGTCTTTCAGGTTCTTGTGCACTAATGACACAGACTGGTTGAACTGCCAGCACTGGCAACAGTATCCTGTCATAGAATTTTATGTTTGGAATTCTAACAGCCAAAGAAGACAGGGAAACACCTGCTCCCCTCAGGTTAAACAAAAGCTGGAAGAGTAAACTGATACAAGCAACAAGGCCTTGAAAGAAAAAAAGAGCAGCTGGGAACTCTGTGCATCCCTGGCGTGACTCACCAAGGTGACTGAGAACCATTACACTATGGAAATGAGGGTTTGTCAGCAGCATCCTTGGGAGGGTGGGGAGCAGAACGAAACATCTGAACTTCCTTGTCACATCTGAAACTTAAGGTCACAAACTCACTCTGGTAAGATGAGTACACTGCATGGTAAGATGTTTGTCAGAGATGAAAAAATCTGTATAATTGATTAAGACATATATGCTTTTACAAAAAGCAAGATTGGAGGAGTTATAAATGGCAGGATGAAGAAACAGAAGCTGTGGAAATTATATTATTTCTTTACACTGTGCTACCAGGGCAGATGATGCAGATGGTATCGCTGTCCTGCAGAGGAAAGCCTCAACCTGTAGAATGAGACTTGTTGGAAAAAGAAGGAAAGGAGCACACAGTAACATTATAAAGTTGCCTCATTTAAAACTGACTGTGCAGAAAAGAGTCCCAAAATAAGGGGATTTTGATGAATCATTTGATAGAAAGGAAATGCTCAAGTTTTCTTAACATTGCTACCAACTGACAAGGCTTTCATACCACAAAGATGCTGTAGGTGTCATAAATCTAAAATGGACCTGTGTAATTTAGTGATTCTCAGAAAAAAAGTAGATTAGTTTTAACTGATCTTCCAGCTGAATTTAGATCTTCTGGGTTTGTTTACTTTTTTTTTTTTTTGCCTTTAGAAAAACACAAAGTTAAAATTTCCAGTGTAAATCCAGCATCTTCATGCCAAAGCCTGAATGGCAGCATCTTAAGTATCTAAATATTTGCATGAAGATAACATCATATATTGGAGATACTTTAGGTATTAAACAAGTCACACAACCCTTAATTCCTACAGATGCCTTCAATTCCACCTGCTAGAAGATGGGCTATCCAGACTATTAATCTTGCATTGCAAAGCATACTTTTGCAATGGTGAAATACAAGAACAAACCTGACCCAATGATTATAAATTGATTGTAAGCTGGATTAGTTTTTTATGAGAGGGTAGGCACAAAAAGGAAAATGATGTTAGTGAACATGACAAAACTGTTTCCTAACTTATACAATAGCTAAGATTATGAAATATAGCTATAAAAATAGCTAAGATTATGAAATATGTGTATAAATACACATATATATATATACATGCAAACAAACTCTCATTTTTGTGTCTTTATTTCTCCTTATAAATCTGACTTGGAAACTGTAAATTATGGGACATTCAGATCTTTAACTCTTTCTCCAAACTGAAAAATTAAACATTCATTCATGTTTGTATGGTATTATGTTTAAAATGAGCCTTGGCCCTAATTAAAACTTTGAAGTAGTATAAAAGAAAGAATGGCCAAATAACTATTTTTATCTTCTTGAAATGCTGGTAGAAATTCACATTAGGCCTTAAAACCCAGTGGAAAGAGGTGAATGAGTTGAACTACTTTTGTATATTAAATGTTGGCACAGATTTTCAGATCTGCTTTTTAGAAATGAGATCACAGTCAAGCATAAAAAAACCTCAAACAAAGAAAAAAGCCCTAAAACTGAGTGCAAGTTAGGTGCTAAAGGGTAATCTCCTAACATGCCCTCCAGAGTGAATCACCCTGCAAGTGCTCTGTGCAGGCTCCATCTTGTTTTTTGGTCCAAGGCATAATCACAGGAGAAGGATTTCAAAAGGCAGGAATCCTGCCTGGCTGCTTAAGCAGCACTAATCACACGTTTGCTCCGGTTACTCACGGATGTCATCTCCATGAGGAACACCGGGGAGTTGGATAAACAGAGAATTGTGTCCATGTGACAGTCCTGTCACCAGCCTGGCCCTAGGAGCCATAGGAGCACTCAGAGCACGATAATCTGCTTTATCTTAAAAAAAAAGTTTAACTTTGCTGATTTTGTTATCATCTGCAAGGAGCAAGCAGGAAACTAATGTGCATGTTTCTCAACAATTCTCAGTTACATTGCTTAGAAAAGGCTGACTATAAACACTGAAAACCAGGATGGGCTCAGAGAAAAGGCTTTTGAATCTTCCTTTATCAGTAGCCAACTCCCACTCCAGGTATTAAAAAAAAGGACTTTATATTCAAGTTGTCATTCTTTCATATTTTTTTCCTATATGGAGAGAACACTTGCTATTTCATATTTATTTAGGTTCCTATGTGCTGGCAGCTTTATTAAGCTAAAAAATAACACTTTTGAGAGAAATATTAAAATACATATAACAGCAGAGATATTTTTGTGGAGCAGTTTATATGGAATGCCCTAACATTCCCAACACTCCAGTTAGTTGAACAGTTGGTGTCCAGTTACATATGGAATCACAGAATGAATCACAGAATAGTTTGTGCTGGGAGGAACCTTAAAGATCATCTCATTCCAAAGCCTTGGACAGAGACATGGACACCTTTCACTAGATCAGGTTGCTCCAAGCCCCACCCAGCCTGTTCTTGAACACTTCTAGTAATGGGCATCCACTGGACAACCTGCTCCAGAGCCTCACCACCCCCACAGGGAAGAATCTCTTCCTGAAATCTAATCTGACCCCGCCCTCTGTCAGGTTTGAAGCCATTCCCTCTTGTCCTGTCACTCCACACTCTTGTAAAAAATCCCTCTCAAACTCCCTCATAGCCACCTTGAGGTACTGGATGGCTACTTAAGTCCTTCAACATTCAAGAGTAATTTTCTCAGATCCAATATTTATTCCTAAAACACAAAACTTCCTACTTCTTTTTATGTCCCAGTTGGTTTCTTGACATATAAAGAACAAGGCAAAGAAATTTTTAAAATTACCTTTTTGAACCTACAGGAGAGACTGCTGCTGACAAAAACTGTTTTAATTTAAATAACACCCATGGTCAATTTTCTAGGGTATGGTAGGTGCAGATCTCTCTGTATCCTCTCTTGGCATCTCTTAGAGCTCACAAGGACATCCTGAATCAGGTACAGTTTGGGTATTTCTAGTAACTATCAGTGAGTTCTCCTCTGCACACATGGCCACTGTCCCTTAGAACACAAGAGAGTGTGTTCTGAGGGACAGAAGTTCTGATATCTGCAGTGTTATGGATACATATTATAATATTGGCTTTTTGCAAATATTAAAATGGATTCTATATGTGTGATGTTAAAGTAACTTTGTTATAAAGATATAGTTTTTATTTCTGTTGTTAATTAAGCTTAGACATAGCAGTGAAATAGCTGTGCTTGTGTTAAAATGCCTGCTTGGATGGGATAATATTCAATGAACACAGGATGAGGACCCTATCAGCATCTGCTGTCTGAAGACAGAGTGGACCAAGGCCCAAACTGGAAGTGAAAAAGAGGAACCAAAACCACAGTCAAGAAACACACATGCTCTAAAAATGCAAACCCAAGGAGAGGCGATGTAAAATAGTTCCCAGAATATGTAAACTGGTTTATGGATATGCATAAGGATCTATGAATATGCAACAGGCTGGTGTAAGGGAAAGGTGTTTAAAAGGTGTCCCCAAAGGTGACAGTGTGCTCTTGGCTGAGTGCCAAGATGTACCTGGCCATAATAACCTTTGCTCTATGGTCCTGGTCTCCTGTTGTCCTTTTTAAACTTTTTACACTTTCACAGGAGAATGAACATGCTTTTCACAGCAGTGATGAGCTGCTCAGGTGTGGCAGCCTCCAGCACTTAGGTGAAAACCTTCTACCAGCTTCATACAATGCCCTGTACATCTGGTAGTGGGAAAGGACAGTGAACCCTGATCACTCTTCCACATCACACATTATGTTGAAAATGTCTATAACTTCTCCCCTTAGGCTCTTTTTTTGAGACAGATGACAGGCATTTGTGACAGCTGGAGACAACAAGCTCAATAGTTCTTCACCCAGAAGCTGTCTGAGATCTTTGATGATCCCTGTGGCTCTTCTCTTACACTTTCCAGTTTTGCTAAATATTTTTGATCAGACCTGCACAGAGTACTCAAGACAACAACAAACAGCAGCTTTATGCAGTAGTGTACTGTGGCTCTATGGTTGGCTTTCTGTGTAATTTCTAGTAATTTCTAGTGTTTTGATTTCTGATTGTGGAACAGCAAGTTAATTTTTCCATGGATGTACCCCCTATAACTTCAAAATCTTGCTCCTAGGGGCTAATAGCTAGCTTGGTCTTAAAAAAAGGAAAAGTACTTTTATTTCACATTGAAAGTCCCACAAACCCCTCAGAAATATGTCTGAAATGACACCGTCATCGTAAGAAATTAATTATTATGATTATTATAATTAAGAAGAGCATGGAATTAAAAATGGATTGAAAAGCCTTAAATCTTTTTATGAGGGATAAGCCTTGGAAGGTCAGACACTGTTTTCATCAGCTTTAACCCTGTTCTCAGAAGAAACTATCTGCAAGAGCATTCTGATATGATAGCATTGTATGCCCTCTCCACAGCCTCCATAGTTTTAAGAGGAGGAGTGTAGGCAGAAAACCATAAATGACAGTTTTACCATCATGTATTCTTTGAAACGCCACTCACATTACTTTTATTTGTGTCCTCTTTGTTTTACCCTCTATCTGAAATCCTCTGAAAGTAGTGGAATGATTTCTCAGAAAGAGAGCTACCACTGCTTAGAGAGAGATCTTGGTAAAACATGCCAGACACTTAAATGCACACAAGCAGAACAGTACTTTCAGAACAGTACTTAAAGTGAATAAGCTTGAAAATATAAACACATTCAAGTGCTCTCTTGAATTAGAACCCTACAGGCAATTTGCAGCCTTGGCTCTTGCCAAGGCTCACTGCACTTCTACTTCAAAACACTTTAGCTCCACACACAATAACAACAGAAGTTTTGAAATGTGATCTGCCCAGAGACAAACTCATCCTGTTCCTTTTATCTAAGATGAAGATGAGAAATGATAATTTATAAAGGTAAGATGTTTCATTCAGATCCTTCCTTGTCTCTCTCTTTAATATATCTAACTCAGAATTTTTCTGTTCTACTGTGATGAGAATGGAGCAAAAGAACATAAAGGAACAAGGAAAGAGGGTATCCACTCTGGGTAAGAGGCTGTTTTCCTTAGGTTGTTTATACAGACCTTGGTGACAGAGCTCCAAAGAGCCAGCACCAACAAAGGAGCCACTGCTCAGCCCTGCCCCGTGGAGCCACCTCTCTCCATGGAGCACACAAACACAGCCCCTCTGTTACCTGCCCAGGACAAACTGCTGCGACTGCTCACTTACACCAGCTAAGCCAGGCCTAAACACCCTGCTTTCCTTTGTCCAAGCTGCTCTCCAAAATCCACTTCTGAAAGACTGAGACTCACAAGGATTTTAGGATGCTCTTCATCTGCAGCCCATTCTTGCATTGTGAATAGTCTTGATGCAGTTCATGGGACTGTTTGTTGTGAAGGCAATTAGAACGAATCTAAATCCTTGCTCAATCACTCAAGACAACTTTGAGTACAGCACAGAGGAAGAGAATATCCTAGAAATCTCTACACATTAGCTCTCAGATAGATGGGATGAAGTTACTTAGTAAGATTTTTAATATTTGAACACAGAATCATTTTTTAATAAGTTGGGTTGGTGGTTTTTTTTTTTTTGTTTTGGTTTTTGTTAGTTTGTTTGTTTTTAAGAGTAAATATTCCAGTAAAAAACTTCAGCAAAAGCTACAGAATAAGGAACACCAGCCATAATCTTAGATGGCCTGAAAACAACTTGAAATGTTCTTAGACAAAATGGAATCTGGGAGAAAAAGAGAGAAATCTTCCTTCAATACCTTAAAGGACTAGCAATGGTGACCACTTTCAAGCATGAAATTCAGGTTAAATAATAATATATTGCAGTCACCAGATGGGTCACCAACACAAGGAAAGTAGGGTCAATCTGTAAACCCTCTCTGAGTGGTGTCACTGACATTGTTATTATTGGCAAATCAAACCACAATGACAAGATAAGAAGCAGATCACAAAGTCTGAATTACTTTTTCTTCTGAAATGGAGACTTAAAATAAAAAAAACCTAAATTAAACACAGTATTTTTTCTGTAAGTTTTATGGAAGAACATAGTTTACATTGGAGATTAAAATGTAAATTTTTTAGGTTGCTGGATTAGAAAAAAGAAATCTTTTATAGACTTTATAGACTTCTCCATTCTGGGAAGCCTTCTTTTTTTTTAATACTCCCAAGAAAGATAAAGCCTGAAGAGAAACCTCCTCTTGTATTTCTCTGGTTTGAAACTGGTTTTTCTTTTTGAAATGTAAGATTGTCCCCTAAGGAATGCAAGGCTTTGTGTTGAAGGTAACACTGCATGCAGCCAACAAACTAACAAAGCAGACAATCATAACAGATAAAACCAAAAATGTCAGGTGGAGCCTTCCTGAATTTATTTGTTAATGGCAAACTAGAAATTTCTGTTGTATCTCATAAAAAATTCCAATATATTCTTAAAACATGGGATTAAAAACATTATGCAAAAGATCATTTAACTAATCTGAAACCTCTGTGTGTGGTAACTGATACAAATCTGTGATGCACTTGAATTTGCCCCAGAAAAATTGTTGAAATCTCAATGTGTGTTTCTATCATTAAAAATCCCAGGCCAGTAGATGACACACTTGGTTTAGCTTTTCCAAAAATCAGTATTAGTTTTCCTTTTGAAAAAACCCTCATGTGAGAACAAATAAAACACAGCATTTCTTCTAATTGTGAAAAAGTAATTGCTGATGTGATTAAAGTTCTCTGTATCCAATTATTTTAAGATATCTGTGAGAAGAAGAGTATAGTTACATGACCTTTGGTTTGCTGTTTACTCACCCATCTCTTGCCTGGTACTGCAGACTCCTGTCCCATATTTTTCTAACTCTAAGGTCACAGTTTTCAAAGCATTAACATCTGTTTCTGCAAAGCCGAGGTAGTTATAAGAACCCATATTGATTACATTCTTGATAGTCCTTCCTGTAAACCTGTAATTAAAGCAAATTTTGAACAATGGTGCAATTTTCCTTCCAATCCCAAATGAAAAGAAAAAAAATCCCAAAATTTTCCCACCAAATTTTGTTCCAGGGTCAAATTCCTACTTGTGAATTGACAATCCTCATATTCTAACAGCCCAGAAGTTTTTCTAACCTTCCTCTTTTCCTAAGTACTTCTTCATGGTCAGAGTGCTTTCTAGAAGCCACACTGTAGATGGCAATATATTGGTGTGGGATCACTGGCTGCTTTTATGGATTTAAATGAACAAACAAACCTATGACTTTATTTAAGGAACAATTTACAGACATTAATTTTTCAAGCAAATTGTCAACTGCTTCCATTAAGTCACCAGTGTTCTCACACACACACACAGAACTTAGACTTGATGAAAATACAGGAAACACTATGATACATTCTCAATAAGCTCAAATATAGCCAACCTACACATTGTCTATGCTGTGAATTCCCATAGTTGTGTAATTCAGCTGCAATACACCAAAACTTTCAAGCTCTAATCTGCTTAAAACACACTGCCAAAGACTCACAGGGAAGGCAAGAAGCCACATTCATGCAGTGCAAAAAATTATGATATAAAAGCTAACCAAGGGATAAAAAAATTTTGTTGTACTATTCAGAGTCAAGGTCTGTTGTTATAAATGGTGTGTGAGCAGTCTTGTGCTGACACAGCCAAACCCATCTGCAACTGAGTTGGAAATCTATACTGCATTTCCAAACAAATACTGAGAAGAAAAGGATCAGATTGCCAGCATGGTACTGATTGCAGAATGAAACATGCTGGTGGGTATTAGACAAGGATCTGGACACAACTTTGTGTGCTTTGCAGAGGTGTCAGGAGTATGCTCATGAGGCTGAGAGCAGCAGAGTGTAAGATGACTCACCTAAATGTCCAGTTGTAATCATCTGTAACACGTTCCATGAGGTCAAACTGTGGCCCAGGGACACTGCAAATGGGACGGTTCCAGTTATCCCGTATTCTCAAATAGAGGTTCCTGGTGTAAAAGTTCTCAAAATCTTGATAAAGTGGCACAAAATCCTGGTTTGAAAACATGCACAGGGTTATGTTGCTGTGAAAATATCTCCTTCTGTACCCAAGTCATTCCTATTAACAAGGAAAAACTGATTCATCAATAAACAGGGAGCCACAGCAGCCACATGGTCCTGTGTCACTTACAGCTCCAAACATCAATACTGTATACTTCTTTACTGTATAATCCTTTTAAACACAATGTTGTATTTCTCAGAGGGCAGAGTATTTTATTTCTGGTTAAAAATTAGGGGTTTCTCATTTCTTTTTTGGTTGGTCAGGTTTTTTTTAAATGGTCAACAAGTTGATCTAACTCTATATATACTGAAAGTTGGAAATGGAAAAAAAAAATCAAGATTCTTTCACTTGAAGAAACCAAATGCTTCAAATTGAGCATTTTTCTATGTGTGGAGCAGGTTGCAGAAAAGAAGGATAAACAACTCACTACATTTCATGAAATGCTGGATACTTAAGAGAAAAGCTAATCCAATATATGTGACTTGGGCATTACTGGCCTAGGGTGGAGATGCAAACATCCAGTTATGACAATTTTTTTGGTTGAGAATGAATGAATATCCATGGATTTTACTTGGAAATTAAATTTAAACAAAGCTTTTTCTTTATATGAAAGAGCAATATATCCATGTTGAGCACTGCATACAATAAACTGATAAAATAACACGGCATACAGTTAACATATGTGGGAAAATTAAATAAACATGCAATGCATAGTGAAGAACAAAAAAATTAACTGGCACAACTGGAATTAACAAATGGCCAGACCATGAAGTGAATTAAAAGTGATTTTTCAAAATCTAAAACAGGAAACAATTTCAGGAGTTTTATTTGCAAGAGAAACAGTAGAACTCGTCATGTTTTTCCTTCATTATGCCAGGTGTTACCAAAAATGATGACTCAAACTGCACAGAGAAGGAGGAGGAACAAAAAACTTGTAAGCAAAGTTGGAAGGCAGTTGATCTTGCTAAGGTGCAAGTTTCACTTGGAACTGTATGGGATGAAAAAATTTTGAGAGTCACAAGAATTCAATTTTAACAAAATTAGAACCTACTCACAGTGAAAGACAGCATAAGATAGACAGATGGGACAAAGGAAAATTTGGGTTGAAGAGATTTGGAAAAATGATATATTAAACAATAAGGCATTTATGAGTTTTCTTTTTCTGTGGATTGACTTAATAAACTGAGATTTTGTTTTGCTGAGAGTATTATGGCACTCTTAGAATGAGGTGAACATGTCCCTGGGTAAAAATGATGATTTTACATAAATGTAGGTACATAATCATACACATGATTGTGTTGTACATATACAACTCTACTGGCAGGGTGTGTCACTCCTCTCACCCCTGTGCAACGTTCTGTAAAATGAAAGTTGTCTGCCTTTAACTCCCACATGTTGCTGTAAGTCAGTTGAAACCAGAGGAACACTCAGCTGTGGATACAGAATGACTTTTTCATACATACTTTTTGTTGTTCTCTCTCCGCAGCAATGTTACGTTTTTCTAGTCCCCAGGCTCTCATAAAATCTCGCAGGTAGCCAAATATTGTTCCCACTGCAAACCCCACGAAAGTAAAAACTGCAACATACATTGGTGCCTGTTCAAAGTGCTCAATAAATGTTTTTTTGTAGAGGGTTCCATTTGATACTCCATTCTTCTGAAAAAACAGAACAGAAACTTCTGATTAATACATTTAATCTCATCAAAGCTTTGACCTTGGGGCAAATCTTTTTCTCAGATTAGGAGAGACATTTAGATCTCACACTACATATCAGCTGAAGAAAAAGACCTTTAACACTGCAGTCGCCACTGACCACTACAAGTATCTTCCATTTTCCCTCCTCTCATGTCCTCAGCTGCAGATGTCTCCAACACCACTCCCTTGTCTATTTTGAAACATATGAAACTTATGAAAGATTGGCTGTGTATTATTGTGCAATTGGACAATTATTTCAAAGGTGATTAAATGGAAACCACAGTACTCTGTCTTGCAAGAGAGAGCTATAAAAAGGGAAGGGCAGCATTAAAAGCTCACCTACACTATTCCTGCCTGCTTCTGGAAGTCTTGAGTAACCAACCCATTGCAGCAAGTAACCTATATAAAACAAATCCTGCCTAAACCAGGGCAGCTTTGCTGGGATGTTCTCCAGACCTGAGAGAGTATCCAAAGCAGTTATGATCCCTGCCTTCTATTTCTGTTCTGATTTCACAAATGCTTTTAATCCTATTTTCAGTAACATCTCCCCTAATTCTAAGGCTACTTAAGACAAAATAGTGAAGAGGAAAAATAAAGGAAAAAAATTAAGAAGACACACAGACAGCCTTGCTGGTTGGAATCAGTGATCCCATTGTGAGCAAATTCTAGAAATTTACAACAGTGTGTGGATAAAATATTTTGTCATTAAAATATATCAAGATTTCGTTTTTCAAATTAAAGAAACTAAGTTTTCCAGCTGCCATATTCAATAGGCTCATTAGACTATTCTTTGGAAGAGTGGTAACTCCCTTATTTCTGCAAAACATGATGGCCTTTACAGCTACTGTTTTGTAACAGCCAATCTGCTAATCCAAAATTAACAAAACACAATCCAGAAAAAACTAGTGTCCTCTTAAAAAAAGCCAAAACCAAGCAAACAATTACCCAAGACACATATTTTGACATATTATAAAGCAAAACTGCCAGCATATGAAGAAATACCATTAATACATTTCTGTGTGTGGGAAGGATGAACTAAAAATGTAGATTACCTAGTTATGTAATGTAGCAAGCTGAAATAGAATATTCATATTAAGAACAATTGCCAATTCACTCTACTTGTAAGGACAGAATATTATTGATCTTCATATTGCATTAAAATGTCTTTACCCTCACAGGATTTAGATTTCTGTTGTAACTTGCTGGTCCAATCACTGGACTCCCCAATGGTTTTGAAGGAGAAAAACAAAGTAAAATAATAATAGTAATAAAAAAAAGCATTCTTGGGCACAAGAGAAAATAGGAAGGCTGTTAAGGAAACCTAAAAAGTAAGGAAATGCTAGTTGGGCTGAAACATATTTAGACTTTGGAAACATTTACTGCCCTGCAAGGGAGAAGGAATGCAGGACTGGCTCTCACCATGTGAGGGAACACCTTTGAAGAAATAATACACATGCACGCCTACCTCAAGCTAATTGCTCTTTTAGGGCAACCTATTTACAATGAAAAACATTTTATGAGTATGAGTTAAATACATGGTGAAGTCAAATTTCACATGAGTCACAACAGCTGTGTGCACACAGGGATGAGATAAAGCAAATATTTCAGAAAGGATTAAGCTCAGTCCTATTACTTTACATTTGCCATGGGCTAAAAGCATGTTTATGGTTATCTGTGGAAATTCAAGTGGCATTGTAGTTTGATGTTCTTGAATCAATTGGCATCAAGCTATGATGATGTGATAATGCACCTGAGCCCAGAGGAGAGAGTTATGATGTTTCTGTTCATTGATTTTATTAAGAAACATTTTATTGCTGTAAACCTTATTGGTGAAGGGACAGGAAAGCTCCTATCAGACTTCTGCACTGTAACATCCACTTCCACAACAAAACTGTGCTGTTGTGGAACTCTCATTTCAGCAGGTGCCATTTGATGCAGTCAGTGTGACACAGTATTTAACCAGGTAACCACTGTCACTGTCCTTAACACAAACAGCTGGGAGGAACGAGCATAGATAGCAGTGAAGTATGAAGAATGTGCAGTCAGATCTGACCCACATTCTTCAGGCTATGAAGGACAAAACCCAAGAGTCTTCAAACAGTTGATATAAGGTTGGGAGAACAAATTCAGAAAGCACCTGGTCTAAAAATAAAGTGAGGAAAACAAAGAGTATTTAAACCAACCCTTTAGTCCCACAAATAAGTAAAGAGAGAGCCTCAAGAAAGAATAATCAAAACCAAGTGGATTTGCTGCTTCTGGAGAGTGGGAGAATGGTAGTGGGGATGTTTTTGTGCAGCATTTCTGATCCAAGCATAGGGTATATGAGTGACTGACTGAATATCGTGTGGATGTTCAATTTCAGCCAGTCTAAATTGGCTGAATTGGTCAGTGAAGCAATGGCTGTCATTTTGCACTATGTTACTGTTGACTTTTTCTATGTTATCATAAAGTTTTATCTCAGAAGAAGGAGGTGGATTTGTAGACTGTGCTTTATACAGTGAAGGGAGATGTAATTCAACTGCTGCTGGCACTGAAATCAAATACAGCAGATTTCCTAACAATGCCTGAAACCATTCAGAGATCATAAGTCACACCATTACAGAGCAGATACTCTGCTGAATTATGTCTTATTACCTGTAATAACACCAGCAGTAGACAGAACATTTTCTACTCCATACCTTAAACTGCAGCAATTGGTTGGGCAAAGATTCTAAAAAATATAAATCCTTCCAACTTTAGCAATTGGTGGCTTTGAGGTTTTATGACTCTAAGATTGTCTTATCACCTTGTAACAGTCATCAGGGGATAACTAGAATGTGTTCATCATTTTTGAACCTAAAAATGTTGGGGAAATAAATTGCGACTTTTGATAATTCATTTCATCTGTAAAAATGTGTTTCCTTTTTTATAATGAAATTACCTGACAGTGTCATGACAGTTTACTTTGACTGCTGTGCTTACCTACTCAGTCAATTGCACAACTCATAATTTTCTATACTTTAGTAAATTCTGCCTCTCCATTTGTCTCTTCCCAACCTAGAAAAATCCTAATATATAATTCTAGTCCATTCTCCGTGTCCTTACACGGATTTAAACTCCAAAAAATAAATTTAAAATTTCTATATTTTCATGCTCCACTTTCTCTTCACTCTGCAAAAATCAAGAAAACCTTTGTGAGATGGAGAGGATGAGAATTAAAATTGCATACCCCACTTGAGGGCACAGTAGGGATTTATGCATCTGCAAATGATGTTTGTCTTCCTTTCTGTTGCTTTTTTAAAGACTGTTAACATCCTATTTGCCTCCTTGCCACAGTTTACAGTTTCACCTCTTATGATTACATATATCCTTCCTCAGTTGCAAAGAGACCAAATTTATAGAACACTGCTGTTTGTGCATTTTTGGGACCATTTTCCCTTCCAATTAATTATTTGGTTTTTATTTAGAGACCTGCAATTTTTTTCTGATCTTTTGTCAACATTATACAAACTACCAACTAGAAACTTCTCCAGTGTTTCTTGTTCAGACCTATTTTTTCAGCAACCTGAAGAATTCTGTACTGTCAACACGTATTGTCATCTATTTCTCCTCACCCCTTGTTCCACACCACTGATGAAAATATGAGAGCACATGTCCAAAGAGTGATCCCTAGGGGACTCCATTCCCTGCATTTCCCTCCTTAGCTTTTCAATAATTGTTTATTTGTAACTCCTAATTTCTCAAAAAATTGCAAAAAGGGCAACATAAACAACAGCCCAGAGTCACTCAGCAACTTCATCTTTGTCTTCCTTTAAAAATCTTGAGTAAATACCTCTTGTGGATATGTTAATCCACAATTTACTGGCTTGTTTTAAAAATTCTGCTGGCATCTCAAATCAAAATAGTTTCTCAGTGGCCTGCCACACAGTATGTTTACCTTCCAGGCACAAATGCAACATAAAGACACTCAAACCAGAAAGGCAATGGGTGAAATTCAAAGAGAACAGATGTTTTACTGAGGAGTTTTACAAGTCTAGGATTTCATCAGCTTCTTGGAAACCAAAACTGCAATCAGGATATGCAACTTTTGTGTGTTGATCCCCTGCTTAGCTGGTTTTCAGTGAGATACTGCAGCAAGAGAATTCCTTGCAGCAAGATTTTGATGCCAAGAAAGTCCACAGGAGTGATGGCAATGCAGCAAAGTCAGCTTTAAGTACAATACCTCTTAGATTCCCATTTTCCCATTAGCTGTAGTATTTCAAAACTTTCCCCTAATGAAGAACCCCTTCCAAAATGTCTTCAGTTTTTCAAATGGAGAAATCAACTCTCACAACAAATCTCAGAGTGCTATTAGAAAAGACATCAGTATAAAATACTGAATATAAGGGACACACTTAAAATTTCAATTTTAATTGAAATAGTTTGCTCTAATAATAATGTAAATTCATCTTGAAGTCTATTAAACACACTTCTGCCAACACCTTTACAAGTAATAGTTACAATATATATTTTATTTATTTTCATTAGCAAAGAAAAAATGATAGCTATACAATAGCATGAATAATACTTAAATATTTGTTCACACTACTGTTAAAATTAGGAGATAATTTTTCATTGCATTTAGGTCCTGCAACCCTTGGAATTGTGCTGATTGGCATGAGCCAAATTTGCACCAAGGGGAGAATGAAGAATTGAACAGCAGAGAGTGCCACAGTGCCAAACCTGTGTGCTGGCTGTGAGTAACTCCCCAGCAAAAAGGTAACCATGTATGCTGGGTGACTGGAGCTGTATCAAGGAAACTGAGCCTCAAAACCCCATGTTTCCATGCAAATCTGTTCTACAGAGACAACAAGGTCTAATTAAATATTCTCCTGCTATTACATCCACCAGCAATATAGCAGTAGGTGCAGATAGGTAAATCCCTGAAACAAAACTACTGGGAGAACAATAAAGTCTTTGTCTTTAGATGAAAGTTCCCTGCCAGGAATAAAATCTGATCCAGAGGTGGATGTAACTTTATGTATGTTTCTGGATCAGATTTTATCAAGATTTTTTTAATAAAATCTATTAAAAAACATTGCAAGCTGACTGATCTCTATAATGCTTCCCATACAGATATGCATATGAAGAGAGAGGTGTTGAAAACTGGGAACCCAGTGACAGTCATGTTTGCTCAATATCTGACAGACCTACAAGATGAGAGTGAAATCTTAAGCAAATTAGGACACTGTGCTCCTACAGCAAAAAAACCCAAAACCCCATGGGAGGACAGACATAATTGCTAATGCAACATCTGATTGCTTGCAGACAGTTTGGTTCTAAATGGATGTTTCCTCCCCAGCATTTGAAGAGCATCTGGGACAGGACCCTAAATGTAGATGATTTTAGATATCCTAGGATGTGTGAGACAGCCACATGGGGAAGAATATAAATATCCACATAAATAATGACATAAATGAGTGACAGGATCTACAGAGGCCTGTAATCTACTGGAGCACTACAGGATTCCATTTCAGCCAAGGGAAGGGCATGATCCAGCTGAATCCCACTTAGCACTTGCCACTGGATAGTCACAACTGTAATGGTCTGGTGTGCAATTCTGTCTCCTATAGATCATTGTCACCAGAGAGCTGGGTCCCAAAGAATAAAACTGTCAGGTTCTGTGCAAATTCACCATGCTGACAGTCACAATTACTACATTTTCCCAAAATCACTTAGGAATACATTAGACACTGGAGGAATCTGGGTGATTGTGTGTAGTTCCCAGGAGAAAAAAAAAGGAAATTGAAATTATGAAAGCAGGAGTTCCCTGTAATGAGTATACTACTGACACAAATTTAGATTACTTCATAAATCTGCCCACTTACTGGCAGTGATATCCTCCACTTTAATTGAGTGATTTCTTTTCTGTAACAACACATTTCAGATCTTACAGGCCCAAGTTTCTAAATCATAAGTCAAAAATAGCTACATGGGGAATTCATAGATTACTGAACTATAAGGACAAGACTTAAAAATAGTTGTGAAACTTATAAGTTTCTAACTTATAACTTAGAAATTAACTTATTGCAGTGTAAGAAAGACAAAAGAAAGTGGCTACAACACAAACTACAAGCAGCAACCAAGCCAAAAAGGCTTTGGTTGATATCAGTGTGCCTGCAGAATCCTTGTTTAGACTGATGATTGATTTCTACTGAAGTTTCAAGAAAAAATATACACCTGGTAGTAATCCAATCAATAAAGACTAGGAGTAAAGTCTCCAAGACACTCCAGAAGGTTTAGGAAATATAGGACACCCTTAAAATAACTTAGGAAACCAGGTACTCTTGAACTTGCAGAGATTTAGGATTCAGAAACTCTACAAAGTTCACTCCTTGTAAACAGTTATTAAATGCTGCTTGTTCTGCTGTTTGAGGTTTGTTAGAAGGATGGGTCTTCACCCCACTTTTCACAAGCATCAGGAAATAGCTTTTCATTTGTTAATGAACTGTCATCTAATTGCTGACTAAAAACTTGCAGCCTCTATTCAAGACAGCACACTAGAGGCAAACACCACAAAGGTATGAAAAGACAGGATCTTCACCTTCCAGACTTGCCTAATCTTTTCAGTTGAACACAAATTAAACTACTACATATTAATCTTGCAGCAATTCTTTCAGCATCAAATACAAAAGTCTTGCAATGCTGACTATGACATTAATACTATGAAAATACAGATGTGAATGACAAACACATTAGAATATACTGTGAAATGCTGTTATGTAATGAGGAAAAAAATACCCATACTGTATAATTTTCAGGCTAACACTTTGATGCTAAAAGGAAACTTTTGATTGCAATATAGGAGGCTGGGAGGATACAGAAAACTTTTTCATAAATAGCATTCAGGAAGAATATTCAACAGTGGCAAGGGTTCCAAAGAAAAAGAAATATGAACTCAGAAGGTACACATTTTATCTTAGTTTTGTGAGATTTTATTAAGATATTTATATGAATTTAGTAAATGTCTTATCTGATATATCAGAAATTCTACCACTGCACACATCACAAGCAACATGCACTCCAGCATCAATGAATGTTTAATTTCACCTATTAGGAAACTGCCTTCTGTGTGCAATTTTTGCAAAACCTACAGAAAACATCAGCAGGTGTTTTCATCTTGCATGAATTTAGTCCAACAGGCAGAACTGCACATTGCAGAATGGTCACAGTGCTTGTCAAAACAAAAGCCACCTGTAACTCTTTATAGCACAGAAGCTTAGACTGATGCACCCAGACTCAGCACAAAACCCAGTTGCAAACCATGAAAATGCAACCTGATGAAGGGGAGAAAAATAATAGAAAACACTATTCTGAACTTCAAGGTTCATAAATTGCAATGTAAACCATAACAGCTGCTCCCCAATACCAAATAACTAAGGCACTTAGATCAAACAGTACATAGGGGATAAAAAAGACTGCACAGCAAACTCTTTTCCCAATGACTTTATGTTTGTACATTTCAAGCAATAGTAAGAAACACGAGAAAGAAAAAGTAACAGGATTGTCTTATACAGCTGTTATTCTCCTATTACTCCCAGAAACTTCAAAGTGACGCAATGTAAATAGGAAGGCATGAGGGCAAAGATGGAGCTCAATATTTTAAAATTATTAGAGACAAAACAATGAAGTTCACTACCCAGAGAGATACTTACAAACACTTAAAGGTATTTCCTAACCTCACAGCAATTACAGAGCAGAAAGCCAGGCATGTGGAATCAGAGAGAAGTGGATGAAACACCTGGGTTACAGCAATCCCCACATAGTTGGTGGTGTCAAGTTGCAGTGTTTGCTATGATTTCCAAAGCTTAGGGTAAGTTACAGGATTCACACTGCTTAGCTGCATCCGAATATTTCCTGATCATCCAAATCCTATGGCTTTGGCTTTAAAAATACACAAACAAACAAGATGATAATGGTGAGGTTGTATCATTTCAAAGGCTGCCAGTTTTTGCACATGACTGGTGATGATCTGCTATCAGAAGTGATCTAGCATTTAGAAATTAATCCTATGGAATCACATACATTTTTGATATGAAACTGTTTATTGAGATGAAGACTGTAATAGTGTAAAGATTCTCAAGATGTGCTAAACAGACTGCTAGTGATTTTGCCCAGTGTGGATTGTGAGTTGATATGCACATGATGCAATCCACCAACTCCTACATAGTTCCTACACAGTGACTTTGCACCAGAAAATGTTTTAGTTAGCTATCAGATTCTTCTTCATGCAAAATTCCCTTGTAGAGAAAATCCTTCATCTTCTGTTGTAACTAACATAATGAACCCTCATTGGATCCCTGACCTTTCCCCATTATATGGCACAACAGCCTCAAACTGGGCCAGAATTTTGCATAGATTTACTAATGAGTTTAACACACACTCCCTATCAGGATGGAAATGGCCATGGATGCTGGATCATGCCAAATAAACATTCAGAAGCAGTCTCAGGCCATTCTTAGTTCCTAAGAGTATGGCACCAGTTTAGATAAAGACTTCTGGAAGGCACAATAACCTTGTTAAAGGAGGACAAATATATTCTTACACACTTCTTAGCTGAAAGCTGCATATCATTAGGATAATTTGCACATTATTTTCCTGATTCTGAGAGTTATGCACAAGTTAAGCTGAAACTGTGTGCCTTCCAAGACATTCCTATGATTGCAAGGAGTCCCTTATCATATTTCAAAAATGTGATGAAAGAGAAAGTCATTGCCAATCTTGTTAATGCAATCAGTTTAGCTGGATTTATGTTACCTCCTCCAAGGTAATTAACTACTTTGAAATGATATTTAAATACAAATATCTTGACATACCACAGATGGAGAGGAGAGAGAGAGAGGTAAGGAATTCCACAGCAAAAATCCCCAGCAGAGAAAGCAGAATTTCTCATGAACAGCTGAGAAAGAGGCAATCAAATTTGTGCTGCTAGCTTGACAGACAGGGGGATTAAAAACTCAGTAGGAGGATGACCATCTGGGTAGACAAGGACCACCTCTGAGTTAGGATAAGAATTCAGCATCAAAAAAGAGCCCTAGGGTGAAAAAAGAATCAGAATAAATTCAGTTAAGGCATAGCACATAGGTTTGTAGGACAAAAGATTTTGAGGAAGGTGAAGACAATACCCATCCTCATGAACATGTCAAGAAAATTAATAGCTTGACACCTTCAAACACAATAAAAGATGTTTTAAGCAAGAAGACAAAAACTCATTTAGCCAATCATTAGGCAACTTGGTAGCAGTGGCCATGGCTAATTAAAGCCAGTTGTCCTACACCAAAGCCAGCATCCCAACTGGTACATGTGATCAAACCTCTGCACCATTTAATTTAACAACACAATGAAGGCTGTCAACCCACCTATCATCAAAGTGTCCTCGGAGAACCTGAGTCTAGAGTAACCCACATTCACCAGCTTGTTCCCTAATGTAGAAAAGCTACATAGTTTAACCAGTGACATGGTTTTTCTTTTTCACCTAAAAATCTACAGAAGCAGTAACATCCTGCTCTACCTATTTTTTTGTTTGAAAACTATCAGGAAAAGTGGTTAAGTCGTGCTCACACCTACACCTATGAGAAACTCACAACTGGATGCCTCCAGGTACAGCAGTTCTGCAAGAGGCTCTCTTCTTTTCCCACCAATTTCAATTTCTGCCTTGTACTACTGGAAAAGGTGATCTTGGCCTATAGGACTTCTTAATTGCTATTTAATTGTTTTATTAATTAACTATTATTAAATTGACTCATTCAATCAGAGCTCAAAAAAATGCTCATTTTACTTCAATTGCTTGAAGATCAATTAAAAAATCTAGAAATAAATTGATGCTTTTTTTTTTTAAAGTGCATTATACACTGAAAAGCTCTTTATAAGTTGTTCCAGTAACTATCTGAGTCATAACACTGAACATGAGACCTGATGGCTTTCAGTCCTCTGAACCTTCTGTACCTATCCAGGTTTGCAGAAATGCTGTCCTCAGATTTTACAGCAGCCTAGATACAGACAGAAGGGAAGTCCTCACCCCACCAGGTACTGATTTTCACCAGTGGATCAATGCATATCTAGAGGTAAACACCTAGAGCCTGTGGTTCTTGGCTGAAAAGACAAGGGTAGGAAAAAGATGCACATGAGAGGTTCAAGAGACAAAAATCAGGTGTGAGATTACTGAGGTAAAGGGGTGACTGAAGTGTTTTGTTGTTTCAGCAGAGACCTTTTCAAATGCATAGCAAAAAAGTTTGAAAATTAGTGTTTGAACAATCTTAAACTTTTTTTTATAGAAAGCAATGGCCTTCTCCCTCATGTTACCTCTGTCTGCAAGTACCCATCTACTAAAGCTTTTGAGCTCACAGAGCAATTTCAATCAAATCTCATTAGGCCTTCATGATTTCAATTCTTCTAAAAGCTTCAGGAAAATGTGACTTTGATAGCGCAAAGGGATCCAAATCCCTAAACTGAAGGACAGACAGCAACAACTTGGCTCTCCAAACATTCTTGGAGCAAATTACATAAACACAATTGCAATAATAATCCATGAACCAGCATCTCTTTAGGTCTGAAGAAGTTTCAGCACACTCTGCCTCTTGCCCCTCTGGAAAGAAAGGATGTGGTAGGCAAGCTGGGATGTTCCAGGGTGGTGGAAGATGCTGGATATGTAACAACATGAAATCACTGCTTGTAGATAAAAATGCTTACAGGCATTTCACAAGTCTTCCCCTTACCTCCATTATTATTTCTTCCCATACTGCCATGGGGCAAATTCGAAGACAGTACTCAAAACATTGCTGCACTTTGGAAGTAATTTCAGGAGACATTAATGGTGTATTACCTCAAAGTTTTCATTTATACTGATCATACAATGGTAGAAATCAAGGGACTTAGGAAAAGCAGAAACTGGAACAGCAGAATCACAGATTTCAGGAGAGCATAACTGTACCCAGAAGTAGCAGGTATTGCTATAGGAAGCAACATTAAAAGTAAAAGGAGTTAGAGAAAAAACAGCCATCTCTTAAGAAACTCATATTAAGGGCAAAAGGACAAACCATTCTAAGAGCTACTAAAAAGTACCAATGCAGGTCTCAGCTGAAGTGTCCATCCAGCTTTTTGAGAAAGAAGAGGTAAACCAGATGGAGAGAACTGGGAAAAGAAGCATAAAGTCTGGTCAAGTAAGTTGTGAGGAAAGAGTGAACAAATCTGAATTGTCTGGTTTCAAGAGAAGAGAAAACCCTAATGACTGGCAGCCTAAGAGTCTTCAAACATGTAAAAGATAACTGCAGAAGAAAGACAGTAATCTGTGCTCTGTTAAGCATCAATATGCTGAAATTACACCCAAAGTGATCTAAATCAGATATTAGAAAGAACTTTGTACTGATAAAATCAGTGAATCTTGAGCAACAGAGGCGTTTAAGATGGATATAAACCTCTAGTAGGGACATTTTATGTGAAGTCAGAGCTGATATTGTCCATCAGAAGACAGAAGAAAGCAGGGCTGTCATGTCTTAACAAAACCCCAAAACACAGTGACACAGAAGAGCCTTCAAGATATTCCAGCAGAAAACCAGCCCTGGATAAAAGTGATTTGCAGAAATGGACTAGATAACATCTCAAAATTCTTTTAAGCCTCATATCCTATTTTCCTACTTACTTCACGTTCCTAAAGCTCACTATGACATGAAATGTGGAACAGAAATGACTGAGAACTGCAAAAACAGCTGGTACATATTTTCTGAGGGTGAAATGTAAGCAGATAGAAAGAACCTCTGATTCAGACATGCTGGCAGAAGGAAATAGGTATACAAACTTTCTGCTTAAAATTAAATTTATCAATCAAATTTGGGAAGTACAGAGACACAGCAACAACAGTTGGCAAAGCAAGACTGGCAGGGTCATCTAGAAGGATCTAGAAGCTCTGATCAAGAACACACTCTCCTGAGCTACCAGATATGTTTCAAGAGCAACAGAAGATGCCTAGACACCAATCTGATTTCTTGTCAACACAATCCCAAAGGAAGGCTCATGTAAATTGAATATGGTTTTAAAGCCCAATAAAATGTAAAGATTATAAAATAGTAGTAAAGTAGTCTCTTACTTCTGAAAGAAAGAAGTTACTGCTGAAACTTACACATGATAAGCAAATAACAGTAAAAGTTCACACAGAAGATAAAGAAACTTTATTCAGAAGACTTCATGTTTTACCTCTACCCTTTCACATTTGCAAAACAAAACCAAAAAAACCCCCAAAATACAAATCTGAACATAAGAGAAATGTTGCACCCTTCTATAATGACTACTACAAATGTATTTCTGCAAAGAGTCAAATAATGAGCAATGACAAAAGGTCCCAGTTTTCTCTCTTTAACTGCAGTGGAGAGAGGTCTCAAATTTGTTCCAACAACTTCAGTTTGTCCAGGAACTCCCCTGAGAGATGAACTACATACTTCCAGCCTACCATCCAGCAGAGAAAAATATAATTTACTTGTGAAAAATGTCCACATATGCAAAACTATCCCAGTAGTGTGCTCCATGGTAGAAATCAGTTAATAGAGAATGAATAACATTCAGCTACATGGAAAAAAACCCCAACAAACTGCCTGACATCCCATGACAGAAACTCCTAGCAAAATCTGTCCAAGGAGACACTCCTGTGGGGAAGTATTCAGAGATTTCAGACATAATGCTTGACAGTGAATTCTAAAACAATATTAGTATATTCTAATAACTCCTGAGTTTGTGTTCTTTCCCAGTCCATGGGGAAAGCTGGGCACTCCCCTCATACTCAATATGAAATTAATAACAATTAAGAAATTGTAAGTGCCCATCCTGACAGCTCCCTTATGGACCAATGGAATAACATCAGCCTGTGCAAAAAACATCAATTGATCCAAAATCAAGAATGGCAAGCAGGACATGCAGAACAACCATGATAATTCAAGAATATCCCCCTCTGAGAACCAAATTCATACTAGATAGTACTGTCTCTTCTTCCACCCCTCTTTGTTCTTTATTTTCATGGATCAAAGCTAATCTCTTAACGCTGCTGGAAGATAGTAAGTATAGTAAAATACTATTTGCACTTTCTAAACCATAATTTTTTTGTCTGGATTCTGCTTAGGAGGAAGACAGTGGAAACCCTCGAACAAAGCTCAGGTAGAGCTGCTCCCCAGCAGGGGATGAGGCAAATCCACAGTCCCAGTGGGGAATGCAGCTAAGGCAGTCTGAGCTCCCAAAAAAGCATGACTTGGTACTCAGGAAGCACAGCTGTGGGCACCAGAACAAGGCCCTAGAGAAACTTTGAAAACAAAGATCTTGCTTCCAGAAAAACAGTTCCAGCCTAATCCCTGAATGCTCTATGAGCTCTAGGTCTAGGTCAAGAGAGGAGTGAATGAAAGGTTTCCCCTTTTGGATGAAGGCAGCTCAGACTAAGCCCAGTGCTCAGTACAGCCATCCCATGGAGCTGTTGTGTAAAAATGATACAGAAATGTCCAGTGAAATGCAATGGCTTCCCCAAGAGACCTTGAAAGGTTCCAGCAAAAAGTCATGCCAAACTTGGAAGAGCCAGACAGAAGCATGCCAAGAGATACATCACTTCATATCAAATATTCTAAAACATAGATTCTGTACGAGTCGTTTACTTGACCAATGCATTTCTGCTTTATTCTGACAGAATTCCAGTAAGCCAAAGCATGGGGTAAAATCCAGTATCCTCTGTTATTTGTAAATGAACAAAACAGATCAGAATTTCATTTTAAAACCCTGACCAATGGAGGAGTATCCAAACTGGGATTCTATCAGCCAAGGAGTAAGGTTGGCTCCTACACCAAGAGAATTGAATATGCAACAGACATTGCAGTGAAGATACAGGAAGAAAAGATAATTATGCCTAAGGTTCAGATTGTTACATGGGTCTTGACTGTAATGGAATGTAAAATCTTTAAAGTATCTTCTCTCAGGTGTATCACACCATACAGATGATTTATATTAAAACAGAACATAACCTCTGGGGGAATAAACCCATGGCAGGAATGGAAAATATTTGACACAGGCATTCCTTCACTGTCAACAGAGAGTATCACAGACCACAGAATTTTGAAATTATTTTCTGTGGGAGCCATTCCAAAATTTGACAACTTAGTATGCAAAGCTGAATGGAATTATTTTGAAATTCCATATATGTTCCTTCTTCTCTGTAGTGAACTTGAGTTAAGTGCTAACAACTTTTTCCTGTGTTACAAATCTCAGTAGAATAATGTGGAAGTCTTGCATTCCTACACAAATCTTTACAATTCTATCCTCATTTCCTAAGATCCATCTCAGTCCCACACAGCCCTCAAATCTGCTTTTGCTATCTTACAAGGCATGTTGCAGAGGACACCACATTTCCACAGAAATGCTACGATTTTGGAGCTAGAAAGAAAATTTTTAAGAAGTATGCCTTTGAAGAATGTATGACAAAATGGATTAAAGCATTTTTACAGACTCAGACAAAGTGAAGAAAAGTATTGCAAGAAGTTACAAAAGAGCTAGAATTTTCCTAATGGGAGTATAGAACAGAGCTGGCAGTAGCAGCTGCTCTGTTTTAACTAAACCTTCAGTCAACACCAAAGTATTTCATTTCTGAGTACTACATGCAAGTCAATACACACGCTGGCTGTGAAATTATTTGTGATTCTGCAGCTACCCACTTCACAGTCTTATTTCTTTGCTATTTATGAAGAAAAAAAAACCAAAAAGAAAATAAATTCCTGTGAAAAACTTGCCAATCACTTGTTTTTAAAAGTTTTAAAGTTGAATAGTAATAAAATTGTTATAATTAGAATAATAAAAATTTGGACAATTAGGATTAGGACAAAATGAGACAATAAAAACAAAGAGTTACAGACAGAGTTACAGAGTTACAGAGTCTGGGTACCTCTTTCTGGGCAAAATAAGCCCGAAAAAGGGCACACATTAACAGAGGATTAACCCTTAAAAACAACAGCCTGTTGCATATTTATACATCTCATACACGATGCATAAATTCCACTCAAATACAGGATTCTGTCTGGTCAGTGTCAGCTTCTTCCTCTGAATCCTGACAGCATCTTCAGGACTGAGCGAGGCAGGAAGATCGTTTCTTCTGATAATGGACGAATCAATTCTTTTTCTCTGAAAGATTCAGGTGTCCTGTGGCTGCTATCTCAGCGCCAGTCCTCTCTTTTGAAAAAATATCTTACATAGCATAGTTTCTATTTTAACATTATGTTATAACTTAAAATTATATTTAACACACTACTTAATAGAATTAATACAGCATAACTTCCTAACACAACACATATAGTATTTATTTTAATATTTGAGAAAAGCCAATCATAAAATACGCATTTTTCACAATTCCCTTCAAGACTGCAGCTGCTTGCAGATCCCCATCTTCCCCTCCTTGAACCACTCCTTCCTCCGTGCGCTTCCTCGCCGTCACGCCGGCTGAGCTCACCCGCCGCAGTCTCACCCCGTCCGCCTTTCACCTCCTCTCGCCTTTCCGCGGTGCCCGGGGCTACGCGGGCACCCCCAGCGCAGCCGGCACGCCCCTGCCCCAGTTCTCACAGCGCATTTCGCTCCCCGCGGCGGCTCCGCCGCCCTGCGAGCCCTGCTGACAGCAGCTGGGCTCAGCCCAGCCAGCCGGACTCGCCGGTCCGGCCGCTGCTTTATCGCAGTCCCTCATTTCCACCCGGCCTGGCCCGCTGGCGCCTCGAGAGAGCTCTTGGTCCCTTCGCGAACGCAGATTGAGCTGAGCCGGGCTTGGAAATGAGGAGCAGCTTGTGAAAAACACCAACCACCTGTTTTTAAAATGTTTGAGGTTTAATAGTGATAAAATGGTTATAAAAATAGTAATATATGTAGAGTAATAAAAATTTGGACAATTAGGATTTAGGAGACAATACTAGACAATAAAAACAAAGAGTTATGGACAGGCCCGGGTACCTCTTTCTGGGCAAAATAAGCCCGAAAAAGGACCCACGTTAACAGAGGATTAACCCTCAAAAGCAACAGCCTGTTGCATATTCATACACCTCATCCATGATGCATAAATTCCATTCAAACACAGGATTCTGTCTGGTCAGTGTCAGCTTCTTCCTCTGAATCCTGACAGTGTCTTCAGGGCTGAGTGAGGCAGGATGAAATTTGTTTCTTCTGATAATGGAGCAATAAATTCTTTTTCTCTGAAAGAATTAGGCGTCCTGTGGCTGCTGTCTTGGTGCGAGTCCTTTCTTTAGAAAAAAAGTATCTTACATAGCATAGTTTCCATTTTAACGTTATGTAATAACCTAAAACTATATTTAACACACTACTTAAGAGAATTAATACGACATAACTTCCTAACATAACACATATAGTATTCATTTTAATATTTGCGAAAAGTCAATCATAAAATACACATTTTCACAAGTTACAACAGTTCAACTGTGATTCCTTGTCCTGCTATTGACACCTGAATAATTAAATATTAAATAAATAATATTAAAAATTGAAAAATGCATATTTTATGATTGGCTTTTCACAAATATTAAAATGAATAATATATGTGTTATGTTAGAAAGTTATGCTGTGTTAATTCTCTTAAGTAGTGTCTTAAATATAGTTTTAGGTTATAACAGAATGTTAAAATGGAAACTATGCTATGTAGGATACTTTTTTAAAGTGAGGAATGTGGTACTCACACCAAGATAGCAGCCACAGAATACCTGAATCTTTCAGAGAAAAATAATTGATTGCTCCATTATCAGAAGAAATTAACTTCTTCCTGCCTCACTCAGCCCTGAAGATGCTGTCAGGATTCAGAGGAAGAAGCTGACACTGACCAGACAGAATCCTGTGTTTGAATGGAATTTATGCATCATTTATGAGGTGTATGAATATGCAACAGGCTGTTGCTTTTAAGGGTTAATCCTCTGTTAATGTGGGTCCTTTTTTGAGCTTGTTTTGCCCAGAAAGAGGTACCCAGGCCAGTCCATAACTCTTTGTTTTTATTGTCTGGTATTATCTCCTAAATCCTAATTGTCCAAATTTTTATTACTCTACTTATATTACTATTTTTATAACCATTTCATTACAATTTAACTGTTAAAATTTTAAAATCAAGTGATTGGTGTTTTTCACATAAATAAATACTAAATAATTTGCAAAATAATTACAAATTGCTGCAGACATAAGTGTCTCATTTCCAGGCATGTCTTTCTGAGACATGAAAGTGGGACCTAAAACAAAGTGTTTGTTTATAGTTGTAACATGCTATGACATAATCAGCTTTGTATCCAGCTGATGATCACCTTAATATGAAATTAACCAGTATTAGGTAAATTAGATATCAGGCAGCTTGAGAATTAATTTTTCTAAGGCAAAAGTGACCAGTATGCATAGACAAAGACCTGTTTCTGTCAGTGTTCAAGACATCCTTCCCTTTCAAAGCCTTGCATGTGTATGCACTTTTTTATTCCTCCCATCTTCCCCACCCAAATGAATTCTCTTTTCAAAACTCAGAGTGTTTCAATGCACTGCTAATGTTTTTACCTACTCAACTGTAAAAACATTGTTTATGAGCTCTGCTGTACCCTACATGTTGAACAATATCAACTGAAAAAACCCTCCAAAATCACAAACTCCTATTCAATTTTGCAAATGTGAATAGATAAAGCACAGGTGTGTCAGCTTGTTTTAACAATGGCTAAATGAAGCTAATAAAGACTCCAGCATCTCCTTCAAGTTAAGAAAAATATTCCTTTATCCAATAGCATAGAAAGTAACACTGGTTTATTTGCCTCTACCACAAGTTTCAGGAAATGGTGTCAGAAGATTTATCATCAGACTTGGTAAATATTTTTATCACCATAATCTCATAGATAAAGCTGTTTCTTATTCCAACAAAGTGCAGTTGGCAAATATAATTTGTTACAGATGATTGATGCCCATCTCTGTTACCTCTGCTGAAATATGGCCTTGCAAACCCTGCATTTTCCTTCCACATTCTCCTGTGGAAAATGTCTTTTTTTTTGGCCATGCATCTAAGTGGGGATGTAGCACAGCTAAGCATGCCACATACTGTGCAGTAGTGATTAAATGTAGCCTTGAAATGTAGCCATAAATCAGGAAGATGTCCAGGGCTAGAAAAAAGAAATATAGGAATAAGCAGCAAACAGTGGAGTCTGAGAACAAATTATTGTCAGCCAACCATGGTGGTTACTTATTGAGAAGGTGTCAAAGTGCAGAGATGTTTTGATTAGCTTCTCCAGCAAAAAATCACTCAATAAAAAAAAGAAAAGTGAAGATTGTTTGAGAACTATCCCATGTCAATCTCTTTAAGCTATATTTTAAAGGCACAAGCCTTCTTGGATATCTGGTTAAAGGCTAAAAGTCTTTCTGCACTATTCAAGTAATTCTGTGCGTAGCCCTGAAAAATAAAATATTCTCATCATGGTCATGTTAATTTCAAGCTTGAAATACTCAAAGCCCTCTAAAATGCCTGTCCATCAACCTCCAGCCTGAGCTCACACAAATTACCTGTCACAGAGTGAGAGGTTTGCATTTCTGTCTTTAAACTGGTGTCCTGAAACACAGCTCCAATGAGGATGGTGCTGCTGAGCAGGTGAGAGACTTGATCAACAGGAGGTGAACTGAAATCACACAGGCCTTGTGAACAGGAGAAACACCAACCAGACAACAATGATGGGTTTGGAACTGTAAAGCTCCAAGTGTGATCCCCTTTGGATTTGGATCAGACTGCTCCAAAGATGAAGAACTGATGCCTGACTGGGTTAGAAGTGAATTATGGAAAAACAATAATGAACTCAAGTTTAACATGAACTCAAGTTTCATCTCTTAGACAGACTGGTAGAACAGAAATGTCTTATGAGAAATGACACCAAAACACACTTCATTCTGACTTAGCAGCATCAGCTAGAACATGAGACAGGGCAACTGCTTTACACAATACTGATGACAAATCACTGATATTTGAAAAAGTGGCACACTTGGATAAAAATCCCTGTGAATAAAGGTACCCTTCATACATACTGATCTTTTGTCTGCAAAGTATTTAACAAGTAGAGAGAAAATAAAGTGTCTTTATCTCAGAAAGTTTATGGACTAAAGGAATTCACACACCATGATAAGATACACACCATGCAGAAATGAAGTGGAGCAGAAATAAACAGAGCAGTGTGAGCTTTGGGAATAATAAATTCTGGGGGTTTTTATGTGTGTCTCATGTTGGCTTTCATGTAAAATAAAGGAACACTCTGACAGAAGCTTCTTTCTTATTTGGAGCATAGTTCAAATCTCCTTCCTGCTGCAGACTGCCCAGGTCACTGGAGGAATGAGTTCACACTGCAGCTTCTATTTATTTAAAAGGAAAGTGCTGGGCCTTTCTCATGTGTCCAAAAGCCTGCTCAAACAAAGAGTGGATGATATGAAAATGGCTCACGAGTTCACAAGCTGCTAAGGAGTTGACAGACAGATAGCATCACTATATAAGTTCTGTTTCTTTAGGAAACCAGCCAAGATTTTATAATGCTACCATGTTGAAAGCTCAAACTATGTAGGTGGGGTTTTCTCTCTCATATAACACTCCTCTCTCTGATCACACACATTTCAGACACCTACAAAGTGTTCAGTGGGGAATAAAACCACATATGCATACCTGAGGTTTTAAGAATCTGCATAACTTGCCATAGATTGAAATTTTGCTTCCAAAAATGTTAACATCTTTATAACAGAGTCACAAGTTTACAACACTGGTTCTCAGCAGGCATACATTGAAACAGTAAAAAATCCCAAGTCTCTCATAATGATCCCAAAAAACCAGATTGAAATCATGCTTCAATTTACTTAAATAAATCCATGTGATTCTCAGCCCACATGCAAGAATTCTAAAGGTCTTTGGTTATATTGAATCACAGATATAAAAACCTCCTAATGCTATGTTATCTCTGCAAATTTTAAAATATTTTCTACCTGTTGATAGGTAAAGCTAATTTTTACTTTCTGACTTGCTTGATTTAATCATGCTGTGGTGGAAGCATAAAGAAATTAATACAAGGTTTTCAAAAGTATAAATGAATGTATACTTTGGGTTAGGGATGAGATGGAAGCCAAAAGAGCTCCATTTTTGATCTGTCATGCTTGGTCATACTATACTGTCCTACTGTTACTAGTAGAGTGTCTGTTGACTTTAATTCTTGCATAAGCTCCAGAGATGTATCTCTGATGCAAAACCTACTGTGATTTCTTTACCAAATCATAGAGGTGATGAGGAAGACAATAAAAGGAAAAGATTTCTCTCACCTCAACAGAAATTTATTAAGAGCCAAGATGCTAATGAAGTGCACAGAACTTTTTGTTGGAAAGGGACAGGTGACCTTGTGTGCTTTGGAAGACATTCTACAGGCAGGGAGGTGGAAGGATCTTGTGGGCATTACTTTATGCTGAAAACTGCTGCTGTAACAACAAATCCTCTGCTAGAGCACCAAGGGGCCCGTCTGTTCAGCTCCCCATCCTTACAATAGACATGTGGACAAAGGACAGCCTCCCTGAAGCCCTTCTTGATCTTGAATATATTTGGCTCAAGACAGTCATAGTGTGCACAATTTTATTTCTTTTCCTTTCACTGGTGAGTAAGAGATGCAAGGAGGTCAATTAATTCCTCTTCAGGGAGGTAATAAATTACACCTCTTCTTGGACAATAGGTTCAGCTCAAGGTGAAACCAGACTTTATTAAAGCTGCTCCTCCATTCCCAAAGCACAAGTCTCCTGTCGCTGGACACAACCTCATAATTATTTTGCTAACTTGCTAGTGCTCATAGCATATCCCACATTTCCCACTATGCACACCATTAATACACATCTGAAAACAGACACAAATTATGGAATTGGACATTTTCTAACACTTGAAAACAGATTTTAAGAAAAAGCAATTAGAATTGGCATGTATCAACACCATACTTATCTCAGAATGAAAAACAAAAATACCAACTTTTTTCTTTAAAAGTTGTAGATTTTGACAAACATATATTTTTTGTTTTGGAATCTGTACTTCCTGCTTGGTTATGGGTAAGAAATAGATTTAAGAAGCAAAGGTTCTGACTTCAACCTGAAAAGACATTGTTAAAATATGTACTGAGAGCAAAAAAGTAAGAACAGACAAGTCTTGGCCACATGGGATTCTTCCCAGATCATTTGATAAAGTAATTTCTTACTTGGGATAAAACTGGGTTTTACACAGAGAGAAATGAGAATCTTCTTTGGAACACCCCTTACTACTTATTTACCCACAGATGCATTAATACTATTCTTAAAGGCTTATTTCCCCAAGAGTTTTTTGTAACGTAAAGCAAGTGAAAGAAACCAAGGATAAGGCCCTCAGGGGTGGATGATTGTGATTAGAAGAGAGGAAAAGGGGTGGAGATTTCATCAAAGCAGTTTGATGAAGAGTATTGTTTCATTTCTGTTCAAAATAGACCAATCAAAAGCCAAGAAGATTCCCCCCTTCAAGATTAACACACCCTTATATCTGCCAGAACCTCCCAGACACTTTTACCACCCACACATGCAAACAGACAAGCTGTTTATATAACAGTGATGTGAAGAGAATATTGCACAGGGAAGCAATTTATAAAGACCCTTTTATAAAAGAGAAATTACTCCAAGAGACTTGCAGACACACATTTTGTGCCTGAGAACAAATAAAACATTCCCTCTGAGCATGACTGATGTCAAGAGATTGTTGGAAGTTCAAAGCTCAAACTCAGAAACTTGCATGAATATGATCTCAAAAAGCAGAGGAAACATGATTTTTCAAAATTCTTTCTTGGAGACCATGAAATGCCTTCACAAAATCTTGTTCAATTTGAATTGTTTTGTAGTTTGTTGTTGGGATCTGTGTAGCACCCAAAGTGTTGAGGTTGGTCAGCAGGAAATGCATTTGATCTGATCCCAGGGCTGGGATTTTTTCAGGGAATGGCTGACAATGAGGTGAAATGTGACAGCCATAGGTGGTCCTAAATTTTTTTCTCAGGTTGTATTTCCTGACCTGGCACAGGTTGCCATTTCTCAAGGTCTTATGTAAATCACTGGTCACTGAGACATGGCTGCTGGGACTGGGTGGAACCATCTCTGTCCTGCCCTCTCCAGGCAGCAGTGGGGAGATTTGTAAAGATCAGTGTGCATAAGAACCTGGCTGCAGCTTACCTTTACCTGCAGGAAATGCAACCTGGTGATGACAGGGGAAGAAGTGTTCCTTTCAGAAGACAATCAAAGTTTTGTGGAAACACAACAAATGGGCAGGAAATGGAAATTCTATGCTAGATTGAGGCATTCTCCTGCAGAACAGGCCCGGGAAGCTCAAGAACATACAAATTGGGATGCTGCTGGGATGCCAGGTGTAAGCTGACAGCTTTGGGCGGTGAGATTAGCCAGGCTGAAGTCTCAGCTAGCTACATGTGAGTCACATAGAGAGATGTGTGGCAGCTTTTTAGGCTGTATGAATCAGCAGCAGCAACAGGGAAGCAGAAACTCAAATGGAAATTCCTGGAGGAAGCAGAGTGCAGCATCATGGCAGCTGAAATGGCTACAAGTCTCAGCTCTGCATCTCAAATTTGTCTTTCTATATTTCTTTTTTAGGTGGATAAACCCTCATGTCTTCGTAGGCTGATGGAGAAGATCAAATTTTTTGGAAGAGGGGGAAATGACAGAGCACATGCCTGTGCTTGATCAAAGGAATGAAGGCAAGGATACAGCTGAATAACTTCCAAAAAACCCCTGAGATGATCAGCAGAACAGATAAGGCATTACTACATTACGTCTACACTGGATGTTCTAGAAATTCAAAATACCTCAGGTGGGAGAAAGACACCTGGCCAGGATGGGTTAAATATTACTTTGTTCTGAAGACAGGGGTGTATATAGATGGCATCTACCCTGGAAATTCAGTTCTTCACCTCACAGATTTATACTGAAGGTATCTCACAGAACGTTCTGGTCATCTATCTGAATTCATGTATCTTTTAGTGCAAAACACTTCAGTTCCTCTTCAGTCTGGCACAAAACACTGCTGGTCCTGCTGCCTGCTCTTCTCCTTAACTGGTGTTTTTCTTCCATATTCCATCCCATAATTCCATATCCATCGCACAATGACAACTCTCAGACAATAGCCTTGCAAAATTCCTGGCTGGGTTGCTTTCTCAAAGTATTTTCTGTGGAAAAATTAGCTGCCAGGAATGGCAGAAATTCTCTGGCTGAGCCACTGGTCATTGTAGGGAAATTTAATTTCCTGCTTTGCTGGTTAATGCCACAGTTCTAGCCACAACAAAAATCACTTTTCTTTAAAAGGAAAGTAAAAAACCAAAAATCCACGAGAGAGTTCATGTGTCTATTGGCAGAAGAAACAGACCTGCATATCATGATGAATTAGGATCTTTATGGTTCTCTTGTACCCTGTAAACCAGGATTTGAAACACCACTGCACACATGCAAAGAGCAAGCTGTGAGAGAGGCAGCATGATACTAAACATTTTTCTGGTGAAATCTGGTCAGATTTTATAGAAACTGTGGGAACATAACAGAAGATTGTTGAGGAGAATCATAAACATGCTGAAGTGATCTGCAGCTGAGGTGTAGAAAAACACAGATACCAAATGTTGCTCAGCTTTGTGTGTTGGCTAAGTTCAATGTCTGTGTTTCAATAAGAGGCCTGGGAGACTTACAGGCTCTCAAACATGGTTGAGATTCCTTCCCTGCTGTGGAAAAGATCACAGCAGTGAGGTAATCTATACCTGTGACAGCCCCTGAAATACAGGTGAAAACAGCAGGTTCAGAGATCCTCTAGCAAGGACTGAGCAAGAACTGAGTTCTCTGGTGTCCCTGCTCGTGTGGGTCTGCCTAGGTGCTGCTTTGGGGATCCCTGCTTTGACAAGGTAATGAAAATGAATTTACTGTTTTAATTTCAATCAGTGTTCTGTAATCTCCCCTGGGTCCTGTACATGGCAGCTCACACAGATGCCCAAACAGGCCCTAAGCAACCATTATCTTATCATTCAGGTCATTATTATTCGTGAACTTGCTTCTGCAATGGAACACATCCAGCCACATCCCTCACTGACATCGCAGGTAGAAGATGCACTTCACCTTTCTCATTTCTGAAAGCCAAACTGCCAGTTAAAGCTTGCAAAGGTAATTAATTCTCATGCTGAAGGGATGTGAACAGGCAGGCAATAGCAGTAGCCACACCATGGCTTTCTATTACCAATTACCTCTATTGAGCAAATAAGCTGCTTGCCAGACAAATATTCATAGAAGCCCGAGCGAGGTTCTGCATCAATTCCATCCATTTTTGGATCACTACTGCTGACTCACCACAGAAATGCTGCCTCCTTGCACTGAAAGGTCACAGACTCACTGGGACTGGATGGTCTCTGTTTCATCTGCATGTTAAAAAGGCAGGTCAACACCAAATTCCCAGCAGGGCGCTCAGGGTTTTGCCCAGCTGAACCCTGAAAGGCTCCATATGTCCCATTGCTGTTACCCATATCTTGATTCCCCCTCCCTCCCCACAAATGTAAAACCCCTCCAGCCTGCAGACCAAATATTTATTTATATATTTTTATTTCATTAACCACCACTCTCTGAGCCTGATGATCCAGCCAGTTATTACCCACACAGCAATCTGCCCATCGAGACTGTAATGGCCCAAGTAGCACATGAGGGTGTTGTGGCCAGTGTCAAGGTAGGTGACATCTATCACTTACCTCTCATAATAAAATCTAGTCACCTCAGCACAGAGGACCAAGTCAGTCAAACATTGTTTATCTCTGGTACATCTACGCTTGCTGTTCCAAATCACCTTCCTCTCTGTGCTTCCAGAAGCAACCTCTGCTAGAAATGACCTGCCTTTTGAAGACAGGTGGGACATTTCTCCTAAGTTATCAGGGATCTTTGACACCTGGGGGCTTCCAAAGCTGACAGTGTGTGAGATCACTGTGATGTCACCTACCACATGAGTGCTTCCCTCCTGATCCCACACCCTTGTAGAGGTTGCCATTTCTCAAGAGATCCTTGGATCAACCTTCTTTCACTGCTGGTAGTTTGAAACACAGAGGCTTGGGTGACTTTGTGATCATGAAAAGTGAGTCAAAGAAAGCACAGGGTACACCTTACCTGCATCTGGGGTGGTCACCCACCCCCCATTTGTTGATGGGACACATTTTCCTTGTTCATTCATCTGCTACTAATGTAGCAGTGAGATCTGTTCTTGCTTCCCTTGATATTCCTTGCAAATGTTGACTCCAGGAGATCTTTGGCTTACCCAATGCCACTGCTACATGCCCCCAGAATGTTTCAAAATTTCTCTTTCAAAGGCCATTCTTGTTTCTATCTCTTGTATACTGCTCATTTTTGCACTGGAGCTCAGCCATGAGTTACGTGTGTGTAGCTAAGCCAGTCTCCCAACATATTTATTGCTTTCATGAGTAGAAGGATGAGCTGTTACTGTGCTAAGAGGAGGCTGACCTTAAAGACCCGACATGCCAAATCTTTCAAGCCAAAGTAAATTACTATCTGCTATTTCTGTAAAGGCTTTACCTTCCAAAATTTAATTACCTGCATTTAGAGGTTTCCAGGTGCTAAGATGGTAATGACTTCAGACCAACCTTATATATTGAGCTATGTGAAAAATCTCAGCCTTGCATGTAAAGTCTCATACAACACGCTCAAAGCATTGCTACAAGAGTCAGAGACTGTTACATGTGCCCACACAGTGGTGACACCTCGGCTGCAGAAAGATGTCCCCAGTGTTTCCTGCTTCCAATGCATTGAGCTCATCACATAGCAGGGCAGATGACAGAAACAAGGGCGTGGATCTGAGACCTGTGATTATCATCTGAGAGGGCAGGTGCAGAGCACATTTCTCAGGCTTGAAACCAAGGAGAAAAGGAGGCAGGAGCTGAGGATGAGGAGATCATATCTGTGGTGCGGCTGAAGCAACATGTACAGTAATTGGCAGAGAATTTGACTAAAAACCAAATCTCAACTTTTTCCTGAGGGAAAATTGCAATTGCACTTTCCATGAACACATACACAATGAAAAATGCCCAAAATGCTGACTTGCTCCAAGTGAAACAGGCTGGACTCAATGAAGTTCCCTTTCAATTTGTTTTTACCCAAACCAATATCAAAATATGAAGATATTTCAGAAAAAATCCTGTTATGTTGGTAGATCATTATGGCTACACAACTGAAGCTGCAAACAGCTGGAAAGGCCTGATCAGCCTTAACCTTCTCTCCTTGCTCCTCCCTTATTAATAATAACCCCTATTGCTTGGCTCTGATTGTGGGAATTAGTTTATTTCTGTTCTTACCAGACTCTCTAACATTTACATTGAGTATGCATCTAAAATGCCCCACTTACACCAGGTTTGCAAAAACACTTGAAGTGCTGACTGCATTTGTGAAGAGATAGCACAAAAAATACAGGAGGCCTTTACAACATACAAGAAACTTACTGCCATGAGAACAGTTGCATGGCATATTCCTTTCATGACTCTTTCTGAACAATCAGTCTTTTCTTTAAGATGGTCATTAGGCAATAAATGACATTGGAAAGCAGAAAAGAGAGGAAAGAAACTAGGGTGCCAAGAGCATGGAAAGGACTGAGACTGGATTTTGGAATATTGAACCAAATAGCTAAGTAGAACAGCTAGAAGGAGATTCAGATGTAACAGGACAGAAATTAAACAATTTCTGAATTTTGGACCCTCCAAATATTGGAAACTATCACATTTTTAGGCCATCAGATAAGTGGGGCAGATGTTACTGTGTTGGATCTCATCCCAGGTTCTTTTTTTGCTTTCACACAGGAGCTTGAAATCCTTGGAAAAGCCTATAGTCTTTGTTGAGTACATGTTTCTTCCAAGCCCTGCCATTCTCAGTACAGAACACAAAAATAATGAGTTTACAAATAGCTTTATAATGTCTTGGAGGCTAAAGCATCCAAGGGAATAATCTATTAAAGAAATTGAACAGTTACATGTGTTTTATAAGGGGAAAAAAGTTTCCACTAGACAAACATATTTATTTTAAAAATCCAATGTCCCCTATTATTGATACCAAATCAACAGCAATATAACAGCAAAGAAACCATCACTAGGAAAATACCTTCTCCTGGCCAATACAGTTACATAAATAAATAGGTTAGCTACTGAATTGTGCTTTGGGCAAAGGCAAATCCAGACTATGGATTCTGGAAGAACATGAAGAATCTGCCTCTGTTAAAAGCACGAACAAAGTGGAAGACATGGTCCACAACCCACCTGCCAAAGTTTAGGTCTTACCATGGTGCAGCTTCCAAAGAATACCAGGACACCAGGACACAGTGCGGCTGTGGGGACATGGTTAAGCCTGATGTCTGTTAGTACATGGAGAGTCTGTGCCATCAGCTAGAATTGATTGAACCTCACTTGATCACAGAAGCTATCTGAACAAGCAGTCCCACCCCAAAGCACTCTAGCACTTCCCCAAAAGCAACAGCTTCTCTTCTGGTAGGATGCTTCACTGCTTCTTTATCACTCAGCTACCTCCTTTCTGTCCTTGGCGTGCCTAGAAGCAAAGAGAGCCTCCCTGCTCCCCCACATTTGATCATCACTAATTACCTTTCCCTACCCATTAAACAAAATCCTTTCTTTAGAAACCCAGGGGGTTTTGTGGTATCAGAATTGCTTCTCTATTTCTGTTAAGCACGCACAGACACACAAAATGTTCTTACATCATTAAGATGCAAAACACATTGTTCCTGAGCAAGTGTTTTCAAAAACAGTGTTTCCAAAGCCAGCATTTCCTGAAGCCAGTGCTTCCTGGGGGCTCCCTTGAAAAAAAAAAGGGTTTATAGAGCTGATTGCTGCAAAGCCTGATGTTCCAGTCAGACAATTGCATAGGCCTAGAAGCCTTCACTGTGCCATTCACTCACTGCAGTCTCTGCACTAGTTGTCTCTCTCAAACCACAGCATCTCTCCCTCCTCCCCTCCTTGCAAAGTAGCACAGCTGTAACTAAGCCCAAAAGTTTTGGAACTATCACAAGTCTAGAAACAGCATCGCCAGTCACATCTCCTGAATATACTAGCACTATATTTCTGCTATATAAGGTGTTTAATGGTCAATTAATTTACTGCATGTGTAGTAAAATACATAAATGTGTGTGTCAGAGTGTTAGGGGAAATGGGGGCAGGGTGGCTGAAGAGCAAAAGAGGAACAAGGAAGAATGACTGGAATTAAGAGAAACCTGGAAGCCTTCTGGAGGCTTCCTTGTGCACCAAGCTGCCATATTCCCTGTCTCTCAGATCCCAGTTTGTAAAGTGGGAAGCACACCCCAGTGAGGAGTGGCCAGTGTGAGTACACACCTCCAGCAGTGAGGCTCCTAAACACACAGGGAGGAAGGAACAGAATCTGCTCCTGTAAAATAGCATCAAGCATAAGCACTGAACAGGGTGAGGCAGCTGGGGCGGGGAAACAGACCAGACAGGAATGGGGAGATTCCTGCCAGGAGTGAGATTCCTGGTTCATTCAGGACTCTTGTATGTTATTGTTTCCTTCTTTCTGTGTTTGGAGTAGGAAGAAAGGGGAAATGGTATGTAATTGTGAGCACAGGGCTCAAGCCAGACTTACCAAATCTGCCTTCGATAAGCCTCCTGAACTTTCTAAGCCTTCACTTCCTCACCACTTCCCTCAGCCATGGATGGCATTTACAAGTGGCTCAGTGCTACTGTCAGATGTCACACAGCAGGGTAAAACACTTTCTCCTCCGACCATGTGGTGCTTCTAAGGCTTCACTAATCTTGTAGGTGCATCTAATTTCCTTCATTTCTTTGCCACCCCTTTCAGACCAATATTTATTTCCTTTTTTTTTGCTCATGCTCCAGTAATATTAGTCATTACTTCTCTGCCTGTTTACTTCTCTTTTTTTATTAAGGAGGAAATCCTAATTAATGCCCTTCTGGGATTTCAAAATCACTCATTTGTAGCAGGTTAACAGTAACTGAATGGCAAAGCTTAGTCCTTGAAATCTGTCACAACTGGAAAGGCAAAGACTTAGAAACCCCATTGTGGCAAATAGCTAATGTACAAAATGACAAGGAGGGGTATGTGATATACAAGAGGATACTGAATTAGGTTTCTGGAAGCGAATCCAAGAAAGGTCTTTTTCAATCATTGTGCAAGATTTTTTGCTTTCCTCATCCAACACAAGCCAGTGATTGGGAAATACTCATACCAGGGGAGACACCTAAAGCCAGACAACCATTAAGCATGACACTGGGCGTGCCCTCATTAGAGTGCTAAGGCGTGTGAGAGCCCCATTTAGAGAAAGATAAAAGATAGCAGTTTATTTGTAAAACAGCAGAGCCCTCACCACCGTCCTTGTCCAAAGCCTCCTAACCTAGCAGGGATGGTTAGGTGAGCACACAGGCTCCACAAGCACCCTTCTCCATCCCCCCTGTCACTACCACACCGTGCTGTAAAGCCAGCCCTCTGACAGTCACTACAAGACTTTCTCCTAATGATCACATCAAGATCCAGAATTAGGATGTTCCAAGACAGACAGAAAGCTCCCAGTCACAACAGGTATCACAGAGAGACAACCTTTAAGATTTGGGCTCTTTTTGTAAAAGTATACTTTTAGATTTGTTCATTCTTCAGGATGTTACATGCCAACAGTTCTACAAAACATTCATGTGTGTGAGAAGTGCTGCTTCAAATAAAACAGAAAAAACAGAAAGTAAACTGGCTTGGGTTTTAAGCAGTCCAAGGCTGGATAGCAGGCATCAGTAAAGTGTGGGGATCAGCTACACCATCCCTGCATAAATGTAAACATCATGAAAAGGCAGCTTTGTCTGCTCACATACTTCTGTTGTTATACTTGTACAGCAACAAATCACACTTTAAAAATTATTCCACACACACTTGAAGCTGACAAAACAGCTTTCCAGTAGTGATTAATACATTGCAAAGTCAAGTCCACCACCAGTTAAGCTTTAGAAGGAAGTTACTACTTGTGTTTGTTGTGTTTGATATGAACTAGACACTAAGTCAGTCCATGGGATCAACAGCATTTGCATGAGCATTCCCAACTCTCTCTGCAGTTTAGGAGAGACAAAAGCAGTGTTAGGTCCCAAGATTACAAATTCACACACAAGCCTAATCCATACAAGCTGTTCAATGGACACTAAGATGATAATAAAAATAGCTTAATAAGTAATGTTGCAACTACCTATTTGGTTTCAATATTGAGGCAATTAGGGTAAACAATTAAACCTTACCTTCGTTCCTTTAGTGATTCCATTTTTCTTAGATATTCCACTTTTTAAGAGGTTATTCTGTTTCTGATGATTGTGATGATGTAGATGTCCATTGCACACAGCACTGGGATTAGCCATCTGTTTAAATTAGTCAGATTCTCAGTTCTTAAGGGTGTCTCGGGTCTTTCTACTGTAAAAAAGACAGTGGGATGAGAAGATAAAGTTCTTGGTTAAGGCCTCAAAGGTATCCAACTGGTCTGTCAGGATTTTCCAGGATGAGAGGAGGAACTATCTTTTGCAATCTCCTCAAAACATAAAACTTTCTTTCATACAGCTTCAGCCCCAGCAAGCTAGAATGTGAAATACATGGCAGGAGGTGTGCTGTTAAAATCTCTGGAAATTACTGCTCCTTGCTGGCTCTTGCATGAACACGGCTCCTGTGAGTCAACAAGGCTGCTGCTGCTATCAAGAAGTGGGTGGATTCAGAGGCGGAGACACTTAAAGCTACATTACCTCTTAAATACCTCCAAGGGAGAAACTTTGTTTCTTTTCTCTGAATTACACTCAGCGTGGTGCGAGGGCGCTCCATAGAAACCTGCCAAAATGTTTTGAAAATTTTAACAGTGTAATCTGTAAAATTACATGTTCATTTTAGGGGTATTTTAGCTGAAAAGCAAGTAGTATTGCCCTGAGTAAAGCAGAGAAACACGTCAAAAAATTTCTTTTAATCTCTTCGTATATGAGTAGCATGACGGAGATGGCATTATACCTGCAAAGAAATGGAAAGCATTTTAGTAATAAAATGAAAATTTATCTGGAGCTAGATACTACAGACACGTGCCCAAGTATTCACTAGAGTGAACTGTCCCTTTAAACTCAGTTTGGCCAGTAGAAGGATAAATGGCATGGTCTTACAATGAATGGGAAGTGGATTTTTATAAAGCTGATTAATTTAGTTTTAAAACAAGTCAGGCTTTAATCACATGTGAAACTACTAGGACAACTAACATACATCCTTTCTTTTATGAAAAAAGGTTTTTAATTGTAAAAATGCATATACGGTCTTCGCTGACTCAAATTCTCGTGCTTCAGATTTTAGTGACAAAAAGTAAAAGTAGAAACCTCTCTGGTAGCATTTAATAGAATCTCTTCCTCCCAAAATAATTCAAATTAGTGTGGCGATAGATTAAAGGAAAGCTGTATTATAATATCAATTTTGAAAAACAGTTCGGAGAATAAAAATACTGGGAGAATAAAAATACTTGAAGTTCTTTAATTAGAAAAAATTGCTATGGCATCCTGGCAATGACATGTAAGTTATATGCAGAAAGAGCAGCCTAGAATTTGAGTATGTGGAATGCAGGAGATGAAATGTTAAACAAACCACTGTGAAAATACACAGGGAAACACACTGTGTTGGTTTTGAAAACTTATCTTAGACACATATTAAATTGCTAAAATACATTTTCTTCTTTGCAGTAATTTGCAAAGTGAGGTATCATCAATGTACTAGAAAACTTCTGGGTCTTGCTTAAGAGTGATCTAAACTTAAATTAATTAAACTTAAATTAATAAGTATTTTGGGGGGAAGAAAAAACCCCTTAACTGATTAAAATGACACAGAAGCAGTAAAACACCAAAATTTTTTGACTCACAGTTCTACTAGATTCACCATTAGAAATCAGATTTTTGAAGTTTTATCTTTTTGGTACTTTTCCTAGGCAAGAATACCTCATTTCTGTATAATCAGTTTTGTTTAGGTTTCTTTAAGGCATCTGTAAGTATAGCTCACTGACAAATGAATTGTGAATATAAAAATGTCAAATACAGTGGCAAAATGGATTGTTGGTCTTAAGTGGCTAAGAGTTGATATTTGCAAAGGAAAAAGGAGACTGAGGTGAGGGTAAGCCTGCAGGAAAAATGGTTGGTAACATCTCCTTCACACCTGTCCCCTGTGGGCTGCTGATAAATGGAACAAGGTAATGCAAGGAATTCTCTCTGCACCTGGCAAGCCTCGCCCGTCCAGGAGCTTTCTTCATTTGGGAATTGTGTCCTTGATTGTCACAGCAAACCAAATTCCTGTAAAACATGCCATCTGCTCAGTCAGTCACTGATCATCTTCCCCCTGGTGTGATAAGGACAAGGACACTCACCAGAGTACGGCTGCTCCCCTTAGCAGTTTCCCGTGTCCCAGCCAGCACCTCTGCCAGGTGCTCTTCCCAACAGGCTCTGCACCTTTCAAGGCACAAAGCAATAAAATTAACATATCATAACTGTCTTTTTTCCCTCCCCAATTAAGTTCATGAGGGAAGTGGAATCTCCAGTTAAAACAACAGTTCAGATAATGCAAAGGCTCTAGGTCTATGCTTGTTAGATCCGTTTCAAGACCCATGAAATACCAGTGTCCTTACATGAATAAAATAGCAAGATAAATGTGTTATGGTAATTTTAGTTTTCAATGTCTATATTATTTAAGATAACAAACAAATAGAACTTTAAAAAATACCACATTTAAATAAGCAATTAAAAAAATAAATTCAGAGAAGAGCTGCTCATTTGGATATCTGTTAACCACGACCTAAAAGCCAGCGTTCACAAAACAAATACCACTAGAAGCTGACAAAAATTCCTACCCTGATCCTATTCAGAGGAAAAGATTCATAGAAGGGATGAGTCTGACCAAACACACAAAAATTATCAGTAAACTGAATGTGGTGCTTCTCCTGAAGAAAAAAAAAGCAAAAAACCAACCAACCAGAAAAAAAGCCCAATAAAAACAACACCCCCTCATGAAACCTGCCCAAGCTCCCCCAAACAAACAAACAAACAAACAAACAAACAAACAAACAAACAAACAAGCAGAAAACTCTGCAAACTCCCAAAGCAAACAAAAAAAAAAGCAGGAAAAAAAGAAGCCAAAAAACCAACCAAACAAAAAACCCCAAATCAAACCAGAAAAAAACCCAATCAAAAATCATTGTGCTTTTCAGAACTCTATTTTACTCAAAGCCAGCTAATCTATTACTCAGGCTTCTACATACGTATCTGTCATGTTACCTGTTACCTGCATCTAAATCTATTACTCAAATGTATGAGCATCTGTGCTGGACGCTGGAGGAAGGACTCAGTAATTGTCTGCTTTGCAACACCAAAACCACCACTAGCAATACCCTATTTTTTTTGTTCTGGGAAGTGGAAGGAAATCATCTGCTGTGCTGACTGTACAAGAACTGCATGTATTTAACTGCAGGGGACACCAATCCTACTAAGATTGTATGTGCACTTCTCTGTAGTGGCTTGGGTACTGGTCATTCTTCATACTTGGACAAGAAGATGGTGAATTTCTAAGATTACCAACAGACCACACACCATGTTCTACAAAAATGCTAGTAAATTTTCCAAGATGTGACTACAATTACTATAAATCTGTAGGAAAACCATCAATAGAGTCCCAGGTTCTAGGTTTTATTCCTTGCTTTGTCATCATCCTGTTAACACCATTGCATTTTTGCTAACTCACATTGAAATCAGGAGAAAAGTGTTTAAGTCCTTTTTAAATGCTCTGAGACAAATTGCTGAGGAGTATGGTGCAAAAGTGAAGTAAAATATATGCAGTTTAATTAGCCAAGGTTTAACAACAGAGCAGAGAGAACAGAGAGGAGTAGGGTTCTGTCTAAGTAGTCTCTCAGTGTTTGAAGAAAAACATTTTTCTGATAAAAATTCCATTGTTACATAGGGCAGGTTAAAAGGCTGAACTCTGCTGGTGCACTCAAGAAATGGGGACAAAATATTCTATTAGATTCTGGCCCAGTCAGACATGCAGTGTCATTGTAGTGGTCACAATGTCCCCATTTAAAATAACAATACTGGATTCACAGTGTCCCCATTTATAATAGCAGTACTGCATTACCTACCAATAAAAAAATAAAAAATGTTGCAAGAAAGCATGAGAGCTCATCCCAGAAAACTGTCATGTCATAAGCTGGAAGGATTTCGTAGGATTCCTGCTCATCCCAGGGTACAGTTACTTAGAGAAGTGTTGTGAAATGGTCTTGCAATCTAATGGCAGGACCTTGATAATTTCAGTTCCTGACAGATTCCCATTTACATACTACATGAAACAATAAGGGTCTAAACAAAGACACCAGGTTTATGCTTGTTTTGAGTGGACAAATACCCATGTCAAACAAGAGCTGAAGAAACTTGGAATCCAAATCTATTAATCTATTAAAATTCAAAATTCTAGGAGTGTTTAAAATGGCAGCAGGGCGTGATGGTAGTGGACTACACAGTAAAAACCACCTTTTCTGTTCTCACAATAATTTCCCTTAAAACAGAAATCCAACTCTTAAATTCTGTGTACCACTGATGACTTATATGTGATGTTTGTGAACACATGGGTGTTGGAGGCAATTCCTGCTTTGGATATGTAGAAGACTTCATGAACAAATAGGGAGACACCACAACAACAAAGCAAGAGCATGTACCAGTCATCAGCTGGTCAGTCAACCCCAGGGTGTCTTTTGAGTCATCCACATTTCACCAGCACCAGCTGTAGACTAAATTCCTGAAATCCTTACATGGAAGAACCCCCCAGCTGTGTTTGTTTCTTTACACCCTATCTAGCAATACATACGTGGGGTTGAGTAGGGATATGCCGCTACACCTGGAAATAAAACTGATACTGAAAAATCCCTTCAAGTGCCCCTGCACAGCTTGAAGGATACACAAAATAGTTTGATATTGGTCAGAGAATAATCTAGAGCAACTCAGAGCCATGGCACAGGTGGACACACGCAACCAGTGTTGCAACAGGGCAGGGCATGGTACAACAGGCAGGGCTCCTCCGTGTCTGGCAGGTCCACACAGCCCCTGCAGAGCCCTGGGGCTGGCACAGCTGCTTCTTGACACCTCTGCACCTCCTTGCTCTTCATGGGCCACAGTAAGATGACAAGACAATGCTTGAAAACCTTAAGCATTTAAAGATGCAGTCAGCCTGGTTTCTTAGGCAATATTACCAGAACCAGTTTTCTGACTGCATCTGGGTGTCAACAAGCTTTGAGTACTACTAGCAGGAGGAAATTGTTGGGATTTTCTGTCTGATACAAGTGTCTGATTGATACATGATACACAAATCTGGTTAGGAATTTGTACTTAACCCGAGGACAGTTGTAGAACTTGCGACCTTTATCTCCTTTCAAGGATTAAGGCTTCATAAATTGCACAATTGATACAGTTCTGTCCTTATCTTCTGATACAAAAATAAATCTGACTAGAATGTCATAATCAGATAAAACCAACAAATTAAAAAAAATTATACCAAGACAAAAAAATAACCATATAGCAACTAAGAGTCTGCTTCAAAAATCCAGCAACAAGCACAAGAGAGCCCAGAGTGGCTTCTGCTCTATCTTCTGGCAATTACAAGGCTGATGCCATTACTACACTCTTATGTGGAAATTTCTCATAAAGTTGAACCTGCAATTCTTACTCCTTAAATAAAAAAAGCTCAGATAGCTAGACCCAGTGATGCCAATAGAACTACTCAGCCAAGCCAAAGGCTAAAAACCACTTCACAAGCACTAGGTAGAGGAAAAATCTCTTCTGTGGGACATTTCTCTACTGACTTCTTTCAGCAGCAATATGATCCATAGCCATGTAACCTCTAGAGCCATGCAAGGCAGATTTCAGTTTACTTTTCCAAGACCTCTGCCAGTCAGGCTGATGAATTTGCAGAACTCTGTCATTTGCTGAGAACCAGCATGGTATTGTCATTGTTTCCACTGGACATGATGAATGGAGCAGGGGCAGCTCTGTGCCATCTGTTCCTCCTCTGTGTCATCACCACATTGATTCAGACAAGTCATTCTTCACCACAAACATCTGGAACATTAAGACAATTGATATTTAACCAGGTAGACAAATTTCATTATTATTATTATTATTATTACTACTACTACTACTAATAATAATAATAATAAAACTGAACAAAACAGACATAGCTTTAACTTATGTTTAATGATGAAATGTCAGTCTCTGAACAGGAAATTATGAAGTGATTTCACACAAAAGTTAAAAGTTATTGCTTATTGTTCTTGTAATGTAATTTTTCAGTGCTTCCAGAAGCCTGAGATTTATGCAGGCCCAGATGAGAACTCATAATGCCACTCAGTTGGGAAAAAAATAAAAAGTAGCATTGCAAAATACCCCGTTTTTTAATCTAACAAGTGGCTCTGTTTTGCAATTCTTACTCATTCACTGAAACACTTCATTGAATTAGACCCAGTGAGGTCAATAGCCCTACCCATGCAAGTAGTAGTTATGCTTCAAAACCTTTTTATTAGCATTACTAAACTTAGTGACATGATACAGTAGATTATTTGCCTTCCCCATTGCCAGTGAACAAATCATTTCAAGACATGCCACAGAATGAGATTTTTGTGTTAAATGTGACTCCATACATGGGCTCTCTGGAGACTTATTTCCTCTTGTCACTGCCTACAGTTCTGTTATTCACCATTTCAGTTTTGTTCATCCTATCTCTTAGGGAAGTACAGGCTGAGAGAGAAGAAAACCCAAACAAAACTCCAAAACCTGTGTTTGCCAGTTATGGTAAAGGGGTCGTAGCTGTGTTGCCTTATAAAAACTTTATATTTTTTGTTCAGTTGCCTCATGATACTTTATTATGGTTGACATTAGATATTTTTACCCTACACTGTCAAACAGATGGAAGAAACAAAAATACTGTTCACTTTATCTACTTAACTATAAACATTCAAACTTTCAAAAGCTTTTTCAGATCAAGTTTTTTCTATTTTCACTTGTGGAGAATTTCTTTTGACTATTGAGACTTTGGTCTCCCTATGGCTTGGCACAAACAGTTGCAATTCTGTTTTAAGCAGACTTCACTGCAATTCTTTCTTAATTTCATGCCTCACTGAAGTCAATGGAGTTCTGAAGAGGCACCAAGTGTCAGATGGGAGACTAAAAGGGGGAATGAGAATTGAGAAATTAATTCCAGAAATTGTTGCCAAATGCAGGAAGGGCAACTGTCCAAAATTATCTCGAGAGTTTTTAAATCCATGAGTTCTGAGAAAGGTGTTTTTTGAACCTGGTTTCAGACTTATATTTATAATTATCATTTTAACAACAAGATTAAATGTTATTCCTTACTTGAAGTTATTTGTATTAAAGGTTCAGTGCAGAAGTCTGAAACACCCTACATTTGTTACAGAAGCTTTAGGAGCACAGTTTGGTATTCCAGAAACACTGCCATGTTTCAGGAGCTACAACTCCAAGAGTTCAGTTCAAATCTAGTCCATATACCAGGAAATAAAATCAATTGAAGGTTTCCCAGAGCAGCAGGTCCTATTCAACACAGCTTCAGCCACAAAAACTTTTCATTAAACCCTCTCAAGTTTATTGGAGTCTTTTAGCTCTCCTGCCAAGACACTAGAAAACTAAAGTTTCTTTCCTGTGATATGTGTTTGTTTTTATATTCCATGTAATCTCTAATTTTAATATTATGCACAGTAAGCTTGTCAGACCTCAGTAAAGAATTGGAATCAAATGTTATTATTTTCCAGTCTCTACAGCTCTCTTTTGAAACAAATCCCTATTCAAATGAAGCATATTTCATATCATTGGAGAAGAGTTGGGCACGTTGAGCCTTAGAGTACTTTTAGACAGGTGTCATTCCACTATCCAGCCATTCATCCCTGAGCTGGGGAGGCAACTGTTGCAACTATCACAGCCATATTTAGCAGCCTATTGCTTGCAGTGGCTTTCAAAGTAATCTTTTCCACACAGGATAGAGGTCCTGAGCTGCTTTTTCAATGCTGCTAAAATTTCAAGCCATCAAGTGATCAGCTACAGCTTGCTCTGAGAGCAGTGCATGTCCTTCAGCTCCTGCACTCTCACTGTGGCTAACAGACATCTGAAACTGTCTCTTACCTGGAGTAGCTCCTCTCCTCACCTGCTATGCAAACAGCAGCTGATGTCATACAGTTACTGCATCATTACAATTTCTTTGCATAAGTTTTCCTTCTCTTCTTTTTATCTGCTAAAAATGGAACAGAGGTGACTCATGACTCATGGCTGAGACAGGCAAAAATTAAATACTCAGCACTAAAGGCTCTGCTAGGGTTTCCACTGCCTGAACTGGTTCCCTGCTTATGCTCATCCATGGGATAGATGTATTCCTGGTACCACCTCAGCCCCTTGGACTGTGCCACGACCATGGGAGACCTGGCTGGATCCCCCACCCCAGCCTCTCCACAGTGCCATGCATTCACTGTGGCAAAAGCAGTGCTGCTGCAAGGTCTTCACCTGGCTGGTGGTTCAGAGATCAACTCATCCCCTTCACCATGGGGCCTGGCTGGGGAACTCCTGCCAGTCTGTGCAGGACAGATCAGCATCACCCCCAGCAGGGTGGGGGAAGGTTTAATAGACTGCTTTCATTGAAAACAGGTGTATGGAGGGAAGGAATAGAGCAGGGTTTGAGAACTGTCAGGGGAAATTCTCCAGATTGAGGTTTACTATTGTACTTCTGTGAAAGAAATGCCAGGAAAAAGCCCTTACTCCTCCCTTCCTTCCCACAGCATCTGCCATGCTTCAAACTGCAACCTTTGCCAGTCCTAGCAGCCAGGTTAGCTCATAAGATTTCTGGTCCTGGTGATGCAGACAGCTGAGCCATGCCCTTGGACTGCTCTCTTTGTGTAAGGCAGTGGTGGAACAGATCTGTCAGGAGTTCTTGCTCATGGGGACCAGTTTCTACAGCCCTGGGAGCCAGGTGACATCAACATGTGCCTACAGGATGTGTCACTCATTGTCATGGAAGAATTTCAGAATTATGATACTGTTTTTAGCCTTTTAAAGCAGTGTGACAATTAATTACATCTTTATCACTGGATTTCTGAGGCCAGGAGACACTGACAATCATTAGATTCAAGATTAGAATAATTCAATTCAAGATTAGGACAGTTTTTCTCAGACAGTGTAGCACTCTTCTAGATCAAAGCCTGGGGCTCTGTCAGTGATCTGAGTTTGACTAAAGGATCTCTCAGGAAAATTCTCTGATGTAACCAGAATTGCTCAACAGTGGGAAATGTAACACCTTTGCAACATGTTCAAAATTACCCAGGACCAGATTTTGATGTTTAAGACAAATGAACAAACACATACACAAAATCATTAGTTCTGTATAAAAACAAAATCTAGAGAGGAAGCCAAAAAACCCTCTAATCCCTCTTGCAGTGAGTCATGGCCTTCTCCTTAAGAAGACACATGTGCCTCTACAGGGCTTTGCTGACTTCAGGCATTCTGTCCAGATTAAGATTTATACCTGGGTCTATCTCGGCCTAGTTTATGTTTGCTTATATTCTTGCTATTTAACTTGCTATCTTACTGAACTTGATAAGAAACTTAGATACCAACCCTGACACCAAGCACAAGAAGTCTCAGACCAAGCCCACCTTACACATGATGCTTAGGGAAATACTTTAATTAACTTCAGGAAGTAATTAAAGATAAATCCCAGCTTTTATATACTATAGAACAGGAAGAAAGTAATCCACAAATTTGCTCCTTCCCACATAAGCTTAATCAGAACTGTCAGTGGACTTCACAAGAATTCAAACCACTGCTCACTATCATGACCTTTTGATAACACAGACCACCTTTAACTCAGGTCTTTTTACCAAACCAGTCACTCCACACACCAAGGCTTTTCCTGCAGACATCTTTGACTGCCTACAGTTCCATACATACATATGACACTTCCAATCAATTCAATATAGCTGTTTACAATGTAAAGTTAAGGCTGAAAATAATTGTTTTTAAATTAAACCAAAATTCCTGACCCTTCTCATGACATTCCTCAGATCATGATTATTAAATGTGGTTACAGTTTGGATTCTAAGGGATTTTCTTTCCAGGGTTGCCATGCCCTTCCTAAGACCTCATGTTGTACCTTTGTTGTTCAGCATCACTGTCAGTAAAATACAAGTTATTTTGCAATCTCCTAAAGGTATGAGACAGGTAATTATTACTGAATGAACACCAGCAAAAAGCAAAGACTTTTGGGGTAACAGAGCTAATGTGGTAACAAAAGTCAGGATACTGCCATGTTAAGTCTCTCTTCCAACCTCACAGCATACATGGTAATGTTTGAGCTGTATTTGATTAGAATACAGGATTTTGGTATGTCCCAAATCATTCAGCAGGGCTGTGAAGGCTTTCTAGTCAGTTTAAAGCTGGTTCTCTTAACTTGTATTTACTGGACTCACATTTGAGCTAGATACTGGGAGAAAATTCTCTTCCCATACTCAGCATTCCAACTGGCACAGTTTTATCAATAGTCTAACAGGATCTAATGTTTTTCCTGTAGATCCAGCTCCTGAAGCAATGAAACTTTGTGAGAGTAGAGTCTTTTTTTTTTTTAATTTAAAAATGACTTTTAGTTACTTTAGTAGCACTTTTTTTCTTTTTTAAACTGACTTCAGTTCAGTGCTTTTTTGGCTTTCTTATGGTCCTCTACAGGCACAAAGATAAAATCATGATATCTTAATGAAAGCTGAGATGATAAATAGGTGTGGGAACTAGGCTTCAAAACAAACAATCAATATAGTGAGACCCATGTTGAACCTGAAGCCTTGGTAATTCTGGCTGTGCAGCATTTTGTAATTTTTATTTTCCTTCGAGACTGAGTCTCAGTGTTCCAACAAAATAAAGTTAATAAACTGCATTTTTAATTTTCAACTGACCTTCTACACTTGAATTTCATTTTCAGACCTCAGTTAGAGATAAGAAGCAGTTCACATTATTATTTCTGCTGCTCAGGGAATGAATAATCATATTTCATAAATTTTTTTCCTATGTTTCAATATTTCTTTTGGGTTAAACCAAAAATTACTTAGCAAGTTTTTCCTAAACACTTAAATCCACTCTAATTGCCTTTTTTTTTCTTTTTTACCTTTTCCATTTGTCTCTAGAGGGCAAAGATCCCATAACTGATAGACCATTTTCATAGTGAGAGACAGAAGTTCAAATTCATTCTCTGCCAGATTCATAACAGAGATTCTCAGTTCCTTTCTGCACCGGGGACTTTAACCACCAAATTCACTGCTTACTTTCACTCTCTGCCTCTATAGCCAAATAAAATTTTATACACATTTCCTTAGGGGAAATCTTTCAGTGCAACAGATGCAGAAGGGTACAGAAATAAGCACTAGGTTGGGAAAATAAATTTGAAACTTCCTCAATCTTTTTTTACCTCAGAGCTTTCCAATTTTTAGCAGTTCATAGCATGGGCCTTTTTTTTTTTCAATTTTAAAATAAATATATTTTAAAATCACTTATGAATCCACAGAAGATGGCCTTTGAACCTTTATGTTCTTTAGCTGAAGAGTATTTAGATATTTTTTCCAAGTGCACTTCACTGTAATCCATTAGTACTGGGCTCCAATGAGCCACAGAAATAATACATGGCCAGGTGTAGGCTCTTTGCTGTAGCTGTCCTGGGGCCACTCTCAGCACCTTAAGCTCATTAACCAGCAGGATTAATGTCAAACAGAGCTCAGTGAGACACAAGAATTAACCAAAACCTGGAAGAGCACTGGGTGTAGCTATTCCACCCATTCCAATCCTTTGTCAACTGCTGAGTTAGACATCCAAAACCAGAACAAACATGAAGTGGTGCTTTTCCTGGGACCCTGCATGGAGCCCAGACATTTGCCTAAGCATATATTTTGTGTTCATCAGCTTCTGTTCCCAAGAACCCTCCTCCCCAGTAAGGTGTTAGAGATGTGAAGGGTCATTTGTGTGATTAGCAAAACCTGCTATGCAAAACTGGAGGAATAAAGGACCTTAGAGCTGCTTGGATGAACGAACTTGTACTGACCTCTGATGGCTGGGAATGCACATGGTCCTGCAATTAATTGTACTTCCTTAGGAGCTCCAGTGCTCCAGTTAAAGTTATGTTAACACAACAAGAAGGAAAGAATTTTTGAGGTGGAAACTAAATCATTAATAAGGGAGTCCTGGGATTTTTTTTTTGCATCACCATTATCTTTTGAAAGCATGGTGAATATGTATTATCAAGTTTTTGCAAAAAAAAGAAATTATTTTCAGTGGGAAGTTGGGTTTTCTGTCTCATCTGTTTGGAAATTTCCCAAGAATGTTTCCTTAAAACAATTGTCCACCATATTTCTTCTTTATAAATGATTTCACAAGGCAGAAAACAGACACATGAGCATGAAAAAAAAAAATTACTGTCACAATTTCCACAGCTGCTGAGTTCACAATACACTAGAGAAGATCCAGTTGCTAGGGCTGCTAAGTCAGGAGAAACACTTGTACTTGCATCACTGCCAGCATGGTAGAAACTACCTTGTGATTGTTGGAATGGACCAACCTGGGCCACCAAAAAGGGCAGGGGGCAAGGGAGAAGCTGACTTCATTCTGACAAGATTTTTCCCTTGTGTTTGTCCTTGATGCAAATTCTGAGAATTTCTAGAGCTTTAGACTGCCTCTCCTTTGACAGAGCCTTATGACCAGCAACTTCCAAAAGTGAGACTATATGCTAGAAAGCATCTAAAATAATCCAGTATTGCTTCTTTAAGAGTATAGTCAGGAAATCCTGAGTGCAGTGGGAATTAAGAACTTTTTTTTTTTTTTTACATTGATATACAGACTTTTTTCCTTTGTACAATGAAATGAAGAAGCTGAGTGGCACAGGAATAGGGTTAAAATCTCACCTATTAATTCACAGAAGAGAAACAATTAAATAAGAATGATGGGAAATGGAGTTTGCCTTTTAAGTGTAGGAAACCAGCAAATCTCAGGCTCCACTCTGAGGTGGAAGGATAAATTGTGCAGAGATAGCAAATGCTGGTCCTAAGTTAATCAGATCTGTTTCAGTGGAGAGCAGGTGACAGTGAAAGAGGAAGCTCAAGCACTTTAAAAATGACTAAATCTGAGCAGGTACCTCTGGGAAGGAGAACAGCAGAATGCCAGGAGAGTGAATCAAATTGAAATATGCAAGCGAGTAACAACCAGAAAATGAAGGAACACTGCCTGCCTATGGGAGGAGATTGACTACTTCCAAGACAGAAATTCTACTGTCAGCATTGCAACCTCCACACCAGCATATATTAGGAATTCTGCACCTAAAACAATGCATTCATTGCTTAAGATGCTGTAATTAGCACACACTGGGTTGTAGGGTTGTTTTGGTTTTTTAAACAAAACAAAACAAACAAAAAAAGCAGCAATGTCAGAATACTTCAGTTTCACTGGGAGATATGTCAGCTTTAGGCAGATGCATAGCATGGATCTTATAAACAGAAGTGTCTTGCTTTCACTATGCTTTACCACAGGAAAACAAAGGTGTATTAGTTACCCTGAGGTAAAAGAAAGGAAGAAAGAGGAAAAAAAAAAGCTGCTTCAGCCCTAGTGACAAGTAGTCAGTATAATTTATTGTAAGGTAAGCAGAAAGGCTGTGCCTGAACAGGAATACAGCACTGGCCTCACACACCTAGCCAGAGGCAAACACCTCAAGTGTCACCTTCCCCTTCTGTATTTGTAGTGACATAATCCACACCTGTTAGCTTGCTCTAACAAGCTCATCTGTCTTGAGCAACAAAACCTTCTTCTTATCTTGGTTTTGGGGTCAAAGGCAAAGCATGGATAAGGTTATTAACAGAATCAAACATACTCAGAATTCCTGGGAAACCATTCTATTCTATTAAAGAAAATGGTTTGGTTTTGTTCCAAAATTTCTAAGAGCATTTTTTTTAGCTTTCAGTAAACATAAAGCCCCCATCACCATGTCTGTCAAAGCTGTCTCACCTTTCCCGTGTCATCAACACAAACACAATGTATCAATTCCCACATCCCACTCCAGATTGCTCTGAGAATGAAGTTATTCATGCAGGATAAAAGGTGTACCTTCCTCTGGCATTAAGGATCAGTCCTTCTTCCCCAGAAGCTTCTGGAAGTGAATACCCCCAGAGACCTGCAGTCAGCAATTTCAAAACCAGGTCACTTAAATTAAAGGGAAAAATCCAGACTTTATAGATTAAAATGGAGGCAAAGTCATGAAATTCATATCAAATATAACAAAATCAGAACCAGTCTAGACCTTTTCTGTCACAATTTGCTGATGAAGCTAGAGTAAAACCTTACCTAGCAGAAATGCCAGCTTCTCAAATCCAGCACACAATGTGTCAGGCATCTCCTCTGAAATTGTGTAAACTTTTTCCTTCCATTCTTTCAGGGGCCTTGTGCTCAGCTAAGAGGACTCTATTAGCAATGTGAGGATGTGAGGAATATTCCTATTCTAATAGTTGCATACACACAGACTGGAGTGCCTTTCCAGCTGAATTGTCCATTGAGTTTGGACTCAGACCACAAGATTTACCTCCTGTACATACTGAGAACATTTCTGTGCATTAAGGGTATATTGCCACATCAATGGGTGACCTCAAGAAGGGTTGTATTCTATTCCCTTGTGATTTCACTGATCTACAAAAGGATATGTGAATAACTTAGAGGAAAAAAACCCAAAATTAATTTACACCCATTTAAAATTACATTAGAATTAACAAGGGGCCATTTATTTCATTCTAATTTTTATTGAAATTCATTATATGTGCTCAGAAATGTATAGGGTGTGATTTTCAACAGCAGCTCAATTTTTCCTAGCTTTAACTGTAATTGGCCACAGCAGGGACCAAAAAAAAAAAAAAAAAAAAAAAAAAAAAGCAAAGTCAGACTTCTAGAAAATTGCAGTTTGTGCCAGATAAGAACAGTGATAAAATTTCCATTGAAATTGCTGTGATTTGGAGCTTAATCCTGAGTACCAGCATGCAGCTGTATTGGCTATTGACAGCAGCAATATGTGAGAGGCTCACAAAATCCCTGCCCAAACACACAGCACCACAGTACCATATCAAGAGCACTCCTTCATGCTATTGTCACTGAAAGAGCTATAACCTGCTCAATCTTTATACTGTGGTAAGAGGGAGAGCCAGTATAGCCACTATTTTGTGTGTATCTAATAAAAAATCTGGAGACAGACAGCAGAGTAAAGTTATCTCTTTTTTTATTCGGAATTGAACCTACCTAAATGGTCCCAGATCCTGGAATAGTTCAAAATAGTCCCAGTTCAAAACAGAGGCCTGGGAGAGTATCTCAGATGGGAAAGATGTGCTGGTCAGCCCCTCAGCATAAATGACAATGATATGTTACTAGTCTTGTTTATCTGTGTAAATCTGTGTCAGAGATCTGGGACAGTCAAAGACCCAATTATTGACTTTTTCATTTAATGATCTGTATGATGAAAAAGGTTTTAAACAAAAGCCAATAGCCTACAAACCATAAAGATCCAAGATAGCTAATTCAAACTTCAATGTAACCCAAGTATTTAAAGATAAATTATTCCTTCACTTGTGTGCTCTTTACAATGTAGATCTGAAGGTGTCACACAAGCCAGGGATGAGCAAGTCTCCTGTTCTACACTGCCACACATTTAGAGATCAGCTGTGCATTTGGTCTCCCCAGGAAATGCATCAGTGCTGAGTCCATCACCCTTGATAGCAGCTGGCTACATAGTCCTGCAGCACAGAATTGCTGCTTGGGAAATATAGGAATGTGATTTTTACTGATGGAGTGACAAAACTATGTTTTATCTTTTTAAAAAGGAAAAAAAGTTTAGAAGTTTTTGGGGTTTTTTTGATTAGGTAAAAAGACACTTCATAGCACTTGGGGGACTTCACTTTAAACTTAAGGACAGCTAATCGAGCAGGAGCTAAAAAGTCTTGCCTAAGCAATTTACTAGAAAAAGAAGAGAACAAAGAAACTGATGGCTTTTGTGAGGTGTTTTACCGGGGGCGAGAACTTCTTGCACCTGGCTCAGTTTTCCTCTGTAAAAAGTTTTGTTATTTTGCCTTTTAATAAAACTTTTCTGTTTCCAACACTACCACAGAAGCCATCCTGCTGATTTTATGCCTTCAAAGGTAGCTGAGCTATCTTGAGTGTGATATAAATCTCCAAGAGCTTATAAGACCTGGCTGGAAGAGATCATATATCAGGGAAAAGATGCAGAAATGCTCTGTCCAACCAGTAAGGTGCTGATGGCAGAGCCCTTCCTGCATCCCAGGTGTCTGCAGCACTCCCAGGACCCATTTTCACAGGCACACATTTCCCTCTCAGTGCACTGGTGCTCAGCCTGAATTCAAGCTGTGCACAAACACCACCAACCCTCGGAGGGATCACCGTTCTCATTCCTGCCTGGGCTGCAGGGAGCCTGCCCTGGGACTGGGAGCCAAACAGGTTTCTGCACGAGCCAACAGATGGCTGTCTTGCATTTCTTTCCATTAACAACCACATTTGCTACAGAGAAATGACTGTCACTGCTCTCTGCAATCTATTTCCCATCAGGATTCTACATGATTTTGCAAAAAGAAGGAATAAGAAAGTCGCTAAACCATTCTACCTTGTATATGGAAAATATTTTAACTATGACTTGAGTGCTGGACTATTTAAATATGTGACTGCTGTACTAAACATTCCTTTTTTCTTATTAGGCCCCATCAACTACTATGCCAGATTATTTATTTAAAATGTTATTTAAAACTTTTCAGTCTATCTATATTCAGCAGAATTAAAACAATAAATGCACATGGATATAATCATCATCCAGCACAACTAGGGAAGGATACCTGATCAATACTACCTAGGAAATAAAACAAAATGACCCAGTAGTTCTGCCTGGCCTTCAGAATCTCTAAGTCAGCAGTTATTTATAAAGCCTAGGCAGACTTGGCTGAATACCACGAAAAATAGTGAATAATTTTGTCATAAGCACTGTCAGCTCTTTCAGTTATTACTTGTGGCATATTATTAATGACTGCATATGCGTATCTGCATGACAAATGTTTTTTTGCCCTGAAGATGTTTATGAATCCTAAATACTTTGCAAATAGTCAGTGAATAATTATTCATGTTGAAAAGTAATATTGCAAGTCATTATGGGTTAGATATTTTTGGTGATTTTCTCATTTGAAGACTAAATTATCTAATCATAGTGTAGAAACAGAAGACCTGAGTAAGCAGACAAATCAAATGCCTGAAAAAATTACCAGATATGTAAAGAACCAGTAGCAGGGGATTTCTAAAAAGCCTTTATAACAATTCCTTTTTTTCTTAAGTGGGAAATATTAGAATTTTTGAGCAATTAATGCATTAATAGAAAAGCTGATCAGTTCAGGAACAGAAGAAAAAAAATTAGTTCAGTAGTTCATCAAGAATAATTTTGAACACTTCTAGTCTATAATGGACTTAAAGATTTACAATAAATCAGCATTTTCAGAATGAAATTCCCAATCTACATTGAAAAATAGTTTCATATTAACTATTCTAGGATAAAATCAAGAATCCTGATAAAAATGTTTATGGCTCAGCCATTAAGAGAACAGAAACACTTTCACACAACTAACACATCAAATAAATTATTAACTCTTCTGAACAGATGTTGAAAGGAATTTATAGCTCAGAGTTGCCCAGGTAATCATTCTAAACAAATATGCTTGGCAAAACACCACTGCTAAAGTCAAAAGAGAAAGGAAAAGTTAAATATACCAAATACATTTTCTGCTGTTCCCTACTTTCCTTAACACACTATTTCTCACTATGCAGTTGCTAGGCTTACAGAACTGGGCTTCCTTGGGAAAGAGAGCAATGATGGTTAAGCAAAAGGTTCTGTTGAGACAGAAAATAAAAATCTACAGTTACTTATTTTGGAGAGAGTCCACATGGTATCAAATCCTCGTCTTGTCTTTTCCCTCAGTCTTGTGAAGGATTCTTTTTGACATGGTAGAGGTCAAACATGAGCATGAGCTCCGAATCAGAGGAAGAGACAGATTACGATTTTGTAGAACATCTTTGTGTGGAGTCTCACTAGAGTCCAACCTCCCAAACTTGCCAAAGACTGCGAGGATGATGATGAGTACATTCACATGCTGGAGAGGAAGAAGAGGCGGAATAGCAGGGATATGACACTGATTACAGCCACAATACTCCTGAGGTCGTTTTGGTTCCATCCACCCTGACACTTCATCCTGAAACAACACTTGGACACAGGAGAGGGAAGAAGAAACTCATTTCTTCTGCAAATGCATACAATCTTGTGTTTACTGTGGTGTATTTTTTTGTGAGCGGGTTAGTAATCTGCAGTAATCAAAGGGCAAATATTTTTGTGCAGCATTAAAAGGAAAACAATGACCAGGTTTTTTTTTCTGGAAAAATATGTAGCCCACATTTGTATGCCAGCAGAATGTATTAAAGAGCAGTATATCTGTGAGGTGAACAACCACAAGTAAATTGTTCCTGGCCTAGTGCTTGACACAGTCTGCAGCCTAAGGCAAATTTTATTGTTTACATGGTGGGGACTCACTAAGAAAACACCAATGCCATCTCTGCTAAGAACCAAGTTCTTTTCAGACTCTCAGCCACTCTTAAAATCTATGGTCTCATTATCTTGCATACAGGAGATAGATTATCTTGCATACAATGTGCTCTTTCTTGTAGGAAATTTTTTATTTAAACAGAAGAGTTTTCCATAGCCAGGATGATGGGAATTGTCCAGATTGCTGGGTTCTGCTGAAGTTGCACAACTTCTTCACAGACACTTATCTCCATGTGGGGCTGATAGAAAGATTGACAGGGTCTCCTCAGAAGCTGAGTTATCACCCACAGAGGAACAAGTACAGCCAGGTCTCCTTAACACGCTCCAAGGTTGCCTTGGCATCTAGATGAAACTTAAAATCCTTAGCAGCCAAAAATAACTTGTGGCATTAGAGAAAAGTAACATCCTTCCCTATAAGTGTTTTGGAAAGGTCACTGTGAAATATTCCCAAAATCCCTATCAATATTAGTACCTTTTCATTCCAGCCTTGATGGACACTATCCACAGCTTCTTCTAAGCAGGCTGCATTTCATATTTACAGCTAATGCGTTCATAATGGAGCTGTCAAACCTTTTTTCTCTAATGTGCTTTCGTATCACTTTAGCTAGAACTTGCAATTCTTCTCTGGAGTCTCTATCCCTTTTTGCCAAATTCCTATCTGCTTCAGAATATTGTAACTTTTTATGTTTCTGAGTTGAAGCTAGTGCAACCTGCTGGCCTGCAAGTGAGCAGACTTAGCAGCACATTTCTAGATATCAACTGAACACCTCATCCTCTATCAAAGTCTTTGAGACAGTGCTCCTCACACCTGGAGCTCTTGAGTTTCTGCAGTCACTCACAGCCCTGCCCAGGAATAAGCTTTCTATTGGGAAATCTTTCACAGTTGCTGATGTAGGGGATGCACAGACTGCATTCCTTGAGCTCCTCATCATGATTTAGCTTCATGATCAACATCCCAATGTCGCTGGAGCTGACTTAAAGGACACAAGGGGGAACTATGCTTTGCCTTCATGTCTGCACACTTATCCCTATTTTAGGGATAAGTGTGCAGACTCCATTTTAGGAGTGTTGGTAAGATTAGGTTGCAATGAGTAGATTTTTCTCTAGATGTACTTATGCTTGGCTATTTCAGATTCACTGGCAAACCACAGGAATCTCATTCCTAGATTTAAAAAATGGTCTTGGAAGATTCTCAATCCAGTAGATCTTTGGCAATACCTAAATGGATGAAGATTGCATAGGTTATTACAGGAATTGTGTAGCAGAGGGTCTGTGTGAAAGAGATAATAACAGCTATCATAGGAAAGAGGTAATTTAGAGTGCAGGAAGATCCCACAGATCACCCAGTTAGGTTAATCTCATTAAACATTTATCCTTCCTTAAACAGAGGAACCATTCTGGATCTCTGCTTTCATACTCTTCAGGAGAGGAAAATATTTATTGTGGAGGAACCATTTACAGAAGTAACAACACAGCTGGAGAAAACATCCTGGTTTTCTAAATGAAGTATGTTCATAAAGATTTCTTTAAGCAAGTCATATTTTTGTAATGATACTAATATTTAAAAACCCCAAACCTTTCATACCCTTAAATGAAAAAGAGAAAAATGCATGGAAGGAAAAAAAAAAATCACACACATGACAGAAAAAATTCCAGTACTATCTTGAGGTTGGAGACAATAATTATAATTTCCTTCTTCTATTTCATTAATATTTGTCTTCTTTTACTATGATGTGCTTACTAATAACATGTGTAAAAATGATTCTGAATACCTGTCTCCATCCAGTCACTTACTGGAAAAGTTTATGAATGAACATTTTCAGTTTCCTGACTGAGACAGCAAACTGACAAGGAAAAACACTTAAATCTTACAGGTGCTGCTGCATATTCAGCCTAAGAATGGTAAGAGTCAAAATTGTCCCCACAGAAGTAAAACAAAAATGTTTGCAGAAGATAGAAGTTCCATGGTTCCCACTACAACCAGCACTCTTTATTTCCTTTTAGAAGAGATCTGATTAAAATTAAATCTAGAGATATCCCCAGCTAGAAACTGAGACACACTGCTGGAGAAGCTTCTTCACTCAATCAACATAAAGTCAACAGTTTCTTGTCTTGTTGTAGTTGACTGTGTACTCTGCTTGTTCAAAAGTCAGTGACAAAGTGATGCTGACTGCAATGGAGCAGAGCTGACCAGACTATGGCAGTGCCCTTTAGGAAATGCCACTCATGTGTAATAAAACAACAAAGAATTAGGACAAAGAAGGTCTATATTCATCTCATAGCTCTTTCTTAAATTTCCTGTGTGAGTGAAAAAAACCCAAAAGGCATGCCATCCCTCTGAATCAGAATTGTCAGATCAAAACCAAGGCAAAGAAACTTTTTCCATTTCTTCACTTTTCATATTAGTCTAAAAGGGGTAAAGAAGATTTATCTCCATCTCCTACTATCCTGGACACCATATTTGTAGAAACATAGAATCATAGAATGGTTTAGGTTGGAAGGGACCTTAAAGGTCATCTAGTTCCAATCCATTGCCATGAGCAGGGATGCTTTCCACTAGGCCAGGTGGCTCAGAGCTCCATCCAACCTGGCCTTGAACACTGAAAATCTGTTCCAGTGTCTCAACACCCTTACAGTAAAGAATTTCTTCTGTATATCTAACCTGTGTCTCCCCTTTCAGTTGGAAGCCATTAGTCCTTATCCCATCACTACAGTTCCTGTGGAGTCACTCTCTGTCTGATTTGTAGACTTCCTTCAGACACTCAAAGGCTACTCTGAGGTCTCCACACAACTTTCTCTTCTCGAGGCTGTACAGCCCCAGGTTTCTTAGCCTGCTTATAGCAATGAAGTGCTCTTGTGTGCACAAGCCAAAAACTGCTGAGACTGACACCAAGGAAAGGGTTGTTTGAGCTCCTGGGAACAGGCAGCTGTTGGACATGTTGCTCTGGGACTCACCTCATGCTGTCCATTTGCACAGACACCCTGAATTTGAACACCTATGAAGCAGAAGCAGCAATAGAGGACTTTGAACAGGCTGCTGTAGTTTTCCAATAAACCAGGTCTGGTATCTCTGCTCTGTGCTGTGGCAGTGATGTTTCCTTTGTTACAGGCAGGACATTGCTCATCCCTCTCTCCCCAAGTACAAATGTCTTACAAGTCAATTCTGTGGTTAATGCAAGATGACAAAAGGAGGTTTATGTACTGCACAACAATACCACTGCCACTCACTCAAACACAAGATACTTCAAGGGCAGCCTGCTCCTGTGTGACACAGCTACTGCTTTGCCAAACAGAACAGATGACTTGCAGTGGTAATGCTGTTTTTTGCTTTGAGTCCCTCAGCTAGACTGTTAACTTCTCTCTTGTGGCAGATGTGCAGATTAATCGCTATCTCAGCCTGCAGCAGTCCAGCTAATTTAAACATAGATGCACTATGGAGAGTACAGAGCCTGGAGGAAGAGGGAGGGGAAAGCTTTGAAGGAAGCATAGCCTGCTAATATCTACAAAAACTGAACAAGAAATATACAAAACTAAATTAGCGATCTATTAAAAATAAATTAATGACATCTGCAAATGAAACTAAATCTAAAATAATCACTCTAATAGCAGGGTCTCTGGTGAGTGTAAGTGCTTAATTTTTTCTTGTATTTGATGAAGTCATCTATTAATTAAAAATATTTGTACAAGGTAGAGGCTTGACAGGAATACTCTGCGTAGCTGTTCTTAAGGGAGCTTCTTCTGTTAATCAGCTATTCTAGAAGAAAATGCCTCTAGTATGTGCAATGAAGGCAATATTGTACTTCAATAAATCATATTTAAGGCCTGTGCTTTCTAAATACTCTTTGCAGCTAGAGTTGGATGAACTAGGCTGCTTTCTACAGATCATATAATACACTTTCCATTGTTTAGCTGGCTTGAATTGAAAAGAAACCTTCTTCTTATCCTCCTCCTTTTTTTACCTCCCCTTTATTGTTAACATCAGATTGAATTGTTGAACATCAAAGAATAAAAGAAGATTATCTGATATGTATGAATGCATTGTGCAAATGAGGAGGACAAAGCTAAACATACATTCAATAGAAGGTATGAAAATATTATCAGACATTGAGGCAGGGACAAACCAAGACTGTGTGTCATTAATGAGGCTATTCAAAGTAATTTTGATGAAGTTATGATTCTATTGTCATCCAGGACTGAAAAGGAATCACAATTTGAAAAAAGAATTGTTAATCATTATGCAGCTCTCTGGGGCACCAACTTTTTCAGAATTTTATTCTTTGTCTCCCATCCCCTCCTTTTTCCTATTCTTTTTTTCCCCTCTCATCTTTTCACTGCTATAAAAACAGAGAGGATTAGAAGTTGTCCCTGACAACATTTCGCTGTTAGTTTTGTCTTTCAGCATTTATTAGTTTGAACTCTGTATGAGGCACCTGTTGGGTGATGAGAATAAATCAACAGAAGGTCACACATGGGTTGGTATTGTACTCTTGCCTTTTTAAACCTGTTGGGAACTCACTGTTTTCATACACAGGAATGCTGGAGAGAGGGCAAGCCAGGCTGTTTAACTCTATTTCACCATGGGAATTAAGTGTGAATTGTGTAAGCTCCTTGAAGAAAAGTTAGGGTTGAAGTCCTGTTGCTCATGTTGTCACAATTAACTCAGGCTAGGGAGGGCAGGAGTCTCAGGTCATGACAGCAGTTAAGCAACCCAGAATTCAGCTCACCTGGCACAGCTTTTGTGATGCTGCACGGAGAGAAATGAGCACAGCAAAAGGGCACTTGGAGAAATAAACACGGAAGGGGATGGAGGGATGGAGGGATGGAGGGATGGAGGGATGGATCTTTCTGAAAGCTCTGATAAAAAGGCCTGGCTGTGCAGTCCATCCCATTTGCTAAGTTAAGGATGGGTGGCATAAAAGCAAGTCATGAATGTGTTAAATTGCTAAAAATGGATCAGGGGACAGCCTAGGACTTGGACTTAATGATTTCTTTTGTTTATGCTACTGCTATGATAAAACATTGTGGCCAGCCAAGTGGGAACAACAGAGCCCCCTCAAGCCCCCTCACTCTTTTAATTCAGAGGACAGAGCTAAAGTAATCTCTGGAGTAATGAACATTTCTTTCAGAGAAGGGAAATAAAAGAAAATACATTTTCTTTTATCACACAACTTGATATACATCATGGTTTATGAGAATGCCCAGTTACCCATGTCCTGTACAAACTACAGCTGGGCTTCACAAGAAGATCTGTTTCTCAGGAAGCTGCCCATTTCTTTAACACTGCAGTATATCCAAAAGAGCACCTCCTGAGCAATGGAACACTAAATCCATTCCTACTTTGGGATTGGGAGGGAAAGGGATGCAACCCTCCCAAATCTAAAAGCTTTTCTCATCTGGCAGTCAGCTCCACAGGCACTCACTGCCCCCATCCCAAGAAGGTGCATGAAAGGAGAATTCAGGACTGAGGAGGCCATAAAGAAGAAGCAAGGGCTGTTGTGCTCCAGTCCCCGTTCTAAGTCATGCTTATACATTTTGATTAAACATAGCTAAGTATCTTGGTCTTTTCTCATTTTCTCACATGCCCAGAAAAAAAAAACAACCTCCTTCCTTTCTTCTATATGACCTCCATAATCTTGATTTTTTTTTTTCTATTATTAAAGATACATGCTATTGATACATTAATAATATTTTGCATCTGTGGCCACTTGTCTCCTTTTTCTTTCATTAGTAAAAGATACATTTAGACATTTATCTCTCGGGTTTTTTAAATCACATTGGGTGTTTGATGATATATTTCTTTCTCTTATATAATTTTTTTACTCATCCCTGCCACTTTGAACTCCAGACAATGCCAAAGTCAAAGCACAGCCAGAACATCGTTTTATGTGCTAAGTGAAACCATTAAGGGATGGAAGTTAAATTCATTCTTTTCAAAGCTCATGACAAAGCTTCTGCTGGTTTTCAGTGAATATAACAGTTTTCCAGGTTATTACAATATATGAAGAGACAAATGTTCCAGTGCAATCTACTGTAATTTTATATAGCTTTAAGGAACATTCAAATTCCAGGTAGTTATAAAAGTCAGGCAAAACCCTCTCCATTTCTAACCAGGAGGACAGTTTCAAATGTTGGTTAATCAAATTACTTTTTCCATAAACTCACCAATATTCCAATTCCAGTTTTACAAATGCCATATGTACTATCATGGTAGAAATACATATTTTTCAGCCTCAAGAGATTATCCCAGTAATAATCAATTAAGAACTTCCAAATCTTTGCCATTTGCCCGTCATTAAGACACAGCATAAATTGGCCCATACCCCAGGCATTTAATTCAACAATAAATTCTGATGATACCAGCACATTAGGCAGCAAAGAAAAATAGATAATGGGAAAAAATGAATCATCATTTTGTTAGTGAACTGGCACTATTAATTTTTTTTCAGTTCCATTGATGCTTGCCATGCTACATACAACATGCAGTGCCAGCTCAGTAGTTCATGCAATTTGTCATTTTTCTGACAAAGTTAATGGATCTGTGTACGTTTTCTCCCCAGGTGAGAATGTGACCCAACATTTAGACATGACATTGCTTTGATAAACCTGCAGTATAAAGAAGATGGTGACGTGACAGGCAAAAGCCTCATTGGGAAGGCAGAAACAAAGACAACTGCAGTCTGTCAGCACAGGTGAAAGAAGAGGGGCTGAGGAACACAATAATAGTGATAAGTAGCAGAATTTTATTTCACTACCTAGAGAAGGTTTGAGGGTTTTGCTGGCCATTTTACATTTCTTTCACTTGACTTGTTTACTGATGGAAACGTTTGCCAAGGAGCTTTGGAAAAATAATGACATATGAACAATCTGTTGCGGCATATTGTAGTGGTGGTGTTTGTGCTGCTATAGTTACCAAGATTTTAGCATTTTTAGTAATTTGTCTTGAAAAAACTGGAATTTGGCATGAAGTTTCTGGGTACCTCTGTATTCCAGTCAGATGGTTTTCATATTTTTTGTTACATTTCTTATGTGAAGAAAAGCCTCAAGATAATGCTGTGTCAAGGAAAAGGAAAAAGCATGATCAGAAAAGGAAAGAAGCAGAATGTGGGAAAAGAACCAACGCATTGCAAGATGAGGAGGAGCGGGTGCCATCTTCTTTTCAAGGTGAGAAGAGTATATACAGAATACTCACTGGTCTTATGTAACTGCAAAATCAATCAGGTTATGCCAAAAATGCCTTGTGATTTTTTACTTTTGCTTGATTTCTGATCTGACACTACCACTGTAAGGCTGGTTTTCACTGCATGATAAGCTTAGAGCAGAACCTCATGTTCAAGTACTTGAAGTCCCACATGGCTCTGCTGTGGCAGGACACAGAACCACCCACCCAAAATGTGGCAGTACAAGCAAACATCTGTTAGAAAGAACTCTAGATGGGAACTGAAGAACAGGGAAAGGGCAAAAAGGGAACAAAACGCAACAAAATTGTTGATGACTAATCAAACAATAAGAGGAGAAAATACCATATACAAGTTAGTCATGAGGGAAGCTGGGAAGTGATAAGTGTGGTCAAAATACTGGTGTACATTATTCCATTTGGGAGCCCTCCCATCACATCCTAGGGCTCTGTATACAGGTACTTTCCAGCACAGCTGAGTGCACATGAAATACTAATTTTCTCTCAGGAGAAGAATGCTCTGCTTCCCTCTTCCCAAACTACAGCCCACACAGAAGATCCTATGCTCCTGCCAGGCATCATCCCAAACACACAGAAAATCTTACTGACACAAGTTAGATTAATAAGGCATTTAGCCGTGTTATGGAAGTCTTCACTGCTTGAACGTCATGCCTTATCACAGTTCTGCAACAATTTTCTTGACACTTTGAACTTTCCAGAGGTCTTTCTGAGGGAGAAGGAGGCTGAAAGGAGAGTATTACAGTGCTGCTAATGGGCCTATTAGCAATCACACTTGTTCTACAGACATTATATAGATAATTCTGTTTGCTTTTAGCATTTTGTCTTTCAAAGTAGTTTAGCAGGTGGATGCACAGAAAAGTTGACTATAGCAGCATCAAAAATAAGTGAAAAATTACAGTGTATGATTAACCAGCAGAATTGATTAACTAAGGAAAATATAGCAATATATTGTTGTAATTAAGTGGTATTAGACATGCACATGTATCGTGACATATAAGCCATCGATATTTGTATGGAAAGATTAATATCCTGTATTGCATTACCTGCAATACATACATATTCACATCCATATATATATTTTACAAGATATCAATGTAGGTATTAGAAACAATTATGAGCCAAAAGAACAATGGCTAGCCCAGAGCTCACTGAAGGTTATTGGAAAGAAAACTCCCCTCTGGGAAGTTTATTCTGCAATGTATCTTCTAATCTGCTCTTTAGGAGCTCACAGCAGCCACAGCTGTATATTGGATACCTACTTATGGCCCTCCAGTACTCTCCTGCAACACGACTCCTGCATTCTGATGTTCTTCCCATCAGTCCCTGTCCTGCTGTCTCATACCATGAAACACAAATTACCCATAAAAATGATAATCTCTTATTAGTTTTAAAGGTCAAATCAAATTATGTGGAAAATCTGTGGTGGTGTGACATATAATTTGCATAACTGCCACAAAAACACTGCACTAAAGCTGTGTGGAAAAATAATAAATAAAATAAATCAAGCTCCACTGTGAGGAAAAGAGAATCAGCCAGACTTGTGGTGAGAATAAATGAGGGTTGCACCACCAACCTCTGAATACCTGCAACCCAAAAATCCCACCACATTCAGGTCTGAATTTACTCACCTCTTCTCCTCATCCTTTTCCCCCAATATACACACTCTAAAAAGGGGAAAATTAGATCTTTCCCACCAACCCTGGATTTAAAACTGATTTGTTTTCTAGGTGTGGAATGTAATTTCCAAAGTCCTTGTATAGCACACCACACTTGAGTGAGAGGGGGACACAAAGATGACATTGCCAGTCCTACCTCATCTCCCAGACAGGAGAATGTGGGAATTAATGAGCTGGGAGCAGAGTCAGTGCTGGGGCCCTTTGCAGAATTTACTTTTCCCTTGCCCAGGCTCTCAAATCAAGCAGGTAAAGGCTTCATTTGGCTTTTGGATGAAGGTGCTGCCAGCACTGGCCTTCTCTTCCAAGGCTTGCCATAGTTCGTGGATCCTGCTTCTCCCAATGTGGAGAGTTCATGTGGGAATAAGCAGGAACTTCAAATGCGTGGGGTGCAAGTCCTAAGATCCCAGTGGACCTCACAAAATCCAAAGCAGCAGCCAATGTGCCTGTACAGAGGAGGAATGAACTCACCTTGTAGCTTAATTAACGACTTCTTAAAAGTGCTCCTCACAGGAAACAGAACCTGGATCAATATAGTCTGAATCCATCTAAGAAAAAAACATACCCCAAACAACACATAAAACAAAACCTGAGCTGTTTAAAAGCAACCTTTGGATTTCTTCTAACACTCTGATGATGCTGGACTGCTTGAACTGGTTAACATGGTGGCTGGGCTTGGCTTATGATTTTAGAGTTATTTTATTATTATTTACAGGAATTAGACAACTCAAACAATTGGCAATAAGCTTGACATCTGCCCATTTTTTCTGAAATATTAGGGTGCATCTCTCTCCTCTTCCTCCCTTGCACACCAGTCATTAAATCAGCTTTCTGCTTGGTGATACACAATGATACTTATTTCTGAGATGAAGACAGCAAGTTATCCCTCTTTGTGTCAATGAAGCATAAACCCCAACTACATCCTTGGTTACTCTGACTCAGTTTGTTAGTGTATCTTCTTTTTTTCTTATACCTGAATTTATCTGTACTGTATTAACTGTAGACACATCTATTCCCCTTCTTTTTAAAAATTAACTACTACAAAGACAGTCTTAGTCTCCTTTGATTAATTAGGGTTGATCTTACCTTACAATAATTAAGCTGACAATAGGTGTCTACACATTAGAAAAATGGAGTATGATGTTGGAAGAAAAGGTGGGTTTATTAATTACATTACATCTACATTTTGGATTTATAACTCAGTTCATTTCATATAATATATATTTATCATCTATGTTCTTAATGGAACTTTTTAATCAGCAGAAGTAAGAGAGATCACTTATTCATTTGACATATTACAAATTAATAAAAATTCAATGAATGAGCACCAGAAACTTTGTTCTTCTGAAGTGCAAAGCTCTCTTACGAAATAGAAGAGCTAAAATTCTTTCAGCTATCAACGGGCATTCTTCTAATTCACTGCATATATTAAAGGAATCCCCACAAGGTATCTATTCAAGGTCAAGTTATTTTACATTTCCATAATATTAAAAAGAGGAAAAAAAGTAATACAATGACACACTGAAAGAGGGCATTGGGTAATTAGATATGGAACATTTGTGATCCGGGCATTCAGAAAGCTTTAAATTAATTTTAGAAGTAAGCAATACTGCTCTTTTTTTTTTTTTTCCCCAGATCTGATTAACAGCAGACTCAAAATATGTCTGAGCTGAATTATACAAGATTCATCATAAAAATCATTCAGCAAATGCCTATCAGAGACACCACAGGTGGAAAAAATTCAGGCAATACTGGTCAATCACCACAAAATCCTCACAGTTCTGAAACATTACCAAAAATTCATAGATATAACAGTTGAGTGAATTTCCTTTTTCCCCTATGCCTTCATAACATTATGTATATGTTGGTGAGTATTAAAAGTATTAAAGCTTAGCAAATAGACAGGCAAGTACTGCATAGTCAAATGCCTAATTTTTACTTTGTCATCCCACCTTAACCCCAGGCTTTTGTTTTCCCTGCCTGTGTGCTCTATCTTCTCTCTGACAGTAGATTAGAAGGGTGAGAGACACCACCCTTGTTTCTACAATTCCCAGCACAGCCAGGCCTGCAGATATTGCAGCAGCAGCAGCAGCAGCAGCAGCAGCAGCAGCAGTAGTAGTAGTAGTAGTAGTAGTAATAATAACAATAACAATAACAATAACAATAACAATAACAATAACAATAACAATAATAACAATAACAATAACAATAACAATAATAATAATAATAATAGTAATAACCCACAGTCTGAAGGGACACCTCAGAAAGCAAAATATTCTTTGGCACAATGTAGTTGGATCTTCCCATTCTGAGACAGGGGGAGTAAGGAGGATACACCAGGATTTGAGGTTGTGACAGATGGGGATTGTGTTTAGATCTAGATTTTATTTGGATGAGTGGAAAAAATTTTTTATGAGAAATGTCAGATGAGAGAACGCACTGGAAACGTAGAAGAGAAACCCAGCTGCTGTTATCTGACCATTGAAATGTTCCTAAACAAACATTTTGATGGGAACATACTGAATTTAGGTTTCAGGAGGAGCCTGGGTCTGTATAGCAATGGACTCTCCTGAGAAGCAGCAACCAGATGCTCCTAAATACAAATTGCCTCCTCAGCCACCCTCCCTGCTGACACTCAGTATCATCATTTGGAGGCTGTGGGTGCAATAGTGGTGTTATTTGAAATGGTTTCAATGGTGCAACAGCAGTGATTTGTCTACCTAAGGCTGGTCTTGACAGTAGCTGCTGAGACATCAGAGTCAGGCCAAGAAAACCATAATTACAGATTATTCTGACAGCCAGTCTGTCAGCAAATTATTGCCTAACCTACAGTTACTCATGGCCCATTCCCAAAAATGAGTAAGGCTTGAAACAGATCATAACCAAATGTATTCCAGTGCAAAAAGAGCCAATTTTCTGACCCTTCACCCTCTGCAGAAGACACGATGTGACATTACTTATGCTTGATCAGACTGACAGCAGGGAGGAGGAGCTTCAGATCTGGCATAAACAGCAGCTCATCTCAAAGGTTTCAGCTGCTTCTCTAGAAGATGTCAAGTCCTGAAGTGAGCTCTGTGAGGTGTTCATCTTCTGATGGCAACATATTATTTTTTTGTGTGATTAAACCTTGTAGTGGTTTGGAAATATCAACTTGTTTTTCTCTTTTTATTCATAAGGGATCCAAACAAGAAGATCACAAAAACAAAGCCAGTAAATGGAATGGAGCCCTGTAAAGCACATTTACAGCCATATTTCAAGAGCTGCTGTCTAGATTTTTGTAAGAGGTTTGGAAGCTTTTCCCTCAAATGAATTCTGTGTGAACTAAGGTACAGATGAATAGAGAATGCAGAACAAATGACATCATGCTGGTTTGGTGGGCTTACATCACACACTCACTAGGGTTAACATGGAAGACTGTTCTGAGCCTTCTGTCACTATGTTTTATAAGCAAGTTGCAGCAGGACCTCTGTCAGCAGAAGTTAAGTGTACCAATTGAGGGCAGTCTATCATCTGCACGAGAACTTGCTTCAAAATGGAGTGTGTGTTTGTTCAGTAACATTTTTTCAGCCAACTAACTTTTCTTCCTCATCAGAATTTTTTTTCCAGCAGATTTTTCCAGCCTGTTACAGAATGGATGTTATGACACACAAAAAAAATCCAGTCTGTTCTTGTCTGTACAGAACAGAATATTGTTTTCTGGCTTAGCCTTTCAGTGATCACCAAACAGTGCAGCAAATTATTGCTGCAGGAGGTCTGAATCAATTTAGGCTTTTTTTTTTTTTGTGAAGACCTACTGTTATTTCTCAGCAGTCACAATAGAAAAATATATAGTGAATACCTTTTTGCTTTTTAGCATTCATAGAGTTTGTGACAAACATGTTAGGAGCTGTCAAATGCACTAGCCAGATAGAGGCAAGGCTGCTGCACTCCGTGTTCCCAGGTTCCATGAGCAGTGAGGCTGAGCGTCTATCCCAAATAGGTGCCCATAAAACACAGGTAGTGTCTATGCCAAATTGGTGCCCATAAAACACAGGTGTAAGACAAATAGATGTGTAGGCACATGGCCAGCTATACAGCTCACAGCAGACAGAAACACCAAGCACTCACACAAACAGTAACAGCTTCCCCTTGTTTTCCTCTCTGGCTGAACAGGATAAAATCTGTTGATGGAAAACACGCACACACATATTAACAGGTGTATCTACACATCTGTATCTAACTGGCCTCAGTCTATCCACCAGCCTGCCCCCTATCCTTGCTCTCCCCAGCTGCAGCACCTCAAGCCCAGCAGCCCCAGTGCAGCTGCTGGCCCACAAACACTCTTCCATGCACATTAGAGACCCCTCCAGTGACTCCACAGACACTCAGCCTATCCAGCATCTTGCCCTGGATCCTTTAACCTAGGTTTGCTTCACAAAGAGATACTCACATGCAAATGGATCCCACTCCCGGCTTATGGATCTTCTAGTCTCCCTCGTCGTGGGCTTCTGGGATCCTCCCAGAGCCAACTTGCAGGCTCCCTGGTCCCACTGGTATCTGACCCAGACTCACAGTTCCCTTGATACCCAGCTCACAGGCCTCTCACACTGGCAATCCAGTCTTACACTCACTAGCAATCATACACAGATGCACACACAGTTGGTCCTTTTGCTGTCATTGCAGGCACATGAGCCCATTCTCTGGTCCAACTCCACTCCCTGGCCATGAGACCCCCTTGCACACACAGATGCACTCAGAACAGAGCCCCTCACCCAGCAACACCTGTAGAAATTGAGATAACTGAGAATACAGGACAAACTGCAGTGAGCAGTAGATCAGTAACTTTTGTCCCTTTTCTATTTCTCCTTTCTGTTCCTTCCCAAAGCACCTTGATCCCTCTCCTTTCCTTTGTCTCCTCCCTTAAGTCAATGACCTCAACAGCAGATTCAAGACTAACTATCCAGAGCTCCATTTTTCCTGTAGAATGAGGCATTCCTCAGAGGCAGAGGGAATTAGTAAGTTATATTGTACTGCAGAAACACAAATAGATGTAGAGCTCTGCAATACATTTGCTATGGAACCAATTTAATCTACAAGTTAATACAAAATGTTTCTGTTCTGCATTCTGATTTCACTGCTACATGCTAGTGCTTTCTAGCTGTAAGCTTTATACAGAACTACCAAGATATGTGAAATCAGTATATTTCTATACTTCCTGTGTGATGTTTTTAAAAGAGAAACAATCATTTTGCCACACTCTTGCATGCATAAGGTATAGAACATATATATTTCTGCATATATGAAAACAAAAGTACACACAAATACAATTGAAATGCAAAGATTTTTGGATTATTTGAAGCTGAGAACAAGGTGCTAAAGCTGAGGTATTATCACCATGCCAGGGCTGATTGTACAGAAAATATTAATTTCAAACCCAGATCCTGTAGTTTCCATGCAGATCTCTTTTGTCCCAACCACTTTCTGATTATTTACTGTAAATGAACACCCTGGCATAAAAATGGCTCACTCAAGATGGGAGCTGAAACAAGATAAAGCAAAAACCTGACTGCTTAAATGGCCTGAGATCTTGCCATCGATGTGGTAACAAAATCAACAGGGCAGTTTGAAATGGAGTCTCTATCCCTGATTAATGGGACCAGAAACTCTCTGATGACCACTAAAGGGGATCTTGCTGTCTGCAGCATTGAGATGAAGGAAATCTTTAGCAGCTGAAAAGCTAAGAAGGAAGTGGAAAAACCCCTCCCCATAGAAGGAATCCACATCATTTTCAAAAAAGAACAGTGTGTAAAATTAAGGTTACATAGGATCATGAAGAAGCTGAAAACATTCTGCTCCTGAAAGCTAGCACAAAATGTCAAAGCTATCCTACAAGAGAAACTAAAAACATCTCAGAGTTTCTCAACAGAGTTGTATGAAAAGTGACCCACCAGCAGCTGCTCTTCGGCAGAATCAGAGAGAGATGTCAGATGCGCCGGGCTGACCATGCTGTGTCCTGGGGAAGGCTGGGGTGGTGACCCATCCCCTGTGGGTCCATCCCCTGAGAGCCAGTCCATGACATACCTTTGAGGAGGGCACAGAGCTTGTGGGAAAGAGTAGCTCCAAAGTAGAGAAAAGCCCCTGCAAGAAGTGACAATGAAAAGAAGAGGTAAGAGTTCAGAGCTTCTGTGGTGTGTAATAGAGTTGACACAGAAAGGCGACACAAGTAAACACTGAAAATGAAAATAACATTTTAAATGGTCTGATCAGGCACTGTTGACAATGAAGTAAATCAGTGGAGATTCACCCTGCTTAAAAGTGCAGACATGGACCCTAAACTTGATATTAAAACGGCATAATCATTGTTCTGATATTTCTGCCTAGCCAATGTCTGAGAGCACAGGTGAGACAGGGGCAGCAGGTACACTAAATCCCAAAGGGGAAACTGGAAAGGTGGTAGAAAGGCAAGGTTGGTAAAGGCAGTGTACTGCAGACCAAGCTGCAAACACCTTTTTCCTCCTCATGTGAAAGGAATTTTCTCTGGGTCCAAAGGAACAGCCAGCTGTTGCCCAATGTTAGACAAAGATTCACCATCTGGCACATAGAGGAGGGTCAGTATTATTCATCCAGGCTGGGATTCAGTTCTGGCTGTAATTTGGGCATCTGTTGAAATGCTCTTTTGCATTATAACATGCAATTCAAATGCTCTACCCTTGGACAAATTGTGATTGTGATGGACTTGGCACTCAGCATAGACATCAAGAGTTATGGAAAAGCACAGAAATGCCTGGGCTGTTTTTCACAGCTACGGAGCACCCAGTATTCTAAGAGCTCAGGGGATTAAGTGTTAAAGTTTTGGTTCATTCTGTTGTAAAGAAAACAGATGCATATATGTATTCAGCTGAACATCTCAAAAAGTTGAGATGACTTAGTGTGATTATAATTTGCACCCACATCATCTTTGAAGACAAGAGATGAATCATCTGCAAAATTAGCTGCAGATGGAGGCTCAGGTCTTGGGAGGCTTGAAAGATTCCAGGCTGCTTGGAAAGGTTTCAATTTGTATCCACAGCAAGTTCAAAATGAAAGATGAACCAAACCAGCTAATACACATTGCAATAGACTGTGAGGATCTCTTTTGTCTGTCCCCTGGAGGAAAATTCTGGCTTAATAAAAGGCTGATAAAAAAAATAGAATTTCTTTTCATATATTTTACCCACATTGTAAAAATCTCTTTATTGTTTTCCTGTACTGCTGTTGTGTGCCTGCCATAATTGAACAGCCTAATGCAAAAAGAAATATTATACAATCTGAAAACAAACATAATGGGTATTGAAAAAAATCCCTGGCAACAGGCAAAAGTTAAACAAACAAACAGAAAAATTATCTTGCTGAGGCACAGCATTTCTATTAAAGAAGGCAAAGAGATGAAATGCCTTTGTGTTTGAAAGCAAAACATTTCTACATTTCTCTATATACTTGTATATATTCAACTCTAGCTACTTGTACACTTTCTTTACAAAATCTTTTGTGATTTTGGAGCATGGCTATCTACCTCTGCTATCTTGGAAAAGACACCTTTGCTATTCAAATCTGTCACAAAGGCTTAGAGAAGAAGAAATTGAATGAATCAGACTGGGTGTTGGGGTTTCTGCTGACCAACATTATCACTCAAACATGATCTTGCAATAAATATTTTAATATTTTTCAGATTAGTGGTTCAGGTTACCCAGGGAAATTAAGCCTACATGGTACAGTGCTTAGGATGAATAACCAACGGGTTTGAGATGAAGAGCCATCAAAAGCAAAGAGACAGTACTGTCGGTGTTTGTAGGTTTAATAGTGTTGTTTTGTTTTAGACCTGTTCATATCAAACAGTATTAAGAAAGCTTTATGCCTTTTTTTCTTCCCTTTTAGTTATTTAAACATGGCAACAAATTAACTGGTTTTGACAATAGTTTCAAGGACAAGCTGATGAGGAATGAGCTGTAAATCAAACAGGGATTTAATTAAAAAGTACAGATGATGAAAAACTGAGAAAAGCAATCACTGATTGGAATTTCTAAACTATTAAAGAATGACAAAGATAAAAATGTAATTAGCATACAAACCTATATCTTCCAATAATTTAGACAGGAACAATAGCATTAAATCTGGAATTTCCCAAGTTCTACTAAGATATCTGCACCCATTGTTGTAACACCAACCTCTGGCAAAGAACATTAGTAGCTTTTATTGTCACCACATCTGTGAAGGTGACTGTCAGCTTCCGATTGCCCCTGCTAAATATTTTATGTATTTCTTCCATATAATAATATAATATAAAATATATATACACATATACACACATATCTCTATATGAAATACGTGTACACATACATACATACAAACATACACATATATACTTTTATGAAATATATACTTTTTTTCTCAACATCCTGCAGGCCACAGTAGACATACTTTGCTGGCTTTACAAGCATGACATCCCTCAATGATAATTTGAAATGAAAGAGATTAAATTGCATGTGAGTGTAGTATCAGTTCTAAACATGTCAGGGCTCTAGGCACTTAACTGTATGAATATTTGGGAATATTCAAATATGCCCTTTTCAAAAAATACTGGAGAATAATGCTAATTAAAAACATTTTTCTTTGGGCACTATAACATTCTACCAATTCTTAATTGCCACACACATTTCTCACAACAGTCCACTTGACATAGCACAAGTTTTGTGAGTGAAAGATTCTCCTTATCTCCATTTTTCAGCATTTTGTTTGCTATTTTGGGGTCCTTTAGCTGATATTGTGAAATTTATTTCTGGACTGAGTGATGGCAGATAGTATGGGAATTAATTAACAAGTCCCAAGGATGTCTAACAACACATGCACATCTTAACTACTTCTCTATATAAAAAGGACTTTTTCACTGGCAGAAGGAATGAAGATTGGGGAATTCATGAAGGATTGATGGAGAGAAGATTGTTTATGAAGACTGTCTACTGAGGAAATTTTACTGGAAGCACACTGGTATTTGTGTCACTGGAGAGCTGAATCCATTCTGGTATCTATCTGCCTAGATTTGAACTTTATGCATGGATTATTTGAACAATGAGTGATCACTGTGTCCCATGAGAAGAACTAGGAATAATGTGAAAGAAAAGACTCACTTTCAGGGTGATAGCAGTTCAATGAACAGGAGTTTACTTGTTGTACTGTGGCATCCCTATTGCCCAAGCAATGACACACCATGAATCTAATTTATTTACACTCCACAAAGGTAGATATCTTGTGATAGCTCCGACCCAAGACCCTTGCTATTGATTCCAAAGATGCAGGGAGAATGGACAAAGATAGGGCTGAATGGAAAGCCAAAATGAATGCATTCCCCCTCTTCCTGGCTACCACCTATAGCTTGCTTACTGCTCTCCACAAAACAAGGTGCTTTCTCCTCCCCTCTGCAAAACGTGCTGGAGAAAGTGTCAGGAATAACAAGCAATACTGCAGTAAAAGTAGCAAACCCCTACAGAATATGTAATCCTTTATGAAAAACTCTTTCAGAAATACTATAAAAATATCTATCTATTGGCTTCCTATCAGTCAAAAACAGTCAGTATGGACAAGCTTTAATTTGCTCTGAAACTTGGGACAAAAAAATTACCTTTCATTCAGGGCACTAACACATAACCTATGCACAGAATATGTTTTTGCTTATGAAGTATTAATGTTAATATGATTTCATCCCTGAGCTAATAGGATGATAGGTCTACTTCTATACATGCACTCTTAAGAACTAGTTTGAGGGAGCTAGTTGAATAGCAAAATAAACCCTAAATGAGGAGGAAAAAAATACCAAGAGCTTGAATTTAGGGTTAATTCTTTCAAGCTCCATAAATCTTCAGTGTCTGTCAAAGGAGTATGAAAGGCATACCTGTACCTGAGCAGCAAAGATTAAAGATCAATAGCTGTAATCAAAATGTGTTTCTTTTTTTTCCTCTTTCGCAAATGGTAGCTATGAAGACCTGGAAAGAACTGTGAATATGTCTGCAAAAAGCAAATAAACTCTAGAGGTACAATCTGTTCAAACAGAGACTGCTATTGTTGGGAGCAAGCACTGGAACATTTACAGTTCTCTGTAACTTGTGGAAATAAATAGGAATAACCAAGAAGCTGATACTAGTATTCTCTATGTACAAATACACAAGGACAACAATACAGAATCTGATCCAGAACTCACTGGGGACACAGGGTCGTAGTGATTTAGGGCCAGAAAGCAAAGAGCTTTATTACAATTTTGCTTCTATGTTTAACCTCAACCGTACCAGGAGTACCATAATCTTCGCCAGAAAGGTATAAAATTTTTGTGCCTTTCATGGATAATTCCATCCAAGGTAGATGGAATGAGAGAGATGCAATTTATCACACAGAAAGCCACAAGTTTGCACATGCAGGTCCATGAGAGTAACACAGCAGTTCCCTGTCTACACTGCCAACCTTCAAACAGAGACTGGTTAAAGGTGCTATTGTTGGGAGTAAGCACTGGATCATTTCCAGTTCTCTGTAACTTGTGGAAATAAATGAGAATAACCAAGAAGCTGATACTAGTATTCTCTGTGTACAAATACACAAGGACAACAACACAGAGCACGATCACTGTAGACACAGGGTTGTAGTGATGTAGGGCCAGAAAGCAAAGAGCTTCATTACTTTTATTATTATTTTAATTTTGCTTCTATGTTTAACCCCAACTTCAGGAGTACCATAATCTTCTGCTAGAAAGGCATAAAATTTTTGTGCCTTTCATGGATAATTCCATCCAAGGTAGATGGAATGACAGAGGTGCAATTTATCACACAGAAAGCCACAAGTTTGCACATGCAGGTCCATGAGAGTAACACAGCAGTGTACACTTCCCTGTGTACACTGCCAACCTTGGGAGTCCAACACCCACCTCCAGAGAGCACCACGGCAGTGCCAGGCTGCAAGCAGCTCAGTGTGCTCCTCTTGAGCAAAGCTTTCCAAGAGTGCAGATCAGTACCTAAACAGGCGCCAAGTTTTTGGGCTCTGATGCATGAAAGAGACCCAATGCCTGTTAAAGTTAAGAACTTGTTAGAGAGTGCTATAAAGAGCTGGATGGAAGCAAAGAGACTGGGATGTGACAGCAAAGAACAGAGATAAAGTCACATTTTGCCAAAAGGATAAGCATTAGCAGATTAATGGCCACGTGATAATCTAAGTACAGTTCTTATCTATAAGGCTGAATGATATTTTCCGGTGAACAATACTCCCAGAACCAGTATCTAATAAGGGGGTAGAGGAGTTACTTAAATAATAGCTTGAAAATGGACAGGTTGCCTGTGCCATGTCTTGAAACTTTCCAAGTTTGTAGAGTACAATTAATCTGCTTAAGAGCACAAGAATGTCTAGAGCATCTGCAATCTAACATTAAAGAAACATGCATCTTGTTTAAAAATAATGTTTCCCAAATTTGCAAAGCTATGTTTTCAAGGTAAACCTATTAATTTTTCCTTCATCTTGTCTAGGAAAAAATCTGACATTAAGTAACCTGACATGCATGAAGCAGCCTGTACTTTTGTGGGTGGCAAATCTGTTCACTGACAAACTCCCAGAAAATCTGTCACACAGCAGGCCCTGGAGGTCCCCAAAAGCAGTAGGACAATCTGCTCCAGACCTGCCTGGGCCTTAGCTCTAGGTGCATAACACACATGGCCATACTGCAGGGCGTTGCTCTCTCTTGGCAAGCAGTGGCCAAGCATCTTTGGCAAATGGCAAGAGAGCAGGGAAGAAAATTAGAGGTTGTGAGGATCACCATCAAAATGGATTTGTTGGCAAATGTCTGTTGCAAGACAAATAACTACAGAGAGGCAGGAGCTTCAGAAACACCTGTGTTCACCAGCTGACTTGCCAATCACTACAAACTGTCCATTTCCATGCCTGCAGTTCTGCATCAGAACACTCAAAGCTTATTCTTTGATATACTGAGCATTTGTTGCTCCTGTATTATTACTGATATGAGCTACAAGATATAAAGTCAAATTGTAGAACTTAATTATGTAAAAGTACTTACATAATTAAGGCCTATTTTAGATTGAAAAGAAACTGGAGTATGAACAGGATTAGTTTTCCTGTCAAAGCTCCCTTTTTTTCTGTGCCAGTTCATTTTGGGTAGAAACTACATAAAACCTACCTCTGGATAGCAGTTGATCAGATCTATGAAACTCAAGGCTAGTGATGATAAAATATAGCAGCAGTAAAATTATGCTAAATCATCAAACCCATGTATTTATGAGTCTACATGAAAACTAGGAAAGTTCTCATAGTCTAAGGAACAATCAAAAGGCATCACCTGAAGAAAAAGAAAGAGTCTACATCTCTGAAGATGACTGCAGAATTTTGATTTAGTACTGCAGGTTCATCCATCCTAAACTACTATCAAGCAGTAATGACACCATTCATCATTCTTTTAACTGGAAATAATGACAAGATCTCTAATGCTGTGTGAGGAAACGAGAATTTTTGTTCATCAAAAGATACAGAATTTGGATGCTCCAAATTGAAGTGGAAAATGCAAAAATTATACCAAAAGTATTTAACAGGGACATTTTAAAAATCCAGTTTAGTTCTTCAGACATTCAGATTATTTTGATTTTTATTTTTTACCATGTAAAATTTTTGAAATTAATATTAACCACAAAAATCCCAAATTATACCAAGTGGAGCCTTCAACAATTAATCATTTACTCTTTCATTATTCCAAACTGATACAGGAAATTTATCTACTCCCCTCCTCCACAAAGAGGATTATTTGTTCATCAGGCATTTATTTAAAAATACTCTGCTAATTTCCATGCACATTGCAGAGAAAAATAGATGCTTTTTATAGATTTATTTAATTCACAGATGCTATTTTAATTGGTCTCCCATACAATTGTCTCTCACTGGGAAGGAATCTGGATGGCTCTGGGGAATTGGCAGCAACTTTCAGAGCTTTTCCAGGTCAGTGATTCACATGTAACCAGCATCTCTGGTGGCTGAGAATTAATGTGGAGAAAACTATTTGATGGTCTGCATGAAATAAAGTAATTATTTCATTCCAGTTGTGGTTTGACAGATTACCAGCAAAAATAATCAGTGCTCTTACGGGTTTTTTTTTTTGGAAATAGACCCAGAAAATTAGCTTCTGCAAATTATCTTTCCCATTAGGGCAGAAGGCAGCCTTCAGAGTCATAAGCATGAAGCCTTTATTATTAGTTCACCTTTTTCATTATTATTTATGAAGACTTCATAGTTTTTTTTTCCAATTCTGGCACTTTAATGTTCTGGGAACTGTTTGCCATGCTCTGTTTAAACTAAGAAGGTTAATCTCTTCAAGCTTCATCTATTGTCCCAAGGCAGGTGGAAGGAGGGAGAAGAGAGGGAAGGAGATGCTTGTCCTGCATTACTCTGTACAGAACCTTACTGGGGGAATTTGGAGCATCTTTCTACAGTGATGGAGAAACTGCCTTGGGCATGTAACCTTTAAAGGGAAAATGTATTTATGAGTCTACATGAAAACTAGGAAAATTCTCATAGTCTAAGGAACAATCAAAAGGCATCACCTGAAGAAAAAGAGTCTACATCTCTGAAGATGACTGCAGAATTTTGATTTAGTACTGCAGGTTAATCCATCCTAAACTACTATCAAGCAGTAATGACACCATTCATCATTCTTTTAACTGGAAATAATGACAAGATCTCTAATGCTGTGTGAGGAAATGAGAATTTTTATTCATCAAAAGATACAGAATTTGGATGCTCCAAATTGAAGTGGAAAATGCAAAAATTATACCAAAAGTATTTAACAGGGACATTTTAAAAATCCAGTTTAGTTCTTCAGACATTCAGATTATTTTGATTTTTATTTTTACCATGTAAAATTTTTTTTGAAATTAATATTAACCACAAAATCCCAAATTATACCAAGTGGAGCCTTCAACAATTAATCATTTACTCTTTCATTATTCCAAACTGATACAGGAAATTTATCTACTCCCCCTCCACAAAGAGGATTATTTGTTCATCAGGCATTTATTTAAAAATACTCTGCTAATTTCCATGCACATTGCAGAGAAAATAGATGCTTTTTATAGATTTATTTAATTCACAGATGCTATTTTAATTGGTCTCCCATACAATTGTCTCTCACTGGGAAGGAATCTGGATGGCTCTGGGGAATTGGCAGCAACTTTCAGAGCTTTTCCAGGTCAGTGATTCACATGTAACCAGCATCTCTGGTGGCTGAGAATTAATGTGGAGAAAACTATTTGATGGTCTGCATGAAATAAAGTAATTATTTCATTCCAGTTGTGGTTTGACAGATTACCAGCAAAAATAATCAGTGCTCTTACGGGTTTTTTTTTTGGAAATAGACCCAGAAAATTAGCTTCTGCAAATTATCTTTCCCATTAGGGCAGAAGGCAGCCTTCAGAGTCATAAGCATGAAGCCTTTATTATAAGTTCACCTTTTTCATTATTATTTATGAAGACTTCATAGTTTTTTTCCAATTCTGGCACTTTAATGTTCTGGGAACTGTTTGCCATGCTCTGTTTAAACTAAGAAGGTTAATCTCTTCAAGCTTCATCTATTGTCCCAAGGCAGGTGGAAGGAGGGAGAAGAGAGGGAAGGAGATGCTTGTCCTGCATTACTCTGTACAGAACCTTACTGAGGGAATTTGGAGCATCTTTCTACAGTGATGGAGAAACTGCCTTGGGCATGTAACCTTTAGAAGGGTAAAATTTGCTTTTGTAACCTTCTCCCTCGTGTCCCTGCAATCATACTACAACTATTAGGCTAGATTGTCAGAAAATGTGTCACACCACAAACTGGGATACAAACACCTTAGCACAGCAGTATGGACTTTATCCCTCATCAAATATTCCAGTAAATCCTAACTGGATGTTTTGCTTACAATTTCTGGTAAAAGTAGGCAGCTATCCACCTCACACTCCTGTTGGATTAGCACATTCTTGTTTTCTAAACTCCCACCAACAAGGCTTCCTCAAAAACTGGCTTTTAAAACAACAGCACTGTTAAAAGACATAGCTCAGGCCTTTGCTTCATTTTTTTCCCCCCAGAAGGAATTCACATAGAAAACTTGCAGAAAAATTTTTCTGTCAGGCCACAAGATCCTGCAGTCTTCAAGGACTGGATGCACTGATTCAGCTAAAAGTAATGTATAGAACTAGGTTGAACAGAAGATGCATATGTTCTTCAAATTCTTATATAACTCCATTAGCTCATTAATTCCTACTTAAAAAAAACCCAACCAAACCCAAAACCTAAGGAGATTAGTTTCTTCCCATTTGCTTTGGCTCTCAGTGGTGCACCAACACAGGGATATTTGGGCTGCTTTTTTTGTGAGGTTTGTAATGAATTGCCTCTGGTAACAAACTAATGAGGTTGTCAGAAGCTACAACAAAACAGTTTTGTAATTTATATGAGTAAGATAAGGTCTATTCAAAATATATAAAAAGGCACACAAAATCCATCTCTCCTCAGTGCTATACAGAGAAGAAAAGGCACAAACATCTTTGTTTAGTGTCATGTAAGTAAAAAGAGTAAAAAGGTAGAATGGGAAATAAAAAATTTCCCAGGAGAAAGAAGAAAAAATGCAGAAAGAAACCTAATGACCCATTTTGTCCATGGCAATGGAATTGGGAAGCAATACACAGCTGAAGCCCAGATAGTAAGTACTTTGGTTTTAAAAGCAAAATTTTTCTGCTTCCTATTTATAACCTATTCAATAGTACTTTGTGCCAGGATAGAAAACTTGTCTATGCCTAAAGATTTCTTCTCTGCTTCACATACTTTGGAGATCTGGAGTTAAGAAGTTCAAATTCAATTTACAATTTATGACTCTCATGAGAAGTTTAGAAATTCAAACTCACTAGAAAGAGGGAGGAAATAAACTTCTGTTGCTTCACACTAAAGGCAGAGGATGCTGGGCTTCCTTCTGTGCAACAGTGACAGCTGATTTTCTACATTTTTTTCCTCCTGCTATTCAATGGTCAATTTGCAGCTAGCTTTATTACCCTCTGAAAGTGCCAATGGCTGGGAACAGCTGTTTGAAATCCACGGCAGTCCCCAGCCCCATAGAAGAATTTAAATAGGTAAACTGCTGTGCAGTAATCTAGAAATTAGTAGGTATAAATCATCATCTTCTACTATGGCTGTCAGTTCTGGAAGGTCTTGCTTCAGTGCCAATGTGCAGTCAGGCTGCACAGGAGGCTGCACAGCACAGAGCCTCCTGACAGCACAGCTCTGGAAACCCAGGTGACAGTCCCCAGGCTTCAAGTGTCTGCCTGAGCACAGAAAAAAAGCAGCAGAAAAAGAGCATTTGCTCTGACAAGGGGTCTTTCTAATTACCAGGAACAAAGTAGTGTAGAGGTAGATAATTCCCAGTCACAGGAACTGGTATTATATTGACATCCAGGACATGGTAAGATGTGAACTAATGTGTCACTATAAGACACTAAATAACACGATGTGCACACACTGCTGTTCTCAAGGTAGAAAAAAGGGAAGTTTATTTTCTAACTCTAACATTTATAGATTTCCAAAAGTGACAATGGATTGGAGGGTGAAAGTGCCACCTCTCCAAAGACATGGGACAAACCAACAGTCCAAATTTCTCCTCCTCCAAGAAAGAATGCAAAACAATGAGTTATTTACAAAAAGTGTATAAGAAAATTCGTTACAAGAATGTAAACATCAAAAAAGCATAAGAAATCTTAAAAAATCAGGGCAACACTGGTGAAAATTTTCACGGATCAGTTAAAGGTACAGTTATTTAAGTGAACAGAGTACCCAGGCTTATTTTGTTAACCTAGTGAACAACATACATGCCTTGTCATACTGTCATGGAAACTGATGTGATAGCAGAATAACTCTGTGCCAGAGTATACATACACACAGTTCCCAATCCACACTTATCCTCAAGTGTGGAAGAACTTCTGGTCAGATGTGTGTCAGTTCTGGCTTACTGAAGCTGTCAGCTTTCTCCTGGGGAGGCAGGATGTAAGGCATGCAGGTGACAGAGTTATCCACAGAAAACCTATGGATCCCTAGAAAAGCATATGGCTAAACATTCCTAAGACCAAAGGGATTGAGTCAAATCAAGTTCTGAAAGCAGGCTGGAAGCAGCTCAAGGAAGACAAGGCAGGACTGTGACAACACTTAGCCTAGACACCTCAGCAGTGTCATTGGCAAGTGTAGATACTTAAAATTTCTCCTGGTTTAAGGTGCATGGAGGCTCCAGTTGATTATCCTTATTGCTCTTTGTTTAAAGGAAATACACAAAGTGAGAATATTTTCAGTGTAACTAAAAAATTTGGGGTAGCAACACTGTCCAGAAAAGAGTTTAAAGTTAATTCTTTGGGGAAAAAATTCAGTTAACACCACTAAAGGCATTGCACAGATGAAGCATGCACACATTCCAGGGACAGATGTTCCCTGAACTACAGAGTATCCTAGGAGGCTGTTGTTAGCTAAGCAGAGCAGGCATCATTTTCACTCTTTCAGGAGAAAGCAATGAATACTTTACACGTAGGCACTTTGGAAATGTGCCTGAGTGACACACAAGAAGACCAAGTCAAGTCCCAGCAGAAAGGGAAAATTAAATGTGAACAGATGGGCTAATTCAGCATTTTCAAGGAGTGAAATTCAAACGTGAAAGAAACCTAGCCAGCTACAGATGACAAAGCCTGTCTCAGTTCAATCTTCAAGCTATAATAGCAGATTCTTGATTTTTTTTCCTCCATCAAATTAATCTTCTTGAGGAAGCTGGCATTTCAGTGGGTTTGGAGCAGTCAATAACTTTCTCACCCCTGGGGATTCAGTTTCAAATCAAAATTCAAGGTACCACTTACTAGGCTTGTTGCTCTCAGTCTATTTAAGAAAAACCAAGCCCATCTGCACAGTTTGCTGTTTATGTGTGCCAACATCATCTGTTTGGAAAAGGTCAGGGTAGAAGAAAAAGTTTTCATAGGTCAGCCTGTGAAAGCCCCACCAGAGCTACACACAGATAATGAAACAACAATGAAACTAATTTTGCCAGTTTCCAGCACAAGCTGATGATTCACTACTTTTCTGAGCACTACACTTGGACAAATGATTAAAAATGCTTAACTGAAAACAAAGAAAAGGAGAAAGAACACCCACCAAGCTCAATCTCACTTTCCAAAGTTCCCAACCACACAAAACTCAGTTACTTGTAACCTACCAGAAGCACACTGAACCATATACGGTGGGTTGTGGCACTGGCTAACAGCAAGAATGTGGGAAAAAATATGTGATTTTTTTTAATGGGAACAATGATTTGGGGTTTCTTAATATGGGGCTTCTTAATCTAAAGCACCTTGCTCTTTCTGCTTGATGTTAGTAGGAAAAGTTTAAAAAAAAAGTAATAAAAAACCCTTTTTCAGTATTGTGACTTGTAATATTTTGAAATATATAATTTAAATTATATAATTTGAATATATAATTATAAATAAATTATAAATATAAATTATATATAGATATACAATTTAAATATTGAATTTAAATAAATAATTTTATATATAATTTAAATTCTTATAATTTTGAATTTCAGCAGCTGTTTTTTAGATAAATTGGCTTAGTCACCCTCAAATAAATAGCAAATCTCCTGTTAAATTTTTAGCTCTCTTAAAAATGCAAAGCACTGTGAATTTTGAGACAGAACAATTTTTTTTCTTCCAGCTTTCAGCTTTGTGACTAAACTAAAACCTATAGGTTTGTCCATAAAAAAATTTTTTTTGAGGAAAGTCAGGTGGAAAATGCAGGAAAGGAAGAATGTAAAGTAGTGATAGCAAAGTTTTAAGGCTGTGACAGAACTCAAACTTATATTATGTGAATTCCACCAAGCTGCTACAGCTATTAGAAGAAATTTTTAATTGACCTGAAACTGGAACCTGTGATAAATGACAGTGGGAGACTGATTTGTGCTAGATTCCATCATTCAACAGCATGTGTATGCAAGCTGACCACATTTAAGGAAAAGAAGGTGAACTGGTTTTGAAGCTAAAGGAAGCAGAGTAGCTGGTGAAGTCTTGTTAGCCTGCTTGGTATGTATAGACTGGAAAAGTTTCACTAAAATGTCATTCTTTCACAGTGATTTACCATGATATGCTAAGGAGCAAAGCTGAACTTCTACCAGGAAAGTAAGTATAGTGATATGTCACGGGATAGAAGAGTAAATCTGGGAACCAGTGACAACACTACAGACACACAACTAAATTGTTGAGCATAAAAAATACATGAAATAAAAAAAATGTGAGGCAGAACAGCAATAAAATAGAAGATTCTGATAGGAATCAAAATAAATGTGTACTAGGAAATTCAAAATATATGACACTATACTGTAACAGAATGTAATTACCTTTATTGGAAAGTGCATCCCAATCTAGCAACTGCATTGTAATTCTTGCCAATAAAATTTAGATTGAATCAATGAAAATGAGACATTAGTTAATAACTAAATCAAAGTCTTATAAATGGAGGAAATGCCACAGTAATATCTCATAAATTTGGTCAAATATCTTCTGTCAAAGAGCTCTGTAGGATCACATTGCAGCTCTACCCAGCTCAATTTCAGAGTAACAGAATTAGTCCTAGAGAGCTGCCAGTTTAGCTGCATAAATAAAACCACAATTCATCATCATCCATGAGTTTGCAGCACCTTGAAATCAGGAAATATAGGAAAAAGCAAAAATCCCCAAAAGTGAAAAAAAAACCAAAACCAACCAAACAAAAAAAAACCCCAAAAAACCAACCCAAAACCTTATACATCTGAACATTATTTTAGATATTTTTCAGTTAGACTGGTTTTCAGGCAGGCAATACAAAGGGAATCAAAGCACAAGTATTTGCTGTTTAGATGAGCAGTCTTCAAAGTCCTCTCACTCTGGTTTTCCCTTTGTAAACTTTCCTGCATTACTGGAGTTTGTGATACATCACTTATCCAACAGGGGCAAGCTCCTTCTTCTGACAGCCTTTACAGAACAGAAGGTTTGACTAGAGCAGGGAGGGAATTTTTCTCCAGAGAAATCTTCAAATTGGCCTCAGTCAGGTTATTACAACTTAGCAATAATAATACAAACTTTTGGAGCTCCAGTTCTGTGTGAGCCAGGGCAGGGATGAGCCCTGCAAAAGCATTCTCTGGCTTTGCTTCTTTCTTGTTAAAGTACTGTTTCCTCAACCCTTGATCACCACACCGGGATTTGATCATTCTCTCCCACATTCTGCCCTCAGCTGTTCACAGTTTCTTGTAAGGAATGTGGCTGAGTAGAATAAAAGAACATAGGACAGTGATATGACTCATTTTATTAATAATCTCCAAAGAAAGGACACACCAAGTGGTGGAGGCCTTTGAGCCTATTAGGGGAACTTCTAGGGTAATGCCCTGGAAGAATCTACCACAGGTTATGAGAATGCTCCAGCTTAGGGTGAGACAAACGGGCTTCTCCCATGGTGCTCTGCAGCACTGTGTTAATTTACCTCAGTTTGCTATAGGTCATTGCCCTTTGCCCTGCCCCTGTGCCCACAGACATTGGCCCCTGACCCCATAGTTTATTGTAGCAGGGAGCCCCAAACGGAGAATAACGTTCAATGACTCCAGTGATCTCCGGCTGAACAACTTCTTTATTAAGCTATACTATATTACACTACACTATATAAAATACTCTACACTAAAGAAAAATCCCTGACCCCTTACAGACATCCATGACACAGCTTTGACCTAATTGGTCAATCAATCCAAACAACCATCATCAGAGTCCAATTAACAAATCACTTTTGGTAAACAATCTCCATAACAGATTTCACCTGTGCCAAACAACGGGCGCAGCAAACAGAGATAAGAATTATTTTCTCTTCTTTCTCTGAGTTTTCTCACTGCCTTCCCCAGGAGAAATCCTGGGCAGGTTGTGCCTGCTGCTCTCTGTGAAGAGAGCTGTGGCCACACACACTTAACCTAGGATGCTGCATTGTTTTCTCATCTTTTGTCACTAGAACCCTTCTTGGGGGTTAAAATAAACCTCACTGGAGCTCTAAATAGGAGACCCTTTCCCTCTTTTTTCACTGACTTAACTGTGGTGTGAGTGTGGATTGAGTGACTGTTTGTGCCTGCCCGAGTGGCCTTCTCACAAGACGCTTTCGGGGAGGTAGCAGCAAACACCATCCATTTTCCACATTGGCACACCAAGTGAGATGGTTAAAATAAATTTTACTTTGGACTGGCTAAAATAAATTTTGACTTAGCTTTCAAAACCAGGAGCACATATGCTTTCAGTAACCTTTCAGTTCTATTGATCAGTTCACTTCTATTCAGGTCTGCAGGTCTGCTTATCTTAGATCCCTCTTTTTTTCCTAACCACATAAGAAAACTGCTTCTGCTGACAAGAGTTCTGTTTATTTTTAATAAATATAGTAGGTGCAAAATTAAAAAGTGGGAAAAGGGGAAGAGTATGCCCTTCCTTTGCTGGAGCCCTGCAGTAATTGTATTCGCTTTCATTAATTTTGATTATATAGCAATGAGCATAGCTGCAAGATAAATTTGCTTTGCAGGCAAACTAGTAAATAGAGCATTGAGGTCTATAGTAAAGGCAGGACCACATCTGTCCACAGGTAAAATGGGCTCAGCTGTTCTATTCAGACAGGTGGCCTTAGCTTTCACTGAACTTCATTTTTGCAAATAAAAATCACATCAACTAAGGTGGGTTGTTGCTTGGTAGATTTAATTGAAAGATTGTGCATTTTTGTTGTGAGCTGCATGTTTGTTTAGAAGCAGCAGTATGGGGGCAACAAAACCCAAGTAAAAAAAATGATGCCTACACAGATATAACTCTTCCACGAATTGAAAAGGAAGCAATTGCCTGTTTTTCTGATAGTGTTCATTAGTCTACTGTCCCATACATTATGAATTAAAGACCCCCTGAAGATTAAGAAGGGAGTTAGAAGATAGAGTTTGTGCATGTGTAGTGAAGCTGTCACCGGTCAAGGCATCCTCGAGCCTTTAGCACAGTTGATGGTGTAATCAGAAAGACAATTCGGCTAAACTCAAAGGCCTTCTACACTAGTGTAAAAGGTATTTAGCTGGGACAAAGGCAAGCTGAATTGGAACTCTGGATCAGGATGGGAAGTGCCATGAATATGTTTGCCACCTCCATGGTACAGTGATTACAGAATTAATCACAGTTAATTGTTAATCCTGAACAGTTTTGCAGTACTGATCGATAAGCCTACCTGACAATGCCTGGGCTTTGATGAGCAGGTTGGTAGAGTTTTGCAATGAGGAATTAATTGATTTGTCAAAAAATACTTCAGCTTACTGAGCACAGGTAGAAAGACGAAATCCAATTTACCTAACACAAAGAAAATCTTGTTCCAGCGATAAGCAAAAGTAAAACTTGCAAAATTAGACTTAAATAAATATTAGTTCTAAATGTAGCACTTCATTACAATTCTAAACTCATTACTTTGCTAAAGAAAGTATTTGAAAAAGCCAGTTCAGCTAAAATAAACTCAAGCAGTATTTTGAAAAAAATAAAGCATAGGCTATTCAGACTATTTATGTACTCCTATTTCCTTGCTTCCTTCCCTAAAATAGAGACCAGTTCAATAACAATTACATTTGCTGAAAGCACTGCTGTCGCCACATTAGGCTCTTTAAGAAGTTCTGATCAAAGATATCCCTGATCATTAATTTGCTTTGTTCTAGTCATTGCCACCTTTCACCAGGCTCAGAAATTCCTGCTGCCTGGAACATGCCAGCCACATTCACTCAGCTATTTATGCTTTCATTAGGAACATATCACTACAGATATATTTTCAACCGTACTACCAGCAAAGTAGTTAAAGATAAATCAGTAGAGCTATAAAACCCAAGGGAGTTAAAATTGCTAAGCTCACAAATAGATTACATTCCCCAAAATCACAATCAAACATCACTGTGCTCCTGATTTCAAAGTCTTGTTCCAGCTGTGCTCATTACTCACTATTCATCACTTCCTTTTTTTGAAGATTTTAGGGCCTGAAATTCTCACACTGGTATTTATAACACCCCCAAGGAATACTAAGAACAGTTCCCTAACACTTGGTCCCAAGCACTGTTAGGCCAAAATTCACATAGACGAAGCATTTCTTCTCACACATTATGCTGGTAATCCATTATTAAAGATAACACAAAGTAATTTTCAAAGCTCCAGAGCTTCCAGTCATTAAGTACCACTTCCAAATACCCTAGATCCTGATCAATAATTTTCTGCATTGCTTCCACAGTAAACCTGCACCACACCTGCCCACAACTGAACTGCCAGAACTACTGCACAAGTTCTTTGGCTCAGGCTCATGACAGACACCCAGGAAAACTCATGATTCAAGCTAGGTGTCTAATTACCCTGTAAAAAGGACAGTGAGACTTTAACACCTAAAAATGTATTAATAAGTCAACACAGTGGAAGAGGAAGGGCTTGCTGGGAGCTGCCTGAGCCCTCTAATAAACTGAAAATGGAGCGAGTGTTAACAATTCAATGACATTTTTCTCCCTACACCCCAAGCCTGCTATACTTAGATGTAGCCTGAAGAAGACACGTGTTGGACAAGGGCCCACAGATCCTTTTTGCACTTGATGGCTCCTGACAGCTCTTTCTCTCTTTTAAGCAGCTTTTACTGCACTGCAGTCAGATTTTGGGAGAGCAATGCTATGTTTACTCCTAGCCCTTCCGTCTCCACATCTGTTTCTGACCACCTGCTTATGACCTGAAGTTGGACATACCCTTGGGAACCAAGAAATGTAAGTTTGAATCTCCTTCACCTGAAAGGGTTATTGATCCAGGATTCTCAACTCATGGTCACCAAGTGCACTGATCTGATATTACACACAAGGTGGGTGGCCTGTCCTTTGCCCCAACAGTCTTTCCCCTCCTTATGGAAATAAGTATTCGACCATTCAGGGCAGAGGAACAACTAACTTTGAGGCTATCAAACTAGGTACAAACCACAGCAGGAAATACTATTTTTTAACTAAACTATATTATCATAACCAATGCATTTATTTTTTTATCATCTTAATCCTTTAAAACAAACCAAAACCAAATGGAAGGCTTACAAAATCTTATTTCTGACTCTCAGCTGGACTTAAAATTATCTTATAGAAAATTAGGCTGATGGATACTAGCCATTAGTCCCTTTCAGCATAGAAAGTACTTTTCTCATACTGTCATGAAAAATTAACCATATTCTTTGAAAGAAGGAAGAACTTGAATAACAATCTGCTGTCAATCAGTCATGGGCATTAAGGAACAGCAGCAACTACTCCTTGTAGTTGAATTCTGTTCCTTGCACATTTTCCCCCAGTACCTGCACTGACAGATCTTCACCAGATAATTTATTATCAGAGACTGATGACTGTATTAGCAGCCCTTCACTTCTATTTTTGGATTGTCTGATCCAGGACACTGTTAATTATGACAAAATAATCAGCTAGACAAATAAACCTCATTTCAAAAAAAAGTGGATGTGGTAGGATGAGGAACAGTGATGACATAAATGTGATGTAACTGGTGAGGGATCAGTTCTTGAAGTATCTTCATATGCAATCCTAACATGTGGGAAAAAGCAGAGGAACTAAACACTAAATAAGAGCTTGCTCCTTAATATTTCATCTTGTTCTGAGGATTAATTTTGTTGAGTGCTTATAGGTGAATGTTATAACCAGTCGCAGTCTAGAAGATGAAAGATTGTGTCAGCAGAACCTCCACAAAAAAAAAAAAAAAATTAGGGATTGCTATCTAATTAGGATCACCCGGTTGCAGTTCAGACTTCTTTGAAAGGATTTCAGAAGGAATCTGGTAACTCATTCACCAGGACTCCTGTGAGCCTGGGTATTTCTTATCTATTGGGCAACATGAGTGAAGAATCCATGATTCACCACAAAACAGGCAATCTTTAGCCTTGGAGAAATTTAAAAAGTAACAGCATGATCAAGCTTCTGCCAGGAATGAATGAGAGAATTTTTTAATCCTGTCCCTGGGCAGAGGATGCAACAAATGACATTCTGAAGCCCTAATAATCATATTTCTCATGGAAAAAGTGACCATTTTCTGACCTGGCCAGTAGACAAAGTTCATGCTTTCCCTTCTCAATTCTCTTTCAGGCAGAATAGGCTGCTGTTTAGATAAATATACTTGTAAAAACTGACCCTGAATAGAGAGATTGCTATCTACAGAGAGCTGAGGTTAGGAAGTATTACTTTCTCCATTTTGTAGACTGCCTGTTAGATGGGAAGAAGAGAAGCCTCAGGGAGGAAAAAGTTTAAGCTCTTATTCACAGCTGAAGCCTTGATACCCTCTTGACCCTACCTGCCTGAAGGTAGGTACTGGCTTAAATGCATTCTTAAATCAGGAACTGACAGAACAAATTACTCATTTAACTCAAGGGAATCTATGCTACAGCCAGAATTGGAATCCACATACACAACTTGTTGGACTGTGAATCAGTGACAAATTTATCCTTTGCCTCTCTGTACTACTGCAAGAGGGAAACACTTGATGTTGATCTGATTTAACACAAGCCATGCTAAATACTGTACCTAAAATAGAACATGTAAATGGTGGATGGGGAAGAGGAGGCAGAGAATTAGGCTGGGAGGGAAAAGAATTAGGGATGACATTTTATGTCTTTTAAAAGTCTGACCTTTTAGAAATATCACTGTGTACATTTTAAATATTAATAAAGGCAGTAGCTGTTAGGAGGCACAGGGCTGTTGTCAGGGGGTGACCTTTTATTGAAGTAAAAGAAAATTGACAGTTTTATTAGCCATAGACTACTGCAAACAGAAGCTACAGGAAAAAAAGCAAGCAAGAAAGCTGTCATTGTAATTAGCTACATTCTGTAAATTAATCTGAGGATGTGTCTGTGCCTAATCATTGCTGCAGGTCCCTTTGTATCTCGGCCTAGATTTATCAAACAGCTTGAGAGTTTAAAAGAATAGCATAATCCATTTCAGCTTTTAAAGAGATATTGTTCCTAGAGAAAACAACCATGACAGTGGGATCCTCATGACCCCATGATCATCCCACTCTATGCACCCCCCTCAGGTCTGAGCAAGGCAAGAATGTTTTTCAATCACCAACAACAGGCACTAGGATCAAGGATCAGACAGCAATATTTTGAGGCCTGAGGCCTATTTTGCTTTTCTGGACTAATTCATTAAAAGATGCTTCTTCAAATTACCTAGACTTAATCAGACTAGAATTTTGATGCTAGATGACTAGGAAAGAAATAATCACTCTGATTCTTCATCCCAAATTGTTTGGGACTTTTTACTAGAAGTAAGCTGAATTAACTTCTTGTCTTCATTTTGCCAGCAGTAATCTCAAGGGTTCAGCTGTGTGTAGTCCAAGGCCAGCTGATACAGCACAGCTCTGTAACCTTGACTTCAACTTCTGAGAAAATTGCTGAGTTGTGAGAATAAGCTGTGAAAAACAAATCGAGCAGATCTGTCCAAGGTAAGAAAAGTAAAATTGTAGGCAAAGGCAAGATTGTTCAGATAAGTGAGTTACAAGCTCAAGGACTTGAAAGGAAAAAAATCCCACCAACATGAAAATGTTTAAAGCCATTCAGGGAAAAAAGCCACACCCAAAAGACACTTTGAAGTTGATGGTACACCATCAAGGATCTCTGTTCTAAAGGGGAACAGACATCATTCCTTCCCCACCTGACTGCTAACTGCCAAGCCACTTTTATCCAGGCAAGGAAACAGGTTTATGAAGAATTAATTCAGACTCTTCAACACCTAGTGGGAATGAGGGATCAGAGAAGGAATGAAAAACAAAGAAGAGCCTCCTTTGGATACCCTTTAGTGACAAACAAGGTGCTATGTTACCTTTTTGCACTTCACTACCATTTACTTAATGTGATAAGGTCTTTCATATGTTTCAGCTCTATTCAGTGGTCTTTTATTGTTACTTATTTATAAACTGTGTAGAGTAGTCATAGAAGGCAAAATCTGCCCTCCTTTATGTCTCATTCTGCAGAAGGCATTTCAATGCATAAGATTTAGAGTTGATGTGCACCCCACAAAGCCAGCTGAATCTCGGCTTGAACGTGGGGACACCACTGAGGCCAGCGGGAATCTGGAGGATATAGAAATAGTGAGCAGCATGAGATTCGCTCCAGAGGAAACAAGTCAGCTTGTCCACAAAATTCCAGCATAAAAAGGACATGGATCTGCTGTGAGTCCAAAGGAGGCCACCAAATTAATCAGAGGGATGGAGCACCTCTGCCATTGGAGAAGAGAAGGCTGAGGGGTGACCCAGTTGTGGCCTCCCAGTACCAGGAGGGACCACAGGACAGTGGGGAGGGACTATTTAAAAGGACCTGCAGTGACAGGGCAAGAGGTGATGACTTTAAATTGGCAGAGGGCAGGCTTAGGTAGGATATTAGGAAAATATTCTTCCCTATGAGGGTGATGCAGCACTGGCACAGGTTGCCCAGAGATGTGGCTGTCCCATCTCTGGACGTGTTCAAGGCCAGGCTGGATGGAGCTCTGAGCAACCTGCTCTAGTGAAGGTGTCGCTGCCCAAGCTAGAGGAGTTGCAATTAGATTATCTTTAAGGTTCCTTTCAACCCAAACCTTTCTGTGGCGATTCACCTCTCAGCCAAGGACAAGCACACTTACCACAAACCAGCCTTGCTGGTGTAAGCAGCTGTTGCTGGCTAATCTGCAGATCTTGGGTTTTCCTACTGCTCAAACACACTGCAAATATGCACACAGAAGGATAACTAGAACTTTAGAAAATAACTTTTTTTTTTTTTTTTTTTTTTTACTGAAGGTATAATTTAATTTCCATTCTTCCTTTTTTTGCTTTTGGAGTTATGTTCTTTAGCTGACAAAACACAAGCTGCAGTTTGTGAAAACTGGCAGGATGGGAAAAGGTAAGCCTAAAGCAAATATTTATTCTGAATGACAAACTTTAATCAGTTAATTCACATAGAGACATCAATGTGAGCTTGAGAACAAGCTAAAAATACTGTCAGGAAGTCATGGGTAAATCAAATAGGAAAGAAAAGTCAGTGAAGTAATTGTAAGGAGATTTACAAATCTGGAAAAAATATTCCAGGTGCTGCTATTCTTTAAATACAGGAAGGTCCTTTAGACATGGAGAGTGACAACAGTAACACAGAAACACTGTAAAAGCATCTACATCTCTTACTGTTTAGTTCTATTTAGAGGAACCAAATTTCTCCTTCCTCTTTTCTCTTAGTATTGCCAAGTTTAGGATGCTTAGAGGGCATTTTTGTATTACAATGTTATGGAACACCCAGGAAAGAGAGCCAAGCCATTCCATTGACACTGTGGGCACAACCAGTCCATCCCAAGGAAGGCAGACCTGGCAGCTAGCACTGCAGTGCAGCTGTTTAGCAGCACACAGAAGGTCATACACCCCTCTGGATAAAAAGGCTTCAACTGAGAGCAGAGTTAATGAAAGTAAAGCCTTCTGACATCAATGGAAACCATTCCCTTGGACTTTACTACCCCCTCCTCCTCACACCCCCACCAGTACCCACACCCAAATTATCCAAAACCTGAAGGTTATGTCAGCATTTACACATCTTATATAAAAGAAATATGTATTATAAAAAAAGACTAAGTGCCAGGTAGAAGTTGATATTTTGTGGCCGTGTTACTAAACTTCTGCTGAATGAAATCTGTGTCCTCTCCCAAGGCAGAACAGGAAATGCTCTAAAAGTTACCAAGTTTGCAAAACTTCAATGTGAATGACAGAGTTATTTAGGATGTAAGGGAAAAACAGACTAAAGATGAAACTGCTACAGTACATTCTGCAACAACAGGAATGAAAACCTTTATAAAAATGAGTTGTAAGAGCAAGTTTCCTTGATTAACTTATGGGACCTAAAAATAAGGATGCCTCATCCTCAGAGGTCTTGAAGACACTGAGTAGGCTGGGGAAAAGCCTTCAGCAGAAGGGATTAAACTTCTTTGAAATTATAGAAATGCATCTGTTCTGAATCAGCAAAATGCAGTCTGTCAAAACTAAGATTCTACCCTTAGCCATGGACAGAGAATCTTCTGAGCACCTTCCATCCCAATCCATATATTTATACTCAAGTAACAATAGCAAAACACAAAATAATGCTCTCTGGTACTGCATTTTCCCTTGGTATCAGGAAAATGACTCTGTTTTGTGATTTCCAGTCAGACATATTCAGGCAATGACCAGATGACAGAAGTGTAATGGGTAAATCAATTTTTCTCCTTTGCTTTTAAGAAATATTTTGCTTCTCCCCAATCCCTGGCATTTTTAGCTGTCTTGAAGTTGAAAAGCTGATTTCTGTTGACCCACAGCCTAAGGAAACTCCTCGGTGTACATGAAAAGCAAGTTACTCTCTAGAAAAACCACAAGAGATTTCAGCTTTTTGTCCAGAGATCTGAAATGAAACATCAAATAGATATGAAACATTCAGATACAGCAAAGAGCAAGAAACCCTTATACCCAGTCTAGGAGTAATACCTTTCAAATGCACTCTTGCCTACAAAATCGCTTCCTGTAAATCTATTCAAGCCTCTGCAGAGATCCTGCATTAGTCTTGTAAGCCACAAAACCTCCAAATTACTTAGATGACCCAAACTCAGGAAATTTTACTTCTGTGATGCTTAGCAGCTGGTATAAAACAGAATTACAATTTCAATCAAAGGGGAAGTCTAGACCAAAACCCATCATCCATCAAAACCATACCTGGAATACCTAAAGAATGTGACAGGAGAATATGCACATGCCAATGATACTCAGCAGAAGACAACAATTATCTGCTGAAACAAGATATGATTTTGGAAAAAAAATGACTGGTTCATATTCACACATCTGTTTGTGTCTGCAGCTCAGCACACCAAAAGGCAAAGTAGGGCAAAGGCCTGGGTGGGCATTTTCCCTCCCCTGGTTCTCAGGTCTTCCTCACAGTAGAAGAAAGCTTATTTTCTTTAAAAACTAGTATTAAAATAGATTTGCAATATAAAAATAATTTTTTCATGCTGCTGTTTCAGCTAAAATATTATCTGGTCTCAGCAGAAGTGTTAATATTTGAATTATCCTTTTTTTCCTTCTGAACTGCAAGGAAGTTACATGACACCAAACAACTGTGGCAGGCAGCAGAAGAAAGCAGTCCAGATAAACAGGAAGAGAGTAGAAAGCTTGAAGATATGAGAAAAGTCTTTTTAGTTATTTATAAAGAAATCACACAGTTAAACATTTACAGAGCATGTTGCATCTGGAAGGATGTGCAGGTGTTTTGGCGTATTCTGGAGATACCAGAAATATCCAGGCCAACATTTTGAAGTCTTCACAGGCATTTTAATCAACAATCTGTTCTGTCTTTGCACATGCATTTCCTGAGAGTGTTTCCTACCTCTACCAGAGCATGGCACAAGCAGCTTGTACTTGGGTCAGGGGGATGAGTGGGGAAAATGACTTTTTTAAACATATGCTAAGCTGGGCTGGCTCCATGACAAATAGATTTTGTTTTCTGCTAATGGCAAGGATGAAGAAGAAACAGAGAAGATGCTCAGGTCTGTTGGCTCAAAAAGTTATGGTCAGCTATTACCGGTCAAAGTTTGTTTGTTTATTTATTTATTTAACACTAAATTTGCTGTAATTCTGTGTCCAGTGAATAAAAGCCTTTAACACCAGTGCTTTCAGCATAGCACCTTTCACAAAAAGGAAAATTCCCAGTTCTAGCCAGAGAGCAGGTTAACAGTTTTTTCTCCCCTAAAACATTGGTCTCCACTGAGGTTAAAGGCCTCACAACACCCAGTAGAACAACCACTCATTTTCTTTCAGCAGTAGATGGTCCCTTCATTTTCTACAGTTTCTTTATGAGCACCACCATGGAGTGGTGCTTATATCACAATTCCCTTTGATTAGGTGGAAGCAAGAAAGTCCAGTGACTTGGGCTAGAGATGTATGTATGATTGAAGCAATTAGAGTCTGAAGCCCTAATTTTTCTTGATTTTTCTTTAAGATAACAACAGGCATACCTCAGCTAGGTCTGTAATTCTTCAAGGCTCCTTATATGCAATAAAGAACAGGCTAAACTGTTTTAAAGGTAGTGGTTCCCTTCCCTGACAATTCTGGAAACTGACTGGTATCTTTAAAGCTAAATGAGCAGCTGATGCTTCAGCTCCCAGGGTACAATAGTACTTTCCTACCCTTGAGAATATTACTTTAGAGATCACAACACATCCAGACCCCATGGTCTCACAGGAATGTTGATAATTTTGAATCAAGCCTTATAAAGACAATTCAGTATCATTAAGACCTACATGAAAGTCTGTGCTTAATTGCAGGTATGCTAGTTTGGTAATCTTTTTGAGTAGAACCACCCTGGAAAAATGTAGCTCCTTCTTACTGAAAGCTGTTAGACAAATGTATCAATTTTGCCCCTGAAGATATTTAAACCTCTGCAGAGATAGAATTCTCATTTAAAGATTTTTTGCAGATAATCTCTTAGGGTGTCTTAGCAGCTTCAACTTCAAATATCACAGTTGTGGGTTTGTTTATGTGTGGATGTCTATAGCTCAACTGGATAGAGTGTAGAGGAGAGTCAAGAAAATAATCAGGGACCTAGAAAACACAAGCTGCAGAACTGGACTTTATGACCCTCAAGAAAAAAAAAAGGTAGTACTTCCAAAGCATTCATAGGACAGGAATCCAGATTGGTGGATCACAGAAGGAAGGGATTTGAATTGCAGCAGAGAATATTCCTGTCCGAAGTCCAAGAGCACATTCCTGCTATCAATTCATTCAGAAACACAATCTTCTTCCCCATTCTTCCACTATTCAACCACTATAAAAGTACATAGATCTTTCATTAGTTTAACTTTTGTATTTTACTGAAACAATTTTTACTGTGGCATGGATGTGATTTCAGAGAGATAGTTACAAACTCAAACCTTTGTGTCCAGTAATAATACTGAGAAATCAAATTTTCTTAGAGAGTAAGAAGCAATTTCAAACCAAATTTAGAGGAGTTACCTATAATGGAAGGCCTTTACAAAGGTAGATTGGAGGTTCTCATAATTTTCTTAATTCAAGAAAAGATGAAACAAGACTGAAAAAGTAAAATCATCTCTAAAGTATTTTTCAAGTATTTGAAGGATATTGACAGTGTTTCCTGCCTAGAAACTCCTCTGTGGGAGCCTAAGCCACTGGTTGTAGTTCAGATTTTTCCCCATACATCTGCTTTCTTCTACCACCCCCATCAAGTGCTTACCTGGAGCAATATCTGCACACAACCCATGTGTCTGTGTGACCACATGCAATCCCTCACCAAAAGCTGCACGTGAGTGCAGAAGCAGCTGCCTGAGACTTTTCCATCCCATCCACACTGAGTACCTCCAAAAGGAAGAAGTGTCACGAGCACTTACATTGGTTGTAAATTCAGCTGTGAACTACTGGCAAGCAGATGGTGTTCCAGGAAGAGGCCCTTCTCTGACACCAGTCCCAAGCCATTGCCTAATGTGGTATACCCAGACTTTACCCAATGCTGCAAATTGCAGCAGCCATTCAAATATAAAATTAATCTGTTTGCTCAAATGTCAAAGGAATGGGGAGTAGGAAAAAAGCAAATACCTATAAGGCTTTTTACTTGATCTCCAGAGCTCCTTGATGGTTTTTTCAAAGCAGTATTTCCAGAAACTAATTAAAAACAAGCTGCAAGTTTATGGAGAGTCATTTGTATAAAGATGCAACAAGGGGAAAATCAGAATTAAGCAAGTTCATTTTTTCCTGCTGGATAAAGAGGCTGGAGGGCAGTGCTCAGCCATCCTGAGCAATCCCAAAGGCACAAAACTTTAAACCAGCTAACTCCTGTGCATGATGGTCACCTTGTGAATTAAGAATTGTCTAGAGGCTTCATGTAAAAACCTGCACTCTGCTATTACAAGAAACAGTATTTCCCTTCAGTATAAATAAAAGATGATTGTTCCCAAGCAGTTTTCTCTTTCCCCAGGAGGTGCAAGGAAGTAGCTTAGCTAAGCCAAACAACACTGTTTGTTGTATAACAAGACTGGCTGGCTGTCTCTCTGGCCAAATACTTTATCTTTGGTTTACTAGAACAGAGGGACTAGGGCACACTTTAGAGAACTCTTGAGGACAGGATTGCATCTATGGAAAGCTGATATACTGACAAAGCCCAGGCAGAGGGAATGGATGTTTGGTTCCCAATTCAATAATACAGTAAATTTGTTCATATGCAGTGATGGCAGGTTCCAGACAGCTGCAAATGAATGGGTGCAGAACAAACTGAAACCTGGGCTGGTACAGAGCTGCTCTCCTGTACCAACACCTACTGAAAGGTGTGGGAACATGCATTTGGATTTGGCTTTTGGGTCAATAGATAAAGCATGTGTCTGCCACTATGTGGGTATTTCCTCTCCCCACAAAACCCTTCGTCACCCTGTACAAAACAATGGAAATGCTTTCATCAATTTTCTGGCTTGTTTGGGCAGTAAACATAAATATATTCTACAATTAGTCACAATCTAATTGCATCTATACATTAGGTTCCAGTTTAGTTGCACCACCCCAAACTGTAACAACATTATTAACACTTCTGACAAAACAGATTTCTGGAGCCTTTATTTACACGAGTGTTGTAGCACCCAAAATTCTCTATGCCTACACTTTGACAGAGTACTGCATTTGGAAATCATGAGTGGGAGTTTAAAATAGGTTCAGCATGCAGCTCGCACTGTTCTCATCTCTGACATCCATATGTGGTTTGGACAATCTGGAGCTTTCTTTGAAAGGCCTTCCTGTATTTTGCAAAATAAGGTTCTACATTTGCTGCTATTGGGCTCTGCAAGTTGCAGAGCTTTAAGATGTCACTACCACAATAAACAATGATGTTTATAAACAGTCTGATGGCTAAACAGACACATACAGGATCAAATATTTGCCACACAAGCAATCAAACAAATGGATAAACATGAAGAAAATTATTATAGAACTATAAACATTCTATTATTAACCAGCAATCTGCATATCTTCCTCCAATTAATGCCTAGAAAGGAGATGCGAGTCAGTCGAAACTTAATTACTGGCATAACACTTTGTTGATTAGAAATGCAGTAACAGTCATTGCTTCTATTCCATCTATACAAGGCCCATAATAATAAGCCAAGGGATGTCAGTCACTGCTTTCCTGCCAGTAGTTTCTGCTGTAGCAATAGCTTCTGGTGTAAATGCACTCCTTCACTCATGTCACTCAGCTCGGTAATTGCCTTGCCACTCACATAAAGAAAACAATTTCTGGCTTTGATGGGATTTTGTTGGCGATGTGAAACTGCTCCTGCAATCTCTGCAGCAAGGTGTTAGGTGGGTTACTTTGGTGGATCATAACATGAAACTAATCTTTAAGGAAGCAGGTGGAAAGTGAGAGAGGCTTAAATGCTGGTAGGTGCTAGGAAAATGGTGCTTCTCATATGATTGACAAGAGGGAACTGTTCAGTGAGGCAGAACTGAGACAAGAAGAAGAAGAAGGCAGAAGCAAAGGGAAGAAAACTCCATTGCCATTTTCATACCATCAAGAACATCTCTTGGTTCAGCACATCTTTCAGGAGCTCTTATAAAACCATGCATACTTAGTTCATATGGCATAGGTAGCTGACCAGCAGCCTAATTTCAGCCTGCTTCATATCTGGTCCTCCCCACAAGCTGCACCCTTATCACCATCATTTCATCATTCCCATCCTGAAGCTGCAGATGCAAAGAGTTTTCCCCAGTATGTGACATGCAGCATTGTTTTACTTCACCACCTCATCCCTAGCATGAGTGTTCCAGTGCTTGACATTTCATTCTGCTTCCCACCCGATGTGAGCCCACAGTCCAGCTCCAGATTTCCCGGGGACACCTGAGGCTCTCCCCAAGCTCTTCATGCCCTCACATCCCTCTGCATGAGCCCAGCTTGACACAGGAGAGGGACATGTGCAAGGACAACCTCTAGGATGGTAAGCAACAGCTACCCTTGTCTGATTGCTATCAAAACCAGAACTTGCAGCAACAGAGACACGACTTTCTTCTCCCCTGCCCCTTGCCTCCCAGGTGGATTTATACTGAGATTTTCATGGACAGGTATAAGAAACATAAGGTATTTAATTTATATCTCTGTGTTGTGATGATTCAAAACTTTATTAGAAATACAATTTGTGAGTAGCAAGTTGAGGACAGAGCAAATGGAAACATTCACAGAAAAGTATATTTCAGGAGCCCTTTTGGATGGAAAGCCATATCAAGAATAGGATAAGGAGGCTTAAAATTAAAGGAAAAATGTAACTGTTCCACAGTATCATCCAGAGAACATCTCTAGTGTTATAATTCAAGTTTTCCCTTGCAGGCATAAGGGAGAGAATGAAACAGCCGAACTGTCCATGAATAGACACAATAGCTTTGCTTTTACATTTGCAAAAGATCCAGAGTGAAGTATTATGTACAATTTATGCAAATTACTATAATTTACACATTTTCCAACCAGAAAAATAAAGCACAGCTTACTGATATCCCAGAAATTGAGAATACCAGAAATACTAAGGACGATGGGGGCTAACCAACAGACACACACATTCCAACAGGGAACTTGTTCTAATATCTGATAGGAAAAGCATAATGGGAAAATTCATCTATTTCAGTTGTTTCCAATGAAGTTTTGGGTTTATTTCATATCTGCTTTAATACTCCATACTGCTGTCCCAAGATCCTCTGACAGGACTAGAATTAACTGTCTTCAGTAAGCTTTCTATTTCTGAGCACACTCTTGAGAGAGATGAATCATGACAATCTTAAATGCATCAGATTCCTCATCCCCTCATAGCATTGTCTATATCTTAACCACTGCACAAACTTATAGGAAGTAAAAATATATTAAGTTAATGGAAAAAAGCCCTTTCATTCTTAGCCCAAATGATTCTACTTCAATTGCAGTATATTTCATCATGGCAATATCAAGATACTTCCAAAACCACTCTTGCAGTTGAAGGAGGTAAAAAGGTCTATTTGCTTCAGGGGGACATCAAATATAACCTTTTGACTGATTAGAGCACTTCTTCATATAGGAAAACCTGGATACCCACAAACCATGGATTTAAGGAAAGTAAAGCTTACTGGTTCTCCCTTTACTCCAAAAGAAAGCTCTTTACCTTCAGAAAAGGCATGGCAGCTCTTGATGTACATCTTCAGAAGTATCAAAGAGCTCCAAAGCTGTCAGGATTTACACCCTAGTGAATTACAGAACAGCACAAAAGCCATATTTAAGGATTAATTTTTTCTTTTTCAAGCAACACAGGATAAAGTTCTTAATAGTATTATTGTTTCATGTTTTTATGTTCTTAATATTTGGAAAAAAAACCCAAACAAACAAACAAACACAAGTTTCAAAAAAAAACCTTCTTGGCAGGTAGCCTGACTTTGTATTGATCACTTCTTGTTCTTCACATATGGTGAAATGTTATTTTTAATGCTGACTACACAGTAAATAAAGAGAGATTCACACAGGGTATATCCAAAATAACCCAGTGCTGGGCTTTCCTGTAAATGAGCTCAGTACCTCAGAGTGGATTTGTGCCCTATTTTTGGTACTTCATATTTCTTTAGCATAGCATTCCTTAAAACCAATAAATAAACATAACATCCACAAGCTTAAAATACAACCTAGACAAAACCAATTCATTAATACTGAGTAGTTGAAGTACTGTTGAGGCAGAATTTAAAGTGTAACCACAAATTTAGGACAGTTTCCCACACATACTCCTCTCTTCAAAGTTTTCAATAACTCTCTTACACTCTATTCTCATTCTCTCCAGCTTTCTATTATTTTCCTCATATTTATTTTTTATTCAATCAAAAGCCACTTTCCTGTTTTCTTATTTGAAAATTCAAAAAGTAAATAAATTCTGTAGAATCACTATGTAGACGCATAAGAAACTACTGCATATTTCAAAGAGGAAGTTTCACACTCAATATATTGAAAAATGGAATCAAATGTACACACCAGTTCTGGAAAAAGGAGAAGATGCTTCCAAGCAAAATTTTCAAGGTGTAAGGATTTGTCCAGTACCTATTTGCTCTGATGAGCTCGTAAAGAAAATGAAACTGAGAACCAAACCACAAAATAACCATAACAATAACTGATAAGGAGCATCAGTGTGATGTTCTGCAAGACCTTCTTTGCACCACTTTTGATTTCACTCTGCATACACTTTATTCTGCTTGTGCCTTTCAAGAGCACAAAACAGAGCAAGGTCTGCTCAAGAAAATAACACATTTGGAACAAAATTATAAAACCCCTATCCAAATCCTTTGCATTTCTATCAGAAAAAGCAAACCACAGGGTCAGGCCAGGGAGAAAATTAAGGCATTTACAAAAAAAGAGAAAGGTAGAAACTCTTTAATCAACATAGCAATAAATAAAAGCAATGATTACTGCCGGGACTTCAGCCTACAACTCTCTAAGTGTTTGACCCATGCTCCCTCTTGTGAGCTGTGTTAATCTCCTCCCCTTTGTGCTTTTTCCTGTTCCTGAGGTCCCTATTTGTTAATCACCTGTCTCCAGAGCAGGCTGGCTAATTTAGATCTGACAGCTATTAGTCACCAGGCAACATGTGGTAGCAGCTTTTACACAAGTGTCTGTATTTACTCATTTATCCTTTCACTTCTTTGGGGGGGAAGATCATAAAATCAGCATGCTGCAGACATGAAGAGAAGAAAGAACCTCAGATAATAGAAGAGGCCACATCTCACACTTAATTAATATCAAATTTATGAATATTAATGCAAGGAACACCTAGGCCAAGATGGAGAAGGGTGTTTTGGAGAGAAGAAAAAATGCAGCTTTGTAAAGGCACACATGAAAGCTGTCACAGCTATGACTGGTTGCAAGAAAAGGTGTTTCATGTGCCCTGAAAGCCGTTCTTAAAGCAATGTACACAAACCTTGAGATATCTCTGTTTGGCAGAACAAACCCTGAAATGACTAGTGTGTGTCAACATGGCCACTTGCATGGTCATGGTAAAAATGTCATGAAGCCCAAGGACATAAATGCTGTGCAAGCAGACTCATGGGATTAATAAAACATCACATAAAGGCTTCTAAATGCAGTTCAGCTCACCTTCTAAAGAGAACAGGAAAAGCTCAGCCCTTGAGCAACCTTATTCACAAACCAGAGCTGTCATGCTCCATGTTAGAGATATCTCATTAGCTTATGTGAACGTGCAACACCCACTCCAAGGCTGCAGGGGAGCAGGAGACCCTAAGTGGGCAAAGAAACAGACATCCTCCAAGCTTTGTTTGCATTCAATAGCAACGAGAAAGCCCTTGCATATTAAAGTTAATGGAAACACCAGGATGACAAGCTACTCAGAAATCCAGCCCCATGGGGGCAGAATTTTGCTGAATTGGCCCCTTGACTGATAGCTGATAGAAAAACCCTAAGTGACAGCTAGAACAAGAGGGTGTTATTAGAGTCACTGCAGGTTTCCTAAATGTTTGGGGATTTTTTGCTGTGCCTGTAAGTGCTTCCAAGGTTGTTATCAAGAGCTCAATCCTTTGTTGCTACTCAATTTGCTTTCTTGAGTTTATATTCTTGTTTGAACCTGCCTGTTGTTGTGTGACCCTGGCGTAGCTCCGGCAAGCTGAGCTGCATAATTTCCCCAGAGGACAGCAATAAAAGAAATAAAAAGAAGATCCCACAAAGAATCTGCAGAATGTCCCATCAAGAAAACTGAGTGCTCTGGAGACTGGTGTGATCAAGATACAGGACACAGAGGGGAAAAAAAGTGCATTTTGACAGATACTTTTCAATGACCTGCAAGCAGGGGAAGAGATGGTTTATGATATGAGGGAATCCCACAGTGTCTCATCTTGATGTCAGCAGAACCCAGGACCAGCGATCCATAAGCTTAGAAGAAAACAAGACTTTCATCCAGCAACCTGAATTTTAGATAATATTTACATATTTGCTAGCTCTTCAGGCTGCATTGGCAGTACTCTGTGTGGCAGTTTTAAGAGCTGCCGGATTATTAGCAGCTGTACCTGATTATGTGCCAATTAATACAAGAGCTCCCATAGTGTAAATATGAAGGGTTTCCTTTCCTCTGCTGTTCATTTTTATCTACAACTTCAAGAAAACTCTATTGATCACCCCATGCTAATACAGTCATTTATTATGGTTATTAGGCATGTTATAAATGCTAGAGAAACTCAACAGATCTTATTATTTTAGATATGGGATTTGTAAGAAACATTTGGCAAATTGTTTGGATGAACAAAATGTCCTGTCTCCAAACCATACACCCCCAGAAGCACCTGCTGCTTGTGTCTCCTTCTCCAGTGTGCTACACAAAATGCCCCCCAGTCTCTCTGCTTGCATCCGTGTCCATCCTAGTGGACAACAATAAGCACAGAGGGGCATGACTGTACTGACTGGGAACCAGTTCCAGGGACAGATGGATCAGCCACAGGGAGGGAAGGCTTGGGGCTGCCTCCAGGTCACACAAAGTGACCAGAAACTGCAGCCCTTGGCAGGGCAGGACACCCTGTTTCCAAAACCAAGCAGCCCCCTTGGCCACCTCTGATATTCACTCCAATAAAATTTCCAGGAGACACCTTCTGCACACCCCAGCAGGTCCCTGCTCCTGCCTGCACTTGGAGCAAAACAAAACCAAGCCCTTTGGCTGAGACTTTTGAAAACCTCCTGTAGAGACTTGTGATTGAGAGGTAGCTTAGGTCAGTCTGCTGCTTTTGAACACTCCTCTTGTCTGTGGTATATTTAGTGTCAAACATTAATGTATAAGTATTCTGAGATTTAATGCTTTCTGCCTCATACTGACTGCATAATGCAAGGAGAAATAACACCTAGAAATTACCACTGATTTAGAACTGCAAACTATTTATTCTCAGCCAGCTGGCTTGTGATATGAGCTGCTCTGTATTTAAAAGCATAGCTTTCTCCCATGCTTGTCTCAGTTTGGGTGACTTCTGTGGTGTCTCTTTGCAAAGCTCTTTTACCAGGGCAGTGATTTGCAGCTCACATAAGCCACCAGGCTGCTGCGTTACGACCTTATGTTATAGATAATACAATTTAAGATGCTGATTACAGAATGGTTCTGTGAAATAGGAAGGAAACTTCTGGTCTGTGAGGCTGTTCTGCTTCTCTTGAAGCATAAATGAGTTTATTTTGTCATCTCCTAAGGATCAGCCATACCCTTTGCAGCACACACACAGAGGATGTATTTTCTGCTAATCCTATGGTTATTAATCTGTTTTGTGGTAGCGGCCATGGCTCAGAACCCAAGCAAAGAAAAACAAGGTTTGAACTTAATACAGTCATGCAAGGAGTTTGTTTTTACAGGTGACACACCCATGGCTGGCTGTTTCCCAATGTGGCATTATTCAATGAAGCATAGAAAACAGTCAGACTAAACTAATCAAAAATAATAACCTTTTTGCAATATGCACTATCCCTACAAGTGAATATATTAGTGTTATTAATAATAGCCTCACATTAATGCAAAGCTGCGCTGTCACCTGTCACAGAACAGCAGCTGTATGTATGACACCAATGGTTATTACATTACAAGGATGCCTGGAGTCTTATGCTGACATTAAGTGAAGCAAGCATGGAATTTAATGCATTTAACTAAGTAAAAAAAAAAATTTAAATCATACCTGTAATTTAATATATGCATGTTCTTCACCGTGGCAATTACCCACAAGTCCACAAAGAACAGGCTGGGCTTGAGGCTATCAGAGAGTTTATTCAGAATTATTCTTACGGATGATAGCACTTCATGGTTTCCAAAACAAGCTTGTTCATTACATTGCTTTCTGCTAACTGTATTTCTGCAAGATGCCCCTTACATTTGCTCATTTGCTCAGCCAGGAATGAATGAAAGGGAGCTAAAGGGGAAAAAAAAGTTCAGAATTATTAACCCAATTTTCCAGCTTAATTTTTAGCACGAAGTAAAAACATAAAATCATCACCTCATAGTAATCTATGGATTCAATTATTCTCACTTAGGTAGGGTTGCAGAAGTTTATGCTCCCAGAAATTTATGCCTGTTGTGTTTATCTGAATCTGTAGCCTTCCAGAAGTCTGTTCCAGATTTCTGAATAGATTGTGCACCCTGGTGTGCTGAGGGCATCCAAATGCTCCAGTTGGATCATCCTCAGTGATTAGCAAACAGATCCTTTGTCAGCATAGGCCAAGTTCCAGTTTCAGGTCACCATGTTTCTGACACACGAGATATCTGGAATGTTGAGCTGAAATGCAAAGTTTATAAATTTAAGATTCCAATGGTCCTTTTTTCTTAGTTTATGTCTCAAAACCTTAAGCAGTAAGGAATTTGGCAACTAACTCTGTCATTCCCAGGTAAGTTCTGAGTTTCTTCAGGTCAAGACAGCTACTTCCCAGAGGCCATGCCTGCATTTTTCCTTACTTTTATTGTTCAGTATGCTGAGGAGATAAGGGAATGGGTCATGAACATCATCAGAAACACTGCATTTGTTCAAGCATATTTGTCACCACAATCTCATTACTATTGGCTTTTCCTACATAGAACTCGTAAAACTGCTCTTAAATATTGACCCATTTTATTTACCTAACTATCAGCTTGGTTCATTTTATTCTAAAATAATCAATAATGTATTTACCTGGCAAAATGTTTCCTCAAACATTTTCTAACCAGACCAGTGTTGAAAAGTTTTTCTTAATTACAGCTCTAAATCATGGTTTGTTTATTCAGAAAAAAAACCCAAGAAACCACACACAGAAAATTATGCTGTTGTCTAGCAAGTGAGATTCTAAAAGATTGTGCTTTTTGAAATTGTGGCTGGAAGTTGTAATGGCACAGGACTGTTCCACTGAAATACACTTATGATGGAAAAGAAATTCTTGGAATGAAAAGCTCTGCTCTTTCAAAAATGTTTGGATTTAATTTAGGAAGTGAGATCAAAATATTTTGCCTCAGGATAAGTAATCTGGTATTGCAATATTTGGTTGTGAGACAGAGTCAAAATATTAGCATCGTTATGGTGATAACATGTAACTCTCTGACAAAACCCCTCAGCCTGCAGAGAAATTTCCTACAGGTCACTGCAAGGACTCAGTAACATAAGCCAGCATAAAGTGTTTCAGTGTGGCTCTGCAAACAGAAATTAATTTTTATGTGAAAAAATTTAAATTACCTCACTTCAGCTTAAAGACCTGAAGGGTTGTATTTGGACATTATGATTTGAAGAGTGTCTTTAAACTTTCCAGATTTAACTTTTGTTATGTTTTATGTGAATTTATTGTCAATATTATTATTTATTTTATAATCTTCCACAGTAAAATAAATTCTAAATTTTTAGGATTTCTAGCATCTGATTATGTTTATAATCCAAGAAACAAAACTACCTTAAACATAAAGTAAGCTAATTTGTCTGTCCCAAATACATATTCACATGGCTTTAACAAGACTTAAGGGATGAAGGGTAATTTTGTTGTTAGAGGAAAAAAAAGCCTGCCCACTGTTTTACCTGGCTAGAGTCTTCCAGTGTCTAAATAACATTGTATTCTGCAAAAGCTTCGCAGCCTAGTATTTATTTCCAATTCTTGAAAGATACGTGACAGAGAGATGAATGTGTTGGTCTCCCTGCTGTGCCCTCACTGAGGTGAGATTCTGTCAGTGCTTTGAACCTTCTGTTTGGCGGATAACAGACCCTGCTAATAAAAATAACATGTTCAAAGATCCGGTTAAAGCCTGTGCTTGGACTGTGTGAGAAGTTTCCATTGTGCATCCTCAGAGCCATGAACACCCAGGGAAAGCAGGGAGAGGGAATAACACCAGTCACTCCAAACTGCTGCACCAAACAACTCAGCCAGCCTGGGGCCATCACCTGGGACTTTTAGTTACTGAAATCTAGAAAAAACCACAGCACACAAAAATCAAAACACCTGCTGCTGTAGCATGTGACAATATGACCCAAATGGGTGTGAAGGCTTTGGAGAGGGCAAGGCACCATGAGGCCTCAAGAGGGGAGGTGGTGGCCATTTCCTGGAAGCCTCCCAGTGCGGCATTCACATTCTCTGAAAAATCCCTTCACCCAGGAATTTTCTCCTGGGAAGCTGAGAAGTCTCAGAAAAAGGAAAACAATTCTTATCTCATTTGCTTCTCCTCTGTTTTACTCATGTGGAATGTGTTTGGAGATTGCTTACCCACAGGTGATGGTTTCATTGGATTCTGGTGTGAGTTGTTTTGACTCCTTGGCCAATCCGTGCCAAGCTGTGTCGAGACTCCGGATAGAGTCACGAGTTTTCATTATTATCTTTTTAGCATTGTGTAAGTATGCTTTCTGTGTTCTTTAGTATAGTATAGTATTCTTTAATGTATATAAAATAATAAATTAGCCTTCTGAGAACATGGGGTCAGATTCATCATTCCTTCCATTGTTGGGGTACCCCACAAATACAATATCCCAGGGCCTCCCTCTGCTCGCCTATCCCTCCCTCTGCTGTCCCTGCTTCATTCCCACTGCCACCTCCAACAGCCCAGGAGCAATGCCAGAAGGAAACAAATCTCAGACAATGACAAAACCCTCCTCCCAGGCTAGGACCAGGGCAGCCACGCCAAGGAGAGGTCGCCATGGGAGCTGGCTGCCTCTCCTCAGGCTGAGGTGGGAATCCCAAAGCTGCAAAAGAGGGTGAGGAGATTCAGTTGTCTGGCCTGGGGCACCCTGAAAGTGCAGTGCAGCCGTAGCCTGAAGAAATGATTTTATAAACACCCTCTCGGATCAGGGCCTTTGAAATTTAGGCAAACACAAGGAAAAAATTGGGAAAGAAACAGCTGCTGAGGCCCAGCAATCCAGGAAATGTCCCTCCATGGATGTCTTATCCAGTCCAAGAGTACCACAGAATAATGGGTTGGGCCTGCCCACAAAGGGAAATCTATGACATTTAATCCAAAAGAGAAGTTTTGATTTTATGGGAGGTCAGTTTTGTTTCATTTCAATTCTTTTCTATATGTTCTGATCCAGAATGAAACCTACCATTATTTATTTCATGTCATTCCACTCCAATTCATTTCCCAAGCTACAGTGACTGAAATGCAGAATAAAAGCAAGGCAAATTATAATTGATGGCATCAAACAGTGGAGCAGGGGCAGATTTTTTTTTCCTTCTAAAATTTTATTTTAAACACCAGTTCAACATTTTGTTTCCATGCTTCCCAATGCATCCTTCCCTATTACTCTACTACTAAGCTTTGCCACTCTGGTTTTGTCCCTCCCACCCACCCAGCATGATCAGTGCTCCAAAAGGATTTTTACCTGTCTCACAATAGTATTGTTGGTACCAGCAACAGTCTCATCATTTACCCTGCACTGAAAGATGGGAAAAGTTCAGCCCTGGATAACTTTTCTGGCTTCTCACTGTAATAACTACTGCCACTAACACAATAAAATTTTTTTATTTTAAACACCAGTTCAACATTTTGTTTCCATGCTTCCCAATGCATCTTTCCCTATTACTCTACTACTAAGCTTTGCCACTCTGGTTTTGTCCCTCCCACCCACTCAGCATGATCAGTGCTCCAAAAGGATTTTTACCTGTCTCACAATAGTATTGTTGGTACCAGCAACAGTCTCATCATTTACCCTGCACTGAAAGATGGGAAAAGTTCAGCCCTGGATAACTTTTCTGGCTTCTCACTGTAATAACTAGTGCCACTAACACAATAAAATTTTGTATCATTTTTATTGCATCCCTCCTAGAGAATTATAGGCAGAGCAGTGGCTTGCAGAGCAGATGTGTGAAGCTGCAGACAGAACTGCATCTGTTTCCTTTTTCCACAAATTGTTTTGTATAGATCCCTGTTGACTAGGAAATTTAACATACTGTCGCTGTACATCACATTTGTAATAAAATCATTGTTAAACAAACACATTATTCCCTTCTACTCTCCTCTCCCTTTTCTTTTTCTAATAACAAACTGACTTTATATTCTCTCCATATTTTTCCTTCTCACTCCCCAAAATAGATTTTTCTTTTGGCTCCAGTTTTACTTGGACCTGGACCAAGTCCAGAAGTTTGATGTTGGCTTTTACAGCAGTCCTGGAGAGTACAGGGAAGGTGGGGAAATGTCAGTAAGAATCTGCTGCTTCCCACTGAATCAAAATATATCTGTCACTGTATTTTTGATGGGATCTTGGGGATTCTTTTTCTTTTTTCTCTTGTTTTCTTTCACTCAAACCCTGCTTTCTCTGAGCAGAAGAGAATTAAGTCACCATCCAGATCCAGATATGGAATTGAAAAGAAAAGCTGTCTCTGAGCTGCAGAAAGTTGCCTGCAGCATTTAATCTCCAGGCTGGGGTGATACCCTGCCTTTGCTGCAGCTGTGAGTGCTTTGCAACCTCATCCTTCCCTGGGTCACTGCAGCTACTCCAGCTTTTGGGCTGTGGAATAAAACAGCTCCTGCTTACTGATAAACACAGAAAGCAGAGGCCTCTGAGAGCATATTGCCATTTGCAGGCAAAAACAAACTAATTTTGCTTGTATTCCTAGAATCCGGAGAGTGGTGTGTTAATGTAACACAAACCCTCCAAGGTAACATATCTTTGGGAAATACATGTTTTCTGAAGGATGGGGCCACACCAGCACAGCTCCTCTGCTTCTTGGGGTGTGGTTGCACAGCATGGTCTGTGTCTCAGAAAGCAGGAAAGCCAGACTCTGCCTGTGCCATCTCCCATGGACATGGAGAAAAACCATACAGAACTGCTTGGGGCTGTGGCTGTACATCATTCCCCAAAGCAACCATTCTCACAGACAGGCTCTGTCATACCAAATATCTGGGTACAGTGCCAAGCTGGGAACACAGCTGACACAGACAATAATGAGGGGAAGCTGATGGGATTATGACTGAAAATCACAACAGTAATAAAATGACAGAAGGAGTCACAAGCCCTTTAAGGGGTTCTGCCTTATTTGCATTTTCTTATGTTGCTTGGAAAACTTAATGAAGTTTATCTTCTGTCATTAAGATAAACCAGCTCTGTGGTGGTGCTGTCAGAGCTTCACTAATTAAAAGTCAGCCTCCAAGTGCTTGAAGCTTGTCTACACTTGAAAATTAATTCAGTCTGAGGTAGCATATACAATTAATTTGCAGCAGCTATATTACCTAAATTAGGATATCTATTTTGTAGGCAGGGTTCCTCTGAACTTGGCTCAGATTGAAACTGAGCATTTGCTTCTTTGCCTTATCCTGAACCAAGACATCTGTGTACAAGGAAAGATTCAGGGATACCTCTTTCTAAGCATCCCCATGCACAGATAAGACTTAAGATGGCTGATCCACAGCACTTTCCTTTCTGAATGCTTCTCCCTGCCTTGTGCCCCATCAGCTGAGGCAAGTCTGCAAGGAACAGATGATGCATGGCTGCAAACAATGTGTTAAATTGATACAGTTATCAAATTTGTATGGACTTGTAGTGCTTATGCAAGGCTGCTGTTACAGCACAAAGCCTAAATAAGAGAATTTAAACCTGGATTAAAACCTTTCTAAAAAAAATTTCTTCATATTTTTTTAAACAAGAAAGTTGGAACGCAGAAAAAAACATGAACATTTGGGATCACCTTTCTTTATGTGCACTGTATGAATACAACTATCAAAAAAATTTAAGAAATTATTAGAAAATGAGCACTAGGTAATATAAAAACAATTTTGTTACTATCAAGGGTGTTTTTCCAATTAAATTCCAAGAGTTTACAACATCCAAGACATTTGGAAATTTCAGAATAGCTGAAGAGCACAAAGAAAACTGATTTCAAATCCTGCTCTCTCAGATACATGTTCAAGGCTAGAAAGTTTTTCTAATGCTTGCTAGTGGAATAGATCCAAGACAAGGACTAGAGAGGACATGGAGCAATACAGCATCCACAGCTTGACCCTCATCATCTAATTTGGATGATGTACAGAGGGTAGAAAGATGCTGTTTGAAAGGAAAGGCTGTCCCCACTCAAAGGAAAATAAATGCTGTTTCAGGTGCTCTTTTGCAGATATCTTTGTAGAGCTCACAGAGCATACATAGCTCCAGGTTGGTCTTTAGGCATATGGCAAATCCAGACAGGAAAACAAGTCAAATTGGGAGTTTTATTCAGGATCTTAAATGAAGAATACTTCGTGAGGGAAATTTGTGAGGGAAATGATCATGGTGCTTCCCTTATCCATTTTAAGCAGAGGTTTTGGAGAGTGTTGAAGGAAAATGGTAGATGGAGAGCCATGTCTAGAAAAAGTGTGTGTCATATAAAAAGAAACAATTTGTCAGTCCTTGCAATGGTGTCAGACCCTTCAGCTTCACCTGTCTGGCCAGGTGAAAATAACATCATTTTTCCTCTTCTACATGCAAGGGAAAGGAAAGGAACTTTTCTTGCTGTTAAATACAAGACTCTTTATTCATCATCTAGTTTCTACAAGATTTTAGCTGATTTTCTACTTGGTGCCATCTGTATTTGTTGGGAGTCCTCCAGCATTTCTTGTTAGATGTCGGCAATGGATTCTCCCTGAGACTGATGGTTCCAACAATGTCACCTTTCTATGACAAAAATGGGAACCTCTGCTCTGATGGGACATTGGTAAAACAAGAGCTGCCCTCCACTCAATTATTATTTTCTCCCAAATAATAAGAAATGGCCTTAAGCTGTTCCAAAGAATGATTAGATTAGATTGGCTGTTAGGAAAAATTTATTAATTGAAAGGATTGTCAAGTAGTGGAAGAGGCCACCCAGGGAAGAGGCTGTCACCATCTTGGAGGTATTTAACAGACATGTGGTGGTGTTTAACAGAGATGTGGCACTGACATGGTGGTTTTGTGGTAAGTTTGGGAGTGCTGGGTTTATGGTTGGACACAATGATCTTAGAGGTATTTTCCAACCTAAATGATTCTGTAATTATGGTGTAATATGGTCAGAGAGAGATATTGAATGCTAATAAACAAAGTCCTAGAAATACCACAATAAGACAACTTCTTAGAAACACCACAATAAGACAACTTCCACATATCCCGTTATTTTCTTTTGTTCTGTCCCTATCTTCATTTTGTTACGTGTTTCTCATATAAAATGTTTATTACCCTCGATGGTCTGGGATGGACATGCCTGAGGTCACTGTGGCACTGGCACTGAAAGACTGCTGGGCCTCTGATGAGTTGCTGGACCCCCAGGAAAGGATATCATCCTTCTTCAAAGCTAAGAAATATCAAGTGATGGTTGTCCTTCCTCAAAATACAGCCACAAAAGTTTCCTGTGTTATGAAATTAGCTGGGGGGAGTGGGGGGAGGAACACCAAGCCAGAGGAAAATATTTAGGAGGACTCCTGCCCAGGCCAGTACATGTCTGTGGACATGTGCACATGGATACATGTGCAAATACCCAGAACAGGACCACGTGTTGGTTTGTAACATAACCTTAAGGATAATACAGGATGCAACTGGCAGTGGTCATCCAGCTGGGATGAGATATTCCTCCTGCTGGTATCCAACTGCTTGCTTAAAATGAAATGCTTGGCAGCAGAAATGTGCCACAGCTGGAAAACATGAACGAGTCAAAACAAATAAACAATCCCAAAATTAGGTTTAAACCAGAGAATAAAAATCAAATGTCACTTGAAAGCGTACTAAAATTGGCTGGTGTCTGACAGAGCATTTAGTGGCTCAGCACTTCTCTGCTGCACTTCAGAAATTAAACAGAGAAACAGAGAAACAGTCTTAGATGAAGCAATAAATAATGGACACTTTCAACACATAATTTGCACTTGAATTAACTAGGCTGGCTAAATTAATTCATCCATTATGAAAGGAGAATTTTACTGTCTATATTTTCAGGCTCCCTAGTGTGCTAAGTCAAATGGGCATTGAGGCAGGGACTACTGGCTTCCTAGAAATTGCTACTAAATTACTCTCCTCCAATGATTATCCAGTTCACACAATTGGGAAGCTTAATGCTGATAAAAACAATTGTCCCAGGGCCTTGTTTGAGACTGAACAGCCACAGCAGCACTTTTGGGTAATCCAGGCCTCAGGTTTTTTGTCTGAAACATTTTTCAGACCTCCCACCCCAGAAGGGTTAAATCACATAACCAAGGTTATTTTGAATTCAACATAAATTTAAATTTTTTTGAGGCTGAAGGGTGATTTCTTTGCAACATTATTTGAATTGCTTCCCTGAGAAAATTTCAGATAACCTTAAAATGGATAGTTGCTGCAATATATGACAATAGGTTATTAATTATATAGCTTAGAGCATCAAGAACTAACTGCAGAAAGACATAAGCTTGGAGACATATGGAATAATCAATATATTAAATTGTTCTTAATAATGCATTGTGTTTGAAACTACAAACACAAGTTATATTTTCATGAACTACACCATCAGGATTTTCAAAATCATGCTCAAAAATTCCAAAAGCATTTGAAGAAAGGGGGAAAAGAAATTGCCACGTCCACATTGCAAACAAACAGTGGCAGAGAAGGAAACCAGCTCGTAATTCAAACCATGTTCAGGGTAGGGTCACATCCCTTTGCCCACTCCATGTCAGGAGAGATACACCCCAGTAACCTCTAAGGGCACCCCAGGCTTCCCAAGGGACACACTGTGGGCTAAGGAGAGGATCTGAGCAGCAAGGCTTTGACAGGAGCACGGTTCAGCAGCAAAACCTATTTAAATTTCTGACACTTCTGCCAACGTCTGGAGGAAACTTGTTCTGGATGGGGAACAGGAACAAGCAAGTGATGGATGGGCACCTGACAGCAGTGCCCTTTGCTAGTGGAGCTTTTAACACCTTTTCTGAAATCAGAGAGGAGAGAAGAGCTTTCCCACATAGCTCAAGTCACACAGCCAGCTCAGGACAGGATGGATTTTGTCAGAATAGTGACACTCTCCCAAAAGAGCTATGTTGCAAAGCAGAAGATGTGCCTGTTGCTCAAACTTTTCCAAGCTTTCTGTCCCACATCCTGGTCTACCTATCCCCAGAGAAACATAACAATTTCCAGCATCACTATTTTTTTTCCCCTCAATTATTTTTATAATGGAGGAAAAATCATAGCAGTCCTTGCTGTGCCAGACTATTACTCCATCAGCCCATAGAGTTTGCTCACTCCATATGGACCATAACTGTGGTGTAAGGAGAAGGAAGAAAGAAAACACTAAGGCACTAAATCGATGCTACACTCCTTGCAATGGCACTATAATCCCCTATCTATTGGTGCTATCTCTGGCACCAAAAACAAAGAGCTAGAAACATTTACACCCTTTCTTTTGATTGCCATGATGAAACAAGCTGAATGAATTGTTGCCTACCAAAGGTACTCAAATATTTTCCACTTTCCTTCCTCAGTGTCTATTGATTTGTTCTGTGCAGAAAGGAAACCATATTGCAGCAGGAAGCTGCATTGTTACAGTGTCCAAAGGGACTGTCTCCTTCCCTGTCTGCTTACACACTGAGAAGATGGCAATGACAGTGACAGTCTGTCCTCGCTGCCTTTGTCACTTCCAGCCCAAAGACTGTGTACACATATCTTCAGCATTAAACCTAGGAGGCAAGATATGTTATCCTGTAAGTCACATCCTTCAAGATATAAATCCATTTACAGAATTGCTAAGGTTTCTTCCTTTGCTCTTAGCTCCAGAGAAGATTAAAAAAAAAAAATACATCTAAACAGAATGAATTTGAAGACCATAATAGGATGGGACTTTAAATATTGATTTTGTTTATTAGTGGAATGTGACAGCACAAAGCATCTACCATGTGCACAGTTGAGGATAGACAGACATCCTCTGGAGCAGCTAACACCCTGGAACCTTACAGGATAACTTTTAAAAGCATTCACTAAACACAGAGCATAGAAATGATCTGGGTGAATACATTTAAGCTACCTGAAATGATTGGCAAATGATTGACTCTTGCAAGGGCCATCTTTAAAGCAGGAGCAAACTCTGCCTGCACTTGGGTGGAAAATGAATTTAACAGATTGCCACTGAAGGGAGCATTGCCTTCCCAGCCAGAGGCTGAGGGTGATAAAAGGGATGTTTAGACACATCATAGCAACAAGTCTGTGTTTTTAAATTTTTGTGAGCTGATACAAATCAAGGAGCCTTGAGGGAAGCATCAAGTACTAAGAAATTCAATATCAAAGATAAGAACAAATAAAAGTATCTCACAAATCACAATTATGAGGACAGGCTTTCTCCAAGATTCATTCAAATTTTCAAAGATTCAGTATATAGTATATATTAAATATTATTTATGTATTCCTTGAGCCTTCTAATCTAGGGAAGAAATCCTCCATTTCCTAAGCTAATGGGAATAGGGTAGTTTCCTTCAATATCAGAAGCATTTCAGAAAATTAATTCTGTATCTCTGAAAAGGTCATTTATTCAAGGATGAGTGCCATAAACTTACTTGTATGTCTGTTCAGCTCAAGTGAACACAAAGCAAATCAATTCAGTGTGGTCAAGTGTAATTACCTGCCAGAGCAGGATCCATCGCTTGCTTTTATTATTAACAATGCCACAGATGCACCAAATTCAGCAGCAGCAATTCTGATTAGTGTGAGGTCATACTCTGCTCTTCATTTCCAAGTGCTTCTTCCTCCTGGAGTTTATAACATGATTGCTACAATAGAATAATTTTATTAGTATTTGCACTGTGATGGCAATTAACTTCTAGTTAATGAACAAATTATGAGGTCCAGTGCTAGATTAGCAGGATTAAGTTTTAGCTGGAGGGGAAAAAGGCTGTGTTTTTCTAAAATGTGCATGTGTTTCTAGGAGCTGGAAGTGCTCACAGGACTTTGGGGCCTTAGCTGCTCTTTCTTTCCATTGTCTTGAAATATTTTTAAATACATAAAGAATACACACATTGTGGGTGAACTCTTTCACTAAGCTCTGATCACCTGTGGTTATTAAAGACTTCAGCACTTACTGTTACACACTAAGTGTCATTTCAAGGACCTAAAAGTTGCACCTCAACAATTTATGGATGAATAAATTGATGAATTAATAATTTTTTAATTTTAAAGTAAGTTTTTCTTTGTCATTCTTTAATGAAACAAGTTAATAAAAATTACATGTACTTCCCAATAAGCTCCATACTACACAAGGAACTCATTAACATTTTTCTGGATTGGGCTTTCTCCCCCCTTTCTGGTATGATACAGTTTAGGGAATCCTGGATATTTTAACCCAGGTATTCTTCAATCACTTCAGTAAAATAAGGATAATGCATGCTTGTAAATGGGCTATGCACTCAATATAAAAGTCAATTCAATATATATTATAAAACTCTGGGAAAAAAGAAATAGGTTACAGACTGTAAAATTATTGATGGAAACCAGCCAAAGGCTTCAGTCAAATTTGGCTAATATTTACAATATACACTCAATAGTCAGTCACAAAGTTAGGAAGGAACTAATCACTGCAGGAGAATTCAGAGCATGATTGTACAGATGAATTGCCTCCTAGCCTTCAGCACAACTGTGTGGTTACACAGTGAGGCTTGTGTCAGTTTTATTTTTGTATGTGATGGCAAAAGTGTTCTGGTACAGTCAAATATAAATGAAATTATGATTTAATAAGAAGAAAACCAATTAGAAATAAAGATAACTCACAAAGACAGAAACATTATGCCACACATTTAACAAATTAAGAAGGCTGACCTCATTGGAATTGTTGCTAAACCTCCCCAGCAGGCAAATTTAACTGTGTGCATCAGACTACAGTTTCCCTGAAGCCCTTCCAGAGCATCAGAAACTACCATGATTTCCAAGGAGTTCTCTAATCATGTAACTTTCCTGGGTGCTATTCAGCATAAGAGCTGTTTAAAGAACAAAGCATGTAATTCTACACAATACAGAATGCCATTTGTCTTATTTTGTAGGGTTCCTGCTGAAGTCCTGGCTCTCAAGGTAGTGCAGTCAAAATCAATTCTCACCTCCATTCATCGTGCCTCGGGGATGAATGCATGCAGTCTGTGTGCCACATCCATAAGAGCTGCTTCCATTATTCTCCAATCCCCCCAAAACAAGTATAATTCAATTGATTTTCTCTATGCTTCCAAGAAGGTTACAAAGGACAAAGCTGTGCAAAATCAGAGAGCAGCACCCTCCTGGTAGAGCTCCAAAAGCAGCAGGAGTGGGGAGAAGCTTGAATTAACAGAGGATGCTCATGCACAGGGGTCTCTGGAGCATGGGGGCTGTAAAGATCTGTCTTCCTAAAATTCTGGAAACTGCAATGGCAAAGGAAGATGCTTTTAGTTTTGCAGTCTTTGCCCAGTAACAACAATGCTGACTTCCTTTACTCATGTGTTTTTATAATTTGACACAATACATAGTGCACTTCTTCAGGAATCACTTTCTTATTTTGCTCAGCATGAGATGCTCCTAAAGTACAAGGGAGCTCTTGCAAGACTCCTGGATCCTCCTATTTTTACCATCTCACTGGAAACAATGAAAATTTTTTGTAATATCATTTTGCCATCAGATCTAATGGGTTCACCAGGAAATATCAAGCTCCACAATTTTAAAAATTATTTTTATTATTTTTATTTTTCTATCAAGAGTACCCAAAAGAAATGCTTCCTTTTGAAGCCTGGATTTGAAAATGTTTTGTTTTGTTCTTTATTTAAAATGCAATACTACTGCTCTTTGGAGGATAAAGCCCTAAACCAAACACAACTTGCTGTTCTGAATCATGTTTCACTTTAGATCTCAGCATTTACCACACTTGGGACAAAACACCATTTTTGTTCTGATCTACATGACAGGCTGTCATCAAAATATGAATACATCCACATGGACCTAATCAATTGTATATACAAGGACTACATATTCCCAAAAATTCTGCTTATTCAATCACAATAAAAAAATAGAAAAGAAAGAGCCATTGCCTGCCTTTCACAGAATTTTAGGTAAGCTGTTATAAAGTATCTGATGTTATTCAGATAAAGAAAGCATTTAATAACTACAGTGAGCAACAGGAGGCAGAAATACATTGACCTTGGAATATACAGATTGAACAATTTCAGCAGAACAACAGTATGGACTTCATGGACCATTTCTGTGATGGATCCTTTTAGCTCTTCAGTGCCAACATCTACAAGGCTTAAGGGATTTCACCTGCAACATCTATAGGTGGACTTATTGTCACATACCTTGAATTCAGTTAAAGAAAACCACAAAAAATTTTATCTCACATCAATTTAGGTGGTATCACACCAGCTGAAGACAACACTGGCCTCCTATTTAGCGTCTTAGGTTGGACTTGATGATCTCCAAGATCTTTTCCAGCCTTGTTGATTCTGTGTTTCTGATTCTTCCTTTAAAAGCAGCTTTATGCTGTGGCCAAAGTTTTGGTTGGGTAAGCACCTATGGATTTAGTCTTTTCAAGTTTTGTGACCTAAGTTAGAAGCCAGAATATTCCTCAGTATGCAATGCTGGCTTTCCTTCTGCCCTTCTGAAAGTGTAATTCGTGCAGGAATAAAATGCCTTGGAATTGTTAAAAAAACCCCCACCAACAGTTCATCAGGCACATAGGCTGATATTCCTCTGACATTTAATTCCTGTCTCCCTTTGTAAATCAGCACACTCTCAAATTAAATTAGACCTGAAAGTCTCCTAGTCTGGTAAGTGAAGAGAGCACAAATGCTCCAGGATCAGGATGTCTCTCTCCTGCTGAGAAAAAGACCCAGAGAAGCATATGGAGGGTGCACTCTTGTTGGAAGCCAAAACTCAGCCTCCTCATTTTCCATATTTGTTTCAAAGCTTTTCCCAATCTATATTACTGCAAATATTTCTTTCCAACAGAAACTCCAGTTTGGGGGCGTGTGTGAAAAGATGATATAACGTTTCACAGGTGTTAGCAAAATAATTTTACAGATGACACTGGTAGGAAACCAAATGTTTCTTTGATGTTTTGATGAGTCCCTATCTCCATACTTTTTCCAGCAGAGATAGGACTCTCATTTTTCAGTATCACCCATCTGGATTTTAAAACACTGAGTTTAACATTTTATAACCTTTCAAAGAAAAAAAATAAAAGAGGATCTGAAAAAAGAGAGTCTGATCTCCCCTGTAAAAGATCTCAAGTAACAAATCAGTCATCCAAATCATGGAGAGGAGAGGAGAGAAATGTTACCACAGGGGCCCTTCCTAAAGGCCTCCCAAAACAACCCGAGCTCTTCAGACAAACAACATACACTGAGACAAGGACTAAGTTCCCAACTACTTACATATTTTATATTGAGTCATAATTAGCTGCAATATATATATATATATACTTCACTTTAAACCAGCTATGAAGAGATGGGTGCCAGGGACTGCCACCTGCTCCCTAAGCCACAATTAACTGCCTGATTTTGAAATACATATATATTTATCTAATTAGTTTTAATAGCCTTGCTTTAGCTGGCTCTGCTCCAAAAATCAGGTGGAAAAGCACATCCTACTGATTGATGGAGAGAGGCTAGATGTGGTATTTTCGGGGTCCCCTGAATGGAGGGAGGAAATTATGAATCTGACTCCATGTTCTTAGAAGGCTAATTTATTATTATATTATATTATATTATATTATTATATTATATTATATTATATTATATTATATTATATTATATTATATTATATTATATTATATTATAGAATACTATACTAAAACTGTAAAGAGTAGAGAAAGGATACAGACAGAAGGTTTAACAAGATACTAATTAAAAACCTGTGGCTCTCTCTAGAGTTCTGACACAGCTGGACAGTGATTGATCATTAAGTAAAAACAATTCACATGAAACCAATCAAACAATCACCTGTTGGATAAACAATCTCCAAACCACATTCCAAAGCAGCAAAACACAGGAGAAGCAAATGAGATGATATTGTTTTCCTTTTTCCCTGAGGCTTCTCAGTTTCCCAGGAGAAGAATCCTGGGCAAAGAGGATTTTTCAGAAAATATGACAGTGACAGCTAGAGACATGAGCAGTTCTCACAGGGGGCTCTCCTCCAGAGGCCAGCATGGCTCCAGTGGGGGCCCAGAAGGGTAAGAAGGGACACCCAAAGCAGGGAGCTGCTGGAAGGTTTAACAGGACAACACCCAGGGCATTGCTAAGCCCCCCTCTCTGCCTGTGCCACTATCCAAAGCTTGTCTTGGGTCTTGTGGTACTGTGGGGGAGGATCAGATGTGAGGAACCAGGAAGATGAGTGCACAGACAGGAGTAACTGCCCCCACCATGAAGGGACACCAACCAAATGCTTCTTCTTCAAACAGATCACACTGATTATTTGAGCCCATAGAATTCTACTGGCAGCATGGTCCAGAAAGACTTTCCATGAAGATTGGGATACTTTGCTAATTAATTCAGGAAGAAAAAATAAATTCTCTTAATATGTATTTTTTTCCCACTTCTCTCTGCAGTATAACCAGTGTTGCATTCACTGTTAGTTTCTGGGTGAGCAACATTAAGACTTTGCCACAGGTCAGATTTTATCATAAATTCCACGTTTTGATTGCAACTCCAACACTTCCTGGAGCACAAATACATTTAGGGCCAGATTTTTAAAAGCATTTCAGATGCCAAAGGGTACATTTGACATTGACTTCCAGGGAAGCCAGGAATCCAAATGCATCAAAATCCAGTCATTCAGGCCAGCCCCAGTGAATCATTCTGTTTCCAGGGGCTTCAGACTAGCTCAATTTTGACTTCAGATTAGAAAGCCCTGTAATTTCAGCAAGCCTGGGACTTCCTACAACAATTCACCCATGAAAAATCTCCAAAAAAGGAATAAAAAGATGGCCTGCAGCTTCTCCATCCCTCTTTACACACCTTGTGATTTTGCAGGATGTATCTGTCAGGTTCTGTCCTGAACACCAACAGTTCACATTATTTACATCTCCTCTGGATATCTATTTTAAAGCCTGTGCTTTCTTCCTGGAAGCAGAGAGCTCAATCCATGAGGTGGGATATTAATGTGAAGCCCCCACAAGATGCACTACTAGGGCTCAGGGCTCCCCTGTGCATATACTGAACCAGACCTTTGGTTATTGGAGTTTATTCCCACAGGGGAACACCCATCCATTGGGCCAAGCTGCTGTAGCAGCTTGCAGACTTCCAACAGCCTTCCCTTCCCACAGCTGGGATTCCTGCTCAGCTCTGCCTCCCCCAACACGTTACAGCTGCCTTTGCACCACCACGCTGATGCCATCAGAGCCATCAAGTGTTCCTGTGACATTTATACAAGAGAAAAGTCGATCATCCCAGACAACAATTTCACCAAATCCATCATCAAAGCCTGGTAAATGAAGTGTGACAGACTCATTCTCACTTAATGCCCGTGGTCGTGCCAGGTGACAGCAGTGATGCTGATGTAGCTGTCCCACAGCAGAGCAGGTACATTAATTTAGTGACACATACTCCTGTCTCTATTCCTTGGCTTTCTCCACCACCCCCATGGGGTAACTAGCTGTGGATGCCACTTCTTCCAGCCTGCAAGGTTAAAAAAAAAATACCCTCAGAAATCCCTTTATTTCCACAGATGGGCTGAGATCCCCCAGGCTCCAGAGAGCCACATCTTTGCATGTTGGTGAGAAGGTGGAAAAACTCTGCCAGCAGTTCCTTTGTGTTTCTGGGGAGCTGCAGGCCTCCTGCAGGTCTGGAAGAAGGATTATTGCTCTGGCACTGTGATTACAAGCTGCAAAAAGCTGTAATATTGCAAGTGATGAGTGGGAGCAGGAGAAGAACACAGCTCTTTTTTGGAGGAGATGAAGGGGTCTCTATTTTTCAAATGGGACCAATAAACTGAGACATCCTTCCTTAGAGCCTGTTTCTTGAACACTGCTCACAGCCTCTCTCAGCCTCATAACAAGAAAACAACTGATTGAATAACACAAATTGCTCAAGTAAATATCCTGAAACAAGTTTAATTCTTACCTTTCTCACAGAACCCACCAGCAGTTGGCTAAGCAAGATAGTTTTATCCTACAAGATTAAGACACTTAGCAAGTTAAAAAAAAATTAATTACAGAAAATCCACACCATCACCCTGGGCCTATGCCTCTGCTGAGAAACATGCAGAGCCCTTTTCCTTCAGCTGCAAGTATCCTGGTCCCCATTCTTACCATTATTCATGAAATTAGGATTTCTTTCTGTAAGAACATTACCCAAAGCAACTTTACTACTCTGTTAGAGCTTTGCTTCTGCCAGTCCCTACACCTGACTGCTGATGGCCTCTCTCCAGAAAAAGCATTTCTGTATATCCTTCTGTAGTCAAGGGAACATCTTCTTTGTGGCTTCCTGGGAACATCTCACACACTGGGATTCACCAGTGCACTGTCAAATCAGGGCCTGCCACTGATCTGTCCAATTAACAGCATTGGGCTCCTTAATTAAAAGCAAACCCAGGCAGATATTTCATGTCACTTGTTGGAGAAATTTTGTATGTTTTGTGACAACAGTTATCTACATTTTCTTAAAATGTATGTGTGTATATATATATATACACACACACATACATAAATTATTAAAATCTTCTGTTTTCATTATGGGGCCATTTTCTGGCTCCATAATATCAGAGGCTACAGTTCACAGGATCAAGGCTACATGGGTGTCACCCTGAACTTGTATTAGAGAGGGGTGTTCAAGAGACAGGTCCACTCTTCACAGTCATCTTGAATAAAATGGAAGCAACTTCCTCAGGATGGCACAGGAAGGACCCCCTGTTAATTTACATTTTATCAGAGATTTCAATTATGCTGGCCACTGAAGCATGCAGGATTCACATGTTTCTTGCTGCTGCCTCTGCAAATGGGCAGAGCCAAAGCTGTGTGTTCCCATGATCCTGACAGCCAAGATTTTCAGGGTGTGCAAAATGCTTGGTCTCCCTCTGCATGTCCTGGCATTGAGTTGATTTGCTTTCTCTGCCAGAGTGGATGGAATCCTCTCCTTTCCACCACTCGTTTTGCCACGTGGCCTGTGAACAACCACCTGCTGTACAAAGCCATGCTACCTTTAGGAAGGCCAGAAATTCCTCAGAGTGCTGACCAAAGTGAAGCATTCCTATTTGCCTCTTTTGAAACACATCTAAGCATACATTTGCTTACAGAGAAAACCCAGCCCTCCTCTACATGCACATGAAATACCCAAATAAAAGACTTCCTCCCCAGTGAGGTTTTTAACTGAAAATAATCTGTAAGTCTTATTTTCCTTCTCTAAATTGAAAAGACCAGAGAGGACAGAAGCACTGACATTTACATAACCAGAGTAACAACAACCTAACAATGCATTAATTGCAACTACCTCTGAGCTTTGTATGCTTGGAAAGAGGACACTATGATGGCAAGAGCAGACACCATTTCCCTTTTCACCTGCTGAAACACCTCTACATCGAGAAAATGCCAACAAACATCCCCACCAGAACTCAGACCTGGGGTGATTTTCAGCCAGCTTTTTGTCACCTCCTTAATCCAGAACCTGGCTTCTTGACAGTGGGCAATGAGAGCCTAAGTGCTCCCAGAGAGCTCTCCTAGCAGGAGTCCTTCCTTAGCCAAAAATCTGATGACAGAGTGATGCCTCTATCTGTCGACATCCCTGACACCAGCCACTTTTCTCACTGATTGAGCACTTCTCTGGCAAGACTGAACGAGGGGCAAGCAGCTCTGATCTGTGTACAGCAGGCACTGCAATACGGCTTAGTAAAAAGCAGAAGGTGTTTAATAAGTTTGGTGCAATATTTTATTCCCCAAACCTTTAATGAGCCATGGTTAAAGCTTGAGACATTCTCTGGAGCAAAACTGACCAACCAAGGCAGGTTCAGTTGCTTGAAGCTGTATGGACACGAGGGCATCACACAATGTTCTACAGACAGCAGACTCTTGCTGGGAATCTGTGGTTATTCCTAAAATCTCAGGCTAAAACTAGGAATGACTGATGAAAATTAATTGCCCTTGCTCCACAGTCATAAACAGCTCTCACTTGCTCAAGGGAAATATATGGGTAAATATAGCAGCACTGGTCTGCTAAAGCTCAGCACCACACAAATTCCTTTTAGACCCTTTGAAAGTGGCTCAAGGCTCAGCAGGAGGAAGGGAAAAGTAGATTTGATGGCTGGGGCACAGAGACTGGTGGGAAGCCACACGCCCAACTGCTGAGCAATTCCATCAGTGCTACCACAGAAATAAAACAGGGAGCACGGCAGTAAAAATGAGCTGAGATTTGTGTCTGTAGCAAGAGAAAAGCTTTGGCTAAAGAAGAAGATTGGTTCCAATGTAAAGGGAGACCCTATTTTGTAGAATTGCAGGTCTTGACTTTTCTCCCCACCTCTATTGGCCCCCTCTGTGCTGCTCTCAGGACATGCCTCCATGCTTGGCTATTATCAACCCTGTAAAGCTGCTAGGAACCCGGTCACATGGGAAATGGTAAAAGCACATCTTCATTCTCACCCAAATTTAGAACTTGAGGTAGACCCAAGCCAAAACACAAATATATAAGTCCAACTAAGAGTGTTAAGGGAAAAAAAAAATCTATCCAGCCAAACCTACAGGGCAAAGTTCTCACTGTAACGAGATCCACACATAGCAAATGATGAGCTATTTTACTTAAAGTTTAGATTTTGTATTTTCATCATCCATAAAAGAAGAGGAGAATAGCAGACTGTGGAGCCTCAGCACTGAGTGACAGCCTGGGAGAAGCCACCTTCACTCACAAGGCCAGATACCTCCAAGGGGAGGGAAAATTTTGACATCTTTTGAAGGACAGATCATGCTGCAGATATGACCTTCCTCTTCACAGTAGAAAGCAGGCCAAGACAGACATATAAATCTTTGGTCCCCTGAGGTTTTCCTGCATAATAATGACAATGAATGATTTTTACTCAAACAGGGTTTGCTTAAGGTTTTTTTTTCTGTAGACAGCCAAAGGGTTTTACTTATTCAGTCAAAAAGCACCATTCACCCAGGCTAGTTTGTACACTGAGTTTCTATCAAATTACAAGTACTCCTTTCAGAAATAAATTTATTTCAGCTATCCTGCCCAAAAATATGGTATCAGTTCTCAAACAACCTCTATTTGATATTTATGGTTGGACCACTGCAACTTGCTTATTCTAAATCCTATTTTAATGAAAACTGCCAGTAACTCCCAAGATACAGATGACAAAGTGATGAGCAACACTTCCCTTCACAACAGCAACAAAGAATTTTGCCAAGTTGGGAACTTTGGGTGGGGTTTTAATACAAGTATTTGAACAGGATTAAAGGCCAAGGTCTTTCTCACACACCTTCAAGTCAGGAGGTGCAGGATTCCCACCCTTCCTGCTCAAAGAGGGTGTCTGTGTGCCACATGGGCAAGTTGTATATTTTAAAAGCCAGGGGCCCTTTTATTCTTAGATAATGAAATTTGTTTCTTTAGTCTAGTTATTATTAAAACAAGTTCTCTATAGAATTGATACAGGGCTGGAGACAATTTCAGGAAAAGCACAGCATTCATAGAAAGGGCATAGGCTGTAAAGCAGCCTTCTGCACCATGTTATCTTCTCATCAAATCTATAAACCAAGGGACTTTACTTTAGAAAATAATTCTTTGAGAAAGGGTTACACCTCAGGAAATTCAGCTGTGTCACTCAGAAAGTTCCATGTTGGTTTCAGAGTGGATTTTGTGCAGGAATCCTGCTGTTTTGCACAAAAAAGGGCCCATTAGGAAAAACATACAAAAAGCTCCTAACAATACCAAGCATTTAGTCTTTTACTATTTCAGAAGGGAAAGGTTTCTTGTTCCTGATGATCAGCTTTCCTCCCTGTCCCAAAACTCAGCTGATCCCAGCTCATGGCTGTGTAGGAATGCTACTGAGCATGGCTGTAATGTCAGCCACAGGTATTGACAAACTGCAAGACAGCCTCAGCCAAGCTGGGGCTTCACTGTCCTTCCCAGCACAGAAAACCTGTGGGTCTCTAGAGCTACTGGGAAGTTTCCCAGTCACATGAGCTTCCCATCTGGAAAACTGTACTCAACAGAAATAACCTCTGGGAAATAATTGTGGAATGTATTTTATTGGAGTCACTTTAATCTTGCCATCAAAACGACCTGATGGAGTAAACGAACTGCTGTAAATTGAAATCACTGTGAGTTTTGCCTTTGCAAAACCTCTTCATTTTCATCTTTCTTTGCCTTCCTCCAGGCCAAAAGAGAAGGTCAACATTTATGATTTTCTTCAAGGAGAGAAATTCTTTTCTCAGCCCTCTCTTGATGCAATCACATTGCCAAAGCTACAGGTTAAATGAGTTCAATGACCTGTTTAATCACAAGGTATAACTTACAGATGATGCGACTGCTTCACACTGCATCCATAAATACAGAACCTGATTCCTCTCTGCCACCAAGGCAAATGCTGTTTTCTGTCTCTTCTGAAATTGCTACATTCTCAGGGCCCCATGGGGGCAGCAGCCAGTAAGTACTCCTTCAAACCCTGTGCAAAGGTGTCCCTTTGGGTCTAGGGAGGTACAAGCCAAATGCCCCACACCAGCTCTGCCACTGCAGCCCAGAATTCCTGGCTTAGCCCTAATAACTTTTTCAAGGTGACCACACACGCCACTTCCTCACAGTGTAAAAAAGACTCCCCATGATAAAAGTAGGAAGTGAAAACACAAAACAGGTGAGACTTGAACATGATGCAGCCTCCAGTCCAGAAAGCCCCAGCTGGTCAAGAACATGGAGAGCGTACATCAGTACACACACCTTGCTTCTCCCACCGCTTCTGAGCACAGCATCAGGTGTGGAAGAAAGGTTGAAAAAAATAACAAAGGTGGGGGAAAACAGTTATTTTGGGAAGCATAGCTTGCATTTTACCACAGTCATTCAGCAGCACACGCTGTTCACTGGGAACAGATTTGCCAGGAGACAGCTGAGCCAGCTCCTGAACACTGCCTTTAATTTCTGAAGTGGCCCTCATGAGCCTGAACAGCTGCATAGTTAATTCTTGTACATAAACCATTCCCACGTCCATGCACATGATGCTGCCCTGGGGTTGGAGGTGAGAGGCTGTGATTTATTTCTGTCCCTTGGGGGGCACACTCAGTGCAGGCAAAGAGAGCATCCAGAACATCCAGTCTGGGCAAGGGACACTGGACTCAGCCTGCAAACAGCTCCCAGACACCCCAAGGCTGAACTGCTTGGAACCACAGCTGTGGAGGATGATATCTTTAAATGCTTCTAAAAGGCATGTCCCCTCTCAGCCCTGAAATCCAGCATACAACATCTCTGGGCTTCATCCAGAGGAGTCCAGCCAGAATATGTATTTCTGCCAGTGTGCTCACAGCTGGGACTCAATCCTTATCCATGAAAAGCATTTTTGGGTTCTTTCTGGCCTTTGGGAAAGGACCATCTCACAGTGCCTCTGCAGTCAGGGATCACTGAGAGGCAGGCACATCTTTCTGCTCTTCTCTGGCTCACAGCAAGGCAGATCAAGGGATTCAAAACCTCAGGCAGAGCTTTTGTAGTCTGTGGCTGCCAGAACGGGAGTCAAAGGCAGCCTTTCACTTGTCAAATCAGATCTCCCTGCAATGCTATCAAGCATTATGGCTCCTGAAGAAAGAACTGAGGTGTAGTGACATGCACAGACCCGTTATGTTGGTTTTCACATAGAAATGGTGGACAAGACAGATTTCCTAATTCCCATTCATTTAAACCATTCTGGAGACCAGAATAAAGCTCTGCCCCTGTGGCAGCTGCTCTCTGGCCACAAAGAGAAACACATCGTTTTCCCAGGCATCATCCTGGAAAAGTCTGTGAGAAGATCAAAGAAAAGAATGAGAAGCAATTCTTATCTTCACTTGCTGCACCTGTTGTTGTGAACACGTGGAATGTGTTATGGAGATTTGTTTACCAAAGGGTGGTTTCTTAATTAGCCAATGGTGATGGTGTTTGGATTGGAGTACCAATTGGGTCCACCTGTATTCTAACTGTCTGTAAGAACAATGGGTTTCTTAATAAACATAGATTGATCAGCCTTCTGAAATACATGGAGTCTATGCTAATAATTACCCCTCCAGGGCCTGCTGTGACAATGCCCCTCTTTTAAAGGACAAGCACACAACCTTGGTGATTTCCCAGATGCAGCCCTCTGGTGAGGTACACCTTGCTTGGGAATTCTCCTGCTGCAGTGAATGTCCTGTTGAGGTTTCTTTTATCAGCATGTAACACCACCCGTGAACAATACCCCTGTAAACAGCCATAAGGTTACCAAAACAAAGTCTACAAAACAAACGCAACACCAGAATTATGACTGGCCCAAATGGGTTTAACCTACTCAAAAGCAATAGTCTGTAACTGTATCACTCCTCAGTAATTAAACTCCAGTAAGAACATGCCACCAACTCCATCTTCTGCTCCAGCTTCCCCCGCTCACCTCCCCAGGTGCAGCAGCATTAGGAAACACCACACATCTCCTGCTTTCCCCATGTCCAGCCAATCTGGTACTGGGCCAGCCCATGTTTTCATCTTCTGTGTCCACCCTCAGCCTGCTTCCCTTCCTCACCTGTGGAGTAAAGTAAATAACTCTTACAATCAGTTTACTACAAAAACAGAGTGTACTCACTCCTTATCTTGATCTTTGGAAATGCATCTGTCTGCCATCTCCAAAGAGCAAAGTCATCTCCAAAGAGCTCAGCCCCAGATGGATTTTGGGCATGTGTTGGGGGTTGAGTTTTGGGTTGGGGTTTTTTTTCTGTCCTTTCCTGTGGAAACCTGGAGAATTTCTTCCCATTGAGTTGCTAATAGGAACTGAGGCCTGAAATGGGTGGGGAAGGACAACTCTTGGTTTTTGGGAGTTTCTCTCAGGGGGCAGAGGTGGAGATACCGGGAAATTCAGGCTGGGGAAAGGGGCTGAGGACAGTTCTCTGTTGGCAGTGGAGGGGAGACAGGCCATGGGCACTGTGGAGAGGATTTGCCACCACTGCAAGACTCCATCCCTGCTGCCTTCTCCTACCCCCACCGTGACCCAGCGGAGAACCTTCCTTCTGCTGCTGGGCCCCTCATTCCCCTGCCCTGCCAGGACACCCCGCAGGTTACAACTATTTGTCATGGAACTTTGGGAAATTCTCACTCACTACCTGGGGATTTCTGCTTATACCTGCCATATCCAGCCTGCTGCTTCCGAGACTCCTGTTAGGGGCACCGAGATCAGCTGCCCCGGTGGGTTTGTGAGGTGAAGTCTCTCCTCCATCCCTCCCTGTCTGGGCCGAGCCACCATTGCTGCGTGAGAGGAATGCGGCCGAGCCGCCATTGCCACGTGCGTGAGGGGGACACGGACGAGCTGCCATTGTCACGTGAGGGGGACGCGGCCGAGCTGCCATCCCTGCGTGAAGGGGACGCGGCCGAGCCCACACCGCAGCGCCCCCTGCAGGAGCACGGGGGAATCACTGCACCCACCCTGCCCGGCCATGAGCCAGCAGCGCCCCTGCTGGTCGTGCCCGGAACTGCACCCAAGGGGAAAGCGCCCCAGCCGAGAGAGGCTGGGACTGGGTTCTGATTTTTCTTAATGCCATAATTGTTGTTGTTTGTTTGCTTTATTATACATACTAATAAAGAACTGTTATTTTTATTCCCATATCTTTGACTGAGAGCCCCTGAATGTCAAGATTCTAATAATTTGGAGGGAGGGGGTTTACATTCTCCATTCCAAGGGAGGCTTTTTCTGTCTTCCCTAGCAGACACCTGTCTTGTAAACCAGGATAGCATGGAAAATGCCATGTCAGACATGGAGAGCTACAAAGAGCAGCGAAGTCCAGGGCAGAGACAGGTAACTCGCACGTAAGTCAGGAAATATCAAGCTTAGCTGCTTCTTTCATGAAATAATAAATATTGGAAGGAAGTGTGCTTGTTTGACCAAACGTCATTTCGCAGTTGATTTAAGAGCACTAAATTGAATTTGAAAATGCTATTATGAGAAAGGTTAAAAAAATAAATAAATTTGAGTAGATATAGCCTTAGGGGCTATTTTAATTTTCTCTGGGCCAGCTTGCTCACTCCTCAGAGTCAATGGAGATCAAAAGAATAATTTATAAGCTTTAATGAGAATATTGATTTTTAAGGTTCATTCTATTCACGTGAGCAGGGGGGGGGTGATGGGGGAAGGAGCCCTGCAGGCAGTGGCCAGAGCCTTGTTGGAGGCTGTAAACCTTCCTGGGACACAGAGAGCCCATGCTGGGATGGGGAAGGTGCTCGATGCAGCATAGACCCTGCTCCCAGCAAAGATAGGCATCAGTGTTTCCAAACAACTCACCACCTAATTTGTACTTATGCAAAAGAGCTGTCCCACAACACAAATCATCGAGCAATTAACATGCAACGCTTCAGCACAACTCTCCGGGTCTTGTTGTTGAACTATCTTCAATGCCATTAATGAGAACTAATTAAATCAATCAAGGACCCGCTGTACTCAAACACGACTGCAGCTTCTGAAGCGCTATCAGATCGGGAGCGTTTTCTCAGGCACTGTAAGTATCAAGATGTACATTTATCATGCTGTCCTTCCAGCATACATCTGCTCTCACTGCTGTGTGTTTCATTTATCATATGTTGTCACCGTCCCTACCCCCAATACATCTAGGTGTCAATTAATTCTTCCCCGTGCAGCTCGAGTGCATCGCACAGAATAATCTCCGTCTTAATATCCATCCACGAGCTGTCCTTGCCTGGGAGCAGCAGCACTCAGCCACATCCCCCAGATTATGTGGCTGTGACCCTAACCTCTCTGTTTCTTTATTGCAAGTTATTAAACACTCAAACCACCTCCACACACTGGGGTAATTTTCAGGGGAAGCAGTGGAGGTTTGGGTTTCTTTCTCCCTCTCTTCCCCCAGGTTTGACAGGATATTTGCAATGCAATTCACCAAAGTAAACTTTCCCAAGAAGAGCTTCCAGGAAAACCCCTCGAGTGGATAATTGCTGAGGACCTTCAAAATGGCTTTTATAATTGATGAACATTCAAATAACAGATTTATCTCCACATTTGCAGTACTAGGCAATGGCATTTCTGCTGTACCAGCAGCCCATGTGCCTCCTGCTCTATTACCATGAGTATGCAGGGGAAGGAGAGTCTTTTTCTAAACAGGAGAATCGTCTCTCATTACATTATAACATTTGGTCTCTATTTATGTTTCTGCTCTGTCTGGCTAACTCTCCTTTTTATTTACAAATCAGCTATATTAATGTGCTGTAATTTCAACACTGGTTGTTTACTTTAGAGATGAATCAGCTGGCAAAGGGAAGAAACCCCGCCTGAACAGAAAGTGGCACCAGCTCCAACACCATATACACACTTGTCCTCATTCAATAGAAGACTTAAAATTAGTGGGGTTTTAACTTCACAGACATACCTTGTGGCATTTTTAATGTTTTTCTTATAAAGATACTGACTTGCAGGTCAGAGAAGGAGCAGATAACTAATGCAGTGTTAATTTCATGCCAACCCTTGGCCAGGGAAGTGCATCCCCTGTGCAGTCACCATGGAGAAGAGAGGTGGGGCAAAGTCCCTGCACATTTCCCAGACAGAAGGACATGGAGGGAACACATGCATGGAAGCAGAGCCCCTTGGAAGAACCACACTGAGAATCTGTGTGGAATCCCAGTCCAAACCTAATACAGCTACAAAAAGAACACCTTATTAGAGGTAACAGCAGTGAGTCACAAGCCAGAAATTTCTGCAAGGGATTTAAATGCCCAGATGAATTTGTAGGTGGCTTTATCCCAGCTCTGCATCCACACAAGGAGTAAAACACATATAAAAAATCCTTACGGCTTGATTTCTCCAAACCCAGCACTCTGGGAAAAAAAGTCATAGTAATGCTCCAAATAAATTGCCTCTACACTGGCATGAGTCAGACTCAGGCTGAACAGGGGATCAGTTCTTATCCCTCTGTGCAAAAGGCTTTCAGAGCCTCATCAGAACACAGCCAGGAGTAATAATTTGGGTCATTATTATTAATTATTATAGCTGTACTCAGGCTCCCAGCAGAGAGGAATGCCTGGGGATCCCTTTTCACCCATCATCCAGCTGTAGAAAGACCCAAGAGAGGAAATCAAGGCTTTCCTATGGCAGAAGACATGACAGCATATCATTAGGCATTACCATCCAGGAAAGCAAGCAGCATTTTCAGTCTCTGTGACCTCTCTGGGTACAAAAATGATGGGGTTTTTTCTTTCTTTCCTCCATACCCAACTTCTTCCACCACTGAACACACAAAGTTAAAGGTGCTGCAGAAAAGGACAGCATTTCCCTGTTTTAGCATAGGTACTCACAGAGCAGCAGCCAAGTCTGGCCTAGGAAAATATTCAGGAGAACAGATCATGAAGCAGAAAATCTCCAAAAAGAGGCAGAAACACCAATACATTTGCAGTATTTGCTTATTCTGGTTTTTGCATACTGGCACTCTCCTACCCCCTTCTGAAAAAATTAGCTTTTTGCCGATCTCAGGTTTTCTATTATCAGAGTCATATGGGAACCAAAGCCTCACTTCTTGTGGTGATGACCACAGAGACGTGACATCCAAAAACCAAGTTCCCTGTAGTACTACATCTCACAGAGAAACTTCAGTCCTGATCTCACCACATCAGTTTGCTCATCTAATGCATCCCTGCATCTCTGTGCTCTGCTGCAGCAATTTTAAGGCCATGGCAGACTTGTTCATCAAATAAATACCTTTGACTGCACAGGTTTCTCCAACCTCAGAGATGATCAATGAAATTCTTCCCTTAGAGGAAGGAGTTTGATTAAATTCTTGGTTTAATCCTTCTAATATCATTTAGTTGAGTAAATTTATGTGACTAAAAGGATTCTGTCAGTTGAAGGGATTTCATCAGGTGCATGAACATAATTCTAGTGAAAAAAATGATTTTTTTGTCAACAAAACACTGGCACATGTACAGAAGTTTGTTTAGCAGTGAGCAAGTATACAGTAAAGGCAGGAATCAGATCATGAAGATTATGCTACTATAAAGAGACAAGAAAGAGAGGGAAATTATCTTTTTGGTGCCAGACTGTGGGAAGTAGTTTACATGAAAGGAAAAGGCGTTTACAAGGCAGCATCAGCTTTCTATGGACCTTCATCCTTGGCATAAATCAAATCACCGAGGCACAGCCAGGGTCACATTACATGAGGGTTTCACTTTCTACTCCACTTTTGATCCTGCAGTCAGTTGATCTCTTTAATGTGTTAATTACAACTCTTCTGGTCTTTATCCAGCATTTTTTCTGTCTATTGATGTGTCTGGCACCAGAAACATGTGAATAAGGCATTGGAATTCTTTTGCCTTTTACGTAGCATCACATCTTCATCTAGTCGGATTTGAAAAAGCAGCAGCAGTTGAACCTTAGCCTCAAGTCTGAAAACTTGTGGATATTGCAAGTAAAACCCCCCTGGGCTGAGTATCTGGGGCCCAGCAGCCACAGAATCATAGAACTGGCTTGGATTGGAAGGGACCTTTAAAGGCCCTCCAGTCCAGCCCCCTTCCAACAAGTGGGAACACCTTCCACTAGATCAGGCTGGACAGAGCCCTGTGCAGCCTGGCCTGGAGTGTTCCCAGGGATAGGGCACCTAACAGGAAACAGAGAAAACAGGCTGAGGGCTGTGGCCAGGACAGGTCACACAGGGCAGGGAGCTGGGTGCTGCATCAAGTAATTCAGAAGTAGAAGGAAAAGAAGAAAAAGCAGGGAGGGAGGACACAGCTGCTCAGTTCTAAGGAAGTGGAGATGCAAGGGGCAACAAGGAGCAAGGAAAGGAGTTTCTTACAGCAAAAATGGAGTTCACACACAAAAAACCCAAAAACAACAACAACAACACCCAACCAAAAAAAAACAACAACAAAAAAAAAAAAAACCAAAAACTCCAACCAACCAAAAAAAAAAACCAAACCAAACAAAAGCAGCGGTGAAGTTGACAGCAGAGAACAGAGCTATTAAACATCACCTGTCCTCAGAGATGCTGGCAGGCAGAGTAAGGAGGAAATCTCAGAGCAGATTTATTTATTTATTATTTATTTGGTGGAAGTGTTTTTCATTTCCCAGCCATGCAGGAGCACCAGCAGGAACCCCCAGCTGGGAAGAGGCCGGGCAGTGCACGTCAGTGTTTGCACACCCACAGTACGGCGAAGCAGCTTCTCTTGAGCCTTCAGGGTGCTACAGAAACATTTCCCTTTCCTGATCCTGGAGGTCAACACCAAGGAACAAGGGAGAGGGTTCCAGAGCTCTGTGGTAAAGTCCTATTTGCAACATGAAAGGACAAACAGGAGGTTTCTGCAGGAGTTAGGAGCTGAGATTAGTCCACCTCCTGCTGAGGCTTCCTGTGTTCCCTTGCCATTTCCTCCCATGCCTCCCAGTGCCACACAGCAGTTCTAACTCACTGACCCATCTCTTCCAGCACACCCTCTCTTCAAGTTACTGTGTAAATCTCTTCACTGGTTCAATCATTCTGAAGCCCTTGTGCAGCCTTTGAGCTGTACTTGGGAGTTTGCAAGGGGAGCTGAAGTCTTCTGACAGGAGAAGCTTAACTGAAAAGCCCTTGTTTGCACATCTGGCAAGCAGGGTTTACACATCTGAGTAAGTTTTGTCCAGGAGAGAAATTAAATTAGTTGCATCCTCCTCCCTCCACAGCAGCTGAAGCAGTAATGAAGAAAAATCTCACAAACTAGCCACTGGCAACCAGAATCATTTGTCTGCTATTGATCCACAGTGTGATTTAATGGGGTGGAAAAGCAGGCACAGGTCCCTCTCTAGCTTAGGGAAATCTCACCTCATACTTAAAGGTTCTGCTGGCCCTATCCTGCTTCCATGCCACCCTTGTGCTCAAGCCCTGCACGGGCATTTCCTGTCCAGGTGCCCTGAGAGGGTGGCTACCCTCGAGAGCCAGAAGCACTCACAAGAGAGAAAAATCCTCAGGACTTGTGAGAAGGGGAGATGGTTCAGTTCTCTGCTCTTGCTGAAACCAAGAGCCTGCAGGTTAAATCCGAGTCTGCCACAAAATGGGAAGAGACTCAGAATTTATCAAGCAATTTTTGCAGACTCACACCCAAACATTTGCTCTGGAATAGGATTTGCTCTCACTCTGCTTGCTCACATTTGCATCTCTACACCAATAATTGAAAGCTGCAGCCTCACCACACAAAAAACCTTGAAATTTATGACTACTGTCATAAACAGGAACTGCAAAATTAAAACCCAAGACCCTCCCCTCCCATCAGTTTTTCTGTCCACAAGCCCAGCTCTGCCTAAATCATGCAAAAGCCATAAAAAGGAGCCACATGCACTAACCAATAAATCCCAGCTGCCCTGTCTCCCCAGCTTAATGCCAAGTGATAAAGATGCCCCAAAGTTTATGTGGCTGACACTGCCCCCCTCCTCCCCCTTTTGTTGATTGTATTCATAAATAAAACCACAATGATCTCATTTGAGTCCCTTAAGCAGCAAAAGCAGGAGCTGGGAGGCACAGCCAGTCTGGCTGGAATGACTCACAGAGATTTTTGATTGAAGCTGACTATTAGTGGATACAATTAAGATGCCACTTCTGTTTAAAGATTAATTGGCCATGCAGTGACAAATTGTGGATGCTTATTGCTGCCATGCTGAGGCAGGTGATCAGGGAATGAAGTTGTAATTGCAGCACCCCTTGTTTGGCTCCTGCTGGAGCACAGAACACAGGATTCAGTTTAACAAACAATTTGCCACACGGCTCATCCCTGCTGGGTGGGAAAGCAAGCCTTGCTGGTGAGGCTTCCTTTGAGTTCTGCTCCTTTTTAAACCTGTTATAAGCAAAACTGGCCCTTGCTTTAAACTTTGCACCAAAGCAGAAAGGAAGAGGAGAAGCCCAAGAGTATTGCTGATGGTGTATTTGAGAATGTATCTTGGGTTTCATCCAGAGATGATAAAAAAAGAAACTGGAAAAGTATGATAAGATAATTAAAAAAAGAAATTGGAGAAGTGCTTTACATACTGGAAAGTACCATCGTCCTTTTGATACTTCTTGGGTCTTTCTGAGCTTCTCTGGAGAAACCAGAGCACAGCTAGGCTGGCATATTGGAGCAGCAAATGCCAACGTGGGCAAGTGGGGACTCTATATACAGCCAGAGTCGCTCTGCTGCTTCAGGAGATTCAAGTTACAGCCCCTGGATGATCATGAAGCCAATTATACTCTTTTTCCCCCTAGGCAGGCAGGAAACAATTGAAGCTGCAGCTCCTCAGCAGCTGGATTTCATCCTGCTGCAAGGGAAGGAGTGCAGAGATGCTCTGCTGGGCTCAAGGAGCTGGTATTTAAAGGAATCAAAAAATTATTAGAACCAGAGATCTCCTGGATCAGACTCACAGAGCAGAGCTTCCTTAGCTTTGTTTACCTCTCTTTGCATACAACTACTGTCTCCAAGTTTCTAGTACAAATTTGGATTCTCCAACAAGGCTAATTCCATGGAGGAGATCTAGCCAGGCCCTACAAACCCTTCCTGTTTCACTGTTGTGATTCATAACCACACAAGTAACTTATTTAAACACCCAAATCCCAGGGATTTAATTGTGTTTCTTTAAGGCTAAACATGCATTTGCATGTTTTGAAATCTCAGAGCCAACCAGGACCAGCTGCTCTTGTTGCTTCAGGATGTAGACATTGGCACCTCCTTTTTTTGTCAAAGGAAGGACAAAAAGTTGTTCTCTAATTGCCAGTCTGACCTAGAAAATGAGGGCATCAGCTGCACAGAGAGGCCCCTCTGATCATCAGCTTGTAAGTGGCTCAGTTTTTCCTCCTCACAAACATACAGGAATATAGAAATCAGAGAACACACTGGAATGTTCAGTAGTTTCCATCAGAGCCTCTGATGGAAACCTTATAGAAAAAAAATATTTAAAAAATAGTATCTTGTGTTTTCCTTCTGTCTAAGTACTGCTGGTCATGGTCTGCAGAGCAGACATTTTCTTGCCTACAAGCATTATATGGGACCCAACATCAGCTGGATCCTGCTCTTCACCCCTTACCAACCTTGGAAAAGCCCCAAGGCAGTCAACAGCACAATTTGATGGTACTTCAGGCAGGTGCAAGTCAAAGGAGTGAAAAACTCATCTACTTACAATTTAGTGCTTGTATAGAGGCAAGAGCCCTGTTCTCCGACAAAGCAGGAAGCAGAGAAGACAAATGTTTTGCAATTTGTGTGTGAGCAGTGCTGGGTACCTGGGGAAGGATGAGGGTGATTTTCTTTTCAGGGACTGATCTGGACTTTGAGAATGCACCTCTCCAACATCTCCCAGGCAGCAGCCAGCCTGGCCTTACTGCAGAGCTCTCCCTTGCCCAAATGTCTTGCAAGACACCAAGCAGTGGCCCAGATGTGGTGGTATCTATTACAGGGCAAGCATTCTGAGGCAACTTGATGCCTCCTTATCAACTCTGATTAAACAGCCACTACTGCACATGCCCACAAGGTTTCATTTGTTGCCCTGTTGTTACAAAAAGTTGTTTTTTAAAACTTATTCTTAAGTAGCTATCTGGCCTCTCACAGGTGATTAGTTAACATGCCTGAATTTTTTAGAAAAATTATCCACAGGTTTCTGTTTAAAGGAACAGAGATTCAACAGCAAGGCAGTGTTTGGATCCATCCCAGTGTATATATTGAATGTAAAGCTTTTGGGCTGCTCAAATGAGTGTTTCAGGTTGTGCTGATTTTGGTGTGAAGGCTGCACCTGGAGGCAGCCCCACAGCTCAAGCCCCGAGCACAAAGGGTACTGCAGAAAAGGTTTCTGGAGTTATTTAGCAGCTGGACAAGGAAAGGAATAGCAGGTGCTTGGTTTGTAACCCTTGCCTGCCCCTTGGCAGCAAGACCTGCTCCCTGGGCAAAGCTTGGGAGCTGTGATTTAGGTCAGCAGAAAGGGACAGCCATGGCAATTCATAATGTCTCCTTCAGGCTGCCTCAGACACCTAACTGAGGTGCAGGTTACAAGAAAAAGAGGCCTCAGTGTCCCAAAAGGCACCCATCTTTGATATCCCAAGCTGGCTAGAGACAGACGCTGCAAATATCCTTCCTTTCTGACACAGGTGGGTCATGTTCAGCTCCGCTGTACAGGCAGGGAAATCAGGCAGAGCAAGGTCGAACGGCTCACCTTGCAAATGCTTGCATGAATACTTAATCTCTCTCCTGTGAGCACTCTCACCAGCTTCAATACAACTGCAGATCTTTAATCAAGAAGAGAAAAGATCTTTAACCCACTGCCTGCCCCCAAGGGGCCTTTGGGTGGGAGGCAGAGAGCACACTCCTCCACCTGAGCCACCCCCACCTGCAGCTCAACCTCAGCACCAACCTCAACATCACCACTGTCAAAAACGCCAATCACTTGTTTTTTAAAATTTTAAAAGTTCAATAGTAATAAAATGGTTATAAAAATAGTAATATAATTAGAGTAATAATAATTTGGACAATTAGCATTAGGACAATATGAGACAATAAAAACAAAGAGTTATGGACAGTCCAGGTACCTCTTTCTGGGCAAAATAAGCCCAAAAAAGGACCCACATTAACAGAGGATTAACCCTTAAAAGTAACAGCCTGTTGCATATTCATACACCTCATCCATGATGCATAAATTCCATTCAAACACAGGATTCTGTCTGGTCAGTGTCAGCTTCTTCCTCTGAATCCTGACAGCGTCTTCAGGGCTGAGCAAGGTGGGAAGAACTTGATAAGAGAGCAATAAATTCTTTTTCTCTGAAAGATTCAGGTGTCCTGTGGCTGCTATCTCAGTGCGAGCCTTCTTTTAAAGAAAGTATCTTACATAGCTTAGCTTCTATTTTAATATTATGTTATAACCTAAAACTATATTTAGCACACTACTTAAGAAAACAAATACAGCATAACTTTCTAACATCACACATATAATATTCATTTTAATATCTGCAAAAAGCCAGTAATAAAATACGCATTTTTCACAACCACCACAATGGTTTTAGTCACAGAAAGCCCTAGCAGAGCTGAGTCTTTCTGCTTTTCACACACAGAAGGTTGCAATCACTTTTCCTGGCAAACCACTCCTATTCTCCCAAGCTCCAGACACAGCAGTTAATGTTCTCCAGTTCAATAAACCATCAATTCTACCACCACAAAGGAAAAACTCTAAAAAAAAATCTCTTAACAACCTCACACAATAAAAAGCAAAACTAAAAAAACAAAACCACTTACCCCTCTAGGCTTGCTCCCTGCAACATAGGTGAGTTTCCAGGTTCTGCAGAGATGCCAAATGTCTCCCACCCAGAGAAAAACTCACAGCTACCTCATGCTGAGGCCACTGTAGATTAGGCAACCCTAAGTCCATTCCCACCACCAGTTCCCCCTAGCCTGGGCCAGCTACTGAGTGATTCAGGATCCCTTCCTTTTCTTCCTCCTCCTCATTAGTGAGTGGGAGCAGACACTTGTGCAGCTTTGGGAGGTACTGCCCCAAACCAGCCATTGCTTCTGGAAGCAGCAGGTGACCTCTTTAAGGACGCCCACCTGTGCTGCCCCTTCAAGACACAGACTGAGCTTCCAAAAGAATCACTGAAAATGGAATTTGTGCCCTACTGAGGGCTGAGGAAAGGCAATTCCTAAGTCAAGCTGCTCGAGTTCATCATCTCATGGAAACACAAGGCCTGCTGAATCATAATCCATGGGTTTTATCTTCTTGGGGCAGGAGACAAAGTTATACCGAAAATGTTGTTTACAGACATCTCTATTTGGAAACAAATGCTTAAGTTACTGCACTAAATTGTGTCAGCTAAAGGGGATGGAAATCAGATAATTTAAAAGCAGACAGCTCTCTTGTATTATTTCAGCAGAATAATCTCTTACATAGCCGGGTAAGGGGCTCATTTTTGGGGAAAACAAACACATTTTTTACAATTATGGCCATTCAAAGCTGTTTCTTGTACTCTAAATTCTCACACATGAAGGATCAATGGCGTTCTCAGATGATGATTTAATTAAAAACTCCTCCTTTCCTCAAGATGAGAGCTGCACAACCTCTCTGAATGGCTGATGGATGATTTGCTATTACCTTGCCTGCTTTCTTTTTAATGTTTTTTTTCAGAATTTTAATTGCTGCCATTTGAGGATTATTGATTACCTGTAATTGCTCCTTTTCCCAGGCATCTCCCTAGTTATCTGCAGCTAAGTGATCTCTGCGAAAGACAGAAGCAGAGTACTTCAGAACCTAATGGTTTTCATTAGCTGTTAATGAACACTGATAAGGTGACAGCTGGACGCTGCAGTGGCCTGAACTTTGAAAGTGGATGAGACTGAAAATTCCTTTTCCTTAAGAAAAAAAACCACTAAAAGCACCAAAACCCGTTTTTATACACCAGTCACATTAAACAGAAACTAGACCAATGAGGTCTTTACAGCACAGGACACTCCTGAGTGCAAAGAAAAATCCCCCTCTGCCTTCCAGAGCAGGCACTCACTTCAGACCGATGTCATTCCACAGGTCCCAGGCACAGAGGGATCCAAGGGACAGCCACCAAATCCAGAGGAACTGGACTAAAGGGGATTCTATTTTTTAAGCTCCTAATTCTGTCTGCTCTGATCAGCCCATTAGACAAAGAGGTTTGCTCAATTTACCAGCGCTCAGCTCACAAACTGCTGAGAGCTCGGGCTTGGTTCTGGATTCTGCAGGAGCTGGAGACACACAGTTGTTTCCCACACCTTTGTCTTATTTACAATCCAAATTCCATGGAAATATTTAAAACGTGCAGCAGAATCACCCTGTGCAAAGCTCATTTTCCTCCTTAGGTCTTTTTCTTGGCATTCCAAGTACATTTAAAAGCTCAAACATTTCAAAATAAGAGGGTCAAAAATGCTGTTGCACAGGGAGCATCAAGTGCAACAAGCATGAAGCTGCCCTTTGCTGCAGGTTTAAGGTAATGCTTTCAGTTTAGTCTGAGAAATTATGATCTCAAATTATCCTGTTAGAGTTGATCTGATAATTCTGGTGTAACTTGGTATAAAGATAGCATGATTAAACAAAAAAAAACCAAACCCACCCAGCATCATTAATTTCAGAGCAATTATTTTTAGAAACTGATCATCAGCTAAGTGGGAGCTCATTACCAGATTTTGTCTAGAAATAAGTTTTCAATAGTGAGTGCCTGCCCACAAGACTAAAACTATGAAACGTGGTGGTAGAAATGTAAGAAATTTCTTCCTTATTTTTTTTTTCCCAGTGCTGACAGTGACCTGCAGCCCAGTGGGGAAGACAACCCTACAATCAGCTCTGCCCTGGCCCCAGCACTGAAACCAGGTACACCTGTGCTGTGGGAAATCCCTCTCATCCACAGCCTGCAGGAGCATCCCTGTGCCCTGGGAAAACAGGAGACAAGAAGCTGGAGCTGTTGGAGGTGGGAGAAGCTTTGGCCCTTGGTCATGGTTTGACACTGGCCCAACGCCAGGCACCCACAAAAGCTGTTCACCCACCTTGCCCTGACACAGCTGGGCAGTGGAGAGGAGGAAAAAAATCAACAAAGGGTCCATGAGTTGAGATAAGGACCAGAAGAAAATATTTCAAGGGCAAAGCAGGCTCAACTTAAGTTGCAAAGTGGATTTATTACTAACAGAATCAGAGGAAGGATAATGAGAAGTAAAATAAGCCCTTTGAACACTTTCTCCCCCCCAGCCCCTCTTGCCTTCCCACTGACAGTGCAGGGGAACAGGGCATGGGGGCATCAGTTCATCACTGAGATTTTCTTCTGCTGCTCTGGGAGAGAAATCCTTCCCCTCCGAGGCTGTGGGTTCCCTCCAACAGGAGACATTTCTCTGTGAACTTCCCCAGTGTGGGCCCTCTCATGGGCAGCAGCCAAACCTCACCTGCTGCAATGTGAGTCCCTTCCATGGGCACACAGTCCTCCCAAAACTGCTGCAATGTGAGTCCCTTCCATGGGCACACAGTTCTCCCAAAAGTGCTGAGACATGGGTTTCTTCCCATGGGGTGCAGTCCTCCAAGGACAGGCTGCTCCGGCCTGGAAGCTGGGCCCTCTCCCTCCAACAGGTCTCCCCCTGGATCACGGCCTCCTCCAGGCCTCCACCTGCTCTGTTGTGGGGACCTCCTCCGTGGGCTGCAGGTGGATCTCTGCATCCCCCATGGATCCCCACGGGCTGTGGGCAGATCTCTGCATCCCCCATGGATCCCCACGGGCTGTGGGCAGATCTCTGCATCCCCCATGGATCCCCACGGGCTGCGGGCGGATCTCTGCATCCCCCATGGATCCTCACAGGCTGCGGGTGGATCTCTGCATCCCCCATGGATCCTCACAGGCTGTGGGCGGATCTCTGCATCCCCCATGGATCCCCACGGGCTGCGGGTGGATCTCTGCATCCCCCATGGATCCCCAAGGGCTGCGGGTGGATCTCTGCATCCCCCATGGATCCCCATGGGCTGCGGGTGGATCTCTGCATCCCCCGTGGATCCTCACGGGCTGCGGGTGGATCTCTGCATCCCCCGTGGATCCCCATGGGCTGCGGGTGGATCTCTGCATCCCCCGTGGATCCCCATGGGCTGCGGGTGGATCTCTGCATCCCCCGTGGATCCTCACGGGCTGTGGGTGGATCTCTGCATCCCCCGTGGATCCCCATGGGCTGCAGGGGCTCAGCTGCTTCACCATGGCCTTCACGATGCCTCACCATGGTCTCACCACCTCCTGCAGAGGAATCTCAGCTCTGGCACCTGGAGACCCTCCTGCTCCTCCTTCTCCACTGACCTCGGTGTCTCCATGTTGTTTCCCTCACATATTCTACCTCCTCCTCTTCTCTGGCTAGAAGAAAACTGTGTGCCTTTTGTTTTGATTTTCTTCTCAAATATGTAATCACAGAGGCATTGGCCAGAAGCAGGTCCATCTTCAGAGCCATCAGGGATTGGTGCTGCTGGACACGGTGGGAAACCTCCAGCAGCTTCTCACAGGAGCCACCCCTGTGGCCCCCCTACTCCCAAAAACCAGGCCATGCAAAACCAATGCATCTCTGCACCCTTGCAGTGGGCTTGCGTGTGAAAAATGCCAATCCCTTAAAAAAATTAAAAGTTTTATAGCAATAAAATGGTTATAAAAATAGTAATATAATTAGAGTAATAAAAAAATGGGTAATTAGGATTAGGACAATACGGGACAATAAAAACAAAGAGTTAGGGACAGTCTGGGTACTGCTTTCTGGGCAAAATAAACCCCAAAAAGGACTCACGTTAACAGAGGATTAACCCTTAAAAGCAACACCCTGTTGCATATTCATACACCTCACACATGATGCATAAATTCCATTCAAACACAGGATTCTGTCTGGTCAGTGTCAGCTTCTTCCTCTGAATCCTGACAGCGTCTTCAGGGCTAAGCGAGGCAGGAAGAAGTTCATTTCTTCTGATAATGGAGCAATCAATTCTTTTTCTCTGAAAGATTTAGGTGTCCTGTGGTTGCTATCTTGGTGTGAGTACCTCATTCCTCTCTTTAAAAAAAAGTATCTTACCCAGCATAGTTTCTATTTTAACATTATGTTATAACCTAAAACTATATTTAACACACTACTTAAGAAAATTAACACAGCATAACTTTCTAACATAACACATATAATATTAATTTTAATATTTGTGAAAAGCCAATAATAAAATACACATTTTTTCACATGCAGATCCAGCAAACCTTCCCATGGCATAACCACATGGCAGTCCACTTGTAAAGGATATTGCTGGAAATGCAAAAGGAAATGCAGCAGGCAGCAGAGGGACATATGAAGGGAATCTTGGATATCTAATCCAGTTGGAAAAGACAGCTTGGTTTGGCAACTAATTGAGAGCCATGGGAAAAGCTTTCCCAGCTGCAGGCAGCAAGCAGCTCAGGGAGAAAGGAGCTACAGGTTTTCTGCAAGAAAAAGCTGACTCTTAAATTGAGTATAGTACTGATGGTAAATGCATTTCCTCACCAAATTATAGATCTATAAAAAAGTACAACAGAGAAAAAGAAAAAAGAAAGTAAGTATGTGTCAAGCTTTCTGGGCCTTTTTTTACTTTTCCAGGGAAAATTTTCTACTGGTACATTGGCAGATACAGCACAAGTGGGAATGTTTTCACCTAAATAATTGCCAGTAGGCTGAAGCAATTAATTCTTTTTTTCCAATAAAAAAGAGATTAAATACTGAGACTTATTAAGTAAAAATGATGGCCAGGACAGTGGTTTTGTTTTGTAACAATGTGATTTTTTTTAAATACTCATGAAAATAATTCTTATAGTTCTACATTCTGAAGAAGAGTTATTTTTTCTGTAGAAAAAGATAAAGATTAACTATTAAATTTCTGGGGTGACCTTCATTATTAAATCTCTGCTCTGCAGAGAGCATCAGACACTCTTAAGGCACGTGCTGGCAATTTCAGCTGCCTTTACTCTTGAGTGCTTCAGTCCCACAAAGCAAGACTGACATCAAAACCAGGAAAAAAAAAGATGATGAAAGGAATGAAGAGGTTCTTCTGGGCACAGAGATCAACTTAAAAAGCTGGACCCTCCAGTCAGAGTGAGTTATGCATTTAACAACTGCGGTGACTTAAAGAATTAAGTGGGGACAGATTTTTTCGTATTTTCACAAAAAGCAACATTTGGAAAGCAGAGGAAAATGTGGCACAGAAATAGAGGAGCAAAGAGCAGGGTTGGAAGGAAGGAAAAGAGGATTTCACAGTGGACTTCTCGAAGGCTCACTATAAATATTATCCCTGTCCAGCTGGGGAAGTTTCTTGTGGTGCTTTGGCAAATAATCTTTTTTTCTTCTTGTCATCAAAATATATTTAAAATGACATTTTTTTCATGTTATTCCAACTCAAAAGTTTGGCTTGAACCCTCCTTCTTTGGAAGGCAATCAAATTTTATTTTTCCCTTCAGGCCAGTGTTGGGCTGATGGGGAAGTGGATGGACAGTGAGTAGGGACATTGTGCACACCTGTATTGACAGCAGAGAATAAAGTCAATCCTGCTGTTGGGGACTTAGGGAAACTTGAGATGGTCCCACAAGTAGGGACAGAGAGGGACTTCTTCACATTATCCCATGTGCCCAAATTAAGAGGAAGACACAAAATGGTTGTTGTGGGTGTCTTCTCCCAAGTGACAAGTGATAGGACAAAAGAAAATTGCTTCAAGTTGCACCAGGGGATCTTTAGATTGGATGATAGGAAAAATTTCTTCACTGAAATGGTTGTTAAGCATTGGGAAGGGGTGGAGTAACCAGCTCTGGAGGTATTTAAAAGCCACTTAGATGTTGTGCCTGGGGCCATGCGTTACTGGTGAGCTGGCCATGCCGGATAATGGTTGGACTCCAAGATCTTGGGTTTCCAACCCAAACAATTCTTTGATTGTGTAAGTAAGAAGAGCGATGCAGAGCACTCACACTGGAAAGCTGGCTGTACTAGACAGGCATCTGTATTTGATGCATAAATTCAGATGATGTGAACATGAAACCTGTCCCTGGTGCAACACAGTTAAGGCAAGGGCACGCGTTAGAGCACCTGACCAAGCAATGTGGAAGCACATTCACTGCTAACTGAAGGAATGCATCAAACCTTGGCTAGCTTCACCAATATCCTGGAAGAAAATCACCTTGTGGGATGGGAGAGCAGCCACTAGGGGGGATAACAGCCTAGCAGGGAGATGCATGCACCAGCCTTGGGCCAACATCACTCACAGGAGTCCCACAAATAAAGCCCTGGAGCTCTTTGTCAAACCTTCCTTGGCCAAGGAGGAGCTTTAGGAGACCTCAACATGTCTTGCAATATTCATGTATGTCCTCTGTTCTTGCTCTGTTCACATGCAAGTGGTTTTATAGCTGTACTATTGCATACTCCTATTATTGAACTTGCCACATTTTCAAACATCCTAGCAGGGCTGTGTGACAGTGTTCACAGGGGTCTTAGGATGAGGGAAGAGATGAAGATTTTACTCTAAGTTTCAGAAGGCTTGATTTTTATTTTATGATATATATTACATTAAAACTATACTAAAAGAATAGAAGAAGAGGTTTCATCAGAAGGCCAGCTAAGAATAGAATAGCAAAGAATGATAACAAAGGTTTGTGGCTCAGGCTCTGTGTCCGAGCCAGCTGGGCTGTGATTGACCATTAATTAGAAACATCCAACATGGGCCAATCACAGATCCACCTGTTGCATTCCACAGCAGCAGATAATTAGTGTTTACATTTTGTTCTTGAGGCTTCTCAGCTTCTCAGGAGGAAAAATCCTAAGGAAAGGATTTTCCATAAAAGATGTCTGTGACAGGGCTGTTTCAGAGCTCAAGAAGAAACTTTAATACTATAGTAAAAGAAATGGACAAAGCTCTTGAAATCAAACAATCTGGCTTAATTTGCATCAGAACAAATTTGCCCTGTAGATTTTTCTCCTATGTTTTATGGAGTAAGAAAAAAAAAAAAAAGTGATAGTCTCGCTTTGATATTTACAACACTCCTTTTATGCATCCTTAATGGCATTGTTTATAAAAAATGCATTAACTGTTCTGTTTTGCTTCAGGCAGGGGGTATCCTTTACAGGATAGGCAGCTTAATTTGGACCTTAACAATGACAGTGTTCCACGAATTAATGTATCTGGGAGACAAACTCCCAAGCAAAGATGTAAGAGCAGGAGCTTGGCCTTTGCACATGAATATTCTTAAGGAGAAAGGAAGAGGGTTTTTTTCCTCCTTACAGTTTAAAGTAGATCAGAAACCTCCCAAAAGAGCAGGAGAGAAGCCAGCTGCTAAGTAGGGCATGTAGTGACAGGGCAAAAGGGAATGGCTTCAACTATCAGAGGGCAGGGTCAGATTAAATAATAGGAAGAAATTCTTCCCTCTGAGGGTGGTGAAGCCCTGACACACGTTGTCCAGAGAAGCTGGATAGGGCTTGGAGCAACCTGGTCTAGTGAAAAGTGTCCCTACCATGGCAGGGGGTTGGAACTGGATGGTCCTTAAGGTCCATTCCAAACCATCCTGTGATTCTGTGACATAGATAAAATAAGGCTTAATAAAAACCACCATCTTAAACAAACACACACACAAAGTTTCTCTATGTTTCAGGTTTTTCTTTCCCAGATTTTTATGTATGGAATTGTTGCATTGCCCTTATTTCTCTTTGCTCAAGAAGGCTTTGTACAAGAGGACAGGGATTGGGTTGTCCCAAACCCACCTGCAGGCCAAATGATTGATTATCCTCACATCTACTCCCTCCCAGGAGTCTCTATGACACTGCAAACCTTGCTTCCATTGACAGGTTGCCATAATACAAAAAAAAATTATAGAAAATAAAGCCCATATAAGAAAAGGCCTTACACTGAGGCTTCCACTTGACTTTGCCAGGGGACAGAAAGTGATTTCTGCAGGTTACCAACTTAGCGATAAGTTGGGCATATATGTATGTAATACATGGTTATGCATCCACAGTACTTTGATAACATTTGGCAGGAGGAGGCTGCAAATGCCTCCTACATGAGTGAAGGATCAATGGTCTGTACTCCTAAGGAAAATGAAGGAGAGAAATATTAATAAATCCCAGGCAATTCCCAAACAATACCAAGGCCGGCACATTTCTTTCAACTATAATCCTGTTCTGCAAAAGCAGGCTGAGGATATAGGGGTTGTTTAAGATGGCAGGGGGTGTGAATAGATCACTCTGACAACTAAATTAAGGATGAAAATTTTTTTTTTGCATCATAGCATTGATTTCCCTTCCAATGAGAGCCTCACCCACCTCTGAATCTCTAATAGTAAAGATTATGGATCAGCATGGAAAGAATATTCTGGATGATCCAATGTACCTTTCAGTGTGCAGAAGAATGAATTTGATTTCATAGCATTTTCAAAAGGATTTAGAATTACAAAACTAAATCAGTATTATTTCTGTGTATGAAGCAATAAAAATGAGAGATACCCTACTGAGCCTGGATTGCCAAGTCCTTGCTATAAAACAACCATGTATTAACAATTTTCAAATACAGAGCCACAACAAGATGTAAGTGTAGCAGGAAGGAATCATCATAACATTTCAGAAACTGCTGCTGTCACTCCTGCTGTAATTTCTCACTTGTAACAACAATCAGGCATTATAAGGGAACCTGTACTTTGGAAAGAACCAGCTTTGTCTCTTACACTGTGACAAGCCAGGCTCAGCTAAAAATAGCAACCAGCAAGGAAAAGAAAATAAAATACATCCCACACCACCCTTTGAAAAGTCCTTTGCTCCCCACTGTTTCAGCTGAGAATGCCCACAGAGCCATCCATGCACGCTACCTGTGGAATTTGCAGACAACCCCAACATGGGAAGAGATGAGAATCTTGACTCCATGTTTCAGAAGGCTGATTTATTATTTTATTTTATGTATATATTATATTAAAAGAAAATGATATATTAAAACTATACTAAAAGAATAGAAGAGAGGATTTCATCAGAAGACTGGCAAGGAATAGAAAAGAATAATAATAAAATCTTGTGACTGCTCACAGCCTCGACACAGGTGGCTGTCATTGGTCATCAAATAAAAACAATTTCACATGCTGGGTAAACAATTCTCCAAATCACATTCCAAAGCAGCAAAACACGGGAGAAGCTGAAGCTTCTCAGAAGAAAAGATCCTAATGAAAGGATTTTTCATAAAATATGTCCGTGACACGCTGCTGGACACCACAAAGGGCTGCCACATTTCCAGGCTCACGGGCTTGTAATTAAAGAAAAGGTGCAGCTGTTGAGCAATGGACACAAACTCAGTCTCTCTGTGCCCCCTCCTCAGAGCCACTTCTGCTCTTCCTTCCCCCTTGCACCTCGTTTTTCTTACAAGATCAATTTGGGGCGTGCAGGTTAAGAGCTCAGGATCCAGGAGATTAGGAGCAAAGGCCCTCTGACAGGCTGAGAGGTGACGTGCAGGTGTCACAGGAAACCAGCCTCTGGTACAGACCTGAGCCCTGATGTGCTCACACCACCAGTGCACCTTTTATTCTCCCTCAGCACCGAGAGAGATGTCAGTCACACTGCCAAAGGACACAGGAGAGCCACGGGGACGAGAACCTTCTACAGTGGCAAGGCTTCGTGCTGTTCCTGTATTTTTTTGTCTGGCAAGTGAAATGTATTTCACCAGAAGGTGGGAAAGGACTTGGAACAAAATTGATCTTGGCTGAGCAAACATTTGACAACGTTCTGTGGGAAACAACCATCTGTCTTGGGAGATATCAACTCCAAGAGATATTGATGGCACTAAAAATATCCGCCTTAGTCCGCAGTCCCACGGCATTCAGCTTTTAAGTGTGGAAAGCTTCAATCCTTCAGCAGTAAACCTTTCTATTTATTTTTATTTTTGGAGTGTTGACTTACCAGGTGGTTATTGAAAGGCTCTGGTTTGTTTGAGATGCAGCCACATGAGTTTCTGGTGCCTGGGATGAGTGGAAAGTAGAGAGAAGCTGCAGAGAGGTAATTAATATGGATTAAATGGAAAAAGGGCTTTGAGCTCTGCTTCACAAGTACAGACCGTACACAGAGATGGATGTCTCTATCTCAGAAGAGCTTCCTGGAGCAGTTTGGCAGGCTGGTTTCTTCTGAGAAACATGAGAGGAGAGAAAAAAAACAGCACTCTTTGAAAGAAACTTTAAAAACATACCATGAATTCAAAACAGCTCTTCCCTCCTCACTGTCAAAGAGGCTAACAGATTTATTGAAGCTGACAAACAGTCCCCATCCCATGAATCATTAAGATTTAGACCATTTTACCTTCCATGTGTCACTAAAAATCAAGATAATACAAAGTTTTCCAGGGAAAAAGGGAAGATGGAGAAGCTCAACTTCACCAATGGATGTTTTGCACAGAAGGTGTCACATCCAATTTTGTATCTGTGATTTGCCAGTCTCCTGCTACCCAGGCAGGTGCTTTTCCATGGGCCTGTGAAGTAATAGTTATTTTTACCACAAACTGGAGATCTTTTTCCGGGGCAGATTTCATTTTGGAAAAGGCAGTCTCTTGGCCATCAGGGGTCTCCGTAGGGAATATCAGAGATGAGAGGATTACAGGCAAAACCCTTGAGTTGTTCTTCCGTACCTGCTCCAGGGTCTCTTGCTCACTCCACCTCTGATTTGTGCAAACTCCCCACCACAGCCACACCAACACCCACATTCACTCACAAAGAGGGAACATCCACATTCTGCATTCCCTCGCAAGGAGTCCCAGCTGCAGCAAGAACAAGATGCTCATTCCACAGGGACAACCTGCATTTTACTCTTTAAATCCCTCCCCCATCACATGTCCTGGGATAATTTTTAGGGTTGGTTGTTTTGGTTTGGGTTTGGTTTTTTTTCCATTTTCTGGTGGTTTTCTCCTTCTGGGAGGGTGTCAATAACAAGGGAGAGCCAATAACAAGTGCTGTGCACTTGAGCCAAGAGGAAGGACAAATGATCCTTCCTGCTGACACCCCCTGCCTCCAGGGACTGCCCACCATAACCCAGAGCTGGATCCACCTTCTCCACCTTTAGTGTCTGCCAAAGGGATCTCTGTTCTGTGCCCAACATGGCAATCCCATGGGAATCCTTGCAGAATGCCTTGCGGAAGGATGACTGTTCAGTGCACTCAAAGAAATAATGCTGAATTCGGTCAGACACTGCAGTGATGGAGGTAGAAAATGCAATGACTGCTTCATGCAGACAGACTCAGGCAGGTAAAGGAAAGCACAGGGACTGAAAAGGAGAATTCCCACTTTTGGAGTAGTTTAGGGGAAAAAACCCACAATAAAACACTTCAGGAAACTTCATGGAATAGTGACTACTACATGTCAGGGAAAAGGGAGTCAGGGTTTGTTTCCTGGGCAACTGGGGAACCATAAAGATACTGGATCACAGTTAGGAAAGAAGTGGAAACATCTGAAATACAGGGCAGGAAGGAGAACGGATTTCTTCCTGCAGATACAGCATGAGAAGGAGAAAAAAGGTTGATAGGATGCATGCTTTTTAATGATATTTTTTTTTTTTAAGCTGGGTTTATTTGCATGACAGTTCTGAAATAAGACAAGGTACAGAGAAGGGCAATGCTGCATAATGTGAACGAGGAAAGGGAACTATTTGGCTTTTTCATTTAAATGCATGAAAATCTCTGTGAGGTCTGTGTGTGTTGAGAAGATGGGTATGAATTTAGAGAAATTATGCTGAAGTAAACGGTGACTCTAGTGAGAGAACAAACTCAAGCTGAAGGCTCATAAGCACAGCTGAAATTAGGAACTGTGCTAGTAGTCCCAAGCTGTGTTTCAGGTTGAGGCTGAGTGAGACACTGACTCAACACACACATCAGCAAGACAAAATTTAACACCAGAAAATCCTCTGTAGTTCTTTGGAAATGAAATGTGAGGCTAAGTCAGAGGGGCCTGGCTGCAGGGATGGGATGGATGCAATTGCTGCAGAATGCACCTGCCCATCCACAGGGATCTCCTGGCCCCACTGAGGTGGGTGTCCATGGGTAGCAAGATGCCAAACTGTCCCTAAGAGCCACATCCTGCTGATCCTCTCTGCCATCCCCATCCCACTCTTTTTCCCTGGTAGCAGCACTGCCCTGCAAAGGGAGGATGCAAACTGGCAAAGTGACTTACTGTGGAAAGAGCAGAGGGATGGAAAACCAACAGATTCAGGCCTGGACATACCCATGCTGGGGACAGGCACCCCAGAGGGAAGGGACTTGGAGGTTTGGTGGTGGGAGAGAGGAGCACATGCTTGGCTTCCTGCTTAGTGGTGACACAGACCTCTCAATCTGTCCCCTGAGGCAAAGTGGAAATCTTCCAGGGTAGAAATCCATTTTGATTTAAGTGAAATGTACATTTTTGAGTTGAGTCTGTAGTCAGAAAACATAGCTATTTAGCCTGACTGCAGAACCTAGGCTCAGAGAAGTTGCTTCAGTGAAGGACAGAGATAAGGGAGGGGAGACAGAGGGTGATAGACAGAGACAGAGACACTGCTGTGAGAGCAGGTCAACCTGACCTAAGAATTATTTCTCATAAAGAAGAATTAGCGGCAAATGTCACATAAAATTCGTAAAAATGGATACGTATGAACCTATTGTGAAATTGTATGCATATGTATCTGAGAGGGGGATAAAAAGGGACCTGAAGTTCCCAGAAGTATGCACGTCATTTTGAAGAGAACGATTCCCACATGCTTCCAGTGCTGTAATAAACATGCCGGCTTTACAACTTTCACAAAAGTTGTGGAGTTTTGATTATCTCCGCGAAACACCCCAACAACCAGGGCTGGCTGCCACAGGAGCTCTGGCTGCCTTCCTCCATCCTTCGAGGGTGACACATAGAAAACAGTTGGGAGACACTGGATTGCTGCTCAAGAGCAGAAGATATCGGTGGTGCCTTACCAACAGGAGATGTTGCTGGCTTTGTATCATCTTCCCCAGATGTCACAAACAGGTTTCCTTTGGGAAAGGAAAGAGGGAAGATCATCAAAACTCACAAAGCACAGGCTGGTCTGAAAACAAAATTAAAATAATAGAATCATAGAATGGTCTGGGTTAGAAGGGATCCTAAAGATTGCCTCATTCCATCCCTTTGCTATGGACAAGGACATCTTCCACTAAACCAGGTTGCTCAGAGCTCCATTCAACCCGGCCTTGAACACATCCACAGACAGGGCATTCACAACTTCTCTGGGCAACCTGTTTCATTGCTTCACCACCCTCACAGTGAATTTCTTCCTAATATCTAATCCTTAGATAACTCCTTATTCCCAAATCTCCAAAAACCAAATCTAGACTAAGACAATTAATATAAGGAACCACATATGGTCACCAAAAATACTTGGATTTCACTTGTCCTGGTCAAACCAAAGTATTTTTGCCACATCACCAAATACATCCTATCTGTGCATTCTTTATTCAGTAATGATTTGTTTATACATGACTGTGGTGCACCCTGAAACATGCAGCTAATTAACTAATTAATTAACAGCCACCTGGGATGGCAATTAACAAAACCTGGAGCAAATCCATTAGACTGATCATGGGTTGTACATGCATGAATCACTGAAAACAGGCAGCCTTGATGGTTTTTTAAGAGAAAACATGCATTTCAAGTTGAGTGAGGGGAGGATATCCAGGACTGACAAGTGTGAGAAATCAGGCTCTGGTTGTGCAGGGAGCTGCAGGGTCGAGGTCCCCGGCCTTCAAGTTGGCAGAGTGGCAGCACAAGGATCTGCCTTTCAATATCACAACAATGAGCTGGAACTCTTTTATCCCACGGAAGAATGGCTTCCCAGTGCAGTCCCTCAAAGTTATCCTGCCAACAGACCACAGGAGGTTGTATCCTCCACAGACTGGAGGTCTTGTGATGAAGAACTACTGATCTGCCTGGGACCACTAAACCACAGCAAAGACAAGCAAAATTTGGGTAAAAGACTCCACACTCTGTGCACATGCAGAAGGGCTGCTAAGTTGATACAAAGATTTCTGATATGGTATGTTGGGAAGGATGAAAGTTTGACAAGAAAGTCTCACAGATATGTATGCTTAAGCAGAAAGATTTTCAAATGTAGAATCTGAAGGAAGAATAGAGATGGAGGCAATTTTTGATATAGAAAAATAATGGATGTGTAAATTGACAATTGCTGAGCCAGTCTTACTAGATAACCAAGGAGGCAAAGGGTATGTTAGTTAGAATGGGTTTTATGACTTAGAGCAAAGGATAAACCCACCTCAAACAAGAAAATGTTTTTACCAAGCAGGAAGATAGCACAGGCAAACAAGCCTGCCAATGCTGGCAAGTGGAAAAAAGGTCTCAGAATTTTCCACTGCAAGAAAACTGAAAAACAACTTCTGGCTTAAATGTAATGTACTAACTTTTAGTCATTGGAGAACAGTAACATGAATATGGTAATTACAGTAGTTATGATAGGGTTTAGATAAAACTTAAGGTACAGATTGGTTCTACTGTATTAAGATGCTCAGCAAAGGAAAGTATATAATGCATTGTAACCTAAACTCAGGGTCTCCAGGCCTGCCTGCAGCTGTAGGCACAGGCTCTGTCACCCACAACCCTGGGCTGCTGTAACTCTTGGATGGAATAAGCTGTATTTTGGAGAGCCCCTGGAATCCCACATCTCTCATTCAGGCTCTTAGAATGGTACCTACTGGGTTGGAGGCTCTTGGGAGTTTAGTGCCTTCCCTCCTTTGCTTCCATGAAAAATTACAATGACTGGGCACTGCTTGTGCAGCTCCACGCTGTGCATGTGCTACTGATGGGTGAATTTAATCCTGCTGGAAATGCAGAGGTGGGCTGCAAAGGATGAACTGTTTCCTGCCAACATTTCAACTCCTTCGTGCCTGCTCAGGGGTTTTGCCTAAAATCAGTGACAATCTGCCCACTTCTGTACCTAATTGCCACAAACATGTGAAAACAGACCACAGCATAGTTAGCAATTCTCCCTTCATTATGCCACTGTGCTTCTCGTAGCATAATCATGATCAACAGACACACCATTCTCTTCTCACTGTTTTCATTTTGCAAGTTTAGCTTCTTTTTCCACTAGTAAAGATTAAAAAAAAAAAAAGGTAGAAACAACATAAACCACCACCTTTTGAAGGCTGAGTCTGTCCATGCAGCAGTTAATGACAAACCCCTGACTACAGAATCAGACTCTGCAGTAGCCAACACCAGCAGAAATAAAAAGCACACTGTTTGAAAGAAAATTTGGTGCCCATCACAGGCAGCTCAGAGTCTGCACATCATCAAGGGCTAATTTTTCACTAGGATTATTAGTTAACTAACCATTTCCTTCCTCACTGGCTTTTAACCATTTATTGTTTATAGAGCGGCCTGGGAAGCTCTGCAATAGACACTAAAGGTGTTTAGGAAGCAGCAGGAGTCACTCCACAGGAGTAAGTTAAAGCTCAGCATGTGCCTTTCAGCTGGAAATGATAAATCATCCCTGGAAACATATAGCTGACCCATGAGCTGGAAGACAGAAAACAAGAGGGGACCTCTCCTGCTCCCCATGGAGAGGAACTGTTGCCAACTGCCAACCATCATTCCCGGTGATGTAAATGCAGACGTTTTTGCTAATCTTATGCTAAGTTTGATTTCAGATTTTGCTTTTGCCTGCATAGCCCTTTATTCACTCCTCTCTCTCCTCCCTGTCTTTGAAGGTTGCCTGCCCTTGGGAGTCTCTTCCTCCTTTCTCTATCCAAAACCATTTGCATTCTTCCTCAAAATGTTGCTGACACAGTCTCCTATCCCATCATCCCCAGCTTGCCAGTCATTGCATGTTTTTTGAGAAATAAAGCAAATTCAAGGTGTTAATAAAACTTATGATTTAGAGACAGTATGTACTTTGGATATTTTACAGAGAATTTAAGAAGCTGGGATCTCTCAGTTTTAGGAACTAAAGAGGTGTTTTACATAGTACACTGCCTTTTTTATAGAACTGTTCAGAAAATGCTGGTCTGAAGTCTGGAGTGTTTATTCCAGGACTAGTGAGTACCAGCAGCTGTGTGTGAGGTTTTGAAAAGGACAAAGGACGTTTGTAATTTGTGTCCAGTTTATTCTGTAAAGCAGCTTTGGATTTAGGAATGAGTCCAGGTAAGTTTGTGCACTATGCCGTTTTACAGGGCAGCAAAGCCAGTGGCTGACTGACACCTCTGAGGGCTGGAGCACTGATTCCTGTGCCAGACTGGTGGAGGTGAGAATAACCACAGCTTCCTGGGCTTCCCATTCCCAGCCATTGGGGACTGGCCACTTCTCATGGAGAGCAAAGGCAAATACCCAACAGTGGTTTAATATCAATTATCAAAACTCCTCTGTCCTTTGGCAAATTGGATTTTCAGGACAATTTAACTATTTGTGCCTCCATCTGGTCTGTTTGATGCTGTTAGATTCCAACTCTAAATGAGTTCTGTTTTGGAACAGCAGCACTGGCAATGGATACATAGATCCTGTAATGAGATCACCACAGCTAGCAATGGAGATGAAGTCCAGCTTCTGAGACCTGAGCCAGCAGAAGGGTTGCACATCCGAACTGGATTTCCAGGCTCTCTCAAAGCTGAAGTCCTTCTAGCACAAGGACGAGCAGTCCCAGAATAGCATTGTGTTTACCATCTCTCAACCAGAAACATCTCACTTTGGACAACCTGTGAATAAGTGTGAACCCAAGCCCAAAGCTCTGACGCCACAGTTTCCAGAAGTGACTCTTCTGCTTATATCCTGCCGTGGCCAGGGGTGCTCCTGCATTCCGAGGGACAGTCCTGGACTGGAGGCTGGAATCCAGCCAGATCTCACTCCATTTCCTGTGATCTAGCAATAAGCACACCTGCCCTTTGCTCTCAGCTCTGCTTCTCTCCCATACCAAAAAATCCCAGTATGATCAGCCATTCTCCCAGCTCAGTGAGGGAGGTGAGCACCACCCACCCACACTGCACAAATATTCCTGTTCCAAGAGCTCCGTGCCTTTCTTCCACCTTGCCTTTTCTCACTGGCGTTCAGAAAATGCCTCTTGCCTAAAAAACCCTAACCAGTCTCATACAGAGCAACCTGACCAAAATTGGCCATGCCACTGCACTTGCCTTTTCCCCAGAGGGGAGGATGCAAAAGCAAACAAAACATGGCAGATGCTTGTCACGGTGTTTAACGTGCTGCTGGGAGGGGTTCAGATCCTGTTGTGGTGAGAGCTCAGAAATCTACAGTGCAGAAGCCAAACGCTTCAAGATGAGCTTTTTGTTTTGAAATACTTCCAGATGATGTGTCACAGAACTAATTTAGGCAAGAACACATTTCCCTAAGCAAGACAATGATAGAACATTACATTTGGCAGTTACTCTGAAACCGCACTACCTGAAAAAGCAATTCCTCCCCTGAAACAGAGTATCAAAATAATTTTATTTTTTTTCATCAAAGTGCAGAAAAGATGAAGAATACTGCAACAAAATGCCTTCAGATGGACATACAGGCTGTCCAGCATATACACCTCTTTGGAAATTACAAGTGGTCTTCATCTTTTCCAATAATTTTGAGTTAACACCTACCTACCTCAGCTTGTTTCCAAACTACAGTGACATACATTGTTAAATTCTCAGCTGTATTAAAAATACTCTGAGTGAATGAAAAAAAACTGCTTACACTTTGTACATGTTAGATTATATCATCATTTGACTTTAGGATGTTGGAATTTGCTTTATCAGAATTTGACTCTGTCTACTTGACTGAAACGCACAAAAAATGTAATAAAACCACCAAAAATGTCATGCCTCTGAGCTTCAAAGCAGCACAAAGCTTGACTATTTTAACACCTTTTTCAATCTTACAGGAACTGCTTACCCATTGATTCAGCCTGTTCACCCAGGATCATTCTGTCACTGCTGCTTTGAGTTTTAATGCATTTCTCTCTAAGCAATAATTGAAAAAAATAAACGTAACACAACATTTCACGGCCTCTGGTTAAGGCTTCTGAGCTTCCTTGTGCTCGTTGTAGCGCATCTCTTTAAAAATGTATCATGCTAATGAGAAAGCAGCAGCCTGCTGGCCACAATAGGTCTGCAAAGGTGTGGGGCAGTTAAATGAGGGAAAAATTCTCTCCCAAGGAAAGCATGGACAGAAACTGCTTCATAATTCTGGTGTCAAGGTTTTGATTCAAGCACAGTGTCACAAGCGATGTACATCCAACTGCTCCTCCTGGTCAGGGCTCTTACGTCCCCAGGGAGGGAATTCTCGCCCTGGGAGATGGGCAGTGGTTGCCTGGTGCTTCTTACACAGTGCCCCACTAGAAAAAGACAACAAAACAAACTCCTTGGCAAATGTGGAGCCATGTCCAATCTGTCACGGGAACATCCTGGAATGGTGCCTAGGACAGTGGGGACATGGCGGGAGTGGGCACCCCTAAAATTCTCTACAATAATGACACAAGCTGTGTCTGAAAATTTTCCCAGAGGAGAGGCAAATCCCATTCCTGTTGCAGCAAGATTTCCCACAGCAAAGTGCAATTCCAGAATAGAAACCATTTCATTGCCAAAGCAACAAAACTCAACACATTGTGAAACAAGTTGCCAAAGCCCAGGACGTTACTTAAACACAGTAAGATTTTTTAAAATTTGCTCATTATGTACCTTCTCTTACTGATGCTTTCAGGTTTCGCATGTTTCATCACAGCAGTGCACTTCAATAAATCCTAGAGAGTGACCTGCACTTTCAGGGCCTAGAGCACACTTGTTAACAGAGCTGACAAAGGAGGCGAGGGATGGGTCTTTATTTGGAGATCCTAAAAATATTTATTAGCACAAAAAGGGTCCAGAGACAAAGACACAGCAAGGTGGAGGGCACAGGCTTAAATATGGGGGAAATGGGGTGGCTCTGAGGGTCAAGGACCAATGGGAACAGGGAAAAGTGATGCAGGGGAGGGGCAGCAAACTAGGAGAGCCAATGGGATAACAGGGGCGGAACACTGTGGCAAACTGGGGCAAATGGGGATCAGGAGAGGGGAGAACATTCTAGGGGAATACAAATATGGTAAAAGGGGGCTGAAAAGGGGTGACGTCAACTCAGTAAAGCAATGAAACTTCAAACATTAACCTGCACCTACGGAGGCCTATGGGAGGGAGGCTCTTCTCACCCTAACTGTGAAAAACACCAACTACTTGTTTTTAAAATGTTAAAAGCTTAATAGTAATAAAATGGTTATAAAAATAGTAATATAATTAGAGTAATAAAAATTTGGACAATTAAGATTAGGACAATACAAGACAATAAAAACAAAGAATTACAGACAGTCCGGGTACTTCTTTCTGGGCAAAATAAGCCCGAAAAAGGACCCATGTTAACAGAGGATTAACCCTTAAAAGCAACAGCCTGTTGCATATTCATACACCTCATCCGTGATGCATAAATTCCATTCAAACACAGGATTCTGTCTGGTCAGTGTCAGCTTCTTCCTCTGAATCCTGACAGCATCTTCAGGGCTGTGCAAGGTGGGAAGAACTTGATAAGAGAGCAATCAATTCTTTTTCTCTGAAGGATTTAGGTGTCCTGGGGCTGCTATCTCAGTGCAAGTCCTCTCTTTTAAAAAAGTATCTTACATGGCATAGTTTCTATTTTAACATTTTGTTATAACCTAAGACTATATTTAACACACTACTTAAGAAAATTAATACAGCATAACTTTCTAACATCACACATATAATATTCATTTTAATATTTGCAAAGGCCAATCATAGAATACGCATTTTTCACACTTACCTTAGAGGGGTGTTTCTCCTTGCTTCTTTCTGCCCCTCCAGCATTGAAATGTTGTAGCCACAGTGGCAGGCCTTTGAGCGTCCCCATTCCATCTTTCCTCTGGGTAGAGGGAGGCAGAAAAGCTTGACCTTTTTTCCTTTTTCTTTCCTGGAAGAAAATTTGCCTTCTCTCTAGGTCATATATTGCATAAGCTATTTTGGAAATTGTATAAGATGGTTTGGAAATCAGCAGGCAGATCTGCAGTAGCATTCAGGTTCCTTCTTCATGTTGAATTTAGGATTACAGGGATCCAGGTATAATTTCATTAAAAAAATTAAAAGGAGCAAAGATAAGCAGTCAAAATTAGTATGCAAAGTAGAAGCTGTATTTTTTTCTGTGCAAATATTAATTTTACAGAAAATAAGTAGAAGCAGTATTCTTAATAAAACAGTTTTTCCTTTTAACCAAAGACTATTAAAACAAAAAGCTCTTTGAAAAAAAATCCTAACCAAATATATTTGACAAAATATCCAAGTCTTTCTTCTTTCATTGCTTCTTCCCCTTCCTCCACCCTGTTTTCTCTTCTTTAAGGGAATTTTTTTCTTTTCTATTCTTCTGTTGTCATATCTGGGGGGGCATTAGTGTTGTTTCCTTCAATATATTTTAGACAACTGGGCAGAAGATGTATTGCAAAGCAAATTAGGATCCAGGAAAGCAAGATGAAAGGCTAAAACAAGTTACTGCAAATCCAGTAAGATTTGGGACAGAAACTGGAGTCAGAGCTAGTGCTTGGGGGCCGCTCTGTGGGTGCAGGGTCAGGTCTTTGCTGGTCCCCTACCTTACCTGGGGGCAGGTCCACCATCCCCTGTGTCACCAGGGGCTCTGTCCACCCACCCTGTCACCCCCCAACCAGGGCCTCCAGGCTCTGTTTGGAGCAAGAAGCAGCACACATCCCCATGCCCACTCAGCAGGAGCAGCTCCTTACAGTGAGAGTTGTTAAAATAAGCATTTACGTATCTGTTCTCTGCTTCTGACTCCAAATATAGTTTAGGAATACACACAGAGGGCAGAATATCTGCAGGTGGGTGGAAGTGTCTGCATCAGCTACTTGGTCAGCAATGCCCAGCCAACAGCCTGAGCTGCTCAGCAGGCTGGAGAGGATTAACACATCCAGGGCAAAATGTAGGAAAAAAGCTTTTTTTTATCCTCTCATGTCCATGCTGCCTTCCTAAGTACCAGGAGAGTTAGGAACATGTTAAAGAGACTGCATTGTACCAATGTCACATTGCATCATTAAATTGCAGATGTGCCAGCAGATAATTTAGATAAAGACCAAGAGGCACGTAGGAATTATCAGCCACGGCTCCAAGGATGACAGGTTGATTCCACAATTTCCTAAGAGGCTGCATCTGTGAACTCCAAACACCCTTTTTATTTTTTGCCCTCCCACTCGGCAACCTTCAGAAACTGGAGTTTAGGTCTCTTTTAAGTTGATGTGCTACAAAGGAACCAAAAGAAAGCCTCAAGGGGAAGATATTGGCTTCAGCTATTTGATCCAGGTTTTTATGTTGCTATTCTAGGCCCAGTTCTGAGAGAAATAAATCCCTTTATCCTCCAATTCCCTACCTAATCACAACTAGGCCATTTTACCCAAATAGCCAAACCATGTTGCTTAACACCCAAACTGATTTCAGCCCCCTGGGAGTCAGGTCTGAGAGATTTTCCTTTAAAGGACTAGTCAGAAAGGAGAGTAATTTATAATTTGGCTGTTGCTGCTCTCATGAAGCTTTGTCTTGGTCACAAAATGTTACTCTTCCCATAAAGAAAACGAGTGGCACAGCAGCATGAGCCCAGACATCCAGAAACCTTCAGGTCTGGAGCAACTTCCCTTAGAGGAAAAATGGATTTGGTTGGTTTTGGTTGTTTCTGGCAGCATTAGCAATGTCTCTGTCAAACACTAGGCTAAAAATGTCATTCAGCACCTGCATCTGTATTCTTCTATTTCTCAAGGGGATTTTTTTCCCCCTAAGTGCATGCATAAGCATAGGAAAGCAAAACAAACAGATGAAACAAGAGCATTACTGAAGATGATTGCACAGGAATCTTGGTTAATGAGCTTGTAGCACACCTTACTTTCTTGGCTTAGCATCTCATTGCTACATCAGATCCCTTTTGCTTTAAAACACCAATAATTCCAAAATTAATGTGAACATCTCTTGTGCCTCAGCAGCAGAGTCACCACTGGGGTTGCTGTGGCAAACAAGCTGTTCTATCAGCCAGGAAAGGAAAGTGCTGTGTAAACATGGAGTAATTCCTCAGAGGACTAACAATGTTAGAGCAAGGTGAAAACCTGAAGTAGCTTTACCAGTGACATGCAGCCAAACCCCATTTCCGCAGCTAATGAAGATCTGTGACTGCAGCACCTTCAAATTTATTACTTTTTCCAGGAGCTACTCTTTATAGGTTAAAATGCAAATTTTACTTTCACTCACACTGGAGTGCAGGTCAAAAGAGGGGATTCTGCCCCTCTGCTGAGACCCCACCTGCAGGGCTGTGCCCAGATCTGGGGAAAAGCACAGGAAGGACTTGGAGCTGTTGGAGTGAGGCCAGAGGAGGCCTCCAAGATGATCAGAGGGATGAAGCAGCTCTCATTGAGGAAAGACTGAGAGATTTGGGGTTGTTCAGCCTTGAGAAGAGAAGGCTCAGGGGTGACCTAACTGTGGCCTTCAGTACCTGAAGGGAACCAACAAGAAAGATGGGGAAGGACTACTCACAAGGGCCTTGTGAGTAGTAGCCTCACAAGGGAGAATGGCTTCAAACTGAGAGAAATTAGGTTTATATTGGATATTAGGAATGATTTCTTCCCTGTGAGAGTGCTTAGGCACTTGTACAGGTTGCCCAGAGAAATTAGATGCCCCTGTATCCCTGGAAGCGTTTCAAGGCCTGGTTGGATGGGGCTCTGGATGGAGTCTGGATGGAGCAACCTGGTATGGGGGAAGGTGTCCCTGCCCACCTTCGGGAGATTGGAACCAGATGAGCTCTAATCTCCCTTCCAACCCAGGCCATTCTATGATTCTATGAAATAGAATCACTGCAGTGACTTCAGTGACGTTATCCTGACTGCCTTAACCTGGACTGTGATCATTCTCTTCACACCAGCACAGCTGTGTCTTGCACTGTGTCACTGGAACTTAGCACACCCATACATGTACCTTACACTTTTAAAAAGCTCTTTGATCAGATCATCTTTTTACCTCACTGCAACAAAGCCACTCCAGAATTTTCAAGGCATTCAGCTTTCCAGCCAACCTGTTGGATGCCCCTTTGAATACTGAAATAGGTGACTCCTAACAGCATGGCATGTATGAGAACATTGGGTAGAATCATTGGCTCATTATTTGAGAGGGCTTTTCTTCATCACACCTTTTCTCACCTGAGTATGCCATGCAACAGCTCTGCCTGTGGGTTCACAAGGAAGAATAAAGCCCAGTGTGCTACATTTCACAGCCAAAATAACTAAATGGTGACTGGTGAAATCCTCATCCAAGAGACTATTTCTGACAGCTTCCCCATGGCTGCATATTGGGCCCATGCTGCTCAGTATCACTGTTCATGATTTAGGGAGGAAAAAGAACAGATCCAAGACATGTCACACATGATATATGACACACATACATGCAGTGACACAGGAATTAGCAGGAGAATAAATAACAACAATGCCTAGCCAAGCAAAGACAGAGAAAGGCAACTGCTACTGGAGACACCTTTTAGGTTGTTCTATTGAATTCACAGCTAAAGGGAGCTACTGAGAATTTCCAGCCAGGTGGCTGAGAAAAGGTCCTGCTGCTTCTCCTTGTCACTGCTGTGCCGTGCTTAACTCTCACCCCATGGCCTGGAGGCACCAGAACCAAGGGAGAACTTCAGAGCAGCCAACCAGGCAAAGGAGATCAAGTGAGGAGACTGGTGAGTGGTAGATAAAAGAGGAGAAATCCCAGGAAGAGAAGAGAGACTTTTCATAGCTCCATCAGAAGGTCAGAGGGGACAGTGAAGCAAACGGTGTTGCCAGATTAGGGTTTTTTTAAGTTAGTATTCATAAACAAAACAAAGCAGAATTTTTCCCACCATTAAATTAAAAATATGATTACTTTAATTTTTTTCTATTGCTGAGAAAATGTTTGCAATTAATTTCATTACCCATTCCTGGTTGTCAGAAGCTCCTTCTGATGGCTGTGCCTGTTTAAAGGCTGCATCCAAGCATTACAATTCATAGTTTATTCCATGAAATCTTCCATATAAAGCTCCCAGTCTGCTGTGGGGTATTGGACATGCTAAAACAAACTCTCAACCTTCATTCAGTGACAAGCTCATCCTCACTATAGTTACACAAAAAGTTAATTTTTGTATTTTTAGTGGCTGACATTTCTCACTGCAGAATAAATGATGCCTCAGCTTCTTAAAAACCTAAATGTGTTTCTGATACTGTTCCCATAAACTTTAACCGTTAACATTGGAAAGAATTTAATAAACCAAAGTTTCACAGTCTTGTTACCTCATTACAGTTGTTGCTCAGCACCACAGAGCTGCCAAGGCATTTCTCATCACTACATAATTTTCAGGCTACTTCTCCCAATTTCATAGATGACAAAGCAGAAAGCTGCATAGCTTATGTAAATCACTGTACACTTAATGTCCCACCAAAAATCTGCTGCTGAATCACAAATCAAACACCAGCCCTGCCAAGCCTCACTCTCTCCCATCTTAATGTGTAGTGGGAAAACACAGAATCACAGAGTCATTAGGTTTGGGAGGGACCTCTGGAGATGCTCCAGGCCAACCTCCTGCCAAGTCAGCATCACCTGGAGCGGGTGACACAGGAACACATCCAGGTGAGTTTGGGATGTCTCCAGAGAGGGAGACTCCATGACCTTTCTTGGCAGCTTTCCCAGTGCTCTGCCACCCTCAACATAAAGAAGCACTCCCTCATGGTGAGTGAAACTCCTTGTGGCTTAGTTTATGGCCATAAACTAATCATGCCATGAAGGTATGCCCATCTGTCTGATCACAAACATTTATCCTCCTTCCCTTTTCTGAGCCACCAAACAGCCACCAATCAAAGGTCCCTTTATGGCCATTTCTGGGGTCAGGAATGCAAAGTTCAGACCCTTCAAAGTTCAGAGAGAGAGAGAGAACACACTCATGTACAAGCTGGCATGTACACATGTGCAGAGAGGATGTGCAATAGTGCACATTGCAGAGCGTGGTGTTGTGAGTCTCCAGGATGAGGGGAGAGATGAGAATTTGACTTTATGTTTCTCAGAAGGCTGATTTATTATTTTATGATATTATATTAAAAGAAAATTATATACTAAAACTATACTAAAGAAAGAGAAAGGATATATCAGGAGGCTAGATAAGAATGAATAATAAAAACTTGTGACAGACTCAAGAATCTGAGACAGCTGGCTGTGATTGGTCATTAATTAAAACCAATCCACATGTTTGGATAAACAGTCTCTAGACTACATTCCAGAGGAGCAAAACATGGAGAAGCTGAGGCTTCTCATCCTCCCAGGAGAAGAAATCCTGGTGAAGGGATTTTTCAGAAAATATCATGGTGACAGCATAGATTCCCAGAACCAGGGAATGCACATTGCACAGACCCCCAGAACCAGACAGAACCTCAGCATCTGCTAGATGCAACTTCAATTGTGTTCATCCTACCCTTATGATGTTTGTTCGGGGAAACAGAAGCTGTTTTGTGAAAGACAGAACATAGCTGAGAACCTCCAGGATGCCCTGAATGGTCTTTCGACAGCTGGGCAGAGCATCAGAGTTGTGGGAACTTGCATGGCATGGCTTAGAGACATCACACGTGAAACCAGAAGGGGCTGAGCCTGCACTCTCAAAGTAACCTTGGGTTCACCTCCTTGCCCCAGGGAGCACCATTCCCTGGAGTCCTCTGCCCTGCACAGCACACGACCCTTTCTGGCCTTACCAAAGGCCGGTGCCAACCAAAGTCAGTCTGGCCAAATTAAAATTTCTTTGTTTTCTCATTGTAAAAGCACACTTTGAGCTTTCCACCCCATTTTCCATGTACTCTCCTCTCCAGCTCTTTAAACTTTGCAGCTACAAGACAAAAACTTCCCAAATATTTCCTTGCATGCCTTTCCACTGGTCTGAAATGCTAATGTATTGCATAACTACTGTTTGCCATGGACCCTTTACATTATTTAAAGGCTGTCAGTCAGGTGTGAACCTTTCCATTGATTTACCATTCACTTCTCATCCTCTCCTGGATGCATTAGGCAGCTGCAGCCTGCCACTGGTATTGAAGAATAACAATTCCATTTGTTTGAACCTGACTTAGAGCCACTCGCTTTTGCAGCCCATATAATTCTCCTTACTGTGGTTTGTGTGACATTAATGACAAAATAAATAATTCAGCATGGTTTTCACCCAAATGTAGCCTTGTCAGAGACTAATATACAATCTTTGCTAGCTTATTTAACAAAACAAGCCCTTGAATGATGCTTTTAAAGGCTGAAAGTCTCATTTTAATGGAATTTGGTGGCAAAACTCCCCCAAGACCCAGCGGTAACAAACAGGCGCAATCTTCCCACTCTTGTTCCTGCCAACCCACCCTGTCATTTAGTCCTGGTATTTATGCTCTGCACCCACCCAGCAGGTCTGTGCCTTCTTACCCTGCACATCCCAGGCTGCCTTTTTATGGAGCTGCACTTTACTTGCAGGGGCCATAAAATGAAGCTGAACAGCACCAGGGATGTCTGCACAGGGCAATTGGGAGAAAGGAGAACACTTAGCTCCTTAATGAGACCTGACAGTGAGGCTCCAGGAATGAAGCCACTCCTGTTCTTGCTCTCAGGGTGGTGGGTTTAGAACACACCAAGCCACTTTAAGCATTTCATGAGGGCTGCCTGGCTACAGGAGCTCTGTAACAGAATCACTGTATTAAAAAAAAAATCACTAATTTTTTGGACATTCATAACAAAATTTCCAGTTCAAAATTTTCACTGAGGCCAGGATATGCTTCTCAATACCCACTCCCTCAGTCCCTCTGCAGCATGCTTTTTCTCCATTTCTCACACACTCATTCCTACTTGTCCTGTGTTCATTAATGCTGTCCTTGAGCTGCTGGGCTAAAACTCGTGTCAACAGCTGTAGAAGTTATACATAAATGAACACTCCTACCAAGAAAAATCTTGCATCTTTCCCTTAAAAGTGTATTGTGTCCAAAATGATCTCAGGGATGACTTGGGAGTAAGACCCTTAATTCCTCATGACTTTATGTTCACCTCCTTTATTTCTTTTTCCAGGAAAACCACTTAGTTTGTCTGTAAGCAACACATTCAGAGACAGCAGATATATCATGCCAAATTATTCTCCCCTGGAGCAAGGTCAATTTGAGATTCAGATTGGCTTCTCATTCATCCTGGTGCTGCAAAGTGATTTGCTTTTCTTTCAGCTTCAATTTACCTGAACTATGGGTATCTGATTTTTGATTTTGCAGACTGGACTGCTATCCAGGGTGTTTTTTTCCTCATGTCCATGGAGTCTGTTTTTCCTGTTACTCAACTGCAGCTGCTATTTGCAAAGACCACAGTGTGCATTGGTAGTTGATTAAATAAAGCCTAATGAATTCTCGTGCAGAGAGAAATCATTAAAGTTTGTGATTTCAAAATAATGAATTTCCCACTTCATTTAAAATAGGACAGTAATGAATATGTGATACATTTCAAAGTGTATTCTAAGAAAAATGGCTAATGGTTTCCTTGGAGCTGGAAATCGTGCTCCAGGGAAGGGATGCCTCTGGCCCCAAAAGCAACTGTGATGCTGAAGGAGTGAGAGACAAGCAGCACATCCTTTTGGGTTTTCATCCCCAGCTACATCACACTGATCACAAAGTTTCTGACCACCCAGGTCCCTTGGCAGCCCACACCTCCCTTGGGAATCCCTTCCCAGCCCCACTCCACCATGTTTTAGCCCCTTCCCTGTTCTCTCTGGATGAATCCTAACCCTAAAAATACCCATAACTCAACCATAACCATAAAGTAACTCCTGTATTGTCTTGCAAAGAGGAGTGTCCAAAAACCACTGGCTCCTCAACATAAATAAGCTGGTTTAAAGTCCTGATGGGCTAAACAGTGGTGTTAGTTCAGAGGCCACTGAGTTATTAAGCCAAAAGCAAGAGTTTAACACAAACAGTCATAGCTGTGAGTGACATTGAGGGTACCTCCCTGATTTTACTCACATCAGAGACATCAGCACAACCAGGAATAGGGAAACAGAGGGGCCTAGAAAATTTCCTTAAAATCAAGGAAACTGACACAGTCAGGACATCAGCACTGGTCTCACAATGCATCTGATATAGAAACAAAAATCAAAGTGGCCTTTTTGTATAAATGATCCAAGAAAAACACTGCATCCAGCAGGGAACACCTGATGGCACAGTGGAGCCCTGGCAAAGGGTTTTGCTCCTGCCTATACACACAGTCTGCAGCTTGATTTGCTCAGTACCAGCTTTAGTTTAGCTGTTCATTTAGTCTGAATTGCATGCAATGTTTACAGAAGCATACATGGGATTGACACAAATACAAATGAATTACTCAGATCTGGAGTTACGACAATGACACCAGGAAATCAACTCTCGGGAGCTTTAAAAGAGGAGAAAGAAAAATCTAAAAATAAAATAAAAAAATAATAAAAAAAAATCATTGTTGCCTTTTTGAGTTCCTGTGATTTTCAGCTTCTAAAAACATTACCTCAGTTAACTCTCGGCACTAAACTTTTTTATGGCAGGGATAAAAGTTCTTTTTTTTTTACAAACAAAAAAGTATTCATCCTGACATAGCAGCCCTACTATCATATTGAAGGTATTGAAGGCACCTCCCAGGGTAGAGCTATCCCAGATTAGAGAGAATTTTGATTGGAACCAGAGGCTGGATTGCACTTTTCATTTCCATGCACCACAGCAGGCAGGAGCAGCTGGCTGGGACCCTTCAGGAGCAGTGCTGTGCTGCTAAGTGGATTGACTGCACTCAGCAATGCAGCAATTCCCAGGGATCCACACACTGCAGCCCAGCAAACAGCAACCAGTGCCTGATCTCGTTTAGCTCACACTGCTGCCTTCCCCTCACTCCTTGGTCCCCCCAGGAAAGGGCCAAGACAGAGGCAGGGAGAGGTGGAAGAGATGGAGCTCGCTGCAGGCGCTGGCTCCATGCAGCAATGGAAATTCTGCTCCTCTAAAACAATCACTGGGGGGTTCTGAAGGCTGAAATCTGCTGTGACTTAAGCCTGACAATGAGAAGTGTTTTGCTGCTTTGCTCCCAGCTCTCCCACCCAGCTGGGACATCAGCACCCCACATTTTCCTCTTCATGCCTCAATTTCCCTTGCCCATCAGCTTTGGGGCTGATGGTGATGATGCTTTCCAAGCCCTTGTGCCAGCTTGATCACAAGGATCGGGGTGACTCAGTGACGGTGTGGAAAGGTTTGGATCCTTTGAGAAGATGCTCTATAAACCCAGCATCCCTGGCAGCAGCTGAGCAATGAAACACTCACAGTGAAATGCTCACAGTGAAATGTTCACAGTGAAATGCTCCTGTCCCACAGTGCTGCTGTGGCAAATGGGGCACAATTTGTCCCACACTCTCTCTCCAGCAGAGCCAGGAGTCAGTCCTGCTGCCAAACCCACTCAGAGTCTCCTCCCACACCTCAGGGACACTTGGGGAGGCTTTGTCAGCACAGCAGCAGCATGAATACACACAGACAGTGTCAAGGACAGCAAAGAGCAACCAGCACAGCCAGCCCTGCTCTAAATGCTGCCAGAATATTTATAACCTGAGTGTTCTGCCCAGGGAGCTGCAGCCTAATTTAGGCTCCTTCTTTTCCTGCTTACTTTCCTCAAACACATGATCGTTTTCTATCATTAATCTTCAGACTATCATACTTCCATTGTCCTGAACTTGTATTTCTCTTTATAGGCACAAGCTGTCCTCCTAGTGCATGGAGCAGCTGACCTGGTCACCTTTCCTGACAACGCTCCCAGCCCCACAGGATGAGGCTCAGGACAAGGAATAAATCATTCCCAGGTGTCTGAGCACACACTTGAACAAGGTTCAGAGAAGTGGTTTCACACAAGAGGCTGCCCAGCCCCAGCTGTATCCTCCCATCTTGATTTCAGAGTGATTTCCAGAATTATTCCCACTCTTTCAGTCATTTTCACCAGACCAGAAGTCGGTCCTGTTCCACACAAGTGTTTGTGCTGCTCTTTTTACCCTCCCCAAGCTCAGGTAGTGCAGTTCTGTGCCCTGGCACAGACACCAAACCCAAGGGGATTTTAGGAAATTAACTGGCAGCTATGAGGCATTGGGAAAGGACTTCCCAGCAAAATCAGCACCAGATCTGAAATAACATTACAGTCCTGACAGGAGCAGGCACACTAAACAGAGACAAGTGGAATGCTGCAAGATGGCATTTTGTTAATAAAGTAAAAAAAAAAAAAAAAAAAAAAAAGGGCAGAGTTTACTGAATGAAACCACTGACCCTTGCTGGCACTGGAATGGGAAAAATTATCAAAATATTTTCATTTTGTATTTCAAATTATAACTCAAGCCTAAGTAAAGATATTAAAAAAACAGGTATTGAAAGGGCCTCAACACCAACAAAAAACTCAAGGACTTTTAGTTTTGCTAGCTAACAAATAATTCAGTTACTCACCCAGCACTAACGTGAGGGCAAAGAACCAGAGCGTTCCCTGCCACTGGCACAGGGGAGATTCAGGTGGGTAATTCCATTAGCACTCTGCAAGTCCCTTCACATAAATCTTTGTGGCAGTAATGAGGAAATGAGGCATCAATAATATCAGAAATTTGGTTCCTTAGCTCCACTTGAGGATCTCAAGCAAGGACATCTCAGGTTTCCCACCTCTGCCAGGGCAAAGCTTGGGCATCCCTAAATCTTCGCATAGGGCTGCGCTGCATTCCTTTACAGGTCTCACAGTGGAAGAAAGGAAGTGTAAACCCTAGCAAATAACAAGAAACACAAGTGCCATTTCCTCAGCGTTCACAAATTTGGATGCTCTTGTGACGGTGTTCACAGGGGTTTTGGGATGAGGGAAGAGATGAGGATCTGACTCCATGTTTCAGAAGGCTTGATTTATTATTTTATGATATATATTACATTAAAACCATACTAAAAGAATAGAAGAAAAAGTTTCATCAGAAGGCCAGCTAAGAACAGAATAGCAAAGGATGATAACAAATGTTTGTGGCTCAGGCTCTCTGTCCAAGCCAGCTGGGCTGTGATTGGCCATTAATTAGAAACATCCAACATGGGCCAATCACAGATCCACCTGTTGCATTCCACAGCAGCAGATAATCATTGTTTACATTTTGTTCCTGAGGCTTCTCAGGAAGAAAAATCTTAAATAAAGGATTTTTCATAAAAGTTGTCTGCGACATCCTCTTACAAGCTGCGCATGAAATCACACAGTGAAAAGGACGAGAAGGAGTTAAGCACTCAGCAGCGAGCAGATCTGCTCCGTGCAGCGAAGGCACAAAAGCTTTTGGACTCTGCAGCATCCTCACCGAGCCATTCCGTGCGGGCTCCCGGTGTCGCAGCCATTGTTTCATCTCCTTATCGGCAGCGCACACCGCCGGCGGCGCCGCGGCGCTTCCCGGGCAGCGAGGGAAGGAGGCAGGGATGGAGGGATCCCCCGGGATGCTCGGGATGCTCACGCACACACGCACACACAGCCTCGGCAGGATAAAAGCGCTCCCAGCCCCTGCCCGTCTTCCTGCACCTCTCCCTCTGCAGCCCTGCACAATGAGGAGAGAAAAGGAACGGGTTTTTGCTTTTAAGTTAGGAAAAGTAGTATGGCTGCTGGGGAGGAAAGAAAGGAAAAAAGGGGAAAAAATTGGGGAAAAAAAGGGGAAAAAAAGGGGAAAATGGAAAAAAGGAAAAAAATGAAAAAGGAAAAAAGAAAAAAAAAAAACAAAAGGGGGGAGGAAACCGGGGGAAAACGGGAGGGGGAAGAAAAAAGGGAGGGGAAAAAAGGGAGGGGAGAAAAAAAAGGGAGGAAAAAAGGGGTAAAAGGGGAGAAAAAAGGGAAAAATAAAAAATAAAAAAGGAAAAAAAGAAGGAAGAAAGGGGGGAGAAGAAAAAAGGAAAATAAAGAAAAGAAAGGAAAAGAGAAAGAAAGGAAAAAAGCTGGGCGCTGTTGCTGTGGTGGATCTTCCCAGGAAAGCTTGGTGTCTTGGCCTGCTAGACCTACAGAGAGACAGGACCTGCCAGATAAAATACTTCACATTTCCCAGCATCTGCTGCTACACAATCACACCAAGCTTGTTTACAACTGAAATCACAAATTGTTCCAAATATTGGTCTTACCTAAAAAAGACAACCTCTCTCTGGTGCTTCAAAGGGTGAATAAAACAGCTACTACCTGAACGACAGACAGCTACTTTTCTACTTTCCTGCAATTTCTGCGCGCAAGGCCACAAGGTGCACCTCCCGTGGGAAGGCAGGAGTTCAGCAGACTGCAGCTGAAGGAAAGGACAGCAGACAGCCAGGGCTAATGGAAGGGGACCACAGAACCCTTCTCCAGTACCTGGAAGGAATTTTTTTCCCCCTAAATGTGAAGAGAAAGGAATGTTGTGGTGGTTAGATGACTTTTTGGCTCTACAATGCACTCTCTCACTTTTTTTTGAAGATAGTGAGGGGGAAAACAAACCAATACAGCAAGTTTAGTTCTTGATGTCTCTTCCTTCTGACCTATCAATGCTCCTCACTTACGACTTTCACAATTTCAAATGAACTTCTGATTGTGCTTCGAGCCTTCAGGAGAACATTAAGGGAAGATAGACCTGGACACTGGATCACAGATACAGCACTGTTCTGCTGGCCTGTTCACTGTAAACTTAGATCCTCTTCTCAGTGTGAGATGCAAAAGCAGTTAACAAAGGAAAATTCCTCTCCCCTCCCAGCCAAATCCTCAGCTCTTTCCTGCTGGCTGGATATGAGTCCACATCTCTACCTGGCAGGCACAACTTCCCCCATGTTGTGCTACCATCACTGCAATAAGCCAAGCAACTGGAAGAAAAATTTGCATCATGCACTCCCTTTCCATTCAGCTAAGTCTGGGGGGTTGAGACATAAAGATGAGTGTTTATTTTTGCCTTGCCAGTGCTACTGCTGCTTGGGAAGAAGAGCTTTGCAATAAGCTCAACCTTTGCAAGGGGCCCAGGAGATGCAACTGAAGCTGTCATGGTCCATCCTTCCATCTCCTGGCCAGGCATGGATTAACACAAGTCCAGCAGCAATTACAGGGCCTTGCCTTCCTGCAGGAGACATGCAAGGGCTGTGTCTTCAGCTGTCCTGGCCCCAGCTTGGCTAAAGGCTTGGCTGGATCTGGTTTGAGCAGTGCTGTGCCTCTCACCAAACACCCAGAGTGTTTGTGTTTGCTGGGAAATGCCTGACAAAGGCAGGAATGATGAATCTGACTCCATGTTCCTCAGAAGGCTAATTTATTACTTTATGATACTATATTATATTAAAGGATACTGTACTAAACTATACTAAAGAATACAGAAAGGATACTTAGAAGGCTAAAAAATAATAATGAAAACTTGTGACTCTTTCCAGAGTCTCTCTCTGATTGGCCAATGAATCAAAACACTCACACCAGAATCCAATGAAACAATCACCTGTGGTAAACAATCTCCAAACACATTCCACATGAAAAAAACAGAAGAGAAGCAAATGAGATAAGAATTTTTTTTTTTTTCTCTGAGGCTTCTCAGCTTCCCAGGAGAAAATCCTGGGTGAAGGGATTTTTCAGAGAATGTGAATGCCTCAACCAGAGCTCTGCTAGAGCAGGAGTTGGAGCAGCTCAGCCTCCTCTCTCAACATGTTTATCACTTGGGCTTCATAAACCATTTTTGCAACTATGTTGGCAGCTCCAGATTTAATTGTGTGTCTCATGATATTGGGTGGTGTTTTTAATGAAAGCTGCTGCTCCTGGGGAATGAAGGGATCCCAGTGTTCTTACAAAATCAATTAAGTCTTCTAATTGAAGCAGCGACCTGAGAACACCCAGCAAGAAAATCCTCAAGGACGGAAATCTGAAGGTAAATAAAAAGACCCCTCTTCTTTCCCTGTGCAATTTTTGTGTAAGAAAATGCTCTCAGGGTTTTCAAACTAATGACATGGGAGGCCTGAGTCACACGTACAAAGCTTCAGTTTAGAAACACTAATATTAATGTAGAACTGGCTGGCAGAGAGAGAAGATAACAATGGCTTTAAGCATTAATAATGGCTTATTTTTCTACTAATACTAAGATTAAAGCACTTGGGAGCAGGTAAAACACATACCTTGTCAGCAGCCATTGGAAGCAGGGTGACATGAGGCAGTTTAACAGCCAGGCAGAATTACCAGTTGCATCCCTTTGACATTGCTACATCTCTAGGCTGTGAATTCAGTAGGATTTGGGGATTACAGGGCAGCTCTGGAGTATCTGCAGTAGAAGAAAAACACACCTGAAGTTTAAATGACAACCAGAGCACTATGAGTTATATCAAGTTTAGCTCTGGAAATTAATATCCTACCCTTTCCTAAATCTTGGAGCCTAGGAGTCAGTAAGGAATAAAACCTGCAGTATTTCTGATTTAATGGGAAAGGGTTTGTTTTCACAATTCCAGCTGGCTTGCAGAGGAAGGGAATAAGGATGGCCAGAGTCTCATATTCTAACTGTGAATGATGATTCCTTTCCCTCATTGTTTTGTGTTTATTAAATTCAAGTTGAAAAGGCAGTTTTCCTTATATTTACACACCCACACAGTTAATTGGAAGTAAAAAGATGTCTGTTTATGGCCAGGAGTGCTACCCCCGTTTGGGAGAAACTGGTTATTGTGCAAAATTCATGTAATTGGTTTCCATAGCCCAAAGCATATCAGAAATAATTTCTTAGAGCAGAGGAGCAGATTTATGCTGAAGTGTCCCTTGAAATTTCTCATTCAAAGGCTGATGGCTCTAATGACTGCCTTCAAATTGCTATCAGTAAAAGTCTATTCAAAAATGAAATTCAGCGTGCAATTTGGCAAACAGCTGTACGCTCCCAGCCTTCAGCCCCTAATCTAATCTGGGCTCTAATTTCTCTTTGTGTAGATTTGCAGTGTACACTGGCTTGATCTTAATAAGAGGCCATTAGCACAAGGAGACTTGCTCAGGCCACGAGTGCCTGCAGAGGGAGATCCTGGGTGCTGTTGGCTGGCACTGGCCCAGCCCCATCCCTCACCAGTGTCATTCATGTCTGTCACATTCACATTTTCTGAAAAATCTCTTTGCCCAGGATTTTTCTCCTGGGAAGCCAAGAAGCCTCAGAGAAAAATGAAAACAATATTATCTCATTCGCTTCTCCTGTGTTTTGCTGCTTTGGAATATGGTTTGGAGATGGTTTATCCAACATGTGAATTGTTTTGACTTAATGACCAATCACGGTCAGGCTGTGTCGGGACTCTGGAGGCAGTCACGAGTTTTTCATTATTATCGTTTAGTCTTCTGTAAATATCCTTGCTCTATTCTTTAGTATAGTTTTAGTATACCATTCTTAAATATAACATCATAAAATAATAAATTAGCCTCCTAAGAACATGGAGTCACATTCATCATTCCCTCCCTTTGACGGGGCTCTCAGAAAATATCACACAGGTATGAAGGGATACTTGGATTTTCCCTCTTCCCAGCAGGTTTCTGGCTGACTCCAGCACACAAAGCTCAATCCCAGCTCAGCCCAGCCTGTGTCTGACATGCTGATCCATAATGGGGAGCTGCTCCCAAGGCCTGGGAGAGCCTCCCTCTCCCTAGGCAGTCAGCATTTCTCCTGATGCATTCCCTGCTGACCCAGAGCTACCCTGACAGCAGTGAAGGAGTCAGTGAATTCCCTGCTCTTCCACACCCCCTTCCCTTGGGAACCAGCCACCCTCATTCTGCACAAGGAGCTGCCTCTGATGAAATTGAATCAAATGTCTGTGTTTACGAGACATTTTGACCGACAAATCATTTTCCCTGTCAGGCTGAGATACGACAATGATGATAACTCAAATTTCTCTGGTCAAATGATTCTGGAAAGCTTTTCTGCCATTACAGTCCGTGAATGTCAATGGGTTTATCTAAGTGCAGGCAAAGACTGATGGCAGCACTTTCTGCATCTCCTTTTCCCACCAGAGAGCTCTCTGTAATGCTGCCTGGCAGGTCTGCCCCAAGAAAGGAGGAAGGAAGACACTGGACATTATTCTTATGATTTGCACTATATTGAATTTATCTTTACTTTGCCCATTAAGAACAGGTTGCAGAAGATGCCTCTATGAGTTAAACACTAAATTAATTTCCTTCTTTAAAGAGAGATATCCCTGGAATACTGAGGTGTCTAAGCAACTGAAGTATACTTCCAGAGTAAGCAATGATGCTGCTATTAAAATAAAATTCAAAGCAACATCATTAGAAAACATAAAACCCTGAAACAGAATTACAACTCATTGAAGCAAATGAGTGAATGCGAATCCTGACTTTGAGTCTTGTTCATCTGCCAGCTCCTTCTGGGACAGGAGCCCCAAAATTTCCCTTGTGGGAAAGTCCAGGAGCTTGCCACTGCTGCCACATTTAGCCTGCACCATCCAGAGACAGCTTTGAGCTACATTTTGAAGCCTTGCTTTGCAAACATAAAAGATTGAACTGGCTGTTTTTGCTGTTTGAACCCTTTCACCCATCTTTAAAATGGGAAGAGTGTGGCAGTTCTGCTTAGCATAGAGCAACAAAACAGGTGAGGAGAGCTCAGACATTATGTTGAGCTGCCATCCATCACTCCATATCTTTGCCTTCCTGTTTTTTAAGTATGGCTGCACTGCCTCCTTCCGTGGCTCCCTCTCTGCTTATTTTCTTTCCAGGGAGATATCACCAGGAAATGAGGAAAACAGAAAGGGAGAACAAAAAAAGGCACAGCACAGAACACTCCTCTGCATGGAAGGGGGAGAAAGAGGAGGAAAACCTGGGAAAGGGTACAAGGCTGAATAATGCAGTGGGAAAAAGAAATACAACAGCCGGATTTGCTGGGTGAGAAAGGAATATACCAGCAAACTGAAAACTCGCCCCAAAAGACCATCCCTGATGAATTAAATGGAAATAAGAACAAACTAAATATTGGTAAGAATACAGTGTAAGTAAAGCAACAGGGTAAACAGGCACAGCTACAGTGAAAGAACACAGATAATTCTCCTTATTAAAAAGACAACATTTTTGTTGGAGGAAAGTAGTAAAGACTACTGACAAAGCAATTTCAGCTAGAAGTCACTGAAACCACTGGAAGCTTTTGCAGTGTCTTATACACTGTACCAGACCCTCAGCCCTTCTTGAGCAAATAATTGTGGGATAAACCAGGTGTGCAAAGAGCCACGGGCTGCTCTTATGTTATCTTCAACAATGCAAAAGTAATCCATGATGTAGAATTTAAGATTCCTCACTCATGCCTAGTAATCACCATGTTTATCTGTGTGAAGAAAACTGGCCCAAACTTACTTTGTAGTCAGGAAACTGAGAGTTGGGACCAATGCTTGTCGTTCTTGTTGCAAAGATGGAAAACCTTAAGAGGAGTTCAGGTATCTGGATCTCTGCACCACTGAGGTGTCAGGGGATGTGACGGTGTTCACAGGGGCTCTTGGATGAGGGAAGAGACGAGGATCTGACTCTGTTTCAGAAGGCTTAATTCATTATTTTATGATATATATTACATTAAAACTGTACTAAAAGAATAAAAGAAAAGGTTTCATCAGAAGGCCAGCTAAGAATAGAATAGCAAGGAATGATAACAAAGGTTTGTGGCTCGGGCTCTCTGTCCAAACAAGCTGGGCTGTGATTGGCCATTAATTACAAACATCCACCATGGGCCAATCACAGATGCACCTGTTGCATTCCACAGCAGCAGATAATCAATGTTTACATTTTGTTCCTGAGGCCTCTCAGCTTCTCAGGAGGAAAAAATCCTAAGGAAAGGATTTTTCATAAAAGATGTCTGCGACAAGGGGAGTCACTTTGCTTTCACTCCCTCTCCAGCACACGTCTGTGCAGAACAGGCACCCAAAAGAGGAGCTCCTTGGCAGGAGGGTCAGGGACAGCTGATCAAATTCTAGACTTTGGGCAGCTGAAGGTACCAAGCTGTGTTGGTGAGGGCTGGAAATGTGCTGCCACTGCTCTTTGGCAGCCACCAGTTAGCAAAACATCCCTGCTTTGGTCTACGTGTGTGCAAACAAAACCCTTCAGATGAGTCACCTTCCTCAGGCACCTCCTGTCTGTAGTCAGCAGGAGTTTTCTGTCACCCCACCACAGCACCTGCCATTATCTGCTGCAAGAAAGGCCTGACACAAGGGGACTTGCTAAACAAAAAGTTTGTGCCAAGGGAGAAACTTAATTATTTCTACTGCGAACTAAAGAGGGTTAAAGGATTTTCTACATCTGGGGAATTCAGCACTGTATCCTGCTGTTGCAGTTTTGCCCCTTCTAATAATAATTTGTTATCTCAGAGGAACTACTACCATTGCTACAGTCTTTTTAAAATAAATTTTTAAAAAAATGTCTCTGCAGTAATATTTCAAAAACAACAAATGCACTTATGATGATACAGTAAGAAAACTCTCCCAGTGCTTCCAGAGCCAGAGAGATTGATAGACCTTGCCATAGTATGTGGGAACTTAGCCTTCATTAGGTCAAGCTAAATTACCTTACAAATAACTTAGCCTCTACCCACAGCTCCTTGATTCTGAACTGATAGATTATGCAGCCATTAATCAGCTCCAGGTCTGGCCTTTGCTTTTGACTTCTAGAGGGTAAACTTATTCCATGCTGTTCCTCTTATTGAGTTTCTCAGATACATTCATTCTCATAAAATAAAAAGTAAAAAGAAAAGCAAATCTCATTCCCTACTAAGCGCTGATGATTTCTCATGCTTCATGAAAGACTGAACACACCTTGTAATAAATTTGTTTGTAACGCACCAATTTCATTTTGCCTCCTCCCAAGAAAGCAGATTTCAGTGTGAGGAGCTGGAAGACATGAGAGATGATTTAGGGCTGTATGTCTGGCTCTGCAGTCAGCTGCAGAGCCGTAAATTTGGAAGACAGCACAGAAACTGATCTTCAGTTCATTTCCTGGAAAGTCTGAAAACTTTGTTCTGGGTGATCGCTGACAGAGAGATAATAACAATAAAATGACCCAAGATGGCCAAACCCAATTTTTTAGTTTTGATAAAGATCATTTTTATCAGAGTTCTGTAGGACTTCATTCACAGATCCAACACTATTCCCTACATATTATCAGTGAAAATTCACTTTCATACCCACCCTGATCAGATTTGTTTGGCCTGGACTCCTGTGGCTATGTTTACCTCTCAGATGCATGTATATACCTTCATATCCAAGGGCTGAATTTCACCCAGAGAGGTTGTTCAATGAAGTTTCATTTTGAGAGATGATCAAAGGTCATGGCCTTATCACTCAGTTCTGCTCCAGCTCCCCACAGATGGTGGGTACACACTTGAAATAAAGTTCTGACTTTCCATTACTGTCAAAAATGAGTTGTAGAACCGCCCTTTCTTCATTTGTCTTACTTAAAAATATATCTTCTGGCTCATGGGGAAAAAAAAAAAAGGAAAACTCCCATCCATAGGTGATTAATGAACCTGCAGATTTAGTCAATAACCTTCCAGGGGCCTTTCTACCCAAAGTCCTGCTTCATTTGCTGCCCTTTGTATTAACAAATTTTGTGATTTCTACATTAAGCCTAAAGTATCTGGCACAGATCCAGAAAGGGAATTTAGGTATTTTCTAAAGGACCAGCTTTCTACAGGACATATGGAAAAACGTTTTATGGATATTCCCTATAATGAATTAAAGACTTTTACATGAAAAACTCAAAAAATAGTATTTCAATTTCTCATTTCTTAGCAAATACTACTTCTTTTATTTGACTTCAAAAAATCAAAATGCAAGTGAGACAATATTAATTCCAGCTGTTTCCTCTTCCTATTCATGGATAATTTTCATAATAATGAGTGAAACATTATCATTTGGTTCTTGCCCTTCCCCAATTAGTCTTTTCTTTATTAGACCCAGCTCTAGCCTCATGAGATCCTTATTGTTTTCTAAAAATACATCTTACCCAATTCACAGAGGGGGAAGCTTCAAGCTTTTAAAGCTAAAACCGGAAGACAAAGGACAACACCAAAAACAGGAGCAAGAAGGAAAAAAGCTTGCTATTCTGTTTTTTCTGCTTGTTTGGGTTTGTTGTGGGGTTTTTTGTTTGTTTTTAAGTGCCACCCCTGTCATTCCAGGGGAGAAGCAGAGGACAGTGCCTGTTTTATGGTGGGGGACTGTTGTACAGCACTGACTTTCATCCAGTCTTACTTGACTTGAGTGCTCAGCAGCTTCAACACAGCTCAAGCAGCCCTAGAGCTGGGGATGTGCACTACAGATCTGTACCTCTCTGTCTGCACATATCTCCAAGTGTCTCCTACCTATCTGCAAAGCAGAAATAGGTTTTCAAAACCTTAGCAGGCAGTGTGAGGGACACATTTCCAGAGGAGGTCTGCTCCATTTGGAGAATTTCCATAGCCAAGAGAGTTGTTTTTTTTTTTTCTACACTCAGCAGCACTTTCTGGGCTATCTCTGGCCAGGCTGTCAAAGCTGTTTAGCACCCAAAAGAGTCAGCTGGCCTAGAAGCTCCACTGCTAATTTTAGTGGCTAAATGAGAGCCGACCTCAATCATGCGAGCAAGCTCTTTGGGAAAGTCTGGCCACAAAGCTTTCATCTCAACTGACTGCTCCTCAAGCAAGCAGCAAATGCCTTCTGACATTGTCCTCCTACTTCTGTGCCCTCACACATGCACTTTGCTTATTTATAGAATGTGTGAGCTTCACATACATCAGGCCGAGTTCCTCGGGACCAAGGTCGCGCTTGGTTTTGCGCAGTGCGGCCAATGGTTCTCTGGGCTCTGAGAGCAAAGGCTTGCTCTGCAGCTCCCAGTTAACCCAGATCCAGCAAAATTTCTGGAAACAGTGAGAACTAACAGGAGTAGGAGGGAAGAAGCTGATGAGCTGGTGTGCTTCTGCCATGCAGGAAGGGGAGCAGAGGGGAAATCCCACTGTGTCTGATGCAGAAAATGTGCTCCATTTGCAAGGACTGTGGAATTTGGAAAGGTCTGCAATGCATTCCTGCCTTGCTTGAGGGCTGGGAGATGCCCGGGCAGAACAGCAGAGCTTGTCTCCAAAGTACAGGATATTTAGTGTTGGAAACACAGCCTTAACTCCTACCTCAAATAAAATTCCACTTGTGCTCCAATAGTAAAATGCAACAAACAGCAAATGAAAACCACACCTACATAACAAAACCATTTTGCCCAGTTGGTTTAGTGGAAGTAACCAACAGCAGAAATTTGAGTTGGTTTAGTGGAACTAACCAACAGCAGAAATTCAGCAGAAATTTCAGTTTGCTATTTACTCACAAACCTATGTTTACTACATGTATTACAACCCCAAATTTACTATTAGAGATTAGTGGGAAGAAAAAAAAGTTTCTTCTTTTTAGAGCTACTTGTAATTTCTTTTTGCATTCTATGTGGTAACATAAATTAGCACAGACAAACCCCATGTGGCAATGCACCAGCCTCCATGCAAGGATGGGCACACTACTTTTTGCAGGTGCAAACAATTGAACAGAGGAGAGAAGCCATCATCATGCAAGTATCCCTCTTCACCAGATGTAGGCAGGCAAGAAAATTCCCTTTGTCTAAGGCCACAGTGCATTTTGGTGGGCACTGAGCTCTCAGGCAGCTCAATCATCACCTAAATAAGCCCTAATTGTCATTCCCAAATGCTTTGAAATTGTATTGCCTGCTGCTGGCGCTCCAAAAGTTTTGCCTCTGGAGATATCAGGGAAAAGAAACAGTACAAGATCATTTGCAATTAGACGCAACAACCCCGTGCCCAACTGGGGTAAACTGGCGTCAGGGGTAAAAATAGCCTCAGCCCAAATGGTAAGTGCCTTTAGGTTTGTCAGGAATTGAATGTGCAGCAGCAAGCCAGCAGTTATTAGAGGCTCTGATCAGCAAAGCAGACAATCATTTGCCTTGTTACCGTGCTGCCTGCCCGTGAGCAGCATCAAACGACCATTAAAAGACACCCCGCTCGCCCCTGAAGGGAACACGGGTGGGGAGTATCTGAAAACCTCCTTGTTAACAAGCTAACCTTTGAGTCTGGTGAGGAGGCAAGGAAGCATTTACCAGGCACTCTATCAATAATTACAGAAGGGAAAATCGTAGCTCATTGTCTGCCCCAGTGTGGGGAGATAAACAAGGCAGGCCTGGGGTGAGCAGCTCTCCCATAGGCAACAGCTGCCAAAAAGGCAATTATCCATGGAGCTGCTCCCCTGGGGCTGCTCAGTCCAGGGATGATGTATGTTTGGAAACCACCCCAAAGTCCTTCTGCTGGTAATAGGAGTCCCTGTGGCACATCTTCCCTCAGGGACCCTGAAATACTCTGATAAACAGCGACCTGAAATGGGTGGGCAGTGGCATTGTATACCAGGGCTGAAGTCCCAAACACCATGATTTTTGTTCCCTGGAGCTGTGATGTTTCCCCAAGGCCCTTCGAACACACAGGGATGGGGGCCTACTTTTAAGCCCAAGGTAGTAACTCAATTTCCTATTTTTTATATTTCTCTCTCCTGTGTCACCCAGGAGGACTTAAAAAACTAATTATGCTTCAGCAGTGGATGCAGACACCCACTTTTGTTACAAGCCTAAATCCTGTTCCCATTTATAGCCTAACTCCATTTTGTCACCAGCCTCACTGCAAGGAAGGAGGGGGAGCCCACCTGAGCCTGCACCAGACTCCCTGGGGGTTGCTACCCTACTCCAGCTCAGCCTTTGCATCAAACCACCAGTTATCTTTTCAATTAATTGTGGGTATCATAGTGGTTGACAGGACAACCTTACTACCAAGGGATAATTTAATATGACTAGACCGTAATCAAAGTGTTAATAGCCTCAAAATTTAATCTGTGCAGAAGTAGAATTTATAAAATGGAAAGGATAACCAGGGCCCAGATGAATAATGTTAGTTGTAACATTACAGCTAGTTGTAATAGAATAATTAGTTGTGATATCCAGAAATAAAAATTACACTGCTTTGAGTTCCAGGACGTGTGCCAAAAGGGGCTGTTAGTCACAGTGATGAAGAGCAGTTATGCAGTCCATTATCTCATGAACTGCAAGGCCCAGAAATGAATCCTGCATGTCACAGGAAAATTGAGACTCTGCATTTTCAGCAATACACAGCTTTTTGGTTTAGCCCTTAAACCAGATCCTTTCTCACTGTTGGAATGATGTGCTTTCCCATTCAGAGAAAGGTGTCCTCAGAAGCCCTCCTGGCTGAGCTTCCTTCTTTCGTTCTCCCTTTGGGCATGGTCCCAACTTCTCCCTCCTGTGGCAGATGAAGCTCACCCCTGGCATCCCCACCTGCTCCCTTCCTCCATCCTCACCAGTCTTGTGGAGAAAAAAAAAGCTCAAACTACATTAAATCCCAAAAAAACCCTTTTCTGGTTTTTCCTTGTAGGGCAAGGATGCTGGGCGATGGTTTGGCTGCCTCCATCCACAGGTGCTGCATCCTCATGGGGTTATGCAGCCCCTGCTGCTCCCTGGCTCAGTGTTCAGGGCCAAATGCCTCAATCAGAGAATGACAGAATTTGTTAGGCTGGAAGGGAGCTTGAAGCTCAACTTGTTCCATCCTCCCTGCCAGGGGCAGGGACACCTTCCACCAGAGCAGGCTGCTCAGAGCCCCAGCCAATCTAATCCCCTCTAATGTAGCAACACGCTTCTACACCCCAAGTGCACAAGGCAGCAATGAAGCTGGTGTTCAGCATCACAGTGAGAAAGCAAGAGGCTGTACAGAAGCAAGAAGTGATGTGACCAATTTTTTTTTTTCAGTTATGAAGTCAGCCAGTTTTTCCCATCCCATTGTTACTCATTCACTTGTATGACAGACACAGAAACAATTGCTTGACCTGATGGGCATATAAAAAACAATACTTTGAATGGCTCCTATATCATAAAATTTACTTTAAAACCATTTCCTGGGTTTTAGGTAGTGATAAAAAAATTAAATGCTTTTTCAGGTTGTGCTTATCCATTTCTCCTTCATTTCCTCTGGCATACTTTCTTTTCTTCCTCTTCTTACTGTGCCAAAAAGAAAAAAAAAAAAAGTGGGCCTGTGAAGGAGGAAAACTGGTGAAGAAAAGATAACTTTCTCTAGGGAAAACAGGCAGGAAAAAGAGAACAGAAGTTGTGATTTTATTTTTTTCTTTTAAGAGAAATCACCTGGGATTTAAACAACTGAAACTTTTGTCTCCTTCTCACACACACACATCCCTTCACCCCTTTTTCTTCCTGTTGCTGGCTGACTTGCACCTTCTGGCAGGCACATAGGTGTAAACCAGCTTGTTTTGCTGTTGGAGTCACCAGAAATGCTGCTCCCAGGAGATGTTTTGTGCGGGGATGACATGAGAAGCAAAGCTGTGCTGTGCTGGCCCTTTCCTCACACACAACCGTGTGCTGCAGCGCTGCCCCACCTTCCCTGTGTTGTACATTGGGAAAGACGCCACTAAACACCCCTGGGGAACCAGAGCCTGGCTCAGAGGCAGTGAAACACTGCAGGCTGCCCTTGCTCACACGCCAGGCTCTTGTGGCTGGCACTAACCAAAGCTGCACTGAGCCAACAAATCTTACAATGGCCTCATTTTTCTAGCAATGATGCCTCAGGTGAGGCCTGTGTGGCCCAGAAAGGAAAAAGGTTAACTTTTTCTGAAATTCCCTGAACCTGCTTATCTGTTTCTTCTCTCTAACCACCTGCCAGTTTCAGACACCTGCTATAATATATCAGTTTGTCTTGCAGTGGTTCCTGGAGTCTGTCAGCAACCCGAGCAATTAGTATTGTCAGCAAATCGTTCATTAACAGAACTATTCAGTTTCAGCTAACTTCAAACTAATTGTGTATTTAATTCCTATCTAGCAAGATCAAATCAATCAAATAAAAAAAAAGGACCATGGGTAAATATCAAAGATCAATAGGTAACAAATGAAACCCTTAATTAAAGTCTTATCTGAATGCTAACAAAAACCCCCCAAGTAAAACAGAGGAGATTATTTCATATCAGGTCATTCTGATTATCCTCCTCCTGTTTCCCTGGTTCAACTCTGGCATTACTCAAGGCTGGAGCACATTTTTGGCATCATAAGAAAACCTCTCTCCCTCCCCAGCTGGCAGAGACCCCATGCAGGCAGTCAATGCCACTTCCAGGGTAAAGAGTGACCTCACAAAATTGGTATTTTCCTACACACTTTCCCCTGGGAATTGGGAGCTGCAGCTCCTGACCTTCCTGGCAAGGAGACAATTTTCCTGCTGGTTGCTGCTGTTTGTGCAGAAGCATCGAGCTATTAAAGAGGAAGCAGGAGATTGTTCCCTCCTGTGTGTCATCAGCAGAAGTAAATAAAATCTCTGCACAGGCCTTTGTGTTGATGAGCTGATTACCTGTTCCTGCCCTTGAAGGTTCAGGCCCTGTGTTGTCCCCAGTCCCTGCGATGGCTTTGGCACTGTCAGGAGCACGAGAAGGTGAGACCAGGAAAGGAGAAGCACTACAGCAGATTTTAAACTGTGCTCAGGTACACAACCTTCAACAAAAGCAAGGCCAAACAGATACATCAATAAGTTAAACTGTTGAGGTCAGAAAAGAAAAAGAAAAAGCCCCAAACCAATAAATCAGTCTCACCAGATCAATACAGGTGATCTTGGTGAGATCCACAGGCCGTGTTTATTGGCAGGGAAGAGCACGGGCTCAGCCTGGAGAAGGTGGCAAACACCACCAGCCTCAGAATGCTGCCAAGAAAGCTGAAAGATCAGAACCACCTCCCCAGCACATTGCAGCCAGGCACTGCTGCCCTGCTCACAGGCACCAAGGTAACACACCTGGAACGGGGGGAGACCTTGGTGGGGAGCACGGACAGGAATGGGATGGACATGGGAAATCCCTGCTAACTTTCCTACCCTCCTGCTCCCTTTCCCTACACCCTATTTATGCCATCACCTGCCAGTCACTTCCCTCTGGCTGTTCCTCTCACCTGAGGGCTCCTATCCCCACCTGAATGCTGCTGTTTGCATTAGCTCCTTCCTACATTAGTCACCACAGAAGTGCCTTGGTGCAGTGCTGAGTCTGCACAGAGGAGATGGCAACCCTAAACAGAAGTATCTCTGAACTGAAAAAGCATCTTTACATCCAAATACTGAGCTGGACCCCTCCTAATGTACGTGCATTGATGGGATGTGCTGCCCTGTGCTCTTCAAAAATAAGTATCAGCTTGGTTACAGCAACTGGGTTTCTCAAAAAATAAACCCACCCGAGGCAATTTACTGCTGGTTTAGTACAAAGCTCTAAGTCAGCAGCTTGTTTTTTAGGAAAAAATAAAATCAAGTGACCTACCTACAAGTATGGTACAATAAGGACTTTACCATGCTGCAGTGTGCATTCTTGAAATGTGCTTTCCTATTGGTGCCATTTTCCTCCCAGAGCCAGGGAGGACACCCAGGAGTCTCTCTGATTGTGAGGCCAGAAGTGGCTGGCACCTGCACAGGAGGTTGCAGAGCCTCTGAACCTTCATCACCGAGCATGGTGTACAAGTACTTGACTCAGACCAAGACTGTCAGACAGCAGCTTTGGCTCCAGGCACCCTTCTGTTCTTCTGTTCCTCTGTTCCTGCTGTTCTGCAGTGGCAAATGTTACAGAACTGCCTTTTACACTGAGCTGTGCAGGACATGGGAGCTGCTGCAGCCTCTGGACTGGAAAGTGGCATTTGGGCTCCCCTGTGTGCTGCCTGACCTCATCCTTTGCTTTTGGGACTAATCAGACGACCGATTTTATTTCATGCATGTGCATGAGATATCCCCGCTCTTTGAGCATCCCCTGCACTTTCCCCCTGCAGATCCTGCTGCTTCTCACTGAGCCAGCCTGCAGACAGGCAGGAGGCAGTCCTGTGCAGGTCTCTCCTTTTTTTATGCTGCTTCCCACTGCACTGGGCTGGAAACTGCCAGCAGAGCAAAGGAAGGAGGGCAGAGGCATCAGCATCTTCTGCACATCTGTCCCGCTGCCCAGCTCAGCCCCAGGTGAGGCTGAAGCCACAGGACCTAATGAAGCAGAGAAGAACAGCTCCACTCCTGACATAAAAGGCATGCCAAGCTTTCATCTTCTGAGAGGTTAAAAATAAACAGTTTAGCTTTCAGCAAAGTGGTCTGATTAGAGGCAAAGAAAGCTACGCTGATTTCCATGGAAATGGAATATTTTGTTGCTGCTACTTGATCTTGTTGAAACGTATTAAGAACACAAAAGAGTGCAATTTCAATATCTGGAGAGTGGTAGTATACTTTAAGAAATTTAAATTAAATAGATTTCTTTTAAAAGAAAGCTGGCTGATTTTAGTTTCTTAATTAGTTCATTATCACTGCAAATGGAGCATGTTCTTAGAAACTTATAGAAGGATATTACAGAAACAGCTGCAACCCACAACAGAAGAGATACAGACATAACCAATATCTGTACATAAAAATCAGAGACTTAAACATCCTTTTAGGTTCTCTATCTCCTCTCTAAAACCAGCAAAGAATTCTTCTTTAAGTTGTAAGTCTTTCTAAATTTAAACCCATTACAAAACAGATCCTAGTTTCTATGGAAAATAAATCAATCCCTAAATTTTGTTTGCTTTTTTTAACGTGTAAAAACACTTGCTAGGAATGAGACCTGCCTACACTTGCTCTGGAAGCAAAATAACACAATTAGATTGAGTTCTCATGTCATTACTGAGGTAGGGATCTCCATAGGGATGTTTCCCTGGAATGAGCTGTGTCCTATTTCAGTTTAACCCAGATAGTAACAAAATAATCACTCAAAATGGGCCAGCACTGCCATGACCTTCCCTGTGATAAATACTAAATACAGGTGTGAAGGAAAGCCTGCTTCACTGACACAGCTGTTCTCTTTGTAGATGTGTCCCAGAGTAGAAGCAACTCCAACATTTCCCCACACACCACTGGGACGTTGCCACAGCATGGCCCAACAGAAATTTTCCATCAAACAAATGTTAAAAATATCTAAAATAACACATTGTGATGGCAACAAGAACAAAATAATTCCTTTTCTTCTTCCGTTTCCTCAAAGTGAAATTTCAACAGAAACAATAAACCCTTGAGGGTTTTATTTTCACAGTGTGATATTTTCTCGACATAAATTTTATATTATTGGGATTTCAGACAGAGCAACTTGAGCTTCTAACCAAAGGGCTGCTGTATTATCATCTGTGTGCTGTATTATCATCTGTGTGCTGTGTTTTCCCACATGCTTGCAACTGGCCTGTGCTCTCCTTCCAGGAGTGATGACCCAGGAAGGAAAACAGAGCCAGGAAAGATTTGCCCACAAACCACCAGAGTCCTGATTGAGGACAGATTTCCATGGCTGACAAGTCACATTAGATATTGGTCAGTATAAATATCTAAATATCATTGATTCTGTTGCTCAAGGGGACCTTGCCTTGCCTTTTCTTTTTTTCTTTTCCTCATGAAATCAGCCCTGCAGTTTTCCTTGTGTTAGGCGGAAGACTCAGTTTGGCTAAGGCTTCCTGTACATTTAATATGAAAGATTGTCCATGGATACATTCAGGAGTGGATCCTTAGAGAGGCAGCTGCTGAAACGCCTCATTTCCAGTGCCTGCTAATTTTCATAGCCCTGATGAAGGTGTTGGAGCTCTTTATTGAATGCACAAGGAAAACCACAGAAGGCAGCAGCAATGGCAGCTACTAATAAGAACCACTGATGAGAAGAGTGGGACCTAAGTCCCATTCCTGGATGTAATTAGGTGCCTGTGGCTCATGAGAAATCAGAGCCTATTAACAGAGGAGCCTGGTGAGTACAGGTGATGGGGGAATTGTTGGCAAACAATGGCCTGGGTAAGGGTGTAGGTATCCCATTATGGCCATTACACAATTCTTCCCTTTTTTGCTATTTCTCTTCTGTTTACAGACACCGTTTTCTTTGCCATTTCCTGATTCTCTCTTCTCAAATAGGTGAATACTGCAGCTTGATAGACTGGGTCAGCTAAAAGCTCCTCAGTGTTTGGCACCTGCAGCCACACAGATTCACTGTGCAGACCTAATTGTAATAAGGACTGGCTTAAGAGCAGCAGATCAATGCCCTGGAGAGTTGTTAGGGTGAAATACAGAGATCTCATCCACAGATAAAAGGAAGGACACCACCAATAATGACAGAAAAGGCACTCATCAGCTATATTTTCACTCATTGTGCTGAGCCCAAGGGGGAAAAATGTGTATTCAGTTCCCCACTTTAGCAATTTTGCTTTTAACAATATCTGACTTTGTATTCAATCAGCAGACCCTATTACATGAAGGATTTTTTCAGACACTCAGTGCATGCACAGCCTTCTGTTGCTGGCCAAATCCATTTCTGCTTCCCTGCCTGCAGGCAGATCACCTGAGGAGAGGAGACCAGAGCCTGCCAGCCCCACATTTCCCCAAACAAAGCATTAGCCATGCATCAGCAACTTTTACACACAGACCTTCTTCACAGGTCGCTTTCCCCTCTGTACCACCTGCACAGGCACGCTGCATTTCCCCTGCCTGCTCTGGCACTGCCCACCTCGGGCAGCTCAGAGTGTTGGTGGTTCCTGTGCAGCTTTTACATTCCACAGTTCCCATCCATTCCACAGTTCCCATCCATTCCACAGTTCCTATCCCTGCCTTTTGGATGGTGCCAAACAGGATCCTCCTAGCAAATTTAAACAGATAGTGGGGCAAATTGTAATGAGGTTCTTGGGCTTAACCCCCAGCTCACACAGGAAGATTAAACAGCAAAACACTTCTTTGTTATGTTGGTTTTTTTTTTTAAAGCTAAAACCCTTCTGAAATAAGCCTGGGCTTATTTCTTCCAGAGTAATGATAATGGATTCACACCTTCCTGAAATGAATTTGAGGTAAATAAAAGTTGTGGCTTAGGCACTCGCTGTGCAGAGGAATCCAGCTTGCTTAGGAGCCTGTGAAAGCCATGGCTCTGCAGGTGGGAGGTTAATTTCCAGCAGCCTGATTCAGCAATAAAGCAATAAATATAAAATCCTCCTCAGACCTTTCAGACACCAGCACTTGAGAAGCACTGAGCACAGATAAGCACCCTTCTTTCAACAGAAATCTCAAATCCCACTGGTTGGCCCAAATCAGCCTCAGGATTTGACTACAGTTGTGCAGGACATGGATATTGATATATTTATTTAGTGTAGCTGGGGGCCAGCAGGCTGCGGTTAGAAGTGGGGCACAGGTTTTGGGGGTGCCCCAGGGTCCCTCAGGGGCTGCCAGTTTGCAGCTGCCCCGCTCTCCCCTAGCCCTGGGGCAGGAGGGGGCTGAGCAGTGGGTGATTCTCCTGGGACACTCTTTCCCTGCCTTTTCTCCAAGGATTAGGGAAGCAAGAGGAAAAGGGCTTCTCTTAACTAGACAACTGTCACAGACATCTTTTTATGAAAAATCCTTTCCTTAGGATTTTTTCCTCCTGACAAGCTGAGAGGCCTCAGGAACAAAATGCAAACATTGATTATCTGCTGCTGTGGAATGCAACAGGTGGATCTGTGATTGGCCTTATGTGGTTGTTTCTAATTAATGGCCAATCACAGCCCAGCTGGCTTGGACTCTGTCCGAGCCACAAACCTTTGTTATCATTCTTTGCTATTCTATTCTTAGCTGGCCTTCTGATGAAACCTTTTCTTCTATTCTTTTAGTATAGTTTTAATATAATATATATATTAAAATAATAAATCAAGCCTTCTGAAACATGGAGTCAGATCCTCGTCTCTTCCCTCATCCAAAAACCCCTGTGAACACCATCACAGAGAACAGTGTGTGTCCCTTTCAGCTGACTCTCTCAAAAAATCAGGAGCAAACTTGGCTTCCTACTTCTAACCACTCTCACAGAAGGCAGACTACAAATAAGTAGTATTTAGGTCAGCAGAATCACATTTATGAGCTATAAATCAAATCCAGCAGACCTTGAACACTTATTTGGGGTTTACAGACCACAACTTTGAACGTCCTGTGAATCCTGATGGTGAGCTGCTGGATTTTGTTTCCACAGCATTGAGGAGGAGGCAAATCAACAAACTCCAGCATCCCCAGAGGGCTCCGTCATCTGCCACAGGGACATGCAGTGTGCTGACACATTCAACAGCAAAGAGCACATGCAGCATTTTGTTCACAAATCCCAGCTTTTTGTCAAATAAAAAGCAGATTAAGCATGTTAAGCAGATGATAGCACCAAGTTGCTGCTCTATTCTCTGTGTGCAGGAGTCCTGGTCTTCTGCATGTAAGATTGGTTTTGTGTCTTACATACCTGAGTTTTCTCCTGATGACACACAGGCACTTTACTGTCTGTATTGCCCTTCCCTTTGAGTCCCTCAGTTCTCTTACATGATGCTTTGTGCCACTCATGGAATCTGATGAGTATCTTTTCAGTTAGGACAAAGAATTCCCCTTCCTGCACCTCAGGAAGTTCTCAAAATAGAAAGAAAATTAGTTTCTACGTGACTACAAAGCAGTCCCCATGTGTGGGAAATATCAATTCCCTTGAAAGAAAGAATGTGAAACTGGTCATGTTCCCTTAAAATGTTTATCCTCTGGTTGAAAAAGGAGGAGATATGTTTGAAACACATTACTGGAGTATCCACTAAACTAAACTTTCCAAAGGAGTCAACCATATATACAAACGTTGCACAAAAATGGCACTGTGCTCACATCCATCACGTTTGGCAGAGGCAGCAGGCACTAGAACTGCTCCCATTTGAAGGCAAACATGACTTGTAGATCTTCCCTGATTTTTTAAGATTTTCTAAGCCTTCTGATGTTTACATTCTTGTTACGAACTTTCTCACACACTTTCTGTAAATGACTTATTGTTTTGCATTCTTGTATGGAGGAGGAGAGCTTTGATGGACTGTTGGTTTGTCCAGTGTCATTGGAGAGGTGGCACTGTCACCCTCCAATCCACTGTCACTTTTGGAAATGTATAAATGTTGGAGTCAGAAATTAAAAACTCTCTTTTTACCTTGAGAGAGCTGCGTGTCCGTGTCATGTTAATTCGTGTCTTACGGTGACACTTCCCCTTTCACGTTGCTTCCTCCTGTGCACAGCAGTGTTTATGTCTGGGTTCCTCTCAGGGCAGGCTCTTGGCAGTTTGAAGAGAACGGTAATTGCTACTTCAGTGATAGAGGGGGAAATAAAGGGGCACCCTGCCTCTTGCTTGCACAGTTCTCTCCCTTGAAATGGAACGATGAGATTGGATGAATTTCTGCCTTTGAAGGACAGGAGCTGTGAGCCTCTTCTGATGTGCTGAAGCTGTGCTGACGTGCCTGTGTGAGCCACATCCAGCCCTCCTTCCCTGCTGCTTTTACATGGATCGTGTCACTGCTGTGATGGATGTGAGCACAGTGCCATTTTTGAGCAATATTTGTTCCTGAATGTAAGCATTTGTATATGGGTGGACTCTTTTGGAAAGTTTCTTTTAGTGGATACACCAGTGATGTGTTTCAAATACGTTTCCTCCTCTGTCAGCCAGAGGACAAACATTTTAAGGGAACATGACCAGTTCCTCTTTCTTTCTTTCATGGGAATTGCTATTTCCCACACATGGGAACTGCTTTGTAGTCATGTAGAAAGCAACACAGCTCTGGGTGCAGGCAGGTAGGGCTGGGATTCCCTCTGTCACTGCAGCAGCAGTTCCTTCATTTCCCAGCTGTTTGTTCAGAGTTACAGGGAAGGACAGGGCTGACTCTCAAACCATCTCACAGGAGAGCTTTGCTGTGCCTGCCTGATGATCAAAAGAGGGATTTGTAGCTACCTGGGGTTCCTGAGGATCCTGGGCTGTGGTGACAAGCAGCCTGGCTGAAATACAGGTAAGAGAAGTGTGCTTGTTTGGCCACCTGCGACTGGAAAGCTCTCAGCCTGTTGAGAAAGGGCAGTGCACATGCAGCACTCCTGCAGGCAGGGGCAAGATCCACTCCAGAAGAACATGGGAAAGAGGAAAATTTTGTTCTTGGGAGGTAGCTGGAAATGGTACAAAACTTCCCTGCTCTATACTCCCTAAAATATTCATGAGACACGTGGAGATCAAGTAGCAGAGACACAATGAGATGGAGAGACACAAAGGTCACGGGTGATACCCCAATGTCAGACAGGGCAGGCAGAGGAAAAAACACTCAGAAATCCACATCCTCTCCAAATGAAAATGTGTGGAAAATCTGCAGTTCTTGCATCCATTTCCATGCTGAAATGCACCAGAGTGGGGTCAGGAAGTATCAGTCTGTCCAGGTACCCTTTCCCCCATGTTGCAGTGTTGTGAGGGTCCCCAGCACAAGGTGAGAGATGGGAATTAACTCCAAGTTCTCAGAAGGCTCATTAATTATTTTTTGATATATTATATTTGTTATGTTATGTTATATTATATTATATTCTAAAGCTATACTAAAGAAAGAGAAAGAAGACATCAGAAGGCTAGACAAGAATGAATAATAAAAACTCAGACCAGAGAGTCTGACACAGCTGGACTGGGATTCATCATTAATTAAAAACAATTCACATGGAACCAATCAAAGATGCACCTGTTGGTAAACATCCTCCAGACCACATTCCAAGCAATCAGATCATTATTGTTTACATTTCTTTTCTGAGGCTTCTCAGCTTCTCATGAGAAAAATCCTGGTGAAGGGATTTTTCAGAAAATATCATGGTGATACCCCCATACCCATGTTAAAAGAATGGAGAAAAAGAAAACAAACAAAAAAAATAAAAGCCCTGCTATGCTCTGTGGAGTGACATCCAGGATAACAGCAAAATGGCCCAACTACACATGATAATTACAAGAAAAGACAATATTCCCTCCCTCCTTCTCCTGGAAGTCTGCTCCAGCTGGGCAGCTGCAGAGGTTTGGGAAGGCAGAAAGTGATCCCCCATGAAGTCCCTGCACCTGCCTTCTTGGAAGAGAAGAGTGGATTTTTGTCACACAGAGATACAGGTAATTTTCCCTTCATGTGGAATGTAGGTTCTTGCCATAATAAATTACTGCTGTTCCTGATAACATATCCAATGGAAGTTACACTGGATCTTTCACTGACAGTTTCAGGTCAAAGTTGTCTCACCAAGTTTCTGCTCTGGAAAATTTGTTATCAGCCAAGAAGACACCCACCTCTAGAAGGAACATTCCTGGGAATCCTACATCCCCCACAGAGCAGTTGGAAAATGGGGCTTGGCAAAGCTGTGTTTTTAGGCATTGCAGATAATCCTGCTGGGCTGTGGGTGAGGCTGCAGTTAAGGGGGGCTGGTGGAATGTGAGTGCAGGTTGCGGGGCCCACACTGAAACAGCAACTCTGCTGTCTGTAATTGCGTAAGTAGCTTCTCAAAAGGATGGGGAGACATAGCCCAGGAAGTTTGCTGTCTGAGGTTAGCAGGTATTTTCAGAAATCAGCACCACTGCCAGAAAATAGGGTGGAAAAACCTCCCACGTAGAAGCCAGAGGAGGCAAAGTCAGGAATGCTGGGACAGGGAGAATATAGAGTGATGAGAAAGATGGATAAATGGTAGGGGAAGGCTCCTTTCATAAAACAATCTGTTGTGGGAATGTGAAAATTAAGTTGGCTCTTAGAAACGAGGAATCCCACCCAAAGCTGCTTTTCTGGGGAACAGGATTATCTTGGCTTTGGTTCCCTACCATTTTTAAACACACAGTCAATTTAATTAAGCATTGCTACTTTCCTAATTGCTGAGGCTATTCTCAGAGGCTCCCAAGACTTTCCAGGCTCTGCAGTGTTGGTCTGGAGTAGGGATTGCTCAATTAGCAGCGAGATATGGCAAGCAGTGAGATCTGGGACTCAGGTCAAATAGGAATTCTGTCAGTTTATGAAACACTGACATAATTCTGCTGAGCCAGAAAAAGGGATTTCTTTTGCCTGTTCTGTTCCTGCAGATTCACCTGCGTTTTTCCAGAGGATATGAACACAGTCTTTGCTTGTTCTGTACCACAAACCTTCCTGCAGTGCTGCTCTGTGCTCTGCAGGGACCACATTTCACAGGCTATGTGAAATTACATCTCAACCTTGAAGTTGGAGGGCACATTCAGCCAGCTCATAGCTCAACAACTTTCAGCTCCTCTGATGGAAGAAACCCCTGTACCAATAACTAGGCCTGGCCCCATCTGTAGGGTTACAGTCTGTTCAGAATCCCAAAAACTTGTGTTTAGGGAATCACTAGTCCCTTCCTGGCACTTATGGTTGTACATCTCAACACATAAAAGGCATCTATTTTTCACAGGTGTGACTTAAAATTGTAAAAAATAAAGCTGAGAGTAAAGGCTCAGAGCTCCCAGGGCTTGTTAAAACAGTCCAGCTTTGAAATTACATACAGAAAGGGAAACAAAAAAAAATTAAAACCCCTTTAGCTTCATTGTAAGCTTTTGGATTTTCCTACTCAGAAGTTCAGTCAAGCAAGCAGCACAAAACAACCCCAGATCTGAGATGAGCAAATAATGCAACATTCCTGTGGTAAGGTGCAAACTTTACCCTCCCTCCTCTGCTCCCCAGCTTTGACTACGCTTCTGACTATTTTTCAGCAGAATATTTAATTTCTGGGCTCCAGATAGGCAACAAAACATTCATGTCAGGGATTTCACTGCATCTGCTGCCTTCTGCCACAGCACTGACTCTCCTTGGGCAGTGCATGGGCCCAAGGGACAGGGCTAAGCAGGGAAATGTCCTGCCACACAACCAGGGGGGTTAAGCAGGTTGTGCATGCCCAGACAGCAATGTCACCCTGCCTGGAGGGGGCTGGTACCCAAACCATGGCAGAGCAGTCGGTGCACAGTGCCTGCACTGAGGCTCAGAGCAGAGCAGTGTAGGATTTGCAGGGGCCCCTGTGGCAGGGAGCAATGATGAGGAGGACTCCATTGATATCAGCAGGCTAATTAATTACTTTATTGTACTATGCTATTCTATATTATATTACATTATATTACATTACAGTTTAGTCTTAAAAGATCTTGGAACAAGAGATTGTTAGCCATTCTTGCAGTGCTAAGACTAAACTGTAATGAATCTGCCAAGCACTCAACTCTGCACACACTGCACAGAATCTCTTGACTGTCACCCCACAGTCCTGACACACACACACACACACACACTTTTGGCCCTGACAGGCCAAGGAAACAAAACACCATCACTTTGGGTAAACAATCTCCATGTTGCGTTCTACTTTGGCACAACACAGGCCCAGCAAATAAGAGTTGTTTTTTCCTTTCTCTGAGGTTCAGAGAATGTGAATCCCAGAAATATTCTTGGGAAGAATTGTGCCTTGCTTTTCTCTCCTCTGGCATCAGAGGAGAGGTGCCTGGGGTTTGTCTGCAGCTGATGCTCATGTCTCACATCTGTCTCAGAGGTGTGTGTGCCTCAGCCAAGCAGGGCTGGTATCAGTTTCTCCATTTCTGGGGCCTCAGGCTCGGCCCTCCCAGGGGAGGGAGGAGATTTTCACAGTGTGATATTTTCTCTGGGGGAAACCTTCCTGGAGCACTTTTTGTGTCAGGAAAGAGAGATGCACTGGATTTTTTCAGTCTTCAGATTCTTGTTTATTATTATTATGTTATCTAAAGTTTTGCACACTGTCCACACCAGGGTCAGGCTGCTAGAAAAGCACCACAAAAATGGCCAACAATCTCTTGTTACAAGGTCTGTTATGACTAAACTGTCAAATTTAGAACTGACCCCTAAATTATTTTCCCTTTGAACCCAACAACTGATCCCAAAGAGCTGCAATGCAGGTTTTTCTGCCCAGTTACAAAATGCCACCCAAACCCATGAAGAAGAAGCATGAAGAAGAAACCCAGGATTGTAGTCCCACATTCCTCTTCACAGAGAAAAGCAAGGCACAGTTCTTCCCAAGAATATTACTGGGATTCACATTCTCTGAACACCAGAGAAAGAAAACACAATTCTTATCCCTTGCTGTGCCTGTGCTGTGCCAAAGTAGAATGCAACATGGAGATTGTTTACCCAAAGTGATGGTGTTTTGTTTCCTTGGCCTCTCAGGGCCAAGAGTGTGTGTGTGTGTCAGGACTGTGGGGTGACAGTCACGAGATTCAGTGCAGTTGGGGTACAGGGTTGAGTACTTAGGAGATTCAGTTTAAATGAAATATATATAGTATAATGAAGTAATTAATTAGCCTCCTAATATCAGTGGAGTCAGATGCATCATTCTCTCTCCCTCACCAATGTTGGAGTTGCCATTGATATGCAATACAGGACAGCACCCTGTGCCCTCCATCTTGCTTCCATCCACAAGGTGCTAAAAATCCCAAAACCTAAATTTCTCACCAAGTGATGCACCTCTCTATAATCTATTTCACACTTTTGTGGATTCCAGTCTATCTTGAAGTCTGGGAAACTTTCTCCATGAGTGAGGGTCAAAGTCAGTGCTCCCCTGGGGGTCAGGGCATGCACCCCAGAGCAGACAGAGAAATATTCCTGGGTTTCCACAGGCTGGGGGACGACACAAGATTGTCTCTGGATGCCTCACCCTGCAGAAACACCAACACTGCCCACGAGGAGCAGTGCCAGGCCTCTGACTTTAATAAACCCTCACTAGTGGGGATCTTTGTTTTTGTGAGCCACCAGACTACCCTTGCTGAGCCCTCCTCTGCCTCCTTACACCTCCAAAATGACCCAACAAACTGAAGCCACCATTTGGAATTGAAATTTCCTCTGGAAACTTGTTACAAGATGAATGCTAAGGGATGGAGAGTGTTAGACAGCTACAGGTGTCACTGCAAGACCTTCTGATAACAACAGACTCAGACCAGTGTATGTCTTGCACACGTGTCTGTATTAATAGCTTGGATCTCTTCTGGGAGTTGGCAGAGATCTAAAGTTGTATCAATGTCTTTTTCTTGCCTCCTCAATAAAAAAAACACCCTTTACCTTTAAAGTGAGGTCCTAAGCTGTCATGAATTCTTACTAGACATGCTGTAATTGCTATTCCAAAAGGAGCAAAGTGCAGAGGCAACAACTGCAGAAATAGAAGAGTGAAGCTGTTTTGGAGATTTAAAGCAAGCAATACCTGTGTTATGTTCTCTCCCTTCCAGATGGCTTGTGTCTGAATGGCTTTCTGCTACCATTTTCTTTTAATTTTTTTTTTCTGATCCAAGTAACTTAATGATTTTTTTTTAATGGCATGACGTGATGAAATCTGAACTGACATTACATTTCACTAATGTACAGCTCCCTTGAGCCAATATCAATTGTGTCTATGATGGCTTTGCCAGGGCAGAGGTCAGCTGAGGGGCTCTCCCCTTAGCTCTGTCACCACCTCTGGAGTTTCCAGGACACTTACAAATAAATCAGACACTCACATTTCAAGCAGGGAGTCAGATTCTGAAGAACATCTCCTGACCCATGAAAAGCAATTTTTACTTGAATGGTGCTTCAACCAAAACTGATCAAGGATGACCTGACCTGGTCCTTGAATATGAGTGGATATAAGATGTGTTGAGGGTGCAGTGGCTGTTTCTCAGAGCCTGAGCTCACTGCAGTCTGTACATGTGCCACTCCTGACCACAGGCACACAGAAACCTCTTCCAGCACAGTGACCTGCCATAAAGACACTGCTTAAGGGACACCAAATCCCACAGGCTGTGTCTCACTGCTGACCCTCCCTCTCTGCTCCCTGGGGTCACACTGGCTAACCTGCACAATTAGGGTCTTCCTTCCCTGCTGGACTCCTTCTCCCATTTTGGGACTACAACTTTGCACCTCCTGGGAGAGATGTCAGCCCAGAACCAAAACCCATAAATAAATTTCTGTAAGTTGTTGGGATGAATACAATCCATCAGTGTCTTCAGCAATGTGAACCTGGAATTGTTTGACTGTTGTAGTAGGTAGAAAACCTCCTGTGTTACAAATACAGGACAGACTAATCTTTGAAAATCCCCAATTATTATTATTACTAATAATATTACTTGTGACCGTGTTCACAGGGGTCTTAGGTTGAGGGAAGAGATGAGGATCTGACTCCATGTTTCAGAAGGCTTGATTCATTATTTTATGATATATATTACATTAAAACTATACTAAAAGAATAGAAGAAAAGGTTTCATCAGAAGGCTAGCTAAGAATAGAATGGAAAGAATCATAACAAAGGCAGCTGTCTCAGACTCTCTGTCTGAGCCAGCTGGGCTGTGATTGACAATTAATTACAAACCTGTTGCGTTCCACAGCAGCAGATAATCAATGCTTACATTTTGTTCCTGAGGCCTCTCAGCTTCTCAGGAGGAAAAATCCTAAGGAAAGGATTTTTTACAAAAGATGTCTGCGACAATTACTATTATTATTACTATTATGTTTTACTGAGTGTGCCTGGGTTTCCACACTTCCCCATATCCTTAGCTGAACCCACCCAAAATCTGTTATCTGAGGTGGTTTTCCTAGAGAGCACCTTCTAGCTCATCCCTAATAATGCACAAACTTGACAGGCATTTCTCCTTTTCATTTTTTTCTGGCTGAAGCCTTCTTGCTTCTGCCTGTGATGAAGCAAAAATCATCCTCTGGAGGCAGGGTTCAGAAAGGGTTGTATGTCAGAGCAGAGGGAAATTTAGATTTCAGTGCCACCAACGCCCCAAATCCCCAATTTCCTTTGCAGATGAGAGCTCCCTCCCACATCGCTCTGTCTGTGTGTTGGGTTAAATCGGTGTGTACACGAAGCACATCAAGGACTTGCAAGCAGTTACAGATGCAAAATCCTGCATTTCACACTCAGAGTGACCCAGCAGAGCCAACCTGGGGTTACATTTGCCCTGGGGAAGTCATCCTATCCTGCTTCCTGCCCCAAAACAATGAGGCTGGAACCTTCTGCTAATCAACACATTGTTCACCAGAACCAGGAGGTCCAGAAGGGGCTGCTGGCCCTTGGGAGCAGGGAGAAACAATAAAGTCTGCCTTTTCCTGGTTTCTTTTCTCCTCCTCTGTAATTACTCAGCTCTGAAATGTCATGTTTCCAAAGCCATACTTACTAGGTAATACTTCAGCTTCAAATGTCTTATCTCACAAAGAAGGATGGAGCAGTGGGGCTGACCTTGACCTTAAGCTTAAACCATCCTAAATTTTAATTCCAGATCTCTAAGAGGCCCAAATCACATCACTCAAGCTCTGGGAAGTTAAAAGGAAAAAAACAGTAATTTTCTATTTCTCTTAAAAACTGTGAGGATTAAGATACTGTGGATTATGACTTTCTTAGTTCTTCAGTAATTGTCTTCCTTCATCAGCAAGATCTAGCAAGATTAGGTGATTAATTTAGTTGCTGATGTGAGAAATGTTCGAGTTCTGAGGATTTTTCTTGTCCTTACCTGAACTCTCCCTGAAGAGAAATTTTTCCACTGAGTAGCAATTCACTCCATTCCAAGTTACAGGTCTCAAGGGAAGGATATTTAGAGTTTTAATTCTCAACAGTCACATCTAATTCCTCAGTGAAAGATGCTATGACACCACAAGAATGAAATGGGTTACTTAGATGGAAAACAAGCTTAAAATCTGCCATAAAGAACAAGCTAAAAAAAGGTGGTTAAAGGGCCAACATAAAAGAAAAATAAAGCAGACACATAAAGTAGAAGCACAACCAGCAGGTGAGAAAAGGGAAAGAAAAAACCCCATAAAGTCACAGATCTGTGGGATTAATTCCTCTGATAGATTTTCCATTTAATTTTGGGTCAGAAGGCTTGAATCAGGCTTGTTTCTCCTGATCCCTGAGGGTCTTGGGTTGTAAGGTTGGGTAACAATCTCCAGCCCCTGAGCACAGACCCAAGATCCCTCCTTGGGAAAGCACAGTGGCTCCCATCACCAGTGGGATTGGCTCCAGTCTGCAGAGCTCACATAAAACCAGAGACCTGGAACATCTCCAGGAGTTCCTGACAGCCTCTTCCAACCTCTAGCATTGTTCAGCTTGAGGACACTTTCTTTAGTGTCCAAAAAAATCCCAATTTTTTAAATGGAATTTCCCTTGGATAGTCTAATTGCAGGTAACATCCTGAAAGACATGGAGGAAATTTGAAACCATAAAAAAAAAATCTTTCTCCCATTCCATGACTGAGCATCTGCACTGAGCAGGAAACTAATGGTTCTTCTCAAGTAATAGCTTCTCTGGAGGGGAACCAATTAGCCATACTCTCTGATATTGCAAATGTAATACCTTTGATGAGAAATTCAGTATAGAAATACTGCTCCAGAGCAGTTCCTTGTAATATCCCAAGACACTGGACTGCACCTGGGTGTTTCTTAGCTGGGTGTGTAAAGGATGAACCACCTGCAAATACCACCAAGCAGGCAGCAGCTACTTGCCTGTATGGCTGAGAGTGCTCTGAGAGACACTGAGGGACCTGGCAGAGGCGACCACTTTGCCTGTGCACCCACGTCCCTGCTGGTGATCCCTTCTCCAGCATCATCCACATCATCTCTTCCAAGCACATTCCTGGAAAACACCTCCAAATTAATTTTACCCAGTGAAATTTCTGGAAGTACCTCCATGATGCTGGGAGGCTGGCACTAAGTTTCAAAACAGATTTGGGCTGGCATCCAAGGGCGTATTTGGCTGCCAAAGACCCATTTGGTGGAAGGATCTCAGTGCCTATTGTATTGTGGGGTGCCTTGTGGCAGGAAGGAATGGTGAATCTGCCTCCATGTTCTCAGAAGGCCAATTTATGATTTTATGATACTATATTATATTAAAGAATAATATACTATACTGAAGAATACAGAAAAGATACTTACAGAATGCTAAAAAGATAATAATGAAAACTCGTGGCTCCTTCCAGAGTCCTGACACAACTTGGCCCTGATTGGTCAAAGAGTGAAAACAACTCACACCAGAATCCAGTGAAACAATCACCTGTGGGTAAACGATCTCCAAACACATTCCACATGAGACAACACAGGAGAAGCAAATGAGATAAGAATTGCTTCCCTTTTCCTCTGGGGCTTCTCAGCTTCCCAGGAGAAAAATCCTGGACGAAGGGGTTTTTCAGAAAATATGGATGTGACAAGTGCCTAAAGATGTGAGCACAGGGATGGCCCCAGGTGCTCCCAAGGCTCCAGAGGATCCCAGATGTGGCCCCACTGTCACTGTGGAGCTCTCAGTGAGCACAGTGACACAGCTGGGTGGGTGAGCTGCTCTCATCAGAAACCCTGGGCCCCTTGCATTATTCCTCTCTGAATTTCCTCTCCCACCCAATCCTAAATTGTCACTCTGCAAGGATGAATCACACTGCCATTCCTTCTCTATTGTTGCCAGAGCTCATTTTCCCTATTGTTCTTCTGTAGATTAGGGTAATTCATTCACAAGTGAAATTCAGCCCTATATAATGGCCTTGGCAAAACTAAATGCTGTTGGAGAGAGCATGGGGCATGACAGTCCTTCTAAAAAGAGGAATTTCACTGTAATTTCTTTTCGCCAAGTTTCATAATTCATTTTCAAGGGAACTCTTTAGAAACACAGTCTCTGTGCTTTATTCCACCTTAATAATAAAAAAATACACAAACCTTTTTATTTATTGCCTCCTTTTCCATGCTTATATTTCTCCAATTGTTAATAATTTTAATTAACACCAGGATTCCTCAGCAGCACATCATCTCCTTTTTCATTACAAGTGTTAATTGCAGACTCAAATAAAAGGTGAAGAAGAAATTGAGGTAAACATCAAAAGAAGCTCACCACTGTTGGATGTGCAGAAGAACAATTACTTGCACAGTTGTTTTATTAGGGCTTTATTTGATTAGTAGGAAAGCTTTAAACCCACTTTTGTGTATCCTTCTACCTCTATGTATTTTTTCAAAACAATATATACACATCCAGCTCTTTTCTCCTTTGCCATAATAAATAAATACTTTTTACTCAAATACATCTTGTTCAGAACAGCTCACAGACCTGAAGCAAACTCAGAACCAAACCTCTAGGCTACATTTTTATTTCCAGTTCTTATTTTGAAAGATTTTATCAGTAAGTGGTGCTGCTCATACCAAATATTGAGGGCTTCCAAAGTCTTGACTTAACGAGGATCATTGATCTCCATCTATAGGTACATATAAATTGCACATACATATGGGCACAGCAACATTTCCCACCAAAACAGAGAGCACACTGGAGAAGTAAAGGAGTCAGGGGGAGCCTCTAAAGGCCACCTGTAGCATCCAATCCTATTTCCCAGCAATTTAGAATCACAGGCTGGTTTCTGCTGGGAGACACCTCAAAGATATCAGGTTCAGCCCCTGGCATGGGCAGGGACACCTCCTGCTAGGTCAGGTTGCTCAGAGCCCTGTTCAGCCTGGCCTTTCACGCCACTCAGCCAGAGGCCAACAGAAGCAGGCAAAGAACTTGGCAAAACAAAAATCCCTGAGGCTTTCCCAGGACACAGGGAGGTGGTAGGTAGGAGTTTCACAACAAAGAGCACTCACCTTGTGACGGTGGTCACAGGGGTCTTGTGTTGAGGGAAGAGATGAGGATCTGACTCCATGTTTCAGAAGGCTTGATTTATTATTTTATGATATATATTACATTGAAACTATACTAAAAGGATAGAAAAAAATCTCAGAAGGCTAGCTAAGCTAAGAATAGAACGGAATAAATAGCAAAGGTTTGTGGCTCAGAGAGTCTGAGCCAGTTGACTGTGACTGGCCATTAATTAGAAACAACCACATGAGACCAATCACAGATCCACCTGTTGCATTCCACAGCAGCAGATAACCATTATTTACATTTTGTTCGTGAGGCCTCTCAGCTTCTCAGGAGGAAAAATCCTAAGGAAAGGATTTTCATGAAAAGATGTCTGTGACACCCACCTGAGCACTGGATGCAGGGGAGAGGTGTTCCCCAGGGGTGAGGAGAGAGGGCAAGGACAGCACCACTGCTGTGATCTGCCCAGGGATTGAGCAGCTGCACTCCCTGAAAGCTTCACCAGCAAGGGGGAGCAGGAGGTTGCCCCTCATTGCCAGTAGAAGCCACAACATCTGCAGCTGAATCTGCAGGTGGGTGTTGTTGTGCGGAGATAATCAAAACTCCACAACTTTTGTGGAAGTTGTAAAGCCGGTATGTTTATTACAGTCTGGACGCATGTGGGAATCGTTCCCTTAAAATGACATGCATACTTCTGGGAACTTCAGGTCCTTTTTTATCCCCCTCTCAGATACATATGCATACAATTTCACCATAGGTTCATACATATTCATTTTTACGAATTTCGCGTGACATTTGCTGCTAGTTCTTCTTTATGAGAAATAATTCCTAGGTCAGGTTGACCTGCTCTCACAGCAGTCTCTCTGTCTCTCTCTATCACTCTTTGTCTCTCTTCCTCTTATCTCTGCCCCTCATTGAAGCAGTTTCTCCGAGCCTAGGTTCTGCAGTCAGGCTAAATAGCCATGTTTTCTAACCACAGACTCAACTCAAAATGTACATTTCACCTAAATCAAAATGGATTTCTACCCTGGAAAATTTCCACTTTGCTTCAGTGTAGAGGCACGGCTGAGCCCTGGGCCTGGACACAGAGCAGAAAAGTGGAGCTGGCAGCTGGAGATGGAGATCTCTGATTCTCCCAGCTTCACCTGCCAGAGCTCATGAGTCAGAACATCCCAGCCTTATCCTCAAGTTATGCCAAAAACTATGGGTGCTGCAACGGGCGGGAAGAATGATGGGCAGAACTCCATGATCTCAGAAGGCTAATTAATTACTTTATTATACTATAACTCTATTACAGAATGTTACACTAACAAGAACTATCACTAACTAACTAACTTTCAACTGTCTACAGACCAACAGTCCACACAGCTTGGGCTTGATAGGCTCATTAACATAAACAATCTCCATCAGAATCCAATTACCAAATTCCTTCAGGTAAACAACCAAATTCCTTCAGGTAACCAACCTTCCCAGCACATTCCACATGTGCCAACACTGGGAGCAGCAAATAAGAACTGTTTTGATCATTCTTTTCCCTGCTTCTCTCACAGCTTCTCTCTGTTCAGAGGCCATGTGAGTAGCCCAAAAAGCAGCACAGAAAAGTGTGGCTGCTGGTCTGATCTGCCCTCGTGGTGCAGGGAATTCCTGATGTCAGCCCTCCTTACTTTCCCCCAGAGCTCAAAGCTCTCTTGCTGCATTCAAGGCAGGGGAGGCACTCCTGGACAAGCACAAGCACCTCTCTGCCCCAGCAGTGCTGCTCAGCATCCGTTTAACATGTGCTGCTTGAGCCCTTGGTGCCCTGTTGGATTCACATGGGATTTGTCCAGCCCTGGGGATACCCATCCTTGAACACCCAGAATTTTCCTGCATTGTAGATCCAGGCTTGGGCTACAGAGAAAGGACATTTCTCTTGAGGTGCCTTTTAATCACTGAATCTCCCCTAAAAAATTCATCCCTTCCCATTTTCCATATTAAATTTCTTAATAATTTGTATATATTCTCTGTTCCTTCTGTGGTTTTTTAGTACATCCTGATTTGTGTTATCCAACATCAATATCAACTTGGTTTTTATAAATTTTTGCCTCATTAATGAAGGTTTTCCATTAAAAAAAAAAAAAAAAAGTGGACTACAGGCTACTGTTATCCTGCCCTACTTCCCAGTCCAGCACAACTCTCCATCCCAAAAAGAACCTGGGGAATCCCTCAGGAAAGCTTCACTTGATTGAACCACAATATTTCCCAAGCATTTCAATGTGAGCCCTCAGAAGGAGCCTCAGGAGGGATCCTGCAGCCCCAACACTTCATTTTTCTGGAGTCCTCCCTGCCCACTGGAGTTCGCCTCATGTTGGCTTGGTCCCTGATTACCCCTCACGGTCACACCTGCTCCCTTCCCTGCACTGTCCATGAACCACAGCACCTGGATCACAACCCCCAGCCCCTTCCCCATCACCTCCAGCCAGTAAGGACAAAGAACAAAATCCTGGTTTTGGATTTTTTCTGAGTGGGCACAGAGGGTCTGCGCAGGATCAGGTGTTTGAGACAGATCCCAGCATCTCCAACAGGCGCTCAGAGCACGATGATGAAATTCCCTGTTTTGCTCACCCTTGTTTCACTCTGTGCTTTGACTTTTCAAGTTTTCTGTTTTGCTTGCTTCCCCTATCTCCCTGCCAGCCCTCCTCAGCTCCCAGCACTTGCTCTCTCTTTCAACTTTTGTGCACTCCCCTGTGAAATGCTGCTCTCCTCTCTTGTGGATTTTCTTCTTCTTCAGGGTTCCTTTTTTTTTCCCCTCTAATTTCCATTTTTCCTGTTCTGCTTTAATTACTGCTCCAGTTAGCATCCTCCAGCCTTCTACCAACCCCTTTCATTTTCACTGCTTCCTCCCAGTGGACCTGGCCCACTCATTTTCATAATTCCCTAAAATTTACTTTCCTAAATGTAGTTCTCTGTGCATAATTCATCCATAAATTTGATTTGTTTCCCACTGGGATAATCAAACAATCTTCCGTACCTTTTTTTTTTCCCACACCTGTTGTTATTCTTTCCTTCCAGGTAATTATACACAAAAAGTTACATATTTGGGGCAGGAAAGCAGGAGAAAGCAGATCATGCTTCCAAATCCACGTTTCCCTCTCCTCACTAAGACCTCCCTTTCTTTCCCATAACCAAATATATTCATTTAATTCAACAGGGCTGACATTTCTAAGGAAAATGAAGTAGACATTGCTTTATGGCAAAATGTGAGGTAAGCAGGGCCAGATTTGAGCTGACGTAAATCACAGCAGACCTATTGTCTTCAGAAAAAGTGCATCATTTTCTAGAGGGAAAAAACCAAAATTTAAAAGGACCATTGGAGCTGTGCAGACATAGCACATAGCTGAGAATCAGGACTACCTTTAAATCTGTTGGTTTTTAAAATTGTTTTTCTTTCCCTTAAAATTGCAAGCAGACTGACTTAGCACATTATTTTTTTTGAGCACATTGTTTTTTGAGCCATTAATAGCATGGAGTCTAATTTGGAGGCAAAGCTAGCACCCAGGAAAACCAAGCAGCACAGATGACAAAATTATCACACCTTCCCTGGCATTGGCAAGAGGAGTGAGGGCTGAAGGCTTGCACATGTGGCTTACTCGCATTAGTGTGAAAACCAGTGTGCTTTGGGGGGGGAAATGCGCTTTATTCTTCAAATCTGATTCCTTTTTCATATCAATTTATGACATGACATCCATTTTTGTGAGCCTTCCCTGTCAGGAGGGAAACGTGCCCACACCATCTTCAATATGGGTTTATTTGTCAAATTACCACAGGACAAACTGTGACAAATAACATCCATACAAATGTGCTGCCTTTGTATGTGCTTACTTCACAGTAAGTGAGAACAGGGAGAAAAGCAACCCAAACAGAGGGAAAACACACAGAGCATGACTATTTGTAACATATATGCAAAGAGTTTCACACAGCACAGACATATCCCTGGGCTCCTTGCTGCTCCTATAATACAAATAAGAAATACATAAAATACCTCATAAACCAGCTTGTTGGATTTTATTGCCAGAAACCCATCAGCCATCATATTACCATGCAAATCCTCTTATTGCATTGTCTGACAACAGCAATTCAACTAAAAAAAAAATTAGCTGAAAAACCCTTAACAACCTGGGAATAAATTCTCTCTTTCATGCATGCCAGCAGCTCCCATTAACAGTAGTAGGAGTTTCTCTGCAGGGGCTTGTCAAGGTGAGAATAGACTGCCCACCCTTCCTTCTCCCCTCTTCAGAGACTGAGTGCTGAATTGCTGCATATATATATATATATATTTTTTTTTTTTATGGAGAGATCAAATAAGAAAGCAATAAAAGATATTAAAAAAAAAAACCAAAAAAAAAAAATCAAACAACTCAGTAATAAAGACAGTTCCAAAGAGGAAAGGTACAGTGTTGCATGTCCTCTTGCTCCTTGACATCCTCCAGGAGAAATGAGATACCCCCCCCCCCAAACACACACAATTTTCTATGCCCTGCAGCTCTCAGAAGGTGCCCATCTGTCCACATCTGGGCAGCAGGGCAGAGTTGCATCTTGTGAGTGGAATAATATAAATTAGAAATAGAAAATATTACAAAACTATTATCAATTCTTCTTCACAGAAAATGTAATTTTCTCCAAAATGTAATTTCTGGATGAAAACTTGCAAATATTTTCCTCCTAAAAAATTGCAAATATTTTCCTGCTACAAACTTTCATGAAACAGATTCCTCCCAAATTCAGCATTTAAATGAGACTCAGTCAAAACCAAATAGTTTCAGAGGTAAAGGTCAGTTGTGGTCTTTCCTCTCTCTTTTAGCCAGAAGTTTTCATAGGAGCAAAGAATGCCTGTCAACTTTTAACCCCATCACTTAAATATTAGATGAATCCCCAATTCTAGAGGTTCTCTGACTTTATAAAAAAAAAATGGATAAATTCTTTTTCACATTTTTTCTGCCACTACTTGAGAGACCTGAAAGGATATGGACGAATTTCAGCCTAAAGAAAGCAGTGAATTAATTCCACTTAATCTCATTTTCCAAGGTGATGCAAAGAGTCAATCCTATATTACTTCCCACCTTTCCATACCATAAAAGCAGCTAAAAAGTGGGGCTGCTTTCCAGAAATACAGCTTCTGGTGCTGACTAAAGGAAAACAGTGGAGGAAAACCACCTTGGTGTCCCCCTGGAGCCAGAGACAGTGCAGGGAGGCTTGGCTGTCAAGTGCAATGCCAAGCTGCATTTGGGATTCATCCTTTCAGCAGTGGTGAGAAGATAAAAGGCAAAGTTAAAGTGTCACAGAAGAGATCAGAGAGTTAAATGGTGCATAAACAGATCTGATGCTGTGTTTGACCTGTGGGGGAAGGGGAGAGCTGGGTACACTGCATGCTGTACATTTTCTGGGAGACAAAGGGATGGATGATTGGAAACTTGTTCCTATACTCCATAGGCTTCTGTCATTCACTAAATGTGAGGTAATAAACCTTATTGGATTTCATACTTTGTGGGAAATGACTCTTTCATAGTTTTGTCCCCTTAATGGATACTTATTTAGGAAAGTACTATATAGGTTTTATTGCATCAAAAGGAATAAAGGGTTTTAAATGAATCCTAATGCTCTCTCAAAGTGCTGGAGTTGGGAACTTCAAGCTAAATTCACAGTTGGAAGCAGAATCTTTCCTAAGCTGTTTAATGTACAGAAAGAAAACTTTGGGGATCAAAGTATTTTATTTAACAAGACTTAAGTCTCATTTCTCCTTTGATTTTTACAGGTAGCCTCTTTCATCTCTCCTCAGTTTTCCTCATCTTCAAGTATCTCTTCAACCTCCTTACTATTCTTCTCCTTTCCCCCCTCCTCTTCTCTTCTGGGCAAAACACCTGTTTCCACAAAAGAACAGGTTTTTCTTCTCCACCACCTAATTCAGGGTTGCCTCCCGGAGCTTTCTGTTTCTGTATTTTTATGCACTGTTTCCCCCCCACTGGCTTTTTATTGACACATGTGGGAATCATAAAATAAGACAGTCTCATTTTCTGGCATTATTGCTCCTGAGCAGTGGAAATGCCTTGAAGGCAAGGAAAACCTTGCTTCCCTGCTTTCTGAGACTCATGACTAGCTGCTGCCCTGGAGCAAGTCAATCTCACAAAGACTTCCCACAGATCTGAAGGCATGAGCTGCTCTCACACTGCTGGCTGCAAAGGCACTGCTGGCACCCAGCATTTATTTGCTTGTTTGTTACCACCTCACTTTTCCTGTCTGTTTTACACAGAGAGCTACTTTATTCACATCCATCCCCACTACACCTGGGACCAGGGAAAACCCAGGCATCAACACACATGCACCCATTCCAGATGCTGCCTACTCCTCTTGACTGACTTCTTTCCCATTTCCAACCTGATGCTGTTTGGAATTCATTCCCCCTTTCTTGTGCAAGTTTTGCTGCAGTAAATTCAGTCATGATGACAAGAGCCCCGCCTCCCTCATGTGCTGTGGGGGTTTTGCATGGGAGCTTCTCCATGTGGTGGCCAAAACCCACTTCACATGCACCCCCCTAACCTCTGGAAGGAGGCCATGGAAGATGGGTCAGCCAGTACTTCTGAGATGCACTGCCTAGGATGATGCACAGCTGTGGAGAGAACCATCTTTCCATTAATTCCAGTTTCTCAGGCCTGGGGTGTAATAGCATGCCATGAATTCATCAGATGTGAGCATGCCCAGCTCCTTGTAGACTGGGACTGGCTGTGGAAAAATCTCTGAACATGCACAGCATCCCTGTGGTTTAATCACACAAAATGGCATTTTCCTGTGTCGAGGCAGGGGAAGCCACCAGTCACCACATGTTAGGCGAGCCCTGTCTGCAGCTGAGCTGCTCTTTGAGGTCCCTCTGGAATAAAACAACTTGGTTTAAACCACTGTCAAACACAAGTTCCTAGCACACACCTCTTCCTGCATATGTGAACTTCACAGCTGAGCTGGTTTCAGTGGCTCACACAGGCAGTGAGCAATCAGCCTCCACCTTGTGATGGAACTGCCAATCTTTGTTCTTGTTCAAATATTTTAATTCCAATTCTGTAACAAACTTCCCTTTCAATGACTCAGGGAATGATTTGCTTTGTCTCACATATCTCAGCATCTAAAGAAGCTTTGACAGGAGCATTCCTAGGGCTTCTGAGATAAATATATAATAAATCTAATGTTGTCAAGCATGGTGGCATTTTTATTTTATTTTCAAAGAGAATTTAATCTAACTTCCCAGGGGATTCTTCTCTTGTGTCATAACAAAGTCTGGCTTGTAATAGATTTCCCATTTTTCTTTCTATCTTGTATAATGACAAAATTGCTGCAAAGAGAAGCAGTGTTCTATAATATGTCACAAAACATAAGTGGGAAGTGACAGTCGTCTTCGAAAGGTTGGGCTCAGCCCAAGCCCTGATTTCTGGAATCACAGGCACTAAATTATTTCATATGGCCCCATAATCAGTTTCCAGACAGGCCTGAAGTACAGGGAAAGTCCATATGTAACGTGAACTTGCCCTCTCCCCAAACAAAACAATGAGGGGGGAATAATAAAAAACCCAAATCAATAAATAGCACTTAAGAGTCAAACTTTCAACTGATGGAATATTGATAGAAAACAATATAAATATAAATAACACTAAAATAACATTAATTTAATATAAACCAGTCAAGAATCTGGTTCATACATATCCATCTCTACATGTCATCCTAAATAAAAAACTTTTAATATTAAATTTATAGCTAGTAATGGGATGTAATGGAATTCATATATCCTTGTGGGAAAAATGCCTCTATTACATTGCATTATAAATTCTTATGTATCAAAGGAATAAAAGCCACTACTCTCTTCAAGACCATAATTTTCTTCAACAAATTCTAGAATCCTTTCATTGTTATTGAGCATCCTCATAAAAGACTAATATTTTCAACTGTGCTTTGGATGAATCTCTTTTGCTTGCTTGAAAATTGCATTGCTGGCAGAAAGCAGAGCTGGTGCTCAGTGCACAGAGTCATATTTGCCACTTAAAAAGAGGATTAAAGGCATTTTTCCCTGGGATGTTTTACATTGCAGACCTCAGGCAAGGATTCAGAGTGCAGCAATTAGCAGGTCAGCAACCCTGAGCTCACAGGTAGCTCGTGTTCTGGAACATTCATTGGAGTGCTGAGTCTCGCCATGGGAACCTGGGGGCAACAGTGCTGCTCACATTTCACTGTGCAATTACACAATTGCTAATTAGCTGTGTTGGTCAGACCCTTCAACAGCACGGATTTTTATTTAGGAGAGGCCATTCCCTATCAAGAGCTGAGGTCCCTCACATGTCACACCCAGAGGCTGCTGTCCTTTCTCCCCTCTTCATGCTGATTCTACCTGTCACAGACAACTTCTATGAAAAATCCTTTCCTTAGGATTTTTCCTCCTGAGAAGCTGAGAGGCCTCAGGAATAAAATATAAACAATGATTATCTGCTGCTGTGGAATGCAACAGGTGAATCTGTGATTGGCCCATGTTGGATGTTTGTAATTAATGGCCAATCACAGCCCAGCTGGCTTGGACAGAGAGCCAAGCCACAAACCTTTGTTATCATTCTTTCTTATTCTATTCTTAGCTAGCCTTCTGATGAAACCTCTTCTTCTATTCTTATAGTATAGTTTTAATGTAATATATATGATAAAATAATAAATCAAGCCTTCTGAAACATGGAGTCAGATCCTTGTCTCTTCCCTCATCCAAGAACCCCTGTGAACACCGTCACACCTACCTGCTGGTTTGTCCACAGCTGATGCCAAAGCACCCTCCCCAAGCAGGAGGCTGGATCATTATTTCCTTTGGACCCCTGAACAGGCTGAGCCAGAAGCAGTTGACTGCCCAAACTGTGCCATGTGCTGATGACTTAGGAACAGCAGAACTCAAGTCCCTCAAAGACTGAGACATCTGCCCCCACAGACAGAGACTTTCTCCAAAGGCTTTGGTGACCATGCCTCAAGCATCTTGCCTTAACAATTTCTAGCCCATGGATCCCATTAATCACCTCTCACTCCTTCCTTAGCTCGACCATGGCTTCCACTGCACAGGTTTCAGTCCTTCCAGCCTGGCACAGAAGCTCAGGGACACCATGGGGTGCCCCAGCTCTGCAGGCTGGCAGGACAGAGGCTCTCACAAGACACCCACCCTGAGGTGGATGGTGCTGAGGCTCATCATCTTCATGACCTATGGCAGGGAAAGCAGGAGAGGGACTTGTGTGATTGTTCTGAAAGCCTGCCAAGCAGCTCATTAACAGAATTAAGCAGCCTGTGATATAATTAACACAGGGAAAAATGCATGGCCTTTTGTTCCTTGCCACACAAAGTAGCTCATTTCCTCATCCTAACGTGACAGGAGGAATGGGATCACAAGTACAGGTCACTGACCAAATGCACTGGACCTGTGCTCCATGGTTCCTGCTGTTCAGGAGTGTTTGTGTTGCTCGTAGAGATGCCCAAAGTCTGGGCAGATAACTCATGGGGCTCTGGAATGGAAGGAGGGTCTAAGGTTGCAAAGCTGGCCACTGCAAAACACAGCTTCAGCACAACTTGGTGCCATCATCCTGCTCTAAGAGCCCAGCCTTCCTTTTGCTGTGCCTTCCAAGATTTTCCCCCTTCAAGCACCACTTGAGCCATCAATAACAACAGTCCTGGGCCAGGTTCAGAAGCTTTCAAACATTCCGTGTGGGATGTTTGCGGCAGATTCTTGTTCTGTCCTAAAGAGCACCCAAAGAGTCCTATTGAGAATCCAAGCATCCCAAGGGTTTCTCATTCCCAGCTGTTACAAGATCTGATATAAAAGGCAAAAGGGACGTTTCCACAACCCTTGGTGAGTGCTGGGCCAGTCTCTGAGCTCCTCCACACCCACCACTCCTCTTCAAAGGAGGAGGAGGGGAAGCTGGCGTTACAGAAAAGGCCTCCCACCAACGTGTCTGTGCTCCACAACAATGCTGTAAACAGAAGCGTTTCTCTCTATAAAACCTCACATTCACCATGACACAGGTTTTTTCCTGCTTCTTCCTGCTGCTACTCTTGTATGTCCTTGTTAATTGCTCATCTCCCTTTGCGGGGCAGCCAGGAGGGAAGAAGCTCCTCTTGCCAGGAGCTGCTGGAAGATGCTGCACGAGGGATTTCAAGCCCCCCCTCCTCCCATCCCTTCCCCACCCCCACACACCACTTTCTCTTTTTATTTTTGAGAGGCTGGAATATCACAGGATAAAGAGACTGCAGCTGTGTTGGGGGAAAAAAGCCCAGTCACGCCTTAGCAATTTATGGACAATTTCCCATTAATAAGAGATAATGGAGTGCAGCTCAATGGATTTGCAATTGTACACTCACTCTTTGAGAACATGGAGGGGAATCTGACAGCAGCTTGTTCCTCTCCTCAATGGCATTACCATGGTTTTGTATCTCCCGTTGTACACAGCGGGATCTGGACAGTTTGAAAGGGTTTAACAGCCTGTTAGGGAAAGCATGGGTGTGTCAACTTATTGAAATGACCTCAGATACTGTCATTGCAAGGGACAGTAGATAGAAATTAACCTTGGGCTCCCACCTGCATGTGCTCATTGGGCAGGAGTGAGGCTGTTGGGTTGTGAGAATGAGAGACCCAGTTCAATTCTCCTTGCACGGGGGACTGGGAAAGCCCATGCTGGGATGCTGCAGAGCACATCTGCATGTGTGTTTCCTAGCAGATCAGCTCTCTAGGGTCCCACACATCCCCCCCAAGCTACAGCCATCACGGGCTCTCACTGCACTGTCCCCATGCTGGTCTGAAGTTACACTGCAAACCATGCAGGAACAACGAGACAGCTCCTGCAGGGACAGAGAGCCCCTTGGGGTGAGGAACACGGGTGTACAGAAGCCCAAATGAATCAGTTTGTACAGGAGTTTTCTCCTGTGCACTGTTGTCACCGAGTGCCTGAGTCACTGTGTGCAGCCCTGTAGAGCCAGGGACCAAACTGCCAGATAAATCTGCTCACCTGGGGAAGAGCTTATTCCTCTCCAGAGTTTCTCTGCACTTCATATGCAGTCCTGGAGAGTCACATTGGTTAATGGTGCAGACAGTTCCTCTCAATTTCAATTTGCTGTCCTCCACTATAATTGACTCCCTCTTAATACCTTATGAGCAAGGGCAGCCACAAGTGCACCTTCTCCACTACTCATATTCCTGCACACACCCTGACACAGGTCCAGCTTTGAAGTGACTTTTCCATCACTAAGGCTAAAGACAAGCAGAAAATTTCCATTTAAAATTCACATCTCCAGACCCTCTCTCATTCTGTAGCACTGTGCTGTTTTGGAGATAATAGAGCTTGGGATCCTAATGAAGACATATCACCAGTTATTTTACAAGGGTGTGATTATACTTTGTTTGCTGCAGCTACATGATTGCTAAAGCATTTCAAGCATCACTCTGAAGTGACAGCACTGAAGTGCAAGACCTACATAGTGGGGTTTTTTTGGCTACATACTGATAAAGCACTTGCTTACAGAGACAAGGGTGCATCACAGAGGATGCTACTGTCCAAGAGAAATGAGCTCCTGCTTTCCCCCCAGCCTGGACTAATTGCATTGACAGATTCCAGCTCGCCCATTACACTTTTAATGAACTATAAAAAATGAGTTCCAAGTCACAAGATTCCATAGTGAATCTACAGTTTGGCCAGAGTTTTTGCCAAATTCTTTACAGTCAGCTACTAATTTCTGGCTTTATATGTAGGTAAGTGTGTGTATATGTATCAATACATACACATGAGGGGAAAGAAAGCTTGGGTACACCAGTACTGAGGAAATGCAGCAACTCCCTAAAGGATTTCCATAAGAAATAAATCACAGACAGCCAAAGCAGCGCCTTTCCAGATCCAGGTACAAGCAGAGGCCCATGAATTCAGCACACGTGGACGCAAAACTTAAATTTGAAATCTTTTCTCAAAGCTCAGGATAGATTCTCTTCACAACTTCCCAAGATGATCCAAGTTCACAGCAGCGGCTAAATCAGTCGCACTCCATGTGGTTTCCAGTTTTAGTACAGGTCTCTCACAGTGACAGGCTTTTCCAAAGGATGCAGATTCTGGGCTGAACCACAAATACCCAACATGCTCCTCCTGTGACATCTGATCCTTAAAAGTGAAAACCCAACACTTTCCTAGGCAGAAACAGTACTTTCCATTGGAGAAGTAAATGGCCATCAACATGTCCATTTTCTCCAAGTGGACAAGTTCCTCTCCTTCTTACTCCTGCCTCTAGAGACCACTGCTCAGCCAGAGTGGGAAGCAGATCGAATATTCCAAAGTTTTCGTTTTCAAAGGAGAAAGACAAAGAACAGCAGTATTATCTGCCATGGATTAAACAGTTTAGTGATCCAGCCCAGGGCTCCTCCTTCACTTTGGAGAATGACCTCTGCCCCAGCCTTTCTCCCAGCCCATCCTTTCCTCATGGAAAAGGGACATTTAGGAGTAGGCTGGGACACTAAGACTCCCCCATAATGCAGATGCAACAGTATTGCTTCCTTCCAATCTAAAATTACCTATCATGCACCAGAGCACAAAATAAAACCCAGACAGGCTGAAGTTCACTGGGGGAAAAGATGTGCTTTGCATTCCAGACCATACCCAATAACATGTCATCTACCTTAAAAATCCCCAGAATTTCAGGAGGCATAGTTTTGGATTTTTAAATAGCTTAGCTGAAAACCAATGCTCCTAATGAAAAACAATAGCAAATTACTTAGATATTATTAATCTCATGCACGGAAATAATTATTTCCCAATTAAGACTTGTCTAAAGAATAGTCTTATAGATTATTTTGAAAAGATGACAAGTCTCCTTCTCGGCTGCTGTGTTTAAATTTGCATAAACATGACATTAAAACCTGAAAAAAATCACTTTAAAAAACAATTACTCCATCAACAAAACCTGACAGTGCAGAACTCAATGGCAGCACTGAGATCATCTCAGTGAGAAAAGATAATCTTTCCCTTTAAATGACATTAAACCGCCTCTTGCTTTAAACAGGACTGTAGTTCAGATTTAGGTTTTAGGACCCTTTAATAATTGAATGTGTGTAAATATCATTATTTTTTGGATGCACTGCAGCAGGTCCCACACCAAGCACCTTGACAGGAGGAAGGATTGTACAAGATCTTGCCATGTTGGGAAGACAAAAATGGGACACCTTCCTGTTATCATGCTATGCCTGTCTCTGGGAGCCTTTGTTCCATCAAAAACTTGTTAATTGCTGCCTTGGTAGCAAAGGAACAACATGCTGTGGTGGGACCATTAGGAGTCTACAGGGATGGCTCACCCTTAGGAAGGCAGAGGGGTTTTTAATTGGCTCAGTGTTCTCAGAAGATGCAATAAAGAGGGATAATCAATTGGTGTCAACATCTAATAACAGAGACTCTTTACAAAATGGAAACGAAAATCCAAACCCTACTTAATTGAAAGTTGTGGCATCTGGGGCTGCAAAAAAATGAGCTGGATGTAAAATTTATGAAGTATTTGTGCACAGCCAAGAACAAAAAATGCTGAGGATTTTAAGAGGCCATCATCACTTCGTCTCTCTGATGGAGCTATGGCTTCAGTTCTCCAGGAAGCAGGTCTGCATACTCCCATGCAAACCAGTAAATTACAAGTCAGAAGACCCAGTGGTCATCTGGCTAATCAATAATTCCCTTACTACAGCAGTGCAAGGACTGCATTGCTTCTTCAGTCCTTCCTGGCAAACCAGACGTTTCCTGTAGAACTCTTTTACCTCATGCAATATATTCATGGAAATTCTCCAGAACTGCTAATTGGTTCCCCCTTTGATCTCCTTAAGTATACAGCACACTCCAGAAGCTTCAGACCCAATAATTAGTTTTGTAGTGTGGCTTTATGAAAAGAAATTAAATGGACACCCAGTATGGCCAGCTTGCATGAGGACTGAAGTCTAGAGGTTTCCTCATGAAAATTCAACTCTGATATCCCAACAGTATCAACTCCAAGCAGTGCATACCAAGACTGGTTTCCTGTTTTCCATGAAAATACAGTGGGGCTATAATGGAAGGAATAAACTCATGTACATGAAGACTAATAATAATTCCTTTCAGTGTTTTTTATAAAAATATCTTGCTTTAAAAACAAACAATCAGGTTTTCTCCAGGAGACAGCAGACGACAGGTCTTGTGGCCTTTTCCCTGCCCTCACAGTAAGCATCCTCAAACAGAGGGCTGTCAGAGCTCAGAACTCATCCTCATCTTAAACAAACACCCTTTGTTTACTGACAGGTGGGCTCTCTTTTGTCTGTGTGTACTCTCCAGTCTTTGGCACGAGGCAGAGAAGCAGAAAGGGGTAAAGATGGCCACAAGGGCCATTCTCATCTTTTCCCAGAGCACAGAGCCTTTGTGCAGAGTAAATGCCAGCTGTGACAGCGGTTTGTGATCACAGCTGGCTTGTGACCCCCCTTCTTCCCCCCAGACCTCTCAGGGTCCAAAGCCAGCTGGAAGAGAGGCCCTTTCAGCTGGTGTTGTCCAGAGGGACTCCAGCAGGACCGAAGGTACCTGCTGTGAGGAGGAGTCCATGGCTTTGGCTGGAAGACAAGGGCAGCCTGCAGATTTACCCTGTGGATCTCAGGCCTGGCACTTCCCATGCATCACTAAATGGAAGGAACATTTTCTGTTTGTGTCCTCATGTTAATTCAAACCAGTAATGAAGTTGGGAGCATCAAAAGGTTTTAGCAGTATACAGGATTAGACCAGGCTTAGATAACTGAATAAATGAACTGACTTAATTAGCTCTCCTGAAGCAAATTATTACACAGTGCTCATTTCCAACTCTCATATGAACCCCAAAGAGTTCTAGAAATGCATTAATTCCTTGAATAATAAATCTTCTATTTTTGCATACCTACTGCAATTATGATGGATAATGAGATTTTAATTAATCAGACCCAGATTTTTTAATGCTTTTGAAGAATGTAGATACATTAGGGACCTATTTATTGAGTAAATTTTGGAGGGAAAAAAAAAACCAAAGGAGCAGAAGTCAATAGGAATAGCAACAAAAAATTTTCTGTGTTAAACAAACTCATCTTTAACGGGCTTCTTAAGAACATCCATCCCACAAACACCCTGTCTTGAGTAGGAACTCTGCAAACTCTCAAATCCTGGTCAAAGTATTGACTTCACTGCCTCTCTAGAGGCAAAATACATTTATTGGCTATTATGCTGCACAGAATACATTCTTGGCTTTACTCAAATAATGTTTTTTCAACTGTATTTTAAAAGCTCACTGTATGAAGATTATTTTCTTGCTCCTATATTCTGTGCTTCCAGATACTTCTAAGTGAGAGCCACTTACTATTAACATGGCAAAGCAGCTATTAAATGTTAAACCTCTCATATTTTTCTTTTTTTTTTCAACTCCTTTTGAGAAGGCAGCTAAAGACCTCTCTCATGGAAAGGTGGTGGCATTGCAGTTGTCATTAATTATAAATCAGTTTCTAATATGACTGAGAGCACAAAGATTGTAGGGGGTCTTGTTAACATGAGATTAAAATTCTCTTGAAGTGTAATTATTTTGCAAGAGGGTATTGGGCTGGATTTGTGACAAGCTATTGCATCTCTGTTTGAATTTGGAGAGATTGGACTTGATTTGTGACAAGCTGTTGAATCTTACTGCATTGACAGGAGAGATTTTGTTCATCACAGGGACAGTATCAGTGCTCACCATTTCTCTTGGAGAAACCCTAGGAAAAAACTTGAAGGAGAAGGGAATTTGCATCCTAATTACGGATTTCTAGCAAGTCCCCTTTCTTCTCAGATCCCTTTTTGATAAAAGTGAAGTTGTTGCTGGAGGGCACCAAGAAAGTCAAGAGTACAGCACCCAGCAGGGCAAGGTCAGCTCTCACACATGTTTGGAATGGGGGAAGAAGGCAGTGCTTCCAGTTTAAACAAAACTGAATTTTAAGTCTTGTGAAAGTTTCAAATTTTTTTGCCCTTCTTCAATGAACCTCGCTGGATTTGACATGGTCAATAGGTTTGGCTTTCCTTTCCTTTTCTGCCCCTTAAAAGAACTCAATAATTTCATCTGGAAAAGCCACTTTTCTTTGGAAAAATATGGTGAAAGAATTTTTTTAATCAAGCCAAGCAATTGGCAGTAGCATATTCAGGCTTCTTTTCCCTCTGTTTGAATTGCTAATCTTTGCACTAAAAAAATGTAATCCTTGCTGAGACACAGAGCAAGGAAGTGGAGCAGCAGACCCCTCTGCAGCTGCAGTAATCTGGTCTTAAAGTCAGAATTTACAGAAGCAGTTAAGTGCAGGTGTCCCTCTGGCTCGAGGAATTAGGAAACCAAGTACTTCAACCTTGAGAGGATTCTCCAATCTGTAAATTTGGGTTCGTGCATAACTTTGCAAATCTGGGCCCTGCGAGTGCCTCGTAGAAGACGGCCAGATGTGTCCTCCTTGGCATCTCTCTGGGGAGAGCTTAGAGAACAGATTTTCTGCTGTTCTTCATGTGCACAGAGCTGCTCATGAAGGAGCACCAGCTCCTTGCTGCATGGAGTGGGTCCCTGGTTCCAGGAGCAGCCCCCAAGCCCTGAGTCGCTGCCCCCCTTCCCCAGCCTGACCCTCTGAGCTGCTCCTCCTCCTCAGCAGCTCTTGCACCCCCCACCCCAAGGCCCTCTCTAACAGGGGGCCAAACCAACAGGGGCACAGAGGATGCTAAATTCCATCTGGCCCAGAGAAACCAAGGTCACAGTTGTGGCATTCACATTCTCTGGAAAAATCCCTTCACCCAGGATTTTTCTCCTGGGAAGCTGAGAAGCCTCAGAGAAAAGGAAACAATGCTTTTCTCATTTGCTTCTCCTGTGTTTTGCTCATGTGGAATGTGTTTGGAGATTGTTTACCCACAGGTGATTGTTTCATTGGATTCTGCTGTGGGTTGTTTTCCCTCTTTGGCCAATTGGGGCCAAGCTGTGTCGGGGTTCTGGACACAGACCACGAGTTTTCATTATTATCTTTTTAGCATTGTGTAAGTATCCTTTCTGTATTCTTTAGCATAGTATAGTATTCTTTAATATCATATAGTATCATAAATAATAAATTAGCCTTCTGAGAACATGGAGGCAGATTCATCATTCCTTCCTTCATTGGGGCACCCTGCAAATACAATAACAGTGGTCAAATATTGCTAGGAAATTTTCATCTGTATCTACAGAAATAGGGAACTTAACACAAAAGGCACCTGGCCCAAGACAAAGTGTGTGTTTGCTCAGGCCTTTATGGGAAGAAACTCACCATTTATAATCAGCATCATTGCTGCTGCAATCCACCTTGGTAATGCAAAGATTCATTTAGAAGCTGCTTTGATATGTTGCACTCAGCTCTGAGCAACAAAATGCTTTTGTGTGTGGTTTTCCCCACCCCCTGAGTTTGGTTGCCCTCCCTACCACCAATCTAAATTTGCTTTTATGTGCTAGGAAAACAAAAAAAAAAGTGTGAATTCACCACTTCTGAACATCTTGTCCTCCTAATTTGTACAGAGCTGGTTTGTTCAGCACAGAAACAGTACTAGGAGCAGAATAAATTTAGCTGGGATGCGGGGTGGGGGGAGGGAGGGGATGGCAGAGCCGGGGGGGAGCAGAGAGGGGCTCTGCAATGGTGCTGCTCCTCTTGTGTTCTGTGAGCAGGTCTCCTCATGCCCCTGCCCTCCTGCAACCTTGTTTCTGCCAGCTGCAGTCAGGGTGGAAATGCTGCCTCCATGCAAAGCCTCTCCATCATTTTATCTTCCTCCTTTCCTCACAAATTTGCCTTTCTTCAAATTAACTGTTATAATCCCAGGGTTTCATTTTTAAAAAAATTTTTCCTCTCCCCTTTCAGCTCTCAATTCCCTGGATGCCCCATGCCCTCTCAGGGTCTCTCACCCTCCTTTGGCACCCTGTATCCTCTTCCCAGCCCATCCTTTCCCTTCCCTTACCCTGCTCCTCCTCAGGCACAACCCCTTTGCTCCCCAAATTTCTGTCACTTTCTCCCAGACTCTTCCCTTCCCAGTTCTACCAGCTCTATCCCAGTTGCATCCCCGCAATCCCCAAATTCTCCCTTGCTACAGCACATACACAAGGACACAGCCAAGGATGTCACTGAGCCTGAGGACCAGCATTATTGAGAATATGCAATAAAAGACATGCCAGAGCCACTCAGGAGAAAAGCTGGGGACTGAGGAGAAATGGAAAATTAACTAAAAGTGGAGAGCAAATATCTTTGGGCATCTGGGCCTAAAAACTACATGGGAGAGCCCTGGCAAGCTGTGCCAAAGACAGCCAGCTTGGAGAAAATCCACAGCAGCAAATCCTCAAGTTAACCCAGGTGCTTCTTGAATCTCCTGCCCATTCAATTTGAACCAATATTTTGGTTGGAATAAATAGCAGGTTTTCCTCTTTTGAAATAAAAAGGGCAAGTGGAATTCAGATTTTGTTATCTCATATTCTGAGCCGATGACCTTTGCAGAGAAGGGAGGGAATGGCCAACTTCACCTTAACAACATTTATTTCATGTAACAGCTTTGTCAGCTGAGCTGAAGACAGAAATGGACAGAGCATTATTAGCCCAAGAGAGATGAGTCTCTTCACATTTCTGGAATAGAAATGGGCATGTAAACCATGATAAGTGGTTATCTTCAGACAGCAATTTAATACCAGCTACAAAAAGAAAGCAGGCTAGAATCTGCGCTGATAAAAGGCATCTTGTGCTATTTGATGTCCAGCACTATCATTTGGGGCATTTTAATCTTTTCTCTTGGAGTGAGAGCCTGCTTGTTCTTTGGGGTCTGAGGAATGGTGAGGATTGTTATACTGGAACAGCAAGAAATGTGTTAACTTGGCACCAGAGATCGCAGAGGGCAGATCCTCACCCCAACATGATGATGATGATGATGATGATGATGATGATGATGATGATGATGATGAATCCCCCTCCAGTGCTCCCAGAGGGGAATGAGCAGGCTTGGCAGTCATTTGGAGTGGCCTGAGGGTTGCAACAATTTGTGCCTCCCCCAGGAAGCCCCAAAATGGGGATGGTCATGCCAGGAGGCCTCAGAGGCAGCCCAGGAGGTGCTGGGTGTGGGATCTGTGGTGCCAGCAGAGCCTCGTGGCTGGGGCTCTCTCTGGGGGTTTTTCCCTTACAGGAGAGCTGGGGGCTGTCAAAGGGAGGATGCATGCAAACAAAGGAAAAGCTGCATGGCTGATGGCTGTCCAGAACAACCCCAAAAAGGCCTATCCAGAAACACTGTATTTCCCTAGCATGGTTATGGCCTAATAAATCAGAATAATTACCAGGCACACATTATTAAAAACATTTTTGTATATATCCAAAAATATACACATTGTCTCAATTTGTGCCTGCAGAAACCAAAAGCATTTTTGTCATCAGGCTTGTCTCCTGGCAGTGAATGGACTTGAGACAATTACATTTTCTTTTTATACTTCCATTCATCTCCAGCACCTCTGTGAATAACAGAGCTCCTGGCTGTAGTGTCACCATAACCATTCCCTGCTGCAGCCATTTCCTCAAGAGCTGGAAGAGTCCCTCCCTGAAACAAGCCCAGCCTGTGGGCAACAAGGTTTGACTGCCAAGCACCACAAATATGTTCTATCCAGTCCTGGCAAATGTCTGTGCAGAGATCTCTGTCACAGCTTGGAGAGAACTTGGCTGTTCACATGGGGCCCACTTGGCTGTGACAGCCACCTTTTGGTCATCTCTCTTTTCCCTCTGAGAGATGCATCCGTGTCTCCTGGCCCTGTCTGTCACACAAAACCTGCTCCAGAAATTTCCATGGTCAATCACAAATCACAGACTTAGGGGTCTCCTCAAAGCCAGGTCTCATAAGCTCTTGGAGATTTATATCACACCCAAGATAGCTCAGCCACCTCAGATGGCAGCAGGATGGCTTCTGAGGCAGTGTTGGAAACAGAAAAGTTTTTATAAAAGGCAAAATAACAAAGCTCTTTACAGAGAAAAACTGAGCCAGGGTAAGAGGTTCTTGCTCCTGGTACAGCACCTCACAAAAGCCATCAGTTCCTTTGTTCTCTTCCTTTTCTAGTAAATTGCTTAGGCAGGACATTTTGGCTCCTGTCCAGCTGGCTATCCTTAAGTTTGAGGCGAAGTCCCCCAGGTTCTCTGAGGTGTCTTTTTACCTAATTGAGGAGAGAAACTTCTGGGCTTTTTTTTTTTTTAGGGAGACAATGGATAATTTTGTCACTCCATCAACAGGGGGCACATTCCCACATCCCAGTCCCTGTCAAGCCACATTCCCTCCCACTTCTGAGGATGGTACCTTGCCAACTACAAGGAGGAAGTGGTGGAACACAACTGCTACTGATGAGCCCAGGTACAGGAGTTCTGGTCTACAGCAGACTGATGTCATGACTGCATTTATTTAATGTTATGAATATAGAGAAATAAACATATGCACAGACCATGTTTATTTCACTCTATCAAATATAATTTTAACAAACATGGCAATTTTTACTGTGAAACAGAATGTCTCAACTATTATAAGTTTCAGTGCTTTGTAATTGTGCTTCAATAGGCACAAGAAGTATTTTACTGCACAGTGAATGCATTTCATTAAGGAGTATAAATTTACACTCTGTTGTAAATGAATGTTCTTTTTACACTGTATTTTTTTCCCTGCAGAATGTTGCCATTTCAGTATTCACTGTAATCACTCCACTGTGTTGCAAGCAAATGTCATTTATATGATATGTAAAAATTCAGAGAATTCAATTTAAGGGATCTCAGTCTGAAGTATAAATACATGCAAGCCACGTAACACAAATAAACTTACTCCAGATGGCTGCAGATAAAATCAAATCTCACCATCATAAGAAATGAAATTCCCAGTACAAATACAGGCAATTCAGTACAGCTTCTGCTGACCAAACTGGGCAGAAAAATTAGCACCAATCCAAACATAATAAATTTAATGAAGTTTTTGCCACTAATTAGAGACCAAACATTATGTTTTCTAGGTGGTTAAACAGCTTTTCCCTCTGAATGTTTCTGAGAATCTGCATGGATTCCCCCAGCTATCTGCCCCAGAAAGTACCACAGGTGAATATCTAGAAACAGAAAACTATTGATACTATAAAATGAACAATTTTAAAAACAACAATGGTTTATTTGCCTCTCCACATTACAGCTGCCTGGAGTACTTACAGTACAGCCCAAGAGCATTAACAAACAGCCAAGCTATTTCTTCTCCGTTGATAGCCACCTTATTGCTTTCAGCAGCTAGCAAATTAAACCTTCAAAATAATTCTCATGTGCACTGACTGTAAAGTGAATTTAAATTAAACTAATATATTACAAGAAAAGTGAGTACCTAGCCAGAGTTCTCAGCAGCCTCTCTCTTCTTTCCAAACCAGGCTGGGAGCACACAAATATAGTTACACACTTCACACCTGCCACCGTGCATCTGCCCAGCCATATGCTGCAGGACACACCTCATCCCAGCACTCACACACATTTGTATTTGCAAACACCTCCTGCCACTGGGAGGTGGGGGAGCCCAGCCAAGTGCTACTAAAACCAAACAACAAAAGCTTTGCTGCCCATTTCTCCTCTGCCAGGCTCCCTCATGTCCTCGCCAAACTCCAAAATGGCAATGGCCACCCCAGGCACACTCAGCAGATGAAGGCTGCACCTTCACAGCTGGACCCGAAGCCAAAAAAAAAAAATGCAGTTGCTACTCAACACCACTACACAGGACAAGTCTTGGGTTTCCTGTGCTAGAAATGGCTCCTGAGGTATTAGAAGGTCTTTTTTTTTCCCATGACTGCAGAAAAAGTTGAGATTCGTCGGTTCTGCTTTTCAAGGTTGTTTATTTTTCCTTATCTATAACTATCTATTTCTTTATCTATTCTTTCTCTGACCTGCTGAGATCTGTCTGGCAGGTTGGGTTGTGCCTGCCCTTGGGGTGGTGTTAGATTTTTATACTAAAAACTATGTGTGCTTTATTTACAGTAATTTTCCGATACCTATCCCCTATGTTAGACAGTCTGTCTCTACCCTAAACCAATCCAGAAGTGTCACCATCACAGCAGAAGATGGAGGACAAGAAGGAGAAGGACAGGACACACCCAGATTCCTTCATCTTGCTTCTTGAACCCCCATTCTAAAACCCCAAAATTCTACTTTTTCACCCTGTGACAAATTATCATCCTACTCAAACTCTTGTGGCTTGTAAAGCTTCACACAAAGTTGGTAATTGTTTCCATGGGTTAAAATCAAAGGCACAGATGTTTTTGACTCTGTGCCAAGGTCTCTGAGACCCTTGCCAGGGTCTTGAATCATCCAGGGCAGCCAGAGGGATGTCCTGGGTTCCAACAGACAAGGAAATCTTGCATAGCCCTGCTGGCATCCTTCTCCTTCTATTTATCCATCATTCCCAAGCTATCACCGATAGATGAACTTCTATCATTCAAGGTCAGGCCTGGGAGCAGCCTGCAAAGCTGAATCACACCTTGCACTTGCTGGCTTCAGTGCAGAGCTAAACACTACACTGAGAATGTTTTAATTGCTCTGTGTTCCTGAGGTGGCACAAAAAGAGTGGCAGTGGACAGGTAGATTTGAAGTGCTCTAAAACAGCCTCAAATACAGCTTCTTTGCTCTTAGGCTGCTGGACCAAGTCCTAAAAATATGAAAATCCTGATGTGATTTCAGAATAATTACATTTTGGAGAGGTAGTTGTTCTTGGTACTTGATGAAATTCAGCTTAGATGAAAATTTGGGAAACCCACTTCTTACCTGTTTATTAAACAATTTTATTAATGAACTATTTTAAATCCTGTTCTTTTTGTTTCTGGGCACATATCAGTTTTATCTTCTGCACCTCTAGCTTGAAGGATTTTAGATTACACTCAAAACAAATCTTAAAAATCTCTGCTCTAACTCTAGGTCAAATTCAAGTTAGCCTCCTGCAAGTGTCTCAGCAGGATTTCATAGCAGAAATGGCTCTTTAAGTCTGGCACCAGGCACAGACAGGTTGGAGAATGGATGTAATCAGATTTCAAGGCAGAAAATCTGACTGCATCAGCACTGTGAAACCCAGCAAGTGTTCAGTACACATAGCACAGAGTAGAGGAAAAAGCAGAAAAATGAGAGCAGCCCTTCTCATGGTGTAGGTAATGCTCCACAGGAATCATGGAATGCTTTGGATTGGAAGGGACCTTAAAGATCATCTCATTCCAGCTCTCTGCCATGGGCAGGGACACCTTCCACCAGAGCAGGCTGCTCCAAGCCCTGTCCAACCTGAACTTGAACACTTCCAGGGATGGGGCATCCACAGCCTCTGTGGGCAACCTGTGCCAGTGGTTCATCTGCCTCTGAATGAAAAATTTCTTCCTAATAGATAATGTAAACCTGCCTTCTATCTACTTAAAGCCATTGTTCCTTGTCCTGACACTGTCTGCCCTTGTAAGAAGTCCCTCTCCCTCCTTTTTAGGTACTGGAAGATGACAGTGGGGTCTCACCACAGCCTTCTTTTCTCCAGGCTGAGCCCCAGCTCTCTCAGCCTTTGTAGGAGAGGTGCTCAGGCCCTCTGATTTATCTTCATGCCCTTATCTCCACCCTGTGGAGGGTGGCTGGCTGCTCTGGGGGCTGCCCAGCCCCTTGAAGAGCAGGGCAAGCAGCATCAAGTTCTGCAGGGGGATATCATGGGGCACATCCCCTCAGCATCAAATAAGGAATTCCTGCATCAGGGCCAGCACAAGTCCTGAAGACTCCTTTTCATCCAAAGTCACACATCACAGCTCTCCTTGCCCCTTGCACTTACACACATGAAGCAGCCACTCATTTTGTTACTCTGTGCAGCCCAGCTTTGATTACAAAATCTGTTACGCACATTCTTGAGACACGTCCAGTTACTGCTGGCATTAGCACACAGTTCCTCCTGGATTATTCCTCAGCATTTTAAAGCTGCCCATGCTGCTGCTTGGCACAAGATTGGATTTACCAGCATTTCATTTCCTGATTCAGCCTTCCTGGTTGGAAGTTCCCAGCTCCAGTCCCTTGGAAGCCTGTAAGCTATGCATGGGTCTAGCAGCAGAGCAGTTGAGGTGCCCTTTCAGAGCAAGGGTAACATTGCTGGACAGGAGCTATGTTATCTACACTGCAGGTCACAGAGTATTCTGTGATTCCTGCTAATTAAATTCACTGTGGGAATCTCCTTTCATCTCCATGTGATGCCTAACTGCAGAGCTGGATGTTGCCCCTAATTGCTTTTTATAACAAGGTTATAAAAGTCACGCTGTTATGTCCAGCTATGCCAGGGCCTTGACAACTGTACAAGGCCAAAAGTGACATTAATACCACACTGTATTGTACCAAAATTGGATATTAATGAGGAAATTTCAGTCCTGCTTCAGTAGGATCTTATTGTGATCAATTAAGAGCTGTATTTACATAGGAATGTTAAGGAACATTAAAATAGAACTCCAAGTAAAAATCTGGATATCTATGTAACCTAAATGATGTGTTAAGATATGAGATAATCTAATTGAGCAATACTATTAACTGCCAGGTTACAAAATGTCTCTAATAGCACATTATAATTTGTTTTCTTCAGCCCAACACTGAAGTAAACTGAGGGAGTGAGTGCAGATTTCTTGTGATGACCAATTAAGTTCCTTGGAAAGGAGCTAAGAGTGGAAAGATCACTGGATGACCAGATGCTTTTCCCCTGCTAGCAAAGAACTTCTGCACAGTTCAACATTTGAGCTAAATGGACAAGAGGGACAAACCTGAGACTACCCAAACCCATCCCAGATGTCCCTGTTTCTGGACTCAGCAATGAATGAATTAGAGGAAAAGCAAGTTAGCCCAGCCTGAAACAGCCTCTTGGCACCTGCAGTGTTGCTATTTCCACCTAAAGCCCACACTCCTTGGGACTCCTGTGGAAATCCTCTCTGGGCACAATTTGCTGTGCTACAGGGCAAAAGATTAAATTAAGTCTCAGATTACTCACCCAGGCCAAGCAGGAGAGAAGGCGTCCTGGTGTTCATATCACCAGTGGGTAATTCTGCCCCTACTTGTAACCCTGTGTCACAGACATATTTTCTGAAAAAATCCTTTTGCCAGGGTTTTTTCTCCTGAGAAAGTGAGAAACCCCAGAGGAAAAGAAAAAACAATAATTATCTGCTGCTGTGGAATGCAACAGGTGCATCTTTGATTGGTCTCATGTGAATTGTTTCTACTTGATGACCAATCACAGGTCCAGCCGTGTCTGGGAGACACTGGTCAGTCATGAGTTTTATCATTCATTCCTTTCAAGCCTTCTGATGAAATCCTTTCTTCTATTCTTTTAGTATATAATTTTCTTTTAATATAATATATATAAAAAATAATAAATCAGCCTTCTGCAACATGGAGTCAAGATTCTCATCTCTTCCCTCCTCCTGGGATCCCTGAGAACACCACCACACTCCTGCACCCTCACCAGACATCAGAGGCAGAATTCATCCACACAGACTTTGAAGTCTGGGATGGCATTTTGGAGGGATAGGTGCCACTAGATCATGGATATTTTTCTACAGTAATTGCCAAGTAATAACCAAGGGAAACTGACCCTTAGAAGTGCTTGTTGCTCAGCAGCTCCTGGTTCAGATGCAGATACCTCCGTGCAGTGGGTAGGAGTATCATGCTAAACCACTCCTGCAAACTAAACCCACATGGCACAGGCTTGCTCAAAACCAATAGCAATCAATTATTAGCTAATGAATCAGTTAATCACAGTCTGAAATGTGTTTGGCCTAGAAAATGCTCACTAGTTCTACATATGCAACATGTTTACATTAACGTTTTAGAAGGCTCAGCAGCTCCCAAGTTCCTTTATGTTTGCACACAGCAGAGATATCTAGGAAAACCTGATAGGAAAGCACAGTGTACACTGAATTACAATAACAGACACCTGAATGAAGGTCTTCAGGCAAGGCAGTTCCACTTGCTTTACATACAACTTGCTGCTTTCTCATTATATTCTTTATCTATTGCTGAGTCAAGAATAAAATTCAATTTTGTCAAACATTTTAAGCAAAATATAAAGGCCAGGGAAGAATGCTTTTTCAAATGACTTTCTATTAGACATGCCCCTGTCTGAGACCAGGGTAGTAAGACATTTCCAACAGCCAGATGTCAACTGCATCAAAACCATCATCAGCACATCTCTAATTAAAGGACACCACTGAAGAAAGCTTGCCTTGCTCAGGAGCTCACACAATGTTCCATCAAGTTTTCCAGTTTACAGACAGAAGAAAAAACTTGGGTTATCCTGTCCCTTGCAGCTCTGCCAGCCCTTTACATCTCCACTAGGAATCCAGGTAGGACTTCAATGGCTTTGGTTTCTCTGGAGCATATTTCCAAAGCAGGCACTCAGTCTTAGTCTGATCATGAGAGCAAGGAAAAGGGGGGAACATTCATGCAACTCCCTGCAAGCTCCTGTTTTAAACACACAGCAGAAACCTGTGAAACATCTTCTCAGACAGCAAACCCTGGGGGATCAAGGCAGTATATGTTGTTCTGTGCCTGGAACACCCAAGAATTCCCTGTAATGGAAGAGGAGACCACAGGGAGCTGCAGATGTTTTCAGCAGCATTTCTCTGCAGCAGCACAGGCAGTCTGTGGTATATTTTGGGGAGGAAAGATTAATCTAACTCCATGTTCTTAGAAGGCTAATTTCTTATTTTATTATATTAAATAAAAGAATACTAAACTATCGTAAAGAATAGAGAAAGGATACAGACAGAAGGCTTAACAAGATACTAAAGAAAAACCTGTGACTCTCGTCAGAGTCCTGACACAGCCAGGCCTGGTGATTGGTCATTAAGTAAAAACAATTCACATGAAACCAAATCAAACAACCACCTGTTGGATAAACCATCTCCAACCGCATTCCAAAGCGGCAAAACACAGGAGAAGCAAATGAGATAATATTGTTTTCCTTTTTCTCTGAGGTTTCTCAGCTTCCCAGGAGAAGAAATCCTGGGAAAGGGGATTTTTCCAGAAAATATGACAGTGACACCAGTCCCTTCTGGCAGCTGTGCCACAGAGGCCTCCATGGCTCTAAAGCATTGAGATCCCAGTGGAGCTGCACTGGTGTTTGCAATAGAGGAGAGGAAATATTCACATTTTTACAAGGCAGTTGTAAAATCACAAGGCACTTGCCTACACCAGCAGCTCAGCACTGTTTCTGAGCTCACTACTCATTTCTTCACATAGTATGAAAGATAATAACTGCTTGCACTCAGGTACAACAGAGGTGCTCTGTTAGGGTGCTGCTGCAGTGCTCTGTCACCCTGGCTCCCACATGATGGGTTCTGCGCTGACAGAAATGTAGAGTGGCTCCATTTCAAGAGGCTCTACAAGCACCTTACTGGAAATATAAAAAGCTCCCAAAAACTAAAACAGTGAGAAAGATTTCAGTGTGTGCATTATGTAGAGTCATAGGAGAATGACATGAGGGGGCTGCAGAAAGCTCAACAGACCAGCCCTGAGGATTGTGAGCTGGTTTCTGATTCTTATTTGCAATTCAAGAGGTCTGTGATTGATCAGACCATTGTTTCTTCTCCTCTAACTACAGCCCTTTCCACCCTCAGGGAAATACCAAAGAACAAGGAGCGAATAATGCTCTTAAGATATAAACCTTTGGCATTTGGTGGATATTTTAACCAATGCTGGCATTTCATTACTGATATCAAATAAAGAATTATACAGCCTCATTCAGCCTGATTTCCCTCAGACTATTCCAATCAGTAGCAATTGCAGTCTATGTCTCAGGTTGAAGATTTCATTTGCAAATTAAATTTGGGGGGGGCTGGGGGAGATAAATCTGTTAGTCTGTGGTTTGATCAAAAGTTTGAAAGCCAGTCTTATAACAAAAGAGTGAAATCTTGGCTGCAAAGTTAACATGGGGTTGACTCAAGATTTCCTCACCCGAAATTTCTCGCAGCCCTTTTAATAGCATAAATGTTTCAAACTAATACATCTGGGTCTCTGAAACAGTGGCAGCAGTATTTCAAACATTCTCAAAGCCAGATACTTGGATGGGCTTGAACTGGTGACAATAATTGTCAAGATCAGCTTCTCAGGCCAAAGAGAAACACGCCAGGACCATGCAGGCAGGCTCAGCTGTCTCAGAGGAAACACTGGAGCGAAGCAGGATGCCAGGGCTTCCAAAAGGAAAAGCTGGAGGGCATAGCAGCACATGTGCTGAGTGGCAGAAAATTAACAATTTTGATACTGCAGCTACTGCAAAAGACGCATTGCCAATACACCGAGGCAAAGAACAGAACAGTAGAATTCAGTGAAAAATTAGAAAATACTTGGCGAGTTTGGGGCACCAAATAATCAATATTTGGTCCCCAAATTGTAACTGATGAATCAAAACTTCCTTCAGGGCACAGAAGGCACCTCAAGAGATGCATCAAGCAGCATTCAGCAAAGCAGCACATGCCAGAGCTTTGCCATCAGCAGGATTCTCCAGAAAGCATTTAAGGCAGGTCACAAACCAGCAAAACACCAGCTGCTTGCATTTACTTTTTTTTTGTTGTTGTTACATTTCTAGAACAAACTTCTCTTAAGACAAGTCTGACCGAGTTATGTACAATACTTGCTCTTGCTCCAACCATTTAAATAGATTTGATAAGCAAACCAGATTGCATGCCAGTGCTTCCAACAATTAACTTGCAAGAAATCCTGTGATGAACCTTAGTCTCTTTTCACACTGACTTTATTATACTCACAAAACTTTACACTTGTTCGTACACAATGCGAAAATAAAACACTGCCAGGCCAGCAGACAAATCAGTGACCTAAATGTTCCAGAAAATGAAATTATATGTGTCTTGGCTGTCCTGCAGGGCTTGCAGAAGCAGGAAGAAGTATCACCAAATAACTGGAATTCAATAATTCCCCAGAAGCACCAATTCCCATAACCTTAGGAAATTCTGATACAGTCAGCAGGAGAAAATACGTCTCTCTGGCAGCTAACTACAAAAAGAGAAAGTGGTATGCTCAGGAAAAAGAAAACTAAAAAGAGAATTATACACTGGCAGATCTATAGGAAAAGAAAGAACAGAAGATTTCTTCTCTGTCAAGCAGAAGTTTGCAGAGCCATCCTGTGTTAACACTTCCTTTCCAATTTACTCACAATCACTTTTATTTTTTTATTTATTTTAAACCCTGGCTTTGAAGCAGTTGGCTATGGGAATGAAACAATAGGATGCATTACAAAACATCTCTCTATCAGCCATTTGGTCTGACCAGCTGAGCTTCATTTAGTGTTATGCAAAAGGAGCTGAACAGGCCCTCAAGCAGAGGATGCTCCTGGCCTTAACTGGAGCCTGATCAAATAATTGGCTTCCTATTAGAGGGTGCAGTCTTGCAGCCCTGCTGCTGAAATGGTGCTTTGATCACATCTTGTGGAAAACTGGCAAGAGCAACCATTTAATGTCACATTTCTGCTTTTACTCTACAGCTCTTATTACTTCATATGCATAAAAAATGCATGGCTACTTATAAATCTTTGATTATATTCCGGACTTGACCTGTTACATTTTTCACCTCCCCTCCAGGACAGAGTCTGGAAAATGCACACATTCCATACAGGGCATGGGATACTCTGCAAGTTTGAGCACAGGCATTCATTCAAAGGAGAGCAGCAGCTAATCCAGGAGCAGTACCAAAACAAGGAATGTGGAATTTGTCCTTTTTTGCAAATAATTGCATTGAAATTGTGAGAGGCAGCCTCAGTATTAGAGTGCAAGGGGGCTGAGACTCTCCTCTTGTAATTGTTCCTCCTTTCATGTTCCTACTGTGAGACAGATCATGATGCCAAAAACCCTTACCAGGTAAGCTGGTGATAATTATTGTTTTACAGCTCCATGCAAAAAAAGTACCCTGGGAAAGGAACATAGCTGCCAGGACAGCCTAGATCCCTGAAAAAGGGAAACAGCAGCCTACAAACCTACCTAGTAGGTGGGAGGACTCACTCATGAAAGATTCATAGTGGCTATTGAGTCCATTCATTGATCCAACCTCCTACTCTTGACAGAGATACCAATGCTTTGCCCTTTTTCCAGGTATTCTCCACATCACTCACCCTTCAGCTCTACCTCTCCTATCTCCTCAATTCCCAGAGGGACAGGCAGCCCATATTCAACTGCAGGGATAAGAACATCACTGGAGAAACCACTTCTACCTGGGCCCATGAGGCTCTCTAGGCATTCTAAAATGCTCTGAAAAGCCAAAAAAACCAGGCACTTAGCAGCAGGAATGCTATGGAGATGAGGAAGAAAAATAAACATGGACATGCAAAACAAAGATTTTGGATGCACACATCACACTGCCTGAAACAGATCCCACTGTAAATCTTACCATGCTACCCATTGCCTTGAGACTCACCAAATCAAGTAGTTGTGCAGCTTAAGATGTTCTTTCAGCTTAAAGATGTTCTTTAAAGAGCAGGCATTGCTCTGCTCATCCTCTTTCTTTTATTTTCCTCCCAGAGAGGTATTTTGACTAGATGTAGGAATCTGAAATCACAAGCCAAGTGAGTGAAGGAAGGGGTGGGGAAGGTTTCTTCAATCACACAGGTGATGGTGAAGGGAGATTTGCACCTGGGCCAATTACCCAATAATCTGCAGCAGCTCCTGGTAGAAATGCCCCACTTTGTCCTCAATCCTTTTGTAGTGCCAGCCCAGCTTGCTGCCACCTCTCCTTTCCTCTCTGACCACTTTCCCCCCTAACAAGCACATGCTGCTGCATTTTGTGTGTTGAAACAAACTCCTAGTGCTCAGGTATTGTGCAGATTACAGCCAGCAGGATCTCCTGTTTTCCAGCTTCCTTCTGTTTCCCAGCCAGTAACTGCCTGTTCTATGCATCAGGAGATTAGGAAGAAAATGTGTTATTTCCATGAAGGCTGACACAGCCTTTTTCTCCATTTATACCTGCTGATTTTTTTCTTTCCCCACTGATGCATTATATGAATTCCTCTCTGAGTTCCAGTTTTTGGGCACCAGTGTTTTAAAATCTTTTAGAAATGCATGTGCTGTTTAGCATACTATGGAGTGAGGATAGGCCAGGTGGGGATCATTTTACATTGCAGGGAAATGAGGCCCCTTTTCTGCATAATTATCAAATCTGCTTCTACAGAGAGCTTTTCTCTACTGCTAGGCTGCAGCCCTCAGTTACCTTATGCCCCTCGGTAAATATTCAAAGGTCACTACAGCAGGATTTCCTCTGGAAGGCAGAGTTCCTAGAAACACAGGGCTGGGGTAAGGGAAACAGTGCTGTGTGAAGCTTGGCTCCCGAACGAGGATGAAAATTTCTCAGTAGTTAGTGCTGAATATTGAGAAAAGGAAAAGCTTTGCTTCTAGTTCCAACATTACCTGAGGAATATCAGTTATCAAAGAGGGAGAACACACAATTTTACCAGGAGTGATGAAATGTTTAAAGTGCTATATACTCTATTTTTTTTGGACTTGGTGGAACACAGCAGATGCAAAAACCATTGGAAGGGTGGAGGATGCTAAGCAAAGTTACCATGCAGGTAACTGTGCCTGTGTCAAATTCACCTTAGATGACATTTCTTTTTCATTAAGTCATTGAAGCTTTCACCTAAAAACCTCTTTTACATGTTTTCCTTTCATCTTGTCCCCAATTAACTTTTTCAGTAGAGTTAAACTGGAGTTAAACTGTAAGTTTCGTGTTGCCTACATGAGGGTACTTGAGATAAATCAGTTTTAACTAATGAAGGGTTTAAATTCAGGGCAGAGGAGTGAAAACTGCATGAGTCCATCCTGTTCAAGGCAGCCTAGCCACAATTAAGCAGAGTTTGTTTCCACAGTGGACAATGTACAAGAGCATGTAGTGACAGAACAAGGGGGGAGGGCTTAAAACTGGAAGAGAGTATGTTTAGATTGGATATTAGAAAAAAAATGTTTATTCTGAGGATGGTGAGGCACTGGCACAGGTTGTCCAGAGAAATTGTGGCTGCCCTATTGCTGGATCAGGTTCAATGGAGCTCTGAGCCTGGTCTGGTGGAAGATATCTCTGCCAATGGCAGGGGATTGGAATTAGAGGATCTTTAAGGCCCCTTTCAACCCAAACCTTCTATGATCCTGTGTAGGCTGTGTGTGCAGGATGCATCCAGTTTCTCTGGGTGCATTAGCTGTCAAACCCTCGCAAAACCTGCAATCCCAGGTTTGCTCAGGACAACCTCCCCATGATAGTGATGCCAGATAATTTCTGTCTTTTTTCTTTTCATACACTCTCTGTATTCTTCACACATATATTTGGAGCTCTGTATTATTGCATTCATAGCTAGTTTTCCCAGTACTTTCCCCTGCCCTGATAGGCAGAAAGACAAAATTCATTTATTGGTTTTTCTGGGTCTGGATTGGATGCACTTGAGATGGTATTTCATGTTCAGACTCAGGTGTGTATTATTTCTTATCAGTAAAACAGTCTTACAGCCATGAGTTCAGCAGAAAGGCACAAAATGGCCAACAATCTCTTGTTACAAGATCTTTTAAGACTAAACTATCCAATTAAGAACTGATACCTGAATTATTTCCCTTTTAACCCAATAACTGATCTCAAAGAGCCCACAATGTGGACTTTTCCACCCAGTTACAAAACATCACCCAAATCCATGAAGAAGGAGGAAGAAGAAACATGAAGAAGAAACCCAAGACAACACCCTGTGCCCTCCATCTTGCTTCCATCTACAACATACTAAAAATCCCAAAATCTAAATTTCTCACCCAAGTGATACACCTACACCACTCTCTATAATCTGCTTCACACTTTTGTGGATTCTGGTCTATCTTGAAGTCTGGGAAACTTTCTCCATGAGTGAGGGTCAAAGTCAGTGCTCCCCTGGGGGTCAGGGCACCCCAGAGCAGACAGAGAAATATTCCCAGTGCCCTGGGCTTCCACACTCATTCTAAAGCCCCTATCCTATCTTGGGTCTTTCTGGGAGCCAAGGCCAAAACCAGCTCTTTGGGACACATTTTCATCAACAAGTTTCCATTAGAGGGCGAAGGACTTAGAGAGGGGGAATTGTGGGGAATGGATTTGTGGAGAGTTCTCAGGGCCTGGCAGAAGGCCCACACAGTGTGCATCCATATGCAAACCTTGAGACAAGAAATGCTGACTTAGAAATGCCATGGAATGGGGCAGATGTTGTTGAGAGAGAAATGGAGCTGGAAAAAAAGTTTCAAAAGGTGGTCTTGCAAATAAGACTAGATACTTTGGAGAAATAGAACTATGAAAGATGCATTGTAGTGGGATCCACAAGGGGTAATTTTAGGTGATTTGCTTTAAGGCATCCACAGCATGGTGTGGCAAAAAGCTGATAGGCCAAGAAATGCTTGTAGTGTATTGTGATTAGGAAATAGTTGGCTTCTGATTGTGATGGCGTGAATAATAACATCTGTGTTGTCTCACCCTTCTCATGAGACTGAAAATGGAATAAAAGTTTTTAAAATGCCTCTCAGTTGCCCCATCTCTGGGTCAGGAAAAGAGCATTGTCCAACAAGGGGGAAATTACTTTACCTCTTCTTATGTCTCTAATTGGTGATTTTTGTCAAATATTCTAATTTGCTAAACCTATAAAAACTGTATAAAACCCCTAGTCCTCTGTGGAAAGAGCACTGACCACTAGTATATTTTTAGTTGGAAAGCACTACCTTCTCTTTCAGCAGATTAAAATCCTACATGGAATAATTTAGTGTTGTAATAGGAAATAATAAAAATGCCAACAACTGCTCACGCACAACCTCCTCAAAGGAACCTTTGTGCTTTTAAGAATCAACAATCCAAAAATGAAATGGGAGGTTCATGTGATATCCCCTGGTGCAGCTGAGTCTGCTGCATATGGAAGTGCTTTGTGCCAGGCTTTTGTGCTGGCACAGGCATATGGGATCAGACACAGAGGAGGAGTTCTGAACTTTGCTGCAGAAGGATGAATGAATTCAAGCTGAAGTAGCAGCACAGATCTTACACTAGCCAGTCCAAAAATAGTAAAGAAATCCCTTTTCTACATTTAGCACTCTGTGGATGGGTTTCTGTGCTCATTGATGAGCTCCTAGGCCAGCTCAAGTTTTACAAGAGCTATAGCTCTTTCTTTCTACAGTCAAAAGAGTGCAGGAGTTTTGAATATTAGCACAATAATATCTCCCTTTTTGCTTTCACTGCATTCAGCAGGGCTGGCTCCACTAAAAAACAGATAAATCTTAACTGTCTGTTATAGAAAGATTATTTTGAAAAAGGGTTTCTTGCCAGACTATTATCCATTTTGTACCACTTTTTCTTTCCTTGTTCTGACTTTTTTATTCTTCTATGAGAAAGAAAGATTTTTCCTCTCCTTTTTCTTTCTTTTTGTCCTGATCTAATTCTTGAGGCTGATATATAAGAGCACCAATTGATTGTAGTTTTTCATTTTGGCAGCTTTTTTTAAACAAATTCCATAGCATGATCTGACCAGTGACAAATGACCCAGCACTTCCACTTGGAATACTAATGCTGAATTATCTGGCTGCCTGGGATCTGATGGAGATGCAGCAAGAATTAAAAAAAATTACTGCATAGGAGCAGTGCTGACTGATGTAAGGCCTGCAAGCTGAGCTTTTGACCTCCACTGTTTCTACAGTAACTGTGCAATGCTTTGTGCTTTCTATTCTCAGGCTTGCCTTGGAAGCCAATTAAATTAAAAGGCTATTCATTTCATTCTGTTTGTCTCCAGGAGGCTCACATAGAAATGCAAACAATCCCTGTTCATAGTTCCCTGCATCAGAGAAACTGATACTGTGCTGCTAATTTGTGATAACACTGTTAATCAATATGCAATCTGCCCTGATTTAAGAGATGTACATAGCATGTTCTGTGAATTTACAAAACACTGATTAGGGAGATCATGAAATTCAATCTTCTGAAGGGCATGTCTTTCAAACCCTTAATGCAGCTCTTTTTCTTGGTTTAATCAGATAATGAATCATTACAACTCAAGCTTTCCAAGAGCCAGATTCATCAATACTAGGAAGCATGGATTTGTAATATTGAACATTTACAGTCTCAGGAAAGCTTGGTGAAAAGCAAAGCTGTAAAAGGTGGTTGGTAAGCACTTTGCTGCTTTAAAAAAAGCAATGGAGGAACTGAGAGAATATTTCTTAGTAAAACCAAAGAGTCATTTGAGGACTGATCCACCAGTTTGAACAACAGAGAAACATAGTCCCAAATACACTGTTCTCTTAGGGACTAGTCTTGTCTCCAGCTCAGTGAGAAATTAACATTTTTATTAAACCACAGAAAACAAATTGACACAAAACATTATTATTCTGTGTTTTTATTCTAAATTAAGCTTGTGATACAGCTCCCCATGCAACTTTGAGCCAGTGTAATTTCAGGTTTGGAGGAATGACCTTCACATTGAAGTGAAGCAGGAGGACTTCAACACCATCCTGCAGGATATGAAATTACATCCTGCAACCTGCCATTTGTAGATCATTTTTGCACATTGGAACGTGCCTATCGACATTGGCAGGTCAAATGTTAAGGTTTTTCTAATGGTCACGTTGCTGAAGGTTTGTTGGTAGAGAAGGTGTGTGTTTGTAACAGAGGCAGCAGCCTCCACTGTGCTTTATCTGGACATGGCTGGCAGGGTGGAATACACTAAATGAGGCTGAAATGACAAAAATGTCTCCAGGCTCATGAAAACCTGGAACACTATTTCTGGGGAAAGCTGGCAGTTTAGTCAAAATTGCCGAACACTGAACTACCTTTGTCAGAGAGATGAAAGCATTCTGACCCAGAATCACTCACCTGCAGGGCTAAAACCCATGGGCCTTCCACCAGGGGTGGGCTTGAGGACACTTCTCTGGGTTGAGAAAATCAACTTGCCTCCCCCTGCTATGATTTTATTAGTTCTGTTTTCTTCCCTCCCTGGCTCTCAGCAAATTTTCAATCAGTTACTGAAGCATTAGAAGAAGAAAAATTTAAAGTGAAAATCTGGTAAGTGAGGACAGGCTTTGTAATATAGCTTGGAAAAAGAAGCAAATATGAAAATTTCAAGCAGGTCACTTCAGCCTTCCTCTACTATACTGACTAGAAGGAAATCAATAAAATGAAGGGTGCATTCCTTAGAGGAGAAACCCTTTTCAGCCTGAGGATTTTATGCCACAAAGTACCAAACAGCAGTTTAGCTGGCTTCCAAAAACCCAGCTAATGTAATATAAATGTAATGTACTGCACACCAAAGCACCTGGAGGGGTTTGTACAGATTTGTATCCACCAGCACAGGGGGACAGCAGAAAGCAAGATCTGCATAATAAGGAGCAGGAACTCCGAGCTGGCACATTTCTCTATAAATTGCACTGCTGTGAAGTTTCTGATCCATCTCCTGACCCAGCTGGAATGGGCCCTGCTAAAAGAGAGGATGCTAAATGATAAAATCCATAGGTCTGTGGCACATGGAGCTTCAGGTCTTTCTGTGTCCTTTGCTGCCTCATTTCCTTGCTCTGAGAAATTGTTAATTCTTGCTAATTCTTTCCTAATTTCCTTGCTTTGATATAGTTTTCCTGGTCATTGCAATTCCTCTGCAGAATATTAATCTTGAATTTGATGCACCAGTGATGGGGCAAAACTTCTACCTGCCTCAGTTTTGCAGCTTAGAGGATGAGGACTCCAACAAGAAAACTCTGTCTTTGATAATTTATTTTTGTTTGGTTTTCTAAGTATAGCAACCAGTTTCTAACAAAAACTCCCACAGCTTCTCAAAGCTTTTATTATTTTAATTTTGACAATTTCCAAACAAAGGCTTTTCCTGAATGGGATTCTATTTTAAAAGAGAGTACAGAAGGGGGCCAACACAGATTTTTCAATTCATTTTTCCTAAATGAAAAGAGATTTTTTAAAAATACTTATTTTTCTTTTTAAAAAGAAAGGTAACTTAGGTGTTTAGAAAAACCTGGAGGCAGAAATTGTAAATGGAACTCAAAGCTGCAATGTAATTGTGACCAAAGACTCAGCTAGTTTTGAAGGAGAACTTGGTTTTATAGAAGAAACAACATTTAATTACAATAACTAATGATAAAAAAATTATAATGGAAAGGAAAGAAAACTTGCTTCATGTAAGGACTTACCAATGCATTCTGGACAGGATCTGATGAAGACAGATTACCTTGGTTTTTTGTTTGTTTGAGGTGCTCTTCACAATCACTTCAGGCATGGTGTCCTCTCCAGGGGTATGAGAAGACCTGAGAGCTGGAAGTTTCTTCCTGTGAAAGTAACAGAGAAAATACAATTTTAAACATGGAGAACATCTGACTATGAATGGTTAGCAGATATTGTATCGTGCATATACTCTATTATGTTATTCTGCTTTTGTGGCTTTTTTAGAACAGAAAATTGAGTACTTCTTTGCATGATAGTGCTGAAAATATATGGAAAAAAACAGCCCAAGATAGCTTTGATTTTCTATGTAAACTTGAGCATTTTTAAAATTTAGTTTTTCCATAAATAAAATCCATTATCAAGGAAGAAAAAAATGGTGAATAATAAGTAAATGTGAGTTTTTAATGACACACTCCTGTTACTCCCTGAAGCATGGCACCTCATTTTGGGCACACATGCAACATGCACAAGATTGTGCTTGTAGGGAGGACCTGTTTCTCATTAAGAGTAAATTCAGGCACACTGTCCTGTCCAAAGCACCAATCTTGGTAACATACAAGTAGGACATCTCTAAAACTAAGCCTTTCTTATGGAAGATAAAAAAAATCTGAGTCACAGAATCAATAAATGATTACTAAAGAAAAAATGCTCTGAGACTTAAAAAACAAGCTTATAACCAGATCCCCCTCTTAGTTAAATTTGTTGTTGTTTTCCACAGAAAGCTATTGAGGTAAAAGGAATATCACTATACAAGAGATTATTTTATTAGTTCATTTGTCTAATTAGAGGTTCAAGCCATGAGGACCATCCACATTCTGGTTTGAAAAGTCAAATGTGCAGCTTACAAGTAATTAGATTTGAGAAATTAGGCCAAAAGAAGTTGCAAAATTAGAGAGTGTTTTGATCAAAACTTTAAAGTATCTCTCAAATCAAGCAAAGTTAATGAAATAAAACATTTCATGACTGATTGGAGTGTACATTTGACCACCAGTTTCATCTCACATTCTCCTACCCACCAGCTGGAAAGCTGAAGAGACTTTTTCTAACTTCATTAGAGCTACTTTGGGGAACAATTTAATTGTATAAAATCTTATAATGCAGATGCACAAGTACAACAGCTGCTGGCTGCTGCTCCTGTTGGGCCACTCTCTCCCTTCCCTCTCCCCATGCCATACCCTGTTGTATTTGCTGGGAATGTCCTGATGAAGGCAGGAATGATGAATCTGACTCCATGTCCTCAGAAGGCTAATTTATTATTTTATGACACTATATTACATTAAAGAATGCTACACTAAACTATACTAAAGAATACAGAAAGGATACTTCCAGAATGCTAAAAAGATAATAATGAAAACTCGTGAGTCTTTCCAGAGCCCCGACACAGCTTGGCCCCAATTGGCCAATGAGTCAAAACAACTCACACCAGAATCCAATGAAACAATCACCTGTGGGTAAACAATCTCCAAACACATTCCACGTGAGCAAAACAGAGGAGAAGCAAATGAGATAAGAATTGTTTTCCTTTTTTTCTGAGGCTTCTCAGTTTCCCAGGAGAAAAATCCTGGGTGAAGGGGTTTTTCTAGAGAATGTGAATGCCACAATCCACACTCCCCCACTGCCTGGGGACTGCCTCTGCAGGAGGCTTAGCTGCAATAGCCAGTGGATTTTCCTGCCTAACATCCAAAATGCGGAGTTCCTGAAGGAGCAGGAGAGACACAGGGCTTCCTATGTCCAGATCCCACTGAGGGAACCTCCTGAGCAAAGTGTTTATCTGATAATGTAGAGAATGTTTTTGGGTGGAATAGGTAAGTTAATACTGAGAGGACAAATACCCACCTATGTTACTGCTTGAAATTATTATTTTGATTCTCAAATAACTGCAAGGCTCTGTCACAGCACTTCCCTCTCTAGGCAAAGAGAGGAAAAAGCCTTGGCTAAATCCAACATTTGGATTTTCAGGATGAATGGCCCAGTGTCATCTTTGTGATTGGCTCCACAGCAAAGCAATGGAAGAAGAATGAGCAGCATTGCAGACAAGTGAAGTGACACAGCTTATCAACGTGCAGCACTCCATGCCATGCAGCACACTTGCAAGTGCATCACATTTGACTTTATCTTTTTTATCTTTACCATTTATCTTTATAATCTTTTTTTTTTTCTAGACTGTATTTCATGTGTTTCTTTGTCTGACCTCCAACTCCTCTGTCAGAGATGGTACAAATATGCACAAGAAAATATACACAAGAGCAGAGGCAGAGAGAAATATCAATTTATAGCTCAGTCTTTGTGACTAATCACTGAGCAGCATCTCTTCAGAACTCACAAGCCCAGAAAAGTTCCCATGTGTTCAAGGCTGACTCTGTGCACGTTTGCTAATCAGCTTCAAATTATAATCAGGATATTAGAACACAACTTTGCAAAGCAAGTTCTAGCCACATTTCTCTCCACAGAGAAAAGCAAGGCACAGTTCTTCCCAAGAATATTTCTGGGATTCACATTCTCTGAAACTCAGAGAAAAGGAAAACAATTCTTATCATTTGCTGTGCCTGTGCTGTGCCAAAGTAGAATGCAACATGGAGACTGTTTACCCAAAGTGATGGTGTTTTATTTCCTTGGCCTATCAGGGCCAAGAGTGCGTGTGTGTGTCAGGAGTGTTGGGTGACAGTCACAAGATTCTGTGCAGTTCTGTGCTTGGCAGATTCAGTTTAGATGTAATGTAATATAATATAGAATAATATAGTATAATGAAGTAATTAATTAGCCTTCTGATAAGATGGAGTCAGATTCATCATTCTCCCCCCCATTGGGGCAAAAATATCCACCATAGCAAGTGGCTGAGAAGATCAGCAAATACTCACCAGTGAGAAGAAACCAGGACTTTGGAGGGGAGAATCGGACTCCCATCAGCTTCTGACTGATCAGTCACACAGCCTGGGAAGGGACAGAGCCCTTGCAGAGGGACCACTCTGATGGGATTTCTCAGAGGCTGTGTCTCTCCTATTTCCCTCCAAAAAGAACCCCAAAATCATTACCTGCAATCCAGAATGGATATTATCCAGACAAAGCCCCCTTGCCACGACTGGTGAAAGCAATTTATTTTTTCTTCTGTGAGTAGCCTCAGAGAGCAGCAGGGTGCTGAGTGATTCAGCTTTTCTGCACAGCAACAGCGGCACAATGTGCTTCAGTCCTGTCCATCAAGGCAGCCTTCCCACCCTGCAGCCCCACAGGGCTCCTCCAGCATCCCACAAGTGCAGCCCATGGTGCCATGGGCAGGAATTGGCACAGATGAGGTGCAAGCAGCCTCTCCCACATGTGCCCTCCCGACAGAGTTGATGCTGGTGCTTTAGACCTCTCATTTCCCCCTGCTCTCAGCTTGGCCCCCTGGTTTTGGTGCATCCTGGCGGCCTCTGCACAGGAAAAGCAGGTGTAGAAGTAGCTAACAAGATCCTCATTAAGATCAGGTTTTGAGAATGACAAGCCAAATCACTCCCAAACTTCTGCTTCTCAGCATTCAGCTTTAATGATCACTTGATTTACAGCCAGGAAAATTACCTGCAGTGATACTGCTGTGAAACTAGAGCCTCCAGTCATATTTAGTTTCCATTTCAGCTACTCTACATTGAATATTCCCCTTGGAAATCCGGAGGGCAACTACACTGTCTGTTACATGTGTTACATAAAGACAATCAGAATGAGGTATTTGAGCACTGACCTGCTTGATTTTATTTTCAGCATTTTCTCCTTCCCACTCCCCCACATACATTTCTGAAGCATGAAATAAATTCACCCCTCCTGACTCAGTTCTATTCTTTTTCAATGACAGAACACTTGAGGTTGGTAAGTGAACTGTGCTAGACTGGGTCATGTTTTCAAATGAAAAAAAAAAAAAGCCCCAAGACCCTGAAGCAGATTGATATAATTTTGGTTTCATAGCTGGCAATCATTTTTCATCATTGTTTCAAGCATGAAGGATTTAGCAATCGCTGCATAAAACTTCAGTGGCACAAACCTTTGATGTTCTGTCAAGCAGCTTTGCTTTTCTCCCTGTCCTACAGACTGCAGCCACAAATTACTCCCTGACAATCCTAGGTGAGGATTATGAAGATTATTAGAAAAAAAAAAAAGATGAGGTTTAAAGGGTTATTAGAAGTGCCTTTGGGTTTCAGCAACACACGAATACTCAACCGTGTCCTTCACAAAAATCCTGATTTTCTTATTTTAATGTGCTGCTGTTTTTTCTCTCTCCCAACAGATCTCTTTGCTTGGGCATTTTCACCTCAGATTCCAAGTAATCAAACTGTCAGGAGCATCACCTCCTAGGAGAAAGCAGTGAAACAAACAGAAAACCTCCCATTAGCAATCTGCGTGTGAGCTGCAAACACATGCACAGGTCTCTGAAAGGACAGTTGTGCTGCTTGGAGTGTGACTCTGCAGTGGCAATACAGAATTAGAATGTAGAGTTCTATTTTATTTGAAATTACTGCCTTCACATGTGATGTGCTATTTCCCTAGTTAGAAATTCAGGATGATTTTTTGCCCTGGCTTGAGTTCCTTTGGGCTCTCCTGAATTTTCTTGTGGATACCTACTTAAATTAAAGAGATCAAAATGCAGCTGTTCTGTCACCACAAGGAAAAGAATGCTTCAAAATTCTTAAAAATCCACGTCCTATCATTAAAGTCTTTCAACTTAACAATGTGTAGTCTTAGTTGGCTTTTTGGGGTTTTTTGGCTTGTAGTTTTACTTCATCTACAGCATCTACAGTTCACTGTATTCTGTATCTTGTTGTGATACTGGATTCTGTAGGCCCTCAGAGCATCCCCCCAGCTGCTGCTGCAGTTTTGGGGATGCAGCTCTCAGACCTTTGCTTCATGACTGCAAGAGATTTTTATCATCCAAGCAGGCTTTAGCTGCAAGATGGGGATAACAAAACTTCTCAAGTAATTGATCTGCCCAAGGTTATACAAGGAGTGGAAGTTAAACATTAGCATCTTCCTCAGAGCCTTGGAAATTAATACTACAGATCATTACTGAAGTATTTGAATTCTAGAATGATGCTTAGGCTCTATTGCAGACATTTTACAGGAAACTGGCCTATTTCAGTAATCTCTAATGCAATGTGGAAAGAGCACAGCAGTTTGATGAAGGGATGAGAAGGAAGAAGAGAAGTAGTAATAAGTCAAAGAAATAGGCTTAGCTGTTTGTATGAGATTTGCAGATGAGTGTTTCCTAAGTATAATCATGTACAGAGAGGTATTGAGATCCTCAAAACTGGGTAATTCACTCCAAATGCCTCAGATTTCATGGCTTACAAGATTGAAATTGACCTCTTCAAAGACTAGGCAGTGATGAAAGTTCAAATTAAACAAACTTTGCTTTACACCTTAAGAATTCAACGAGACTGTACAAGCACCATTTAAGTGATTGGTTTTTGGTGTGCTAGTACTCTCACTTATTTCTCAGTATTTAATTATCAAATACCTCAATGAACTCCTCAGGATGCAGCTACAACTCAAAAATTATTCACTGAAAAGAGCTGTTGAATAACATTTGACACACACAGGAATCCATTTGTAGATAATCCTCTATCAGCAAAATTCATTGACTAAATTATGTGTGGTTAATTATTCACCCATGTCTCACCACACAAATTTGTCGTCTCCTTTGACAAATTCCTAAAATGATCAGAATGCTGATCACAGCTCAGCAGTCTATGCAGCCTCTTGCCCCTGTCTCCCTTCCAGTTCCTTCCCTCCAGCCCTTTAGTAAGCAAACCCTTCTGGTTCAGTAATTTGGCAAAGCAGGGGAATTTTGACTTGCAATTATATAACTCCAGTCAGCAGGAATGCCATCCAGGGGATTCACTGCTGCAAAAATGCAGAAACAGCTGTCCCTCCCTACCATAGGACTTCTTAGCTGGAAATGCAGACCTCAGTTCTGAATGCTTTGATTTATTGGAGGGAGAGGCAGTGTGGAAACACTGTCAGGCTTCTGCTGCCACTGAGATGGGAGACTGATCCATTCCTGTACAGGAAAAGTGCAGGGATCCAGAACGCTGTAAATTAAAAGATGCTGGAGATGTGGGGTGGGAGGAGGAGTCAGAAGGGCAAACTTAGCTTGTGATTAGCTTTAAATCCTAAGAAACATGAAGCAAATGTTGGCTGCTTCATGAATTACACCTTGCCTTTCCCAATTGTTCCTTTATTTGTAATTCTCCAGCACAAGTGCAGACCCACGCTCCCCCTGCTCCTGGCTTGCAGCCACCTGGGCCAGCAGGATCTGCCTGCTTTGTTGTGCTCCATTTCCCACATATCTTCTTTAGAAACCCTTTATTAAGATCTTAGACCTGATGTATTTTTAATTCTGCTGTGAAATCCTCACTTAGGGAAGATGCTATAAGGCCTTCCACCCATCTCTGGCCCTGGATCATGCTCTTTCCTTCTCTTTTCTCATAATGCCACTTTTTAAGGAGTCTCTTTTAGACTACAAAAATAAACTCTCTTTTCCCACCCTGTCTGCGCAGTGCCTGGTTTATACTATTTATATAACAGCTCTCTAACTATTACAGGGTAAAACTGCAGCCACAAAATTCATACTGCATGTGGTTCTAAACCTGAATTAGCATCCCCTTTCTTGTGACCATTTGTATTGAATTCCACGGTCTGAGGCTTTGCTGACCATTGTCAGCCCTGACCCAGACCCCTAACTCCACATCTGATTTCTGGATTATAAGATTCTGTGTGATATACAGAATCCTGTTTGCAGGTGATCCTCCTCTGCACTGACTGATCTCAATTAACCTGAAAATGCCTGTCCTGCACATGAGCATGGAATCTCTGAAATTCCCTGGAAAACAATCACCATTCCTGCCTTTGGCTCCTCAGACAAAAGGGACCTTTCCAGCAGAGCACATCAGACCAGACCTTCTTACTGCAGAGTTGTACTTTCAAGGCATTTCTTGGGGCTTTTTCCCAGGATTTCCTGGATTGATGTGGGAAGAGATGACAAGAGAGCCTGCAGTTTTTGGAAGGGGCAATTGGGCTGCAGCCCCTAACTAGTCATTTTGCAGCTCACCCTCTGTAAAGCATCTCTGTCCCACGTGGTAAAAAGGCTTATTTATTCTTCTCACATCTCATCACTAATGCTTTAGATGTATTCTAAGCAGACCGAGCAACCAGCTTCTGTTCTTGGATGCCAGCCCAGCTCTCCTTGACATCACCAGCACGCACAAACTATCTGAGGAGAGAATTCAGCTCAGTGTAGCATTTACACTGCATGCTGGTTATTAAAGCAGCCACCCGCTCCTGTTTCATAAGCAAAGATATAAATTCCAGGCCATCACATAAAATGACTTTACAGAGCCTTTACTTAGCTACAGCTACAACCTGCAGACACCTCTGCTCACCCTTTGAAGGAGGAGCATGGACAGCACCTCTCCTGCAGAGAGAAGCATTGTGCATCCCACTCACCGCCTGTGCCCCAATGGGAACTCCAGCTGGATTCTGTGGGCAGCAGGGAAGACAGTGACTGGTGTGACCCCACCTGCAGGGCTGTGCCCAGATCTGGGGTGGAGCACAGGAAGGACATGGAGCTGGTGGAGCGAGGCCAGAAGAAGCCTCCCAGATGATCAGAGGGATGGAGCGGCTTTCCTTGAGGAAAGCCTGAGAGATTTGGGATTGTTCAGCTTGGAGAAGAGAAGGCTTAGGGGTGACCTAACTGTGGCCTTCCAGTACCTGAAGGGAGCCTACAAGAAAGATGGAGGGGGACTGTTCACTAGAGCATGGAGTGACAGGACAGGGAAGAATAGCTTCAAACTGACAGAAAGTAGGTTTAGATTAGATATTAGGAGGAAATTTTTCCCTGTTACAGCGGTAAGACACTGGCACTTGCCCAGAGAAGCTGTGGATGCCCCATCTCTGGAAGTGTTCAAGGTCAGGCTGGATGGGGCTTTGAGCAGCCTGGGATAGGGAAAGGTGTCCCTGCTCACCTTGTGGGGATTGGAACTGGATGGTCTTTGCAGTCTCTTCCAACCCAAAGCATTCTGTGATTCTGTGGCATATCAAGCCATTTGGAGATCTTGCAGCTGATCCAACCAACATGTAAAGGTGAGATGGTGCCTTCTTGAGAGAAAGACTATGCTACAGAGCAGAACAATTTCCAGGCTGCTCTCAGGTGTCCTCTGCCTCATTTCTTCATCTGTAAAACAGGGTTAACACTTCCCTCACACACAGGTAATAGGGAGATGAAAGATGTTCAAAGATTAAGTATAGTCCATAAAAACATGACAAGCTTGATTCAGTATAAGCTGGCAACCAGTGTAAGTTTCAAAGGCAATTCCATTCACAGGTTTTAGTGCTGTTTCAGAACATTAATGTCTATTCTGCTACTGCAGTTTGCTTTGCAAACCCATAGCTGTCAAATAGAAGTCATTAGGAGAAGCAGGGAGAAGCCAGAGTTTTTGTAAGGATGATCAGGAGCAAATTAATTCATGTTGGCCATGAATTTTGCATCAGTAGGTTTCAGTGCCAATCTAGTGGTAGTAAACAGTTTATTTTCCCCCTCTGGCTATTGTTGTGAGCTGTGTTCAGATGCATACTGACCTCCCTAAATTGCTTTATAGGCTGTTAACATCGCAGAGATTTTCTTTGCAGCTGATACCCCAAGGCTGGAACCTTCAGGCTAAAAGCTGACACAGGAGCTCATGGGTACCTCCCTCACTGGAGGCATAGCTGAGGGTCTGATTTGTAATTACAGAGCAAAAAATTGACTTCTGAAAAACAATAGTGGGGTGAAGGTGAAGTCTGCTAGGAACTCATTGGCCCTGGAATGTCAGACAACAGCTTTTAAATTTTCCTGTGCAGGAAGGCAGCCTGTCAGAGGTGTGTGCTTCCACCACCTAACCAGTCACAACCCACTGCCCACACAGTTGTATCAACAAGCAGAGCACAATATTCCAGGCTGAATTTAAAAGAAATTAATTCTAGCTAATTTACCTAATCCAGTCACAGCATGGCTCTGGAGACAATTTGATGAGCACAGTCAAAGGAGCAGGAGTGTGTGTACATCCCTAAAACTGAGGATTGTCTGGCAAAACAAACCTGCTTCTGATGGCTTTCCCAGCAGCTAGCCCTCAGAGAAATAACCCTCACCTGAGACCACCAAAAAGCAAATTATGAGAGCCCTTACAGTAGAAGTCAATTGTAAAGAATAAAAAAGGCAAATAGAGGCCCTCCTGACACCCACTGTACAGGGCTCCATATCCATTGCTAATAGCCAATAAAAAATTGGTCCCAGAAATTCTTTGTGCCACTTCCACTGCCCCTCACACTTCTGGCTGGTGGCATGCTGCAAAACTCTTCCTGCCAGAGCTTTAAACAAGGCACACAACTGACTCCAACTTAGATTTGACACTTTTCCTCAAGATTAAATGGGCTACTTGCAGAGACAGACAACTCAGTAACTGTAAGGCTCCCTGCCTTGGCTAACAAGAAACAAATTGCTTGCCCAGTGACTCCTCCCGAGGGATAAACCTGTGATATTTGCAATAATTCATCTTTAAATGTAAAGCAGAATAGATTCTGTTTCTCTAATAAATTTTCATTTTTGTTTTAAAAGCCAATAGCATGTTTGCTTTGGGAATATTTTGCATTTATATTTACCTTTTGGCTGGCAGTTCATTATATGGGAAGATCTGTTGGAAGTAAAGCAGTTGAAGATTACAAAGGTTCTACAAGGGATTTACATGTGAGGCCCCTCTGACTGTGATTTTCAGCAATGTTACTTTTTGCCATTTAGTGACATTTAAGGATATTTGGAATCTTCTGGTGACAGAGCACACCAGCAATCCTTGGCTTCTGAGGAGAGGTGGCTTTGCTGCACCTGTCCTGATTCCTGCTGCCTATGGAGCAGGTTTGATCAGCAGGTACCAAAGCACTGCTGAGGGGTGGGATTTCACCCTCCCCTTTTTGCAGCAGGGGAAATGGGGATAGGGAAGAGTGAAGGGAACAGCAGAAGAAGGGTAATTTTTTCTTGTTTGCTCACAAAAATCACCACAGATTACAAGGTGCTCACTCATTCTGTCCTCTCTCTCCAGTTATGTCAAAGTGCTTTGAGACCATTATTGGGGTATTAATGTAAACAATAATTATCTGATTGCTTGGGAATGTGGTCTGGAGGTTGCTTACCAACAGGTGCATCTTTGACTGGTTCCATGTGAATTGTTTTTAATTAATGACCAATCACCATAACCTGTGTTTGATGCTGAGGAGTCAGTCACGAGCTTTCATTATCATTCTTGTTTAGCCTTCTGATGTGTCCTTTCTCTATAGTATAGTATGGTTTTAGTATATAATTTCTTATAATATCATAAAATAATAAATCAGCCTTCTGAGAATTTGAGTCAAATTCTCATCTCTCACCTCATCCTGGGGACCTCACAACATCACACTCAGTGGAAGGACCTGAGGCACGGCTCAGTTCTGGATGCATGTGCAAACCTGTGAGTCTGTGCAAGCTTAGATATGCATCAAAGTCAAGGAAAACCTTCCTGAGGCTTAGCTCCTCTGGAGCCCAAAGAGCTCCCAGACACTCACAGCACTGCTGTCCTGAGAAAACAGAGCTGCTGTGCTGTTTTCACAGCTGACCAGCCCACAGCAGCAACATGCAGTGTCACACGGTGTCAGCAGTGACACCCCACTGCCCGAGCAGCTGCCGCACTCCCAGCCTTTGTTTTAGCATCTGATTAGCTGCAAGAAATTAGCTGTCACACAGAAATCACACTGATTCCACAGCTTGGAAATGGAATTTGTGCAAAGATTCTCTTAAGGCAGACATGAGGTTCTGTATTTTTTAATAAAGCTCACAATTGAATATTATGAAGTGGTGGGGGAAATCAATACTTTGGTCACTGGGTAAATACTTTTGAGTTCTTTACTGGCTTTAAGATTTACTGTTTAGCCACTCCAATTCCTATCATGTGCAAATGTTTCCTACATTAACAGGAGAAGAGTGATTTGTGGGCAGTAAATGGGAAACAGGACATCAATTTAACAGGGCCATTTGGGGTTAGCATAAAATGACAGACCAGCAGGAAGCACTTAAAAGCTTCCCTCCCTGCAATCAAAGCCTTTCAATTTTGAGTCTTCTTCTCCAATCAAGTAGTGTATTGATGAGAAACCAGTTCTGATAATGACCTTTGACAGACCTCATTCTGGCCTTCTGGTGTAAGTAATTTCTCTAACTATGGTGTCCTAACAGGAGCTCAGCAAATCCATCACTCGAGATACATGAGAAATGGCAGAAACCAAAGGTAAGAGGTTTCTTTTCCCCTTAACTTAGATAATTTTTTTTCCTTTGAAGACTCCTGATCTTAGCCTGAGTTGCTGGTATTGCTTTTTCTATGTGCTGCTTCCTCTCCTGTCTGTCCCAGCTCCTTGAAATTATGGATAGACCATCCTTACTAATTCATCAGTCCTCCTGTGACTCAATGCATGAGTTCCTTCCTGTGCTGCATATTTTTAAATCTCATTCTGTAAGGCTGCTCCCAGATCTAGTCACACTCACATTTCATTCCAAGCTTTATTTCAATTAATATCACTTCTTTGGCAGTGCTGAAAATAAGCTCTCATTTTTCTTTCAAAGGCAGACATGGAGTGAGGGATGCCAGATTTCCTAGACAGGAAATGGTAGGTGTTTGCTCCAGTCCTGCTAATGTCAGGAGATGTATTTCATAACACAAAATTACACCTTTGACAACAAACTTGCCAGCACAGACCATGCTACTGGAAAATCAGAACAACACAGTAGCTTCCAGCTGATATTCCTGGCCATTCCACAACCTGCTTTTTGAGCTCCAGTTTGCAGCTCTGTGCCTCTGCCTTTTCCCAGGGCTGCAGAGCCTGTGATACCCATGAGCACCGTGCTCTGCTGGGGAGTTCTGCCTGTAAAATGGGATGAAAAATGACTGCCATGAGCTGGTAGGAACCCCAACTTCTAAACATCTCATGCTGCACTTCACTGGTTTTTAAAGCTCCTAATACCCGCTGAGAAATGCCGTGAAATGCTGACCTGACATGAACTCCCTCTGTCAGTTCACATTTGTCCAAACCCTTGGCAGGCATTGTGCCAGATCTGGGATCACCCATCCCCCGGCAGCTGGCAGAAGGGTGACACAGAAATCCCAGCAGCGGCCACCCTGTGTGCCCCAGCTAATTCTCCACAAAGGCAGAAGGTGAGCCCATGCCTGACTCACACCAAGTCAGGATGAGTGTTGGATAAGGGAGCACAGCACCCTGCTGCTGCCATCCTGGAAACACAGCAGGGTGCAGGGAAAGCTTCCTCTCCCAGCTGCCCTGCCCTTTGCTGCCTTATTATGAGCCAACAAAGATCCTGTGCGGAGGGATGGAGGAGAGTGCTCTCAATTACAGACAATACTTGGAAATTATTTTCCTAAGCAGGGTCAACCAACCTGCTCATCCCCAGGCACTGAGGGGGAAAAACATCTTATGTAGCATATATTGTAAAGAAACTACCGAATGAAGCATGGAGGACAAAGCCAAACTATGCTTGGATTGTATTCTGAAGCAGCAAAACAAATTCTCCCTTTGTAGAGTCTAGGAAAGTCTTGAGCATAGTCAGCTTTTGAAAATAATTTAAATAGTTGCTATGATTCTATTCTGACCTTCTGTCTGTTAATTTGGCTCCCATGATGCCCGAATAGCTCTCCTGAAGCCAGTTTACTGTCTATTGTCTGTGCCTGATGAGAGCTGTTATTTCTGATTAGATATTTTCCCTCTGTATTCCAGATCTCTGCCCTTCATTTCTCTCCCTCACCATATTTCTCCCTCAGCACTAGTGGTATCTGAAGTGAGTACCACTCCTAGCATGCCCTGGTGAGTAAGAACAAAAGCAAGAATGTGTCACACCTGAGCCTAAGGCTGCAACCAAGGGACCATAACCTCACATCTGGAAGTGCCTTTATGTTGTGCTACTCCCATGCTCTGGGAGTTCTGTTGGGTTTAGTATTTCTAAACTAAATACATTTCCATCATTCTTTTATTCATAAAATGTCCCACTACATGCCAGGCTGTAGTTCTCTGTGAATTTATTTCATAGCATCACAACTTCCTACAAAGAGGGGGTTAAAGAAAGAGATGGTTCCATGTATGTTTTTAAGGTAGATGTGAGCCTTGTCTCCTAACACCTCCCCTGAGTCCATTGGGACTATTGACTCTGGAAAGGCAGAGGCATAAAGCAGCCTTTACAGAATCACAACTCTTATACCCTACCAGAAACTTCCTACAACTTCCACAAGTTGTAGGAAGTTGTTCCTGCAACTTCCACTACCAAAACTTCCACAACTTCCTGCAAAGAGGGCGTTAAAGAAAGAGATGGTTCCATGTATGTTTTTAAGGGAGATGTGAGCCTTGTCTCCCAACACCTCCCCTGAGCACATTGGGACTATTGACTCTGGAAAGGCAGAGGCATAAATCAGCCTTTACAGAATCACAACTGTTATACCCTACCAAAAAAGTGAATTTATCTCATTTTCCCTTCTAAGCACAACCAGCAATTGGCTGGAGAGAACTGAAATACATCTGTACCCAGAAAAGAATTATCCTGCTTCTCCTGCCATGCCAGACCAGCATTCAGCACATCCAGGGCAGCTTGCAGGCAGTGTCACCAAAACACTGTGGTGTCCCACCTACCCTCAGCCAGTCTTTTTCCACCAGGTGCCCCCAGTCTCATCAAAAAGGGAATCTCTGGGCTTTGAGCACATGGAAGCCTCTGGCACTGAGCAGGAATAGCAGCTCAGGAGAGAAAAGAGCTGGAGAATGTCCCAGAACAAGAAGAAAACAAAATGGGATTCTCAGCTGTGAAAAATCACGATCACGTGCCATTCAGCAGCCCAGCCATAACCCTCCATCACCAAGGGTGTTGTGATACAGGATCCGATTTTTTGGCTCACAAAATCACCTTGCTCACCACTTGCCTGTATCTGGGGGCCTCCACCCCTGCCTTCACGCAGGGCTCCCCAGGGCACTTCATGCTTCCAATTCCTCACAGCTGCTGAGGTGTTTGGCACCATGCTGAGCACGTAGCTGCTGCCACCACAAGGCAGCACAAGGTGTTTGGCCCTCAGGGAGTGGAAACCCTTCCTCTCTGCACAACTGTCTCTGTTCACAAGACAGGTGTCTGCTAGGGAAGGCAGAAAGCCTCCCTTGGAATGAAGAATGTAAACTCCCTCCCCCTGAATTATTATAATTTTGAAATTAAGGGGCTCTCAGGCAAAGATATGGGAATGGCAATAACAGTTCTTTACTGGCATGTATAACAAGGCAAACAAAACAATGAGAACAACGGCATTAACAACAAACAGAGCCAAGGTAACAGTCCTCGAGGCATCTCTGCCCCCTCCACCCTGAGAGGGGTGCCCCGAAAACCAAAGAAATTTCCCCTCCCTGCTATCAGTGCTTCTTAGCAACAAAATGGGAAAAAATTCCACAAGTAACAAGGAAAGAACAGAGAAAAAAAAAAACAACCTCCAACAACAACCACAGCAGTCCCACTGAGATTCCTCTCCGTGCAAACCCCTGGTTGTTGCCAGGTTAAAACGAGCCACAGCTGTTTGTGAAATGCTGGCGCTCCCCAAGCAGCACATAACATCCCTGGGAAGCTTTAAAATGAGATCTAGGAAACTGCACTTGCTACTCTCTGTTCAAGTGTAAACCCTGTTGGACCAGAGTGGAGGATCCCTGAAGGCCAACTGTGTTATCTTTGTCTACAGAAAACAATTAGAAAGCTGATTTTAAAATGCTACAATTAAAGGCTTAATATAAATGCATTTCTGATGTTATCAACAAGGGCACAGGCTTCAAGAAGCTCTTTCAAAATACCAATTCCTTCAAGCAAAAAAACTGGTTTTTTCTTCATGGTGAGGGGACTATGGGCAATTTACACACACTTTCTAATCTTAAAAGTACTTTATCTGTGCTGTGCATCTTATGTGCTAGAATTCTATACACAGACTGTAAAAATATACCTAAAGCCTTGTACAAATTTACTGTTCTGTCTATAGATTCATGGCTGAAGATAAAGCATTCTAGCAGAAAAGCTTGGGGGCAGGGTACACAAAATCTGATGAGCAGGAGTTCTGTAAAATTTAATAGAAACATTTCTACCTTTATTTCAGATAATCAGATTACAGTGGGATTTCAAAATTAATTTCCCTTTCTTTGGCAGTTTTATGCTGTGTTTTGGGAATAATCATACAAAATGAACACTACAAATGAAAATTCTGGGTTTATTGAGGTCACTAGGGCAACTCCTACTGATTTCAATTGGGCCAGGGCCTCATTTTATGAGGAAGTCTTGGGGAGAAAATAAATTCAGTCTTCTAGAAACAGAGCAACATGCCAAAAAGCCTTCTCTTAATTTTATTTTGAACATGGTCAAAAACTGCCATCTGAGAAAGCAGCTCCTTTCATTGCCTTCAGGAAATCAGCAGGCAGTCCTGCTGCCACTGATTCCCTGCAAGCATGGAAGGAGAGGCTGGCTTTCAAATCTGCTGCTTTTTACCTGAATACTGCTGATAGGCCCATCTGCCCATCGTGTCTCACCCTGGGCCAGGTGAGACCTTCTCCCAGGTCCTGGGCTTGGGAGGTCCCAAAGACTCTCTGAGCTTCCTCAAGCTTGTCCTGGGCTGTAGGATAGCCCCTCTTGCTAGGCTAGGAAATATTAGTTTCCTCCACTTGAGAACTGAGAATTCAGAGCCTGTTCTCACAGGTTCTTATCCTTGTGAGAAGCAGCAGCCACGTGCTCCTCAGCAGTTTCCAACTACGTGGGAGCAGGGAGCCTTCTCCAGCAAGGAGGATATGACCTACAAGACAAACAAGTGAGTGCACTTCTTGGGGACCAATTCCTCCCAAGTCAGAAACAGAATCACAGAATGATGAGGTTGGAAGAGACCTCTAAGATCATCAAGTCCAACTTATGCCCTAACACCTCAACTAGACTATAGCACCAAGTGCCATGTCCAGTCTTTTTTTAAACACATAATACATAAACATCTTAGCACTCTTGGCTTCCACTTCAAACTTCTTTTTTTCGCTGGCACAAATACACACACGATTCTGTGCCTCACCAAAAAGGGTGCAATACTGACACTGCTCTCCCTAAAATCAATTTCCAAAGTGTCCTATCACTCCCATCATATTTCAGGCAGAAGCAAGGAGAAAGTCCCTTTGGATGAGACGGGCCATGCTTCATTCATCCTGTCCACTTGGTTCTGACCTGTTTACCAAAGCATCTGGGGCTGCCAGCAGCACCAATCTCCTCTGCTACACCAAACCAGGCTGCTGCTGCTGCCAGTGTGGTCCTTGCTGCCCCACATCACACTGAAATCTGCCACATATTTAAGAGCTTTCATATTGGTACAGTACAAGGCACAGGGCAGTTCCTGCTTGAAGCCAGCTCCAAATGAGAAGTGCTGGGCAACTAAGAGAACTTGGATCCAGAATGAAGCAGTGTGGTGCTAAGTACTGAAGTAAGAATTCTAGAAAGACAACTTACCCAAAGTTGTTACCCAAATTTAATGCCTGTAAACATGCTTCAATCAGAATTTTGGATGAACTCTGAAGGTATTGATTTTTTTCTGGGGTAGACTTCCTCAAATTTCCGTATCTCTCTATCAGACTATTTTTTACCATTAGCCAGTAATATATGGAAGGGCTTAGAGATGGACATCACAGAAGTGAGCCTTTAAAAGAAGTGACCTTTAAAGTCAGTGAAGTCTCAAATGTTAAAATGAAGTCTCAAATCTCCTGGAAGAAAATTGTTAATACTCAGAATTCTGAGTAATATTATATAATTAACTTTTCAGTAGAGAACAGCCTCTTGGCACTAACCATGTCCTTTCTGATACATCAGAGACTGAAAAGCATGGCCTTTCCTGTGCCAACTGTCTTTTAGAATAAACAAAAGACCCTCCCCCTTCATCTGCACATGCTTAACAATATTAATAGAACATGAAAATATTAATGCTAGTAGACAAGGTCTTTCATAAAGTACATAAATGAATTCATTCACTCTAGCTCATTAGCTTAATCATCAACCTTTTTACAATGCAACTGATTAACATTTTCATTGTTCTTCTTTGATTTCCCTTAGACTTTTGCTTCTTTGGGGATCAAAAGATCTCTGAATGCATAAGCTCAACAAATATCCCTGCACAACTGAACAATAGAACTGTTAAAAGAGATAACTAAGTAAGGACTTTCACAGCTCATGCTTCAAAGATACTGCAGGAAACAACCATTTAAGAATCATTTTTATTTTTATGTTTAACGTGATTATACACATTCATGAGTCCAACAAGATCTGCACTGTGACATTAAAGATACAGTACAATAACATTCAACATGAGGTACTTTATATATTTATATATATATCTGTCCTTTATAAATAATGCTGTAAGCCTGCTAAGGTCAAACACTTCTTCAGCACAAATGGGTGCTGGGACCTGAAGTGAGCCAAGTTTATCACAACAAAAAAACAAAACCCAAAATAGTTCAGTGCAATAAGTGTGTAGAAATTAAAGTATTTACTTAAATACTATTTTAGATATGCAGAAAGTATATTACATTATACTCTCTTATCATAGACTCCTCTCACCAGCAAATCAAAGATACAAGTGGCAGAGACAGCCAGGAACAGTTTAGACAGAATCTGTGAGGTGATCTCTAGAGACATCACGTTAACATTCTAGGCTGACATGGCTGAGGCTTGCAAGATGTCAATCAATGTACTCAAGCTTGGGTGGTTCTGCTAAACCAACCAAATCCACATTCAGACACCTACTGAAGTGCCCTAATGTCCCTGGGTGAGTGGCACTGGCCACCTTCTTACATCCCAGTACTTGTTAGCGTCACAAAGTGCTCAGAAGCAAGTTATGCTGTGAGCATCAAAAGGTGTTTTGGGGGCCTTTGTCTGATCACCCACACTTGAAACCTTTCCCTGCACTGCTCCCAAAACCCAGAATGGACTCAGAGGAATTAAGCTAGAGGTTGCTTTCATCCTACTTGGTCAGAAAGACTTCATAAAAGAATCAAATAAGAACAATAATTAAATAACAGCTCATTTTCTACACATTACAGCTATAGAATGTTCTGATCTCTGAACTTCTCTTCCAGCCAGTGAACATAGCAGATAAGTCACCTGTATTTGCAGGTAAGTCAAAACAAATATTAAATTCAAAGTGAGAACCCAGGACTAGTTAAAGCAATGCAGTACTCTCTGACTTGTCCCACCAGCTGTGGCACATGTTTTTTTTACCAACCAAATCAAAATGCAGCTTGCTACCAGAACCTGTCAATCTGCTTATCACTCGGAGTAATTACATCTGCATCAGCCACTTGCTGTACAAAAATTTAATCAGCTGATTAGCATCTTTGTCTGCTTTGAAATGTATCTAAATAAATGGAACTGCTGCTCAGATGTTGTCTAAAAGTAGATGACCGTTACCTCATCACAATCTCAGATTCCTTTCTATGATCTCTTCAGCAACTCTTTCTCCACTCCATACCATTTATACTCTTGTCTTTTTTCAGTTGTAGATCTAAATATAAATAACTGGAGGTTTTTATAAATTTCTCCCTGGGAGTTTTCCACGGAGCATTCTGTTTAGATTTCACAAACAGTCTGGATTATGTACATCTGTTACAAAAAACAAAACATTTTTCTATGTATTTTGAGGGTATTTACATTTCAGAAAGAGCGCTGCTTACACACACATGTATGTATGTATACAAAACATTAAACTTTAAGATGGATGAAAGGCATAAATCCTGTGGAGTACTTTTTTACCTGGCTCTCCTTTTATTACCTAGAGAGAAGATCTGGGCTTTGACTACACTCCACTCCTCCTTAATTCAGATGGTATTTTGGACACTGCAAAGATGTATTTTGGCACTTTCCAATGGCCAAGGGCCAGGATTCCAACCATCAAGCAACACTTAGAGTAACAGCATTAAACTGGTAAAATAAGATGAGAAAAACATTTTTAATACAGAAATGACAAGTGAATTTAGGGTTATGCTACATTAATGTGTGGATATGCTGTAACATTAATCTTCAGCAGGTCTAAAGAATCATTTGGTCCTCTGATTTTGTTCAAAGGTACGCAACAAACAGAACCCATTTTGGAGGTGAAGCAAGATGCTTTACAATGGGCAGTGCAGCAAGCAAGAGGAACACCTGTCCCAGTGCAGTGATGAAGGATTTCCTCATGTTTCAATAGTACCTGTAGTTCTTATTTATACTGGTTTCCTCCCCTGATCCAAGGAGTATCCCTCATACTTTTGCAAAAATTATATAGATATGTTACTTCCTGTTACATCACCAAAAATTATATGGACATGTAACTTTCTGGGGGGGAAAACTCAGCCAGGGAAAAGGTTCCAGACCACATAATCCTCTGACTGATGTGTAGCCGTAAGCAATTGCAAGAGCTCCAACAATAACCCATTAGGGGAGACTTCCTCCCCCTCACTGCTATTATACACTAAGTGTAACACGACCATAGTTGGGAATCTCCTGTCTTTGTCTAAATTTCAACTAGTTTTAGAAAGAAAAAAAAATAATCTCATATTACAGAAAAAAAATCCAAGTCAAGATTGATACATTCCTTTGTTCCTCTAAAATCTGCCCCTACCATGTTTAGGAAGAAGAAAAAACCCACCCAAAACAAACCAAAAATATTCTGCATCAGATGATTGATATAAATTCCCATTTATTTAGCAAGGGTTCAAAGAAATGCCATTTAAAGAGCATATCAACTCCAGTGTAGCAAAACCTGGGTCATGGGAGCAGAGTTTCAAGAGCTGCACACACAATTTGAACACATGCAAGTACTTCCTTGCCTTCAAGGTGGGATTCCTAGAAAACAAACTCCAAGGGTAACCTGCCAAGCCCACATCCTTTCCTCACTGTGAACATGTCCATGCATTGGGGATATGGCTAGTATGCCGTGGAGCTTCCTGAAAGATGCTTCCTTCTTCCCATCTTCCCCTGGAGCCATCCCAAACAGTTGGCTACAGGAGAATCTCACAGGAGGAAGGTTTAAACTTGTGCTTTTTCTGCTTATAACTGAAAGACTTCTTCCAGCCCCCATGGTCAAAAGCAGCTTGGTTTACTGGAATCTCCACAGTCTGCAGAGCAGACAGCAGAGAGAGCTATAAAACAAGACTCTCTGTTTTCTATCCCTACCTCCCCAATACAAGCAGAAAATGGAGAAAGAAAAAAAAGGATCAATGAAGACAGTGTTGAGATACAAGAGGGGGACATCCTCTGGTGATTCACTGGTATCAGCAAAGAAAGGGTCAGATTCACCAGCAAACAGGCACCCCCCTTACAAAGCCTTTAAAACTTGCTTGTTTCTAAGAGCTTCCAGTTTAAATACTACATTTAATCACCAATGATGCTACAAGTATAGCAAGCCAGGAACTTGCCCACAGCATTTAGTTACATACTCCCTGTACTGATCACATATCTGCAGATAAAAAGCTAAGAATCACTAAGAACCTGAACAAGACAGGTTCTTCATAGCAAAATGCTTTGTATCCACATTCTCCTGTTCAAGCATAAAATATGAGTTCGGGAATTTGTCCTCCCTGTACCCCTGTGCCATTCGTACTGTCCGAGGAGCACTGAAACTGAACAGTCACCTTCCCACACTGAACTTCTGTCATTCCTTCTTGCCCAAAATAGCTGAGTTCATTACCATCCAGAATCACGCTCGCTGTGTAAAAGGTGTCAGGCTCAATCTGCACTGGGTATTCAAACCACACGGGAAAAGTGTTACTAGAACCATCCGAGAAGTATTTACTCAAGTTCTGGCCCAGGATAACTCCTTGTCGCTTCAGTTCAATCTTGGCACTGTACTCTGCCGAGCCGCAGCTGGAGCCATAGAGCCCAAAGCCAGCGATGAACACTCTCTTATCGACAGCAAACTGGATGCTGTCGCAGCGGCCCCGGTAGCGCCATTGGTTGCTGCGGTAAGCGCAGGACTGGAAGCGGTGGCAGCGCTGGGGGACGAGGCCTTTGCGGGGCTTGCTGACAAACTGCAGCTCCGGCTTCTTGGCGGCCGTGTACCACAGGAAGATGTCGTTGGTTTCGTTGAGAGTCAGGATCCCCGACTGGGCGGCGCCGTTGGCGAAGTCGTCCAGGGCCATGGTGGGGATGCGGATCAGGTAGAGAGCCTTGCCCAGCACCTTGCGCTTGTTCTCGATGGTGGCCGTCAGCTCCTGCCGCTGGCACTCCACTTCAGCCCAGTTCAGAGCTGCCTCGAAAACAACGATTTCTTTGGCATTCAGAGTCTCCCTTCGGAGAATGCTTTCAAGTGTCTGAAAATCAATGTCACAGAAGCCCTCAGACTTCAAAGCGAGCTCAGCCTGGGCATCAATCACTTCCCAGCAGCGCTGGGTCAGGTCAGGTTCCTCGAATAAGCAGCTCTGGGAGAGCAGCACGCAGGCATTCTTTGCACTCAGGCTTGTCTCGAGAAAGTTAACGCAGGCACGGGCCAGGTGAGGGACAATGTACTTCTTGGCAGCATAAAGAGTGGCCAGGACAGTGTCTGCTGCCAAATCTATCTCATCACAATAGATGTACCTGAAATAAAGCACACAGGTGTAATGTTGCTGCTTAATGCAACACCAGTTTGTCAACAAACTCATACAAAATTATAAACAAAGAATATTTAAATAGTTCCACATTAAAATCAAGCAGTGCTTTGGGGAATATTGATTAAGCCCAGAAAGAAAGAACAAAAAAAAAATGCAGCACTTATGTTAAGACCATGGAAGAGAAACGGGTTTAAATCTGAGGTGAATCCAACTTTCCATTTGGAGTGCGTGCTATGAGACAATTGTTTAAAAACTGTGGCCCCTGCAGCTCTGTGCTCCTTCCCCACAGGTCTTGGCTCCCAGGCAGGAGCTCCTGCAGGGCTGCCTCCCTCAGCTACCACAGGAGCCTGGAACATGTGTTATCAAGAGTCCTTGGACTGCGTGTCCCCTGATGGTGAGCTGTGGTTTACTGAGGTGCATGAACAAGTCTGTAGAGAGTAATTAGGTAATCTAAGAGAAATGCCATTCAAGTGTATCAGGTGCTATCAATTTCTGTAACTACTGGATTGGGTTCTTTTCAGAGGTGGCTTTTTTGTTTGGGCTCGTAATTTTGGTTGGTTTTTTCAAAGGGTTATGAAACGTATCAGAAATGGAAGATTTTCAGGTTTTTAATGCTCACAACATCCTAACTCAACTAGCACAGCATTTTCACTCAGTCTCACTGCATAAGGATGAAAAAAGCTTTATTGCTATGGCAGTGTGGTGGAAGAGATGAAGGTGAAATTCTATTTATGTGACTAAACTGCTGGGATTCATTGCTCAGAGAAATGAAGCATTGTACAGTTTGTTCTTTTCAATATCTCATGCTTCAGGGCTCCATTTGCAGCTGGTGAATGCAATGTGCTAAAACCATGCCAAATGCAATTTCACTCTTTACAGGGATAAGCAAGTCTTGATGGTTATGGCTGATAAAAGTGTCTTCCTCCAGAAAAGCTAAAGTTGTATGCAGCCCTGTACCAATTAAAATTTTCTAGTTAGCAGGTTTCCCTACACAATGAGTTTTCTGCAGAACAGATGTGCCTATAAAGAGGAATTAGTACCTACACTGATCTGATTATAGTTGTAAATAACTGTTTGTATTTTTGCAGCTGTAAGATAGTATCCTCCACGCCACACTTGGAAACCATGCACAGAGGAGATACTGCTCCAGCAACATAACATCTAAGAGGTTACAGAGGAAAAAGAAAACTTACATAGAGCCAAGCTTATTTTTAGTGTTTAGTGCTTGGTTTCAGCTTATTTGTGAAACCAAAGAACCCATCTGTATATCAGTGGTTACAGGTTTAGCTCCTTTACTGCCCCAAAAAATCCCATTTTCAATTAATTTGTTTTTATGATTCTCCTGATTGCTCTCCTACTCTTTCCTCCCTTCTATAACTTCTCTTTGCCTGCTAGTACAACAGAGAATGATGACATCTGTTTTAAATCGAAATAGTTCAAAAGTTGCTATTTTAATATTGAAATATTGAAAATAAAGAACTGATATCAGTGATGTACAGCAGACACAGCACAGATCGACTGTCAGCAATACTCCACACCTCTGACTCTGCCAATGCACCTCAGCTCTGGTTTGCAATTGCTGATATTCCAGTTTCACCCTGTTCTCAAACACAGGATTCTGCCAGACCACGGGGTTTGGTGGTTTAGTAACACATTCAGCCTGGGATGAGATGAGATCACAGTTCTAACTTGAACAGTCAAGGCTGAGATAAGATATAATTCATTAATGAACTGATTCAGTTTGGCAGCTAGACTATGAGTTTAACCCTGTTTTTAAAACTGTAGAGAACAGTTAAAGCAGTTTTACTGGGAGAACAACTAATGTCTACCCATCGTGGTATTTACTATATTACACCTGGCAATACCTTGTTTGTTATCAGAATGCCCACTGTGTAATAAAATAGAAAAAATATTTATGCCATCAGAATTCATTGGCCCAGAGGAAAAAAATTCCCCAAACTTCTTGAGCAAGATGTCAAAACCAAAAAACCCAAGATAAATATATTTTCTGACAAAGTTTACGATGCAGAAAGAAGCCTGTGAAGGAGAGGCTGCCTTGGCATAGCTAAAGTCTTTCCCTCTGTAGCAACACAGCCTTGCCATCCATGGCTCACAGCTGTTGCAGGAAACACTCCCAAGGATGGTTTCCCAGAGTGAGAGGGGTGAAGGGGACAGTGGCTCTCCCTAAGCTCCACATGCAGTGGATGCTGTGATCAGGGGACACTGCAGTGCTGAGCAGCATCCCTCTGTGCCTTGCCTGCACCATCCCAGTGCTGCAGACACTGACTGGGGCACTCTGCAGCCTTAGACACGCTGCATCAGGGAAGACAGCACTGGCAAGGTTACCTCAAAAGCCACACAGACCACAAAGTTTTTTTGGTTTTAGGGTTTTTTCAATAAAAGCTGGGAAGGTGAAGAATCCCATGGTTCTGGCCATGCTCTCCTAGATAGTTTCCTAAATTGCCATGGGCTAAAAAATATGCCAAGACCTAGATGTCAGTATTGCTACTCTCTTGTCTAGGCTTTCTTTCTGCACACATTTCTTAATGATGAATTCAGAAAGCATTCAGTTTTTATGCAGCACATCATGTTTAGCCACGGTGAAATAGATTTGTTGTTCAAAAAGAAAGGTAGGCTGCAAGAACCCAAGTATCTTGTATTTGTGATTTGTAAAATTCAGCATGAAAGTAAAGTGTAAGTCTGAGCTCTGCCACAAAATCAAAAAGGCCCAAAGCAAAGATCCATAACATGCCTCCCTACATAATGTCACATCTTAACTTTATATTCCAGGTCTACAGAACATCTGTGGAGCTCTCCTGGCAGTTACCAAAATTTGCACAGAATATTCCTGATGTTGATGATAACCTATAAAAACTCTGTATGTAACTTTGAATGTGCATCTATGATGCCAGTGAAATGTTAAAATGAAAAAGAAACTCTTCTGTAATCACAAGTTAATCAAAACAATCTATGAAACACAATAAATTGCTAGCTAGTGATTATATCATTACTTGCAAGAAAACTTACAGCATATTAAAGGGATCACTATCAGATACTGATGCATTTTTTGTATAGGAAAGCAACAGCATTTATTTAAGCCAAAGGAAAAAAAAAAAAAAACTTAAAGCCATAGCATTTCTCTGATAGGGCATTTCTCCTCAACAATCAGAATTTACAGATACATTCAAGGACAATTCAGCAGGGAAGCTGCTTCATTATGACCATTTAGGAAAAGAGAGCATTTCTTATGCAGTTTGCAAGAAGAAAAATAATGATCATGTAAACTGACTCATTTTCCTTGTTAGATAAAACCCCCTATTCATGTAAACAGCCTTTTTATCACTTTCCAAACACATCAATATGATACATAAGGAGAAATTTATTTTTCAGAGGCTATACTGAATAACTAAGGATCATTTTTCTAAGACAAGACCTGCATACTGCAGGTTTATAAAAGAGCTGGAACGATGTCAATCTACAAACCCAGCAATTCACTGGGTCTGAGGGGGCTTTGTGCATGCATTTTTAACTTTCCTCTGTGCTTGCAAAGTAGAACAGTTGGTTTGGGGTTTTTTGTTACAGCTGACAAACCTTTTTAGTAACTCCATTCCTTTGTGTAACATATAGTGACAAATCAGATCAATAGGCATTACAGTACACAATGTGCCCAAAGATCCCCTGTCAAAGTCATTATTTACAACTGCCTACATTAGTCTAATATGTGTGCGCCTGGAAGTACAGGGGGAGAGCAAAATTAGGTGAAAGTTTAAAACACAAAAAGAGGAATATTTCAAGCAACTGCTTTCTTTCTGTTTATATGCAACTTCAGCTATGACATTGGCAGGGCATGTATACATCAGACAGGAACACATATCCAGCAGATGAATGATGCTTACTTCAGCATTGCAAGAAAAGCAGCAGGCTCAACATCTGGTATACGGATTTCATCTTTGTCCTCAGCGAGCTCTCCGTAAAACATTGCATGGAATACAGAGCTCCCAACAGCCAGGACATACTGTTGAGAAAGGGAAATCTTATTTCATGCTTTGAACTGAAAACACTGCCAACACAAACAATGTGGGAGAGCCACTCTGAGCAAACTGGGCTGCACTGACAGGCTCTACAGACACACTTCAGTAAGAAATGAAGTCCAAGTTAAGAACAAGTTACACATTTTCCTTGTATTTTACTCTCCTGGGTATAGATGCATTAGCTACTGGAAAACGCTCCCCTCCACCACAGAAGTTAACTATTTCTAGGAAATCTCAAGAGCAGTATTAATCAACAGCACAAAGCAGTATTCCTAACTTTACTGCCTTAGCCCAACAATGTGCTGTTTAACCGAAAACACAAAGGAAAGCCAGGGAGAGATTATGCCACTGCATGTGGCCTTTCCAAACACAGGCTGCTGCCTGTCCCAGAAGAGCTGAGCCTCCCACACTGTCCTGCTGTAACTGTGGGAGCTCCCTCTGGCTCTCCCCACCCCAGCAGATCATGCAGCTGTTGCTTACTTTGTGTCCTGGCAGCCGCTGGGTCCCACCTGGTGGCCCGACCACAAAATGAACATCTGCCATCAAGTCATTGTTGAACATCACTGCATTTCTACAAACAGAGGTAGCGTGTTAATTTGTGGCACCCAGGAACTCTCTCTGCATGTCCCAGACCCAAGAAATATGATTTTTTAACAACTTCAAGTTGCTCATTAGCAAAGAGAAGCAGGTCACACTTAGCTTTCAGATGCTTCACACATCATTGCACAAATATATCAGAGAAAATACTAAAAGTGTTTCTGGTGTGTGTGGGTGAAATAAAACAAACCCCCAAACTTCTGAGAACTTTCCAAGAAGTGGAAATCAAAGTCCAGAGCATTTATCACTGAAAATCCCCTCTGAGGTCTAAAAGGTAATCTTTATGGGTATGGTGCAGCTTTCAGCAACATTTTTATTAACTCAAACAGATGCACTGACTGGAAAAGAGATACTAAAATATTTTTCCATTACCAAAATTCTTATTTCCCACACACATATGGGGAGAAAAAAAGCCCAAACAAATATAATATAACTGTGTTTTCTTCAGCAAATAAATGCATTCTGGACATTTTGCTACTTTTCACCCCTCATTCAAACACCAAAAAAAGCTGCCCTTAACTTACCTCTCTCTGATGGTTGGATAAAGTCCTTGCCAATTAGGTGCAGGAATAGTGTTGTTGTTATTGAGATTTTGCTGATGGTACTGCTGGACAGCAGTTGTATTAGTATTAGCTGGTTTCTTTCGGGGAAAAATATCAGCAGCCATCTTCTTCTTCTTTTTGGTCTTCAAGGTAATGATTTCATAGCAAACTGGAGGCAATTTGCTGTTGCTACTGCTGCTGCTATTTCCTTTCTTAGAGCTCTTCTTAGATCTGTTCTTGACCGTCTCTGGAAGCATCAAGAAGAAGGTGAGACATTTCATGTTCTTTCCTTTCTCATCTACCATCAGTATACCCGTGAGTAAAGACCGACAGCCTAACTAGCCAGGAACATTTAGGAATCTATGTGGAAGCTGTAACACCGAAAGCAGCAGAGCTCAGAGTCAGCAAGACAAGGTGACCTTTCCAGCACCCAGAGTAAGAAACTGAGTTTAAGTTTGATCCAGTACTTGAACCGTTAAACACATCCCCATCATTCCTTCCAGCTTTCCCGATCAGGAACCGCCTGGCAGCGCTGCAGCCGGGGCAGAGGGCAGGAGGAGCGCACGGTGGCAGCGCCAGGCTGCCGGCGAGCCCAAGTTGTGCGGGCAGGGCTGGGAGCGGAGCGGCACAGGCAGCCGTGCGGCCGGAGCCAATGGCTGCAGGCACCGAGCGCGATTGGGCTCGCACACAGTGACACCTATTGTAGCCTGCGCCGCTCCCACGTTAGAGCCACGGCAGCGCTCCCGCAGCTCCCCCGCGGCCGCCGGCGAGGATGGATGGAATCAGTGGCACACGCGGCTGGCCGGGAGGGCGGGAGTGCTTCTCTGTGTGTGTGTGTGTGGGTGTGTGAGCTCTCCTCGGTGCCGCTTTCACACGCGAAGCAGTAAGAAGTTGAAATCAGGTAGAAAGGTCTATCTGAGTCTACTTCCACGGGCACTCGATATTAGCACAGCTTCCTTTGCCGGTAGCACTCCTACAAATCCCTCCTGTAAGAGCTGCTCAGCGAGTGCGCGACCGATATCGGAACCGAATTAAAGCAATCGAGCAGCAGCACGGACAGCGATGCAGCCAAAGGATCCCTTTCAGCGGCTTCTACTCCAGTGTAACACGAACAGGGATGAGGTCACAGCTTCAGCTTTAACTCCTTCTGTTTCCAGATAACAGAACAGCCTTTGACAGGGGTCCCACATCACTAAGCAGTGCTAATTAAGCCAGCTTACGCCAGACATGGCTGCACCACATCAGAAGAAAACTTCTAGATGTGTAATCAGATTAAAGCAAACCAGAGTGAATATATTTAATCAATATTTCAAAGCATTAAATGAAAGGGTCTGAATGATTTAGAGTTTTCAGGCAAAAATCACTCCTTGAGATGCAAACAGTCCAATTTTATTCACAAATAAACAGGATATAAACTATGCCAACCAAACCATTCAAATAGGAAATAAGTCTATTTGATAGTAATTAGTTTACTCAGAACTTAAATTTTTATCAGATTTCTTTAATAGCAGGTCAAGTGTATAGAAAAACCACCAAGCATAGCATAGCTTAAAAAATAAAAGCAGGGAAATAAAAAATATTTGGTATGAGGTGTCAACATATCACACCTTAAAATACTGGGTAGTAGATAGTTAAAATATTATTTCATAATTACTTTCAGTTTTAAAAAAAAAAACCCTCTGCTTTCAAAGCTAATTTAGCCACATTTTGCCTTAATTAGTTTTGCTGGACAAGGGTACAGCAGGGAAATTAAAGTGATAAAAGTTGGTGAAGAAATCTTGTTGAAGCCCCTGACTCAAACAGAAATATTACTCAGGCTATTTATTCAGTCTCCATCCCAGCTGCTGGAATCACAGCTGTGGCTGTATAACACACTCAGAATCCTTTAACCTGAGAATGTGCTAGCTTCAAAGATTACCAGGTGTCCTTGGGAGATGCTGCACACCAAGGCCCCACTGCACGCCCCAGCCACCTGGAGGCTTTGCTGCAGTGCTTGGGGATGAGGATGATGCCATCCCCAGACACATCTGTCCTGTCTGAAGGCACTGCCCGTGGAAGGGGAAACAGAGGGAAATGTGTCCATGCCTCGGCTGCTACATTTCACAATCCAACACAGTGAAAAATCTCCTTGACTGCTGCTTTAAAGGAAGGTGGTGGGTTATGCCTGAAAGGCAGAGACACGTTCTGAAATACATTGAGGGGAGGTTATGTAACTTACTAAGAAATTATTTCTAGCAACCTTTTCTCTCTCCTCCACACATTTTCTTTTTTATCTGCAACAGACTCATTAGGAAGGGAAACTAAAACCAAAACCATATTGAACTGCAGAGGGGAGAAGAAGGGGTAAAGGAGAAGAAACTCATCCCACAGATGGGATCTTATAACTGCTCACAGCTGAGTTTATAACAGGAACACAGCAGGTATTCCCAGCACAGAATTTGAGTTTGTTGAGTTTGTGTAAGTTTTTTTTCCCCACTCCTTACGTAAATTTCCAGCCCTTCCAAATAAAACAATAACCCTTTTGCCACTGCACAGGACAAACATTTCAAAAGGAAGAAATCTTTAGAAAACCTCTTAAAGATACAGAAAACCACAGACTCCAGAAAATCTGGTTCTCAGCATTGCAGTTGGCAGAAGGCAAAAGACAGCAGGGGTTGGGAGATTTGATTGTCATTCCACAAATCCATTTTACAGACTCCCAAAGCATATAAAAATCAAGGTCTCTGCACATTTCTTCAAACCAATGACCAGGACAAATCCAAAGATTTTACACACACACCAGATAAGGTCACTGGGAGGCCACAGGAGATAAACAGAATGAGGGGCAGACTGACCAGTTAACTCCATGAGGGAAAGACAGATTGTAAAAGTGAACCCACAGGAATCCACCAACCTTTGAGCTGTGGAGCACACCACACATGCACAGCACGTTGTGCTTTCTGGGAAAGGAGAAAGAAGCTGAAGCATGTTCTGCCTGAACTCAGAAGTCAGACAGACCCCAGTAGACAAGAAGCATCTGCACAACAGGATAAAAAATCCAGTCCAGTAAATAAAAAGCCACCTTTGCCTGCTCTTAAGCCATCCACAGAAACCCGGGTCTGCCCTAACTAGAAAATAGCACAGATTCCAGAACAGAACCTAAATAGATTTAGATTTTCATAGAACTCCTATGAAAAACTACAAACTTCTTACAGGTTCATACTACCTTCCACGGCACTTCATCACATCAGGAACTAAGTCTCATCAACTACTAATTAGATGGATGTGAAAGGGATGGGGGGAAACCAAAGAATTATTGTGCTATTCTCTGTAGGTACAGAGTGTGTGGTGATTGGGAGTGGGGATGGAGCTGAGCCCCAGTGGGCACAGCTGTGAAAAAAGGTGAGCAGCATTGACAGCAATGAGCCATGGAGTGCCCAGGTGTGCGGAGCAATCACCAAAGGGAGCAGAGGGCACACAGGGGCAGTGCATGAACACAAGGGGGATAAAAGGCTGGGCTAAAGGGCAGATGCCTGAAGCCTTCTGAAGTGGTCTGGTGTTACTCTGTAATGGGTGGAAGCCTTCTGACATTGTACGGTGATAGGAGATACTCTGTGTATCGTGGCTATCTGGACGGCAGCATGTGCAGTGGCATATGCTGTGACAATTCTCACTCCTTATTCTTTCTGTTTTGGCAGCACCTTCCATTTCCTTTCATACAATGGTGTTTTGTTGTTTTACTATACAAATACTGTTAATAAATTTAGAACTCAGTACACTGGCAGTCAGTAAAAGCAACCCATGAACTGCTGCCTGTTGAAAGAGCAGTCAAAACCCCCAGTTTAGATGAGTCTGTCTCCAACAAGAGGATCAGGAAGGTCACCTTCTCTGACCCACAGACCTATCAATTTCTGAAATCTTATTACAATGTGCTCCTAATCTTCTTCAGCAAGTCTCATTTTTCTTCATTCATTATGTATTAACAGAACTAAACTTGATATATACAACTGAGAAATACAGCTCTTCAAAGGCACATTAATTTTTATTTTACAAGCAAAGTAGTCAGACCAGAAATATTTCAAGTTAAAGCGTATAGGAAATTCCATGCTTAAATCTTTACACTGGCCTAATGGATATTCAAAATACCAGAAGAAAAAGACTATGTTCCCAGTCTGAGGTACTACACACCAAGTTACATGCCCTTCCAAAATATCAGGAGCAGGTTGAGAGCCCCTGGAAATCAGTTCCTGACTCAACATTGTGAACTGAAGCAGCAATTTTGCTGTTCAAACCCAAGTGTGTGCAACATGCCTGCCACCCCAGCTTATTCATCCCTCAAGAACATAATATACCTTGTGAGGCACAGGAGTCACAGTGAAGCCCAGCTCTTGGTACAACTTTTAATAGCATGTAACTACTATAATTATGCCTTTCTAAAGGTAACTTCCAATAGGGAAATCAGTTTCATTTCCAGACCTGCTGGGAGTATTCTTCCTCATACTTCATCAGTTTCTCCTGTTGCAATAGCAAGGATACCAAAGAGTTTCTATCTTTTATCTCCTTCTAATAAGCTGAGGTTTTGTACAGCTCTCATTTACAGGCCTGCTCCTCATGTAGTAACATGAGCGACACAATTCTATAAAAAGCATGCTTTCATTAAAATTCCCAATTGTTTATTACAACCACATCATGAATTAAGGAAAGAACTCTTAGTAAGCAATGAGGAAATTCATACATTTCTTTTTCTGTAAAATTGCCAAATGTCTTCTTTGGCAGTTACTATGCCTGTGCAGTATTAACACTGTTTAAATCCTGAACTTCCCCCTACAAGGAAACAAATTTCAGATGACACATCTTGATGAACCAAAATAAATAAATGATGTTACTGTTTAACAAATCTACCTGCCTGTCCACTGCTAGCTTTCACTGAGTTTAACTTCAAGCACTCATTTAAAAATGGAATATACATGTTCAAAAACTAACTAAACCAAGAGAAAACCTCAATAAACCAAACCCACACAGCTGTGGTGCCTTGTTCTGTTTACCTGTCTATGAATTATTCAGTCACTTGGAAGAGTCCTTCCCAATCACCATTCCAACCCTTCTGTTTTAAAAACAAATTTGGAAAGGGCACTGATAGCTCTACCCTTCATTTCCTCAAGTAAAAAAAATGCATTGCAGTGGACAAAACCTCCCATTCTCCTCTCTCCAAAGTTTCTTATTGGCAGCACTGGAAGAAACCAAGATGGCATCTACTTCTGTTGCCTGCACGGAAAAGCTGGCAATGAGGTCTTAGTCAGGTCTTGTATGGAAAAAAAAAATAAAATGGCAACCAAAGGAAGGAAGAAAGATGGGCAAAATTGTAAAGACTCTCAAAGAAGCCAAAATAGATGTTACAAAAATAGCAATTACATCCCAGAATAGTGAAGAGCTGTGAAAGTAGCACATCTTGAACCAAGACTAGAAGCTTCAGAACAAAGTCAAAAATAATTAAATAGTATTTTTCTATAGAACTCATGCTACACTAACAACATACTTGTTAGCAAATATTCTTAACTGCTTGGTGTTTATGAGGATTTAAATACTTTGCATAACATTATCCACTAAGATAGCTTTGCCTTTTTCTTCCTAAACGCCCTTAATGCTTCAAAGAAAACAAAAGCAGAAAGTCCTGAGCAGCCTAGTCAAAAGGTAAACACCAACTTGCATAAAATAGAAACCTAAAGAATGAATATTCACAACTACTTTTTACTCCTGTAGTATTTCCTAGCATGATACATGGTATTTGTTTTAGTCTCTACCAAAACAGCCTTTCTATTAAATCTTTTTAATATGTCATTAAGCAATGTCCATTTTGAGACAAAGCAATCACAACAAAACATACAATATTAATATCTACTCCTATGTTTACTTGCAAGTAAATGTGCACTTTCTTTGTATGGATTTCAAGTCACTTTCCATCAGCCTGTTCCTACCTCAAATGCAGCATCTCCTATTCTCATTTTTTCCTGTTACCTTTCTTGCTTAGCTGCTTAAAGCCTGCAATTTAACTTCAGCGAGAGGTTGAATAACTTAATATTTATGCCCCAAACACTTTGCTATGCTGGGTCTTTTTTTTTTTAAAGTTAAAGGTTTTCTTCCCTGATGGACCAACATAATGTATCAGAGAAAAAAAAAGTTCAAAATTTTCTTGTATTGTCATTCTGATTTGAAGACCATGCCTGCTGCAGGAATGACAGTCCATATAAACCACAACTGTGGCAAGGAAGTGCTACATTTAGACAACCTGCAGTGAACAATGTACCTGATCCCATTACAGTGAATTACACACAGACATTCTCTTCTGGGCATATGGTACAAAATAATGTCAAATGCTTCATTACAATATAAAATATATGACTTGACAAACATGCTAAGACATATTCCCCAATATCATAGTTTGGGAGCTGCAGGAAGAAAAAACCTCAGAGCAAAATCTGCAATGCATTCTATGTGCATTAAGTTGTTTCTTGATAGTTCAAAGTAAAACAAAGAATTACAAATGTACTTTGTGAAGAGAAAACCTGAAACCACAAAATGATAATTCAGTTCAAGGTTACAGGAGATAAACTGCTTTGCTACTAATTTAAAAGAGACAAATTATGCATTTTCCCCATCGTGACTACTTGAGCTTGTCCATTTCACTTCATGTAGAGCTTTGCTCTTGACAGCCTGTGGGGTCAAAAATTAACTTCTTTCTTAGTGGCTGCCATTTATTTATTTATAAACATGATATTACAAACCTGAAAGCACTCAACCCTTTTTCTAAGGCAAAGGTCGACTTTAATTCTATCGTGCCTCTTACCAAAACTGACTGACAAAGGAAAGCTCAGATAGCTCAGGAAATTGGTAATGAGATACAGTGGTTTTCATCTCTGGGTCACTAATTCTAAATTGACTAAGGTCAACAGTAATCAAAAGTCATTAGCATTTAATGATCCTTCCGTGCCCTGTGAGAAAGAAGCCAGTGATCTCAGCACACTTCAGGAAAACCAGCACTAAAATCAGCACTCAACATGCTGCCTGCTTCAAGGGAGAGGTCAGAGCAGATGACTACAGACAGAACTTCCAATCTTGCAGACAGATCTCACCTCTGTAGACAAACCTTTAACTGATTTTAACTTGGCTCACAAACCATCATTTTCAATAGTTAAATTAATATGGGTTCTCTGAAGGGCAGGCTGTAAGCTGCCTGCTCCTGTTCCTGCTCCTTCCCATCAGCAGTTCCCAAATGTCTTTGTTCCCCTGCACAGTAAGTCTGGAGAATGCAAATACAAACAGGCCCTTCCTCAGAGAGGAACGTTCTCACTCAACCAATGGCACCAGCAGTAACTACTCCATGAGTATCCAGAGTGGAACTGCACCACAGTTCATTATCTTGGTGTGTAACTCAAGGACTACATTTCTGATGTGCAGGTAACCTACATTCACCACATCCCACCATTGTGCTGAAGCTCCCAGTGGGACAGAAGGGGGAGAGGAGATTGCTACAGTGCACAGCTATAGGAGGCCCCTTGAAAAATATGTATTGTGTTAGTGGCCCTTGAGTCCATGTCAATTATATCTGTATTGTATTTGAATATCTTTGCCCCGGAAGGTCCTAGTTGTTCTTGATGGGCTGCAGCTGTGATGTCCTTCATTGGGCAGCAGCTGTAGCCAGTCAAGGTAACTGGGATAAAGGGGGTGGGCTGGCCAGTTGGGGAGAGTCTCCGAGGAGCCCTGACTGAGGAAGACCCAGAGTCTGTGCTGTGAAGATCTACCACCCACAAGGAAACATCAGAAAGGTACAGGACTCCAGAAACATGATAAATACAACATCTGGTGACCCCTGACGTGATAGCAGAGAATAGGACAGCCGAGAGCTGTGGTGGCCTTTGAGCCAGGACAGAGGACTGGAAGAATAGGACAGCTGAGAGCTGTGGTGGCCTTTGAGCCAGGACAGAGGACTGGAAGAATAGGACAGCCGAGAGCTCTGGTGGCCTTTGAGCCAGGACAGAGGAATTGGAAGAACAGGACAGCCAAGAGCTGTGACATGGCCTTTGGATCAGGGAGCTGTGACAGCCAGGAGCTGTTAAAGAATGGCCTTTGAACAAGGAGCTGTGTGTGTTGTATCATGGCCTTTGAGTCATGGGGGTGTGGGAATACATGGCCTTTGAGTCATGGGAAAATGTATTATATTTAAAGTATTGTAACTGCTATCTGAAGTATTGATTGTAATTGAACAGCATGTTTTTGTAAAGTAAAAGGAAAAGGGGAAATATAGGAGGCCCTTGAAAAATATGTATTGTGTTAGTGGCCCTTGAGTCCATGTCAATTCTATCTGTATTGTATTTGAATATCTTTGCCCCAGAAGGTCCTAGTTATTCTTGATGGGCTGCAGCTGCAATGTCCTTCATTGGGCAGCAGCTGTAGCCAGTCAAGGTAACTGGGATAAAAGGGGGTGGGCTGGCCAGCTGGGGAGAGCCTTGGAGGAGCCCTGACTGAGGAAGACCCAGAGTCTGTGCTGTGAAGATCTGCCGCCCACAAGGAAACATCAGAAAGGTACAGGACTCCAGAAACATGACAAATACAACACACAGCCACACCTGCTCTGCACCCTGCACACTCAGTCCCCTGGGACTGTCATGGCAGCAGCACCTTCAGCAAGGGTAAGGAGAACAGAGGGGACTTCTGGAAAGCTTAGTTAGGTGTTGGAATGTATGGGTCTAATGGAAAACCATATTATGGTTTTACATCTAGGCAAGGTTAGGGAACATGCAGCTTAAAAGCCCACAGCAGATGAGCAACCTGTGTGCTCACAGCAGCAGAGCATCACAGCTGCAGCATTCAGGGTGTTAAAGAGGACAAGTTTGGTACAGCATCTTCTTCCCACTGCATTTGAAATTACAGAAGAGGAAAATCATGACAGTGAAAAAGGAACAGATCAGTACATTGGCAAACCAAGCCTTTGATGAGAAATGCATTCTCAGCCACAGTGGCCCGTCCTTCTCAAAAGTGAGAACCAAAACCAATGAGTAACAACTCTAGCAGTGATTTTACAATTGTCTACCAACCCCAGGTTTTAGATATAGGAAACAAATTGCTGCTAACCTGAGCCCAATCCAAATAGTTCAAGGAATGGAAACAGGCATGACATCCATTACACTGCACTGTCATGAATGACTCTTGCTGTGCCACACATTGGAAGCTGTGTATCCTGTTACTTGCCCTTAACTGATCCCAGACTCTTCCAGCACACACAGCCTCTGTTTGAATCCACAGGGAGATAAAGATGTTCCCAAATTTTTCTCCTATCCACTGCTTGAAAAATCAGATTTATTTTCCTTTGTTGCACAGTCACATTTGCCTGCCTTAGTAGTCAGTTATGCTTCAGTATTTCCATCAATTTCTCCTCCTTCTTTACAAGTGAATGGCAGCTACTGCACCATCCAGAATTTTCAAGAAAAACACATACACACTGCTGAAATTCTGGTTTCAGAACATATTTTTGTGCCTTAAGATGTATTTGTCTATCAATGTTAGGATATCTTAAATGTTCTTCTTCACAGTAACTCTGACACATCAGAACTGCAGTAGAGAAAAACCTAAGGAAGGGGCAAGTAATCAAACACAAGAGCATAATTAAGGGACTGTACAAGATAAACACAAACACCCATTAGTTTTATGTATTATGAACTTTTATATAGCATGGAAACCTTTCCTTCTTCTGGCTGTACATGGGGTAGTATCACTTTGGTCTTGTAGAATTGTAAAGGCAAAGAGCTCTAAGGAATCCTCACAGCCCTCAGACAAGCAAACATCTCACCTGCCTGAAGGACTGCTTTATTTTCATACTCTCAGAAAACCCTTGCAACCAAGCAGAGACAGGACAGCTCTAACTCCAGAGAATGTAGTTTTTAAAGAAAATTACTCCTTTAAACTGATTTGGATGCAAAGAGGAGAAAGTGCAGCTAGGGTGGTTATGGTGTGTAACCTGGTACATAAATATCCTGTCACAGAACAATGTTATCAACAGGTCATTCAGCCTGGTACTGAAGTGCTACATGATCCTCTAGTGAAATATTTATTCAGGGTATCAGGTAATCTCAGGGTACAGGCAACAGGGCTGGACAAGGGGATGTCACCCAGATACCTTCCAAATCTGTTTGTTGCCAGTCTTCGCCCCACACATACTCACAGACTGCCAACCAGCTCCCCAGTGTTTTACAATGCAAACACTTTCTAGGTGTTGGACTGGCCTGGTTTCCACAGCAGCTTGCTGAGATATCAAACTCAGAGAGGGCAGCAGGATCAGAAAACAGATGAGCCAAGACCCAAAAATCGGAAGTTTGCAAATTTCAACACAGTGATGTCTGACTTGGGCCTCCCCCTCTGTTTTCTGACACACACATAAAAAGTGCTTTTGTAACCAAGGCAGGGGATTGGAATTCAACTCAATGGCAGAAAACAAACTGATGACAACTTCCACCACAAAAAGCTTGTAATCTTTTCCTTCCAAGATTCCCATCTCTTATACCCCTCTTTTGCCTCACCCATCAGCCCTTTGAGACAGAAACTGCTGCTTTATCACTCATTTAAGTGCCTCACAAAACAGAGCTCCCACCAAAACCAGCTCAGGTATCTGAACATTTGTAAAACAAACAACAGCCAGCCAAGTCCAAGGAGTCACCAGAGACAGTATCAGGGCAGAATAATTTTGAATTATCAGAGAAAGCTAATGTGGGGCAAAACCAATATCCTGCTGCAAAACTTATTTTCACAAGTTTCTACAACAGGTGATCTAAATTTCTTCTGCCAACATAACACACGGCCTATCATCATCAGAGCTCTTTTTTAACTGAGCCTACCCTAGGACTGCTGCTTTCATTGTAACTGTTTGGTAAATTGAGAAAAAAAAAAAATGCTCACAAGCTGCAGCAAGCAAGTGGCCAAAACATAAAAATTATTGTTGCAACTTGCATTTTTTCCCCCTGGCCTTAAAGGGCAAGCTAAATGAATCCCATGTTGCTTCTGGAAGGTGTTTCCTCTGGGGCAGAGCTGAGGATCACTGGCAGGGAAACACAAGGGAAGTTATTGTGCAGTTAGCTGCAGTGTACTTACTGTGGGGGATTTAAAATGGGAAAAAAAAAAAAGAAAGTACTACAGTCGACATTCAACTTTGGCAATCCTGCAGAACTTAGTTCAAATGAAGTGCCTAAGAGATTCGATTTGCAAAGTAAACCCCAGGTACTGCACACTATAACATCCAGCACATACATTCTGTAGGAAACAGTGAGACCAGTTATCTCCCACTAAAATAAAAGCTATTTTGAGCCTAACTCTGGCAGAAAAGTTTAAGCAATGCAAAATAAAGCACCGTACACCTATAACCCAGCACCATCTCTCTACAAAAAACAATCAAAAAAACCCCACAGCACAGATTAAAACTTAACACACACATCACATGCTGAAAACAAAGTACTATGAGAACTACAACTACAAGGCAAAAAATCTGCACCAGCACTTCTCAGATGAGCCAGCCTGTTGAATTAGGTAACTACACTATAGGAGCACGTAGGTATCTTAACTTCAATCCAAACTTTTCCTCCAACTCACAACAACCCACCACTCCCTCCCGTTTTAAAACGCTGCAGCACTCAGGAAACACCACAAGGAATTGAATTTATAAACTTTGAAGTTCACAGGTGCCTTTCTCCAAACAAACAGGAAAGTAGGGAGTTGTAAAGGTGTGGGCTCTAAGTACCCTTCAGGGACAGGTATATCAGAAGTTCAGAAGTTCGGCCAACAGCGCGGGGAAAGGAGGAGGAATTTATACCAAACCGGGTGCAACTACTAATTGTGCCTCCGGGAGGTAACCGAATTAATGCTTAAAGTACTTCTTTGACAAAAGAGCTCTACTTTAAGCAGGAGAAAAGCCCCAAAGCCCAAGTTGTGTTCTGCCCCCCGCTGGAGGCTCCAGCCTGGGCACACCCGGGTCCGGGGCTCCTCCCGAGCCCGCTCCGTGGGCTCCCCTCCGGCACGGCCGCGAACCCACCCCGCTGGCTGCCGCACAAAGGGGCACCGAGGGGACACCGACACCCGCCTGCGGACACGCACCGCCACTCCAGCCAGGCAGAGGCCGTGCCCGGGGCGTTCTTTGTGCGGGAGAGCCGGGCGGCTCCGCTCCCCTCACCGACGGCCCGGCACTCCGCCGCGCTGCCGGCGCTCAGGTGCGGCCGCCCCGCCCCGCCCGGCCCCGCCCCTCACGGCGGCTCCTCCGCGGGGCGCGGGGAGCCCATTCCCGGCGGGCACCTCCGCCGCAGCCCGTGAGGGCAGCGGGATCGGCCGCCACATCCCGGGGAAGGAGGGGGAAGGAGGGGAGGGGAGCGCGGCTGTCCCGGCGCGGGCGGCCCCGCACCCAGCACTGACCTGAGGGCGCTCCCGGGGCGGCGCGCGCGCGCGGCCCCCTCCTCGCACCGGCGCGCGCGCGCGCGCCCCGCCCCGCAGGAGCGCGCGCGCGGCCCTGCCCCCGGCCCCGCCCGAGCATGCGAGGCCCCGCCCCGGCCCCGCCCCTTCCATTCCGCGCCCGCCCTGAGGGAGGAAGGGAGTGAGGGAAGGAGCTCCTCCCCAAAAGGGCGGCTGGAATCCACCCCCAGTCCCCACCACGGGAGAGTAGGGATTTCACCTGCGAATGAATTGAGTTGGGAAACAAACAACACCCTTTTTTTTCTTTTTTTCCTCCCCCCAATTAGAAATCACATTAGTGCCCGAAGGTGTGGCATATTCATACAGCCTAGACTGCTGATCTCATCTGAGAGCTAAGTTGGGAGACAACCTAGCTATTCCTTCTGTGAAAAACGGGGTTCACTCTCCTGTAAAAATGCTGTAAAAAAATGCGTATTTTATGATTGGCTTTTCACAAATATTAAAATGAATATTACATGTGTTGTGTTAGAAAGTTATGCTGTATTAGTTCCCTTAAGTAGTGTGTTAAATATAATTTTAGGTTATAGCAAAATGTTAAAATAGAAACTATGCTATGTGGGATACTTTTTATTTTCTTAAGAAAGGACTCGCACCGAGATAGCAGCCATAGGACACCTAAATCTTTCAGAGAAAGAGAATTTATTGCTCCATTATCAGAAGAAATGAACTTCTTTGTGCCTCGCTCAGCCTTGAAGGTGCTGTCAGGATTCAGAGGAAGAAGCTGACACTGACCAGACAGAATCCTGTGTTTGAATGGAATTTATGCATCATGGATGAGGTGTATGAATATGCAACAGGCTGTTGCTTTTAAGGGTTAATCCTCTGTTAACCTGTGTCCTTTTTCGGGCTTATTTTGCCCAGGAAGAGGTACCCGGACGTCTGTAATTCTTTGTCTTTATTGTCTCCTATTGTCCTAATCCAAATTGTCCAAATTATTATTATTGTAATTGTATTACTATTTTTATAACCATTTTATTACTATTGAACTTTTAAAATTTTAAAAAACAAGTGATTGGCGTTTTTCACAATTCAGAAGTTTAATAAAGGACAATAGGAGACAAAGAAAATAAAGATTTCACCGCAGGGTGCTTGGCACTCTGCCAGGAGCACACCTGCTATTTCAGAGATGCTCTTTAAATACCTCATCTATTGCATCAGTCTACTGCATATTCATAAACAATTATACATATTAAAACTTTTCCTCAAGAACTGTTTAGCATGGCTTCTCCTCAGGTCTGCCTTTTCAGAGCATGTGAATTTCTTGGCTCTGATTTTGGGGGTCTTCATCATATGAAAGTTATCCCAACCAAGCAGGCTATGTCTAAGTTTAGGTAACAACAGAAATAAATAAAACTCTAGATCAAAGTTACTTTAACATTACACATATAGCATCCATTTTAATATTTGTGAAAAGCCAATATTATAATATGTATTTATAACACCTCAAAAAAGTCAAATCTGCTTTTTTTTTAATTAAAAATTTTATTAATACCTGAATTGAAGCATATTCACGCTGCACATGCAAGATGAGATAAGCTGGGAAACAACTAACAACTTTTTTTTTTAAACAAAATAAATTAGAAGTGACTTTATTTTAAAATTAAGAATGCCATGAAAATTCAGGCATATTTATGGCTTATTACAACCAACGTTTGAGGATTTGCCCTCTAAGAAAAAAAGATTTTTCTGTACATGCACCAATATCTCTGAAGAAGAGAGCTCTCACCCTTCCATTTGGACAGCAGCTTTGTTGGACTAAAAGGAAAAATGGAGTAGATTATTATAAAATTAGATTATAAGGAAAAATGATTGGTAATTGAAATCTTTGTGTTTGTTCATCTGCTGTTATTCCCAACCTCCAAGCAAAAAACAAAAACAAACAAACAAAAAACAAAACAAAAAAACCCCACCAAAATCGCCCAACCAAACAGACAAAACAAAAACCAAACAAATAACCCCCAAACCCAACAGGAGAAACTCCTCAGGCAGCAGCAGCAGCCACATTTCATCCCAGGGCCACCAACAAGCAGCCAGAGAGAAGAAACACCTTTCCCCATCACATTTATTTGGGGTTTTTTTTTTCCCAAATAAACTCAGTCTTCCAAGAAGAGATTTGTGCCATACATCCTTCCTTGCAGGTCCTATCCTGCTCCTCAGAGGGTGGCTAGGTTAAAAAAAACTAAAACAAAAAACCAACCAAAACACCCAATCCCAAACACCAAAACATTTTATTTTTGAGCTGCTGAAAAAATAATCAAGAGGGATGGAGCATTTTCAGGACCAGCACCCAGGATTATTCAGGATTTATCATATAAATAAGGGATTTCTCATACTGCCAGGGTATGTAGACACGTGGGAAATTAAAATGCATTGCTAGCATTTATTTTTAAAAGCATAGCAAAAGGCTTTGCTTGAAGCTTTAGGGCAAGTTTGGGGTGGTTTTTTTATTATTTTCCCTCTGAAGAAACAATTATTTCTGGAATTGCTGCTGTGTTCCAGCTTCAGTCTCCCATGAACACTCATTGCCTGTATTATATACACATTATTCTAACAGATACCTTCACCATGTGAAATTAGGCCTATCTGTGGATAATCAGCACTTTGCTTTTCCCATTTTAATATTTTAGCTATTAAAATGGAAAACTAAACCAAACAGCAACAATAATGACTGTACACACACACACACACACACTTTATAGCTGTTAAGGATTTTATCAGCTAAGGACACACTTTAAATTACAGTCTGCAAATGATCTTTTAATTGGGTCTTGGGAAGCCAACAAAATAATCATTGTCTGAAGTGAACTTAAACATGCTGCAGGAAAACACTGCAATTTTCCATCCTTTTTGCAGAGTGAAGGTAAACGGCCCCTTTGCAATAGGGGTAATTTAGATGGGCAAGTTGTGGGAAGAAGCCTTTTCCTCCAGGCTGGAGGAATGTCAGTTACCTGTTGCCAATTCCCTGAATTCTGGGACCCTGGCTGGGCTCTCCCAGGGGGCCCCCTGTCAGGAGAGACCCTCCTGGAGTGGTCTTGTGTCAGGAAAGAGAGACTCACTGGATTTTTTCTGTCTTCAGGTTCTTGTTTATTGTTATCTAACCTAGAGTTTTGCACGCTGTCCACACCAGGCTCAGTGCACTGGAAGAGCGCCACAAAAATGGCCAACTATCTCTTGTTATGAGGGCTTTTAAAGCTAAACTGTCCAATTAAGAACTGATGCTTGGATTATTTTCCCTTTTTAACCCAATAACTGATGCCAAAAAGCTGCAATGGGGACTTTTCTGCCCAATTACAAAATGCCACCCAAACCCATGAAGAAGAAGGAAGAAGAAGCATGAAGAAGAAACCCAGGACAACACCCTGTGCCCTCCATCTTGCTTCCATCCACAACACACTAAAAATCCCAAAACCTAAATTTCCCACCAAGTGATACAGCTACATTACTCTCTATAATCTACTTCACACTTTTGTGGATTCTGGTCTATTCTGGAATTCAGGAAACTTTCTCCATGAGTGAGGGTCAAAGTCAGTGCTCCCCTGGGGGTCAGGGCACCCCTGAGCAGACAGAGAAATATTCCCAGTGCCCTGGGCTTCCACAGAGGAGGTTATTCTGCAGCCTGAATTAAAATTCCCATAGCAGAAAAACATATTCTGGCTTTAATTCCAGCATGCACAGGAGTTAAAAGGTGAAGTTTTAGAACCCGATCACCTTTAAGGTCCCTTCCAACTCCAGCCTTTCTGTGGCTCTATGATTTTTCTGCACATACACTTCTGATTGAGAGGCAGTCAGGGGGGCCCAAACTGGGGACTCCACTCAGTAACATTTGTTTTGATTTTTTTTTTTTTTTTGTGTTCCTCCTGCATTTCCAGTCTTTTTTGGCTGTGCACAGTGGTTTGGACATGGCTTCCTCGCTTCCCCTAAAGAGCCCCAGGCCCTGGTTTAATACAGAATTAACATCAACACAGAATTGCAGCCACCACCACCCTGTCTGGGTTAAGCACTGCATTTCTCAGGGATGCCTTTACTTCCAAGCGCTGCCAAGTTTCAGCTCAACTCCAGAGCCACCGGGTCAGCCACACCTGGCCAGAGCTGCAGCCCTGGGGCACCAAAACCATCTTCCAACAGAGGAGTTAAAGTGCCAAGCTCATGGTGCTGCTGGGTGTTGGATCTCTCCTGGTGCTCTCCCCCTCCAGGCTGGCTGTGAAAATAAAACTGTATAAAACAGCTCATGAGGAGGGTGAGCCATAGCCCAAGAGCAGCTGCACAAAGGCCTTTAGAACACTCCTCCACATCTCTGGGGTTTTGCCTCGTCCCAGCCCAGGTTTCTGGGCAAGATCCAGCATTGCCTATGGCAAACCAAGGGCTGCACTAGCAGGGAAGGTAAAACTCGACCAGCTGTGTGTTGGGGAGAACTGATCAAAGGATTTTAGCTGGTGTTTCCAGAACCATTTAACTGGGACAGCCTCTGCTCCGTGGTGTTGGTGAAAAAAGCCAAGTATTTGCATTGAGTCACATTCAGACTCACCTGCTCCTGTGTCATGGGTCTGTTTTCCAGGTATTGAGCAGTGCTTTCCAAAGACTTACTAACTTGAAGAGCAGTTTAAATATTAATTTTCCAGTTGAACTTGCATGCTGGGTAGGTTCTTCCAAGTGCTCCAGGGTATAATTAGTTCCTCCAAAAGCATCTTCCTACCAGACACTTTGCCAACACCACATTTCCCCTCCTCCCAACCTCTCTTAAAGCTTCACTGAATTTCTGTGTACAGCCTCCCACAAAGGTTATCATCTTATGTTTAATAGTGGGGAAAAAGACAGCACACAAGATTTACTGCAAATGGAAGCCATTACTGGAGCAGTTATCAAATGAAAGAACAATATAATAATGTCCAGTCATAAAGATATGAAGAGTTGCCTGTCAAAGACAAACCCCTGACTTGTAAAATTGGCCTGTGCAGCTGCTGGAAGCTTTTGGCAGGCAGGATGAGATCCTTGCAGCGCATGGCTAAGCACCCAGGTGTTTTGCAGCTAGAAACTGGGCACCCAAACTGGGACCACATGCATCCACATCCCAAGGCCACAGGACATTTCTATGAAGCAGAGCCAGGGGGATCAGCTCAGCACATCCCAAAATATCCCCAGTGGTGTTAGAACATCCCCTGGGTTCATTCAGGCATTGGATGACCCTCAAAGCCAAATCTGTTATCTCCAGCTCTAGCTGGAGCTCATTGAGGCTGCTGACCCCAATTTTTTGGTTAAGCATTAACTAACTAATAGCAGATGGTGTTGAATTTTGTCTGCCCCTTGACCCATAAGGTCAGGTCACACAGGCTGTGAAAGTGCAGCTAGAAGATGCTGATTTCCAGTCTAGTGTGTGGCCACAGATGATTTCCCTCATCTTTGCCTTGCCCTCCTGCCAAGATTTGGGGCAGAAACCCTTTCAGGCTTAACCAAATGGTCATTAACCTTTCCAAAATTAAAAGGTATGGACAAGTGCGTGCCAGTACCCATGACAAGGGAGGAAAGTATTCTATTAGCAGAGGGATATTGGCTCCTGTGTGAGTGCTGACATCTCCTATCAAGGACTGCCCAGCCTCTCTCACCACACACACTCAGCTCTTCCCCCATCCCCAAGAAAATCACTTACTTTCATCAGCACAGTCAGTTCTCAGAAGGCCTTTTCCACCAGACACAGTTTCTGTACCAAGCTCCTGGACTCCAAGAGCTTGTGCTTCTCCTGCAGCCTTTGTAGCTGGAATTTGTCATCCTTAGGCTCCAGGTGCAACAGCCCAGGTGCTTTTTGACCTTCTCTCACCTGTCTCAGGAGGGTTTGGTGATGCCTGTGGCAGCCAGAGGTGCTGCCTCTCTGTTTGGTGAGTGCAGTGCTGCTTCTTTTGGTGTCTGGGTGTGAAAGTGTTGGCCACTGGGACTTGTAAAACAGTTTCAGACATGGAACAAAGCCTGGTGGGATCTGTCCCAGTGCTGGCTGCTAATGGAGATGGTTATCTTAGCCTGACAACAGAGAAAATCCCATCACAGCCCTGCTAGTAATACTTGCTTTTAGACAGCATGAGGATTGATTCCTGCTGTCTTTAACCAAAGCTAGAGCACTTGAGAAAGAGCTGAAGTCCCTGCAGTAATTTCAGGAGCATCTGCACTTCTCAAACATGCCAGACTAAGGTGTTTGGTGAAAATCAAAGGGTCCAAAATGCAGAAAAAAGCTCAGCATTTTCTTTTGGAGACAGAGTTCAGAGGTTGTCTCAGAGGGAGTCCTTATGTCCCCAGAGACTAAAAAGCATGGAAGAAAGCTTCCCTTAACTTGGAACTTTGTCTCAACCATCCAAACTACAGAGAGACACCATTGTCTGGATGCCAGGTGAACAAACCTCTGCTTCCATCAGTAAAAGATAAAAATAAAAAGGTGAGACACATTTTTTGTTGTTGCCATGATTAAGGGACCACAATCTGTGGTCATGGGGATTTTTTTTTCTTTCCAGCAGATTTGTCCACCAAAAAGGGAAAGATGGGAACCTGAGTTTTTCCAGATATGAGTGGCCTGCAGCACACCTGTGGTTTTCCCCCTGACCTTGGAAACACAGAGAATTAAAATATCTTCTCCAGTCCCTGATGCGTTATGCCTCCCAAAATCTGTGGCTGTTCAAGGCTGTCTCAAAGTCCTTGGAAATACTCTGGGAGGGTCTCTGCAAGCAGCTGCTTGCAGGGTGTGATGAAAGAGCTGCACAAGTTCTCCCAGTTTCTGGCTGGTCCAGCCCACAGAGGCTTCACTTGCTTCTGAGTTCTGATGATGAAATAAGCTGGTGCTTAATGGAAAAACTAGAAAGGAAAATGATTATTGACTTTTACTGCAAAACCCCAAGGCAGGATGAAGTGTGGGATGTAAAACTGTTTGAGGAAATTAAACCAGCAACAGGGAAGGGCAGAGTGTTAATAGAAGCAGCCCTAATTATCCCAACTTACAATGGGCGCACCCTGTAAATTATTCCAAGTATCATTCAAGTGATCACAACAAGTTTGACCCACCTCTTCTTAAATACAGTGCTGTAATTATTAATACTCCTGTATTACCAGGAGCTGCTGGAAGCAACAGATCAAGTCTGTTATTGCAGAGCAGAAAATTTGTGCAGAAATCTTGTGCTTGGTAATTTTGTGCACGTGTATTGTGTTGGCAAAGCACCCCCAACAAAGGCAGGAATGATGAATCTGATTCCATGTTCTCAGAAGGCTTATTTATGATTTTATGATACTATATTATATTAAAGAATACTATACTACAGAATACAGAAAAGATACTTACACAATGCTAAAAAGATAATAATGAAAACTCGTGACTCTTTCCAGAGTCCCAGCACAGCTTGGCCCCAATTGGCCAAAGAGTGAAAACAACTCACACCAGAATCCAATGGAACAATCACCTGTGGGTAAACAGTCTCCAAACACATTCCACATGAGCAAAACAGAGGAGAAGCAAATGAGATAATTATTGTTTTCCTTTTTCTGAGGCTTCTCAGCTTCCCAGGGGAAAAAATCCTGGGCAAAGGGATTTTCCAGAGAATGTGAATGGCACACACGTGGGTTACGGACCAAGCAGGAGGCAGAGGCTGTGCAAGAGGGTGCACATAGCATCTACACAGTGTGTGGGAAGGGGCATGGATGAATCTGAACCTCCTGCAAAATGACTTGAGCTCATATGTGCCTGGTTTGTCCACCAGATATTTCCACTCACTCTTCCCCATCCATCCCTGTGCGTGTTTTTTTGGTGACAGTGTTAATGGGTGGGTAGTCTGACCTCAGCTCCATGGGGAGAGCTGGTGGCAGTGATCTTCACTGGCTCTGCCTCCTGCTGAGCAAGTGTGTAGTTTTTAATCCCATCTTTTTGGTGCCTGGAGGAAGAGAATGGGCTCCCTCTGCTCCTTGATTCTGTGCAAGAGGGATGGATTAGCCCTGAGTGAGGCATCTTGAGAGTTGTGACAGTCTGGCTGCCAGTAGTTTGACTTGATTTGATGAAAATGGACAAATGCAACGATTAGTATAGCAAAAACTCCTCATTAAAAAAAAAAAAAAAAAAGGGAAAAAAGGGGAAGAAGGGAAGGGAAGGGAATTATGGTAATCAAGGATGGATTTTTAAAATCTTTTTGCATGACTTGAAAAAACACGTTAATTAAAATCAAGGCATTTTTTAGTCATAGAATCATGAATCATTTAGGTTGGAAAAGACCTTTACAATCATAAAAGCCAACCACTAACCTAATATGGCCAAGCCCACCACTGAATGGTGTTCTCAAGCTCCACATCTACATGTCTTTTAAATCCCTCCAGGGATGGTGACTCCACTGCTCCCCTGGGCAGAGTGTTCTGTACTTAGAAACCCTTTTGGTGAAGAAATTTTATCCTAATATCCAATCTTATCTTCCCCTGGTAGAACTTGAGGGCATTTCCTCTTGTCCTATGTCTTGTTACATGGGAGAAGAGGCAGATTCATTTTCAGGCAGCTGTAGAGTGATAAGGTCTCCCCTGCGCATCCTTTTCTCCAGGAGCTGAACACCCTCACCTCCCTCAGCCTCTCCTCACAAGATTTGTGCTCCAGACCCTTCACCAGCTTTGTTGCCCTTCTCTGAACATGCTCTAGCACGTCCTCAATGTCTTTCTTGTTCCTATTTTTATTCTTGTATTGATTATCTTGTTCTTGCACCACAGAGTCCTTCTGTTAATATTATTTCTTACAGTATCCTTGTACCTCAGAACAGGATTTGTCTCATTTTGCAGCAAGCTGCTCCATGGTCCCTGAACCTGCTGACCTGTCCTCCACTCTCTGCTCCCCTCTTCTCTCCTCCTGGTTTGGGAGGCCACTGGAGGGGCGAGCACCTTTTTGTCCATTTCATAATAAAACCCACAAAATTAGTTTTAAAAGGCCACCTATCAAAGAGGATTAATGAACCTGAAAATGAAACCAAATGGCTTATGGGGACTTTTTTTCCCCTCCAATCTCCTCTGGTTCAGCCAGTGAACCAAAACTCTCAATTATTTATGACTGAGTTACACCAGCACTCAAGAATTAAATGCAATTAAATACATGTATGCAGGCCAAGAGCAAGGTGATTTCTCTGTGAGTTGTCTTGCTGTGTATTAAGGGTTGCTGCTGGTGGGCTTGTTGCTGAGTTACATTATTTCCCCTGAGATCAAAACAAATCAACATTTCCCCACTTGGTGTTTTTGAAGACAATGTTTCAGAAACAGGTGAACAGCAGAGTCTGGGAGAAAACAGGAATATAGACAGAATATTAAAGGAGGAAAAATTCAAAGGCTATAAGAACTCAAGGAGAGGAGATGGAACAAATTATTATTATTATTATTATTGTTATTTTTTAAAAGTTATTTGTTTTTAAAATGATAAAACCATGTGTGGTTTCTCATGGTCAGAATTTTAATACAACTACACCATTCCCTTGCAAATTATCAACCCAAACTAATTTCATAAAACCAGACCAGAATATGGCCAGGGAGATGGGCGAAAAGAAGAGCAGGAGATTCAGAAATGAGGGAACTGACCTCTAAATGTGGCAGATTTCTTGTTCTGAAGGAAAAATCATAAGCAAAATAAAACTGCAGGCTCTCAGATAGGATACCTTGCAGCATATACAGTTCTTCCATTTAGGGGATAACCAGGACATTTTATTGCTGTTTTTTTCCTTTGATTATACACACTTCTCTAAGAGGTCAACATCTTAAGATTATCTTTTTTGTACAATGTTCTGGGAGCACTTTTGCTGTGTCTTTCCTCTGTCAATCTTCAGCTTTCCACTTCTGACAGCTGCTGGCTTCCCTAAATGAAGGACAGGCTTTTCTGCAGTGAAAGATGCTTTTTTCATTTAGGGGAAAAAAAAGTCAAACCACAGAACCAGCAGGGGGGATAAAATTGTACTCATCACCTGCAGATGGATATATTCCAATTTTTATTTGGTGTTTCAAGGATATGATGAAAAGTCCAGTTTGCTTATCTGGGTTTAGTGGAAGAAATTGAGAAGGTTTACTGCAGGTGCATGAGAAACTGTGGGAATGAGGATCCCCAGGGACTCTGGCTGGGCTGATACCCACAGGGGGCATCCCTCCTCATCAGGACAGTCTCCCCTCTCTTGCACTGCCTTGTACCCATTGTGCTCCCAGGGTTTTACAGGACTGGAAACCTCTGGAGGAGATAGGGCAGGCTCTTTGCAGGGCCCCCTCTCAGTTCTCAGGGTGATCATGGCTCACACCACACGAATATCAGCTCTGTTTTATCACACTGGGAGCAGAACGGGTCTTGGGGTCAGCTTCAGCCTGGGGGTACTGTGCTGGCAACACAAACTTAATTTATTACTTAATAATAAAAATAAGTGTCTGTATGCATGGCTTTTATCATCCTTAATGCTCCTGTTTGCAAATCTCTTTGTCAGATTTGGTGAGATGCAAAATATCTTTTAATTTGCTCAAATAAAGCAATGAACCCCATCAGGCTCAGCTGGCTGGAGCACCCTCCAGCCAGAGCTGCTGTACTGTTGCACACTTGCAGAGATTTTGGCCCACATTTTGCTGTAGCTGAGCCCCAGACAGTAAAAAAAAACAGTGATTTTAATTATCAACCCAAACTAATTTCATAAAAACCAGACCAGAATATGGCCAGGAGATGGGCGAAAAAGAAGAGCAGGAGATTCAGAAATGAGGGAACTGACCTCTAAATGTGGCAGATTTCTTGTTCTGAAGGAAAAATCATAAACAAAAATAAAACTGCAGGCTCTCAGATAGGATACCTTGCAGCATATACAGTTCTTCCATTTAGGGGATAACCAGGACATTTTATTGCTGTTTTTTTCCTTTGATTATACACACTTCTCTAAGAGGTCAACATCTTAAGATTATCTTTTTTGTACAATGTTCTGGGAGCACTTTTGCTGTGTCTTTCCTCTGTCAATCTTCAGCTTTCCACTTCTGACAGCTGCTGGCTTCCCTAAATGAAGGACAGGCTTTTCTGCAGTGAAAGATGCTTTTTTCCTTTAGGGGAAAAAAAATAAGTCAAACCACAGAACCAGCAGGGGGGATATAATTGTACTCATCACCTGCAGATGGATATATTCCAATTTTTATTTGGTGTTTCAAGGATATGATGAAAAGTCCAGTTTGCTTATCTGGGTTTAGTGGAAGAAATTGAGAAGGTTTACTGCAGGTGCATGAGAAACTGTGGGAATGAGGATCCCCAGGGACTCTGGCTGGGCTGATACCCACAGGGGACATCCCTCCTCAGTCAGGAGAGTCTCCCCTCTCTTGCACTGCCTTGTACCCATTGTGCTCCCAGGGTTTTACAGGACTGGAAACCTCTGGAGGAGATAGGGCAGGCTCTTTGCAGGGCCCCCTCTCAGTTCTCAGGGTGATCATGGCTCACACCACACGAATATCAGCTCTGTTTTATCACACTGGGAGCAGAACAGGTCTTGGGGTCAGCTTCAGCCTGGGGGTACTGTGCTGGCAACACAAACTTAATTTATTACTTAATAATAAAAATAAGTGTCTGTATGCATGGCTTTTATCATCCTTAATGCTCCTGTTTGCAAATCTCTTTGTCAGATTTGGTGTGAGATGCAAAATATCTTTTAATTTGCTCAAATAAAGCAATGAACCCCATCAGGCTCAGCTGGCTGGAGCACCCTCCAGCCAGAGCTGCTGTACTTTTGCACACTTGCAGAGATTTTGGCCCACATTTTGCTGTAGCTGAGCCCCAGACAGTAAAAAAAACAGTGATTTTCAATTCTCCTAGTAACAAAAAATGGATTATTTTTTTCCATGTAGGCAGGTGGAAAAATGTTACCACCAGAACAGCTTTTCTAAGCATGGAACCGGGCTACTTAGCCCAGTTACTAATTATTTATATATATATACACACACGTATATATACATATATATACATATATATACACATATATTAATATAATTATAAAGATATAATAATTATATAACAATATAGAATATACTATATATAAAATATATAGAAATATTATCTAAAATATGTATAAATATATATTTATATATATAAAATATATAAACATATATAAAAATTATATTAAAATATTTGTATATTTATATAAGTATATAAAGATATGAAATTAATAATGAATATACACTATGAATAAATATGATTATATAATTAATATATAATTATTAATATATATATGTGAATAGATATATATATATTAATTATCAGCCTACATGGTAAAGAGCATGGTCCCACAGAAATGTGGGAAAAAAAAACCCAAACTTACATTGAATAGAAATGTTTTCTCATATATAAAAATGCCATTTATTTGTATCTTGGACCTACCTGAGAAGAAATTTACTCTACTCATCCTGAAACCAGGATGGACATAATTCCTCACAAACGTTTTTCTGGCATGACAAGCTATTTTCCCACTATATATATGCATAATGTAGTGTGTCCCACCTGGAACACACAGACAATTAGTTTCATGTCTTTCCATGTTTCCATCAGAAGTATCTTAAAATTTTTAAATTCGGACTGGGCATCCACAGCCACTCTTTGAGGGGCACATTTGTGCACCAGCGAACAGCTCTGCTGCAGTTTTGTCCATCATTAGGCTAATGTGCTGTTTAAATAGATTCATCAATCATTTTGTTATTAAAGCCCTTGGTGCCTGGCAACAAACTGATGGGAAACGAAAGCGTTAGTAGGTTGTTTGAGTATTGTAAAACAGTACTTGTAAAGCTCCCACTGCTTCAGTGCAAGGTGAAAAAGCGCAGAGGAGCTAATTTGTTGTGCCAAAACAAGCCTCTGAAAGTGCTGTGACTTGAATTGAAATAACCAATTGAGTTGCCTTTTAGTTGTTCTGACATGCTCCAGACTTCCAAGCATACATTGGGGTTGCATTTGCAACTTTTTTCCTAAAAGTCCTGAAACTTACAAGTCTTAAAAAAAACCCAAAAAACCAACCAACCAACCAAAAAACCCAAAAAAAAGGAAAGCTGAGAGTCTCATGAAACCTATAGTTCCAGCAGTTCATTAAGAAGCATGAACTGACACAAGTCTCCTTATTTCAGAATTAAAACACTCTATTCTTGCTCAAAGCTTCTTGAGTACTTAAAAAATTATATATTTCTTCTTTTGCTCTTGGGTATTTTTATTTGAGTAAGCAGTTGTAGGGAGCTACTCTAATAGTGCCCCACTTAATCCTGTATTGAAGCTTTGCACTTAAACCACAAATAAAACTCTTCTGTCTCCCAATCCCATTGTTAAGTTTAACTTCCATATTATGGCCATGGGTTTTTTCAAGGAAACCACAGTTTGTGCATCACATCCTGTATGAAACACACTTTGGCTTTTCCCAGGAAGCAGTTAAAAATCACATTTATTAGCCCTGTCAGCAGCAGCTGTCGAAACACTATAGGGCAGCTCCTTCATTCCCACAGCTGTAGCTCCTGGAGGAGAACAATGAAAGGTCAAAGGCAGTGGCTGCTCATTTTCCTGCACTGAGGTCTGAGTTGTTCCTCAAACCTGATCAGCTACAATGGGAGAGCACAGAGCAGGTGAAGACATCAATGCTCACCCTCTCTTCCAGCATAAAGGAAATATCTTTGAATGGCCCTAAATTGAACTGCATTCAAAAAGAGGCAAGAAGAGATCTCAGAATATTCTGGGTTGGAAGGGACCCACAAACATCAATGAGTGCAACTCTTAAGTGAATGGCTTGTGCTCACAACCTTGGAGTTATTAGCACTAAATATTAGTTATTTATTGGCTCCAGCTGAGCTGGGGAGGAGAGCTGGGGTCTCCCTGCCTGAGGATGCCAACACAGAGGTGCTCACTGAGATCCAGGAGCAGCACTCAGGCTGCACAAGTGCTTGGAAATCTCCTGAGGGCGAACAGAAAGGTGAAACAGTTTAGGCTATGAATCTCCTGGGGTTGAGGGAAGAGCTCCATTCCTGCCCACAGGCTTCAGTGCAGGGAGCACAGAATCATGAGCTGGTTTGATTTGGAAGGAACCTGAAAGATCATCTGGTTCCAATCCTGCTGCCACAGCCAGGACACCTCCCACTAGACCAGGTTCCTCAGATCCCAATCCAACCTGGCCTTGAGCACTTCCATGGATAGGGGTGAACTGCAAGGTAGAAGGAGACTCCTGCCTTCTTGTGCCAAGAAAATTTTGAATACTCATCTTGTGTTTGGCTCTGGTCCAAAAGCCAATGGAATCATCTCTCTGACTATCAAGGGGCTCTTCTACTTACACAGCAGCTTGAATTATATAAATATGGGAATATGGGAAGCAAAAGGCTTTTTGAAGCTTGACTGCCTCACTCCAGCAGATGAGAAACTGCAGACTTGTCTCCTTCCCAAGCCCCACCAAATGAATTATCTTTGCCCTCAGCTCCAATTCCAACACAGACAGCATGGCCTGGCCCTCTGACAGAGGGCTTGGGGAGGGTTAGGGCTGGTCCCCTTGCAGTGACACCCTCCAGACAGTGGCCCTGCAGAGCAAACAGACCTTCATTCCTCACCAAGAGGACAGCAGAGCAGAGTGAGAAGCTCAGGGAAGCAATGCAGGCAGCATCAGTTTTCTGCCTGCCTGTTGTATGCACTAAAGACAAAACAGCTCCCTGAACCTCAGCCTGCTATAAAAGTGCCAAAAGCAGGAAAAAGAACAGACAGCTATTGCACTGTTATCCATAACAATTTTATGTCTCAGAATCCTCTGTGTATGAATTTTTCATTTTTTTTTTCTTTAATAAGTACTAGCATGCCAGAAAGTCTCATAAAAGAGAAAGAGCATCAGGGGTAATATAATGCTGGGGAGAGGAATGAGTAAGAGCAAGATCTGGAAAGAGAGCTTGTTCTCAGATATCTGAGGGTGGAAACCACTTTCATTTTAATTTCCTGATTGAAGCCAACAGCCCTAATTCTTCCTTCCTCACTAATTAGACAAGTAACCATGACTAAGTCAATTTGGTTGGAGACTAACTAATGAAAGAGAAAAAATCCCAAATTAACATTTCCATTTGTAACATTAATTCAGGGAAGAATTAAGGTGGTTTAGGTGCTTATTTTTGCATTTCTACATCTTAGCAACTTTGGGCTTCTCTTTAAAATGTACCTTAATTTAGGTTTGAATTCAGTTTTCTGAGTGTGTGTTTTCTTGGGGCTGGAGCATCCCTGTGACGTGCTTTACCCATAAGCTCAACCCAAATTCTCTCCATGCTGCTTTCTAGAGCTGTAAGCAAATAGATGGTGCTGATAATACATGCTCAGAGCACACACTGTGCCCAACCTTGCCTCCTAACAGAGAACCCCTTGCCTTATTGCAAATAAGTGTGACAGCAAATTGATCCATTTCCCCATTTATTTTTGTTTTTAGAGGAGCAGCATTAGCAAGGGAAGCAGATGCACAAACATGGTAAGCAGGAGCACACGGGACATTGGCTGGTGTGATCTGCCACCAAGTCACCACTCCCTTGTGTCCTCTGGAATATCAATCAGCTGCTGTGCTGGCAGTGCCCTTGCTGCCCCCACACTGAGCTCATTCCTGCTCTGTTCCTTGAGGAGGTGGCTGCTCCCTGCTGGAGCTGCTCCATCATGTGCCGCCAGGGCTGAGCTGTGTCTCATGTTGAATAGATAGCATTTATGAAGTTTTTTTTTCTCGTGGAGCCTTTAAGCTCAAATATAATTAGCTAAAAGCCTTTTCTAACACCATCATTCGCCCCTTTCTGGGCTGCCTTTCTGGAAGATCAAGGTAAAACCTTGGCTGATGGAGGACTGGGGGTACAGCCAGAGTTAAGCATAGGGAGGGTGCTTGCTATAGCCCCACTAAACCCCTCTCTCCTTCCTGCCCTTTTCCCTGCCCCTCCTGCACTCCCACACTCAGGATTCTTCCACTGCTGAGCTGAAAAAAAAAAAAAGCAAGCTGGGTTTGAGAAGAAAAAAAAAAAAGACCCTGATTGTGCAGTGGAAACCTACTGCAGCCAGTGAAATCTAGAGAAAGTTAATGCTAAAGTTAAAGGAGAAATATATTGAAAGCATGTCCAGGAAACTCATAGAGACCTCCCAAACAGCACTGAAGTGAGAGGGAAAGCTGAGATCCATGTTTTTATGGTACCCATGAAAATGAATAGAAATCAGGGATCATTCCCCACTCATCCCACCTCAACAAGGGCTTTAAACACATCCAACATTATCCTGGGAGTCTCCCATAGGTCCAGCCAGTGATGGAAGATGCTAGGAGGACTTAAGAAATTACTCAATCCAACTAAGTGCTTTAAAAAGGGAGATGGTTTGGTTATAAAAATATTTCTGCCCGTGACTGGGAAGAGTTAAACCCCCCAGTTCTGCACAACAGCACAAGGATTTTTTAATTCTTTGCCTTTTTTTCCCCTTCCTTTGAATGGGTTTGTTTGTTTCCCCTTGGAGACTGCACACACAATAGGCAGATTTTTCAATTAAGCCATTTTTTTCCACTTTTAGTCTTCAATGGAGCCCAGGTGCCAATTGTTTGCTGCTTGGTTTCTGCCTTCCCTTTCCTGCCTGCAGCTTTAACCCCTTTCTCTCCTTCCTGCTTTTTGGCCATCCCTGGTCACGCAGCTGATGCTGATGGCTGATAAATAATTACCAAACAGCTTGGGAATGGTCTGTATCAGGTATCAGTGACATTAAAAAATGCAGTATATGGACCATCCACCGATGAATTTAGCAACAGTTGGATAGTAACTAATCATCTTTCCTTTGGAGCCTTCTTCATAACATATAAAGTGAAAGCATTTGGTTTTTATTTAAAATAATACTACAAATCACCAACTGACGGAAGACTGACAAAAGCATTGTAATGTTTTTTTCATTTAAATCCCTCACGACCCCATCACGTACTGGGGAGGCAGCTCAGTGAGTTTTAGCCCACAGCTGCCATCCTGTGCTCATGGAGAGCAACTTCTCCAGCTGTCCCAGCCCCTGGAAAGCACAGGAGAGGGCTTTGCACAGAGCAGGGATGAAGCTAGACCCAGGTTGGGCTCAGCTCAGTCACCATGGCACTGTTAGAAGCCTTAAACGCTTTTTCTATCAGATTGATTGTGGTTGTCGTGCAGCCGCTGTGCTGCTGTCAATGTGCTCCCCTGCAGCCCAGCCTGACATGGTGAGCAGGTGTTAAACATCAAACCAGAAGATAAAGCAACAGATAAAACCCCTGCCCTGCCATGTGCCTCACTCTGCACCACTGCTATGAGAGGAGGGTGAAAGATCTGCTCAGTTTTAGCTCTGTAAAGAAGCTACAGAGCAGTGATGGGTGCCTGAGTCACATCCCCTGCAGCTACCAGGGGAGTGAGGGCAGGGAAAAGGGCAGAGAAAGGGAAATAAAAAAACAACAGAACCACCAAGACTGGAGGATGTGAGGATGAGTCCAAAACTATGCTCTCCGAGAGCTGAAAGAACACATTTCTGAGAACAAGACATCCAAACTGGAATGAGGGACTTGCACTCTTTCCAGATCTTCCCAGCACCATAACCCATTAAAAAAAGAAAAAGAAAAGCCATCTGTGGAAATGGGATGCTCCTTTAAGCCTTGCAGAGACTTTCTCCAGCACCACAAACCACCCTTCCTGTTGCTCTTCCTTTACCACTCAGGGCTGAGCCATGGAGAACTGCTTCTTTTGTGTGTGTGTGTGTGTGTGTGTGTATTTCAGGTTTTTTTTTTAACCAAGAAAAAAAATCAATATTAAATTTTAAAAAGAACCCCCAGAGATTTGGGGAAAGTGGGCATAAATGTCAAACAAAACACAAAGAAAGACTGAGCTACTAAGGGATCACACTTAGAGCAGCAGCGGTGGGGTGGGAGGGAAGAAATACAGCAGACAAATTTAACACCATTTAGGAGGGTTTATACACAATGTTTTCATTGCAAGCAGCATTTAGAAGTGACAATTTAGTGATTTATCATATCCCAGCACACTCCTTCCCTGTCAAAGTGATAGGCAGAAGCAGCAGAGCAGCTCTGAACGCACTGTTCACTACAAGGCACCACCAACAAACCCAGAACAGCTTCACCCTTGGCCAACCCTGTCCCCCTGGGCCTTCTGAGAAGCTGGGATTTAGGAGAAGGCCTTGCAGGGGAGCAGTGTTTCAAATGTCAAAGGATTTAAAAATATACAAGGCTGTGAAAGCCGATGGGACCTGAAAGAATCGAAGGAGAAGGTGTCTTAGCAGAGCATCTTTGGCCAGCATGGCCAGATAACCTTCAGAAATCATTACTGGAGGATGTGGGAGGGAAGCCCAGCGGGAGATGCTGGCAGCAGGAACTCCTGCCCCACACAAGAGGTCCCCAGAGACCAAAAACTCCGTGCAGAGCAGACAGGATCTGACCACAACACCTGCCTTGGGCAAACCTGCTCTTCCTTTTTCCTGAGCCACACAGAAAAATACATGGTGTATTTATGGTCACTTCTTTCACCAGAAATCAGCACTGGATCCCAAAAGTGAAGGAGAAGCCTTGTATAGACAATTTCTCCTTCAAGGCTCAGCTCCAGTACCAGGCTCAATGCATATGCAATTGGCAGGGAGTAGCAAATCAAGTGAAAGAACATTTCAGTTTTTTTTTTTTTTTTCAGCTGATTGTTTAGGAATTTACTTGGAATAAGCTCCCTCCCCAAGAGGGATTTCAATTCCACACATGCACGAAGAGGAGAGAACATTAATGCAGCGTTAAGACAGCTCCGTGCTGAGAGCAGCATGCACAGGCTGAGCAGAAGGCCACTGGAGCTATGTGACACCCAAAACTGGGTATTAGCAAGTTTTCAAGGACCGAGGTGTGAAGTGTCCAATGACAACAGCAACCTTTCCCCTTGCAAATTGGCCCAGCTGACACAACTCCCCCAAGGGAATTGTTGTTCCACCATGTCACAGGACAAGTCTCCTCACCCCTTGGTGGGGGGACTGGAGTGCTGCTGGTGGCATCAAGGGACACGCTCACATCAGCTCCTCCCTGACAGCTCCAAGGGACAGGAATTGTTTCTCTTTGAAGGCACACTTTAAACGTTGATCTTTGTGAAATAAAACTTAAAAAAAAAAATTCAACAACTGTGACATCCTAAAAACAAGGTGTGACCATGTTCACAGGAGTCTGAGGATGAAGAGATGAGGATTTGGCTCCATGTTTCAGAAGGCTTGATTTATTATTTTATGATATATATTACATTAAAACTATACTAAAATAATAGAAGAAAGGATTTCATCAGAAGGCTAGCTAAGAACAGAATAATAAAGAATGATAACAAAGGCTCTGTCTCAGAGTCTCTGTCCGAGCCAGCTGACTGTGATTTGCCATTAATTAGAAATAACCAACATGGGCCAATCACAGATCCACCTGTTGCATTCCACAGCAGCAAATAATCAATGTTTACATTTTGTTCCTGAGGCCTCTCAGCTTCTCAGGAGGAAAAAATCCTAAGGAAAGGATTTTTCATAAAAAATGTCTGTGACAACAAGGTATATTCAGGTAAGACTTACTCTCTGGCTCTGCGTTCCATGCAGGTTTCAGGTTGGCTTTGCTTTCAGGATCCTGCCTGGTTCCAGGCATTACATAGCTGTGGTGATTAATTACAGCATGTTACAACTGGGATTTAAGCTTCTGCTGAATTTGTGGTTTTTATTTACCCATCCTGACCTATTTGTGCAATCCATAGACTGGGGAGCCATCAGTAAAATGGTTCATAAAATATTAAGGGTGCTGCTTCCCACTGACATGGGAGAGCTGTGGGAACTGACCTGGCACCAGGGTATAATTAACTCAGGGTAAGGTTGGATCATTCTGTTTCCAAGCAAAATAGGGGTGCAGAACAGCATTGGGTCTTCAGTGGCCAATGCATTTTGGAAACAGGCTAACATATGGAGTCTTTCAGAAGACTCTGAATCCAAAGCCATGTGTGGATGTAATTTAATGTGCAGTGCTTTATGCAATTATACCTACAGATGCCTAAGTGAGAATTTAAATTAGCATTAACTTGATAGCTTTTGCTGAAGGCAGACAAATGCAAACTGGGTGCTGGGCAGATTTTCCTGTGAAGCTCTGCTGATGCCCATCAGTTCCTGAGGCACTGCTCCAAACATAAACCCTGGGGATCTTTTCAGCAATTAGGCCCATTCTCTGCACAAGTGGGTTCAGAAATGAGAATCCATCTCTGTACAAGCCCCATCTCCACTGTGCAAAGTGTCACATTTGGGCATCAGAGAGAATGATGCTCAAACAGGAGGACCCCACCTCCTGGGTTCATATAAGGGTAATCTTCACCCAGAAATTCTTACAAATCCATAAATATCCCCTCTTCTGCCCAGAAGCCCTGAAGGAGACAAATTATCAAGCAACACGTGGGCAAGGGTCAGTGCCTCATGGTTCTTCTGCATTGAACCACAACACATCTCTTGTCTTGATGCTCCTTGCATGGTCAGCATCCAAACCCCACAACACATCTCCTGTCTTGATGCTCCTTGGGTGGTCAGCACCCAAACCCCACAACACATCTCCTGTCCTTGATGCTCCTTGCATGGTCAGCATCCAAACCCCACAACACATCTCCTGTCCTTGGTGCTCCTTGCATGGTCAGCATCCAAACCCCACAACACATCTCCTGTCCTTGATGCTCCTTGGATGGTCAGCATCCAAACCCCACAACACATCTCCTGTCCTTGGTGCTCCTTGCATGGTCAGCACCCAAACCCCAGCAGGACTAAAGGGCTCGACAGGATGTGTCTCTTTTAAACACTGAGGTTTGCACACAGAGCTTGTTGCAACTTCAAAGCTGCCCACACCCCAAAAGCAACCTTCACTCTGATCTCAACAAACCATGGAACCTTTCATCTACCCTGTCACCCTGATTTTTTCAAGTTTTTCTAAGCCTTCTGATGTTGACATTCTTGTAACAAATTTTCTCACACACTTCCTGTAAATAACTCATTGTTTTGCATTCTTGTATGGAAGAGGAGAAATTTGATGGACTGTTGGTTTGTCCAGTGTCATTGGAGAGGTGGCACTGGCACCCTCCAATCCACTGTCACTTTTGGAAATCTATAAATGTTGGAGTCCAAAAATAAACTTCCCTTGTTCACCTTGAAAGCAGCGGTGTGTGCACATCACATTTTTTCGTGTCCTATAGTGACACTACCCAAAGGAATTTCAGATTCCTCCAAACCAAACAATCAGGACATTGTTTTCTGTCTGTGGTGACTCCAGAAGCCTGCAATGGCAGAGAGCTTTTCTCCCTGTCACTAAGGAGTATTAGGAGGGCTGGCTTCTTGATGAGCCAAACGTGTTGGCAGCAAACACAGCATAAAAAATGATTGAGAAGCAGCCTGATACCCTAATTTTATGAAAAAAAAAACCAACAAAGCAACAGGACACATAACCAGCTATGACAGGGGAATTATCAGCTGGGGAGGGCACCATTTGCAGCAGCAGGCTTGGATCCTTCCCTCCCAAAAGCAGGTACAGGTCAATAAACTGAGATATGCCAGGGCATTGCACCCCTGGGGCACCTCCCCACTGGGCAGGAGGCAGACTGACACCAAAGCCCTGCATGTCACCGGTCAAACAGCAGATTTCATCTTCCCCACTCTGCTGCAAGGAAACACCCGATGAGCTGGCTCAATCCACAGCTGCACACATCACCTTGGTAATCCACCACTTGGAGCAGTTTCTCCCTTCAGCAGCTCTTAGGATTGGAACTGGAAGGCTGAAAGGTTTTTAAAGGACCTGGAAAGCATTTCTGGAGCTCTCATCTGCCTGAGGAATGGCATAGCTCAATGAGCACACACCATAATCCAGAGACTGGATTTTCCTCTCAGCACAGATCAGGTTAAGAGGCACAACTGCTTTGTATGAAAAAGAGATTGTAAATTATTATTTATTTAAAGGAGTGGTACTAAGACAAGCCTTGCTCTTGTATCCAGAGAGGGCATAAATGTCAAACAGAACACAAAAAAAGATTGGGCTACTAAGAGATCATACTTAGAGCAGCAGTGGTGGGAAGGAAGAAGTATAGCAGACAGAGAGGGGGACAGGAACGTTCCCTCCTTTCCTGGGATCATCTATAAGACATTTCTGCAATTTGGGTGTTTGTGTCTCAAGGCAGCAAAGTTCATATCCCAAAAGTCACCACAGTAAATTCTCAAGCTCACTAAAATGTTTCAAGCCTCTTCATTCCCCCCCCATGAAGGAATAATATGACCTTGGAGAGCTGCTTTGTAGTTTGGTTTTCTTTTTTTTTTTGCTCAACAACAAAGGAACAGCTGTTCAGAGTTTTTTTTTTTTTGTTGTTGCTGTTGTGTTTCGTTGCAGGAATGTGTGTACTGAATATTTAGGACACGTTATCTGAAAATAAAAGTACTGTTACTAAAGCAGCTCATGAGCAAACACATGGTGCCTCCCAGAGTGAGGCAATTTCCCAGTTCCCATTTCCCAGTCCAGCCTCAGGGAGGCAGTGCTTGCTGCAGGAAGGTGCTGCAGGGGGCAGCTGGCTGGAAATGCCTTGCTCAGGAGGGACTCAGCTTCCTTAACCCCGATCAGATTTTAGCAAGGTGATGGCTCCCCTCCCAGCCTACATATTTTTGCTGACTATAATGAACAGCACAACATTGCAGCACAATATTTTATGAAAATCCTTTCACTGGGATTTTCCTCCTGAGAAGCCTCAGAACAGAAATGGAACCAAGAACTCTCTGCTGGCTGTGGAGTGTGGGCTGGGCACGGTTTAGCAACAGGGGCATCGTGGATTGGTCTCATGGGGATTGTTTCTTCTTGATGACCAATCATGGTCCAGCTGTGTCGAGGCTGTGAGCAGTCACAGGTTTTAATTATTCATTCCTTTCAGACTTTCTGATGTCTCCGTGCTCTTTCTTTAGTTTAGATCTCATATATAATTGTCTTTTAATGTAATGATGGAGTCAAGATTCTCATCTCTTCCCTTGTCCTGAGGATCCTCAAACACCACCACAATCACCGGCTTGAGCTGGTCTGGGCAACAGCAAATAAAATAAAACAAAAACAAAACAAAACAAATTTAAAAATAAATTAAAAACAAATAAAAACCAAGGAAAGTAAAAAGTAAAAAACCTAAAGTACCTTAAAAAGTATCTAAAAACCTAAAAAAGTACCTAAAATACCTAAAATTGCGTAACTTACGTAAATTGGGTTCGCAAACTGCGCAACTTACGCAAATCGCATAATTTACGCAAACTGCGTACGCAAACCGCGTAACGTAGGTAACGCCTTGCTCAGGGGCACGGGAGGGACTCAGCTTCCTTAACTCTGCCCAGATGTTAGCAAGGCTCCGCTCCCAGCCTATTATAATTTTCCCGGCTATAATGCACAGCACAACATTGCAGCAGAATATTCTTGCCCGAGCCACTTTTCTCTCTTTTTTTTTTTTTTTTTTTTTTTTTTTTTTTGTTAATCAATGTGGAAAGCTGAGGGTGTTTTGCAAGGTGAGGGAAGGAGCATTTCGCTGCTGGTTTTAGAAGCCCACAAGCCTCACATGACCTTCACCTCCTGGGAGCTGCCATGAGTTATCCAAGCTGTCACCAGTGCTGGAGGCTGCAGCACAGCTCTGCCTCTGCTCCTGAGGAAAGGAGCCCTCTCATCTGAGAATGTGGCACAGAACAGATCAAAAATCCTTCAGGGAGTAAAAATAAGAAGGAAAGGAGAAAAGGCAGAGGGAGAAATATGCATAACAGACACTACCTGTGAGCAGGCTAAGAGCTCCCCACTCCTCCTTCTTTGGAAAAGCTCTCCTCAAAAGGGGAAAAATCATCTTTCTGTATTTATCTCACTCACTGAGCAGGAAAATATGGCCCTGACCCAGCTTTATTTACCCAAGACATGTGAGGGAGGGAGGTTTTAATCCAAACACAGTGCTGAAAATAGGATGGATGATGAAATTGCTGACATAGCACCCCATTTGTGTCTCTAAAGGTTGAGTGTCATTTTCTGCCTTTCATAATTGCTCTGTCTCTCCCTTTCTGCCTTTTCCAGTGCATTTGCTCTTCCTAATCTGGCCTCAGCTTTCTAAAGATGGCTTTTTATTGATTCCAGACTTTCTGTTCACTCCAGAGGGTGAGAAATTGGTCAGCAATGCTTTGTCCCTGATAAATGTTTTTTTTTTTTCCAATTTTGACACATACAGTATAAGCACAGGCTGGAAACCTAATCCCTGCTGCCTGGCAAGCCGTGCTGGCACCTCCGGTCTGGTCCAAACAAACACACACACATGAAGAAATGGGTCCTGACAGCCTCCTGCTCAGTGCAGAGCTGCACATCCTTAGAGTGAAAACCAGGCCACCCTTTACGTCCTGTTTGGTCTGTATCACAGACATCTTTCATGAAAGATCCTTTCCTTAGGATTTTTCCTCCTGAGAAGCTGAGAGGCCTCAGGAACAAAATGTAAATAATGGTTATGTGCTGCTGTGGAATGCAACAGGTGCATCTGTGATTGGTCTCATGTGGTTGTTTCTAATTAATGGCCAATCACAGCCCAGCTGGCTCAGACAGAGAGTCCAAGCCACAAACCTTTGTTATCGTTCTTTGCTGTTCTATTCTTATTCTTTTAACTATAATCTTTGCTATTCTTTTCCTTCTGATGAAATCCCTTCTTCTATTCTTTTAGTATAGTTTTAATGTAATATACATCATAAAATAATAAATCAAGCCTTCTGAAACATGGAGTCAGATCCTTGTCTCTTCCTGAGACCCCTGTGAACACTGTCACATAGGTTTTGCACCTTCATCCATCACCATCACCCCTTCCCATCTCTGGTAATCTGGGGCTCTGCAGATGAAGCCAGCAGTTTCCCTTTCTTTTGGCAGCCATGGAAGAGGAGCATCATCCAAGGTGGACTCTGAGCCCTTCTTCCTCACTCTCCTTGGAATGCCCCAGCAAAGGACAAGGCCTCTGTGCCAGCAGCAAACAAATCCCCTGACAGGACACGGGCACAGCCCCAGGATGGAGCTCAGCAGCTGGGCTGGCAAATTGCTGCTGCCTCTGCCTCAAAGCAGTGATTTTAGCTGTCACATTATGAAAAGATTCACTTTTCATCTGAGGAATTCAAACAGGTGAAGCACAGAAATGAACTGAGAGACACCCAAACAAAACCTCTCAGCCAGGAGCCAGGCTCAGGAGCGAGCAATTCCTTGTGCAAACCTGCAGAGCCCAGGGCTCAGGAGCGTCCCCCTGGCATTGCTGGCAGGGGGGGGCACCTTCACAGCCCCAGTGTCACACACCAGCAAGAGCTGGGCTTGTTCAAAGGGGCAGAGCAGTGCAGGGGATGAAGTTCTCACCACCTCTCATCAGGAGGGCCCCACAATTGTCACTGCATGGCAGAGAACACCCTCCAGATGTGCCAACACTTCTGACCCGCTGTCTAAAGCGTTGGCACATCTGGAGGGTATTCTCTGAAGCCCTTCCAAGCATCCAGTGAAGAGGGCTTGGGGTTTGTTTTTCTTTAATTGCAAGTTTAAACAAACATAATTCATCAGCTTGCTTTCAGTGTGGCACTGCTTTCTGTCATGGCACTGCCCAAGGAATTACAGCACTGCAAATATTTGCTGGGTTTAGTTGGTTTTCATATAATTATTTCATCCCTCCACAGGAAAAAAACCCACAAAAACAAAACCACATCACTCTGGGTGCTGATAGCATCTAAAATTAGGTCTTTAGAGGAGCAGTTCTATGTATTTCCAAAAATCAGGTTTTCTAGACTCAGCTTTGTGTCTATTATGGAATCATTTCAGTCCTTTAGCAATGTGCATTCCTCTTCCTTTCTGCTTAAACCTGGAAAAAGGTTTTTCCCTCCCCCCATTATCAGGTTTGTTTTCAATTTGGGTAAATAAGCACCCCTGAGCAATGGCCTCAGGGATTCACTGCCCCTGCTGGCCTCTCACTGTGCATTTCAGCCCAGCACCCGTTTCCCTGGGCACTCCTAACTGGAAAACAGCTGTGCTCTGCAAAAAGCACTGGGAGCCCTTGAATTAGCACACTGTGAAAATGAGGATTAGGAGGAAATCATGAACAATGGCTGCATGCCCTGAAATCCTCTCACCTAATGGGGTGCTAAGAGATTATTGACACTGTGCCATTAAACAGTGATCACCAAATGTCTCATCAGCTCAAGATGGGCCCTTTCATTCCTGCTATCTTGATAAAACCTCACAATCAAACCTGCATGGACTCTGCTCACACCAAAAACAAATCTCTTCCCTTTGCTGGAAGGCAATTTTTCCTGACCGAGTCATGGATCTGGGAAATGAGGTGGAATAGAAAAGGGTTGAGGAGTCTCACGTCAGTTTAGGTGGAAGGATTGGTGCTTAAAGGGAACAGATTCATCTGTGCAAGAGCCAAACCCAGCCCCTGGCTCCTGCCAGAGAGACCTGCTGCACCTAAATCACTTCCTCTGACATGTACAAAGCTAAAGGGAGTTAATTGATGGAACTGAAACAGAAATGGGCACAACTCAGACACAGACCTGCAGCTCATCCCCAGACAACCTTGGACCTTGTGATTAACTGGGCATAGAGGATATGAGCTCACCTCAGGGCCTTGCAGAAACACTGGAGCAGCTTTTGTGGCCAGGCATTGCCTGGGCAGGAGTGTCAGAGCATCCCCACTGCCTCCCTCCCTCCCTGCCCATCCACCGGGACCTGCCACACTGTCTCACTTGACCCCATGTCAAGCAATTTTATTTCTTAAATACAATATTAATTTCATTACCTTGGATGTTTGGGAGATTTATGTTTCTTTAAACCCCACCTAAAGCCAACAGGGGCTTAGAGAGAAGATAATCACTGCTTGCACAGAAAGACAAATGGGCCAGAGGGGATCATTCTGATCCTCTTGTCAGATCTCCTGCCACCTCCCAGCAAGGTCTGAAGAGTCTGAGTAAATAAAGTCTGACCTTAAACTCCTAAGAACACCTGACCCTAAAATGGCAGGTCTTTGACAAGGGGTCACCTCCTCTGGTGTGGATGTCCCAGGAATGGAAGGCAGTACCAGACAGAAAGGGTCTACATATTAAACAAAAAATATAAAAATGTAGGCTTGAAAGGCCAATATTCAATACGCATCAAATTCATAAATTGAAGTTTTTTCCATTATTTTAAGAAGTTAATCCCTGCTCCCAACCACCACTGAATGTCAAGAAGAAGGCAAGAGCATCAGGGACCAAGGTCAGACTTCTCTGAGCAACACATTTCAGAGCCTCACCACCCTCACAGCGAAGAATTTCTTCCTAATATCCAATTTGAAACATTCCATTGTCAGTTTAAACTCATTCCTCCTTGTCCTATAACTGCATGTTCCTATAAAAAGTCCCTCTCCAGCTCTTCTGCAGCCCTTTAGGTGTGGAAGGTGTTCCAAGTTAGAACAGGGGTTCCACTCCCTGGTTCCCTCTCTTCTCCAGGCTGAACAGCTCCAGCTCTCTCACGCTGCCTTCACGGCAGAGCTGCTCCATCCCTCTGATCCCCTCCAGGACCCTGCCCTGGGCTCACCCCAACCGGTCCCATCTCACAGACATCTTTTATGGAAAATCCTTTCCTTAGGATTTTTCCTCCTGAGAAGCTGAGAGGCCTCAGGAACAAAATGTAAACATTGATTATCTGCTGCTGTGGAATGCAACAGGTGCATCTGTGATTGGCCCATGTTGGATGTTTCGTAATTAATGGCCAATCACAGCCCAGCTGGCTCAGACAGAGTGCTGAGCCACAAACCTTTGTTATCATTCTTTGCTATTCTTTTCTTAGCTAGCCTCCTGATGAAATCCTTTCTTCTATTCTTTTAGTACAGTTTTCCTATAATATATATCATAAAATAATAAATCAAGCCTTCTGAAACACGGAGTCAGATCCCCGTCTCTTCCCCAGTCTGAAAACCCCTGTGAGCACCGCCACAGTCCCCATCCTCCTCCTGCTGAGTGCCCAGAGCTGGATGCAGCCCGGCAGCTGGGATCCCACCAGGATTCCCCCTCCTCAGCCTGCTGCCCACACTGCTCTGGGTGCAGCCAGGGCCGTGGATGCAGATGCATTTCAAACCAACCCAAGTATAGAAACCCCACACTCCTCCTCAGAAAGTTATTTGTAAATCCTGTCAGGTGGCCAACCCCACACTGGGATAGACTGCTCCAGCCCTGACCCCAGAACGTGCTTGTGGTAGATATTGCAGATAATTCAATGATTCCTTGTGCTGGCTCAGCTCAAGGCTCCTCTTGAGCCCAGGGCTCAGTGCCATGGAATTGGCATCCCAATGAAGCAGCCCTGGGATGGAACTGGTGTCCATTTGCTGAGGGCTGGAACCAAGGTGTTCATCAGTGCCAGTGCCTGGGGATGGACTGGGGCTGGCTCAGCCCAGAGCAGAGGTCACTGCTTGGGCAGCTTTGCTCCTCACATCCTCTCATTAAATTTCCATCCAGGTCCCATGTGGTCTGGAAGGGGTCCCAGGATGAGGTGAGAGATGAGAATTTGACTCCATGTTCTTAGAAGGCTGATTATATGATATTAATTACATTATATTTTATATATTATATATAATACATATAAGACATAATATAGAAAAACATACTATATATAAAAATTAGATATATAATATAAATTGTATTTAAAATATTTATATTATATTTTACCTATTTTCTATTTTATAAAATACAAAAATATTTTTATGTTACATTATATATACATTATTATACATACAATATACATTAAATATTTTTATATTACATTGTATACTAAAACTGTACCAAAGAAAGAAAAAGGAGACATCAGAAGGTTAGAAAAGAATGAATAAAAACCCATGACTGACCAGAGTCCTGACACAGCTGGAATGGGATTGGTCATTAAGTCAGCACAATTCACATGGAACCAATCCAAGATGCACCTGTTGGTGAACAACCTCCAGACCACATTCCCAAGCAATCAGATAATTACTGTTTACATTTCTTTTCTGAGGCTTCTCAGCAGAAAAATCCTGGGCAAAGAAGGTTTTTCAGAAAATATCACGGTGACAGTCCCATATTTGGCTTGCTATAAGCAAGGATTTTTTTTTTTCAGTTAGTTTAATGTTAGCCAAAGCAATCAGCCAGAGTGAGAGGCACAGGGCTCAGGGCCTGGGACAGAGCTGCATCCCCAGAGCAGGATGCCACCAAGCAGCTGAATCCAGCCAAGGGTCTGGGAGCTGACACAAGATGATGTTTTTTATGTCTGCTGAGTCCTGACTGTGAATTGAGGGTTGAGAGAAGGGAGGAAGGCATTGTACTTGGGTGTTTGACCACACTAAAGCAAACTTGCCCCATTAGGCACTAAATCTTCTTAGCCGTGAACCCTGAGCTAGAAATTCAGCTACAAACAGTGAGATGGAGGAAAGGAGTCTGAGAAGACAGCACAAAGAAACATTGGGAAAGATTCACTCCTGTTATGAGCTAAAGCTCACAAATGAGATAGCCCAGCAGCTGATGTCTGGAAAGCAGCTGGCCAAGGTGGGAGAGCAACAGGCTGGAAATCTCATTGCCATCTTTTCAAGCAGATGCCAGCTCATCTCCCTGACCCAGCAAAGAAAGGTCATTTCTAGGCCCTGCTCATTTCTGAGAGCTGGAGATGGCACTGACAGCTTTGTGCCACACCAAGGCAGTCCAGAAATGTCATTTTGGGAAGCACCAGGCTTTAGAATTAGTTAAGCTCTGTGATCCCCACTGGGGATCCCAAGGCAATGAGGATGTGCCAGTGATACTTTTTTTCCCTGCCTCATGAGAACTGAGCAGTCAAAGAGGAGAGCTCCAGAAACTATTCAAGAAATCAATTCCAAGCCTAAATAAAAGCTGAACTCTCCCTAGGAAATCATTAGATAAGTTTTTCATCCTCCTGAGAGAAAAAGCACAGGAGAAGGTGTCCCATGGGAGAAGCTGGAGGCACATTGCCAGCAGCAGGGGGGGGTTGATACCTCAGATCAGGACTTTTCCCTCATCAGCAGCAGATCCATTCAACAGGGATGAAAACCCCATTTTAAAAGTTCTGGCAGTCCTTTGGCACATTCTGCCATGAAGAGAAAGTGTGACGGTGTTCACAGGGGTTTTGGATGAGGGAAGAGACGAGAATCTTGACTCCATGTTGCCGAAGGCTTGATTTATTATTTTATGATATATATTACATTAAAACTATACTAAAAGAATAGAAGAAAGGGTTTCATCAGAAGGCCAGCTAAGAATAGAATAAGAAAGAATGATAACAAAGGTTTGTGGCTCAGGCTCTCTGTCTGAGCCAGCTGGGCTGTGATTGGCCATTAATTAGAAACAACCACATGAGACCAATCACAGATGCACCTGTTGCATTCCACAGCAGCAGATAATAAATGTTTACATTTTGTTCCTGAGGCCTCTCAGCTTCTCAGGAGGAAAAAATCCTAAGGAAAGGATTTTTCACAAAAGATATCTGTGACAAGAAAGGGCTGTACCCAGCCAGCTCAGCACAGTGCCTGCTGTGCAGTGACCCCAGGAGACAGCCCTGCCTGGGAGCTCCACAAACCACAGCGTTCCCATTCACTTCTCCTTGCCCCTGGTTAAGATTCATCTTTTATTTTTCACCAGATGGAGAAAACTGAGCCTTCTGAAATGCAACCTTCCCACCACATCCATCCCATCAGCACCAGAGGCAATCCCAGGGAAGCCAAGATTTAAGAAACAAACTGGAGAAGGACTCAGACTGGCTCCTAAAATTGTTAGTTTTTTTCACCCCAAGTTTTGTGGTCTTTTCTTTCTGCTCTACATTGTTCTGTATCCCCTGCAGATTGCCCCAGCTTGGGGTAATTTGGTGTTCATAAAACGTCAACTTCCCAATTTCGCTGCTGTGGCTGGCAGGTAACAACATCCTTTGCTTTGCAGCTGTTCTTTGTACATCTACTAAAGCATTCCAAAGGCACAGGGGTAGGAAAAGCAGGAAAAAAAAGAGTCCATTTCATCCTTTTCATCATGACTGCAGCAGGCTGAATGCACAGCAGGTGCAGATAGGCATGAGATCCTCCACCTTGTTCCACCACCTGCTTTGCACTTTAGTCACTCAGTTCAGCCAAACCCACAACAAACATGTTATTTTAGATGGCTCAGCAAATTCTCTGCATTTCAACAACCAAACTGAGGGGTTTGGGCTGTTTTTAAACCATAATGGCCATTCAAGAAAGCTTCCAGCTTTCCCACTGTTCTGCACTCAGCCTGAACTAGACCTCACCAACACTCAGGGCAGCTCATCCATGTGAGCCCCTCCCATTTTCCAGGTAAACTGAGGCAGACACAGGAATATTTGAGTCCCCACAGCCAGCCTGCTGGCAGGCATTCACTGCTGGCCCAGTGGGATGACAGAGCTGGTTTATCAACACTCCTTTGTCACCAGAGGAGGGGCCCCAGGTAGAGCTGGCACTGCACAATGATTCCCTGAGCTCAGGCTCTCTCCCCACACCCAATCATCAGCATCACCTGGGGTGCTTCCCCCAGCAGCACAAACCCAACTGGTGCCATCTACAAACAAAACGGGCCTAGGTCTTTGCAGAGAAAGAATTTCAGCAGCAGGAACAACAACTGCAAAATATTTAATGTTTGAACTAAGGCTGCCAGGGGCAAGGTGACTCAGATGCATCTGCACTTTCCTCCTCAGAGCTCAGTGCTTGTGTCATCCTGCGCCAGCCATCAAACCAGCTCTGCCTCACTGCTGCAGAAACCTGTTTGTCATGGCCTTCTTTCATGGTTTCTTGTGTGGGAGGCAGCAGAAAGTCCACGGCACAACATTGGTAGGACCTGTCTGATGAGAGATGACTTCATTTCTATGTGAACTGCTATTTCTTACACTGGGGAAATGGGGAGTTCATCCCTCTGGTTCAGCCCAGATGGCTTTAACTCACATTGCAAAATGATTGAAGAAAACCGCTCTAAGGCATTTCTAAAATAAAAAGATGTCAGCAAATTAACAGTGGTTTTAAGGCCCTTATATTTCTGGGAGGGCGAAACCTCAGTGTTCAACCCTCTGGGATCATCACTTGGCCTTCCTGTGTTTCTCAACCTCTCCAAGTAAAATTGACCCACCAAACTCATCTTTGTCTCAATCCTAATCCCTGCATCATCCTTCAGGTGCATTTCCACACAATGAAATTGGAGTAGAAAATGCTTTAGGAAATGCTTTGCAGCCCCTTCTTCCCCAGAGGCCCAAACTGCTTTAATCAGGAATGCTCTTCTGGGATTTTTCTGCTGAGAAGCCTCAGAACAGAAATGGAACCAAGAACTCTCTGCTGGCTGTGGAGTGTGGGCTGGGCATGGTTTAGCAACAGGGGCATCTTGGATTGGTCTCATGGGGATAGGTCATCAATAAGAAATAATCATGGTCCAGCTGTGTTGAGGCTGTGAGCAGTCACAGGTTTTTGTTATTCATTCCTTTCAGGCTTTCTGATGTCTCCTTGCTCTGTCTTTAGTATAGTTCTAATATATAATTTTCTTTGAACAGAATATATATCATAAAATAATAAGTCAGCCTTCTGAAATGTGGAGTCAAGATTCTCATCTCTTCCCTCGTCCTGGGGACCCTCAAACACCACCACAATCACTGGCTTGAGCTGGTCTGGGCAGCACCAAATAAAAAAAAAAAAATTAAAAAAAATTAAAAATAAAATTATATAAAAATAAATAAAAACCAAAATAAAGTAAAAAATGTAACTTACATAATTTAAGTAATTCTTGTCTTCCCTGGGATTGCCTCTGGTGACAGTGGTATGGGATGGATGTGGTGGGAAGGTTGCATTTCAGAACACTCAGTTTTCTCCAGCTGATGAAAAATAAAAGATGAATCTCAACCAGGGCAAGGAGAAGTGAATGGGAAGGCTGTGGTTTGTGGAGCCCCCAGGCAGGGCTGTCTCCTGGGGTCACTGCACAGCAGGCCCTGTGCTGAGCTGGCTGGGTACAGCCCTTTCCCTTCATGGCAGAGTGTGCCAAAGCACTGCCAGCACAAAATGGGGTTTCCATTCCTGCTGGATGGATCTGCTGCTGATGAGAGAAAAATCCTGATCTGAGGTACCAACCCTCCCCTCCTCCAGCTTCTCCCATGGGACACCTTCTCCTGTGCTTTTCCTCTCAGGACCATGAGAAACTTATCTAATGTTTTCCAAGGGGTAGTTCAGCTTTTATTTAGGCTTGGAATCGATTTCTTGAATAGCTTCTGGAGCTCTCCTCTTGGACTGCTCAGTTCTCATGAGGCAGAAGTAGCACTGGCACATCCTCATTGCCTTGGGATCCCCAGTGGGGATCACAGATCTGAGAAGTGCCCGTCAAGCGCGCAACTTGCGTTTAAAAACAGAAAAAAAATTGAAAAATAAAAACAACATCTAAAAAAAATTAAAAACCAAAAACCCATGCAGCCTGTAATGGGGGTTTTAGGTCTTTGGGGTTTTTTCATGGATCCATTTCCAAAGGCTTTTCCCAAGACTTGCTCCTTCTGGCAGGCACTGGCTCCTGCCAGAGGAGCTCTTTAGAACTAAATGGCAAAACACTCATGGATGCAATTACTGCTGAGAGCTCCATGCTTCCAGCAAGCCTGGCTAACACTGGGCAAAGAATGCCAGAGATTTTAAGGAGACTCTCACAAAAAACAATGGCCTTAAATAAATAAATAAATGGCCTTCAATAAAGAGCCAATTGTTTTCTTTCAGGGAATAAGACTAAACAATGTATTTTTTTTCCCATACTAATGATGAAAAAGTCCATCCTTCACTGCCCTGAATGCTGGGGCTTAGGGAAAGAGCCTGGGAAGGGGTTTGGGTTTGTTTCCTTTAATGCAAAGAATATGGGCAGACAAAAAGGATTTTCTAAACTCGACTCCTGCTGTAGGTACACAGATCCATAACAAAAGGAGGGACAGATTTGCCCAGCCCATTTCAAGCAGCAGTGTGGATCTTTTCCCTGCTCCTTGAATCATTAGCTGACCTGCCCCCAGAGTTGCAGGGCTTGGGATCAAATTACTACTGGGATAAGCAGTCAAGGGATCCTTTCCCAGCTCTGCAGAACAGTTCTCTTGCCCTCTTTCTGCCTCTCCTTTCCCATCTACAGAGGTGATCATTTCCTTTTCCTCTGAAAACAGGAGACTAACCTCAAGAGAATTACTTTTTATGGATGGAAAATAGTGCATCAGACAAACTATTTGTGCAATTAAACAAGGGAAACTTTGAGACAGAGGTGCTGTTTGGCTTCTTTCTCATCCAAAGGATAATGAATCCACAGGTCCTTTTTTCCAAGTTTATCAATGAGGTTTGGAAGTGCATTGGGCATGAGGGAAGACCCCACTATCAGGCTGTTCTGCAGGGCCAAGACCATGCTGGACAATTAAATCCCCTTTCATCAGCCCAGGGCAGGGATCTGCCACTGAGTTATCTCCCATCCTCTTGGTGGGACAGATCACAGGCAGAAAAGGGCAGCCTGCCAGGGAGGGAGGGCTCTTGCTCTTTACAATTGTCAGTGACCTGTCACCAGGGTTTCTTTTTGCCCATTTGCTCTGAATTTCACAGCAGCTTCTTGACCTCATTAGAAGACTGAAGACCTGTCTTGGGACTGGGCTTGGTGGAAAATTGAAGCAGACCCAAGGAATATTCCATTAAAACAAATGGATCACAGGAAAGCCCACTACACAATTCAACCTGAAGAGAACTCAGTGGCTGTGAGGAAGCCAGCAGTGTTGCAATGATGCTGCCATTGCTGCAGGATGCATTTGGGAGCACTGAGAGAGCAGGAATTCATTTATTCCCCTTTTTGTCAGCATGAATTCCTCTCCTGGGTAACACCAGCCAGGACATGGGAGCCAGCCAGCAACCTCAGCTGTCCCTCCCTCCCAAGGGCCAGGGGGAAGGAGCAGCAAGGAGCCCACAGAGCAGGAGAGGGGCAGGGAGAGCAGGACAGCCAAAGCTCTCTGTGCTGATGGGGGCAGCTGAGCCAATTGTTACTGCTTTGGACATCTTAGCTGCCTGCTCTGCCCACCAAACAGTCCAGCAACAGGCAAGCTGGCATCAACCCTGCCTGCTCCAGAGCTGAATCCATCTGAGCCATTCCCTGAGTTGCCCCAGGAGGAGCTCCAAAGCCAAACCTCACCTGTGTTGTCACCTTATCGCAGGGGTTCCACACTGCTGTCTCCTTATCACAAAAATTCCAAACCTTCCTGGTGGTTCCCATGGGCTGCTCCTCAGAGCACTGACTCTTTCTTCTGCACAAAGCAGCCAAATGACTCCAGGGCCCTTCTCACCCACCCACCCCACTCTTTTATAGCATCTTCATCTCCTTGCTTACAGCTGTGGCCTGGTAAAGTCAGGCCTGCTCCTAATCTTTGATAATTGGCCCAGCTGCAGCTCCTTAGGCCTGAGATTACTTTCTACACTCTCTTTATTTTCTTCTATTCTATCCCCCTGCATTCCTACAGGCAGGGTTTAGGGTTTCCTTCCTGACAATTCAGAGAGCAACAAGGCTGAGATGTTTCCTGTGGCTGGTCACTGAATCTTGGCCATGCCCAACCCGCCCTTCCCACCCTGCCCATGGACACAGGAGCTGGCAGGACACAGCTCCCCTCAGCCTGTGGGGATCTTCAGAAACGCCTTTGTGCTGACCATGCCCAGGGGCTGAGCCCTGCCTGGGGCTCACCCAGTGCCCTCTTGGAACCCAGGGAATTCCTCTGGCTGCCCTGAAGGACTCCAGACCCTGCCCGGGGGCTCAGAGACCCGTGCACAGAGCCCAAGCCCCTATGCCCTGGATCTTGACCCTGGATCTAAAAACAATTCCCAACCTTGTATGAGGATTTACAAGCCATGAAAGTTTAAGTAGAATGACAGTGATCTTATCATGCAGTGAAAAATAGATTTTTGGGGTTTTTAGAATAGGGGTTCAGGAGGCAAGATGGAGAAATCTGGGCATTTCCAGCCTTTTTCCTTCTTCTTCTTGGCCTCCATCTTCTGCTGTGACGGTGGCACTTTTGGATTGCTTTAAGGTAGAAACTCACTTACTAGCAAGGAAAACTCCTTCAAAAGCATTGTTTTCTATTTTTATCCTCTGAATGTCCAACTCCTTTTGCTCAATTTCTACAGATTGGAGTTCAAATTACCATTTCTGACCAGTCCAGAGACAAATGATGAAACATTCCTGAGTTATTCTTACTCTTCATCTTATGGAAGCATCAGCCAGTACTAAATTTGCATGATCTAACCCAAGTAGACATTTCAATGGACAGCACTTTGTTTTTCTATAGCAATATTGAAAAACTATAGATTGAGGTAAAACCATTGACTTTCTGCCCTCACTGGTGCAAAGTCACACGTGGTTTGAAGAGCATTCCACTGAATTTTCTAAAGATGTGTAAATGTGTCATCTGGAGCACAGGAGATAAAGCAGGGTTAAAACACTGAGCAAAACTGAAGTTAACAAGCACAGGGTGCATCAGCCTTGCAATAGAAGCTTGCAGAAACCTTTCAAGGCTCACCCAATAAAGCCCTGTGGCACTTTGTTCTTCCCCCTCCTCTCCAATCTCCATCTGGCTGAGCCAGCATCAGCAGGAAATGTTGCAAGGAAGCTTGCCAGATCAAATAGCTCGATCATCTGCCATTAGTTTTAGGGAGTTCTTCAAAAAGATGTTAAAAATCTCTATTATTTTTTACCTGTGTCCTAAGTTAGGGATGGGCCAGGTCTTGTGTCTGTCTCACAACAAGGTGGTTCATGTGTGCTTTAATATCATATGTGCAAATATTTCCAATCTTCATTCTGCCCTCCTCACCTCATCCTTACTGAAAGCTGAAAATGCTCCTGCTTGTTGGAAAGGCCAAAAAGTTCCTTAATTCATTGAAATCTACCTTGCAGGATCATTAGTTTATCTGAGTGACCCCAAGAAAGGTTGGAACGTCTCTTTTCCCAGCCCGGCACTTAAAGAAGGAGTCAGGGCTCTTCATTTCGCTGTCTCAAGGTTGTTTATTATTTCTTATCTATAAAATTCTTTCTCCTGCCCTGACGAGGTCAGCTTAGCAGGATCGTCTGATGCATTCTGACTGCCCACGGGGCAGCTCTGTCTTCTTATAGTACAAACTACGTATATCATATTTACAATTACCTTCCAATGCCCATCACCCACGTTAGACAGTGAGCCTCTACTCTAAACCAATCCACAAGTGCCAACATCACACAGAAAATGGATGACAAGAAGACGAAGAAGAAAGAACCACGAGACAGGCCCTGATTCCTCCATCTTGTCTCCCAAACCCCCCTGTACCAAAATCCTAAAATCTACATTTTCACCCTGTGAACAAACCATTCAAACCCAGGTGATTCCCATGTCCCCACAAACAGGTGGCAGATCCCTAAAAGGGTCAAAGTCAAGCCACCAGGTGCTCTTGGCAACATTCCAGGACCTCCAAGTCCCCCAGGGGTTTCTCTCGGCAGCTCTGGACATCCCGGAGGGATGTGCTGAGTTCCCACACTACCTCACTGCTGTCTGAACTGTCCCAAAACCTCCAGACAGAGCTGTCTCACAAGGCTGAGTTGACTTGAGCTTTAATCCCTGGCTGGGGTCAGACTTTGCTATCCCTGTGCAGTGGCTGACACAAACTGGGTTTGTCACCACGAGCTGGGGTGACCACTGACCTCCTGGTGTCTTGTTTTGCAAATCACCTCTTTGATATCCCTTCCCACAGCATGGCACAGGTCATGGAGTGTGCCCATAAATGCTGCTAAAAAAAAAATCCCATTAATTTGAGACCTGGTAGATTTATTTCCATGAGGATGGAGACCTCCTCAAACAAGGGCTGCCTGTGTGGGTCAAGGTGCATTTTTTTATTGCTGAGGTTTTTAGGAGATGTGTGCATGTTCCTCTAGAGTGTCTTTGCAGCTTTGATTAAATTACAAGGATTGTGCTCTGTTGCTGGAGCAGATCCCACCCAGAAGACTTCCAAAGTGAAAGAAACTTCATGTTCCTGTGGTGAAATGTCCCATTCTATTATTTGTTCCTTGGAAGGCTACCTGGGACATTCTCATAGGGTCATGGAAAGGTTTGGGCTGGAAGGGACCTTAAAGATAATCCAGTTCCAGCAGCCTGCCATGGGCAGGGACACCTTCTACCAGAGCAGCTCAGAGCTCCATCCAGCCTGGCCTGGAACAATTCCAGGGGTGGAACATGCACAGCATCTCTGGGCAACCTATGCTGGTGCTTTTTATCAGGGCAGGGACACACAGAATTGCTGGAAACTTGCAGAGAAATGGAGGAAAATAAAACTCATCACATTTGACGTTTACCAAACTTGACAGCATCTCCTTAAATTTCTAGAGTGAACATTTTCAGAGTAATGAATTTTATTGCTTTTTATTAATACAGCAGTGACTTTTCTTTCTGTATTTTTAATAGTCAGGAAATGTCATTTTTGATCTACACTTTAATAATGAGTGGAATATAATTCCCAATGAGAAGTGCCAAGGAGGGCACTTATGTGAGGCTGCTCTGCCTCGAGCATTAATGAAGGATGAGATGGAGCAGCAGGCACAGTTGTGTTATGTGCAATGATACAAATTGAATGTGTGTAATGTAGTTATTTGTGGTGTAACACAACTGCTGCACAAATAGTGCTCCTGGCAGTAAATGCTGCTGTTGTGATGGGAAGGCACTGTTAATGCCACCGAGCATTATAATCAATTCTCGATAACATCATGTGGACCAAGCTAATAAATTGGGAATTATATGCCTCCTGCACATTTCTGCCTGTGTGAGCCAGGATTTGTTTGATAATAGAGTACCAAATAATCCTGCCGGAAACAAAACCCAACAAAAACCAGTCAAAAAAGCTGGAATTTAACAAACCAAGAAGAATCCAAACGTAGCACTGAAATTATGGATTGGAATTGTTCGAGGCCAGGCTGGATGGGGCTCTGGGTGACCTGGTGTAGGGGAAGGTGTCCTGGATGATTTTTTAGGTGCCTCCCAACCCAATCCAACCCATCCCCTGATTCTATGGTGCTGCTTGCCCAGCCTGCCAGCTGCACCTGTGTGAAACCCAGGGCTCCCACCTGCATGAACAAGGGGTGCCCAGACACCTCTGCCCAGACCAAAACATCCCAAAGGAGCCAAGAGGAGTCACCGATGATGAGGAGGCTGCTGATGTTTTGGTGGAAAGGTTCCCTCCCAGCCCCCCAGCACAAGGCAGTGCAGCAGGTCTGGAAAAGGCTGTGAGCCACACATCACTGGGCTGGAAAAACAGAAGAGGGATTATCCCCAGAAGCTGCACAAGCTCCCAGATAAAGCCCTAGTGCTCCCTGTGGAGGGAGCTTTTGCAGCTCTCCTCAGATGGACTGAGAGGAGGGATGAGGGCTGGCATAAACCTCATCATCTGCTAAAGGAGAAATTGGAGAAATCACTCAAACAAGGCAGGGATTCAGCTGGGACTGAGTTCTGGTGAGACAGCTCAAGGAAATTTAGGTTACAGTGATGGAGAGGAGGAGAAGATTAAAACTCAGGGCTGAGTGAGTAATGCACAACAAATGCATCCAAATGAATCTCTTCCATCGAGGCCCTTCCAGGAGTGCCATCACCTCACAATCTTTAATACACTTAACTCTGCTATTTCTGTCTTTCACCTGGGGAATGGAAACACAGGGAGATTAAATACCTTCCTCAAGGTGACCCAAAATATCTGCTCCAGAACAGGAGAATTTCAGGCATAGCCAGAGGAGAGAGAATTTCAGGTCTTGGCGTAGCCATTGCTCCCACCTGCCTGTGAAGAGCAGGTACCTCTGGGGGACACATTGGCTCCTCAGGTGTTTCCTTCAGCTGGTCTGGGACTCAACACCAAGAGCCTGTCAGTGCCTTCCCCAGGCTCCTCTTCTCTGCTCCTTCTTGGAATTCTGCTGGAGGCACCAGGAATTTTCTGGAGGGCGCCAGGAGGTTGACACATCCATGCTGGCACGTTTGGCACTTCTTCAGTGACTTCAGCAGGAGGTGGGGAGGGTCGAGCTGCCTGCATTAATGACAGTGTGGAGACTGTGCTGTGGGAGGGGAGGAAATACCGGGGGACCTGCCTGACAACTTGGTTTCCAATGAACTTGAATCCATTTGAATTCCATGGATCTTGTCACTGCAGAGCTGGATCCTCTTCTCTTGGGATTCTTGGTTGAAAGAAGCTTATGGGGAGTCTCTTCCTTGTGTCTCCCGAGCTTCAGTTGGCAAAAATTTGTGAACAAGCTCCTGTGGTTACTTAATTTTAACAGAACTGAATTTGCCCAGAGCTGCTGGAAATTGCTCTGCCACTCCTTCCACTGCTAGCAGAAGGTCTATTAGTACCCAAGAGTGTCGCAGACAACTTTTATGGAAAATCCTTTCCTTAGGATTTTTTCCTCCTGAGAAGCTGAGAGGCCTCAGGAACAAAATGTAAACATTGATTATCTGCTGCTGGGGAATGCAACAGGTGGATCTGGGATTGGCCCATGTTGGATGTTTCTAATTAATGGCCAATCACAGCCCAGCTGGCTCAGACACAGAGCCCGAGCCACAAACCTTTGTTATCATTCTTAGCTATTCTATTCTCAGCTAGCCTTCTGATGAAATTCTTTCTTCTATTCTTTTGGTATAGTTTTAATATGATATATATAATAAAATAATAAATCAAGCCTTCTGAAACATGGAGTCAGATCCTCGTCTCTTCCCTCATCCAAAAATCCCCTGTGAACACGGTCACAGAATGGTCCAAGAATTCCATCACAGCCCTACTCCTCCTCCTCCTTCCTGCTGGGGCCACTCCTGTTTGTGGCTGCCCATTGGCCCAGCCCCAAGAAGGAGGATGAGCTGGCCAGAGCCGAAGAAGGCGCTTTCCAGGCAGAAGGTGCTTTTCCAAGCTTTCTGCACAGCACTGGCTGCAGAGGACAGCCTGGAGCCGAGTGCTGGTGAGCAGGCTGTTCCTGGTGCAGCCAAGGTCAGCTCAGTGCATCCAGAACAGTGAGCCCTGCTCCCAGGAGATGCCTGCAGGCTCTTGCTTTCAACCAGGTGGGAGTGACAAAATGTGCTCTGTAACCCCATGGCCCCAGATCTTGCAAGAGGTGAGGACAATTTTTATTTTATATTTCATTTAAAAATAAAACTCAACAGCCCACGCCCTTGGACTGCTGTATCCAACACCTTGGATGTAATAAACTGCATTTGGAAGAGCTGCCTTTGGAGTCCCACAGCCCTCATTTCAGATCTTACAGCTCCTCACTGCTGACACCTTCATGGGGCTCCCCTAAATCCCAGGCATAGGCATCCCACAAATCCCAGGTACATGGATCCTACAATTCCCCCTGGGCACAGGGATCCCACAACTCCCCCTGCACAGGGATCCCAGAAGTCCCAGGCACAGGGATCCCACAAGTCCCCCTGCACAGGGATCCCACAAATCCCAGGCACAGGGATCCCACAAATCCCAGGCACATGGATCCTACAATTCCCCCTGGGCACAGGGATCCCACAAATCCCTGAGCACAGGGATCCCAGGCACAGGGATCCCACAAGTCCCCCTGCCCAGGGATCCCACAAGTCCCCCGACACAGGGATCCCACAAATCCCCTAAATTCTGAATTCTGTGCTAGTTATTTTTTTTTTTCCTCACTGCTTTGGTTTTGGGGGTTTTTTCCACCTGAGGACAAATTAGGGATGCAGAGCCTGGAATTTTTCATAGTCCAACTTATTTCCTCCATGTCAAACCTTGTAAAAGGGCCAAAGTGGAGATGTGCAATCCCTTTGGCAAGAGTTCTGCCCACACACCAGCACTCCCAGAGAATTATTCAGCTCAGAGAAATGAAGGTAGAAACTTTGCTGTTTGCAGCAGCTCCCCGAAAATAGGAATAATAAAAATTGGGTCCCGAATTGCAGGAAGCTGGTGTGGCGTTCTGGGGAGAACCCTGGAGCATCCGTGTGTGTGAGCACCATCTGTTGGCTGCATTGCTGCTCACAGGCTGCAAGCTGCAGCCCATGGGATGGACAATCCCAGCTCTAGGGAGCATTTTCTGGACAAGCCCCAAGGCAGATGGCAGCAGGAATCACCAAATAATCCAGCACAAAATCATCCATCCTCCAGAAATGTCTCCACCATTCTGATACCCTCCAGAGGAGCCTGACAAATGCTACAGTTAAGGATGCTCCATCATTCCCATTTTCCTAAACAAATTACATCTTTTGGCCTCGGCAGGTAAGAAAATTCATTCACCCAAGGTTTTGGGAGCATTCAGGATATGAGGCCGCTACTCCTGTTCAGTCATTTTAAGAACAAAGGGCTAAAAAATCTGCAGCAATTTACAACCTGACTTTCCAATTAGGGATTTAATGAGGGTTTATGCCTTTAAAGTGACAATATTTGTCAGGCCATTTGTTCAGTGCATTGTCTGCATGTGCAGTTACACAAGAATTGGTTTAATTAAGGTTAATTGGTGCATAATTAGAGCTGCTGCAGACACAAAGGAATGGCTGCAGATCAGGGGAAGAGTGGATTCTATCCATCTCCAAAGGACAAATGTTTTGTAAAGGGGACATTACAGTTGGGTGGTAAAAACCTAAACTGCTTCAAATTGTAGCTCCAATTTTGGTAAAACCACTTGCCTGACTGCCTGGCAGTGCTGTCCCCAGGGCACAGAGCCCTGCCCCACTCTTAAAAATGGCACATTTTTAATGGGAGAAGGCGTTTGTGCTGATGAATCTTTGCAGCTGGCTGCTCTCATTTCCCAGCACGGGGAACCATGCAGGATGGCACCTCTGGGAAGCAAAACTACACAAAAAGGGTAGGAGGGGAGATGCTTTAAAAAGCTGTGATTTATTGCACTGTAAACTCACCTGAGATTGCTGGGCTGGCACAAACCCAGTGGGAGCAGCACCCCAGCCTGTCTGTGGTGCTCCCTGGTTGTGCCACCAGCAGCTGAAGGAAAACTGTGGGGAAGCTCTGGCATTTGCTGCCTCACTCTGCAGCAGCGCAGTGGGGTGACCAGCACAGAGCACTGGCTGTGCTGTGTTTAACTCTCCCTCCCGAGGTTACCCCGTGTCTCAGTACTGAAAGCAAAGCCAAGAGAGCAGTGCCCAGCTGTGAACTCACCTGCTGCCTCCATCCCGGCCCCACTTTCAGCTCTCCAAGCCAAGGGCTGGGAGCAGTGTCCCTGTCTTGGTTTGGAAAGACAGGTGCCTGCTAAGGGAGCCTCCCCTGAAATGGAGAAATTTAACCCCCCCCAATTACTATAAATTTTAAATTAAGGGGCTCTCAGGCAACAAAAAATATGAGAGCAGGAAATAACAGTTCTTTAAGAGGGAAGAAAATAAAAGGATAAAATAAACAATGCAGTAAACCAAAACAACACTGACAGAGTCAGAACACAGCCTGCCACCCTGTGGGTCAGGGTGTTGGTATCAGTCCAATTGGAATTGTGGCTGCACTCCTCCTGGAGTGTCAGGTGTGGTTCTGTTGGAACAGGGATCCTGTAGAAAAGGGTGCAGTCTTCCTCTGAAGATCCAGTGGAAGAAGAGGCAGCTGCTGTTCCTCTGGGAAATCCAGTGGAGAAGTTGTGCTGGTATTCCAGAATCTCCAGATTATATCCAGGTAGGAATGCTTGGCTCCTCCCTCTGGGCAGAGCATCTCCCAAGGGGATGCTGTAGTTCTTATCAGCCATGCAGTGACATTCAATAGCTGTTATCAGCAATGTCCCCTCCCCAGGGAGGTGTGATTGTGATCACTCAGAGAGAGAGATAAGGCAAACTGCCCACTTGACGAAAGCCAGCTGCCATCCAGATGGTAATAGAATCCATCATGCCTTGCAATCTGGAACAATATCAAACAGACTTCCATATTAACCCCCTGAGGAAGGTCTTGTCCAGCAAAATCTAAAGGCAAAGCCAATGCCAGACCAGTCCAAAGGAGCTGTCAGCATTTACACATAAAAAGCCAATAAATTATGAATTAAACATGAGCGAGGGGATTGAGGAAAGAATTAAATGCCTGGGACAGGTTTGTGTAATACAGGTGGTTTCAGGTTGCTAAGCTGCAGAGAACAATTCAGGAAAAGTTTCTAAGGGACAAAGTAATGAAATCACAATGCCAGAGAAATCAAAGTGCTCAGTACGTGCAGGAACAGGAAGAGCAGCTTTACTCAAGCTACAGGAGCACAGCAAAAATGTAAATAAGTAAATATTCCTTCAGTGTGGCATGAGTGCATTAACAACCACTGTTAGGTATTTTTAATAGCCTTTTTTGTGTATTTAATCCTTGCACTGTGATTTTCCAGACGAACCCTCTCTGTTTTAACTCCAAGTATTCTCTTGACCGTGGAGTTGCAAAGTGTCAGAAAAACACCCTGAGAGTGCAACAGCCAGATCTGGGGTGCAGGAAATGTGGTTTGGCACAAGGCATGGAGAACATCAGGCTCTGCCATCCACCCTGCTCAGCCCATCACCTCGCAGTCTGAAAATGCAGAGGATTTGTGATTTCCACAGTGCTGCTCTGAGAAACCACTTCACACCTTGACAGGGGAGGGATGAGCTTATTTCTCTGCTGAGGGCCAGGGCAATTCAAGAATGGCAACTTCTCAGGGACAGAAAAAAGCTTTAAGTAAAGGTGAAAAAATGAAAATAGTTGCTTCTTCAGTTTTCTATGCTGGAGCCAGATGACAAACAGGCAGAAGTCAGCCCAGCTCCACTGATGAACTGGCTGTGGCCAAGTCTGAGCCCAAAAATAAGCAGAAGTCTCCTCTAACTGTAACTTTAGGCAACAAAATGCTTTTATTTTTTTTTAACCACAAAATACCTTAACCTGAGAAAGGAAGGGCAACTCAAGGGTCTTGCATGTGGGGTGGGATCCTCATAGTAGGGTTGCCAGCAATTTCTCTATGGTTATTATTAATTTCAGAATTTAACACAGATGTATAGATCATCTCCATCCCTAAAGGCCAGCCTGCCTTTGCTGTGACCCTGGGGGCTCATGAGTGAGGCCATAGATTATCATCATCATCATCATCATCATCATCATCATCATCATCATCATCATCATCATCATCATCATCATCATCAGAGTTTTGGAAGGTAAGAGCAGCATATCTCTGTGAATAAAAGCTTTCTAAGCATTTTTAATCACCTCATTGTACCCAAAGGGACACAACTCCTCTTTGGTTCAAGAAGGCAGCAGTCATGTTGGGGTGGATGTCCTGGCTAAGAGATTGTGAAGATTTGAAGGAATGAGAATTTGCTGCCTCTAAATTCATGAGGGCCTTCATGCAGGAGTAGGACAAACATCCAGGTGGACCCTTGCTCCCCTGCTTTCCATCTGGCTTTTCTCTCTTTTCATTGGTATTTAATGTTCTCTGTTGACCAAACTCCATCCCAAGCATGTTTCTTAGCAAAGGTTTTTGCTGTCAGGCTCAGGATTACAGATGAACAAGCAAGCCCTGCTGGACTGGGAAGTGTATTTGTTGACCCAGAGCATCCTCTTTAAATGTTGATGTATCGGTCATCCTGTTCAGTGACTGAAGTCAATAATACACTCCCAGTGAATTTCTGAATAGAACAGCACAGGAAACTGCTCAGCTCCAATTCTTTTCTTACACAGCCTTGCTTCAGCTCGGAGTAATAATATTCTGAATATTTTCTCTAAAATAGTTTGAACAAGCCTGATTTGGGGATCAAAAACAATGCATTAATTATTTGCTTGTTAGAGTAGCCTCGCTGGGCTATCAATGCAGTCATTTATGCAAGGAATTAGGTGCCCATTAGCTGCTTTTACTCTTTTAATGTGATGAACTTTGTTTTCTCATTAATAACCTTGTTGAAACAAAATGCACAATATATGGAAAGATTTTATGGCTTGTATAATGAAGCACATATGAGGCTATAACTCAGGGGCCAACTAAAAATAATTTGCCTATTAAAAGGAAATTGTGCTTCAGGTCACAGTATGTGGGAGAGGAAGAGAAAATGGGAGAAGCAAAAAGAAACAAGTGAAACGGGATGTTTTAAGACACAGCTGAGCAGGTTGGTGTTGGCTCTTGGCTTTAGCCAAACAGAGTGAAGAGTATTTTTTAAGTGCAGGGGTCAAAAACTAAAAATAAACACTTAAACCACCAACCAGAAAGAGCCATGACTGTAAGTATTGTACCAGTAATTACATTGGTACTAAAGAAATGTTTAAATGCAATGTGAAAAATAGTAATGTTTTCCAGAAAAGGGTGAATAGGATAGGGTTAGGATAGGATAGGGATAGGATAGGATAGGATAGGATAGGATAGGATAGGATAGGATAGGATAGGATAGGATAGGATAGGATAGGATAGGATAGGATAGGATAGGATAGGATCTGGGTCAGATTTGGCAGCTGATTCCTTTTCAGCACAAAGCAAAAGTGTCCATGATGCAGCAATTTCCCCTGGATTGTGCTATAATGTGCACAGCAGGGATTTTTTTCCCCCTGTGCACCTTGATTTGGTGTTTGGGGATGCTGTTTGTTGCTTAGCTACTGGGTCTGCCACAGCTGAAAAGCACTGCTGGAAGAGTTGACAAGAAGGAATTGCTTCTTCAGGGGGAGGAAAAGGGAGAGGGATTAACCCCTGGAGGCACTGCTGGTACAAAGCAGGGGTGGGAAGGATGTGTGAAAGTCAAGGCAGGATGTTGCAGGTACTTCACTGCCTTAGATTTGGTTTAAAAAAAATACTAAAAAATTTGGGGAACTATGGGAAAAAATATTGAAAAAGAATGATAAACAAGAGCATAAAATTGCTGCAGAATCTGAACATAGTTCTCATGAAGGGAACACTGTTGGAGGCAGAAGAGGCCCTGTCCCTGGTGGTACCATTACCATTAATGGTGCTGCACGGGCTCTGTACCTGTAGGCAAAGCTGCTTCTGTGCAATTTGCAATTCTCTCCATGTTAATGAAGTGACTGGGGGTTGGAATTATTTTTATTGCTAATCACATTGATTTTATGGACTTCTGGTTTGCTTCAGTAAGCATTTAAGAAGAGAGAAATGTTGTAGAACACAAAGTAATATGGAGAATTAAGCAAACAGCTTAGAGTGATAGAAGAGGTCTTAGCTACAGTTTTGAAGGGAATTGCATTGTTTTGCTAGGTGAAATCTCCCTTTCGTGCAGATGAAAGGAGGTCTGTTTTACTTTAGGATGGCACCAAAAGCACTGTCATCTCCCAGGAATGCTGACCCCTGGAATCACACCTGGGTTCTCCAAGATGTGGCACCAAGGGAGGCTGCAGGAAGCAATGCCAGGGCAGGGCTCAGTGATGTGCTTGCTCCTGTGGCTGGGAAGTGAGGATGTGTTCGAAAATCTCTGCAACAATATGAGTTTCAGCCCCTCTCTGCTTCTTCTGTCTCCTGCAGACCAGGCTGCTTCTGCCCCTCACAGCACAGACAGAGTGGGAAACCAAAGAGATTGAACTTCTTCAGGCTCTCAGTGCTTCTCAAAACCAAAGCCAGAAAATCTGTTCCAGTGACTGTGTTGCAAATGCTCTGTATGTGGCACACACACATGCTGATACCTCCCAAACAGTAGCTTTGTTTAATCCAACTGCTATATGGATTATACATGGTATATGGATTATATATGGTATATGGATTATATATGGTATATGGATTATATATGGGTGTGCAAAAATTCATTTGCATAAAACTTATGGTGTACAAAGCTCACCATTTTCAAACAGCACCTAAAACCTTGGTTTTTTCCTGTATTAATTTACTTGTCTGTGTGTTGTATGAGTTGCCTAACGAGAAACATCCAATGTACTTTTTTAGCGGTGAGTGCCCATCTGCCCAAAGAGAAAAGCACTATCACAGCCCCACAGCTCCTTCTGCATGTGCAGTTTTGCTTCCCTGAGTTGGTTCAGTGGAGGCTGAGGTTCTGCACCATGCAGAAAGCCACCACAGGAATGGCCACCACACACCTTTGGATCTGGAGCTGCAGCCAAATACATCTCCAGGTGTGTGGATTCCACACTTTCATGGTTTTTCCTCCATCAGCCCCCTCCACCCTGAGATTAAAGCCTGCATTTGTTGTCCAGTGCCAGAACTGACACGACAGAAGCTGTCCTCTGGCTTTTGTGGGCATATGTTCACCCTTCATTTAACTCTTCAAAGTCTCATTGCCCAAGGGAGGAGGAGACCAATCTTCCTGCACATGGGTGGGATGGGCCAAGTTCAAGGTCTGTGTTCACAGACAGAGGTGGGGTCGTTCTGTTTCTGGTGCATGGATGATGCAGGAAAACCTTTTCATTGATCTCAGGGGAATTTACTGGTGGGCAACGCTTCTGCCTGTGTGATCAGAAGGTGCTTTGCACACACAAGAGCATCAGAATCAAACTGATGTCATGGAGCTGCTTCTCACTGCCTTTGGTGTAGCTGGGACCAGTCCTGCAGTGGCCCTGAGGGGCAGATGATGCCCTGGAATACTGTGTGCCATTGACTGGCTGATGACTGCAGGGGAGAGTCAGTGACAGCTTTTATTAATGCCTAATTAAGACAGATAAAAGATTACTTCCCTTGGCTAATTTTCTCTCCTGAGCTTGGTCACACTCTCAAAGCAAGAAGGACCCAGAAAGGCAAAGCTGCTGTGCAGAGCATCCCCCCTGGCCTGGAGCCCTGCGTGCTTTCACCATTTGGGTTTTGATTTCTGTTAGTCATTACTCAGCTCTGGTGAATCTGTATAAGAAAAAGCTCCTTTTGCTAAAGCTGATAAGAAATTAGACTCTCTCCATTTCAAACCCAGCAGACATCAGACATGGATGAATAGGGCTGACAGTGGAATAAAAAGGTATTTGCCTTAACCAAACTTTCTTTATGGGGAGAGATATAATTCACAAAGAATATGTACCAGATTGCTCCAAGTAACCATAAAACTGGATGGCTGGCAACCACTTATCTGCACAGCTTATCCTCACACTGTTTTCATTACTCTGGCTGGGTAGGCAAGAAATACCATGTGACAACATGTTCCCTGGGAGAAACTGAGGGTCCTAACCCATATGCCAGTAGCAATCATAGAGATGTAGGGCTGGCTGCCATTTGCTAAGTGCTGATGCTTTTTCAGGGTTTCTGGTTTGGCTACTTTGAAATTTAAACATTAAAAAAAAATTAAAAAATTTAAAAAAATATAATCTCTCTATATAGTTATATATATATATATATATATAAATATATATATTAAAATATATTTTTTACATATTTATTTATATTTAAATATATTTAAATATATAAATATATGTATTTATATATAGAACATGACTTTTTGAAATATAAATATATATATTTATAAACTGTGCTGAAAAGTTTAGAAAATAAAGTATTTCTTTTAAAAGCTTTTTGAATGCTTCAAAAACCAGTGTTTAAGTGCTTGGGGGTTTCTCCACCCCACCGCCACTTTGTGTTTCTCTGCACTTATGCCTGCCTGGAAAAGTTGGTTGAGAGAAGGCGGGTTGGTTTTTTTCCTGAAAAAAAAAATAAAAGAATAAAGGGGTTGAAATTATATTCTTCCAGTGGTCTACAAGTGCATATTGTCCATTATATTGAAAACCAATGAGTATAAAGTTATTTTTAATCTCTTCCAGAATAAATCCATTTCTAGAAACTTCGCTGGCAAAAGCTGAGAAGTCAATTTGCAGCTAAAATCTTTCACTCACTCTCTTTCATTCCACTTTGAGGACTGCAGGAGAAATTCAAATTGCTGATGTGTGAGTGTTTTTTTGGGGTTGCTTGTCATTGCCCAGTACAGAGTGCAGGAGGCCTGTGACTGAGGCTGCCTTTTCCCCTTCCTAACTGTATTATGTTGTCATTCAGCCTCACAGCAGGGACACAAAACTCTCCTCTTTTGAATTACTGGCAGGTCAGTGACTCACTTACCACATGCTGCTTCCTGAAGGCAAAAATACCCTCCAAACCCCATCAAATGAACATTTTCTTTGATTTGGACAACGTTTCCAAGCCCTTATTTCAGTGACAGATTAAGTCATTGTTCAATGACCTCTGACATGAGCATTAATACCTCAGTCCTTGCTTTCTAAATGCTTGTTCACTCACTTTGCCACCAATGTTGGGGACTGTTTCCAAATATCCAAATATTCAAATATCCAAATATCTGAATATCCGAATATCCGAACATCCAAATATCCAAAAATCTGAATATCCGAATATCCAAATGTCCAAATGTCCAAATATCCAAATGTCCAAATATCCGAATATCCGAATATCCGAATATCTGAATATCTAAATATCCAAATGTTCAAATATCCAAATATCCGAATATCCGAATATCCGAATATCCAAATATCTGAATATCCAAATATCCAAATATCCAAATATCTGAATATCCAAATATACAAAAATCTGAATATCCGAATATCCAAATATCCAAATATCCGAATATCCAAATATCCAAAAATCGGAATATCTGAATATCCAGATATCCAAATGTCCAAATATCCGAATATCCAAATATCCAAATATCCGAATATCCGAATATCCAAGTGCAGGAGAGGGCATCTGAGCCATGTAGCACTGGTTCTTCTGACTTCCCTGCCTTGAAATTGTTCCTTTAAAAAACATCTTTCCACATCTTTCCAGGCTTATCCATTTCAGATAAGCCTGGTCAGTGCACATTGGATGTTTTCTGTTGGGAAGCAGCTGGAGGATGGGAAGTCACACAAAACAAAGTGGGCTCACAGTGTATATGCCCATCATGGGATTGAAACCATGTCTGTAAATCACAGGCACTTTTAATAAGCTCTTGAAATGTTAATCCTCCTGAAGGGAGCTGCTTCTCCCACAGCAAAGCAGCAATGTTTTGTCATCTTTTCTCTCTGCCAAGGTAGAAAGGAGAAGGACAATGCTCCCCACTCCCCACATGTGCCAAGGAAAGTGAACATCCCTTCCCAGCAACAGCCATGCTGAGATCCACTGGCTGGAAAAACAGCTCCACTCCTTCTTCTCATTTTTCCTCCAGGGAGCCACTGTTGAAAATATTTTGCTTTTGATGTATCTGCATAGATTAGAGGCAGAGAAGCTGCTGACCACAGGGGTATGCACACAGAGCTTCCCTGTTAACCACTCACCCTGTGTCTGTTCCAGAGCCACAAAGCTCTGCAGTCCAGGGCTGAACTCTGGGTGAGCAGTTCAAACAAATCCCAGATCTCCAGGCTGAACTCAGTCAAACTGCTCAGTTCATCTTCCATATCAAAAGCATACATAATTATGGAGATAAAGGGATACATGAGCTGTGGTGTACTCAGAAGGCTGGTGATCTTTCACCTGGAGATGGTTCTCCTTTGTTTAGATCTGCTTGGGAATGGCATATTTGATTTTTTTTTTTTTAATGAGCATTAAAAAAACAGTGACTGCATGGAGCTGCTTTTGCAAGCAGATTCATATATCATCATTTCCTGAAGAACCATTATATTGCTTTTTTGTTACTCAGAATTTCAATTCACTAAATGAAAGATGCACCATTTGGAAAACAAAAATCCTCTTGGTCATGCTCCATGTAACACCATTCACCTACTAAAATTAGGAATGGCTTCTTCCTAAGGAAGTTTTCAGAAGGAGACTAAAAAATTATTGGAAATGTTTTCCTGCAAAACCTTCTGTGCAGCCACAGACCCGAGCTTTTAATTTGTTGCAGGCAATCTAAGACAAGACCTCCAACCACACTGGGGTGCCAACTAAAGTGTAAATGCTGCTGTGAACAGTTCTGGGTGCGGGACAAGAATCCTGTGTTGAAAGACAAGGTATATCCTTGTGTCCTTTAGCTACAAGCCAGGCTTTCCTCCTACAAAAGGCATCTGAACAGAGGGGAAGCAGCCTCAGGCCTGCTGAACCCACAGGGGTGTGAATAACCCTTGGCAGGTTTGGGGTCCTGTGTCTTGACCTCTTCACTTTTCCTTCTTTTAACAGAATACAAGCAGACCTGAGTTCCTTTTGTAAAGCACTGCATTGAACATTGGACTTCAAAGTTAAGGCCAAAAGAAAGGAATCTCTCTGGTTTTGTGTATACTTCAATTTATGAAATAAATATTTTGCTAACCTGAAGCCGAAGCAATTTTCCTTATGTCAAATACATCCTTTTTTTGAAGGAAGTGGTTTCTGAATGTTCTGGCTGTAGGAGAGGAGGAAGATTTGCAGGTCCAGAGCTGTTTTACTGCTGCCCTGTAGCTCTGCAGCACTTGGCAGCCTTTGGTAGGGCAAATACTCTTTTGCTGGATTTGCTCCAGTCTCCTGTTAGCAGTGGGAATTCTGCTCAGGAAGAATGGCACAACAGGCTTGGTGTCATTTAGGAGTCCTTGGGTGCATGTTTGTTCACTGTGTAAGGAGAGTCAATAAACATTTGCATTTTAATTTGCATTAGTTGGGGGTGCCAGAATGCTCCTCAGAATGAAAGTACCCTCTCAAGGTCTCTCACTGGTCAGAGTGACCCTGAGAAGTGTTAGAAATTCTCTTTTTCCAGCCTGACACTCAAAGAAGGAGTCAGAATTCTTCTATTCTCGGTCTCAAGGTCGTTTATTGTATCTTATCTATAAAATTTTTTCTCCTGGCCTGCCAAAGTCTGCTGAGCAAGACAGTCAGAGGCACTCTGCCTGCCCCCAGGGTGGTGTTATTTTTTTATACCAAAAACTACCTGTACAATATTTACAATTATTTCCCAATACCTATCCCCTATGTTAGACAGTGAGCTTCAACCTTAAAGCAATCCAGAAGCTCCACCATCACAGCAGAAGATGGAGGCCAAGAAGAAGAAGGAGAAAGGCTGGACATGCCCAGATTCCTCCATCTTGCCCCCTGAACCCCCATTCTAAAAACCCCAAAATTCTACATTTTCACCCTGTGATGAATTCACTATCATTCTACTTAAACTTTTGTGGCTTGTAAATCTTCATATAAGGTTGGTAATTTTTTCCATGGGTCAAGATCAAAGGCACAGCAGTCTGTTACTCTGTGCCAAGGTCTCTGAGCCCCCTGGCAGGGCCTGGAGTCCTCCAGGGCAGCCAGAGGAATTTCCTGGGTTCCGACAGTACCGCAAATCCAGCTCTGTGCCCAAGGCACCGATCAGGACGGACCCCCAGGTCTCTGAGCACACCTTCAAGCATGAGGCTGTGACATATGGCAGGCACAAAGCTGTGACAGCCCTGGGAGGAGGCACAAGGCAAATCCCACAGCCTCAAACAGCGATGGAGCCCTGCAGGCACCGCCCAGCACGGATTCTGCACCCTCCAGCTGCTGAGGAGCCACAGCCAGCCTGCCCCACGGGGCTGAGCACAGCCAGCCTGCCCCACGGGGCTGAGCACAGCCAGCCTGCCCCACAGGGCTGAGCACAGCCAGCCCCTCACCTGCAGCACTGCAGGAGCAGCCAGCATAAAAGCAGAGCAGCACCCTTTGCCAGCTGCCCCATGTTAATGGACAGAGTGTTAAGTTAGATTTTGAGGGGTGGTTTTTTTGCAATAAACATGATATTAGATTTTCTCATCTAAAGGCTAGAAATCTCATGGAATGCCCAAATCAGGAAACCCCCAATTTTACCTTTCATTTACTGGCCAAAGTATTGTTTGGATAAGATCTGAGCTTCCAAAAACAAAAGGCAAAACCTTGCACAGCAAAAGCTTGGCAGGCTCTGCTTGCAGCCAGGTACTGACCTCAGCCAGCTCACCAAGCCAGGTGCCCAGCCAGCTGTGACTGGAACTGCTGCAGAGATTTTCCCACCAGGATTTCTAATTAAAATGGAAAGAACAAGAAGACTAATTCAGCAAAAGCAGAAAATCTTGGACAAAACACTTCTTACAGACAAGAGATGCCAAGCACTTGTTTGTGCCACTGGCTCCATGCACTTCTGGGCTTGCCATGCTGCTGGAGAGCTGCTCCAGCCTGTGGGGCTGATGTTGGCATGGAAGCTACTCAGGTCATCCTGCTGTGAAATCTCTGTGCCTCAGTTTCCCCACCTGTGGAAAAGAGGCAATGTTTCTCCTGTAAGGGCTGTGAAGAACCAACAGGAAAGGAGAAACCATGCCCAGCTTCAATAACACCACTCAAGCAAAAATTCCTGCTGAGCCTGTTCAGCAATCTTGCCCTGGCTGGGCTCATCCTCAAATGATGGGAGCCTAAGGAAGGCAGACAGCTGCTGCTCCTGAGGCTGTGTTTACTCCTCAGAACCAAACACAAACGTGAGAGCTGCCCTCCAGTATTTATGCAGTTCATCACTGCCACTTAACATGCCAAAACACTAATTGAACTTTGGGAGCCCCTCTGAAAAGCTTGAGGTCCTGCCTGGCTTGCAGGGGCAGCACAGCTTCACTCAGGTCAGCGTTCCCATTCCTCTTTTAGTGTGAGGAAGAAAAATGCCAATGCTCTCTCGAAATGGACCAGATGCATTAGTGCACTCTGTGTGTGGTGAACAAGAGTGGCTGAAATTGAAGGTGTGTCAGTTTTTTCATTACAAACTCTATTGTTGGAGCTCTGTTCCTCAGCTGCAAATGGCTGTAGGCTGGAACTTGGCAACGTGGTCTCTGACAAAAAGTGCGGTTTTCTTTTCTGAGCCTTCTCTTTTTAATGCTCATTTTTGCATTATGCATAAACAGTGGACTGCTGCTAGAGGTGCTTTTGCCACCCTTGTGGAATGCAGGAGAGCTGACAGCCTGTGTTTAAAGGTGAATTTAGTAGTGCCTGACCCCTTGATAATTCTAACATAGCTTTAGGAGTGTGAAAATAGAGCTATGGGCTGAACCTACTGTGCCAAAGGAAAAGAGCAATGGGATCCTCCTCAGTGTGCTCTAGACACACGGTGGCTGCACGTGACATATTTTTCTCTCTGATTTTGCTGTTTCTGTTAAACTGACAAGCTGTTCTGTGGAAATAAACACCCCAGCACAGCTGTCTGTCTGTCCAGGGCGCTGAACTTCCCAGCAGGATTCTCAGCTATGCTTGTGTGACGGTGTTCACAGGGGTCTTAGGATGAGGGAAGAGACGAGGATCTGACTCCATGTTTCAGAAGGCTTGATTTGTTATTTTATCATATATATTACATTAAAACTATACTAAAAGAATAGAAGAAAAGGTTTCATCAGAAGGCCAGCTAAGAATAGAATAAGAAGGAATGATAACAAAGGTTTGTGGCTTGGGCTCTCTGTCCGAGCCAGCTGGGCTGTGATTGGCCATTAATTAGAAACATCCACCATGGGCCAATCACAGTTGCATTCCACAGCAGCAGATAATCAATGTTTACATTTTGTTCCTGAGGCCTCTCAGCTTCTCAGGAGGAAAAAATCCTAAGGAAAGGATTTTCCATAAAACATGTCTGCAACATGCTTGTACCTGCAAGAATCTGACTTGTGAAATTGTGGGTGGGAGGCAAAAAAAGGGGGGAAAAAAGAAAGGGCTAATGGCAGAAAGCACCAAAGCAAATAATGCTATGGACTTTGTTGTTATCCTTGCCCTAGGTTAGAGCTGTCTTCTAGTGGAAAATCTCTCCCTCAAAACTGGATTCAGGCCTGGCCCTGAATACCTCCTTGCGTTTCTGCATCATATGTCTTTTTCCTCTCCCTTTTACTGTCACAGGGGATTCTTTGATGCTCTTTCTCCTGCAGTCTGTTTTCCAAGTGCTGTGGCCATGAACAGCTAGAGAGGCAGGGTTCCCAGGATCCAGGGTAGGTTCTGTGCTTGGAGATAGCTTAGCACAGGAATAAATCAAAGGAATAAATCAATTGTCCTGACTAATACATCACACATAAAGTTCAGGTATCAGACCTCAAGCCTGGCAGCAAATGGTTGGAATTTGGTAAAAGGACATTTTTCTCCAGAATTACATCATTGTGTCCAGACTGGTGAGAAATCTGCAGTCCATTTAAGAAATTTGTCATGCTCGAAACCAAAAAGCAATCATCACAAAAGATAGAGATTTTAGCAGATCTTTGCTTTTCCCAGTGAGTTTCTTTGATGTTGTTCCAGGAGGTGTGGTGGACCATTCTGCCCAAATGTACTTTTGCCAGCAAAAGGACACTTTGAAATGTCCTTTTAAATTTAAATCACCTCCATGAGCCCTGGATGAGATCTGGAGGCTGTTCCCTGGCAGGAGATTCAGATTTTTTCTCATGGAAGTTCATTCTGATGTTAAACCTGCATTGAACCTGGGGATTCTTGAGACCATTGATGTCACCAAAAGCTGCCAAAACAAGAGGAAAACTAGAGGGACCCAGGAGGTGTTATGAACAAAAAAAAAAAAAAAAAACCTGTCAATTTTTTGTGTGAGGGAACAAGTTACAAACCCGAGTTTAACCAGGTTTGCGACTGAAGTTCTATCTGTGTTATGTTAATTACATGTCGTTATCACTGATAGCTTTTTTTTGTATCGGATGAAAACCTTAGGCTGAGTAAACAGCCCCTTTTGTGACAATGAAAGGAGAGATGGGTGGGGGACCTCAGAGACAATTAGGAAGAGAGAAGAAACCTGGGGAGGGACATGCAAATTAAACTGTAAAGGACCATAGTGCTTTGAGAAGCCGCGACCTCAGACGTGCAGAAAAGAACCCCAAAACAACGAGCCAAAATGAAATTGAGAAATTAGAGTGATGGTCACGTGTGAGGAACAAGCTACTGAACCTGCAGAGACGCTGAAAACCTTTGGAGCCCCTCGCCCTGAGTGAAAGAGTCATCCAAAAGCTGGGACCCCGACCCCCGGAGAGCAGCCGAGCAAGATCTGGCACGCCCACAGCTCCTACGAGGACGGAACTTGCAACTCTGCCCCCAGGGGACAAAGCTGTGACTCATCCTCCTCCTGCGAGCCACCTGGGAGAGAATCGACGGAAGCTGCAGATCTGTCGAGCCACCCTTATCCTGAGCTGATCATTTTTAATAAAGGCATTAAAAGGAGAAAAAGTCTCCTGCCCTGTTTATTTCAGGAGGTGCCCACAAGGACAGCTACAGTGTGCACTTGGGGGCATGAGGAGTGGCATTCAGGAATGGATCATTCATATCCAATCCCTGCTTCCTGAATGTAGCCAAATTCAGATTATGATGAAAAGTATTTTCCTGAGGCAGAAAGAACTCAACCCAATACCAGCTTAATCCAACTCCCAACTGGAAATATTTGGGGCAATCAGAGAGGCCTTGCTATTTTGCATTTTCTGCTTCAATAGGATAAAGCTGTACTGAAGAGAAATGGAACTTTTCAGTCTGAAATTGCATTCATTGGAAAACATTGATTTACTTCAGTTGAAGCTCTGCACAAGCCCACATCAAATCCCTTGGTTAGAAAACTGCACACAATAATTGAAAGGCAGAGTCCCTGAATTCTCAAAATGAAACATCCTGACCTGCTGCTCTGAAACCAATTCATCTTGAGGTTCACCTTGCTTTCATTTTAGAAGATAAAAAGACCTTTGCCATCTCACTCCCAAATTCCTTACAGCTTTGAGTTTCAACCAAAGCAAAAAGCAAAATGTGTGCACTTGTACACTGGATGCTTTTCTCACCTGTCAGATTCTCCATTTCACTCCACATCTTATGACGCTTTCAGTCTTAATGGTGTCCTGCAGTGATGAGTTCCCCATGAAATGAATCATCACATGTTAAGAAAGGATTTTCCTCCCTCCCTCCCTCCTTCCCAGCTAAGAGCCTGCTTTGAACCTCAAAGCTGATTTCCTTAGCATATTTAAATAAATTGCAAGCTTGCAATGATACACAGTCATCTCAAGGTTCATAGCAAGCATGTAGGAGCTCAGCTCATGGGTCTGTGGTTTAGACAGCTGAGGAAACTTCTGATTACTCTCCATTCCAATAAATTGGAAGGCAAACCTCAGGTCAAGCTCAGAGGCTCAGTATGAAGCAGGAGCACATCCAGCTGACCCACAAAAAATCCCTTCTTGGGCCACTGCAGTGTGCCGAAATGGGGAAACATTTGCTAGTGAACAGCAGCTCAGAAAGAATTATTTTCTTATGTTATCTGCTCTACTTGGGTCGTTTTCTGCTCGTTTCCTTGTGCTGTGCCAATGCCTCTGCTCCACCGAGGTCTGGTTCTGACTTGGGGAGCAGCAGGCATCCTGCACATCCATTTGTGCAGGGCTGGATGTGGATGGCAGCAATTTGCTATGGATACCTCCTGCTGCATGGCAGGGATGTTTTCTGCAGAGTGACAGCTGAGTAATCTCTCCCTGCATGTGCTGCAGATTAAAAAACCTGAAAATCCCCTGTCCCTGAAGGCTGCCAGGCAAGCAAACACAAGGAGACAATGATCAGCTGGGACTCCACAGATAAGCTAAATAATTACCTGGTGCCTATTAACAGCTTATTAACACAAATCTAATGTTATCATCACAGGTAGAATTCTGTGTGAAAATGTTTGATGAGCAGTGACAAAGTTTTCACTCCCTGCTGCACAGCCTGCAACACCCTTGAGAGAGCAGAGCAGCAAAATCACAAAATTCTTGGCACGTGGAAAGGTAAAAGATTACTGTGGGTGGCATATAAAAAGAAGGGAAATTGTCCTATAAATGCACAGACATTTGGCTTCAGAAGCCCAGAGTTAAGGATCTTCTCTAAGAAGCCAGAGATAACAATATTTGTACAATTTTCTTCTTCATTGAAGGAAATGTAGATATATATAAACACACCTATACATGTGTGTAGGCTTTTCTTTTTTTCCTTTTGAAGCTGCAAGAATTATTTTCCTTCTTCAGTTATTTAGGAAGAAATGGTCCCTGTGACTCAGGACAGAAGGGCTTTTTGATCATGACAGTTTTTGGGTTTAACCTGGAAGCAGCAGCAGCCAGAGCTGAGACTGACATAGGCCAGCTCCTTCCTCACTTCCCTGTGTCACAATGACTTCCAGGCACAGGGATGCAAAGCAGTTTTTTGCCTTTTTTCTTGAGTGCAAATAGGTAAAATATTTAGGCTTTGAAATACCTATTTGAACTCTCCCAAGGACAGTTTTAAAGAAAAGACAGAAGACTGCTGATAAATCCATATTGGATAAAGAAGACAGCGGCAAGGATCTGAGGCCAGAAGCATGCCAGGCAGTGTGACATCCCTGCCACCTTGTGACAAAGCACTACAACTGCAAAGCCCCGCAGCCTGCAGGCCCTGGGGCTGTCAGATGGATGGACCTGTACTGTATTTGCAGGAAGGAATGATGAATCTGATTCCATGTTCTCAGAAGGTTAATTTATTATTTTATGATACTGTATCATATTAAAGAATGCTACACTAAACTATAGTAAAGAATACAGAAAGGATACTTACAGGGTGCTAAAAGATAATAATGAAAACTTGTGACTCTCTCCAGAGCCCTGACACAGCTTGACACTGATTGGCCAAAGAGTCAAAACAATTCACATGGAACCAATGAAACAATCACCCTACCCACGGCAGCAGGGTTGGAATGAGGGGATCTTTAGGGTGCCTTCCAATCTGAATTATTCTATGAATCTATGGAGTCAAAAAATCCTGGAGAATAAATCTGTAAAGGTCACAAAATATGTAAATGCGCATACCCATCAGCATGTTTTTGAATAAAAACTAACTTTTCAAAGAGGGAGAAGTATTATATGTATTTGCTCTTTCTAGCTTTCAGGTGTCATTTTATCCATCACCTAAAGTTTTAAAATATTTTCTTTTAAAATAAAAAATACTATTAAAATAGCATTTTTACACTGTTGCAGAAATAAAAATGGCTGACAACGAGGCCACGTCTTCCTTTATGGAGCAGAGCCACAATGACAGAAATTTTCCAGGATAAGTCACTCTCCAGTGAGTACACACTTCCACATTGGCAGTTCAGCTACTCCACCTCAGAAATCTAACTAGGACAAGCCAACCTCGGGCTGCATGAATGGCAAGATAATAAGAGACATATTGAGGACATGTGTGGTATTTTCAGGGTCCCCAGGACAAAGGAGGAACTGCGAATCTGACTCCATGTTCTTAGAAGGCTAATTTATTATTTTATGGTATTATATAAAATTAAAGAATACTATACTAAAGAATAGAGAAAGGATACTTACAGAAAGCTTAACAAGATACTAATTAAAAATTCATGACTGACTCCTCAGAGCCCCGACACAGCCTGACCGTGATTGGGCATTAAGTCAAAACAATTCACATGAAACCAATCAAACAACTACCTGTTGGATAAACAATCCCCAGACCACATTCCAAAGCAGCAAAACACAGGAGAGAAAAATGAGATAATGTTGTTTTTTCTTTTTCTCTGAAGCATCTCAGCTTCCCAGGAGAAGAAATCCTGGCGAAGGGATCTTTCAGAAAATGTGAGAGTGACAGACACGCTTTAATATCATTTACAATTTACAATTGCTCTAATAATATCATTACAAAATTTCCACATCAAGAAAGAGTATGGATGGTGCAGGATACAGATTCTTTCCCCTCCCATGCTATAAGTCCTCCAAGCTACAGTAGATGCTTGGGGGTATGTGTATGGTAGTTTTGAAAGGTGCTTAATTCTGGTAGTGAAGGTTGATAGAGGTTCTTTAAATAATAAATAGGTTATTAGAGGTGCAGGTTGTCTCTGTCCCCACGCTGAGCCACCTGGAAGCCCATGGACACAGCCAGTGTTGTCTTGGGTGTGGGCTGACTCCTTGTCACCCCTTCTCCACCAGGCAAAGAGGCACCAATTCTCTCTGCTGCTTCCCTGAAACGGTCCCTGCCACCCCTGCTCAGGGTTTATGCCCTAAACATCCCTTGTTCTGCAATTCCAGGGCACGTTGCAGGGCAGTTTTTAGGCAGTATAAGTGTGTAAGTAGTATAAGTGTGTAAGTAGTATAAGTGTAAGTGTAGCTTAGAGACATCACAGCCACGGGTCCAGCTACTCTCAGCTCTGCTGGGGAGGATTCACCCCCCATTGACTCCTTCTCTGAGCGCTGTCAGCAGCTGCAGGGACCCTTCCTAAACCCTTCCTGCCTTTGTGAGCGCCAGCTCGGGGTGGTGTAATCCCACAAACCGGGGGTGATCAGCCCCCAGCAAAAGGATTTCATGCCATGGCAATTACACCTCGCAGATTAGACTGCATGGAGCTAAGAATGCCTTAAAAATTATCAAGGGGTTTGCTCGTGGCAAACAGCAGCCTGTGTGGCTTAAGGCTGCTTGCAAGCGAGAAGGGATTTCTCCTGTCCCACGCTATTATGTGCTCTAACGTTTTACAGAATGATGAGCCACAGAATCTTTAAGTGATGGAAAGGATTTTGAAGACTCCTGCTAGGAGGAAAAGATATCTGAGGGAAAAGGAAATTGTATCCAATTCCTCTGAAAATCCCATAGGAGCGGGCTGCAGAAATGTTTCTGCGTGCGTGGCAGTTTGAGAAAGAAATAAGTGCAAACAGCGTAGAAAGAAATAATTTCTAGATTTGATGTTTTGGGATGAACAGGATCCTTAGGACTTTTCCTTGTGTCAAAGTTTGTGTGGATTCTGTGTGAACATGTGTGGAATGGGGATTGCTCAGCTCAAGGTGACAGATCTGGGGGCACAGCAAAGCCACCTGTCCAGGACAGGGGGTGGAACTAGGTCACAGACATCTTTTATGAAAAATCCTTTCCTTAGGATTTTTTTCCTCCTGAGAAGCTGAGAGGCCTCAGGAACAAAATGGAAACATTGATTATCTGCTGATGTGGAATGCAACAGGGGCACCTGTGATTGGTCTCATGTGGATGTTTCTAATTAATGGCCAATCACAGCCCAGCTGGCTCAGACAGAGAGCCTGAGACAGCTGCCTTTGTTATCATTCTTTCTATTCTATTCTTAGCTTAGCTAGCCTTCTGATGAAATCCTTTCTTCTGTTCTTTTGGTATAATTTTAATGTAATATATATCATAAAGTAATTAATCAAGCCTTCTGAAACATGGAGTCAGGTCCTCGTCTCTTCCCTCATCCTAAGACCCCTGTGAACACTGTCACAGAACTAGGTTGTTTTCAAGGTTCCGTCCAACCCAAATTCTATGGCCTGATGAAACAGGAGAGTTGTGAGGAAGAGGGAGGATGAGTTCCTTTGGAAGGATGGGGTTTTTTTGCCTCTCTAGTAGCAGGCTTATGTTGGAAGAATTGCTTTGCTCTTACATTGGCTTTGGCAGAGAGTGTGCACACATTGTTCTTGGGCAGATCACACGGACCTAGAGGGGAAAAGCCTTCCTTAAAAAGCACCAAAAGCCCCCAGAGTATTTCTCTAACAGGAGCAGATACTCCTCCCCGTGTTTGGAAATCTCCATTAGGGATTTTTCCAGGAGATGGCAGCAGCAGACCCGTTTGTAGTGCAAGGCCAGCCTTTGCAGGCTGCATAAAACCTGCCTGGGCTGTACCCAAAGCATCTTCCAGGTCTGCTTCTCCCACTGCTGGTCCTGAGCCCACCTGGTACCCCAGGGCATGGTTAAATGGAATTGTGTAAAATAGAACAAATCAGTGCTGCAGAAAAGTGCACTACGCACTCTGGAGCTGCCAGTGTGTTTGCGGGGTTTAAAACATGCCTGGTGCACTTAAAACAGATGAAAATTGTGGCTCTCCCTGAATAAACATAATTTCTCTCCATATCTTGTAGGAGTGGGAGCTATTTTTCATCATTTTTCCAACAAAATTTTGAGAGCACGATTGTTTTTAATAAATAGCAACAGTGTTTTGCCATTTGCAAATTACAATATGAATGAACCTGGAAGACATAGCACAAGATACACTTACAGCTGGATGTTCAAATCTTTTTTCTCCAAAATTCAATCCATGTGTAGGTTTTCCCTTAAGTTGAAGTACAAGCCAGATTCATAGAATCATTCAGGTCAGAAAATATCTTCAGGCAGTGAAAATGAGCATTTAGGTGTGATATGAAGCTTGGGGAGCATAGAAGAGGCTGTAAAAGTCAACTGATAGTCTTTGGAAATTAAAAAATGGAAATGATTAATTAATAATGAATTCCCTGCAGAAATTACACAAGGGATAGGTTGCAGGCCAAGTGAAATCAATAGAGAGTAATTAAACTGGCATTTATCACTACAAATAGCCAGTACAGAAAAAACAGTGTATTTTTGTCTCAACATCTATCTGATAAAGACCTTTTGGCCATAATATTGACATTTTTGTGACTAATAACTCATTGGAAACTCATTCATAGTAAAATAAAACAAAAAACCCTCTAATTTTAGGTACCAAATTCTCCTTACCAAAGCAAGTGTTTTACTGCCATGTATTTGGGCATACTGGGGAGCTTATTTTCATTCAGAAAAATAAAATAAGCTTTCCCAGTACAAAAACCCTCTCCAGCAGCAGAGGATATGCTGGCAATAGTCTAATTAAAGAGGTCAGGAATCAGGTAACACCACCAACATTGCTTTATCCTTATCAACTGAAAAAAAAAAAAGTTAAGTAAATGCCTTTAAAAAGTTAAAGCTGCCAAGGTTAATGCATTGGAGGGGTTGAGTGCGCTATATTTGTGAAGTAAATTTATTTGCCAGGTACAGCAAGAGCACAGCAAAACATGAAGTTTGCCTGGAATTCATGAATATTCAGTTATGGGCAGCTCTAAGCACCAGAGTGAGTTGGGACACGGTACATGGTGGTATAATTTGTTGGATTAAAGTGGTCTGCTGGAAAAAAAAGAAATGTTTTGAAAGATTTTGGATGTTTGGGTAAAGAGCTGGCAAAGTCTGCAATCCAATTCCCATCATGAGGTAACCTATCATCAAGCACTGGCTTCCAAAACAAAACCTGGCAAATCTGAAGTTTACCGCATTATGTCTCCCAATCTGCTTTCGTAGCCTTTCCCCTCCTCAGCCTCTGAGGCTGTGCTGTGTTTTCTGTGCCATGCTGAGAAAACAGAACGCTTTGCCAGCGCGCTCCTTACTTTTGGTTATTTTTAAATCTCCAGAAAAGCTCCCACTTTCTTCTGTGGCCAATGCTTCTTCTTCATGGAAGCAGTTCTGATTTATTTTCTGTAAGAAAAAAAAAACAATCTACTGCCTCGAAAGCACTGCAAGTATCCAATTGTTCTCCTGCATTGTTTTCCTTAGAAAAAAGGAATTCTTCGGAGCTGCAGAAGCATTGAGTCGCCTCCAACTCAAAAAAGTGTGTCCAACTCACTCTTTTTAACTCCTCCCAGCTCTCAAGTAGTGGCTTTCAGTGACCTTTCCTTTTCATGAAGGCCAGCTTGTTATTTTGGGGTGAATTTCCCTGCTGATTGCTCTGCCTTTCCTCCCGCGTTGTTCCGTGGTGAAGCCACTGCCGCCATTCCTGTTCCAAGTTGGACAACCAGGGTGAACACCACCCCTTCCCAATGGGACAACCACCCATTCCCAGTGGGACAGCACCAGGATGACCACCACCCCTTCCCAGTGGGACAACCACCCATTCCCAGTGGGACAACCAGGGTGACCACCACCGCTTCCCAATGGGACAACCAGGGTGACCACCACCCTTTCCCAGCTGGACAACCAGGGTGACCATCACCCTGTTCCCATTGTGACAACCAGGATGACCACCACCTCTTCCCAGTGGAACAACCACCCATTCCCAGTGGGACAACCAGGGTGACCACCACCCTTTGCTCCTCCCTTCAGTTGTG